>CM040395.1:32494895-33749785 GCA_022702515.1 Ilyophis sp. 1 JC-2022
GTTGTTGATGCAGGTGTTGTAGTTTTGGCAGCAGTTGTTGTAATTGCGCCAGAAGTAGTTCTAGTTGTTGCAGTAATGGGAAGAGCAGTTGTTGTTGCAGCTGGTGTAGTAGTGGTTGCAGCAGTGGTTGTTGCAGCTGTTGGAGTTAGCATGATGGTTGTTGATTCAGGTGTTGTAGTTTTGGCAGCAGTTGTAATTGGGCCAGAAGTAGTTCCAATTGTTGCAGTAGTGGGAACAGAAGTTTTTGTTGCAGCTGTTGTAGTAGTGGTTGCAGTGGTTATTGCAGCTGTTGAAGTTGGCATGACAGTTGTTGTTGCAGCTGTTGTGGTTGTTGTAGAAGCTGTTGGAATTGGGCCAGAAGTAGTTCTAGTTGTTGCAGTAATGGGAACAGCAGTTGTTGTTGCAGCTGTTGTAGTAATGGTTGCAGCAGTGGTTGTTGCAGCTGTTGGAGTTAGCATGATGGTTGTTGATGCAGGTGTTGTAGTTTTGGCAGCAGTTGTTGTAATTGCGCCAGAAGTAGTTCTAGTTGTTGCAGTAGTGGGAACAGCAGTTGTTGTTGCAGCTGTTGTAGTAGTGGTTGCAGTGGTTATTGCAGCTGTTGAAGTTGGCATGACAGTTGTTGTTGCAGCTGTTGTGGTTATTGTAGAAGAGGTTGGAATTGGGCCAGAAGTAGTTCTAGTTGTTGCAGTAGTGGGAACAGCAGTTGTTGTTGCAGCTGTTGTAGTAGTGGTTGCAGCAGTGGTTGTTGCAGCTGTTGGAGTTAGTATGATGGTTGTTGATGCAGGTGTTGTAGTTTTGGCAGCAGTTGTTGTAATTGGGCCAGAAGTAGTTCTAGTTGTTGCAGTAGTGGGAACAGCAGTGGTTGTTGCAGCTGTTGTAGTAGTGGTTGCAGCAGTGGTTGTTGCAGCTGTTGGAGTTAGCATGATGGTTGTTGATGCAGGTGTTGTAGTTTTGGCAGCAGTTGTTGTAATTGGGCCAGAAGTAGTTCCAATTGTTGCAGTAGTGGGAACAGAAGTTTTTGCAGCAGCTGTTGTAGTAGTGGTTGCAGTGGTTATTGCAGCTGTTGAAGTTGGCATGACAGTTGTTGTTGCAGCTGTTGTGGTTATTGTAGAAGATGTTGGAATTGTGCCAGAAGTAGTTCTAGTTGTTGCAGTAGTGGGAACAGCAGTTGTTGTTGCAGCTGTTGTAGTAGTGGTTGCAGCAGTGGTTGTTGCAGCGGTTGGAGTTAGCATGATGGTTGTTGATGCAGGTGATGTAGTTTTGGCAGCAGTTGTTGTAATTGGGCCAAAAGTAGTTCCAGTTGTTGCACTAGTGGGAACAGAAGTTTTTGTTGCAGCTGTTGTAGTAGTGGTTGCAGTGGTTATTGCAGCTGTTGAAGATGGCATGACAGTTGTTGTTGCAGCTGTTGTGGTTATTGTAGAAGCTGTTGGAATTGGGCCAGAAGTAGTTCTAGTTGTTGCAGTAGTTGGAACAGCAGTTGTTGTTGCAGCTGTTGTAGTAGTGGTTGCAGCAGTGGTTGTTGCAGCTGTTGGAGTTAGCATGATGGTTGTTGATGCAGGTGTTGTAGTTTTGGCAGCAGTTGTTGTAATTGGGCCAGAGGTCGTTCTAGTTGTTGCAGTAGTGGGAAAAGAAGTTTTTGTTGCAGCTGTTGTAGTGGTGGTTGCAGTGGTTATTGCAGCTGTTGAAGTTGGCATGACAGTTGTTGTTGCAGCTGTTGTGGTTAGCATGATGGTTGTTGATGCAGGTGTTGTAGTTTTGGCAGCAGTTGTTGTAATTGGGCCAGAAGTAGTTCTAGTTGTTGCAGTAGTGGGAACAGCAGTTGTTGTTGCAGCTGTTGTAGTAGTGGTTGCAGCAGTGGTTGTTGGAGTTAGCATGATGGTTGTTGATGCAGGTGTTGTAGTTTTAGCAGCAGTTGTTGTAATTGGGCCAGAAGTAGTTTGAGTTGTTGCAGTAGTGGGAATAGCCGTTGTTGTTGCAGCTGTTGTAGTAGTGGTTGCAGCAGTGGTTGTTGCAGCTGTTGAAGTTGGCATGACAGTTGTTGTTGCAGCTGTTGTGGTTATTGTAGAAGCTGTTGGAATTTGGCCAGAAGTAGTTGTTGTTTTTGCAGTCGTGGGAACAGCAGTTGTTGTTGCAGCTGTTGTAGTAGTGATTGCAGCAGTGGTTGTTGCAGCTGTTGGAGTTAGCATGATGGTTGTTGATGCAGGTGTTGTAGTTTTGGCAGCAGTTGTTGTAATTGCGCCAGAAGTAGTTCTAGTTGTTGCAGTAGTGGGAACAGCAGTTGTTGTTGCAGCTGTTGTAGTAGTGGTTGCAGTGGTTATTGCAGCTGTTGAAGTTGCCATGACACTTGTTGTTGCAGCTGTTGTGGTTATTGAAGAAGATGTTGTAATTGGGCCAGAAGTAGTTCTAGTTGTTGCAGTAGTGGGAACAGCGGTTGTTGTTGCAGCTGTTGTAGTAGTGGTTGCAGCAGTTGTTGTTGCAGCTGTTGGAGTTAGCATGATGGTTGTTGATGCAGGTGTTGTAGTTTTGGCAGCAGTTGTTGTAATTGGGCCAGAAGTACTTCTAGTTGTTGCAGTAGTGGGAACAGAAGTTTTTGTTGCAGCTGTTGTCGTAGCGGTTGCAGTTGTTATTGCAGCTGTTGAAGTTGTCATGACACTTGTTGTTGCAGCTGTTGTGGTTATTGTAGAAGATGTTGGAATTGGGCCAGAAGTAGTTCTAGTTGTTGCAGTAGTGGGAACAGCAGTTGTTGTTTCAGCTGTTGTAGTAGTGGTTGCATCAGTGGTTATTGCAGCTGTTGAAGTTGGCATGACAGTTGTTGTTGCAGCTGTTGTGGTTATTGTAGAAGCTGTTGGAATTGGGCCAGAAGTAGTTCTAGTTGTTGCAGTAGTGGGAACAGCAGTTGTTGCAGCTGTTATAGTAGTGGTTGCAGCAGTGGTTGTTGCAGCTGTTGGAGTTAGCATGATGGTTGTTGATGCAGGTGATGTTGTTTTGGCAGCAGTTGTTGTAATTGGGCCAGAAGTAGTTCCAGTTGTTGCACTAGTGGGAACAGAAGTTTTTGTTGCAGCTGTTGTAGTAGTGGTTGCAGTGGTTATTGCAGCTGTTGAAGTTGGCATGACAGTTGTTGTTGCAGCTGTTGTGGTTATTGTAGAAGCTGTTGGAATTGGGCTAGAAGTAGTTCTAGTTGTTTCAGTAGTGGGAACAGCAGTTGTTGTTGCAGCTGTTGTAGTTAGCATGATGGTTGTTGATGCAGGTGTTGTAGTTTTTGCAGCAGTTGTTGTAATTGGGCCAGAAGTAGTTCTAGTTGTTGCAGTAGTGGGAACAGCCGTTGTTGTTGCAGCTGTTGTAGTCGTGGTTGCAGCAGATGTTGTTGCAGCTGTTGGAGTTAGCATGATGGTTGTTGATGCAGGTGTTGTAGTTTTGGCAGCAGTTGTTGTAACTGGGCCAGAAGTAGTTCTAGTTGTTGCAGTAGTGGGAACAGCAGTTGTTGTTGCAGCTGTTGTAGTAGTGGTTGCAGCAGTGGTTGTTGCAGCTGTTGGAGTTAGCATGATGGTTGTTGATGCAGGTGTTGTAGTAGTGGTTGCAGCAGTGGTTATTGCAGCTGTTGAAGTTGGCATGACAGTTGTTGTTGCAGCTGTTGTGGTTATTGTAGAAGCTGTTGGAATTGGGCCAGAAGTAGTTCTAGTTGTTGCAGTAGTGGGAACAGCAGTTGTTGCAGCTGTTGTAGTAGTGGTTGCAGCAGTGGTTGTTGCAGCGGTTGGAGTTAGCATGATGGTTGTTGATGCAGGTGATGTAGTTTTGGCAGCAGTTGTTGTAATTGGGCCAAAAGTAGTTCCAGTTGTTGCACTAGTGGGAACAGAAGTTTTTGTTGCAGCTGTTGTAGTAGTGGTTGCAGTGGTTATTGCAGCTGTTGAAGATGGCATGACAGTTGTTGTTGCAGCTGTTGTGGTTATTGTAGAAGCTGTTGGAATTGGGCCAGAAGTAGTTCTAGTTGTTGCAGTAGTTGGAACAGCAGTTGTTGTTGCAGCTGTTGTAGTAGTGGTTGCAGCAGTGGTTGTTGCAGCTGTTGGAGTTAGCATGATGGTTGTTGATGCAGGTGTTGTAGTTTTGGCAGCAGTTGTTGTAATTGGGCCAGAGGTCGTTCTAGTTGTTGCAGTAGTGGGAAAAGAAGTTTTTGTTGCAGCTGTTGTAGTGGTGGTTGCAGTGGTTATTGCAGCTGTTGAAGTTGGCATGACAGTTGTTGTTGCAGCTGTTGTGGTTAGCATGATGGTTGTTGATGCAGGTGTTGTAGTTTTGGCAGCAGTTGTTGTAATTGGGCCAGAAGTAGTTCTAGTTGTTGCAGTAGTGGGAACAGCAGTTGTTGTTGCAGCTGTTGTAGTAGTGGTTGCAGCAGTGGTTGTTGGAGTTAGCATGATGGTTGTTGATGCAGGTGTTGTAGTTTTAGCAGCAGTTGTTGTAATTGGGCCAGAAGTAGTTTGAGTTGTTGCAGTAGTGGGAATAGCCGTTGTTGTTGCAGCTGTTGTAGTAGTGGTTGCAGCAGTGGTTGTTGCAGCTGTTGAAGTTGGCATGACAGTTGTTGTTGCAGCTGTTGTGGTTATTGTAGAAGCTGTTGGAATTTGGCCAGAAGTAGTTGTTGTTTTTGCAGTCGTGGGAACAGCAGTTGTTGTTGCAGCTGTTGTAGTAGTGATTGCAGCAGTGGTTGTTGCAGCTGTTGGAGTTAGCATGATGGTTGTTGATGCAGGTGTTGTAGTTTTGGCAGCAGTTGTTGTAATTGCGCCAGAAGTAGTTCTAGTTGTTGCAGTAGTGGGAACAGCAGTTGTTGTTGCAGCTGTTGTAGTAGTGGTTGCAGTGGTTATTGCAGCTGTTGAAGTTGTCATGACACTTGTTGTTGCAGCTGTTGTGGTTATTGTAGAAGATGTTGGAATTGGGCCAGAAGTAGTTCTAGTTGTTGCAGTAGTGGGAACAGCAGTTGTTGTTTCAGCTGTTGTAGTAGTGGTTGCATCAGTGGTTATTGCAGCTGTTGAAGTTGGCATGACAATTGTTGTTGCAGCTGTTGTGGTTATTGTAGAAGCTGTTGGAATTGGGCCAGAAGTAGTTCTAGTTGTTGCAGTAGTGGGAACAGCAGTTGTTGCAGCTGTTATAGTAGTGGTTGCAGCAGTGGTTGTTGCAGCTGTTGGAGTTAGCATGATGGTTGTTGATGCAGGTGATGTTGTTTTGGCAGCAGTTGTTGTAATTGGGCCAGAAGTAGTTCCAGTTGTTGCACTAGTGGGAACAGAAGTTTTTGTTGCAGCTGTTGTAGTAGTGGTTGCAGTGGTTATTGCAGCTGTTGAAGTTGGCATGACAGTTGTTGTTGCAGCTGTTGTGGTTATTGTAGAAGCTGTTGGAATTGGGCTAGAAGTAGTTCTAGTTGTTTCAGTAGTGGGAACAGCAGTTGTTGTTGCAGCTGTTGTAGTTAGCATGATGGTTGTTGATGCAGGTGTTGTAGTTTTTGCAGCAGTTGTTGTAATTGGGCCAGAAGTAGTTCTAGTTGTTGCAGTAGTGGGAACAGCCGTTGTTGTTGCAGCTGTTGTAGTCGTGGTTGCAGCAGATGTTGTTGCAGCTGTTGGAGTTAGCATGATGGTTGTTGATGCAGGTGTTGTAGTTTTGGCAGCAGTTGTTGTAACTGGGCCAGAAGTAGTTCTAGTTGTTGCAGTAGTGGGAACAGCAGTTGTTGTTGCAGCTGTTGTAGTAGTGGTTGCAGCAGTGGTTGTTGCAGCTGTTGGAGTTAGCATGATGGTTGTTGATGCAGGTGTTGTAGTAGTGGTTGCAGCAGTGGTTATTGCAGCTGTTGAAGTTGGCATGACAGTTGTTGTTGCAGCTGTTGTGGTTATTGTAGAAGCTGTTGGAATTGGGCCAGAAGTAGTTCTAGTTGTTGCAGTAGTGGGAACAGCAGTTGTTGCAGCTGTTGTAGTAGTGGTTGCAGCAGTGGTTGTTGCAGCTGTTGGAGTTAGCATGATGGTTGTTGATGCAGGTGATGTTGTTTTGGCAGCAGTTGTTGTAATTGGGCCAGAAGTAGTTCCAGTTGTTGCACTAGTGGGAACAGAAGTTTTTGTTGCAGCTGTTGTAGTAGTGGTTGCAGTGGTTATTGCAGCTGTTGAAGTTGGCATGACAGTTGTTGTTGCAGCTGTTGTGGTTATTGTAGAAGCTGTTGGAATTGGGCCAGAAGTAGTTCTAGTTGTTGCAGTAGTGGGAACAGCCGTTGTTGTTGCAGCTGTTGTAGTAGTGGTTGCAGCAGTTGTTATTGCAGCTGTTGAAGTTGCCATGACACTTGTTGTTGCAGCTGTTGTGGTTATTGTAGAAGATGTTGTAATTGGGACAGAAGTAGTTCTAGTTGTTGCAGTAGTGGGAACAGCAGTTGTTGTTGCAACTGTTGTAGTAGTGGTTGCAGCAGTTGTTGTTGCAGCTGTTGGAGTTAGCATGATGGTTGTTGATGCAGGTGTTGTAGTTTTGGCAGCAGTTGTTGTAATTGGACCAGAAGTAGTTCTAGTTGTTGCAGTAGTGGGAACAGAAGTTTTTGTTGCAGCTGTTGTAGTAGTGGTTGCAGTTGTTATTGCAGCTGTTGAAGTTGTCATGACACTTGTTGTTGCAGCTGTTGTGGTTATTGTAGAAGATGTTGGAATTGGGCCAGACGTAGTTCTAGTTGTTGCAGTAGTGGGAACAGCAGTTGTTGTTGCAGCTGTTGTAGTAGTGGTTGCAGCAGTGGTTGTTGCAGCTGTTGGAGTTAGCATGATGGTTGTGGATGCAGGTGTTGTAGTTTTAGCAGCAGTTGTTGTAATTGCGCCAGAAGTAGTTCTAGTTGTTGCAGTAGTGGGAACAGCGGTTGTTGTTGCAGCTGTTATAGTAGTGGTTGCAGCAGTGGTTGTTGCAGCTGTTGGAGTTAGCATGATGGTTGTTGATGCAGGTGATGTTGTTTTGGCAGCAGTTGTTGTAATTGGGCCAGAAGTAGTTCCAGTTGTTGCACTAGTGGGAACAGAAGTTTTTGTTGCAGCTGTTGTAGTAGTGGTTGCAGTGGTTATTGCAGCTGTTGAAGTTGGCATGACAGTTGTTGTTGCAGCTGTTGTGGTTATTGTAGAAGCTGTTGGAATTGGGCCAGAAGTAGTTCTAGTTGTTGCAGTAGTGGGAACAGCGGTTGTTGTTGCAGCTGTTATCGTAGTGGTTGCAGCAGTGGTTGTTGCAGCTGTTGGAGTTAGCATGATGGTTGTTGATGCAGGTGATTTTGTTTTGGCAGCAGTTGTTGTAATTGGGCCAGAAGTAGTTCCAGTTGTTGCACTAGTGGGAACAGAAGTTTTTGTTGCAGCTGTTGTAGTAGTGGTTGCAGTGGTTATTGCAGCTGTTGAAGTTGGCATGACAGTTGTTCTTGCAGCTGTTGTGGTTATTGTAGAAGCTGTTGGAATTGGGCCAGACGTAGTTCTAGTTGTTGCAGTAGTGGGAACAGCAGTTGTTGTTGCAGCTGTTGTACTAGTGGTTGCAGCAGTTGTTGTTGCAGCTGTTGGAGTTAGCATGATGGTTGTTGATGCAGGTGTTGTAGTTTTGGCAGCAGTTGTTGGAATTGGGCCAGAAGTAGTTCTAGTTGTTGCAGTAGTGGGAACAGCAGTTATTGTTGCAGCTGTTGTAGTTTTGGTTGCAGTGGTTATTGCAGCTGTTGAAGTTGGCATGACAGTTGTTGGTGCAGCTGTTGTGGTTATTATTGAAGCTGTTTGAATTGGGCCAGAAGTAGTTCTAGTTGTTGCAGTAGTGGGAACAGCAGTTGTTGTTGCAGCTGTTGTAGTAGTGGTTGCAGCAGTTGTTGTTGCAGCTGTTGGAGTTAGCATGATGGTTGTTGATGCAGCTGTTGTGGTACCATCTTTCATTTCTGTAGCAGCTGTTGTTGTTCTGGCATCTGTAGTTTTGGTAGTTGTGATAATTTCAGAAAGTGTTGTTGTGACTGATGTTGTCAATGATTTGCCTGCTTTTACAGTTGTAGCTGAAAGTGTTTTTTTATATGGACCAGTTGGCATCGTGAAAAATCCCCAGAAGTTGTCCTCTGTAGTGTCACTGATTAATGTTCCTAATGTGGTACTGGTGACAGCAGGTTTAGGTGTATTTGGCAAAATGGTAGGAGTGCCGGGACTGAAGTGGCCAGTGGGCAATATGTGAAAGTTCCAGAAAAGGTCTTCAGTTGAGGTAGGAAATAAAGATGTGTCAACATTTGTGATTTTTGTGGTAGCCATTGTAGTTGGACTTAATGTTGTGATGGTGGGAGATAGTGGCTGGTAGTGAGCAGTGGGTAGGTCAGTAAAACCCCAACCCCAACCCCAACCCCAATTTTCTCTTCTTGTTCTGACAGAATGGTGGGAATTATGGTGTTGCGGTAGACAGGATTCTTTATAAACGCATATTTTCCCAGAAAAGTTATGATCCATCAGCTTTAGGATGTGGCAGCCACCCTGTAAGGAGAAAAAAAAAATGAATATTGCTCCAAGCAGGAATTAATGGAGGCCAAGCCAAACGCCTTAGCCATAGACACATTGGAGATACTGAATATGAAGCCAGAAAACTACCAAATTGGATGTGTCCAAAGTTTAGGGAAAAGCATCTATTGTTGTCAAAGTTTAAATAATCTACGCATTATGAATAACAAAAAACTATGTTTTAAGTGAAAGGTTTGGCTTGGTCAAAACACGCAAAAGACAAATGAGCACCACCAAGCCAAACTTCAGCTCTCTACATTATCAGGATTTGCAGTACTCCGTTTTTTTATATCTGACTGCTATGCAGTTCTGTAGCTATGTTGATCTATTGTATTTCAACAACAGGTAAGTCTACTCATCACTGGGCAGATTGGTTCAAACCTTCTCTCAAAGAGTCTAATTCATAAGGCCTCGTACACACGTTTCGGAAACGTTTTAGTTTAGAGGTTTTCGCTACCTTGACCTGTTCATACACATTACTCAAATGCATTCCATGGTTTTCAAAACATAGAATGCATTACACACAGCATGTTTCTTTGACAACTAATTAGATCTTTTGCTTTCCTTGGTATCCATATCAACAAAATAAACAACATGGATCATTTGCCACTTTCGGCAGCCATAATATAGAGATAAAATAATGTAATAATAATCTGAACAAAAAAAAACGTTTTCAACATACAAAAATGGTAAGTTACACACGCAAAGCCTACAAAACACTAAGTAATGAATTACTACTTGCAAAAACTAGGCCTGCCATTAAAAGTATTGATATCAAAATGAGGCCAAGTTACAACCAACCAATATTGCCTACTGTAGCTCACACTAGCTCTATTCCTAAGCAATGCTACCAAATATTTCCTAAAGTATTAATGTAACTTGGCCCTATGTTTTTTCATCTTGCCATCTCAAGAGAATGTGGTCATTCAAACTTTGTGCCACATCAAATTGTCAAATGGCAATAATTTTTATATATATATATATAAATTATTGCCATTTGACAATTTGATCTGCCATTCTGATAAGTTGTTTACTTACAAAAATGTTTTTAAAAAATTACAACAATATATGTTTGAACAATTGTCTGCATTCAGTGCTTTGGGTCTATAAGAAGCACAGCATGAATACAATGCATAAGTATTATTATGATTATTATTTATAATAATGTATTTATTTGAAAAAATTGTATTTGAAGATAAACCTCTGTGGTCCTACAGAGCCTACACATTATTTTGCTCACAAAATTGTGTTTATAAATAACATTTGTTATTATTTGACGTGTTCAAATAATTACTGCTATTTCACTTATTTCACTTCATCTGACCCACAAGCATACAGGCTACATTAAGACGTATGTCTGGATAGGTTTATAAAATTAAATATTTATGTCATTTACTCAATATTTGTAATTTTTATCTGTGTTTTATTTATTCATGCTCCCTTTATTTTTTGTAAATGATGTTTCTTGGTACATGCCTGTTTGTAAATGCAAATGATATAGGCCAGGGGTTCCCAAACTTTTCCATGCCAAGGACCCCCAAATAGTCGTAGCCTCTGGCTGGGGCCCCCCTATTGCGAAATGGCTTTTTTTTAAAACTTTTAAATTACACTAACAAATTTTAAAAAATCTAACATACAGCTTCTTAATACACAACACAATACTTTTGACCCTATTTTGATTCCATAATCGGGCCGTTAGCAGCTCAACGTAACGCTTTGACTGACAGGCAGACGGTTAGTTTTTGGCTGCGATTGAAAGAAGGGCATGGCAAAGACCTAATTTCGATATGAAAGGATTTATAACAATTTATATCCTTTAAACCGGCACAGTAATCTTATGAATTTAATTGAAATACATTTTTTTTTTTTTTTTGCATTTTCCATTTTCCTCTCCCTTCCAATTGGCCCCCCTGGCGCCCCCTGGCGGCCCCCCGTTGGGCCGTGGCCCCCACTTTGAAAACCCCTGGTATAGGCTATGCTGCGATAAAAATTTCTAGCAGCATAGAACATTTGTAAAACCTGTACATTTTCTAAAATGTACTTGATGACCAATTATAAACACATCCTTTTGTGGTGTCATTTTTTCTCAACTTTTTAAAACATTAATTGAAATTATGTGTTCTTCCATGAGGCAATTTCGGTAATTTCACATTTACAGTTTGAATGACCACATTCTCTTGAGATGGTAAGATGAAAAAACAAAAAACACAGTTCCAAGTTACATTAAATAATTTAGGAAATATTGGGTAGCATTGCTTTGGAATAGAGGTAGTTTAGTTAGTGTGAGCTACTATAGGCAATACTGTTGGTTGTAACTTGGCCTCATTTTGATATATAGTTTTTGCAAGTTGTAATTAATTACAGTAGGCTATGTGTGAGTAACTTGGCATTTTTGTACGTTGAAAATGCTTTTTTGTTCAGATATAATTGATTTTTGTACTGTAAGTAAGTAAGTAAGTATTTTATTTATATAGCACCTTTCATACAACTGAATGCAGCTCAAAGTGCTTTACAACAGAGAAATACATACAATAAGCAAATTAAACAAATTAAACAATAAAACCTGCCTATCACTCTATCCTAATGCAATACAAACATGCATATCTCTCTATCCTAATACAATATAACCTGCATATTTCTCTAACCTAATACAGTACAACCTGCTTATCTCTCTATCCTAATACAATAAAAGCCTACATAACTTTCTATCCTAATATAATAAAAACCAGCATATCTCTCTAACCTAATATTTCTATAACCTAGATACAATACAACCTGCTTATCTCTCTATCCTAATACAATAAAAACCTACATAACTTTCTATCCTAAAACAATAAAAACCAGCATATCTCTCGAACCTAATACAATATAATCAGCATATCTCTCTATCCTAATACAATAAAAACCTGTATAAATCTCTATCCTAATACAATACAAACAACAGGAAATGCATAGAACATAGGGAAAAAAAAGGGGGGGTGGGGGGGGGGGGTGGGCTATAGGGTGGGTGGGGGGGGGGGGGGGTGAATGCATGCATGTGTGTGCAAGTGTGTATAACTGAGTAGTCCGTGTTTATGTGTGCGTAAGACTGAAGGTTACATTCTGGCACCCAGCAATCTTGACAACTCAAGTCCGCAGAATCTTTTCACGAAACACAGCAAGTCGCCATGGAGATAACCTCGATGTAGCCAGTCCGCAGGTCTTTTCGCGATAACACAGCAGGTTGCCATGGAGATATCCTTGAATGCCCTGTCCAGAAGTAAACAACAGGAGTCCAGGGAAGATAGGTGTAGGAACGCCTCTTTGCATGTGAGTCTTCTGGGAGAGATTTCTGCAGGCGGCCTTACAGGCCAACAAGCGATGGGGTTTCGAAAACAAGATTAGATGTTTGGGTTATAGTGAGGAAAACAGCATTCCAATTCGTTTACTCCTCTATACTCACTGGGTCTCTCAATTTGACCATTTCTTGACGCAAAGCAGTGCTTTTATCCAAAATGTGAACCATCTTGCGATTTAGATCACATATCGCAACAGTCTGAGTACTCACTGCTCTGCCCACCTCGGTAATCATCATGGGCAGCCTTTGGCCTTCTTGAATAGCTCCCATCTTTCTAATTTTCCGATAGACCAGGGCAACGCTCAGTCCGAGAAGCAATTGTCCTGCTATCATAAATCCAAATATGTAGACGTCCTCCACGTCTTCCACGGAGAGAACCACCAGGCAAAGAACCCGCCAGTTCTCCCACGCATCCATTATGTAGCCCGCAGCGAAAGTCCCGTCTGGGCAAATTAGGTTCCCCCGAACCAGTGCTTCTTGTTGAAATAATTTTGTCAATTGCGTTGAGAGACCAGCTTATCAATTCCATAATTTTGTAGTTTCAAAGACACCGTGCAAAGAATGCTTCCGAGCGGGTGGGAGAGGAGAGGAAAGAGGAGAGAGAGAGAGAGAGAGAGAATATGCGACCGCCTCCGTCAAGAGCCAAGCAAGATTGTGTTTGTTATGAGTAGCTAACTGATGATGATCATGCAAATAAATTAATGAACCATAAGATAGGTTAATGAAATCTAGACATAATAACATGGTGAAGTCTCAGTAGGCAATACGTGTAGCCTATGATGTCTTAATGTTAAAATAAGACTGGAATTAGTATTTCGGGAAAGCCAGAGCAAGCAACCTCTGTAACAAAGTTAGTTAGCTAGCAAATTAGCAAGCTAGCTAAATCATTTGCGAGCATATTGGTATGAAACACAGGCTAGCTAGCCAGCTATTGAACTAACATGAACCTGGCTCACTTAACGATGGCCTGATCATAAATGCTAGCTACCATAAGTTAACTAGTTAATGAGCCTACAGTGCAGTCATGTCAGGTAGATAGGAATTAAGCAGTTTCAATTTACATTGAAAACATTAAATGACCATACCAATCAAATTTAACACATTTCCTAGACCAGTGGTCCTTAAACTCCGTCCTGTGGGACAACAGTGTATGCTGGTTCCATTTCATATCGGTCAACATGCCACGGTATGGGTCATCCTCGCCAAGAGGAGGAGCTGCTTAGCAGACTGAATAGAAAATTAACCTCCACTACGGGTGGAACCACATTACGCCATGAATATGGCGCTTTTATGCCACCTAACCTTTTTTTGCCTCCTCGAGGTTGAGCTGAGACAGTTTTTTTCTAGTTCCTTTTGGAATCTGCAAAATCATGACTTTTTTTGCCGTCTTCTGATTGCCCGGAGCTACGTCCTGAGCGGAGTACGCTTCCCGGGGCTTTCCCTCCCCCAGTAACACGGTTTGCGGTTTGTTGCAGTCCTTTTATTATCTGGTTTGTTAATGTGGTTTTCGGCAGTTCACTCCCGTGTTTTTTTCCAGAAATTGTATCGGTTGTAACCTGATTGGACATCAGATTGCATTCATTTGTTTGTTGGTTGTGAAAAAAAAAATAAAAATAAAAAATGAAGATGTAGGCAGCTTGCTGCCGTTCTACTTGCAGAAATTATATTAGTTTTAAACTGATACCTTTTTGTTTATATTAGCGATATTAAGGCATTGGATTGTTTCTCTTGTTGGTTGAACAAAAACTACTACAAAAACTAACACTAATAACAAAACAACGAACAACAACAGCAGCAAAAACAACAACAAACAACAAAAAAGAGCTGGAAGGAGCCTCTGTGCCCGTTAGGACATACGCTACCTGAGACTTCCGCACCCCCTCACGGCCCTTCAGTGCCATTGAATCGGGCTTTTGGCTTGGTGTTGGACTGTTACTGTAGTTTGTGGGCAGAAATTATATTCGTGTGAAACTGATACCTTTCTGCTTGTATTAACCTGTGTCAGGGTATTGGAGTGTCTTCTTGTTGATTGCGACCACAGAGAAAAAAAACTAAAACAGAAAGGGCCTCTCTGCCCGTGAGGGCAGACGCTACCCGATGCTTCCACACCCCCTTGTGGTCCTTCAGTACTACAGATTCGGGCCCTTGGCTTGGTGTTGGGCACACTTCCAGGCCAATCATGTTGAAAGGTGCGCAGAATCTGGGAGATGGTGGCTCGTCTGGAGAGGACGTCCCATCTGGGCAATCAGCTTTTTTTTCTAGAACATGATAAGGAGTCGCACGCACAGGGAACCGGGGTCAGAAAGTGTGCTAGAAAACATAGGCATCAGGAACTGGAGCTCCATCAGCTTCAGCTGCAGGCAATGCCGCAGACCGTGTAAGGGTTAATAGCATCACAGCTGCAGCCACGCAGGCCCCAGGGCCCCTATGAGCTGTTTACTACCATATCAGACTGTTCTGTTGGCCTGACCCCCAGCAGTCAGGGACTGAGAGGGGGTCACTGGCTGACCAGGAATACTATTCATCTGAGCCCCCGCCCCTGGATCCCTCCGATCTGCCAACGGAATATCCAACTTTCAATACCGCTGCCGGGCTACTGCTAGCCACCTGCGCAGGCCTACCAGGCTTCTGCCTTGTCAGCCTGGCTAGCGACACCAACGTGCTGCTGTTGGTGTGTTGCAGGGATTGCAGCAGAACACGTCCTCCGCTACCCCAGTGACTCAGTGGTTGAGTGGTTCTCCCCTCTCCACCTTGCTAATGGCACCTACAGTTCCGATGTCCTTCAGTGCTCAGCACCTTGGAGTCGGGGTACAGGCTCTAGTTCAACACCGAGTACCTCTCCCCACCCACCCACCCACCCCCCTCGCTAGCAGCTGGTTTTATTTGACATATTTCCCGGCACCTGAGATGAATGGAGGCTTCTGTCCCATCCTAAGCTGGAGAGGGCTCAACCGCTTCCTAAAGCGCCTGTCCTTCATTTTCAGTTTTCTCCTACTGGTGAGAGACTGCAACTGGTTCACCTCTGTAAACCTGCGGGACGTGTACTTCCATATCCCCATACACCGAGATCACTGGAAGTACCTCCGCTTTTCCTTCCAAGGCAAAGGGTACGAGCACTCTGTCCTCCTCTTTAGCCAAGCCCTGGCCCCATCCACTTTTTATGAAGTGCTGATCCCACTCCATCGCCAAGGAATTCGCATTGCGAATTACCTGGATGACTGGCTATCTGTGCTCCTTCAGAGGAGCAAGCCAGAAGGGACACAAGGTCGGGGCTGGCCCACTTAGTCAGCTTGGGCCTGACTCTGAACGGGAAGAGGGGACACCTCACCCCCTCCAGAAAGAGGGTCTTTCTGGGCCTGGTTTTGGACACAGTGTCCATGCGAGCCTCTCTGACCCAGAGAGGCAGCATGTTTTTGATAGAGAGTCTGTCCCACTTTGCTTCAGTGCGGCAGGTGAAAGTAAGCATTGCCGGATGTTGCTCGGCGCCCGAATCTGCAGTTTTACAGCCTGCTTGGCCCCTAGATGGGAGTGGCCGCAGGGCCTAGAGCCAGCAGTGCTAGAAATCAAAGCCGCCTCCACGAGGGCCCTCTATGCTGGGAAGTGGGCAGATTTCAGCCGCTGCTGCTACAATAACGGGTTCCCCCAGTCCTTCTCTGAGGAGGGGCTAGAAAAATCCCCACTATGGGGTTGTTTGGCAGCCATCCTGGACTGCCATGAGCGTATCGAAGGCCTGTCGGTGGGATCTTACCCCCTCGCCAGTTTCTCTGAGGAGCCAGACGGCCTTTTGTGGGACTTAAAGCTGGTTTTGAGTCCCCTCACTGAGCCGCCCTTCGAGCTGGCCGGACTCAATCTAAACATTGAAGACTGCCTTCCTGCTCAGTCAGTACACCCCTCCTGTGTGTGGTTGGGTTACGACCCTCTGCTCCACTTGGGGGCGCTGGTATTCTTAGTCTATGTTTACCTGGGAACTGCGCTCACCTGCGGGAGAGCCATGTAAGGAGTTCCAGGGGTGATCCCTTCCTATAAAAGGGCCTGTCCTGAAGGAGGATGAGGCCTCTCCTCTCTCATTTTTGTTTTGGCCTCCGTGCACACAGGTCTGGTAGTCTGACCCCGTAATGGGTAATTTCAGTTGTGCTCTTTACTGGTTTTGTTGCGTGTGAATAAAATAATGAACTTCTCGTACAAATTTGGGGTCGGCTTCTCTTTGTTTACGGTGGCTTTGTTGCAGTCGTAACATATTGGGGGCTCAACCGAGAGATTATTTCGGATCCATATTTGGCATGGTAGCTATGTGTATCTTCAGGGTCTGTGTGAATGGGTACGATTCACATCGATTTCTTTAGCTGCGCCTAATGTATTTGTTTGAGTAAAAATTGTTTGTGGGACCGGCGATTCGTTTCTGTATAGCCTATATTGTTTCACCCCAGTGTATAGCTGTAGTCGCCAGGAAAGTCCAGAGGTCTTGCCACTTTATTATTTTTCCTTTTTTGTTTTTGGTGTTGATTATGAGTGGGCATATGCGTGGATGCACTGAAGCAAACTGATCAATTGGTTTACTGATAGTGTATACGAGCTCATCGTTCAAAGTTGCCTCGGGCCCAGAAAAGCACCAAAGACTAGTTTAGTCTCTTGGATAGGAACACTATCACTGACTGGTCTCAGACAGGATAGTCTATCGGCTGATTAGCCATTGTGGCTGTGTATTTCCTTTCCTGCTGTTATCCGGGTTGATTAAGTATAGTATGAGTTTGGTAGCGCTCCTTTTTAAAAAGTGTTGACCTAGTAGTTCCCTTACTCCTGTACGTCAGACCTGTGTTTTAGAAATGGCTTCAAATATTGATGATTTTATTTTGGATCCATCGGAGGAACTGCTAGTTTTATACACAAAACACCAGTTGTTAAAACTGGCAGATCACTATAATGTAGTAACTTTTGGACTTTGCAAAAAGATACAATTAAAATCATAGTAAAAGCCAACCTGGTTGAGCAGGGGATTATTCCAGTTCATCCAGAGGGAGAGGAAGAGGGCTTTTTCCCAAAGTCCTGGTTTCAGCGGCTCGAAAGAGTTAATTCAGTTTAGAGAGATGGAGTTGAGAAAGCTGGAATTCGAGGCATCGGCAAGGCATGATGCACTCAAATTTAAAAAAACTGGAATACCAGGTGAGGGAATTGGAGTCAAAAGAGAGGGAGAGACTTGAGGAAATTTAGGCCAGAGAGAAATAAATGGCAGCTAGAGGAAAAGCAGTCCCTGAGATTGAACTGAAAAAGTTGGGGCTGCAGACCCAAGCAAAGGAAATTGAGGCCAGGATTGAGTTTAAAAAATTGGAGATTGCCACTCTGCCTTCTCACTCTCCCTCACCATTCCCCTAGCTTTGATCTAACCCACAATCTGCGATTAATTCCACCTTTTAATTAATTCCACCTTCTAAACTGGCCTGACGCTACAAGAACTCTCATGTTACAGTGTGTTTTCACAGGTAAAGCACAAGCAGTATATTCCTCCCTTTCGCCAGATGAGTCTCTCGACTATGTAACCGTGAAAAGTGCTGTTTTGAGAGTTTATGAATTAGTGCCAGACAGGGCTCGACATTAGCGATTGTCCGGGACAGACAAGCATAATACAGCTTAACTTGCCCAAACGGACAAGTAAAAAATAAAAATAAATAAATGGATAACGTTAGTAATTCTGTCTGATCAGAAAGTGTTGCAGTGTCGCACTGAAAACTCTAATTCTCTTAATTACGTGAATATCACTAGGTTCAATGATTGGGAGATTTGGAGTTTTTGCAGCGCGAGTAATTTTTGTTCCAAATTGTGAAGCTCGTTGACTGACTGGAAATCGAAACAAGCAGTCGACCTGCAGACATATAAGCGCACTTAAAAAAAAAAGGGGGAGAATCTTTATTTGTGCATTGACTAAAGACAAAAATAAAACTTTAAGATCATGAAATATTTGGCATATTTGTTGCTAAATGCTTCTTTATTTGAAGCATATGTCTGTTAAGCTCCAAAGTTGACCAACAATGCAAATAATAACAACTTTATTTATATAGCACTTTTTTAAACACTGGGTTATAAAGTGCTGTACAAAATAAAAGAACAAAAAACAACAGAGATGAAGATAAACAAATAAAAAGAAATATACTAAAATAAATACAATACAAAGTAGTAAAATACAATTAACTGTAATAAAAACTGTCCATAAAAGTGAGTTTTCAATTGGGATTTAAAAAATTATGGCCATTGTGTCTGGAAGGCAGTTCCAGATTCTTGGGGCCCTGACAGCAAAAGCCTTTGGATTTCAACCTAAACTTTGGAACAGTGAGTAGAGCTATGCCCTTGCAGTGAGTAGGCTGCACTGCTGGTAAGGGATAAAAGCTTGGAGATATAAAAAGGGGCTACACCATGTATGTTATCAATAAAATCTTGCACAATTTGACAGGGGGTCAAGCAACACCAGCTTACTGAAGCTGCTGCCAGAATCAGACAGAGGGGACCTGATGCCCCACCATCACCTGTCCTCACAGGATGGAGGAAAATATGTTGGTGAAAATGCACACTGCTTATTATGCAGCCAGAGAAGAGCAGCCCTCTACCCGATTTACAACCCTACATGGTTTAATCTACAAAATCTAACTTTCCAACTGCTACGCGTCCAACAAGGCTTGTGTACGGTGCAAACACATGCACACATACGGGCATTGTGTAATTGTTGTTAATAAGCTAATAAATCACAAGAATTGCCCAAATCTCTGTCGGTTTTATTTATTTATTTAATAGGCCTTTATTTTCAGTTTCGGACAAGTAAGTTTAGCCAAAAAGTTAATGTCAAGCCCTGCCTGAGGCTTATCGCCAAAAAAAAGCTAGAAGCAAACGTATGATCACTAGTGTGTCTCCGCTAAGGTCAGTTAATTTAAGGAATTGCGTAAAGTGATTATAGAGAATTTTTAAAATGCTGTGCCGGATTGAATAGCCACATACATTAACAAACAAAAAGTAAATACTCCAGCAGCTGCTGGAGAAGCGTTGGCCCGCTTCCTCGTTCCAAAACTGGAAATGCATACTTACTTATGAATATGTGTCAAGCCACCCATTATCTTGAAGCATTGCCGCTTCGTAAGATTACAGCTAAAGCTGCCTTAAAGGTTCTGACAAAATTCAGAAGTTTGTTTGAACTCATAAAGGTGTGTTTGGGAATCAAAAGTTCCGTAGTGTAGAAAAACCTGCTCCTGTCGGTTCTGTCTCAGATGATTCTGACTATGGCAAAAAGGCTGGTAGTTGTCCGGTGGGTACGGTCGTTGAACCTTGGTACTGCAACTACTGTAAACAGAGAGGACATTTTACTTTGAGCTGTCCTATACTGAAGTCCAAGTCCACTGCTAAACCTGCTGCTTTAGCTGCTCTCTTGCGTTCACGATCTTTAGGCAGGCCTATTGTTTCTCCTCAGGGAAAATTGACATCTCAAGGAACACCAGATTCATGTGACTATGCACTGTTCCTTACAGAGGTTTTTGTTTCTGTGCCTGGTAAAGTAGAGTTAAGCAAATTTCCGGTTAAGATTGGGGCCAATTAACCTCTTGAGCTGACTGGCCAAAATGGCAATTCCCGCCTCAAATTTCATACGAAAATGAGAATGGTTATAACCCTGGAACTATTCATAGCACATGCATATACCTGATATCATTTGAAAGATTACATCTTGTAGTTTATAATGGTATATTCAGATTACATCAAGGAGGAAGAGAATTCATACAATACAACATATGGTACATTAATAATAACCGTTTTTTATTATTTCAATGTTCAAACAGATATTTGACATCTGATTAAAAATGTTCTTCATAATGAATCTCTCTTTTGACACTCCACATTTCCTCAATTACATGTTACCAACAATTGTCAAAAGACCAGCTGTTGATCCAACAAACAGAACATAGTGTGCAAGGGCTTTTGTAGGTGGTTACTAAGGCATTCTTAGGAGCTGTTGAAATGCAAATTGTGAAATGTGGATATTCAAATATATAACTGGAATCATTTGAAAGGGGGCAATTGAAGTCTGTGATGGTATGCTCAGATGAGACAACCCATACTTCAATGTTTAGAACAATAACAGTGTAACCATTGTTACGGTCACCCCAAGAATACACCAGGCTCGTGGGTAACCATGACATAATTGACACGAACAAGCAAGTTTGAAAAAATATTATTTATTTATTTATTACCAAAAGAACAAATCTACAAAACTTACCCAAAAGAAAGAGGTCAGGTGGGTTGGCCAAAAGGAACAAAAGGAGGGGAGCCGCCCGGCCCGAACACGCAGTGGCCCGCCAGAGCCGGGGACTCCCTTAAACTACCAAAACATTCAAAGAAACTAAACTATCAAAATAAAGCCACGAAAACAGAACTACCAACCCACTATCCCTAAAGTATAATAAATTAAGCAAAGTAAAACAATAAACCCAAAACAACCCCTAAGAAGAGCACCTGAGTGGTGCTACCAGCATGAGTGGAGAGAGAGGGATAGAGCTGAGGTCTGCCTCCATTTATAGCCCACTTTAGGGTGGGACCTAATCAGCCAGACCAGCTCCAGCTGAGAAGGCGATCAGCAGGACCAGATCCAGCTGATAAAGGGGAGCCAGGCAGATCTCAGCCTATAAAAGAACACATAAGTGAATACAAGAACACATAAGTGAATACAAACGACAAAATAATACAGGAGGGAGGGAGCGCATGTGCCCAAAACACAACACCATATAAATGTTTACATACACAACCCATACTACACAAGATGCTGTAGAGAAATAATAACCATTTTGTATAAGTTAAATGGTTAGAACAATAACAGTGTAACTATAACTATTTACGTACACAACCCATACTATGCAAGATGTTGTAGAGAAATAATAACCATTTTGAATTAGTTCAATGTTTATAACAATAACATTGTAACTATACACATATTTTTGCGTTTTATGTTTTGTTTTTTTGTGAGTTTTCTTGTAAATATTTACAGTATATACAAACTCATACACAGTCACGGACACACTTCTCAGACACGCTTGCACTCAGGGAAGGGATCCTGGCCTCATCATCTGGGGAGTCCACACTGCAGAGCAGAATGGAAATAAATAATACTGTAAGACACTATAAGACAACCTTCTGTAGTGCAGTAGGGATGATAATGATAATGAACTTGAATTGTATATCACTTTTGAAGACAGTATTACTGTCACGAACCAAACACGGGCTGAACCCAAATGCAACGACCAAGAGACAGGTGAACAGAAATGAGTATTTATTAGGAGCTTTGGGGTAGTCCCAAGCTGAACACACGTTAACACAATAGTAAAGAGAAATGAGGAAGTCCTCCGGCAAAGCGAACTGCTCCAAGCCGGAGCTGGACTTAGATCACCCCTGGAAGTACCAAGCCGGAACTTGGACTGGTACTGGACCGGGCGAACCAACAGGAACTGGATCACGGAAGCGAGGTGTGTTCCAAACCGGAACTGGACCTGTACTGGACCGGGAGGTCCACACTGGAACTGGATCACGGGAACGAAGGGTTGTTCCGAACCGGAACTGGACTTGATACGGGAGGTGAGTTCCGAACCGGAACTGGACTGGTTCTGAACCGGGAGGTCCAACAGGAACTGGATCACGGGAACGACGGGTTGTTCCCAATCGGAACTGGACTTGATACGGGAGGTGAGTTCCGAACCGGAACTGGACTGGTTCTGAACCGGGAGGTCCAACAGGAACTGGATCACGGGAACGACGGGTTGTTCCAAACCGGGACTGGACTGGATGCGGGAGATGAGTCCCGAACCGGAACTGGACTGGATCTGGACCGGGAGGTCCAACAGGAACTGGACTGAAGGCAGAGGTAGGTAAACGGCAGGACACGGCAGGGCGGAGCAGTGTAGCGGAGCTCAGGTTGGCCCGGTAGGGGCAGCTGGGCCACAGAGGAGTCTAGAACCGTAACCGCAGCAATGGAGGTAGCCACGGCCGGACAGGAACCACTGTAGGGTGGAGAGGCAGAGCACCCAACTGCGGACGCAACGTTAACTGGGAGCAGGGGTACCGCAACACACACAGGGAGACTTAACAGCTACAGACTGGAAGGTACAGGTGAAGCTGGTAATTAAAGTAGACAGGTTAAAGGCAGGGTAAACCGCAACTGACAGGGCTGGATTACTACCAAACAGCTGGTTCTGGAACAGAGGAGCTAACAGGAAAAACCCACAGCAGAGTTTTAGCGAACAGGACTAGAAAACAGGAGACCAGGATACAAACGAAGTACGTTAACGAACTGGCGCCGAACAGCAGCCAGCCGGAGGTATAAGTAAGGGAGTGAAATTGAAAACAATAACGAAAGCGTGAGGAATGTAACCGAGGGTGATTGACTAATTGACCGGTGGGGAATGCATGCAACAAGGGGGGAAGGAGATAGGTTGAAACCGAAGTGGGGGAACAGAGTGAAACAGACAGAAGGGGCACGCCCAGCCTGTAGCAACGGGGAAAACACGGACAAAGGGAATCCGACATGACACGGGAGGAAAGGGAAAAACATGGAAAACGGACAGGAAGGGAACGGAACGTTACAGTACCCCCCCCTCAAAGAACGCCACCTGGCGTACCTGGAGGCCTAGTTTTGTCCGGGAACTGGTTGTGAAAGTCGGAGATGAGAGAGTGGTCCAGAATAAGGCTCTTGTGGAGCCAGGACCGCTCCTCCGGGCCATAACCCTCCCAGTCGACCAGGTATTGGAAGCCCCGGCCCTTACGGCGAATGTCGAGTATCCGACTCACCGTGTAGGCCGGGGCGTGGTCGATGATCCGGGGCGGAGGTGGAGTGACCGCCGGGGCACTGAGGGGGCTGGAGGCGACAGGCTTGATCTGGCTAACATGGAAAACAGGGTGGACCTTAAGGGAAACAGGGAGGGAGAGTTTAACAGAAACGGGGTTGACAAGGCAAACAATGGAGAAGGGACCAATAAACCGGGGTTGAAGTTTTTTAGACGAAGTGGGGAGGGGAATATTGGCTGTGGACAGCCAGACCTGCTGACCGGCCTTGTACTGCGGGGCTGCGGTCCTGTGAAGGTCCGCCAGGCGCTGGGTACGGGAATTAGAGCGAAGGAGTGCGGTGCGTGTGAGTCTCCACATCCGCTTGCATCTAAGGAAGTGGGACTTGACGGTGGGAACTGCCACCTCGGCTTCCTGGGCCGGCAGGAGGGGAGGTTGGTACCCTAAGGAGCACTCGAAGGGAGACATCCCCGTGGATGCGCACTTAAGGGAGTTATGCGCATACTCCACCCAAGGGAGAAAACGGCTCCAGGAAGCGGGATTGCGAGCAGTAATGCACCGCAGGGCGGCCCCCAGGTCCTGGTTCGCCCTCTCCGCCTGGCTGTTAGTCTGGGGATGGAACCCCGACGACAGACTAACCGAAGCACCCAGGGCCACACAGAACGCCTTCCAAACCTGGGAGGAGAATTGGGGCCCACGGTCCGAAACGATGTCGGATGGGATCCCGTGCAGCCTGACAACGTGCAGCACCAGGAGCTCCGCTGTTTCGAGGGCGGAAGGGAGTTTGGGAAGTGGGATAAAGTGAACCGCCTTGGAGAACCGGTCCACAATTGTCAGGATGGTGGTGTTACCCTCTGACAACGGCAGACCGGTGACGAAGTCTACACCAATGTGACTCCAAGGACGGCCCGGGACAGGGAGGGGGTGGAGAAGACCGGAGGGAGGCTGGTGGGATGCCTTGCTCCTGGCGCAAACAGGGCAGGCCAGGACAAAGGCACGGGTATCCCCCTTGAGGGTGGGCCACCAAAAACTCCTCCTGACCAGGGCGATGGTTCTGGCAACACCTGGGTGACAAGCCAGACGGGAGGCGTGAACCCATTCCAGGACCTGGGGACGGACAGAGTCGGGCACAAAAAGAGAGGAGTTAGGATTATTGCGGGGATCCGGTTGGGAAGCCTGGGCGGCCTTCACGATCTCCTCGATCTCCCAGGACACCGCAGCCACAATACAGGATGCCGGTAGAATGGGCTCCGGATCAGCAGGACTGGAGGGGGGGGGAAAAATACGGGACAAGGCATCTGCCTTGGTATTACGAGAGCCAGGGCGGAAGGTTACTGAGAAATTAAACCGGGCAAAAAACAGCGACCACCTAGCCTAACGGGCATTAAGCCTCTTGGCTGACCTGATGTAAACCAAATTGTGATGGTCCGTGAGGACAATAAATGGGTTACCTGCCCCCTCCAGCCAATGACGCCACTCCTCAAGTGCCAGCTTTATCGCCAGAAGTTCCCGATCCCCGACATCATAGTTGCGCTCTGCGGAGGACAGTCTCCGGGAGAAGAAAGCGCAGGGATGGAGCTTGCTGTCCAAGGCGGCACGCTGAGACAGAATGGCCCCCACACCGGTGTCGGAGGCATCAACCTCCACAGTAAACTGACGGGTGGTGTCGGGGTGACAGAGAATGGGGGCAGTGGAGAATCGAACCTTGAGCTGTTCAAAGGCCAGTTGAGCCTCGGGATTCCAGCAATAGGGAATGGACGTGGAGGTGAGTTTGGTAAGTGGGGCAGCAATGACACTGTAATTACGGATGAACCGACGATAAAAATTAGCGAAACCGAGGAACTGTTGGAGGTGCTTACGTGAAGAAGGTTGGGGCCATTCTGTCACCGCCTTGACTTTAGCAGGGTCCGCTATGATGATGATGATGATGAAGCCGAGGAACGGGACGGACGAGACGTGGAAAGAGCACTTCTCGGCCTTCACGAAGAGCTGGTTCTCCAGCAGCCGCTGGAGAACCTCCCGGACGTGGAGAACGTGTTCCTGAGGGGACTTGGAAAAGATGAGAATGTCATCTATGTAAACAAACACACACTTGCCCGACAGGTCACGAAGGACATCGTTCACCATCCCCTGGAAGACTGCTGGGGCATTAGTTAGGCCGAACAGGACCACCAGATATTCGTAGTGGCCCAACGGGGTGTTAAACGCAGTCTTCCACTCGTCCCCCTCGCGTATACGCACCAGGTGGTACGCGTTGCGGAGGTCGAGTTTGGTGAAGATGACTGCCTGGGAGAGGGGTTCAAAAGCGGTGTTAATAAGGGGAAGAGGATACTTGTTGCGAATAGTAACCTCGTTAAGGCCCCGGTAGTCAATGCAGGGCTGCAATGAGCCGTCCCTCTTCCCGACGAAGAAGAACCCTGCACCAACCGGGGATGAAGAGGGACGGATTATGCCTGAAGCAAGTGACTCGTGGATGTAGGTCTCCATGGCCAACTTCTCCGGGCCCGACAGACTGTAGAGGCGACCAGATGGAAGCTTGGCTCCCGCCAGCAGGTCTATACAACAGTCGGAGGGTCTGTGAGGAGGCAAAGACAGAGCACGTGATTTGGAGAAAACTTGCGACAGGTCATGATAATGGCTGGGAACATTAGCTAGGTCGGGTACAGGATGGATAGGTCTGTTACACTTGGCCCCCGGGGGGGGTAGAGCAGAGCGGAGACAGTTGGCTAAGCAGTGACCGCTCCATGCCAGGATGCGACCGGCTCGCCAATCGATGTGAGGGTTGTGAAGGCGCAGCCAGGTCTGTCCCAGGACCATGGGGGACTGCTTAGCATGGATAAGGAGGAGTTGGATTGTCTCCCGATGATTCCCAGACAAAATAAGCTGAAGGGGAACGGTGGAGTGGGTAACTAACCCCAGACTCCTACCGTCCAGGGCGAGAGCAGTGATGGGGGTAGGTAAGACCTCCGTGGGAATCCCGAACCTCTTGACAAAGGTTATGTCAATAAAATTAGCATCGGCCCCGGAGTCAATTAGGGCAGATGCAGAAGCGGTGTTGTCCCTCCAAAGGAGAGTGGCCTTAAATTCAAGGCGGTTCTGGGCAGCATGGTCTGGGATAATAGGGCTCGTCAGTACGCCCAGCTTTACTGGCGAGCCATCTCTTTTGGGCGGATGGGGCAAGAAGCAATTTGGTGGCCTGTCTTGCCACAGTAGAAACAAGACTTGGTGCGGAACCGGCGTTGGCGCTCCTCGGCGTCCACAGTGATTTTGCCCAGTTGCATGGGCTCCTCCTCGGGAGACAAAGCGGAGACTCTCGGCCCCTGGACGGGAGAGGGTTGTCGAGCCCGGGAAGGGGCAGAGGGCGGAAGATGGGAGGGATTCTTCCCTCGCTCACGGGCCCGGGTTCTGAGACGGTTGTCAATGGCTATTGCCAAACTGATGAGGCTGTTGAGTGAGTTGGACTCCTCCCGAGTAGCTAGCTGGTCCTTCAGCTCCTCACTGAGAGCCTGACGAAAGGCCCCCTGAAGGGAGGTGTCGTTCCATCCCGCCTCAGCAGCGAGGGTGCGGAACTGGATAGCCATCTCCGCTACACTGCGGCCGCCCTGCCGAACCTGTAGAAGGCGCTGGGTAGCGTCTAGACCGCAGACTGGGTGGTCGAAGACGCGCCGCATCTCCGAGGTGAAGAGGGCGAAGTTGTTGCATGTAGGAGACTGACTGTCCCAAATAGATGTGGCCCACTCCAGGGCACTGCCTCCCAGGCTGCTCATAATGAAGGCGATCTTGCATGGGTCGGAGGCGAAGGAAGTGGGCTGCATGCGAAAGACGATGTCGCACTTCATTAAAAATTTGCGGCACCTCCCCAGCCCCCCGCGGTATAATTCGGGGTGTTGAACTCTGGGCTCCCGGCTAGGAGAGGGAACCGGAACCTCGGGAGGCAGTTCGGGTGTTGGAGGGGTCGGACCCACAGGGATCCGAGGAAGAGGCAGGTGAAGCGATAGCTGAGCAACCTGCTCCGTAAGCCCCCTCAGCACATCCAACACGTCGTCCATCCGGCGGCCCTGTTGGTCGCTGACCGCGGATTGGCAGGAGAAGGCGTGGCGAATCTGCTCGAGGTCGGCTGGGTCCATGTTTTTCAGGCCAGTTCGTTCTGTCACGAACCAAACACGGGCTGAACCCAAATGCAACGACCAAGAGACAGGTGAACAGAAATGAGTATTTATTAGGAGCTTTGGGGTAGTCCCAAGCTGAACACACGTTAACACAATAGTAAAGAGAAATGAGGAAGTCCTCCGGCAAAGCGAACTGCTCCAAGCCGGAGCTGGACTTAGATCACCCCTGGAAGTACCAAGCCGGAACTTGGACTGGTACTGGACCGGGCGAACCAACAGGAACTGGATCACGGAAGCGAGGTGTGTTCCAAACCGGAACTGGACCTGTACTGGACCGGGAGGTCCACACTGGAACTGGATCACGGGAACGAAGGGTTGTTCCGAACCGGAACTGGACTTGATACGGGAGGTGAGTTCCGAACCGGAACTGGACTGGTTCTGAACCGGGAGGTCCAACAGGAACTGGATCACGGGAACGACGGGTTGTTCCAAACCGGGACTGGACTGGATGCGGGAGATGAGTCCCGAACCGGAACTGGACTGGATCTGGACCGGGAGGTCCAACAGGAACTGGACTGAAGGCAGAGGTAGGTAAACGGCAGGACACGGCAGGGCGGAGCAGTGTAGCGGAGCTCAGGTTGGCCCGGTAGGGGCAGCTGGGCCACAGAGGAGTCTAGAACCGTAACCGCAGCAATGGAGGTAGCCACGGCCGGACAGGAACCACTGTAGGGTGGAGAGGCAGAGCACCCAACTGCGGACGCAACGTTAACTGGGAGCAGGGGTACCGCAACACACACAGGGAGACTTAACAGCTACAGACTGGAAGGTACAGGTGAAGCTGGTAATTAAAGTAGACAGGTTAAAGGCAGGGTAAACCGCAACTGACAGGGCTGGATTACTACCAAACAGCTGGTTCTGGAACAGAGGAGCTAACAGGAAAAACCCACAGCAGAGTTTTAGCGAACAGGACTAGAAAACAGGAGACCAGGATACAAACGAAGTACGTTAACGAACTGGCGCCGAACAGCAGCCAGCCGGAGGTATAAGTAAGGGAGTGAAATTGAAAACAATAACGAAAGCGTGAGGAATGTAACCGAGGGTGATTGACTAATTGACCGGTGGGGAATGCATGCAACAAGGGGGGAAGGAGATAGGTTGAAACCGAAGTGGGGGAACAGAGTGAAACAGACAGAAGGGGCACGCCCAGCCTGTAGCAACGGGGAAAACACGGACAAAGGGAATCCGACATGACACGGGAGGAAAGGGAAAAACATGGAAAACGGACAGGAAGGGAACGGAACGTTACAATTACTGTGCTTTACATGCACTGTGAGAGTGAAACCACCACTGATCATGGATATGTTATCCTAATACCTATTCAGAATGCAGATCCCCTGAATAAGCTCCCACAAAGGCAACACATGTAAAGTTGTGGGGGGGGGGGTCTGTAAAACAATACACTAATCATATAAGTTACTTTGACAATGCCTAGGCAATTATTGTCAGTTTGATCCGAATGGAGGTCCCTCAATTGATGTGGTATAATTCACACCTTGCCTATACTCTATTGTCTAAAGCAAAGATGTATAGATTATCTATCTAGACTAGATCTATGCCAATCTATTATTTGACAATAGAAAGATAATCTAGCCTATCGATCTAGCCTAGCTAGCCCATATGCAAAAGGTCTGTAAAAATCATATATCATACTCGCAAAGTTTTATAAAATATCATATATGTTGATTAGTATTATATTATATATTTGTATACAGTTCATATACAATCTCTGAATGTTTATTATAGGGAGTACCAGGTATGTTAGGAAACTATTTCATTTTAGTATGAAATGTATATGCTAGTTCTCCACCACATATTTATTTTATTTGTTTTGATGTTTTGTGTATAGCATATTGGATTTTTACTTTTGCAGATAGGAGTTTGTTTTCTTCTAGCTGTAACTGTGGGAATTACGTCTTCTGGTGGGAGTCGAAACAATAGCAGAAATATAGCAGAAATAGCTCTCTCTTAGCGGAAAAATTACTGAGCCGCAGGAACATCTGGCTATAACATACCTGTGTAAGTCTCTACCCCTCCCCCCTCTCTCTTTCACTCCTAGCTGTAGCTGCGGGAATTATTATGTTTGGTCTTCCTTCGTGGCAAAATAATGACTGAGCAGCGCGAACATCTGGCTAGCATAGGCTACCAGTCTACTTTCCCTATTCTGACTCTTTACATCCAAACCAAACAACTGGGGGGATATACTAAGAAGCAGGATTACTTAGATAGCTGGACATTTGCACTGAGTAAAAGCGGGAACAGCACTTTTTACTTCAGTCTGTGTTACAGATTTGGGATGCATGGCTCCGGGTTTTCCTCAGTGTGGTTAACGTTTTCAGCTAAGTAACATTATTCCTGCTTCGTAGTATTCCCCCTGGTTCGCTATAGCACAAAACACAATGTTTATAAATACAAGGAAGTTGTCATTGTCACAAATGAATACTTACAAATCCAAAACAGGGTCTATCCCTTCGAGGAAGAACTCCTCCACCGGAGTCACAGCTGTTCTCAAGTTGAACCTCCGTGTCGCTCTTTCTCTCTCCAACTCCTCCAACACCTCAATCATAAAAAAACTTTTTGGGATGTTTTTCCATGGCTAACAAATCTAAATAACCGTAGCTAGCTTGTGAGACTGCAGTTCACAAGTTGACAAGACACCACTGACTGACTGACAGCGCGAGTGACAGTCGAGTAGAGACACCACACGTGTATACAGTCAAGCTGGAAAGTCTGCCCACCCCTTTCACCTTCTCCACATTTTATTACATTACAGACATATTCTACAATAGATTGAGTTCATTTTTTTTCGCAAAGATTCTACACAAAATAGCCCATAATGACAAAGTGAAAACATGTTTTTAGAAATTTTTGCAAATGTATTAAAAATCTAAAACTGAAATCTCATTTACATAAGTATTCATACCCTTTGCTTTAACATATTTTTAAAGTATCATATTTAATATTTGGTCGCATATCCTTTGCATGCTGTTACTTCCTGAAGTCTGTGACCAATCAACATCAAAAGACTCTCAATATCTTATTTTCAGGTACTGTTACAAGCGGTGAAGGTGAAAGGGGTGTTCAGACTTTCCGGCTTGACTGTATATACCTGTATATTTTTTTTTTGTCAAAATGTTCTGTGACAGTAGGCTATTCACTACAGTTCTTCTGAACATGTTATCATATTTATTTGAAAATATAGGCTTGGCATCTGTTCACAAGAACATCAGGATTGATTTCTTATCTCCATTAGGCTATATCTTCCTACTAACAACAGGACGAGAGCACGTTGAGCATAACGTATAGGCTATCCTTTTTTGGTGAAATAAACAAAACAAAAACTGAGTCTGACATTTCGAGCCATGAATCATCATAGCTTTACTCATATGGAAACCCATATGGTTGTAGATTTGATAAGTGGAATGTTACGTTTCTGAAAATAGCATGATTATTGCGGCAACTTTTATTTTCGAGCCGGGTTCTATGTATTTTCTGCATTTTGTCAATTTCAAGACCGGGAAATGAGCGGAGACTGCTCATATTTTGGCACGTTGGTCATTGTGTACATCCTACATAATGGGGAATCCGTGGGATGTATAGAAAGGGGAGAAATTCTTCTTTCACTAGATACCAACACTTACCGCTGCGCTGTATTACGTAAACGTGCCTTACGATACAAAAATAAAATAGGCGCCAAATCGCAACTGGTGACCGAATTCGGCCACCAGTCAGCTCAAGAGGTTTAAGACCAGTGGTTCTCCGAAACTTCTCCAGCTAATCTCTTAAACTATGTGAATGATTTCAGTCTCCGGTTATATCGGGCCTGTGCCATAGCTAAGACACGACTAAAAGCCTCCCAAGAAAAAATTAAGTGCTGGTTTGATCAAGGGGCTAAGGTATGCCGTTTTGAGCCTGGAGATTAAGTCTTGGCCTCGCGGCCTATCGTTGGTTCAGTTTTCCAGGCCAAGTTTTGTGGTCCTTACCTTGTGGAGAGTAGAGATATTCGTATTCAGCTCTGCCACGTTAACCTTTTGAAACCCTATCATGCTCGTCCTTCAGCGTCTGTAGCCCTGAAAACTGGTGGGGTTTTGGGAAATACCCCATCTAAGCCTGTAGCCTTGTCCAAGGTGCTGAACTCTGCTGACCTTTTTTCGGTGTTTACCAGGTTAGGTGCCACTCGCCATTCTCTGCAGCCGACCCTGGTAAACACAGAAGAAAGTGAGACTTCACCGGCTAACGAAATGTTCAAGGGTAGGTTAAACAATTCGGGATTCCTAGCTAACCTCGACACTCGTTTTTTTCTCATTTATCTAGCATTAAACGGTCTGACTTGGTGCATTTGATTAAAACTCATAGGTTCCGGTTTCCTGGTTTCCTCTCGAACCACTCTCATGTATCACAATATTGATGTCGGTGATGCACAGCCGAGTAAACAACACTTTTACCGTATTTCTCCATAAAAGAGTGAATAACTTAAAAAAGAGCTACGTTACATGCTGGAAAATGACATTGCGCAACCCTGCTTTTCCAGCTGGTCTAGCCCGTGTCTCTTAATTGGGAAACCATTTTTGTACCGATTACCAAAAAGTGAATGCCGTAAGTAAAGCAGACTGTTATCCACTCCCGAGAATGGAGGACTGCGTTGATCTGGTGGGTTCTGCACGGTTTGTTAGTAAAATCTACCTCCTTAAAGGCTACTGGTAGGTTCCGCTTACGGGATGCAGAATGCACCGGCTACCTTCCAGCGGTTAATGAATGGAGCAAAAAGTATGAGCTAATTTCAAGCCAGACGAAATAGAAGAGTGATGGGTGCTAATAAGTGTTTTATCACTAAACTGCAACACATCATTCGGGTCTGCCATAAGCCTTTCCACAATTAAATGCTGCTTATTGACATTTCCCAAAAGTAATCAAAGAGCAGCCATTAACGTTATGGAGTTAGCCAGCCAGCGAGTGTTACAGTTCTAATACAGTTCTAACCCCCGTCAATTGTTCTCCTCCCTCCTCAGCAAACCCCCTGCTGCTCCTCATTCCTAGTTCACTGCAGACGACTTCGCAGATTTCTTAGATGAGAAGATCGCACACATCCACAGCCCCACTCCCCCTCTCCTCACGGACACTGTTTTCTACTTTCTTCCTCTCTCTGCCCCTTCTGTGTCCCCCCGTTTCTCCATCTTTTCTCTCCTTTCTGAGACCGATGTATCCCATCTCCTACTCTCCCATCGCCCCACTACTTGTGCCCTCGACCCTATCCCTTCATCTCTCCTCCAGGCAACCCCAGATATCCTCCCTTTTGTGACCTCCCCGACCTCTGGCTGATTCCCCTTATCCTTCAAGAGAGCCCACATCACCCCGATCCTGAAAAAACCTACGCTGGACCCCTCATCCAAAACGGGTTTTTAGAAAATATGCAATTTTATTTTATTTGTACACACCCTTAGCCTAATACTTGGTTGCTGCACCTTTGGCAGTGATTACAGCTTCAAGGCGACTTGGGAAAGAAGCTACGAGCTTGGCACACTTGTTTCTGGACATTTTTGCCCATTCCTCTTGGCATATCCTTGCAAGCTCCGTCAGGTTGGATGGGGAGCATCGATACACAGCCATTTTCAGCTCTTTCCACAGATGTTCAATTGGATTCAGGTCTGGGCTCTGGCTCGGCCACTCAAGGACATGCACAGACTTTATTCAAAGCCACTCCTTTGTTCTCTTGGCTGTGTGCTTTGGGTCGTGGTCATGTTGGAAGGTAAACCTTCGCCCCAGTCTGAGGTCCAGAGCGCTCTGGAGCCGGTTTTCTTCAAGGATCTCGGTGTACTTAGCTGCACTCATCTTTCCCTCTATCAGGACTAGTCACCCCATTCCCGCTGCTGAAAAACATCCCCACATTATGATTCTGCCACCGCCATGCTTCACTGTAGGGATGGTATTAGCCAGGTGATGAGCGGTGCCTGGTTTCAGGCTAAAAAGTTCAATTTTGGGTTCATCAGACCAGAGAATCTTGATTCTCAAGGTTTGAGAGTCCTCTAGGTGCCTTTTGGCAAACTCCAAGCGGGCTGTGATGTGCTTTTTTTACTAAGGAGGGGCTTCCGTCTGGCCACTCTACCATAAAGCCCTGATTGGTGGAGTGCTACCTGGATGGCTGATCTTCTGAAAGGTTCTCCCATCCACAAGGATACGCTGGAGTATATCCTAGTGACCCTTGGGTTCCTGCTCACCTCCCTGGCTAAGGCCTGTCTTCCCCGATTGCTCAGTTTGGCCGGGCGGCCAGGTCTAGGAAGATTTTTGGTGGTTCCAAACTTCTTCCATTTACGAATGATGGTGGCCACTGTGTTCTTTGGGACCTGTAAAGCTGCAGAGATTTTTCCGTACCCCTTAGTTTAGGGCACCTGTAGGATACGTTCTCAGACCCCTGCTCATACTGTTGGCATGTCTTTGGAGACTAAGCAGGGCAGATTGGATGCATTTATGTGTCATATGCCCCCCTCTGGCAGGACGCCACCCACAGTAGGGGTTGCCCCTAAAAGCAGAAGTCACGCTGCAGTTCAGCAGCTGGCTGCTATGCTGGGAACCCATACTAAAGTTGAACAGCTCCCCAGCATGGTCCCCCTGAGGGGCCTCCAGCGGAGGAGGATCCTAGCACGGATCCGAACTTGAGGGGGTTGAGGCGCTTTCCACTGTGGCTTCCAACACCGTATTTTCTCAGAATCTGCCCTTCACATTTTGCCAATCTGAGAGGGGTTCAGTGGAAGGTTCGGGGTCCACTGAAGACTCAATGGACTACTCAGCCTCTCTAAGAACGATTCTTCGTTCGGCCTTAGCACGCATGAACTGCGATGTGCCCCAGGCTGTTCCAAAGGAGACGACTAGGTTTCATTACCATGCCGTCACCACCTATTTTTTTGGTGGAACAAACTAAGCGGGTGCCTGCGGATTTTGTGGGACGTTCACGTCCATGTTGGACACTGAGGTCCATGAGCTTGACCATATGCCCTCTGTTGAGCCCGCCATCGCGGCGCTTGTGGTATCTCCAGAGGAGGCCATTCTGGCAGATGCCGTAGACCACAGTGCAGAGCAACTAATGATCTGCTCTGTAGGTCATATAATGCGGCTGCCAGGGTGGCGCGGATTGGGAATTCACTTTCCTGGCTTTTCCTGCTTGCACAGGATGCTAGATTTGGGGGTGGACACCTTCAGGCATTTGCGTTCATGACACATGAGCTTGGTCATGTGATGCCCTTGCTCGTGATGACCTTGCGTCAGGTGTGGTTGGCTTAGTCCCCTCTTCCTGAAACCACAAAGAGAACCATTCGAGACATGCTGGTTATCCCCGGACAGGTCTTTACAGAGGCAGCCTTGACAGACACCTGAGCACTCTGTGGAGGCATTGAAACACAGGGAGCGGCAGATACCCCCCCTTCAACACACTATTTGTTCGTTGGACCCAGGCTATGGCTCGTGGTCATGCCCAGCCCTCGCATACGAACCAAGGAGCCCCTCATTGTCCAGCCACCTGTGCAGCGGCGTCTGATTCATGACACAAACCCATGGGTCCACCTGGCTGTACAGCTAGGGTTCAGCAGAAATGTTACAGGGCTGTACAATGCGACATATATGTCGCATGTGCTACGAAAAAATCGGTCTGTACGATAAATTAATTTACTGCAGTAGCACCCGTGCGATAGCCTGTGTGTGAGAAAAAAACTTTTTTATTTTGCGTGTGAAGTGACGGTTTGTGTGAAGTGAATCGATGCGCCTCGATATTCTTTGGTAGTTGTAGTCTATCGTGCGATTAAGAACCACGTCTGCGTAGAGTCCATACATCCAACACCAAATCTCACAATTTCTAGCGAACATTCCCCTTTTACTCAGCGAGTCGAGCAAGCTAGCTATCTATCTGGGACACTATTAAAGTATTAAATCAAAGTAAAGTAGGAGAAAATCAAAACAAAACCCCCAAACGAGCCCGCGAGGAATCCCTGCCAAATGAAAAGTGCGAAACAAGAAAGAAGATTTACAGGCACATTTGGACATTTGTATCAACCTCTGACTCTGATCAGCCAGTAGCTGTGTAACGTTAGCTAGCTAGCTGGCACTCAAATAACGGCAATCAAACAAGCTTAACGTTTATTTGGGAACACGAGCTGGCTAGCATAACCAGTATGTTTGTATTTTTCAACTAACTTAGTCATTACCATTTCTCTTGAACGTTTGTATCACAATATACCTGATGGCCACCTCCATTTAATTCATTGGCATATTGATGGTGGACAATTCGAGGGAAACCAGGAAATCTTTGTCTTATATAACCATCACATTAACGTGTGTGTGTGTGTGAGAATACAGGTGCAGCTCAAAAAATTTGAATATCGTGAAAAAGTTCAATATTTTTTGTCACTCATGTCAGAAAGTGAAACTCATATATTATATAGATTAATTACACAGAGTGAAATATTTCAAGCCTTTATTTCTTGTAATTTTGATGATTATGGCTTACAGCTAATGAAAACCCAAATTCGGTGTCTCAGAAAATTGGAATATTACATAAGATCAATAAAAAAGGATATTTTAAACAGAAATGTCAGCCTTCTGAAAAGTATGTTCATTTCTATGCACTCAATACTTGGTCGGGGCTCCTTTTGCATGAATTACTGCATCAATGCGGCGTGGCATGGAGGCGATCAGCCTGTGGCACTGCTGAGGTGTAATGGAAGCCCAGGTTGCTTTGATAGCGGCCTTCAGGTCGTCTGCATTGTTGGGTCTGGTGTCTCTCATCTTCCTCTTGACAATACCCCATAGATTCTCTATGGGGTTCAGGTCAGGCGAGTTTGCTAGCCAATCAAGCACAGTAATACCATGGTCATTGAACCAGCTTTTGGTACTTTTGGCAGTGTGGGCAGGTGCTAAGTCCTGCTGGAAAATGAAATCAGCATCTCCATAAAGCTTGTCAGCAGAAGGAAGCATGAAGTGCTCTAAAATTTCCTGGTAGATGGCTGCGTTGACTGTGGACTTCAGAAAACACAGTGGACATGGCACCCCAAATCATCACTGACTGGAAACTTCACACTGGACTTCAAGCAACGTGGATTCTGTGCCTCTCCACTCTTCCTCCAGACTCTGGGACCTTGATTTCCAAATTAAATGCAAAATTTACTTTCATCTGAAAAGAGGACTTTGGACCACTGAGCAACAGTCCAGTTCTTTTTCTCCTTAGCCCAGGTAAGACGCTTCTGACGTTGTCTCTGGTTCAGGAGTGGCTTGACACGAGGAATGCGACATTTGTAGCCCATGTCCTGGATTCGTCTGTGCATGGTGGCTCTTGATGCACTGACTCCAGCCTCAGTCCACTCCTTGCGATGCTCCCCCAAATTCTTGAATGGATTTTTCATGACAATCCTCTCAAGGCTGCGGTTATCCCTGTTGCTTGTGCACCTTTTCCTACCACACTTTTCCCGTCCACTCAACTTTCTATGAATATGCTTGGATACAGCACTCTGTGAACAACCAGCTTCTTTAGCAATGACCTTTTGTGGCTTACCCTCCTTGTGGAGGGTGTCAATGACTGTCTTCTGGACATCTGTCAAGTCAGCAGTCTTCCCCATGATTGTGTAGCCTACTGAACCAGACTGAGAGACCATTTAAAGGCTCAGGAAACCTTTGCAGGTGTTTTGAGTTAATTAGCTGATTATTTCTGTTTAAAATATTGTTTTTTATTGATCTTATGTAATATTCTAATTTTCTGAGACACTGAATTTGCGTTTTCATTAGCTGTAAGCCATAATCATCAAAATTACAAGAAATAAAGGCTTGAAATATTTCACTCTATGTGTAATGAATCTATATATGAGTTTCACTTTCTGAAATGAATGACAAAAAATATTGAACTTTTTCACGATATTCAAATTTTTTTAGCTGCACCTGTATGTGCTACGTAAAGTGTCAAAAAATGCTTCATGGAAGAATGAATGTTGTAAGCAGCTGAGGAAAAATTACACTCCAGAAAGAATGTTTATACTTGGTTGTCAAGGACAAAATGTACAGAATGTTTTAAAATTGCAACTAGATAGATAAATAGATAGATAGATAAACATATGAGGGACGTTTAGGCCATTATTCATACTCACTCTCACATACATAAATACTCTCTCTCACATACATATTGTGGCAACCGGCCGGGGGCACCCCGCGGCTGGGTATGGAATGACCGTTATCAGACTTATCCGTGTGTTTCCCCTTTGCCCATAGTAGGAGATCGGAAGCCTAACGAGCACCTAACGAAGAAAAATGCAGACATTGCAAGACAGGCGCGCTTCTTAAGGAAGCAGAAGAAAATCCAGTCAACCTGGACAACAAACTGCAAGGTGTTCATAAAGCTGAACGGGTCACCGGAGGAGGCGAAAGTGCTGAGCATAAGATACCTCGAGGAGCTGGAAAAGTACCAATGACTCTTGAACACATCAAGGTAATGATAAAAATCAGTGACTGAGACTTGAACTGTGATAGACTGAACTGAAATGACTATGGATTCTTGTGAAGAGAATGACTGCTTAAACTGGATAACTGCTGGAAATGACATTGACAAAGATGATTGTGATGGCTTGAACTTTAAAACCTTTAAATTCACTGATCATAATTTGAATGATTTTGAACAAGACATTGACCCTGAAAATAATTTTTTTAACAATTTAAACAACAACTGTGGGTATTACTCAGAAGGTCGATTTAACATGAACATAAAATCAGAGTATGGAATGTCAATTATTCATTTTAATAGCAGAAGTTTATATGCAAACTTTCACAACATCAAAGAATATTTAACTCACATAAACAAACCATTCAATGTGATAGCCATATCTGAGACCTGGATCAGCGCTGAAAAAGGTGTGGATTTTGAGTTGAATGGATATGAACTGAATTACATAAATAGGGAGAACAAGAAAGGAGGAGGGGTGGCTCTGTATGTTGATAGAAGATTTAATTATAAAGTAGTGGAAACTATGACAACTACTATTGATGATCTGATGGAGTGTATTACCGTAGAAATCTGCTTGGAAAAAAAGAAAAATGTAATTGTAAGTTGTGTATACAGATCACCTGATTCCAACATTGTAGTATTTAAGAATAGTATGGAAAGAATGTTTGATATGAAAAATCAGAAGGTGATGTTCATTTGTGGGGATTTTAATTTAGATCTCTTAAATCCCAACAAGCACAAACTGACTGATGAATTTATCGATGTAATGTTCAGTATGAGTTTATTTCCAGTAATCACCAAACCAAGCAGAATAACATCTCACTGTGCCACTCTAATAGACAACATATTCACAAACAGTATGGACAATAGCATAATGAGCGGGTTACTACTGAATGACATTAGTGACCATTTGCCAGTCTTTGTAATGTATGATTGTGATAGGGTGAAATATGAGGAGGATAACATGATTAGATATAGGAGAGTTAGAACAGAGGAATCTATAAATAATTTTAGAAATGAATTACTAACACAAAATTGGAAAAATGTATGTGAAGAAAATGATACTGATAAAGCGTATGAAACATTCCTGATAATATTTAAATCATTATATGATAAACACTGTCCTTTAAAAGAATACAACAAGAAGCATAAATATATAGACAGGCCATGGATGACAAAAGGACTACAAAATGCATGCAAAAACAAGAATACCTTATATAGAGAATTTATAAAAAATAGAACTATAGAAACAGAAAATAAATACAAAAGATATAAAAATAAGTTAACTAATATTATGAGGATATGCAAGAAAGATCATTATACTAAAATATTAGACAGTAATAAAAATAATATCAAGGGCATATGGAATGTATTAAATAATATTATCAGGAATGGATCAACAAATATAAATTATCCTCAATATTTTATGGATAATGATAAAACTGTAAACAATATGAATGATGTGGTTACTGGGTTCAACAACTTTTTTGTAAGTGTGGGACCAAAACTGGCAGAAGAAATCAACAATCTACAGCCAGAAGAGGGAGGGGCGAAGGTTGAGGATTTCTTAGACAGCAATCCAAGCTCAATGTTTTTGAAAGCAGTTGATGAAAAGGAGATTATTGACACTGTTAGCAAATGTAAGAATAAAATGTCTACAGACTGGAATAACATTGATATGGATTTAATTAAGAAAGTCATCGATGCCATTGTAAAACCATTAGCTTATGAGAAGCATAAATTGATAGTTGATTGTCAGTATGGATTCAGATCGAACAGAACTACATCGATGGCATTAATGGAGTTAATTGAAGAAATCACCAGTTCTATAGATAATAAGAAGTATGCAGTAGGAGTACTTATAGATTTTAAAAAAGCATTCGATACAATAGATCATCACTTATTAATCAATAAACTGGAAAAGTATGGTATCAGAGGGGTGGTACTTAACTGGATGAAAAGCTACATAAGCAACAGACAACAATTTGTACAGATAATTGACAACAAATCAACATCCTTGGACATTACTTGTGGAGTCCCACAGGGGTCAGTATTGGGTCCCAAATTATTTATTTTATACATCAATGACATATGTAAGGTGTCAAGAATCTTAAAATTTGTGTTATTTGCGGATGACACCAATATTTTCTGTTCTGGGGAAAATCTGCAGCAGCTACTGGAGGTAGTCACAGCTGAAATGAGTAAACTAAAAACTTGGTTTGACTTGAATAAATTATCACTAAATTTGAACAAAACCAAACTTATGTTGTTTGGAAATCGAAAAATAAACACACAAGTAAACGTGATGATCAATAATATTAATATAGAAAGAGTGTATGAAAATAAATTTCTGGGTGTGATTCTAGACCACAAAATATGCTGGAAACCCCATATAAAATATGTGAAGGCAAAGGTGGCACGGAGTATTGGAGTGCTGGGAAAAGCAAGGCACATTTTGAATGAGAGAGCATTGTATACTTTGTATTGTTCACTTGTATTGCCATATCTGAATTACTGTGTAGAAATATGGGGCAACACCTACAAAACCACTATACAATCATTATGCACATTACAAAAAAGAGCCATACGCATAGTAAATAATGTAGGATATTGTGATCACACCAATATACTGTTTTTAAAAGTGAATGCCTTAAGGTTTAGAGATCTGGTAGAATTTAAGACTGCACAAGTAATGTATAAAGCAAAAAATAAATTGCTGCCTGGTAACATACAAAGACTGTTCGCGGAGAGAGAGGGTGGTTATAACTTAAGAGGGGAATTAAATATGAAACAGCATTATGCTCGGACTAATGTTAAAAGTATGTGTATTTCGATTTGTGGTGTGGTGTTGTGGAATGGTCTCGAGGAAAAAATTAAACAGAGTGTAAATGTATTACAATTTAAAAAGATGTACAAAAAATATATTTTTACAAGGTACAGGAGCGAAGAAGGAGAATGTGCCACTTGGTGATGGTAAAAGTGTGTTTGTTTCTTGATATCACGACTGAAATCTGAGATTGTAAATCTACAAGACTGTATTGTATTATAATTTGTAATGGTAATTAATTAAGTAAGTTAAAATTGGAATAGGACTAGATAAGCATATGCTTCTTCCTATTCCATTTCGGACAAAAGAAATAATAATAATAATTATGTGAATCATTGTATAGGTATAGCCGTATGATTAATGAGTTTTACGTGCTGGTTTTTTTTTTTTCTGTTAAATTATTTAGTTTGTTGACATTATCTCAATTCTTAATTTTATTTTATTTTAATCTTTATTAAATTGTTCGAAATAAATTAAACAAAAAAAAAAGCCAAACTCAGCTGGAGACGCCGCTCACCTGGGAAGGATCAGCGCAGCCCAGGTTTACGGAATCACCAAACCAATCAAGTGCCCGACACACGAAAACAAACTCCCTGAGCTGAGGTGCATTTTGTTTCCACTGATAGTGCTTGAGATGTTTCTACAACTTAATTGGAGTCCACCTGTGATAAATTCAATTGATTGGACATGATTGGGGATTGCTAACACCTGCCTATATAAGGTCCCACAGTTGACAGTGCATGTCAGAGCAAACTCCAAGCCATGGGGTCAAAGGAATTATCTGCAGACATCAGAAACACAGGATAGAAATGAACATACTTTTCAGAAGGCTGACATTTCTGTTTAAAATATTGTTTTTTATTGATCTTATGTAATATTCTAATTTTCTGAGACACTGAATTTGGGTTTTCATTAGCTGTAAGCCATAATCATCAAAATTACAAGAAATAAAGGCTTGAAATATTTCACTCTATGTGTAATGAATCTATATAATATGAGTTTCACTTTCTGACATGAGTGACAAAAAATATTGAACTTTTTCACGATATTCAAATTTTTTGAGCTGCACCTGTACATACTTTTTAATTCTTCCACCTCCCTAATTATTTTGGCATGATGCCACCATTATCATGTAACTTCAAAACATTGATAACGGTTCTGCCTATTGAAATATAACAATAATGCTTCAATGAGTGCCCATACATTTTGATAGCCCTCATTAACAGGCAATTATTCTTGCCAGGTAACTATTCCACTAATCAATGTGAGAGCATGTGGAGTTTCAGGGTCCCACATTTTCCCCTTTCTTCCCGCTGACGCCTCACGTCTTATTGCTCGGATCCATTTTTCTCATCTTATGGGCTCCGTTTTGCGGTTCGGAATCTTATAAAACCGCAATTCTGGGTTTTGTGCCTTGTTTGTCGTGCATCCCACCAAACAACAACTTTTAGGCATTTTTATGCTGTTGGCTAACGGATCGAAATTACAAGAAGGCACCAGCATGTCAAGTCAATAGAGGGCGAGAGCGGGATGTGTTTCCCCCCCCAGGATGGGCGGGGCCTATTAGTCTCCTGGCAGTGCACTGCGCTTAAGTGGCTGGCTGGCTATACATTTGTTATTTTCTTTCACATGCATGAACTATTATTAAAAATATAATTATTGATTTAAATGAATAGTACCTAATGTAAAATATCAGATGGCAGCATATTATGCATATGCGACTCGCGAGGGGGGGCCAGCGATTGTATCAGGGTGGCCGTGGCCCCCCCTGGCCACCCCTTGGCGGCGCCACTGTGCTGTAGACCCAGGGGGCGTACTATGCTAGATCTAATGTTAATAACTTTGTTCTTAAAATATGAAGCAAATTCATCACAATTTGAACTGGAAGTCTGGGTGATTAGATAAGTGGCTGGGCCTGGGTTGAGTAGACATTCGATAGTTAAAAACAGTATTGTTTTCTGCAATTACTTTAGAGAATTATATAGGTCTGTCTCCCAGTTTTAACTTATTTATTATACACGGTAATAAGTTCTTTAAGGATATCAAAATGCACGGTTAATTTGTTTTTATTCCATTTACGCTCTGCCCTTCTACATGCTCTTTTCAGTTCACAAATAGCACGGGTTTTCCATGGCATAATTCCGTTGCAACATTCTTTTTTTCAGTGTACATTTAAACTTGGTATTAAACTTGTCGTGTAGGCCTATACCTTCGTTGGCAAGGGACATAGTACACATTTTCTCAGCTGTTGCAGACGCATCTAGATGGCATTTCTTAATAGTTTGCAGAGTACTGTTCCTCGCAGGACATAAGAAAGCATCAAAATAGATGCAAAAATTATCTGAGATAGCGATATCGATTACAGCAGAGACATGGATGTTGATTCCTTTAGAAATCACTAGATCTAGCATATGGCCGTATTCATGCGTCAGCCCTCTAAACATGTTGGACGAAGTCAAAAGAATCGAGGAGGTTCAGAAACTCTGTGGCCTTAGAGTCGGTGCACTTGGTAACGTGCAGGTTAAAATCTCCAATTAAAATTACATTGATATATCTGGTCAGAATAATTGAGAAAAATCTAGAAATCTGGTAAATTGCTGCAGTGTCTTGGAGGACGATAGTGTTATAGAGAGTATAGGCGCATCTGCTCTAAGTACTACAGCTAGATACACAAATTAATTGAAGTTGCCAAAGTCAGTTTTAGTGCATTTAAAATTGCTTGAAAAAATCTCAGCTACTCCTCCCCCCCTTTTTTTTGCCTTGTCTTGAGTACTGCAAAAAAATGTTGTTATGGAGATCATTCAATAAGACTATAACACTGGCTGAATTTGCAGAAAATACCCACGTTTGTCAGAAATGCAAAATCGCATTTGCGTTTAGAAATCATATAATTTATAACAAAACTTTTATTTGCAAGCAATCTGACATTAAGAAGCGCCATCCTCATTATATTCGAATTTGATTGTGTATATGCAGCCCGTAATATCTGCAGATGCACAAGTGAGGCCTACTCCTAGCGTTCGATTTTACTTAATTTAACCTTAGTAGTATAATACGATTCGGTATCTGTCAAAATTTGATTGATGGGTTCAAAAGGTCATTTTTGAATATTAATGAGTTTATGAAAAATTATGATTATGCATAAATTATTTTTTTTATGAATTTTTTTTATTTTTATGATTATGATGATGCATCATCATTCGGGGCGGGGGTTTGTGGGTTTTTCGTTTCAAGGGTTTGGCGATGTAATTTTATTGGGAATTGTTGTAAGCGTTGTGGTTTTGTGACGAATTGTTTTTAGGGTTGGGGACAGGGTTGTTTAGGGGGAAAATATTGGCAATGTAATGTGTTGTACATTGTTTTGAAAAACATCGTGAAAAAGTATGGTTGTATAAATGTATACGTTGTTAGTTGTAGCAGTAGTAGCAGCGGCAATTACGTTTTATTTTTAAAAAGCCGTTTGTGCTAGCGGCAGCAGCCGTTTGTTAAAAAGAATAATTCAAGCAGTTTTGTTAAAACGTGAAAAATCGCGTGGACTATAACGAAATAACATTAAACAGAATCATTGTAAAGACTTGTTAGATGCCATGAAGGAAGAAAAATAAACTCCGTGGGTTAAAGGCGCCCGCGAGCAGAGACACTGTAGGCAAAACACTTAGAAACTTTTTCTGGGTCCGTGAAATCACAATATTGTACAAAAATAGACAAAAGATAGGTACAAAAGGCGAGATAGCGCGCTTAAAAGCCTAGAATGGTTCGCATGAAAGACTATGAAGAAAATAATTTAAATAAAAGAATATGTTACGTTTTAAAGAATTAAAACGAAAAACGAAAAAAATAACTTGGAAAGTTTTCTGTCGTTGCGGAGATCCGTGGTATACGCTAGAAGATAGAGCGATAACTTCACAGCACGTCGGCAGCTAGTGGCTACCATGCAGGACTAAAATTGTTCAGAGAACGAACACGGGGGTGTATCAGAAGCCAAAATGACGTACCAACGTCATGTCACGTGGAGTTTGACGCAAGTTTACGTAGGAGTTTTTGATGGACGTTTGCGCGAACCAATGGTCGTGACGGTGTCGGAGGGCTGTTCCAAAAGGGGTCAAAAGGGCACGCACAGGCGCAGAAGCGTTTTTAAAGTTTATGACAAAGTCTTACAAGACATTGTATATGTGTGGAGGGGGGTGTGTGGGTTGGGGCTGATTGATGGGGTTTCTGTGGGGAGGGGGAGGGGGGGGATTCACCATATGGTTTTTGCGATAAGATTTCCAAGCTGCTGTAACAGGTGGGGGGATGAACGTTGTATTTTACCTGGGGTTTCTAACGAACCTACGAAGAAGCTTTTGGTCGACCAACACGCAACTCTCCAGAAGTTATGGCGAAGAAACCTTTTTTAATTTTTTACACAGGCCTAGACTGTAATACCCCTTGAACGTAGTGTAGTTTGGGAAGAACCAATAAACAAACACGAAGAAGAAGAAGTGTGTCTTGCTTTTGGGCTAAATAATTGTAGACTACGCGTAAAGTACGGTTAGCTAGATGACTGTTTGTACAACTTTCTTCAAGTAGCCTACTCAAATTTAATGTCAGCATTCTAAAACTTACGTTTTTTTAAAAAAGAAGAAAAAGTAAATTAGACGCAGCATTGTGTAGGCTATTCAAAACACAAGGATATAATCTACTGTTTGGTCATGGCGAGGTTTGTGTAAAATTTTTAGATTTTATTTGTTCTAAAACTTTAATTTGGAAAACCGTTTGCTACCTTGGTAGGCTATTAAATAGCACACTCAGAAAATGGCCTATTGCATAAAGTTATGTCGGCTAATGTATGGCTATGAACGTTTTCAGTATTCCAGGGTCTTGTATAACGTTGCGGTCTAAAAGGGTTGGATAAATGTGTGCCGAAATTTATTATAACACATTGGTAATACATTACGGGGGCATAAAGTGTGTGACTTTCTTTGTTTATTTATGCGTCTTCAACAGTTTGTATGCAACACGTTCTTTACATCGGGGTAACAAGACACGACTTTCCACTGTTTAGTTTTTTTATCTGTTTATTTATTCTGTCCTTACAAACAAAAATGTTAGATTTAAGACGCGGTAATCAACGGACGCCTTTCCACGTTGGATTTTTTCAGTATACAAAGGGGGAAATTATCAGGCATGCGAACGCAGTAGTGTTTTCAGTTATCATGGCAACTAAAGTTACATAACGTAGAATATGCTTAGAGTGGAGCTAGGAGGATTTAAAGGCGGCTTTCGTTGCATAGTCAAAAACATAATGGTTTTTAAGCGGTAGTACGGGGTGCTGATAGCCTAGGCAAACAAAAAGCTAATAAAGAAAAGTGAAACTTGAGTTAATTGGTCTGGTAATGAAACGTTAATGAACTGTTTTGCGATAAATCCATATCCAGTCATTCAGCGAGAGCCGATGTTCTGTTGAAGTTACAGCCTCGAAGTTACAACGCTCACGAGGTCTTACCAAATGTTATATTGAAACATTGTGTATTGTAGGCTATAGTAAATAAAATTATATCAAAGTTCAAATGAAAAAAGATGTGCATGGGGTTTTAGTTGTTTTTTTTTCTTTAAAGTTGACATATTAGTGGATACCATCACTGTGCAGACCACCAGCGTCAATATTTGAAAAAGTGATTCAGGCCACTTATTATAAACTAATTCAGGCACTGGTGTAATTGCGTGTGTGTGTGTGTGTGCGTGTGCGCGAGAGCACTATGATTTTTAAATAATAAAGTTTGTTTATTTGAAAATTGTTGCGACAAGATTGCAAACGTGTAATGTTTTCAAAAGTATACCAACCGTGTATTACTAATAATAGAGGATCCCACAACAAACCTAATTAAATAGGTCTTTCTGCAGAAGTCAAACTTACCATAATGAAAGGTGCTACAGCACTTTTGAAATAAAATGATTCAGTTCAACAGTTTTGTTAAATGACTGTAATTTGATTCTTATACATATCAAATTTTATTTCAGCTTTGCTCATCTTAATGCACGGAACATACCACAACACATGTTTAAGGCCACAGCTTCGGTATCACCAGGAGGGGGGTTCACCAGGAAGTTATTTATTTTTTCAGGAGTGTGTGTGTGCATGATACAATTTTATTTTTAAATGGGTTGTTTTGTTTGTAACTATGTAGATTTTAACAAAATAACAGGACGAACATGGACAACGTAACCTATCGTTTAGGTAATAGGACTTATGCGCACAAACATAAACAGCTAACCATCTAAAGACCGATCTAACCATGTGTATTTTGAGGGGTTTTTCTCTGTTATGGGAAAAGAGGTTGCTAGCTACAGATAGTGTGGTATAAAAATATGTGAAAGTTAAGGTCTTAAACTGAAAAGGTCAAACCATTAAAGCCGGTGATATGTTGCGTTAGAATGTTCGATGTAACAGAATTAAAGGAGGCTATTCAACACTCACTTTACTTACCTGTAAATAACGGAACTTTTAAACAGACATCAACAGAATGACAAGGAGTTGTTTAAACTTATTAAGTTGTATTTTATTTCCACAAGAGTTATTGTTGAATGACGACTACCTGCAAAGAAAAGACATAAGTTGCATTTTCACAAGCGCCGTGAAAGCTATGTTTCATGTAAATGTCAGATGACTATTGAAAAATATATTTTGGCACATAATTACCAACTACGCAATCCAAGAACAACCACCCCACCATCAGCCAGAGTTTTACCAACATAGGATTCAGTATAGGGACAATATCGTACAGCTTGTTCATATTAGATTCCCATACCAGGAGTCCAACCCAGCAGGTATGCTTTTGCCAAGAATATACCACTTCAATCAGACCATTTTTAGAACAACAATTAAATGATCTTGGATTTTTGGATTTTCCAGATGAACAAGTTGCTTCGCCATTTGTATGGCCAGAAACAAAATATTCAGTAGATAGTTTAGTGGGAGTTCAACTTCAATAAAAAATGTGGCTAATGGACATGTAGACTGATTGTTGGAAAGTATTCTTTCATTGTCACAAATACTTAAATAACCCAATCAGACCCATTCCTTTGGGCAGAGACAACAGATAATTATTTTCATTGTTTTGATTTAAAAGTAACCATTCCCATACCGGGAGTCGAACCCGGGGCGCCTGGGTGAAAACCAGGAATCCTAACCGCTAGACCATATGGGAAAGACTTCCAGAAGACGTCTTGGATAACAAACAGAGGAATATATGAGAGTACATGGCGGCAACGCCAAACGCTAGATAACAGGTATCCATTTTCTCTATCCTTCCGTAGGGCATTGCCCTGTAGCCCACTATGTGGCTTTTAACAAAATAACAGGACGAACAGGGACAACGTGACCGATCGTTTAGGTAATAGGACTTATGCACACAAACATAAACATCTAACCATCTAAAGACCGATCTAACCAAGTGTATTTTGAGGGTTTTTCTCTGTTATGGGAAAAGAGGTCGATAGCTACAGATAGTGTGGTATAAAAATATGTGAAAGTTAAGGTCTTAAACTGAAAAGGTCAAACCATTAAAACCGGTGATATGTTGCGTTAGAATGTTCGATGTAACAGAATTAAACTAGGCTATCCATTACTCACTTACAGGTAAATAACGGAACTTTTAAACAGACATCAACAGAAGGACCATGAGTTGTTTAAACTTATTAAGTTGTATTTTATTTCCACAAGAGTTGTTGTTGAATGACGATATAGACCTACAGGTGAAAATAGAGGGCATCATAGCCTGATTAAGAGACAGATTTTTGCAGCATCAAAACGCAATGCATACCAGAGACTGAGAGATTGTCTCCAGTCGGGGGTCACACTATGGTGCCAACAAGAACAGCCAGCATGTGAAGAGACTAAGGACACTAAAGTCTCTTTACGGTGGCTGTGTGTGTGTGTGTGTGTGTGTGTGTGTGTGTGTGTGTGTGTGTGTGTGTGTGTGTGTGTGTGTGTGTGACATTATGGTGCCCTAAGACTCAATATTGTACAAATGTTGTTTTGTTGTGAAGTGACTATGTTTTTAAAAAGCATTTAATACACAAAAAGACACTGTCAATATTATTTACAAGTTGTTGTTTTTGGTTCTAAGTTTTTGAGGCTTGAAACAATAGATATGGTGACAGTGTGTTGTTAGAAGGGTTATCAAAACCAGAAAAAGTGTACCCTATACTGACATGAAACGCATAAAACCAAAGGTGCATAGGGGACGACAGGCATTACCTTGGTACAATTAAACGGAAGCGTTTAATTATTTTGTTGTTTAAAACAGAGCGAGCATATCTTGTTGTTGCTGAATTAAAGTACACATTACACACAAACCATGCAAACAATGGAACTTTTGTACAGTATTTTCTTCAGACTGCCAACCATTGAAAGACATAAGGGTACCACAATCAACTGAACAATAGTTTTGAAACACTTTAAAGTTTGTTTCAAGATCAGATCAATTGAAAAGCACTTTGTTGCATACCTGTTTGGGGTTTTTCAAGACGAACCGTGTATAATTGATAGGCTGCCACAATGGTCTGTTTAGATGTTTACACAAATTACAATATTTTAGTAAATGTGTTCAAACGCACCACAGAGTTGATTAATATTGTAATTTTTCAACATTGGCCATTCTAAATCAACATGTTACATGCATTGAATGGCTTGATCTTTTCTGTTCAAGACCTACTCTTTCGCATAATTATGTCGCCAACACAAACGTGCCACATTATTTGGACATCTGTGGTCGTAGGCTAACAGCTAATAGATCTCTAAATACACTCGAAAAGAGGGTTGATTTAATCATCTAAGCGTACAGGCAGCTTCAAAATGTTGTTACACAGGCGCAAATGTTTGTAAACAACACATAATAAGCTATACACAACAATAGTATACTAGTTTCTTCAACACCAATATTTTAGTTGTAAGCATTATTCAGATTACGTTTACTTACCTAAATTGTATCTTAAACCATCTTTTTAAGAGCACTCTACCGTGTATGCGGGGAAAAGCAGTGTACAGTCATGTTAAAAAGTAAGTACACCCTTCAAGTGATCCATACACATCTACTGCATATCGGGCTGCCGAGAGATGGTTTGAGGCACATTTGATACCTCAGGCTCTTGATGACTTGCGCGACCATTTTACCAACCATGTATTACATACTGTTCCGGCATAGTTTACTGCTAAAGACAGGCCAATGTGATACGTTCAAATGCAGAGACGTTATAGTATCGCCTGTAAGAGCACCAGAAAATCAAGAGTCTTTTGAAACTAAGCTAATAAAGCCAAACGATGAATTTTTTATAAACCTTTTCACACATCGTTACCAGGGTTGGCAATAATAGGGGTGGCAATAATAGTGGAGGGACCGGTATCTCGGGCCGTCGAGCAATTTGCCAAAGAAGCGTGTGGCTGTGCACGCTGCGGTTTGTCGCAACTTGTCAACGCATCTCAAACTCATCCAACCCCCGCCTCAGTTGAGCCGCGATCCTGTAAAATTAATTTGTCCACATTGACTTAACATTGGTTGGACAAAGGGGCATATATCAGTCGTACGCGCACACCCCTGTCGAGTAGCCTTTGACACAAGGTGTTGTACACTTTCACACACCGCCACACATCCAAGAGAATAGAGGAGACACGCCAAGATGAGACCAACCCTATCTCCGCAAATGCAATTGGTGAACTACCTGAGGACTAACAATGAAGTTTTCGTGAATTAAGTTGTGGAGTTTGGTTTTATGTTCATGATTCATTGGCAGAGTGCAGGCCCGTATAGATTTCAACAAATTCACGAAAACTTCATTGTTAGTCCTCAGGTAGTTCACCAATTGCATTTGCGGAGATAGGGTTGGTCTCATCTTGGCGTGTCTCCTCTATTCTCTTGGATGTGTGGCGGTGTGTGAAAGTGTACAACACCTTGTGTCAAAGGCTACTCGACAGGGGTGTGCGCGTACGACTGATATATGCCCCTTTGTCCAACCAATGTTAAGTCAATGTGGACAAATTAATTTTACAGGATCGCGGCTCAACTGAGGCGGGGGTTGGATGAGTTTGAGATGCGTTGACAAGTTGCGACAAACCGCAGCGTGCACAGCCACACGCTTCTTTGGCAAATTGCTCGACGGCCCGAGATACCGGTCCCTCCACTATTATTGCCACCCCTATTATTGCCAACCCTGGTAACGATGTGTGAAAAGGTTTATAAAAAATTCATCGTTTGGCTTTATTAGCTTAGTTTCAAAAGACTCTTGATTTTCTGGTGCTCTTACAGGCGATACTATAACGTCTCTGCATTTGAACGTATCACATTGGCCTGTCTTTAGCAGTAAACTATGCCGGAACAGTATGTAATACATGGTTGGTAAAATGGTCGCGCAAGTCATCAAGAGCCTGAGGTATCAAATGTGCCTCAAACCATCTCTCGGCAGCCCGATATGCAGTAGATGTGTATGGATCACTTGAAGGGTGTACTTACTTTTTAACATGACTGTACACTGCTTTTCCCCGCATACACGGTAGAGTGCTCTTAAAAAGATGGTTTAAGATACAATTTAGGTAAGTAAACGTAATCTGAATAATGCTTACAACTAAAATATTGGTGTTGAAGAAACTAGTATACTATTGTTGTGTATAGCTTATTATGTGTTGTTTACAAACATTTGCGCCTGTGTAACAACATTTTGAAGCTGCCTGTACGCTTAGATGATTAAATCAACCCTCTTTTCGAGTGTATTTAGAGATCTATTAGCTGTTAGCCTACGACCACAGATGTCCAAATAATGTGGCACGTTTGTGTTGGCGACATAATTATGCGAAAGAGTAGGTCTTGAACAGAAAAGATCAAGCCATTCAATGCATGTAACATGTTGATTTAGAATGGCCAATGTTGAAAAATTACAATATTAATCAACTCTGTGGTGCGTTTGAACACATTTACTAAAATATTGTAATTTGTGTAAACATCTAAACAGACCATTGTGGCAGCCTATCAATTATACACGGTTCGTCTTGAAAAACCCCAAACAGGTATGCAACAAAGTGCTTTTCAATTGATCTGATCTTGAAACAAACTTTAAAGTGTTTCAAAACTATTGTTCAGTTGATTGTGGTACCCTTATGTCTTTCAATGGTTGGCAGTCTGAAGAAAATACTGTACAAAAGTTCCATTGTTTGCATGGTTTGTGTGTAATGTGTACTTTAATTCAGCAACAACAAGATATGCTCGCTCTGTTTTAAACAACAAAATAATTAAACGCTTCCGTTTAATTGTACCAAGGTAATGCCTGTCGTCCCCTATGCACCTTTGGTTTTATGCGTTTCATGTCAGTATAGGGTACACTTTTTCTGGTTTTGATAACCCTTCTAACAACACACTGTCACCATATCTATTGTTTCAAGCCTCAAAAACTTAGAACCAAAAACAACAACTTGTAAATAATATTGACAGTGTCTTTTTGTGTATTAAATGCTTTTTAAAAACATAGTCACTTCACAACAAAACAACATTTGTACAATATTGAGTCTTAGGGCACCATAATGTCACACACACACACACACACACACACACACACACACACACAGCCACCGTAAAGAGACTTTAGTGTCCTTAGTCTCTTCACATGCTGGCTGTTCTTGTTGGCACCATAGTGTGACCCCCGACTGGAGACAATCTCTCAGTCTCTGGTATGCATTGCGTTTTGATGCTGCAAAAATCTGTCTCTTAATCAGGCTATGATGCCCTCTATTTTCACCTGTAGGTCTATATCGTCATTCAACAACAACTCTTGTGGAAATAAAATACAACTTAATAAGTTTAAACAACTCATGGTCCTTCTGTTGATGTCTGTTTAAAAGTTCCGTTATTTACCTGTAAGTGAGTAATGGATAGCCTAGTTTAATTCTGTTACATCGAACATTCTAACGCAACATATCACCGGTTTTAATGGTTTGACCTTTTCAGTTTAAGACCTTAACTTTCACATATTTTTATACCACACTATCTGTAGCTATCGACCTCTTTTCCCATAACAGAGAAAAACCCTCAAAATACACTTGGTTAGATCGGTCTTTAGATGGTTAGATGTTTATGTTTGTGTGCATAAGTCCTATTACCTAAACGATCGGTCACGTTGTCCCTGTTCGTCCTGTTATTTTGTTAAAAGCCACATAGTGGGCTACAGGGCAATGCCCTACGGAAGGATAGAGAAAATGGATACCTGTTATCTAGCGTTTGGCGTTGCCGCCATGTACTCTCATATATTCCTCTGTTTGTTATCCAAGACGTCTTCTGGAAGTCTTTCCCATATGGTCTAGCGGTTAGGATTCCTGGTTTTCACCCAGGCGCCCCGGGTTCGACTCCCGGTATGGGAATGGTTACTTTTAAATCAAAACAATGAAAATAATTATCTGTTGTCTCTGCCCAAAGGAATGGGTCTGATTGGGTTATTTAAGTATTTGTGACAATGAAAGAATACTTTCCAACAATCAGTCTACATGTCCATTAGCCACATTTTTTATTGAAGTTGAACTCCCACTAAACTATCTACTGAATATTTTGTTTCTGGCCATACAAATGGCGAAGCAACTTGTTCATCTGGAAAATCCAAAAATCCAAGATCATTTAATTGTTGTTCTAAAAATGGTCTGATTGAAGTGGTATATTCTTGGCAAAAGCATACCTGCTGGGTTGGACTCCTGGTATGGGAATCTAATATGAACAAGCTGTACGATATTGTCCCTATACTGAATCCTATGTTGGTAAAACTCTGGCTGATGGTGGGGTGGTTGTTCTTGGATTGCGTAGTTGGTAATTATGTGCCAAAATATATTTTTCAATAGTCATCTGACATTTACATGAAACATAGCTTTCACGGCGCTTGTGAAAATGCAACTTATGTCTTTTCTTTGCAGGTAGTCGTCATTCAACAATAACTCTTGTGGAAATAAAATACAACTTAATAAGTTTAAACAACTCCTTGTCATTCTGTTGATGTCTGTTTAAAAGTTCCGTTATTTACAGGTAAGTAAAGTGAGTGTTGAATAGCCTCCTTTAATTCTGTTACATCGAACATTCTAACGCAACATATCACCGGCTTTAATGGTTTGACCTTTTCAGTTTAAGACCTTAACTTTCACATATTTTTATACCACACTATCTGTAGCTAGCAACCTCTTTTCCCATAACAGAGAAAAACCCCTCAAAATACACATGGTTAGATCGGTCTTTAGATGGTTAGCTGTTTATGTTTGTGCGCATAAGTCCTATTACCTAAACGATAGGTTACGTTGTCCATGTTCGTCCTGTTATTTTGTTAAAATCTACATAGTTACAAACAAAACAACCCATTTAAAAATAAAATTGTATCATGCACACACACACTCCTGAAAAAATAAATAACTTCCTGGTGAACCCCCCTCCTGGTGATACCGAAGCTGTGGCCTTAAACATGTGTTGTGGTATGTTCCGTGCATTAAGATGAGCAAAGCTGAAATAAAATTTGATATGTATAAGAATCAAATTACAGTCATTTAACAAAACTGTTGAACTGAATCATTTTATTTCAAAAGTGCTGTAGCACCTTTCATTATGGTAAGTTTGACTTCTGCAGAAAGACCTATTTAATTAGGTTTGTTGTGGGATCCTCTATTATTAGTAATACACGGTTGGTATACTTTTGAAAACATTACACGTTTGCAATCTTGTCGCAACAATTTTCAAATAAACAAACTTTATTATTTAAAAATCATAGTGCTCTCGCGCACACGCACACACACACACACACGCAATTACACCAGTGCCTGAATTAGTTTATAATAAGTGGCCTGAATCACTTTTTCAAATATTGACGCTGGTGGTCTGCACAGTGATGGTATCCACTAATATGTCAACTTTAAAGAAAAAAAAACAACTAAAACCCCATGCACATCTTTTTTCATTTGAACTTTGATATAATTTTATTTACTATAGCCTACAATACACAATGTTTCAATATAACATTTGGTAAGACCTCGTGAGCGTTGTAACTTCGAGGCTGTAACTTCAACAGAACATCGGCTCTCGCTGAATGACTGGATATGGATTTATCGCAAAACAGTTCATTAACGTTTCATTACCAGACCAATTAACTCAAGTTTCACTTTTCTTTATTAGCTTTTTGTTTGCCTAGGCTATCAGCACCCCGTACTACCGCTTAAAAACCATTATGTTTTTGACTATGCAACGAAAGCCGCCTTTAAATCCTCCTAGCTCCACTCTAAGCATATTCTACGTTATGTAACTTTAGTTGCCATGATAACTGAAAACACTACTGCGTTCGCATGCCTGATAATTTCCCCCTTTGTATACTGAAAAAATCCAACGTGGAAAGGCGTCCGTTGATTACCGCGTCTTAAATCTAACATTTTTGTTTGTAAGGACAGAATAAATAAACAGATAAAAAAACTAAACAGTGGAAAGTCGTGTCTTGTTACCCCGATGTAAAGAACGTGTTGCATACAAACTGTTGAAGACGCATAAATAAACAAAGAAAGTCACACACTTTATGCCCCCGTAATGTATTACCAATGTGTTATAATAAATTTCGGCACACATTTATCCAACCCTTTTAGACCGCAACGTTATACAAGACCCTGGAATACTGAAAACGTTCATAGCCATACATTAGCCGACATAACTTTATGCAATAGGCCATTTTCTGAGTGTGCTATTTAATAGCCTACCAAGGTAGCAAACGGTTTTCCAAATTAAAGTTTTAGAACAAATAAAATCTAAAAATTTTACACAAACCTCGCCATGACCAAACAGTAGATTATATCCTTGTGTTTTGAATAGCCTACACAATGCTGCGTCTAATTTACTTTTTCTTCTTTTTTAAAAAAACGTAAGTTTTAGAATGCTGACATTAAATTTGAGTAGGCTACTTGAAGAAAGTTGTACAAACAGTCATCTAGCTAACCGTACTTTACGCGTAGTCTACAATTATTTAGCCCAAAAGCAAGACACACTTCTTCTTCTTCGTGTTTGTTTATTGGTTCTTCCCAAACTACACTACGTTCAAGGGGTATTACAGTCTAGGCCTGTGTAAAAAATTAAAAAAGGTTTCTTCGCCATAACTTCTGGAGAGTTGCGTGTTGGTCGACCAAAAGCTTCTTCGTAGGTTCGTTAGAAACCCCAGGTAAAATACAACGTTCATCCCCCCACCTGTTACAGCAGCTTGGAAATCTTATCGCAAAAACCATATGGTGAATCCCCCCCCTCCCCCTCCCCACAGAAACCCCATCAATCAGCCCCAACCCACACACCCCCCTCCACACATATACAATGTCTTGTAAGACTTTGTCATAAACTTTAAAAACGCTTCTGCGCCTGTGCGTGCCCTTTTGACCCCTTTTGGAACAGCCCTCCGACACCGTCACGACCATTGGTTCGCGCAAACGTCCATCAAAAACTCCTACGTAAACTTGCGTCAAACTCCACGTGACATGACGTTGGTACGTCATTTTGGCTTCTGATACACCCCCGTGTTCGTTCTCTGAACAATTTTAGTCCTGCATGGTAGCCACTAGCTGCCGACGTGCTGTGAAGTTATCGCTCTATCTTCTAGCGTATACCACGGATCTCCGCAACGACAGAAAACTTTCCAAGTTATTTTTTTCGTTTTTCGTTTTAATTCTTTAAAACGTAACATATTCTTTTATTTAAATTATTTTCTTCATAGTCTTTCATGCGAACCATTCTAGGCTTTTAAGCGCGCTATCTCGCCTTTTGTACCTATCTTTTGTCTATTTTTGTACAATATTGTGATTTCACGGACCCAGAAAAAGTTTCTAAGTGTTTTGCCTACAGTGTCTCTGCTCGCGGGCGCCTTTAACCCACGGAGTTTATTTTTCTTCCTTCATGGCATCTAACAAGTCTTTACAATGATTCTGTTTAATGTTATTTCGTTATAGTCCACGCGATTTTTCACGTTTTAACAAAACTGCTTGAATTATTCTTTTTAACAAACGGCTGCTGCCGCTAGCACAAACGGCTTTTTAAAAATAAAACGTAATTGCCGCTGCTACTACTGCTACAACTAACAACGTATACATTTATACAACCATACTTTTTCACGATGTTTTTCAAAACAATGTACAACACATTACATTGCCAATATTTTCCCCCTAAACAACCCTGTCCCCAACCCTAAAAACAATTCGTCACAAAACCACAACGCTTACAACAATTCCCAATAAAATTACATCGCCAAACCCTTGAAACGAAAAACCCACAAACCCCCGCCCCGAATGATGATGCATCATCATAATCATAAAAATAAAAAAAATTCATAAAAAAAATAATTTATGCATAATCATAATTTTTCATAAACTCATTAATATTCAAAAATGACCTTTTGAACCCATCAATCAAATTTTGACAGATACCGAATCGTATTATACTACTAACCTTTCAGCAGATATTACAGTCTGGATAGGAAAGGAAGAGTCAGGGGAGGGGTTTGCTAAACTAATAACATTTGGCCTATATTTAGACCTATTACTTATAGTTCCGTTTACACTGGGTAGTTTTTTTCCCTAGAGATTACAATTTTAATAAATTAAATCCTATCTGAATATCCTGTAATCCACTGTAGTCAGGTATTTCCGAGAGCCACGCATATTTGGATGCAAACCATCTTGGTGAAAAAAGCCTGGTATTTCCCAAAATAAATCCTAGTTGTCAATGAAGACAATATTACATTTGGCACACCAAGTCGTAAGCCAAGTATTCTACGCATAGAGCCAACTAAAAGCCTCGCACTCCCTTCTATACAGGCAGAGTACCAGAAATGAAAACAATTTATCATAGTGCTAAAATGCCTTTTCAAAGTTTCATATTGCTTTAGCTTGGTGCCACCAACGTGGCAAATAACCGTCTCCACTTTCCTAAAATGTAGAAGAAGTTAGTACCATTCTCTTGCAGTGTTGGCAATATCCATTACCTTTGCACCAGGTATACATTTTGTATATACCCTGGAGCCTTTTACAGATGCAACACTTACATTATGTATAATTCAGTCCACAATAAGTAACAATTTAGCAGGGTCCGGCTGTGAGCACTCCGAGTCACTAAGCACTTCAAAACGGTTGCTCTGTGACAGAACAAGGTGATTTGGACCCAAAATGCACGACTAAGAAACGTGGAATATAATAAATAACCCGCAAGGGTCTTTATTAATAGGAGCGTTCAAGTTTGTAATCAATATCCAAGCAATGGTCATACACAGAAAATCCACAATCAAATCACAGGTACCGAATCGAGAAGGCAGTCTCATAAGGTCTCAGTCTCGGTGTCACAGGCAATGGTCGAAATCCAGGAAAAGCTGTCAGCGAGGGCAAACGGCAGGCAGGCTCGTAGTCAATGTCCGGGCGTGGGTCAGAACCGAAGTTCTACCGCAGAGCAGAAGTACCGTAGACAGCAGGCGATTCTCGTAGGTCAGGCAGGCAGTAGTCAAAAACACACAGGCAGGCAGTAAACAGTAGTCAGGGTACAGGCGTGGGTAATAAAAGGAAACAAGTCAAGGCATCAATTTCACAAGAAAGACAGGGAAACACTGGCGTAAATACAGGCGTAGACAGGTGCAAACACTTAGCTTGAGAACAGAAAAAAATTAGGAACAGCTTGGGAAAACGAGACGAAGATCATTAGTCAATTAGTCTGTTAGTAATTATCCCATCCTAGTGTTAGTAAATTAGTTCATTAGTAAATCACATGAGACATGGTTAGCAGATTAGTGTGTTAGTAATTATCTGACTAGCATTAGTATATTAGTAGATTAGTTAACAATAATCAAGAAGGATGCGAAGCTGGAGACAGAAAGAAAGAGAGAATTGCAGAAAACGAGATTGCAGAAAACATGAACAAATGTGCACAAACAAGTGGGATCATGACATGCTCAGCGCAATACCCAGAGATACAGTTCTGCTACGTAGTATTGGTACTTTAGTAACAGTGTTGCAATCCATTCAGGGAAGAGGGGGTTAAGCACTTGTTGTGATGGTATGATCAGTTGTGGCTGGTAAAAAAAAAACTCCAGATTTCCGTCGGTGGTGAATAACACTGTGATGAGGTGAAGTGGTGTTTGCAGGGAAATTGTCTGGACGTAGGCCTACCGCCGAAATGTTATTAAAATGCGTCCACTGCCTCCTCGCATTTCGTGATCTCCTTCAGAGTTAAAATGCGCTCCTCAAGCAGGATGATCTTGCGATTTAAGTCCTGATTAATTACACACTTTTCACACTCAAAATAGTTAATGAAGTCGCAAGGATCCACTCAAACTTCAATGCATACATTAGGAACGTCACTAAGGCAACCTTTTATCATCTCAGAAATATTGGCAAAGTGAGGCCGTTCCTCTAACAAACTGACACAGAGGCTAATACATGCATTTATTTTTAGCAGACTGGACTACCGAAACTCATTCCTTTCTGGTCTACCCAAAAAGACAATAGGTCAACTTCAATTTATACAGAATTATGCTGCTATGGTTTTAACTAGGACCAAAAAAAGAGCATGTATAATACCTATTTTAAAGTCCCGGCACTGGCTCCCAGTCAGTTTTAGAATACATTTTAAGGTCCTTTTGCTGGTTTTTAAGTCCTTAAATGGTCTTGCGCCGCAATATATTTCTGACACGCTTTTAAGATACGTTCCTGGCAGATGCCTCAGATCCTCTGGCACCGGTCTCTTAGTTGTCCCTAAAGCTAGGACAAAAACATATGGTGAGGCATCTTTCAGCACTTACGGCCCTAGGCTCTGGAACAGCTTACCTGAAAATCTGAGAGCAGTACAGACAGCTGACATTTTTAAGCGAAGTTTAAAAACGTACCTTTTCAGCCTTACCTTTATTTAAGAATTACTTTTATTTGTTTTTACTTCTCTGTTTTAATTCTATCTATTTTTATTTATTTTTAAATTTTTGTTTATACATTTAATTTAATTTATTTATTTTATATTTATTTATTTATGTATTTTTATTTTTTCCTATTGCACTTTTATTGATTATGGTATTTCTATTTTAACTTTCCTTTCTTCCCATTGTTTCTTCTATAGCTTATGCCTTATTCTTATTTTAAGTTTTATTGTGAAGCGCATTGCATTGCAAATGTTGTACGAAATGTGCTATATAAATAAAGTTTGATTTGATACCAGGAACATGTTGCATAAACCACACAGCATCACCTTCTTACCCGAATCCATACTGACTGATCCTTCCCCATGCAGAGGTCCCGTAAAGCTGGTCAAGGCGGAAATAGACTCACGCAGTAGAATATGCCTACTTGACCCATCCCAGAAAGGCGAAGCAGCAGGAGGGTGAAGGCTCTCCCGATAACCGGAACAGGCAATCCGAAACCGGCAAGGTCGCAGGCTGCGAACTCATGGATCTGAAGTCAAAGGACGGGCCAGGCACTGCCTGTGCGCTGCGGAGATGGGTAGCTTGGCTATGGGACAGCAGCGGTCTTGACTCGAGTAGTTCAACTAAAAGTTACACTGACACTTATTTGCTTTATTTGCCTCAATAATCTTGTCAGCACCGCTATCAGCAATTACAGGTGCAGCTCAAAAAATTAGAATATCGTGAAAAAGTTCAATATTTTTTGTCACTCATTTCAGAAAGTGAAACTCATATATTGTATAGATTCATTACACATAGAGTGAAATATTTCAAGCCTTTATTTCTTGTAATTTTGATGATTATGGCTTAAAGCTAATGAAAACCCAAAATTCTCAGAAGATTAGAATATTGTGAAAAAGTTCAATATTGGAAACTCATGGTGTCACACTCTAATCAGCTAATTAACTCAAAACACCTGCAAAGGTTTCCTGAGCCTTTAAATGGTCTCTCAGTCTGGCTCAGTAGGCTACACAATCATGGGGAAGACTGCTGACTTGACAGATGTCCAGAAGACAGTCATTGACACCCTCCACAAGGAGGGTAAGCCACAAAAGGTCATTGCTAAAGAAGCTGGTTGTTCACAGAGTGCTGTATCCAAGCATATTCATAGAAAGTTGAGTGGAAGGAAAAAGTGTGGTAGGAAAAGGTGCACAAGCAACAGGGATAACCGCAGCCTTGAGAGGATTGTCAAGCAAAATCCATTCAAGAATTTGGGGGAGCTTCACAAGGGGTGGACTGAACCTGGAGTCAGTGCATCAAGAGTCACCACGCACAGACGAATCCAGGACATGGGCTACAAATGTCACATTCCTCGTGTCAAGCCACTCCTGAACCAGAGACAACGTCAGAAGCGTCTTACCTGGGCTAAGGAGAAAAAGAACTGGACTGTTGCTCAGTGTTCCAAAGTCCTCTTGCATTTCATTTGGAAATCAAGGTCCCAGAGTCTGGAGGAAGAGTGGAGAGGCACAGAATCCACGTTGCTTGAAGTCCAGTGTGAAGTTTCCACAGTCAGTGATGATTTGGGGTGCCATGTCCACTGTGTTTTCTGAAGTCCACAGTCAACGCAGCCATCTATCAGGAAATATTAGAGCACTTCATGCTTCCTTCTGCTGACAAGCTTTATGGAGATGCTGATTTCATTTTCCAGCAGGACTTGGCACCTGCCCACACTGCCAAAAGTACCAAAAGCTGGTTCAATGACCATGGTATTACTGTGCTTGATTGGCCAGCAAACTCGCCTGACCTGAACCCCATGGAGAATCTATGGGGTATTGTCAAGAGGAAGATGAGAGACACCAGACCCAACAATGCAGACGACCTGAAGGCCAATATCAAAGCAACCTGATACACCTCAGCAGTATTGAGTGCATAGAAATGAACATACTTTTCAGAAGGCTAACATTTCTGTTTAAAATATCCTTTTTTATTGATCTTATGTAATATTCCAATTTTCTGAGACACCGAATTTGGGTTTTCATTAGCTGTAAGCCATAATCATCAAAATGACAAGAAATAAAGGCTTGAAATATTTCACTCTGTGTAATGAATCTATATAATATATGAGTTTCACTTTCTGACATGAGTGACAAAAAATATTGACCTTTTTCACGATATTCAAATTTTTTGAGCTGCACCTGTATTTATTTACCAAACGTTTTTAACAAGTTAGCTAACGTTTTGTGCTACCTCATGTCTAATTGACTAAGTTAAGTAGCCTAAGTTATAATGGGGATTGCTGGCACAATCACTCACTGATTTCGTCTTTGCTAAATCGTTCTGTGGTAGATAACGTTACATTTGCTTGGCATAGCTGACTACTTACGCTGAAACTTATTGCCGGGCGATAGGCCAGCCTAGAAGAGCGAAATTCACTAACTGACTGACGTCTACCTTGTTGAAAGTCACGCGAGAAGTGGCGAAAATGGTGGTATTATACTGATCTTGCAGTGTTTGTGTGTAAGCACAGTTACGTAACAACCGACGCCACTTTTTTCATATCATGCACAGCTAATCGGTTGGGTAAACCGGTAGACCGGTAAACGGGTAGACCGGTTTCTAAGCAACATCACAGTAGTGGTGCACACAATGCTGGGGAAGAATATTCAATATTTCAAAAGAAATCAACATCAGCATGTAATTGAAGAAGCTGGAATGGATAATGAAGGACACTTGTTTAACTTGGAATATGTTAGTTACATCAACACTGAGCTAGCTAAGCAGTTTGGTGTAAATATGTGTAATCATTTTTCAATTTAGCAAGAGTCCAGGAAGTATTTATGCTGGCTTCCATCTCATCATATAACTAACGTTAGGCACTCAATTGAATGAAGACAGCTTTGACCGTATTCATCATAGGTTTCTATCACAATGACAGTATAAACACGGCACCATCTTTATGACCTATTTCGTGCAGCAGCAGTCCCTCACGCTCAGTATGCGAGTGGGAGAGAGATGGCTAACGTTAGCCACAAAGAAATCGTGCACCTCACTGCTGATGAAAAACATGTTAGGGGAGACCGAGGCATCTTGGCACAATTTGGTTCTCACTTACATTTCTCAATCACAGTACATCACAGATATTAAAGCTTGGATGCTATCCAATTCCCTGCTCCTAAACTCAAGAGAAGACCGAAATGCTGGTTTTAGGTCCAAAAAAACAATGGGAGAAATTGTGTACACCTACTTAAAATTTTGATAGTTGTTTAGTTGTTCCAAATTCAGCTTTGAAAGACCTAGGTGTTACTATAGACCCAAATTTAACCTTTAGCGTGCACATAAAACATATCTAGAGTAGCTTTCTTTCAGTTAAGGAACATAGCCAAAATTAGGCACAAGGGGACGCAGAGAAATTGATCCATGCTTTTGTTACGTCTAGGCTAGATTGCTGTAATGCCCTGCTATCTGACTGCCCTAAGTCCTTGCTAAATAGTCTCCAGCTTGGGCAGAATGCAGCCGCTTGCATTTTAACTAGAACTAAGAAATATGAGCATATTACCCCAGTACTAGCATCGCTTCATTGGCTACCAATTAAGTATAGGATAGACTTTAAGGTTTTGCTTCTGACCTTTAAAGCTCTAAATGTACTTGCACCAGTGTATACAGTCAAGCCGGAAAGTCTGCCCACCCCTTTCACCTTCTCCACGTTTTATTACATTACAGACATATTCTACAATAGATTGAGTGAATGTTTTGTCTACACAACGAGCCCCAAACCATCACTCTGTTGCCAGATATGGAGTAGATGTGGATGGATCACTGCAAGGGTAATTTCTCCTGACTCATTTTTCTATAGAACTCTATGGGGGGAAAAAGTCAGGAGAAACAACCCTTAAAGGGATCCATCCACATCTACTCCATATCTGGCCGGAGAGTGATGGTTTGGGGCTCGTTTGATACCTTAGACCAGGGGTCGGCAACAGGCGTATTTGGCCCGCCAGATAATTTTGAGATTTGAAAAAAAAAAAAAATGTTACAATTTTTTTATTTATTTTTTATTTTTACGATATCGAACCGACAGTCCCACGTATAGGCTATAATGTCCGAATAGATAATCTACCCACACCTGAAGAATGCTTATTGTACTTTTATCCATGTTGAGAGTGAATGACACGCACAGACAATCAGGCAGCGGGCTGCACTGACGCTGAACCCCTAGTAGTGAATCAAAATAAGTAGGTGGACAACGCGTGGTGCTGAAATAGCCAACATGCGGTGTGTGGTTTGAAAAAAATAACACCAGCTCAGTAAATCATTCAAACTTAATGTTTACTTATATGTGACTGCACCACACATGTAAACAGTAACAAAGCAAATTCAGTTTAATTTTATCAAAAACATCAAAAACAACAAAATCGGCGCAAAAAAAAGCTTGATCCGCTTGATCATGGAGTGCGAGGGGTGGTGGTGCATAGGCCTATGCTCCTGAAACGACAGAGCAAACACGCTACATTAGGGATAATAATTAAATGAGCCATTCAGAATCAGAATCAGAATCAGAATTCCTTTATTGTCATTGTACTGGGTACAACGAAATTGAGCAGCAATCCTAAACGGTGCATCCACACATACAAACAGCAATTCAATAAAAATATAAAAAATACAATTAGGCTATTAAATGCAATAACGACAGGCTTAGTACTCACTTAATGTGAAAACTGGCATCTCCCATCGGTCACTATTCGTTGGATATCTGGTGATATGGACGTCACTTTAATCCGCAGGCAGTTTTCAAGGTTTTTATGCGTCAATCGATTCCTCTCGTGCGTCTTTGTGACACTGATATTTAATTGATACAACTGCTGTCCGCTGTCGGGCGTTTTGCACGTAAAGTTTTTCACTCTCTGATTACACCTGTGTAAACTGTGAAGTGACAATAAAATAACTTTAACTTGAACTTGCTTTGGTACTCATATGTATGGGGGTAGATTGTATTTATCATCCACACACACACAAATCTCAATTTGTGTTTCGTAAAAATAATCCACAATCGTATTTACCATCCACACACACACACCTCTCAATTTGTGTTTCGTAAAAATAATCCACAATCGTATTTACCACCCACACACACACACCTCTCAATTTGTGTTTCGTAACACTGGCGAACACAAATATTCCGCTGTTTTTCACCGTGTCGTTTCACGGTCGCTTAACTTGCGATTCGTAAACTAAACTCCTTCTTCTTTGGTGCTACATAACACGGCGGTGGGTCTGTTCGGCTCATCAGCGCCACTTTTAGAACAAGTGGCCAAAATTGCACATTATCTTTAAGAAGTGGATTCATGGTAAATTTAATTAAAACAACCGAGTTTTGAGTTTATTTAGGTTGTAAAGTTAACCCCACGCTAATCTTGCGATGGCAAGTTTTTTAAACAGTCATTGCACAAAACTCCTATCAGATTGCATGTAGCTAGCTAGCTAGATTACATTACACAGGGGTAGGTCCGTACATTGAGAGGAACTAGGAAGGACAACACTCTGAGCTAAAATAAGGAGAGCACTCCATGCAATTTGAATTATCATGTTCATTTATGTGTCTTATCTACTAGCTAGCTAGCTGAACAAATAAAAGATTTCATAGGAGACATCGGTATCGGTGAGAATAGCTGTCAAATTAATTTAATTGGCTATAATACTTCACATGGTTGAGTTTGTTTTACATAATCTTTCCCATGAGGGGCGAAAGAGTTATGTAGCTACTGTGTACGGATTTTTAACGATCAATTACTTAAATTAGCCTTTTATTATGTTCTAGCCCGCCACCTAGTGGCTCAGAAAAAAATTGGCCCGAGGCCAAATTTACTTGCCGACCCCTGCCTTAGACCCTTGCTGAGTCTAGTCTCACCCCCCAATTCTCATAGAGATCAGTTCAAATGCAGAGAGGTTATAGTATCGCTTGTAACAGTACCTGAAAATAAGATATCGAGAGTATTTTGATGTTGATTAGTCACAGACTTCAGGAAGTAACAGCATACAAAGGATATGTGAAGTATTAAATATGATACTTTAAAAATATGTTAAAGCAAAGGGTATGAGTACTTATGTAAATGAGAGATTTCAGTTTTCAATTTTTAATACATTTGCAAAAAATAAAAATAAAATGTTTTCACTTTGTCATTATGGGCTATTTTGTGTAGAACTCAATCTATTGTAGAATATGTCTGTAATGTAATAAAACATGGAGAAGGTGAAAGGGAGACTTTCCGGCTTGACTGTATGTAATCTGCTTTTACCCTATAAACCGAAAAGATCACTTTGTTCCCAAGATGCAGGCTACTTAGTAGTCCCTAGAATATCTAAAAACTTGATGGGTGGTAGAGCTTTCTCCTACAGAGTGCTACTACTGTGGAACACCCTGCCAAAATGTATTAGGGAATCAGACACAGTCTCAATATTTAAATCTAGATTTAAAAAACGCACCTTTATGATCAGGCTTATAATGAGTTGTAGTCCAGAGACAGGACCAGAAAAGCCTTTAACCAGAGAGTAATGTGGAGTTGCATCCTTTCCTTATTGTCACCTGTCAACAGCTGTGACCCCATCTTCCTGGGCTGGCTCTTGATAGGTGGGTAGGATTGTTTTCGCTCTCATGACTGGATGGGTTCTCAAACTTTGTCTTCATAGCTATGCAGCCATAGATTACTCCTGGCGGGAGCACTTGTCCAACCCCCGGTGCACGCTGTGGGCCGAATGAATCGTCTAGCTTTAACCATGCACGTGCAGAACGAAGACGTACCTTTCGCAAAGAGCAAGATGTTTTTAGTTCAGCCCACAGAAGTTCTGTGGTTCAGCCTATGAGCAACTGAATTAATGCTGCATTCGTTTTTTTCATTTCCAACTAGGAATCCCAATATCTGACTTGGGAAAATGTAATAAAACGCCCTTCCAACTAGGAGTTCCATGTCGGAAATCATGGATCGGGAAGTCAACAACCCCGACTAGGAAGAACTTGACGTCACATAATCATGGCAGCCCACACCGCGACCCACATTGTGAACAGTAAACAAACATGACTTTTAGACAACTGTAGCTTTTAACAGCTTTAGCTTTCATTTTTCAGCATGAAATGCTTTTGTATCGGCCAACATACCAATACAGAATGATAAACATATACAATTAAAAGTTTAAATGTTATTGTTGTAGTTGTTAGCCGTTTTAGCTATATTTGCTAGCAAAGCCAAAACTTCCCTGCGAAGGGCATGCATGACGCCAAGTCCCTAGAACGCAGTGATGTCAGTAATGATGCAGAAATTACACGTTTCCCGCATCCGACCTCTGACCATAAACAAATGCAGGGTTAGCACAGCCCAACCTTGTCAGTATGGCAAACTGGTACAAGGAAAAACAGAGTGGAGTGCAAACCCAGCTCCCCATAGCATTTAAGCTGCCTCCACTAATTCAGATCGGGCAAAAGCAACAACAAAAACATAGCTTATAAGAAAGAAAGATATCTGCCTTCCTTTGTTCAGGAAATTATGGCCAATAAGCCACTGTTTACAAGTTTATAACTTCATAATAAATAAAAAGCAATTTTATCCTCCATCCTAAAATGTGCACCACACACGACCGTGTTTTTGGACCATAGACCGTGTTTTGGACACAGATGCAGCAGTGAAGTCCCGTCTCCTCACCTGCACAAATCGCACCTACGCACGAAAATAGCTGCTTTTCCTGAGGGAAAAAACGTGAACTCTGTGCCATGTCAGGCTAGTGTTTGTGCAGGCTGCACAAACACAAAAGTTAAGCATCCTAAATCGCTGTGAAACAACTAAAATGGAAACTAACTAAATGACTATAGTTAAGTAACTGACTGATTGACCTCACTAACTGGTAACTACCAACCAACTACTGCACTGTGTGGCTCGTACTAGAGAGTACTCAAGTGACGACATCACACTGGTTTCGGAAGTAACTTCCCCATTCATTTAGACCAGGGGTGCAGGGGTGCAACGTTTTCAGTGACGACCTAAGGATATCAATCCATACTTTTCTCGACCCAAACAAATGTAATTTTCATTAATTATCAATTAATTGTTAAACTGCTGACAATAGCAATGTTTTTATAAAAGTTAAATGATGGGACAAAAATTCAATTAGCAGACAAATAATTACAAAAAGCATAGTGAAACAAATTAACAGAATTGTTTGCCCAATTTGCACTGGACTAGTATTACCTGGGGACCGCATGTGATTTAAGTGCTGTGCCACCTGCGGTGTTTCGTGCACAGCATTCGCACAGGATAAATGATGTCTGTATTTCACTGGAATGTAGCCTAAGAGTTATTTCTTACACATTGCACATTTAAGGCATGGTATGCAGATTGGTGCGTTGACGGTGGCTACAGGCTTGGAAACAATTCACTTTCAATTCAGTAAATTACGGAGTAGGCCTAGCCTTCATTTAAAAACTTTGGGCATAAGAACTGCTAAGAACTGCACCCAAAATGTTGTGAAAATGAATTATTTCCACCGCAGCATCCATAATTCTCTACCCAGAAAGATGCAGAAAAAGACATGGAAAAAACAACGTCCTATCCTTCTGGGAGAAAAAAACATCACCCCAAATCACTGAGATGCCGATTCACACGGGACAAATAGGCTACTATGAGATGACCTCTGTGTTTTGCTAAATATGGTAGTCTAATTTGCGGTGGAATTTTTTCTTTACAAATTACGAACTTGGAAGATTCGCACAGGATTAAGATCAAAGACGGCTTCAATTATTAGCCTACAAATCACACGAGGTCCCCAGGTAAAACTAGTCCAGTGCAAATATGGCATTAGGCTTCATCAATTAAGCATAGTAGGCTAAGGGTAAAGTGCTCAAAGCTGCCAGACAGACAACCGTAGGATAAAATATTACACTCATCATCGGTGCGTCTCTTTTTTCTGGGATGTAGCCTATTAGCCACTTCTCCTTGTCCCAGTATAGGAAACTTAAAACAAATTAGCTAGCTAATATTTCAAAACAGCCAATATTTCAATATCCTACAGATTATTTTATGTCACAAAAAGACAGGATCGTGATTATTAGCTAAAGCTGGTAACTATCTTATGCTGTAATAAAAGTAATTAGCTAGAGCCTCAGCTAGCTACATTTTGGCGAAACGGCACTATCTCGTGGAGTGCAGTGAGGAGTAATGATGTTACCAAATGACTTGCAACCTGCTTGACTGTAATTAATAAAAGACTCGACTTGATTGAAACTTTTGTACGGAAGCACAATCGCATCAAAATTCTAAGGAAAATGCAAATTGGCAATCATTTTAATTTGATATTTAATTCAAAAACCATGTCATAATTCAAACACAAAATGCAATCTGTCAAACTTGCAAATCAAACTGTGTATGTCAGTCATTTGGTGACTCTATCCCCCCAAAGCCAAATTTTTTAAATCTGATAGCCTAATATGATGTCGGACATTGACGCCCGTAGCGCCGTCAATATTAGAGCTACAGACAAATCATAGCTAGCCTACATATAGGCTATATATAAACCTAGAGATACAGGGCAACAGCTTTTGCGGGATTAACACAGCTAAAGTTATTGCCATGTGCAGGTGGATATTATTATAGAGTTACATCCGCAGCATGCAAAAGTTAATTCTCCACGTTAAGACCAGTGGAATCGTTGCGCAAGGTGTTATGAGTGTATTCGGCCCAAGCGAGATGGCGACTCCAGGATGTGGGATCGGACACAGCCAGACACTGAAGGGTGCTCTCCATGCTCTGGTTGGTGCGTTCAGTCTGTCCGTTGGTTTTGAGATTAAATCCGGACGAAAGAATGACAGATGTCCCCAACTGAGTACAAAAGGAGTGCCAGAATTTAGCGGCGAACTGAGGACCGCAATCTGACACCACATCCAGGGGGAGACTATGCACCCTAAAGACGTGGTCTACCATTAACTGAGGCATCTGCGGTGCGGATGGCAGTTTGGGCAGGGCGACGAAGTGAGCTGCTCTCGAGAACGATCAACCACCACCAAGATAACGGTGTTCCCATAGGACGGCGGCGGACCGGTTAGTGAATCGAGGGCAATGTGACTCCAAGAGCGACTGGGAACGAGAAGTGGACGCAAGAGGCCCGAGGGAGAAAGGCACAAACCCTTGTTACGGGCGCAAGTAGAACATACAGCGACAAATTCCCACACATCGCTCTCGAGTTTAAGCCACCAAAAATGGCGAGAAATAAAATCTTTCGTCCGGTGAACGTCGAGTTTGGAAAAAACCAACACCCCCTGTAAGCGTTCAAATGCGAGTTCATAAGTGAAAGAGGGTACATATTTTTAATGGTGATGTCCTTGAGACCACAATAGTCTATACAAGGTATCAGCCCCCTGTCTTTTTTCTTGACAAAGAAAAAACCCGCGCCAGCTGGTGATGTGGTATAAAACCATTAGCCAAAAATGTGTCGATATACTGCTTCATAGCAGTGCTCTCAGGGACTGACAACGAGTACAGTGAACCCCTGGGAGAAACAGTACCTGGGTACAGCTCAATGGCACAGCCACACAGGTCTATGGGGTGGCAATCTGGTGGCGCGTTGTTTACTGAAAACCTCTGCAAGGTCTGAGTACTCCGCAAGAACACCTGCGGGTAGAGCAAACTGGAGCACTCCTACCACCTCCAGAGCACCGGAACAGGTATCAGACGACCTGTCCCACTCAAAATCGGAGATGGATAAATCTTCCTCCTCCATGGAAACCCCCTCCGCAAAGGGGTCCCAGGACAGACTCTCTTCTCCACTCCCAGCGAGGGAGGAGGGGGTATTTGGGTTGTAAAGTGACTCCGCATCCTCAGAATCATTGTCTGAGCAGAGTTCGGAGAGTTTAGGAGCGTGGCCCGAAGCAGAAATGATAACTGAGCGGCAATGCGATCGGCATTGAGTGCCCCACTGATGAATAGGGGTCCTATCTCTACCCCAACTGATATTCGGGTCATGTAACCCTAGCCATGAGTGTCCCAGCACTAGTGGGTACGACGGGAGTCAATGAGAAAAAATGTTATTCTATCTGAGTGGCCTTGAAGAGACATTGCACATCTCCACCGAACTAGTTATCTGCTCTATAATTCCTGAGCCCAAAGGACGACTATCGAGGGCAGTAAACTGAGTGTCAAAAAGTTAGTGTGTGGGAATTTCTAACTCTCTAGCCCAATTAGCATCAAGAAAAGATTCCACCGCCCGGAGTCTATAAAATCGTCAACGCTAACTGTGCGTCCCTCCCAAAACAGCTGGATAGGTAACAGGGTCAGAGAAAGCGTACTATTAAGTCTCACTGGGGATCTTTGTTTACCCAGTGAGACCCCTCGTTTCCCGTCAGCTTAGGACACTGATCCTTAAGATGGCCCTTACGCCTACAGTATTGGCACCAGTACCCCCGCGGTCTCACTCTCCCAGATTTGTGGAGAGACGACCCATCTACCTGCATGGGCTCCTCTTGATCAACGGAGGAGAATGGTGGAGAACATGGGGGAGCACCTACTGATACTGACATCTTATGCCAAACCAGGTGTTTTCTGCCCTCACGTTCCCTAATACAGTTATCCAGGCGTATAGCCGTGGTAACCAGGTCACTGAACGTTGCAGGTGGTTTGAGCATAGCCAAAGCGTCCTTTATAGGATTAGATAAAATAAATAAGGAAATAAGGATTTCAGCGGGCCGTCAGGCCAACCTGTCTCCCCAGCTAATGCTCGAAATGCGATCGAGAAAGCTGCTAGGGTGTCAATTCCCTGGCGCAAGCTGGTCAATCTCCTGGCTGCTTCCTTGCCTGAAACCTTGTGATCGAAGTCCAGCTGCATTTCCTTCATCAGCTGAATGAAATTGCGAATACAGGGAGCGTTGGCCCGAATTAAAGGGTCAGCCCAAGCAAGAGCTTGATCGCTCAGGAGGGACAGAATAAAAGCTACGCGGGATTCTGATGTTGTAAAATGGGAGGGTTGTGCTTGAAAAGAAATCAGGCATTATGTCAGAAAGGGGTGGCATTTACCTGGCTCCCCACCATACCGTGGTGGCAACTGGAGCTTGGGCTCCCTAATAGTTTGTGGCGTGGGTACAGGAGAAGTGTGTGCTTGTGATACTGGTGGAGGATTAACTGCCACGGAAAGTCTATAGAGACTCTCTGTAAATTTTTGCAGGCAGTCTTCCTAGCTCTGCAGTTGTTCCATCAACTGGCCTTGTTGAATTTGCAGGGTCAGGATAGCCTCCTCAGGAGTAACCCCTGTAGCGCCCTGGCTAGGCAGCATTTTGTAAGTCTCCTTAGAAGTGGCTGGCCCTTCCATTTTTGTCTTCGATATTCTGTGAGAGTTTAGAGTAAGGTTCAGAGAACCAGACGCAACAGATAAGGATTCTAAAAGCGTATCTCGAAAGAGATACCACAAAAGCGGAAGTAACCACACCAGGGAGGAGATAAACAAAAGAACGAGAGCAAAACTTCCCTAGCACAAGGGAAATTAAAGCAACCTCAAAAACGAAGGTGGATCTCGATAAACAGCGAGAATAAATAACAAAAGAACCTCATGCACTAAATCATTAGGCGTAACAGGAGGTTGTAAACCAAAAGAAAAACCCAAGAAAAAGGGTGAAGGAAAGAAATAGAAAATCAATCCTGTTACCTAAGCTCTTGTAGCAAAAGAGCTGTACACAAAAGGTAACAGGTCGAAAGATATAGGATAAAGCAAAAAAATTGGAAGGGAAAGAAATAAACCAATCTAATCCTAAATAATAACCAGGCTTGCTGCGCTTCTTATTTGTACAAACAAGAAATGCAGTGACCAAATTCCTATACCGTTTACCGACTTCACTACCGACTTTGTAAACATAGCAAAGAAAATATCGAAGTGCAGGAAGACTGAAGTCCTGATCTATTTATAACCGGCAGGAAACTCAAAACAGGTGTGAGGAATAATAGCCGGGCAAGATCCAAACGCCGAAACGGAGACGAAAAAAATCAGAGAGCGTCCCAACGACGCCAAAAAGAAAACCGAACACAGAAACAGCAGAGGCTGCAAATAACCATGACAGTCACGTGGCGCCGTAATGGCAACATGTAGTACAGCTGTCTCTCGTGTTCATGTTTGTTCATTTGAATGTGTTTTGTTGTGTCGTGCTTTTGTGTTTTTCATGCGCTGTGCATCTGTTGTGGGACGGGGAAGCAGGCTGGAGATTTTTAAGGGCACTCCTGCTGCTCGTTTTGATAATATTGACCAATTGTCTAGTTGGGTTCATTTTGTTTGTGGTCATCACCATGGAGACGCATTCGCAACATATGCTTGGGAATGTCCGTTGGATCTGCAGCCATAAACTTTATCATCGCTCTTCACCAGAGTTGAAGATGTCGGGACTGATCCAGGACTGCAGGCAAGGCCACCAGGGAAGGGAAGGAGAAGATAATGTGGGGGAGGAGTGAGGCGACGACTGAAAAGGCTGAGGCAGTTTGGTGTTTGGTTTCGATAGTGGACAGAGACCGTGATACTGCATGTATGGAGGAAAGTCGTGGAGGCGTAGTGTACTCTGGACTCTGGTACATATCCTGTTACTAAGGATGTGTTAATAATTTTTAATATATGTTGGCCTAGTACGGGAAAAAGTTCTTTAGCCAATCTTGTAGGGATTGGGTCGAGTAGACAGGTAGTCGGTTTTGAGGACATAACCAGTTTAGACAGCTCCTCCATGTCGATTAGCGTAAAACAGTTCAGTGCCACTGTTGATACATCTTCCTCCGTTGACTAAGATCTGGGCTGTTCATTGATTTTGGGAGGAGTGATGCCTAGAGAAGTAGGCAATTTGGAAATCTGGTCTCTAATAGTTTCAATCTTCTGATCAAATTAATGAAATCATTACTGCTGTAAACGCAGGGGTAAGATGAACATTCTGATGATGGTTTTTTAGTCAATTTGTCCACAGTGCTAAACAAAAATAGCCATGGGCTACCCCATTATAGTTTACGTTAATGTTTTATTTTTATGTTGTCACTTGCATTATCTACCAAATGGTTAGTTTTAGTGGCCATGTGACCACGCTTTCACCAATTAGGAGCCTATTCACCTCAGCCTTTATTTTGATCAATTAGAAAACATTTTGATACCTGTTTATGTAATTTTTTGTACTATAGCACAATGCGAACGTGGTCCTTTTATTCTTCATGGCATGCATAGCTATTTCTGACATAATGTGGCTTAAGAGGGTAAATGGTCCCTCTAACTATGAAAAGTTCCTAATTATGAAAAAACTATGGGACAGCAATTGTGGTTGCAATTTTATGTAAAATGATGTAAATAACATCAACTGGGATGACGAGAGAAATTAGGAAAAATGGCGAAATCTATTTATTATAAAACTCTCATAGAAACTGCAGCCTCCAATCCCAAGGCTTTATGGGAGGCCCTCAATTCAATCACTGGAGAGTCTAAAAAAAAGGCTAAAGGAACCAAAAGCATTTTTTCAAACGGATCACTGCTGACTGAACCTCAGAAACTTGCCTTTTTAATTAATCTTTTATTTCATCAGTTAACCTCCTAGCATCCAACTTTGATCCACCCTTGTGAGAGCTCTCATCTACCTGAAATCCAACTTTTCTCATTCTATGAAGTTACACTAGACACCATCCTTAAAGTCATACGTGTTACGTTCCGCTCCCTTCCTGTCCGTTCTCCATGTTTTTCCCTTTCCTCCCGTGTCATGGTGTTTTCCCTGTCGCTACAGGCTGGGCGTGCCCCTTCTGTCTGATTCTCTCTGTTCCCTCACTTTAGGTTCAACCTATCTCCTTTCCCCCTTCCTGCATGCATTCCGCACCAGTCAATTAGTCAATCACTCTCGGTTACATTCCTCATGCTTTTGGTGATTGGTTTCAATTTCACTCCCCTACTTATACCTCTCGCTGGCTGCTATTCGGCACCAGTTCGTTAACGTTGTTCGTGCGTTTCATGGTCTCCTGTATTTTGGTGCTGTTTAACTGTAAGCTCTGCTGTGGTTTTCCCCGATCTACCTCCTTGGTTCCTAGACCAGTGTTCCACATGGATCCAGCCTGTAGCAGTCAAGTCTCCCTGTATGTGTTGCGGTACCCCCGCCGAGACTAACGTTGCCTGCGCAGTTGGATGCTCTGCCTCCAGCCCAGTTCCTGTTGGACCCTCCGGTCCAGAGTCCGTTCCTGTGATCCAGTTCCTGTTGGACCTCCCGGTCCAGATCAAGTCCAGTTCCGGTTCGGAACAAAACCTCGTTCCGGTGATCCAGTTCCTGTTGGACCTCCCGGTCCAGATCAAGTCCAGTTCCGGTTCGGAACAAAACCTCGTTCCTGTGATCCAGTTCCTGTTGGACCTCCCGGTCCAGATCAAGTCCAGTTCCGGTTCGGAACAAAACCTTGTTCCCGTGATCCAGTTCCTGTTGGACCTCCCGGTCCAGATCAAGTCCAGTTCCGGTTCGGAACAAAACCTCGTTCCTGTGATCCAGTTCCTGTTGGACCTCCCGGTCCAGATCAAGTCCAGTTCCGGTTCGGAACAAAACCTCGTTCCTGTGATCCAGTTCCTGTTGGACCTCCCGGTCCAGATCAAGTCCAGTTCCGGTTCGGAACAAAACCTTGTTCCCGTGATCCAGTTCCTGTTGGACCCCCCGGTCCAGATCAAGCCCAGTTCCGGTTCGGAACAACTCTTCGTTCCCGTGATCCGGTTCCAGTGTGGGCCTCCTGGCCCAGTACAAGCCCAGCTCCGGTTTGGAGCAGTTCGCTACTTCCTGGACTCTCTTTGACATTTGTTAAATTTGTGTTGAGCTTGGGACTACCCCAAAGCTCCTAATAAACACCCATTTCTGTTTCCCTGTCTCTTGGTCGTGCATTTGGGTTCAGCCCGTGTTTGGTTCGTGACAATACGCTCTTTAAAAAAAATCAAAGACCACTGATATTTATGATCTAAGTTTACATTTTCTCACAACCCACCTGAACTCTTTTCTACTGTTTTTTCAGCATCTAATTAATTTATGTATTTCCAAATCGATTTTTCCCTTCAATGGAAAAAATCTAAAATCACACCTATATATAAATCGGACGATCCCACCAGCATATCAAACTACAGGCCCATATGTATCTTACCTACCATGTCTAAATTTCTTTAAAAGATCCTGGTTTACCAATTACTTGACTACCTCTAAAACAATAACCTGCTAAGTAATCATCAGTTTGGTTTCTGCTAAAATAGGTCAACAGCATCTGCAATATTACTACTCACAGAACACATCCGATCCTCCCTAAGTCAAGGTAACATCATGGGAGCAATATTTATAGATTTCAAATAGGCATTCGTTACTGTTAACCACTCTTCACTAAATTACAGTTCTTTAATCTGTCCCATCCCTCAATCATTATGATGGTCTCGTACCTTTCTCAAAGATTCTAACTCGTTTAAATACAACAAGGAACATTAACTTACTTCCCCACTGACATAGGGGTTCCCTAAGGATCCATTTTAGGTCCTCTGCTTTTTCTTTACATTAATGATTTACCCTCTGTCTGTACCAATTCAAGTGTTATTTTATATGCTGATGATACTGTAAGTTTTACATCCGATAGAGACAGAAACCAGGCAAACCTCAAACTCTCATCCGACCTTGGTTACACATCCACAAATGGTTACACATAAATAATTTAAAGCCCCAGGGAACAAAGCCTAAAATTGTTAAAAGGTATGTATGATATCAACTTGAGTGTCTTATTAAGCATCCACCAGTTTGAATGAAAAAAATATATATAAATATGATAAAACACTGCTGAAAAACAGCTGAATTAGCTGATCAGACCTGTATTAGGACGGTCGGGCGTGGTCATAATATTCTAATGAGCATGCTTGATTGATATTCCTCTGTCCAAGCATCACACACAACAAAAATACATATACCATATATGTACGAACTACCGACGCTGAATTTGAGAGTAAAGAAATTCCACAACTACATAACTCTACGTTCTCTGGCTTCACAGGTGGTGACAGAATGATGGGTTTCAAGCAGATACTCCTAATTTCCATGTTTCCATAATAAACCACACTTTTTAACTTTGTTATAATAGTTGTTTCTTCCAATAAAGACGTGGATATTGCTGCAAGTTAGCTAGCTTGTTGACGTTGGGTAGCTCCACAAAACGATATAAAACTGTGGGTAGCTCGCATGTTGAATGCCACGGAATTGTTTGGATGGTTAACCTGGTAACTAAAGCTCCACTCCGTTCTGCTTCAGTTCTGTGAATCAACTGCGCTGTACCCAGCACCAGCGAGTACAGCGATGAGAAGGCATACGTGACATTATTAGCTAACGTTAAGTGCTACACAACCAACGTTAGACAAGATACGCGTAACATTACTGAAAGTAGTACATCCACAAGGCTAGCGAACTCACTGGCCATGTTTGAATAAGGCATTCATGCGGGAATGCATTCAATTTGACAAATGCTGGTGTGAGGATTATTGACATCACCATTTCCAAGTATAGTACCGCCCAACTTCAATTAACGAGGATAAAAGTATCCGATATCTCTGGAATTCAGAAAGTAATTATTTCCAAAACAAGTATATGCATATTGTATGTCCACAAGATTCAAATTAACATAATTAGAAGGCGATCACAAATATTTGTTCCCTGGGGCTTTACTAATAAACATCAACTTACAAATTACCTTCTTGTTGCCGGATGCATCAAGACTCTTATACCAACCATTTGTCATGGACACGACCTCCGCTTGATGACGTAATTCCTCCCTATGGAGGCGCGTCAATGCAGAAGTCCTCAAAACCCTTCTTGCCCCGAAAGGGTTCCAAGTGACTATGACCCCTAATAGTCCTCCGGAACTCATAAAACCATGGTTACAGTCTCAAACCTAGTTTTATTTAGTTCCTTCCACTATTAAGGTCGTCAACTTACGGATGACTTATACCCACCGCGTCACGAGGGACAGACATACCGTTAAGTGGATGACTGTTGACACAGGCACCACGTTGACGTGATAAAAGCTTGGAAATGTGCAGAGGGACGCCCAAGTCGCCACTGCACAGATATCATTAAGTGGTACACTTTTCAGTGTGGCCCATGATGTAGCCACACTCCTAGTTAGCCTACACTGGACAGTCATAGGTAAAGGACTAGCACTAGCCTCCTAGGCCTCAGCTATCTCCTTCACTACCCAGTGGGATAGGCTCTGAGCTAAGAGTGCTTTTCCCTTAGACTTGCCGTAGCAAACAAAGAGTTGTCCTGTACGTCTGATGGAAGCAGTAGCCTCAATGCAGTGCACGCCCTGGGCATACTAAATGTGCCTCGATCGGCTGGTTAATATGAAACGCCGAAACCACAATCCCTGAGCTGGTCGGTGTTGATAGTTAGCTCCCTAACCGGTGAGCGTAGTTGTCTGTCGTCATCACCACGCACCGTAATGGTATAGCCCTCATTCGGACCTCCTTTGTCAGAAAGCTGACTCGTTGCCCTGGGCGGAGTAGATGGTAAAACCGATGCGTCACCCTGATTCAAGCATGACGGTCCCACTTGGGGTGCAGCGCCATGGCGTTCAACCACATTTGAAGCGGCTTGGCTGCAAGGCGACTGGGAGGCACGACCGCTGAGGCAACCACAATCAGGCCCAGAAGCCACTTGAGAAACCCTCATTTCGAGGACCGGGTTCACCTGGAACTGATGCACAACATCGAGCACACTGGCTATGTGGCAGGGTGTCAAAGATGCCCTCATGCTCCTTGAATTGAGCAACAGTCTGATATAAGTGATGGACTGGCTCGGCACTAGCTGGCTCTTGCCATAATTGACATTGATGCCCAGACTGGAAATAAGTGCTCCTGTCTGGGCAGTGTGTGAGAGCGCCATATGGCTATGGTGCCGGTGGCAAGATTTTGCTCAATTGAGACATTTGTTGCTCCTACAGCCAAACTATGAGTGGGAATTAGAAACTTTGTGACAACTCTATAGAATATGGAGTTTCTAAGTGTCACCATTCTCACGTATCAAGTCCAATTAACAAGCAACCCAACTATACCTACCCATGCATGACATAGTGGACAATAGCGTCTATGTGTGAGTTCATAAATATATTTATTCATCATACAAAATTTGAATTCCGTCATAGCAATGAGATACTCAACAATAGCCTGATCAAAAAAGCAGTGAAAAACCCTGCTCAATCAAATGCTAAATAGACATGTGAAATTATCGTGTCATATTCTACTATAAATATCTGCTAAGAAATATGAAATAAATATACAATCCTACCATTGGTTTTAAGCATAGAGATGTCCCTTTCAAAATTCAGTGGTCAGTTATTGTCTTGGACAATCTGTTTGAGAAATACACACCAGTTTAGCTCGTTATTACACAACATTGAACACCACTATACTGCAGCTCTGAAGTAATTCACGTGATTCCGGTTTTATTCACAATTGTTTTATCTGATAGAGGACAGTATATCCTTTTCAATGGTGTTTGTAATTTTTTCTGGGATGCTTTGACCAATAATTTGCAGCCCAGCGGAACAGAATATTTAATCTACTCAATGTACTAGAGTTTTTCTTCCGTGATATGAAAAAAAAAAACTGCTTGCAATTTCAAGACTCAAGAAACTTAATTTCCACACAACGAGGTTGGTGGTATTTGTTTACGGTACAGCATGTTAGCTCCTGGTGAAACATATACCCAACTTCCCAACAATAAATACATACAATAAAGGACACACACAGAACTATGCAGCTCAAGAACTGACAAAAGTATTTGAATTTAGTATATTTGAAATATATACATGTGACATTTAATAAACTAGTTTTTGTTTGTGGTGTATTTAATAAATTAGCATTTAAACAATGTTTTTTTTTCAAATATCAACAATTCAGATTGAAATTCATATTTAAAAAATTCAGATCCATAAATACAAATCTCTCTGATTCAAATTTCTGAAATTCAGATTTTATGTTAACTAGGCCAAAGGTGAAGCATCCGGGCTTTCCAGGAGAAGCTTTCGGAACTGTCAAACTCCCATTTAGCTTAGTGTTGCCAGATAGGGAAATTTCAGGCCCAATTATATTTCTTTTAAACTTGTTGTACGCGTACAAAATGGCTTTTCCCGGGCATAAATACATTACACAAATCCTTTTTGGGCGGGTTTTGGTGGATTGTATGGGTTTTTCGCTCTGATTGGGCAGGGATGTGGAAAGGGTGATTGTGTAGGAAAATCTGGCAACCCTGTTGACCGGGCAGGCAGCCCGGGAAGACTTCAAGTTAGCGGCTCTGACGCTAGTAGCAACACAGCGTTTTGAGTGTTTATTAATGTTACGTACCAAAATTCAGCTGCGTTGCAATAACCAGGTGTACAGTAGTCAAGGTAACACTAAGCCACTTAAATGCAAACTACAACGTCAAAGACAAACCCAGTCAAGCGAAAAGTGATTTAAAAGACAAAATGTTTAATAACACATGCACTTAACCCCTTAGTTCAGATAGTCGCGCATGCGAGACCGTTTTACGCAACTGAGACACGTGTTGCTCCTGCAGCCAAACTATTAGTGGAAAACCCAAACGCGGTATTTTAACTTTATTGGTAGACGATTCGCGACGATTTCTGGCCAATGCGTAGTTTCTAAGTGTCACTATCTTTCCGTAGCAAGTCCATTTAACAAGCACTCCCCACCAGCCTATACCTACCCATGCGTGACATAGTGGGCAATAGCGTCTATGTTGGGAGTTCATAAATATATGTATTCATCATATAATATCAGAATTCCGTCCAGCAACCAGATAAACCCACCAATAGCACGAGCGTATGCAAATACAGCGGTGCAAATCGCTGCTATCAATACCGACATAAACAAGTGAAATCATACAATGCCATTCTACTATCAATATCTGCTATTAAATATGGAATTCATGTGCAATACTACCGTGGATTTAAGCGTAGATATGTCCCTTTCAAGATTCCGTGGTCATTTATTGTCTTGGACAATCCGTTTGAAAAATACACAGCGCATTGTAATACTATTATACAAACTGCGTAACCCTCTCTTTCTGATTGCAGTGCTGTGACTCGTTCAATTTTATTCTGGTTTGATCGACAATGGTTTTATCCAATAGAAGGCACGACAAGCTTCCCAAAAGTTATTTACATGTGTAATTGAAAGCTTGGGTTAACTATTTTAAGGGCGAGCGTAACTGCAATCTTGTTCAATCACTACAATTTTACGCATGTCGTGACGCAAGACGCACTACGCGATATAAGTGCGCGTAAACATTGGTTGCCTGCGTAATCATTGTTTGCCTGCGCTTTTGTACGGGTTTAACAGTATGGCTGAAGATAAACTTCACGCATTTGACCAAATCGCTTTTGGAAGTGGGTCAGAAGAGGAAAGCGACGGAGATTCATCTAATCCCTGTAGCGTAGACTGTAGAAGAGGATGCCTATCGATATGGGGAAGATATCCTCCTCGACATGTAAGTATTACAGCTTGTAAGATTGTGATTATATACATTCGTTTTTCCACTACGTCATTACCTAGATATATAATCGTTATTTTTTATTTGCATCGGTCGTAATAGAGCACTGTTAGCCTGCTAATAATGCTGAACATATTTGTATTGATAATATCTGTTAGCGTAGTGGCTCGTGGTGGCCTACTTTGTTTGAATTCATACCACTCACAATGAAATTGAGTATTTTAGCGCTGTTCTGTTTGGTTGCTCGGTCGTGCGTTATATTTGATGGCTCGATTTGCCGTGAAGCTAGAACATTGCCAGTGTTCCCGATATTATTTTATTGTATTGTAATTTTTTTGTGCATAATGTACTCTATGGGGTATGCTTTTCACTTAGGGAATGGAAAATATGTATTCAAATTTACTGTGTCCAGATGTGTGCAAGATGAATGTAAAATAAAAAAAATAAAAAAGCAACAGTTGTGAAACACACTACAGAGTAATGCCATCCTAGAGCACGCAACAAAAGATAACATAATGAAGCATACAGAAGAAAGTGTTTACTGAAGTACAAGAGTGAATGATTTCATATTTAGCTGTGTGTACCACAGTGTTATAATGCTTCTGCATTATGTAATTTGTTCCTATAACATGCTTGACCCTCCACCTCTGCCACTCCAGCAGTGCCCTCTACTGTTCAGAGTGAAGCCACTGCAGGACCAGATCCTTACAGCATTGCCAAGGCACCGCACAGGATGAAGCAGTATATGAAGGATAATGGTGAAAAAATGGCACACTAGGCATAAAACACTGAACTGAAACTGTGCAATATCAATGTTTTCATCCATTAAGTGATCGTAAGGGAAAATGTATATGCTTTATAAAGGACAAAAGGCTTTTTAATAATTTCTCGGAGAGGTTTTGGGTAGGTTATTGGACACCTAGATATCCACCCCCCTGTACTGATCCAAAATAATTTCCACATGAAAATGATAAAAAGGTGAGTTAAATGAGTCAAAACGGTTGATTTGCACTGAAATGTATGATTAGTTTAAGATTTACAGCTATTCACATTTTAGCCAATTTGGATAGGTTTGGAGACCCTGGGTACATCAGGCTACACTGCTTACATTTTGTGTCATAGATCTTTAGTAGTTCTGTATATCACCCTGCGATTATTGAATGCTTGTGGACAAGGAGTTTATGATCCAGGAAATGTGTAGTTTTACCTGTTTCACTTATGTAGCTCTCAGTATTTTGAAGAAATATAGAATTTGTTGCATTTTTAGCAAAGTTTTGCTTGCATTTCCGGCACTTTATTTTGACTTAAATTATGAAAATAAACAAATCTAAGTTTGTACAAAAAATGGTACACCGGTTTTGTTTCATTTAAGCCATTTACCAAGTTTATGTGATGCTCACACCTGGAGTTATAAAGCCTTAAACAGAGTACCCCCAAGATTGACCAAATATGCCATTTGCGCCAAGAGGTTAAGATATGGTCACTTAAGCTAGCTATTCTCTAAACATATATGACAGTTCGACAATATTTAGTTACACAGGCTGCAAGCTCTCACTGGACAGCAAGTGTCCAAAATCAGCACGTTGAGATGGCACAGGGGGTCTCCTCCTAATCGAGCGAGAATGCTGCTTAGGCTTTATTTAGCAGCAATCAGTCCAGTCACGGGCTATCTACTATAGTCTCTTTTTCAACCAAGGTTAACTGTATAACAACAGTAAGCTCAGATCAGTCGTCAGGCAGCCTTGTGAAAGTCGTGGTGTTCGCTAGCATCAGGTTGCTCTAACTCCTTGATGCAGATGGAGACAGGGTATGTATAGTCTCGCATCTTTCAACTCCGCTGCTCTGTGACGTTCCTTGGTGTCCCCAGCTACAGGCGTCTTCTCATACATTGCGACATCCATGTCTCCATATCGGCCAAAGATGGTTGCCAGGCAACCGCATGCGTCTTCTCTCCAGCGCAGCTCCCAGGATCTCCGTACTGGGCTGCGACGTCAGCATCTCCACCTGTAGAGGAGACACAAACAAATACAGCAGCCCAAAGCCAAAACAAAACGCAAAGTAGGGAAAACAGAAAAGAGAGGAACGTAACAATTAAATGTATATATAACTACCTAGCTCAATAAATCATAAGACCTTTGGATGCACTTACCTCACGTTACACTTGCATCAGAGCGCTAGCTTGAAGTCTTTTTTAAATTAAAAATTTTTTTTTTTGGCTTGAAGTCTTCCTGGCAACACTAAGCTAAACGCAAGTTTGACAGTTTAGAAAGCTTCTATTTTTTCTGGGTAGCCCGGATGCTTCACCTTTAGCTTAGTTAACACAAAAAAATCAGAATTTCCTGTTTCACATGTAGTTCTCTGTATTTTATTGGAAACTAAAAAAGTACTTTTTTTTGCATTTTTGTGGAAACAAGTTTCTTTGCACTGTGCACTAGCACTGTGTAGCTTCCTACTTAGTAGAACAAGCTAACATTAAAGCTTTACACTAACGTTGTTAGCCTAGCAAATTCCACGTTTCAATCTGAGAAAGTTGGCGGGACAAAAACTGGATTTTATACACAATAATATAGTTTTTGAAGTAACATATATGGTTAAATGTAATCTTAAATCCCTCTTACCTTCGGGGTTGACTGGCTTTCTGTCAGCAGCTGTGATGTCGTTAGAAGAGAGACATCTTTCCATGGTGGTCAGCTCCGTCCGCGGTGAGGCAAATGGAGAATTTCATGTTTGACGAGTGCTTTTATCTAGCGATCTAGAGGTAGATACCCCACTAAACCCATGAACCAATCATATGGGCTGAACCTAGCCTCTTCATTAATTATAGGTGTGTCTTGGGCATACGTTGCAATAAACCAAACAATATGTCATATCCCATTCCTTTTAAAAGCCTGCCTTTCCACCTTGGCGGATTGCTTATATGATGGCTAAACAGACATGCTCGTGCGTGTGTAGTGCGATCAAGGAATAGGCTATGTGGATCAATAGTATGATCAATATTATTCAGACTAACCATTGTGATGCGTTTTAATATACACAATAATAATCTTTAACATTAGGGTTGAACACCAGCACGGGTTCCCGGTAATACCCGACAGTGCTGTTATTTTACAAAATATATGCAATTAAATTTCGGTAAAAGCACCTGCAACAGCTGAGAATAAGGTACCAATGGCTTCAGTCTCACCTTAGAAAACGCCAAATTAGCCTTCTTGTTTAACAAATTTCGTTTGATTATGAAATGAAGCATTGTCAAACATCAATTCCATGAGGCTGTTCAAGTTCCATCCAAAGTTCATTACCTGCATTCTAATATTGATTAATAACATAAATACCGTTATTTTGCCTTAATGATTACACTAAATATAATAAAGCTGTCAGGTTGGCAACCCATAGGTTCATGCATATTTTCCCTTGTTTTATAATGTCCTGCTTCTGGAAATGTGACCAACGCCACTTTTCCGGCAAGACCATGAAAAGTGCGATTTACAGCAGGTGAAACAGACCTGCTCCTGCATGAAGTTAAAGTGCACATGCAGAGAATGGCATTAAAATTCATCGTGAATTAATTGTGTAATGTGCTGCAAATTAGTTTTTGTTTCTAATTAGACTCTTGCAGTGTGTCTATTGCAGTGCGCGAGTTTTCCATTGATGACAATTCACACATTTATGGAAGATTTTTCGTGATTTCATTAAATGCAATCGCTTTAGTGACACATCGTGAAATGTAATACATATCTGCATTTGTTTTTAAATAAGGATGCACATTTATCATGCCATAATTAAAAACAAAACGCATATTGCATTGCATTTCATTGTGTGTCCTCGAAAAACACTCATACTGAAATACAAACACTCATACTGCGCGATTTTCGTGCCAAAATTTAAATGTAAATTGCATTTAGCTTTGTCAGCATAGCGTGGTGCGCAGAATGTGACACAATTCAAAGCAATTCTCGTAATTGTATTTATCGACCTGCAGAGCGGTCTGTCATTGCATTTCAACACCAGCTGCACGGTTTCCGTACCAAAATGAAAATGTAAATGGGGGCCGATTGCATTTTGCTCTATGGCCACTGCGTGCTGCACAGGACGTGACAAAATTCAAAGCAATACTCGTGATTGTATTTATTTGACCCGCAGAACGGTCTGTAATTGCCTTTCCAGTGAAACAGCGTGGAAACAGTCGGAAGTTTATTGTCCTCGGTTTAGTGTGTGTGGGTAGCCGAAGCTATCTTGAAAGTGAATCGATTACTTGACATTCATGCTGTAGGCCAAAAAGGTTTTTTTATTTTATGATGTATCCTATTAAAACAAATGTAAATGAGAGGCCGGCGGCGGTGAATGAGAAGCCGGCTTGATTCGCCGAGGCTGGTAACTGTGCTTAATTTAGCATCCCACTGGATTTGCAACTGACTTAGCTAGTCACTATCAGCTGCTCACTCACGTAGCCTACCTAGCCTGGCAACCCACTGGATTGGCGATTTAAAATATTTTTTTTTACAGTTTCTTAATTAACTTATCTCTCATTTGCAGTTTGCGTCTGCGGTATCCACAAGGCAACAATCATTCAAAGAATGACATACTTTTAAACAGCAGTATTGGACAAATCAAAAATAAATCTGAAACCTCATCTAGGCCAATGACACAATGTCTAATACTGGTAGCCATTCCCAACAGTGTTGAATAGGATTGTCCCTGTCCAAAAGAGAAAGAGTTCTCCCACATATGGGATTCAGTCCGAGATCTGAATTTGTAAACAGAAAGTTTACCACTGGGCTACCTAGAAAGATGCCTATTCTGTGGAATAGGCCTATCATAAATTTCAATGCTTGATCGGTTTTGCTCATTCAAATTTTTAAACAGATTTTCAACGTGGAAATGAAATCGGTGGACTGTAATTAATTAGAAACTAGGGTTTTTAGTTTTAATGGGGTAAAATTACAAAAAAATTGACAAGCTGGTTATGAATATCTTATCCACGGTGGTCCCCTGGTGGTAGGATAGTTGTAGACGTCCCAATTACATGTTTCTCAGAAATTATTTACAGCTTATTTACATTATTTACACCCCGAAATTCCGCCGCAACCTTCATCTTGCCACGTCACAGACAATAAATGCATAAAACGCACCATTTTTTCATGCAAAAAAAAAATCATGTTCTGATGTAGGAACAATAATAGCCTATATTATTAAAAAGTTGTAGCCTATAAATAGCCTACAATTTTGTTTTAGTAGACAGCTATTTTTTTCCCCCTACAAAATCTGTGATATAAACACATGTTAGGAACCAAATATCCTGTCTGGCGCTACAAGTGTTTTCGTATTAGGCTAACCCTCAACAGTTTCTTAGGCTATTGCAATTCGCCAATTTCCAGAAAAGTTGACATTTCCACAATGATCACCTATCGCACTTGCGGCTGTAATACATTTATGTTGTTGTAAAACATAGGCCTACCTTTAAACATAGGCCTTTTTTAGCCTACGTAGCTATATACAAACATTGGGCTACGTATTTTTATGGGTAGCCTATATTATGCAGCCTATATCTAGGCTACTGTATGTGACGATTCTGGCAGAATTTATTTGATTTATTCTGTTGTAAATTTCTGAATGGTACAGCGTCTTCTTCAATTTGAGATATGACACTTAACTAGTAGTGCCTAGATGAAAATTGAAAAGGGTTAACTGATTTTGTAAGTCCTTCGCTTGAATTGGACAACTGTCGCCTTGTGGATACTGCAGACTCAAAAAAAAATAAAAAAAAATTGCCAATCCAGTGGGTTACCAGGCTAGGTAGCCTAAGTGAGTAACCAGCTAGTGACCAGCCAATTCAGTCACGAATCCACTGGGTAGCTATGCTAGGCATGTGAGTTACCAGCCTAGGAATGCTAATGACCAGCCAAGACCGTTGCAAATCCAGTGGGATGCTAAACTAGGGAGTTCAAGCCGGCTTCTCATTTACATTTGTTTTAATAGGATAAATACTTTTTTATTTTTTATTTAAAAACCGTATAGGCCTACAGCATGAATCTCAAGTAATCGATTCACTTGATATCAAACGAGCCCCAAACCATCACTCTACGGCCAGATATCGAGTAGATGTAGATGGATCACTTTAAGGGTTTCTTCTCCTGACTTCCCCCCCATAGAGTTCTATAAGAAAATGAGTCAGGAGAAATAACCCTTGCAGTGATCCATCCACATCTACTCCATATCTGGCAACAGAGTGATGGTTTGGGGCTCGTTTGATACCTTAGACCCTTGATGACTTACAGCCATTTAGACAGCCATGAAAAAATGGAAATTTTATCCATTTAAAATTAAATCTACAACACAATAAAGTGTGCAAAAAGTGAAGGGGTAGAAATACTTTCGAGCACCACTGTGGCTACTAAATTTCAAGATGATTGGACCTCAATAAGTGTCAAATGAGTGCTGAAATTTTATTGGCTGATGGCAGCCATGTTTTTTGTAGTTTCATGTTTTCTGTTTTGAACATGGGCCCCAACAATCCATACAAAATTTACAGTTATTTGGTAATTTGTTTCATGAGCCATCCTTAGATGGATATGCCCAAACTTGTTTTCAAGTGTTGTGATGATCAGACTTTACTTTTAAAAGTTATTAGCATTTTTGTGATAAGCCACATCCACATATTCATCCATATTTTATCATATCAAAATTCTGTATAAGGTTTTATTGGACCTTGATTTAAGGAGGCTATCCACCAAATTTCGTGAGAATCGGTCAAATTTTGTAGAAGAAGCATTTTACTTTTATTTTCTTTGTTGTATAGTTTTTGTGTAACTGCTTGTGGAAAGCACATTGAGTTGCTTCATGGGTCCTTGAGTCAAATGTTTTTTTTTATGAGCCGGGAAATGTAGTAAACAAATAATTTTGATGATAGGCCAAATGGTTCAAAAGTTATAGCTCAAAACAAATTTCACTTTCTTTCTATAGCGCTACCACCAAGTTGTATTACCTGAGTAGCGGGAAGGAATGGGAACCTAAATACCAAATTTGGTTGCTCTACAAAGTACAGGTTTTGGGCAAAAAAAAAGATCATATAGTCTCTGTGTTTGATAACTGCTGCTTTTGCTGCTCGCAGATATATTTTTAATTGTTATTATTATTATTATTATTATTATTAACATGACTGAAATAAATTTAATTAAGTAAAAGTATTAAAATAATTGAAGGTGGGGTTACCAATGAAAGCATTTTTACAAGTCCTATTTCCATCGACTGATCTTATTGTTCAGACAATTAACTATTTTATTCCATGCATTCTAACTGTCATGATATAGATGCAATCTACGTGATCTATCTTCTGAAAAAAGACATGAGTGGATATAATTAGCCAGAAAATATCAAGTAGTATAGAAATATAAATTCTATACACATACCAGTCCCTTTCCAGGTATCTCTACAAGTAATTCACAATTGCATTCATACATAATAATATATGAGACCTTCTCTTACCTTACCGCCAATATATTTCCTTGTCAGAAAATTCCCAGCAGAGTTATGTATTACTTTGTTCAGATAAGCCTTTCCAGCTGCTGAGAGATTAGTATCAGAAGACTGAGGGGATTCTTCAGCACTCATCTCAGCTCGGCTCAGTTTAGGGACGTCAGCCCAGTGTTCACTCAGATGTTCAAGTACTGAATCACTTGTCAGATGTCCCAAATGCAAAGCACTTTCATGTCTGGAATCAAAACCACCATGCCTCTCTTCAGAATATCCTATTGGGCTAGTTGCTATGTGAAGAAACCAAACATTTTCTGACAAATCATCTTTGTAAAGGTTGCCATTTTTGCTGCCGACATGTGATTCTGCTAGTTCTGTACAAATACATGCAATCAATCCAAGCAATTTTAAAGACTCTTCTTTTTGTCTCCACGCCATTACAGAGGCAAAAAGTGGAGATCAATCATCAAGCAGTTCAGAGTTAAATTAGTTTAACTGTGCCAGTGGCATATATATATAGGAATAAAACATCAAGTGCCCAATCATGATTATGCTTAAACATTCTGTCTAGAAACAAACTGATAACTTGGCGCTATGTGATACACAGCCTCCCATAGTTCCTGCGTCAGTTTGTTCTTTCAGAGTACAACAACAGTGTTTCAGTGATCAGGAAGCGGTCATACACAATCCCTCAAGTTATCATATTCTGATGAAGAAGTTCAATTATCAGCTGTTGATTTTTTCCTTACATGACACAAGGTTCAAATATTAGATAAGTCTGCTTGCAACAATGAGAGAACTGAAGAACTTTATGACGAGACAGACTTTAGACAGAAAGCAGAAATCAGGTGGAGATAAACAAATTGTATTTTAATATTTGAAAAAGCAAAACTGAACATTTTGAAGCGGGTGTACATGTACTATTATTATTTTTAATGCATTTTTTATTTTGACCGGAAGGGCCAGTAAACCTATACTTGTTGCTTTCTGTTCATTATTATTATTCTTAATGCTATGCTGCTTAATGCTAGAACCATGAAACTCGGTAGGCACATACATTTACTCCCAAATACAATATTGACATTGGCTCAAAGTGGTTGCCATGGCAATGGTTGAAAAAAGAGCCTTAACTCCAATGCCCAAACATGCACATGCGTGCCAATGTAGCCAAATCCCGGAGGCAAACCACATGAGAGCGAAGCCTGTTGCTTGAAAAAGGAAACGCACATGTGCGCGAATGCCTGTGATGTGAGAGCAGCCTGTGGCGTGATTGAATTGCATGATACTGGAATTAAATGTACTGATTAGTCCCAATATTAAAAATACACAACAAATTAAACTGAAAAGAGAAATCCCTGAGGCCAAAAGAGGGTAGGCGGAGCAAGAGGTCCAACTTCGACACTATATGCAGTAGATATGGATGGATCACTTGAAGGGTTTCTTCTCCTGACTTATTTTTCCATAGAGTTCAATAGGAAAATGAGTCAGGAGAAACAACCCTTAAAGTGATCCATCCATATCTACTGCATATCTGGCACCTTAAGGGTATTTTACTACCTATACTCAGCATTGGAGTATTTTCGCCCGGTGGTTTTTCTACCAAACTAAGGAGTTTACAGTCATATTTTCAACCAAGTTATATACCCATAATATAAGAATAAGAATAAATCAAGTTATAGTCAAGTTGTTTTACTCATCGTAATCAACAGGCTCTGGTTAGTTAACATATGACTCCACACTGCACTCTACCGAATAGCGGCAGCCTCCTCAGGGACGCATTTTGTCAAATCAATCAGATGTCAGATGTGGGAAAGAGAGAAATAGTTGAGTATAGGTTGCAAAGTCATCTGCAGTTAGCAAGAGGGATGTTGGTGGGTTGACGAGGGGGGTTACCAGTTTACATGGGTTACAGCATGATCTTGAATCTTATTTAAAGGGTAAGTAAACCCTAAAACCACTTTTTTTAGCTGATTATTGATATATTTGGAAATATCCATGTGCTAGAGATTGATCCTGTTGCAAATCGCAACATATCATCACAATGTTAAGCATCATATAAGAAGAGTAGTGTATTTTGTCTAACTAGTGCTACAGTGGTGAAATGTAGGCTATTGCAATAAATTTACTATTGGCTGTTGTACAGTATAAGTGATGTGGGAGTACATGTGATGTCACATCAACTGTGTGCATCTGGCTACGCCCTTCCACATTACACTATAAATACGTTTTTGTTTTTCAAATCCAGCAAGTTGTGGAGACTGAGGTGCATTTGTGTGAGTGACAGGCTATTGATAGAGAGAGGACCCAATAGGTGTCAACCCATACAGTTTGCCCATATGAAATACGGTTTTTCCAACTTTTCCAAGGCAAACAGGCATTTACGATACGTTTCTTAACCTGCCCAGGGACTAGCCTACAGATTAAAATTTGTCCCCCATCTGGCACATTTTACGTTACGTTTATTAATGTGCATTGTCCCTTTTTTAAATAAATAAACCTAAACATATAATTAATTTAATTGCAGCAATTTTCACATTTTCTTTCTCCCCCTCGGCTATTCTCTCGATTTGTGAGGTCATGGGAAAAGCAGGACTGATCTAAAAATGCACTTTATGGAACGAACCACAAAGACACAGTAGCCCACAAGATACCTACATTAACATTAACCGTGTGAGCAACTAACGTTAGCTAGCGAGGTAGCATTACAAGCCCCACATGGAACCTAACAGTGCCAAGTTCGACGTAGGCTACCGAGATACTTGCTGTAGCAGCAATATTGTTAATAAAAGCAAGGCTTCCGAGTTCTGTTAACTGAAGCAAAGCACCTGGATTTACCGTTTCTTAATTTCACCCGTCTTTTCCCTGAACAATAGGCTATCGCACCTAGAAGAGCTGGTGTCACTGTCACCGGAGACAAAGTACAAATTGATTGCCTGGAAAAATGTAACTATAGCACTCATGTATATTTTGCTATAAAACTCGCCACCTGCAATTAGATAAGATTAATCACCTGCAACGACAAGCCAAATTTTCAGATGTTCTGAGATGCGATAACATTAGTTCACACCATGTTCACGCTGCTGCTCGTTGCGTCGCGAATCTTTGGTCTGAACTGGCTAGCTACCAATGACTATTCGATATTGGAATCTGCATCGGTATGTAGCCTATGCTATATTGAATAAAACCAATTATTCTGAGCTCAAAATTTGACAGAGGTTTTCAAAAATGCATGGAAAATAACATTTTTCACCAGGAGATGGCATCCACATATTTTTCTGTGCGAATGCCTGTGGTGACAACAAACTGTAAACTATCACTCTTTGGCATATTTTTCTTATATATTGTACTACAAACTATTTTTTGTTACATATGCAGAGATGCCAGCCACTACGATTTTGGCGTAGTTTCTACGATTTTGAGTACCAGTTACTCCACTACGATTCAGACTCAAATTCCAAAGCTTTTTGTCATTACTGAGAATCACCAGACTAGAAATGACAGAATCACCCACCCACTCTAGTTTGTAACTGCGGAAGGGGAAGCAGGGATTTTTATTTATTCAATTGTGGTATCTATGATTGGCTATTGTTTTTTTCTTTCTGTCGACATTGACCAATCACAGCGTCATACATTATACAGTTTTGCACGTCTGCTGTTGACCTCATTCAGCAACCAGCGGTGTGAAAATGTTGAAAAAAGCGACAAAAAGCAACCAAAATTTTCTGGAGAAATCCACAAAGACCTACCCAGAAATAATTCAATCTAAATGAGCAGAAAGTCATGCCTTCTGTACTTTATGTAGAGTGGATTTTTGCATCCAGCATGGAGGCTTATTTGACTGTTCAAACATCAAAAGGCCTTGAAGAGCAGAGGGCAGACCAATTTTAAGAACTTTCTAACAAACAACCTTGCAGAGAATGCTGTCACAAGAGCAGAATGCTTATTTTCTACGTTCATTATTGAACACAATCTGCCTATTTCAATTTCCGACCACCTTTCAAGTCTTGCAAAATCCATGTTCCCTGGCAGCAAAATTGCTGGAAATTTCAGGGCGAGACGAACAAAGACACCACAAATCATAAAATGTATAGCGAGTTACGAACAACAAGAAATTATTAGGTTCCTTCGAAACAAGGACAATCTTTTCAGTCTTTGTACTGATGGGAGTAGTGACCGTGGGTGTCAGCAACTTTGTCCCCTTGTTGTTAGATACTGGAAGGAGGATATTGGCTGTGTTGTCCCGGGCTTGGAATTAGTAGTGGTATCTTGTGGGAGCGAACAAGAAAACAAGTTAATGTGCTTTTACAATGGGGGAAATAAGTATTGGACACGTCAACAATTTTCTTATCAAACATATTTCCAATGTAGCTATTCACATGAGATTTTGACCAGACATTGGTGTTAACTCAATAAAACTACACAGCTAAAGAAATTGTAACATTCCAATCTTTAAAAAAAGTTATGTGCAATAAAGTGGAATGACACAGGAAAAAAGTATTGAACACGCTAATTTAAATGTATTTAATACTTGGTGGAAAAGCCATATTTGTAATATTTGGTCGCATATCCTTTGCATGCCATGACTTCCTGATGTCTGTGACCCAACAACATCAAAAGACTCTTGGTATCTTATTTTCTGGTACTCTTACAAGCGATACTATAACAGCTCTGCATTTGAATGGATCTCTATGGGAATTGGGGGGTGAGACTAGATTTAGCTGTAAATTACACTGGAACAGTATAGAACACATGGTTGGCTAAAGGGCTCTAAGTCATCAAGGGTCTGATGTATCAAACAAGCCTTTAACCATCACTCTGCTGCCAGAAATACAGTAGATATGGATGGATAACTTGAAGGGTTTCTTCTCCTGACTTATTTTTCTATAGAGTTCAATAGGAAAATCTGTCAGGAGAAACAACCCTTAAAGTGATCCTTCCATAGCTACTGTATTTCTGGCAGCAGAGTGATGGTTAAAGGCTTGTTTGATACATCAGACCCTTGATGACCAATGTCTGGTCAAAATCTCATGTGAATAGCTACATTGGAAATATGTTTTATAATAAAATTGTTGACGTGTCCAATACTTATTTCCCCCATTGTATAGCCACCGTCTTTATTGTTGGTAGTTTATTGAATTGACATATCAAATTGTTAATATTACCATGTTGGTAAGGCTGTCGTAATAAACAAAAATGTATCAGTAGGCTACATTTTGCGTAGTCCATGGACATCCAGTGGACAGACACTGTGTCAGTGTCACAGTTTTTTTAGTTGTTTAGCTCGTAATAGCCTATCTGGTAATGTTATTGTGGTAATGAAGATGCTCCGCAAATGAACTCATAAACTCGCTGACTGATATATGTTGTTTTTTCCGCAATTCAACTGTAGCTAAATATTTAAAGTCTTTGTGTCTTATATTTGTAATATATATCGTTTTTGGCGAATATTCACCTTTTTAAACGCGTCTGCATTAAACCAATACATATTTTTTGGTAAAAACATAACTAATTTTAGTTATTTCATGCCAGGACACATTCCTTTACAATATATTTAGCAATAATATTTAATTAGTAATTTTTTAATATAGTCTCCACATGGGACTTCAAATGTCTTAAAATTCCATCTCTTGTAATTTTCAGAAATACACCAATCACTATAGCTTGATAGCCAATGGCGATTTTCCTATCTGTAGAGGTTCTCATCAGTGGAAAATAAAATTGGATAATTTCATTTCGTCAGCATTTATTAATTGGTTCACAAACACACTCATACCTGGATGAATGCAAACTGGTGGGAAACACCTGGGGACAGGTCAGAGTTTTTTAATGGTGTCAGCTTACTTTGAGGCTGCTGTTGAGTTTTAGCAAAATTTCCCACCTCTGATGAAACACTGATGTATGCTCAAGTTGCCAACATCAAAATGAGAGGTGAAGTGGGTTTTGAAGCCATATGTCACTTTCACAAAAAATTCAACATGAAGGAACCACTTGAGATGGAGTTCAACAGGTACTACTTGATCGACAGGCTACCTGAGACGGTGTTGGGATGTGAAAGAGCACACATGTTGGTACTTGATGTCACAACTGAAGATTTCAGGAACTGAGGTCTACAAATACAGTACAAGCTGCTGTCAAAAGTCATGATCTCAGTTCTCAACATCCCACACAGCAATGCTGAATCAGAAAGGCTCTTTTCTGCTGTGAGAAAGAATCAAACAGACTTTCGACCAAATCTCTCTGTGGCAACTCTTGAGTATCTTCTTGTTGTGAAAAATGGCATGTGCCATGCAAACAAATCATGCTACAACATGGAGTTCTCCAATGGCCTTATTCTGAAAGTAAAGCACTGCACTTTTAATTATTTGAAAGGCGCAAATGAAAAAGAAAACAAAGATGAGCAAGCTGCCTATGGCATGACTGGGAAACTCTTGACATTGATTGAGAACTAAAGGGGTTTGACAAACACATTCAAGATCATTTAAAACCTAGGCAGGGGTTGTCACTTTTTTATTTTGTTTGCAAAATGTCCAGTTCACCCAATTTACTATGGAGGGAGTTCATTCAACATCTCAACATTTCAGGTGGGGTTTGTTTTCTGAATTGAATGGAATCAGCCTATGTATGTTTTTATACATGTTCCTGTAAGGCATCAAATGTAAGACCACAAGATGGAAGAGAGCCATTCTGCAATCAGTTATGTGATTCAAATTGTATTCAAATTTTTGTGTTTTACGACAATAAAACAGAGCAAAACAATAAAAACCTATGTTCTGTAATTTTTTCAACAGCTCAAGATAGGACTTGCAGTGTTCCTATTTACCGAAATGGCGTACCGTGCAGACCTGGGTCAATTACGTAATTGTTTTGGATTCAATTACTTTACTTTTACATGATCTTGCCTGGTGCAACTGAGCCTACCAAGAGGACCAGAAGGTGGAGTTTGCACTTTTTGAGAGTATTTCATAGATTCCGATACAGCAGGTAAGATTAGTAAAGCACAGAAAAGTAATAGAATTTAAAACAAATACGTAATTGACCCAAGTCTGTTACCGTGTCAGTAGGATTTAAGTAGTTTAGTTTTTGGTTCAGCATGATGAAACTACACTTTTTGATGGCAAACTACACTTTTTGACACTTCCCACTACACATTCTCATCCCTTGAGGTTGGCACCTCTGCATATGTGTTGTAAACATATGGTAGCCTAAAGAACTATTTTGATGTTGTCTTGGTGTATGGTCCCCCATATAGATCACATAGCTTAATGCACATAAAAATACGTAGCCTAATATTTTATATAGGCTACATAAAAAAATCTTGTGTTTTTACATAACAGCAACGTATTACAGCCAAAATTGCGATGGGTCCCTGCGGAAATGTCGGCATGACATAATATTTTTAGCAAGTAGAAACGGTGCATTTTGTACATTTCATTGTCTGTGACTGTGGCAAGAGATGAAGGTTGGAAACAATGGCTTGGCTTACAAAACTGAACTATGGATTGCTATAGTTATCTTCTAGAAAACTATAAGAATATTATAGTTTTTTCACCGACTATAATAATGCTATAGTATTTGTCACTATAGTACAATAATATCACTATAGTACACTGCTCAAAAAAATTAAGGGAACACAGTATAGCACCAAGTCAATTAAACTTCTGGGATATCAATCTGTCCAGTTAGGAAGCGTAAACGATTGTGAATCAATTTCACCTGCTTTGGTGCAATTGAAAGTGGCAACAGATGGACAGGAGAGGCAACAGCAAGACAACCCCCAAAAAGTAAATGGTTGTGGTGGCCACAGACCATTTCTCTCTCCTTATCCTTCCTGACTGATTTTTCTCTAGTTTTGCATTTTGCTAGTGCCCTTGTCACTACTGGTAGCATGAGGCGGTACCTGCAGCCCATTCAGGTTGCACAGGTAGTCCAGCTCCTCCAGGATGGCACATCCATACGTGCCGTCGCAAGAAGGTTTGCTGTGTCTCCCAGCACAGTCTCAAGAGCGTGGAGGAGATACTGGGAGACGGGCCATTACACGAGGAGAGCTGGACAGGGCCGTAGAAGGGCAACAACCCAGCGGCAGGACCGGTATCTGCTCCTTTGTGCAAGGAGGAACAGGAGGAGCACTACCAGAGCCCTACAAAATGACCTCCAGCAGGCTACTCGTGTGCATGTTTCTGACCAAACTGTCAGAAACAGACTCCATGAGGGTGGCATGAGGGCCCGCCATCCTGTAGTGGGACCTGTGCTCACAGCCCAGCACCATGCAGCTCGATTGGCATTTGCCAGAGAACATCAGAATTGGCAGGTTCGCCATTGCCACCCCATTCTCTTCACAGATGAGAGCAGGTTCACACTGAACACATGTGACAGACGTGAAAGAGTCTGGAGACGCCGTGGCAAATGTTATGCTGCTTGCAACATCATCCAGCACGACCGGTTTGGTTTAATTGACATGGTGTTTTACTGTGATGATTAAGTGTTCCCTTAATTTTTTTGAGCAGTGTATTTTCACCCCCTATAATACTTTTTTAGTATTTATCCCTATAGGACTATAGTGTGTACGGAAAAAAATACAGTCATACTATAGTATTTGTATAGTGTATGCTGTCGACATATTATAGTTTTACTATAGTTCATTTTTGTTCATTTCATAGAATTTCAATAGAATTTCATTTCATAGAAATGTGAATATTATAATTGGGACATTCATGACTATCAAGGGGCCACCGTGGATAGTGTTAATATGACCTTCTCATTGAAGACAATCCTTCGTAATTCACACTCATTGGCTATATTTCATGATCATGGCCTTCAAGGCCATCCAGTTTCCTTCCCCCACTTATACAACAAAAGGCATTTATATACTTTCTGATTTATTTGGTGAGGAGGGAGCACACATTCCAGGCTATTCCATAATCATTCAGTCTTGCTGGTTTCTCCTTTTTTCTTTGTTTGCAACTACACTCATCCATGCAGGCAGGAATGGGGCCAAACCTGTTTCTGTATTTCAGACAAACCTATGCTCTTAATTATTTATTTAGCCAATTCTAGAATGTTAGCGACTTTCCTTGATATGAACAGCAGCTGATGAATGTTCTTGTGCCTGAATGCCTGTATTGTAGTGTTGAGTGAATCGGTGTTTGTGTATATGACTAAACTAATTGAGCTGGGATAAATGGTGGCAGCAAAAACCTGCATACACACCGGTTCTGACTGCAGTTGCCCATCCATGCATGCAGGTGTATGTTGTAACATGGAAGCAAAAATTGCTCTTGCTTTTCACAAATTATTTGATCTCACACATAAATCCAAAGGTATTGTATCTGAGCTGTATAATGTTATTGTGAATGCATCTCATACACCACTAACAATTGATAACCTATAAGGATATATCATTCAATTGACATACAATATCGAACAATATCTTGCTCTCATCTAGGAATCCAAATCATCAAGGATTCATTTAAACTTCTTTCACAAAATACATTTCACTCCAAGAACACTGCATCAAATGGGGCTCATCTGCCTGTTCAGAAAAGGTCCTAAGAATGTTCAGTCACACGGCATGGGAATGTTGTGGTTTCCACCACTTTTGCGAGGGGACAGCTGGTATTCTTACATTCTTTCTTGGGAAGACAATTCCCCATGCCATAGCTCTTGCTTTTATTCAATGACACATCATTCATTCATTGTAACCATTGAGGATAAGCAGCTCTTCCTAGCCTTACTGCTATGTTGGATAAAGCAGTTTAAGCTATAATTCTATTTTTTTCTGATCATTTATACAAGAGGCCTTTGGATTTTTCACACCACAGCAGAGTTACTTCTTATTGATTTAGGGAAGAAGATAATTTCCATCATTTGTCTGGCATTTTACATATCAGAAACTTATCCTCATACCGTTAAAAAAGACCCCTATAAAGAAGTCCAGGTCTTAAGAGTTTGTCTTCATTAATCCCAGTATTGCAGTGTCATCAGAAAATTTGACAATGTGGATGTTATCATGGGTCATTATTTTGGCCTGTTGTGTATGGGGATATGTACAATAGGGGAGCTCACACACCCTAGGGGGCACCTATTCCAATGGCTTTGGATTCAGAGAGGGATTTGGTGACTTGCTGAGTGGTATCACCTGATAACATAGGACGAGATGAAAAAATATTGCATAACAGCTGGTTACTAGGTCAACTTGAGGTGGCAGTTCAGAAGGCTGTATCAATGCGGAGGAGGTTATCCTAAGCATTATTCATGTTGCTATGAAATAATACTTGGTTGCATATCCTTTGCATGTAAGGACTGCCTGAAGTCTGCGAGCTGTATAACCAGACGCTGGGTATCTTCCCTGGTGATGCTATGCCATGTTTTGGTAATGTATGGATAAATAGAATTGTATTTGCAAAAGATGTATTTCTGTATCAACATATCCTCTTCCGTTTACCTGTCACCAATCAATGTTCATATATTTTTGATTTGACAATAAACATCCAAAATGACAGAAAGAACCCACTGTCATGGTGGGTTGAATGGTGGTGAAGGGGAATAGTCCCACAGTTTATTTGCCTTTTGAGAATGTCACCAGTGTGTGAAATAAATATTCAGAAAATTTTGTCTTTGCTTAATTACTGGTATCATTTATCTGTTTTGTTCTGGAGATCAGACCATATATTCTATTATGCTCATGCCAAATGTTCTGGAGAGGACACTTTTTTGGACAACAGACCAATTAGGATTTTACTCTTAAACCAGATTAAACCTGCAAAAACAAACCACTCCTTATAACAAAGTTGAATCTTTACCTTTGTATGACAAATATGGTATAATTCCAAATAAATAAGTTATTGAACAAAACATTAAGTTAGGCTACCTATATTTGGACCAAGCTTTTAAAAATTAGTATTATTTGATACGACAAAGCTTTTGGTTCAGTCAACAGAGATACAGTTAGAGGTAATTTTTTTTGTATTTATCTCAAGGCAGAAGGATTACAGAAGCAGTGAAGAATGAGAATTGGCAACTTTATTGTTGATTGCATTTATTAGTGTAATGTTACCAATATTGTACTGGCCCACCCAATCACAAGCCTGGTCCACCCGCCCACAAGAGAAAAATAAGACCAAAAAAAAAAAAAAAGCCTATTTTTCAGTTCAACGACAATTAGCCTAGCTAGTACATAACTCTACGCCTCTGCCTTTAACACGTTCTGTCAACTCATGCGACATTTGTAGTCCATGTCCTGGATTCGTCTGTGCGTGGTGGCTCTTGATGCACTGACTCCAGCCTCAGTCCACTCCTTGTGAAGCTCCCCAAAATTCTTGAATGGATTTTGCTTGACAATCTTTCTATGAATATGCTTGGATACAGCACTCTGTGAACAACCAGCTTCTTTAGCAATGACCTTTTGTGGCTTACCCGCCTTGTGGAGGGTGTCAATGACTGTCTTCTGGACGTCTGTTAAGTCAGCAGTCTTCCCCATGATTGTGTAGCCTACTGAACCAGACTGAGAGACCAGTTAAAGGCTCAGGAAACCTTTGCAGGTGTTTTGAGTTAATTAGCTGATTAGAGTGTGACACCATGAGTTTCCAATATTTAACTTTTTCACAATATTCAAATTTTCTGAGACACTGAATTTGGGTTTTCATTAGCTGTAAGGCATAATCATCAAAATTACAAGAAATAAAGGCTTGAAATATTTCACTCTATGTGTAATGAATCTATATAATACATGAGTTTCACTTTCTGAAATGAGTGACAAAAAATATTGAACTTTTTCACGATATTCTAATTTTTTGAGCTGCACCTGTACAAGAGTGTCCTGGCCAAGACAGGCAGCAGCACATTAAACATGGTTGCAGACACACAACATATAACAAATCACAAACATTAGAAGTTCCAATTGACACAAGTGCATATATACATTACAAATCAGGAGAATAAATACAAGTAGCCAAAAAAAAAGTCAGCATAGAGTGCAGGATCAAATAGCAAATAGATTAGCTCAAAAACATTGACATTGACATTCACTAATGAATGTAGGCTGACTACTTATAATTTACAAAAAAGAAGACATTAAACCAGACATTAATTAGAAGATAGCAGTAAAGAGAGAGACTGATAAGCCAGAAATGATTTATCCTCCAGCTGAACAGGAACGAAAGGAACTACCACCACAAAAATAAGAGAGGAACAACTTATTCACCAACTCCAACTGAACTGAACTTCTTTCCTGCAGCCCCATAAATATCTTACTCTACAGGGAGGGGATCCCTGCCCTGATTGGGTTAAGGTGTGGGGGAGGGGGGAGAGGGGTCATTTATGACAAAGACTGGCTTATCTTTTGATGTTTGTGGGGGTGAGTGAGTGAGAGAGAGACAGAAATAGAGAGAAGGGGGGGAGAAGAGGGAGGTGCAAGGTCCTGGTGTATCTGTTGCTACATGAAGGTCCTTAGAAAGGATAGCTGGATGCTTGGCCTCCTCTGGCATAGGAGATTTGTTAACCCGTCCGCCTACTCTCAGTACTCTATCTTGCAAGATATGATCCAGCTTGTAGATGTGACTATTCTTCTTGATGCGAGTCTTCTCTTGCAAAGCCTTGATTTTCCCAGGTACCTTTGTTTCTGACTAAAGGAAATAATTTCCTTCTCAGCCATGGCCAGGTCTTCAACAGTCAGTGACTGCGTATGACAGTGTGATCTTGTGTTTCTGCATGCCACCCTTGATTTTCCCATGAGAAAGAAGCAGTGTTTCTGGTCTTGTTCATTCGTAAGGAGGAGGTAGGTAACCATTCCATAGCCATCCTTGCTGGCGTCTGAGAAGTGGTGCAACTGAGCAGTCTTTGTGACTGAACCTCACCGTTTTGATGAATCTGCTCACATTGAACTTGGACAGTTGTTGCAAATCAGACACCAATTTTTACTGTAAGAAAAAAAGGACGTCTCTCGAACTTGGTGAAAATTATGTTTATTTCCAGGAATGGCAGTTGTCAGAGATACAGAAAACGCACTCTGGATTGAGCAGAGTTATTCTGAATCCTGCTCTGTGAAATGTATGACTTTAAATATCCTTTTGACTTCTGACTTCTTAAGGCGGGAAACAGAAATGTATATTAAAAATATTGTGATTGTTTTAATGAAGCCACTGTCTGGCTCCCTTAAATCAATTAGTCTGCCCATCAGTCGGGGGTCTAAAGGTTCAACTTCCAGAGGAAGGAAACAATCTATTGTACTGCTAATCAAGTCGTCTTGGTTGGAATAATTCCCAATCACTCACTCCCAGCCACTATTCTATAATTAATAGCTGTGAGAATCAGTAGCGATGCCACTTTCTTGTGCCACGCAGACCAGAATGTAGCAAAAGGGAACGTTTATTTCCAGTCCAAAATCAAAAGCCAGGTAATCAGATGTTGAGACAGATTCAAATTGACAGGCAATAAGAATAGTGAGACAGTCCAAAAATCAGTAACCAAGAAATCACAGGCGAAGGTACAGGAGCGGCAGGCAAGGGCAAAGTCACAAAACAAGCAGAAGTCAAAAACCAAAATAACAAAAAGCAAACAAAGCAGAATCGGCAGGCAGGCAGAATTCAAAGTCGTACAAAGTGTGTCTCGGGAATCTCAACAGGCACAGGAAAAGTGATCAATGTTCTGACAAGAGACAGACTGAAACGCAGGGTTTAAATACACAGGGAGAGACGAGATACAATGGGGATAAGGTGTGTGGAAACGGAAAAGGAAAATGACAAACAGGTGAGCGTAATTAAATAATGAGGGAAACTGAAGATTGATTAACATGGTAACACGTAATATGCGGACCGGACTCACGCATAACACAGACTTGAACATGAACTGGGTAGTAAAAAACAAGTGTATACAATTAGAGAAGGGAAAGAGGAAACAAGAGTCAGCTGTAGTAAAAGAGATAATCAAAGAAAGATGATCAGCGATAGAACAGGTAGAAAGAGAGACAGCTGCAGATAGAAACTAAGAATACGCTAGTGAGTTAGTTAATTAGTACAAAACCTAAATCTAAGCTGTTAGTAGTAGTTAGTTAATTAGTATTATATACAATGAGATAATTAGTTAACAAGGAAGTGCATGACAGAGGAAATACAGAGAAAAACCACAAAAGGCTCTCGAAAAGTGTGACGAAGACGGGAGTGACGGCAATGAAAACACGGAACAGTGAAACCATAAATGAAACTGAATGCAAAATGAGAAATACATAAGAACATAACTAGAAATATAAATACACAGATAAACAAACAAAATACAAAATCCTGACAGTATCCCTAACGAACGCCTCTTGGCATTTTAGCAGGTGGCACAGGACGGGTAGCATTAAAGTCTCTAATAAAAGTAGGGTCCAGCTCCTCTCCTCCGGTCCGTACCCCTCCCAGTCAACCAAGTACTGGAGTCCCCGCCCCCGGTGGCGAACGTCCAGAAAGCGGCGCACAGTGTAGGCTTCGGGGGGTAGGGGCGGGACACAGGGGGTCGGTAACCAAGGGTTTGATGCGGGACACATGGAAAGTGTGGTGAATGTGGTGCATGGTGGCGGAAAGCTTAAGACGAACAGCAGTGGGGCTAATGATCTTGGTGATGGGGTAAGGACAGGATGTCCAACACGGTAACGGGGAGCTTTGAAGCGCCTCCTATTAGCCTGTTGTTTAATCCTAGCATTGGCCCGAACTAGGTTGGTGCGCGTGCATTGCCAAGTACGCCGGCAACGACACACAAAATCCTCAGCTGACGGAACCCCCACCTCTTCCTGCTGACTAGGAAACAATGGGGGCTGGTACCCTATACAGCACTCGAATGGGGACAATCCAGAGGAAGAAGAGGTGTGAGAATTAATAACATACTCCACCCAGGGTAGTTGAAGACTCTCTGAAATGGGATGACAACTCAATCGGCATCATCAAGAAAGCCCACCAAAGACTCTTTTTCCTGCGCCAGCTCAAAAAGTTTGGGGTGTCCAGAGAGGGGATGTTGCAGTTCTATAAAGCTGCAATAGAAAGTGTCCTCACCTTCTCGATATCTGTGTGGTACGGCAACTCCACAGCTCAGCAGAGGAAACAGCTGGCCAGAATTATCCGCTCCGCCTCAAAAATCATCAGCTGTACACTCCCCCCCATCTCTGACATCTACAAGACCCGCATTCAGCGAAAAGGTCTAAAAATACTACAGGACTCGACACACCCTGCCAACCCCCTCTTCATAACACTCCCCTTAGGTAAAAGACTCAGGATCATCAAAACCAAGACATCTCGCTTCTCCAACAGCACCTACTGCAAAACTATACAAATACTCAATGGTTCCCCAATTCTGCATCAGCACTTTATGAAAAGCACCTGACACTTTATAGCACTTGACATTTTAATACACTTGTCACTTTAAAGTACCTGCCATTTATTTTTAAATTTATGCTGAATTCTTTCTTGGACTGTAATCCTTTGATGTGTGTAATGCTTGTGGGGTGGGGGCTATGTGTTATGTGTTTTGACTATTATGCTGTGTTATTGTTTTTTTTGTATTGTTTTAGTCATGAGCGCACTGAAACAAATTCCTAACAACTTGTTGTATGGCAATAAATTATTGAATCTTGAATCTTGAATGAAGTGGGGTTCTGGGAGGTCAGGCAACGCATAACTGTCTCAATAAGTTGATTGGCCGATTCCGTTTGGCCGTTGGTTTGGGGGTGAAACCCAGAGGACCCAGGGGACTGTGGCCCCCAACAGTTTACAAAAGGATTTGCAAAACATAGAGACAAACCGGGGCTCTTGGTCAGACACAATGTCAGTAGGAAGACCATGTAGATCGAAAACATTAAGAACCATGATGTTAGCAGTTTCCTTGGCAGAGGGAAGTTTGGTGAGGGGAATGAAGTGGGTGGCCTTGGAAAATATATTTACTACAGTAAGACTGGTGGTATAGCCATTAGAAGGAGGTAATCCTTCTAGTGGTGGGAATTAATTGACGTGAAAGTGCATCGGGTTTGGTGTTTTTGGAACCAAGACGGAAGAGAGAATTAAGTTGAATCTTGAAAAGAAGTGTGAGCAGCGGGCTTGACGAGAGTTCAGTTTTTTGGCGGTTTGCAGATATTCGAGATTATTATGATCGGTCCAGGCGATGAATGGAACTTTAGCGCCCTCTAGCCAATGTCGCCATTCCTCTAGCGCGAGTTTTACTGCCAGCAGTTCCCTATTTCCGATGTCATAATTTTGTTCTGTGGGTGACAGGCGATGGGAATAGAAGGCACACGAATGCACTTTATTGTCCTTGGTGACATGTTGTGAAAGGATAGCCCCTACTCCGATGTTGGACCCGTCGACTTCGACAATGAACTGCACCTCAGGATCAGGATGAACCAGGATAGAAGCAGACGTGAACCGGGTCTTGAGTGCTTTGAGCAGGAGCAGCCAGGGTGCTGTAATTGCAAATGAATTGCCGGTAAAAATTAGAAAATCCCAAGAAGCATTGTAATTCCTTGCGATTCTCCGGTTGGGGCCAATCCACCACAGCCTTAATCTTGAACGGAACCATCGGATACTCCATCCATAGTTTCGTTTGCTATGATGTATTCCTAGTTTGTTTTCAAGGGGGCGTTGCAATACTTTGCGGACGTGTGTGACATGCTCAGAAGAGTCCTTAGAAAAATTGAAATATCATCAAGATATACAAAAACAAAGTGATTCAGCATGTTTCGTAAAACGTCATCAACTAACGCCTGAAAAACAGCAGGGGTGTTAGTGAGCCCGAAAGGTATGACCAGGTACTCATAATGTCCAGATGGGGTATTAAATGCAGTTTTCCACTTGTCTCCTTCTCAGATACGCACCAGATGGTAGGCGTTCCGAAGATCCAATTTAGTGAAGATAGTCGCCCCCTGAAGTTGTTCGAATGCGGAGGTCATCAGGGGAAGAGGGTAACGATTCTTGACAGTTATGTCATTGAGAGCTTGGTAGTCAATACAAGGACGTAGCGAACCATCCTTCTTCCCGACAAAGAGGAACCCCGCTCCCGCCGGAGATGAGCGGGATGATGTTGTTGGGTCACAGACATTAGGAAGTCATGGCATGGAAAGGATATGCGACCAAATATAAAAATTCTAAATATTCTAAATACAGGTCTGCCAATAATTGTGACACATGTGGTTTTGTTCAAAATAATTATTTCTTGATGAGGGATTCATTTTTCTCATAGTAAATTTACTTCAATTGACGGTTGGATTTTTCCCATTTGTTCAGTGTGAGATTAAGTAGATGTGGATGGATCCCTTTAAGGGTTGTTTCTCCTGACTTTTTTCCCCATAGAGTTCTATAGGAAAATGAGTCAGGAGAAATAACCCTTGCAGTGATCCATCCACATCTACTCCATATCTGGCAACAGAGTGATGATTTGGGGCTCCTTCGATAGCTCAGACTCTTGATGACTTACAGCCATTTAGCCAGCCATGTGTTCCATACTGTACCAGTGTAATTTACAGCTGAATCTAGTCTCACCCCCCAATTCCCATAGAGATCAGTTCAAATGCAGAGAGCTTATAGTATCGCTTGTAACAGTACCTGGAAATAAGATATCGAGAGTCTCTTGATGTTGATTGGTCACAGACTTCAGGAAGTAACAGCATGCAAAGGATATGCATACTTTAAATATGATACTTTAAAAATATGTAAAAGCAAAATATTCTAATTTTCTGAGACACTGAATTCTGGGTTTCATTAGCTGTAAGCCAAAATCATCAAAATTACAAGAAATAAAGGCTTGAAATATTTCACTCTATGTGTAATTAATCTATATAATATATGAGTTTCACTTTCTGAAATGAGTGACAAAAAATATTGAACTTTTTCACGATATTCAAAATTTTTGAGCTGCACCTGTAAATGCTATTCTTTCCACCGTTGCTTGCCATGTTCACATATAAATGTATAAAATAATTGTAATTGTTGAAGCAAAAGATTTATGACCAGTGCAATTACACCATACAGCAAACCATGTATGCGTAAAGAGAAAAGCTAGCCTATGATGTACATACAGCTAACAAATGCGCTACACATGGCTAAATATCATCTGGATAGGCTAAAAACGTACTTGTACAGCAATCCAGTCCATCCTTTCCAGGATAAGCTCAATAAAAATGCGTACAGACGCAACATGATGCTGACTGCACAGGCCGAATGCGCATACCACTATTGTCCTATGGGCTGTCGTTACGCGTGGCTACAGCGTCATTCCCAGTTGCTCGAATATGACATATTTGACTTTGTTTTAAAGGGCAGGAAACCCCATGGGAAATAATCTGCGTGTTTTACGTTAGATCATTCCTGAAACAGTCTTGTAATGTTTTTATGCAATGGTAGTAATGTAGTACAAACGCAAATGCGATGGGTACGCACTGTGGAAATGGAGATTTTTTTTCTGGAAAATGGATAAACGGATTACGAAAAAACATTCAGGATTCTTCAGAAAACAGTTATAACTGCATAACCAGGTATCATATTTGGTTGATTAAACATGTTTATCAAGAGATTTTGTAGAAAATAAAATATATTTATACGAAACCGTAAGTACATCGGTTGTATGCATAATGAAGTGAGCACGGGGAAACACAATGTTTATTTTTACAACTTTTCAATAACATAAAATTGTTCCTGAATGGGATCTTGATTTTTTAGCATGTAGAAACTGTACCAAGAGTTTTTGTGAGATGCGTTTTATTGCCTGTGACTGCGGCGAGGTGAAGGCTGTAAACAGTGGGTTGGGCTATTAGCACCCTGCTGCTTTATGGCCCTGCAGTATAACCTGAGAGCTGATAAGCATATAAACTAATGCGTTTGCAGGCTGTGACTGTTTTTTAACAATTTTGCGTCTAACGTTCCGTGTTTTATTAACGTTTTAATTTAGAATTTCTGAGAAATATGAATGTAGCTGCCATCAAAGTTAGTTATACAGTTAATAAATTATACATAATAAATACAGTTCATAATACATATTGATTTAATAGTTTACATTAAATAAAGGTATAATTCATATTTAGTTAAAATGATAACATGATTGATATAGAAGTATGATTGAGAGAACATTCGTTAAGAACTATATGTATATTTCATGTAGGAACCAACATTCCTTTGTGGTGGTGGTGGTGTTTTATTGTGTGATGCGCTCTAGTTGAGCCTCATGGGGGCAGAGCCAGCTCGTGGATAGCTGCTTTTTGAGCTCTGACATTCGTTGAAAGACGTTGCTTGTTGAATAGCCTATGCCTACTGTGTTTTGTGAAGACTGAGTAAAGCAAAGAAGACAACTTTACGTTACAGAAGTTTTTGTATTTTTCTTTTCCTTCTAAGTTACTCTCCTGTGTTAACGCGGCCAATGAGGTAAAATAATCTATGCTTTCGGTCGTAGGCTAATGTTGTGTCAATGCATGCTAACTAGCAACGTGATATTGATGTACAGTAGAAGAAAGTATTTAACAGGCGAATTTAATGTTATTTTTTATTGTTCTCTATGAGAATATTGTTAATATATTTTCTTGTTTATGTCTGTCCAGTTCTCACGGCTTTGCTTGGATTGAGATGAATAAAGGCCCGTGTATGAAGAACAGCTTGTGTGCGTGGTTAACCAGAGGGAGTTACAGTGAGAACTCAGCCAGCTCGACACGAGGTGACGAGACGATCATCTGCGCCTGTTGTCGACGGAGCTACAAGCAAGTTTGAGTTTCACCGACCTCAAGCAACGGACAGATAAGACTGCATACACCTACAACCTGAAAGTGGCAATCAGAGTTAATGAGCATTGGGTGGCTAATCCAACAAGAAGTAACACATTTAAACAAGCTAAATGTATAAGGATGGAATAGTCTCGTCAACTGTCTCTATAAAGGACTCTATAAGTGCTAAAGAGGTGCAATGTTATGGTGTTATGTATGTCGTAAGTTCTAGTCATTGCTTATTGGTATTTACTACTGTGTTGTTTGAGGTGTAAATTAGAAAGAAGATTAATAGCAAATGGAAACCAGTTAATTTGTATTGCGAAGGTGTTTATTGCACATTAAGTCAAGTCACATAGGCTAGCTGGTTAAACTAAAGTTAAAATGTATACAAGTTAGTACATTCAAGTTAAGCTACTACAGTCAAGTAAATTAAGGTTAGACTAATTGCAGGCTTTAGCATCATTGCATTTAAAAAAACAGGCTATTTAAGAGCTAAAACAACAAGAGAAGTCAGTTCAAATTGCTATAATTTAACATTCTAGAGTATATAAATAAGTCATACATAAATAGAATCATAAATATTCTAGAGTATAGAGTTAATAAATAGGATTAAAAGGACAAACAAGGTCAATTCATTAAACATAGTAAAATGGAAGAGTTAGTGCATGGAGCTAAAAACCAGCACCTAGAAGGTAATGGTGATGCTGCAGACTTAGGGCAGCAGTGTGAACGCCTTGATAGTGAGGTAGGTGAAGACACTCAACTTACTACAGAAGGACTACGACAAGGTCAGAGAACCAGAAAGCTCACTGAGAAGGGACAAGAGCTCAAAGAGACCAAAGGGAAAAGGCTCCAACGTCGTTTCTTAGTTACCTATAACAAGTGGAAGGCTCTTGCTAAGGAGGCAAAGAAAGAGATAGAGGGACCCTTCTCTCGTGAGAACCTACAAAATATCATGACCAAGATACGCCGTGCTTCAAGTGATGTACAGCAGGCTTATGAAGACCTACGCCAGTGCGTACTCCCTGATGGAGAGACCCGCCGCCGAGCAGACACCTGTGATACCATCTCAAGGCAGATCTTAAACTATGCATGTAATTGTCTCGACGAACAATGTACAGATCTAGATACTAATAAGGAACAAATAGAGTGGGTTGAGACAGGCTCAGTGTTTTCATCAGCAGCATCCAAAGCGTCCAGTGCAAGCTCAGGTTCAAGCCTATCCTCAACAAGGAAGCATGAAGCTGCAGCAGAGCTAGCTGCAACTGAGGCCACGTTGAAGGTCTTGGAACAAGTGGAACGTGAAGAACAAGAGCTTAAAAAACTTGAAGCTGATTACAGACAAAGGCTTGCACAACAAGAAGAGGAGCGTGCTGCAAGAAAAGAAGCCTTAGAAGAAAAGCGCAGACAGATAGAGCGCTTAGAGACATTGAAAAAGATGAAAGCTGCAAAGGCACGACTGCAAGTCTATGATCAAGAAGACGACTCAGACTCAGAGATACTAGAGTTGTTCAAGGACCACAAGCCTAAGCAAGAGAAGGTTACACCCAACTCAAAATCTGCTAAGATGCCACAAACAGCCACATGGGGGCAACCTGCTATAAACATTCATGAACAGGATAGCAACACAGAACTTGCCATGGCAATAGCAGAGTCCATCAACGTAAGCCGTCTACCAGTACCAGAACCTTATGTTTTTAGTGGAGACCCACTAAGGTACAAGGACTGGAAAATGTCCTTTCAGACACTGATAGGCAGAAAGAATATTCCAGTGAATGAGAAGGTCTACTATCTTCGCAAGTATGTCGGCGGACCTGCAAAGAAAGCCATTGAGGGATACTTCCTTCTGGGCACAGATGCAGATCAGTCAGCACTGGACATCCTGGAAGAAAGGTATGGAAGTCCTTTTGTGATTGCTAAGGCTTTCCGAGATAAGCTGGCCTCATGGCCAAAGATAGGACCCAAGGACAGCGTGGAACTAAGAGAGTTCTCAGACTTCCTCCGAGGCTGTCAAGCAGCAATGTTTCAGATCAAGAGTCTGGAAGTCCTAAACGATTGTGGTGAAAACCAACGAATGCTCTCCAGGCTTCCTGACTGGCTGACAGCTAGATGGAACAGAAAGGTCATCGATATCGAAGAAGCAACCAACGCATTCCCTAGCTTTAATCAGTTTGTCACATTTGTCACTAAGGAAGCTAAGATAGCTTGCAATCCGATAACCTCTCTTCACGCTCTGAAGTCAGGTGATGGTGGAAAGGAGAAGACACTAAAAACACGAAGTGTTGGTGCAAAGGTACTGACAAGCAGCTCTCAAGAAAAAACAGAGGCTGAAGGGTGTGTATTCTGTGAGAAGTCCAATCATGGCATCCATACATGTCAAAGGTTCTTGAAGAAGTCAACTGCAGAACGAGTCAGGTTTGTGCAAACAAACAGGTTGTGCTTTGGATGTTTGAAATCAGGACATCATTCAAAGAACTGTGAAAGGAGAAGTGTGTGTGATACATGTAAAGGGAGACACCCAACATGTTTACATGAAAATCGCTTCAAAAGGGATGAAAGGAAAGAACAAGGGGATGGCGAACGAAAGGAGAGTGGAAAACACTCAAAGGAAAAGGCTCGAAGGAAAGGACAGAGTCTAAACAGACAAGCAAGACGCCAGACGAGGCAACGTCTCACAGAGTGGTGCAAGATATGAGGAACACTTACACGTCCACAGTTGTTCCAGTATGGCTGTCCACGATCACTAACCCAGAGCATGAAGTTCTCGTATATGCTCTTCTGGACAACCAAAGTGACACCACCTTCATCCTGCAAGAAAAGGTAGAAACATTAGACACCAGGAAAGAGCCTGTGCAACTGAAACTCTCCACACTGTCATCCAGAAGTACAGTCATTCAAAGTCAGAGGTTAACTGGACTGCAGGTCAGAGGCTTCTATGAATCAAAGAGAATCTCTCTCCCAGTAACCTATACAAGAGAGTTTATTCCTGCCAATCTAGGTCATGTTCCAACACCCAAGGCAGCAAGGTCATGGCCTCACCTGGAGGACCTTGCTGAAGAGATTGCTCCTTCAATCGACTGTGACATTGGGTTGCTCATAGGCTACAACTGCTCTCAGGCACTGCTACCTAGAGAAGTTGTGTCCGGTAAGGACGACGAGCCGTTTGCTCAAAGGACTGACCTCGGCTGGAGTATAGTTGGCTGTGCCGATCCCTGTGTCGACTGTGGCGATGCAATTGGAAGTAGCCACAGAATCGTCGTGAAACAAGTGACGCCTCACATTCAGTCACCTGCTGATCATTCAAGTGAAGTTCGATACATATGCCGAACACAAGTCAAGGAAGTAGTCACTCCTCCAGATGTCCTAAGAGCACTCGAATCAGACTTCAATGAAAGGACAGTAGAGGATGCTCACATATCTCAAGAAGATCTACGCTTCCTATCAATAATGGAGGAAGGAATCAAACTCAAGCCAGATGGTCGTTGCGAAATGCCTCTGCCATTTAAAGAAGACAGGCCAAGTCTGCCAGAGAATAGGATATGTGCAGATCACCGTCTCAAGTGTTTGAGAAAGAGATTTGAGAAGGATAAACAATATCAGAAGGACTATGTAACATTCATGAGTGAAATGATAGCACGCGAAGATGCCGAGAAAGTCCCAGAAGAACAACTTGATAAAAGCCCTGCCTGGTACATCCCTCATCATGGGGTGTATCACCCTCATAAGCCAGGAAAGATACGGGTCGTGTTCGACTGCTCGGCTAAGTTTCAAGGCATGTCACTGAATGACCACCTGCTTACCGGACCGGAACTGACGAACACTCTAGTAGGTGTTCTCTGTCGCTTTCGCAAGGGTCCAGTAGCAGTCATGTGTGACGTTGAACGCATGTTCCATCAATTTCATGTAAGAGCAGAAGACCAAGACTATCTGAGGTTTCTGTGGTGGGAAGACGGAGACTTTCAGTCACAACCATCAGTTTACCGTATGAAGGTACATCTGTTCGGGGCAGCCTCTTCACCTGGCTGCGCAAACTACGGCCTCAAACACATTGCCGCTCAAGGACAAGGTCGCTTCAATGAAGCATCCATTCGATTCATAGAAAGAAATTTCTATGTGGATGATGGACTGACAAGTGTGTCAACTAAAGAAGAAGCAATACAGTTAGTCAGTGAAGCAAGACGGCTCTGCAGTGAAGGCAAGCTGCGAATCCACAAGTTCATCTCCAACCGCCAGGAAGTGCTTGCATCGATTCCCAATGAAGAGTGTGCTGAAACAGTAAGAAATCAAGACTTAGCGAAGGGTGAGCCGCAGATTGAAAGAGCCTTAGGTGTCGAGTGGTGCGTAGCCTCAGATCAGTTCCAATTTAGAGTAGTTGTTAAGGAACGTCCGCTCTCTAGAAGAGGAGTCTTGTCGACGGTAGCCTCCATCTTTGACCCACTAGGCTTTGTAGCACCTTTCATTCTAGTTGGGAAACAAATCCTTCAGCAGATGTGCCGGGACAAGATCGGATGGGATGAACCACTGTCTGATGATCTTCGGTCACAATGGGAGTCCTGGCTCTTGGACCTACAGAACCTCGCTGACATCAAGATTCAGCGCTCTTACCTTCCAGAGAGTTTTAAAGACGTCCTAAGATATGAGCTTCATCACTTCTCTGATGCAAGTGTCATGGGATATGGGGAATGCACTTACTTGAGAGCAATCGGTGCATCAGGACAAATCCACTGCTCTTTAGTCATGGCCAAAGCAAGGGTGGCTCCCACGAAAGTAACCACGGTGCCAAGACTTGAGCTCTCTGCAGCTGTTGTTGCTGTCCGTACAAGCGACATGCTCAGAAAGGAGTTGGAAATGGAAGAAGCTCAGGAAATCTTCTGGACGGACTCAAAGGTCGTACTTGGATACGTCAGCAACGACGCCAGAAGATTCCATGTATTCGTGGCAAACCGCATTCAGCGTATCAAGAATAGCACTAAGCCAAGTCAATGGAGATATGTGGCTTCAGAAGAAAATCCCGCTGACCACGCATCAAGGGGCCTCAGGGCGAAAGAGATCATTGCGTCCAACTGGTTTACTGGCCCTGAATTTCTCTGGCGTGACGAACTTCCCAGCAGAGACATCAAGGTGGGAGAGATGGCGGTAGAAGACTCAGAAGTTCGTAAGGCCTTCGTATGCAGGACTGTGACAACCGAAGATTCCCTGCTCGATCGCTTCCAGAAGTTCTCCAATTGGATGATGTTAGTCAAAGCCATCGCCAGACTGAAACGATGTGTCAAAGAGCTTAAGGGTTTGACAGCAAGAACCACTGATGCCACAAGTCTCGAAGAGAGAAAGGAAGCAGAACTGACGATCATAGGCATTGTTCAAAGGGCAACCTTCTCCAAGGAAATCCAAAGTCTTGAACACAAGATCGAGATGACGACCAAGGATAAGGTCAGCAGAATGTACAGGCTAAATCCTTTCTTGGACAAGCAAGGTATCCTCAGGGTGGGAGGTCGACTGGAGCATGCTGCATTACATCCAGATATCAAGCATCCAGCAATCTTACCAAAGACCAGCCACATATCAAGGCTACTGATCCAGCAGTATCATCAAAGGGTGCAGCATCAAGGGCGTGGCATAACAATGAATGAGCTACGATCAAACGGCATCTGGATACTTGGATGCAGTCAGGCTGTGTCATCCTACATATACAAGTGTGTCAAGTGTAGAAAGTTCAGAAGGTGCACTGAGGAACAAAGAATGGCAGACTTACCTCGTGAACGCATGGAGACGACTCCTCCCTTTACGTACTGTGGGATGGACTGTTTTGGTCCTTTCCATGTCAAGGAAGGAAGAAAGGAGGTGAAGCGCTATGGTCTGCTATTCACCTGTCTGTGCTCTCGTGCCGTGCACATATAACTGCTTGACGACATGACTACTGATGCCTTTATCAGCGCGCTTCGTGCATTCATCGCTCTACGTGGAAACGTTCGACAACTTCGATCAGACCAAGGCACTAACTTTGTTGGTGCAAGACGTGAGTTCCTTGAAGCTGTAAAAGAGATGGACCAAGAAAGCCTAAAGCAACTAGGCTGTGAGTTTGTTATGAACCCTCCTTCTGCAAGCCACATGGGTGGCGCCTGGGAAAGGCAGATCAGGACTATTAGGAGTGTGTTGACATCCATCCTGGATCAGTCGTCTCGAAGACTGGATAGTTCATCTTTGAGGACTTACCTTTATGAAGTCATGGCAATCATCAACAGCAGACCTTTAACTACTCACCTGCTCAACGATCCTGCCGGTCCACAGCCTCTAACGCCCAATCACATCCTGACGATGAAATCCTCGATAGTCCCGTCTCCTCCTGGAGAGTTTGTGAAGGAAGACCTGTATCTAAGGAAAAGATGGCGTAGAGTGCAATACTTAACTGAAGAATTCTGGTCCAGATGGAAGAAAGAGTACCTGTTGAACCTACAACAGAGACAAAAATGGCATAAGACACACAGAAATGCAAAAATCAATGACATAGTGATCATAAAGGATGAGAATACACCACGAAATGAATGGAAGCTGGCCAAGGTCACTGAAGTGTACCCTAGTGAAGATGGTCATGTGAGAAAGTTACAGTTGTTGATCAGTGATCCGGCATTAGATGACTGCGGAAAACGAGTCACCAAGCCAACTTACCTGGAGAGACCTATCCATAAGACTGTGACCTTGCTAGAAGCGGAGTGATGTAGCTTGTTGAGTCTCCACCTCTCCTAGTGCCATCTAGTTTAATAATATAAATTTCATAACATATTCTTAATTATTCTTACCTTTATTCTCTCAAGTTCATTTAGAGAAATCACAAGTGATTTGGTGGGAGTGTAGCTGCCATCAAAGTTAGTTATACAGTTAATAAATTATACATAATAAATACAGTTCATAATACATATTGTTTTAATAGTTTACATTAAATAAAGGTATAATTCATATTTAGTTAAAATGATAACATGATTGATATAGAAGTATGATTGAGAGAACATTCGTTAAGAACTATATGTATATTTCATGTAGGAACCAACATTCCTTTGTGGTGGTGGTGGTGTTTTATTGTGTGATGCGCTCTAGTTGAGCCTCATGGGGGCAGAGCCAGCTCGTGGATAGCTGCTTTTTGAGCTCTGACATTCGTTGAAAGACGTTGCTTGTTGAATAGCCTATGCCTACTGTGTTTTGTGAAGACTGAGTAAAGCAAAGAAGACAACTTTACGTTACAGAAGTTTTTGTATTTTTCTTTTCCTTCTAAGTTACTCTCCTGTGTTAACGCGGCCAATGAGGTAAAATAATCTATGCTTTCAGTCGTAGGCTAATGTTGTGTCAATGCATGCTAACTAGCAACGTGATATTGATGTACAGTAGAAGAAAGTATTTAACAGGCGAATTTAATGTTATTTTTTATTGTTCTCTATGAGAATATTGTTAATATATTTTCTTGTTTATGTCTGTCCAGTTCTCACGGCTTTGCTTGGATTGAGATGAATAAAGGCCCGTGTATGAAGAACAGCTTGTGTGCGTGGTTAACCAGAGGGAGTTACAATGAACACTATAAAGAATTGGGACGGATATGTTCCACCACTAGGGGGCCAAAGCCCTTAGAGTTAAAATAACATTGAAACAACTGCGACATGACTTAAGACCAAGTTTGTGGTGGTTTTAGCGCAAACCCTTTCTGCCTCAAGATAGCAATACGCCAAAAATTATCCTGGCCACACCTTAAGACCAACCCACCCAGTTCACTTGTTATGAGCGCTAGTTCACTGCTATTTAAACAACATGAGTGCTGGACGGTATGACAACTACGTTGGTCTGAAACTAGCAAAGACACTTTGGTTAGTGCTGTTTAGCGCCAAGTCTAAGATACAGCCCCACCTCAGGTCCTTCTCCTCCTCCTCCTCTTCCTCATACTCATCCCGTTCTAGGACCTCACTCTGTGGGAAATCCATGCACTTGGAAAACATGTCCGTGGCTAAGTTGAACCTCTTCTCCAGCAGCTTACAGTGCTGGATAAGAACAGACCTAGGTCCAGACTGGTGGTGGTTTTCAACGGCCTTTTTTGCAAAATCATGCTGAAGGTGGAGGTAGTTGAGGACTGCTCTTGTCTCTTGGTGAAGCATATGACTTTCCTCCAATGTCCGATCCTTCCTATTGAGGTAGTCAACTGTTCTTCTCTTTAGGCTAACAGGCACAGGATCCGCTTCACACTAAAACAAAGATATGAACTACATTCAGCATTGGTAACAAATATTTTGATACAGCAGTCAGTAGACTTCACAAAATAACAAAAATTATTTCCGAAATAAAGTTACAACCCTATAATGTACTGTACATGTAAGGCTTACCACTGCTGGGAGTTCATCATTCTAGACAAGGCAGATAGGTGAAGAGGGGTCGTATGACTCTGTGTTTTAGGTCTTTATATCCTTGGCAATCTTCCTGTTAGACTGTTTGATCTGGTTGGACAGCTTAATGGCAATAGCTTGTCCATCTAAAATCAACAGAAAAATAGATTAGCATCTATTCTATGCTTTTTTAAATCAATTAGAATTTTTTTTCAGATAAACAAACCTGGATATTTCCTTTTCAGGGAGATCAAAAACAGTCTTCCCTTGGCCTCTGCTCTTGCTGTGGAGAGTAGATGGGTCCTGTCTTCTTTATTCATGGCTTTGAGGGTTGACACAAAGTCAGGATCCGATGGCTCCCATCTCATTGTGATCTTCAGCTTTCGCTCAAGAGATGTAAGGTTCTCATTTAGCGTGTGTGACATGACGTAACAACATTCAATATGATATACACTCAGTGACCACTTTATTAGGTACACTTGTGTTTTTCCATTAGAATCCACTATACTCATTGTTATATAGGCTATTATGTACAGTACATATTGCCACATCGACAAGTTTAACATGTCCTGAAACCTTGAGATGTTACATTATCATACTAAAAAGTTTGACCTGTGTGATAAAGGGAAGTTGGTCAAATCCGGGTCATAATGCACCAACTCCTATCTTTGTCTATCTTTTACAGCTGACAGAACCAGGATTTTTTGCATATGTTTGACAGATTATCATAGCACTGCAAAATTTGTTGGGGGTTGTAGTGTGAGTTTGGCATAAGCAGACTAGCTAGCGGGTTATTCGACCACTCTAGTACAAGTGTAGCTATACTATTTTATACTTTAAAAATATGTTAAAGCAAAATATTCTAATTTTCTGAGACACTGAATTTTGGGTTTCATTAGCTGTAAGCCATAATCATCAAAATTACAAGAAATAAAGGCTTGAAATATGTGTAATGAATCGATATAATATATGAGTTTCACTTTCTGAAATGAGTGACTTTTTCACGATATTCTAATTTTTTGAGCTGCACCTGTATGTATGTGTGTGAATGAATGGGTCCATTGCCTACTTTTTGGGAGTGTTTAAAAATATGGCTGTTTCTGCAGAGAGCAAGTTTTTCCTATCAATTTCCCTGCATGTGGGTGTGTGTATATGTCCTTGATTTACAGGTGTCGAGATGAGCTCATACTGTGTGCCTAGCTTGGAACAATTGTTCATTGACCACACTTCGATACAAATAATGAGCTAATTTTCCAGCGTGAGTGTCTGCCCTTGAATTTGAGGCCTTGAATATGTGCTGTTGTGCACATATGGGCCTTTTGTGCAATTCATCCTACCACAGAAAAACATATTCATATTAACACCACATTTTATATAGTTGGTCCTACAGTATGATATTTAATTATATATAAATAATGAATAATCTATATTTTTCACAACAATAGCCAAATACGGGCAAAATTGGTAATAAGAATGTTTTACGTGCAAATTCGTTTTGATCACGTTTCATGAATGAGGCCCAATGTGTATAAATGTATTGCATACATTTCATATAATCTATTATCTAATACTAGATATGTTTTTCTGAATGAACAGATGCCAGTAGGCCTAAAGTTAGAGCGAGCTGTCTGAGATATCACTTTTACCTTAGAGTGAATTGGCAAAGGTATTGGTCAGTTTTTTGTTTTTCTGTGTGATGCTGTGCGACGCTTGTTAAAATGGCTTTATTGTAAATCGAGCACATCAGTTGCACTGGACGGAAGTAGAACCAATTTAAATTTCACTGCTTGTTTCTTTGATAAATCAACTTGTCCCCCTTCTAAAAAAATGACGTTGGTACAACCTTGTGGCAACATCATGTTTTCGTTTGTTTTTTTCATTGTGACAACGTAAAAGTGTAATTCCCTGATACGTCGTCACAACATTATAATGCGACGTTGCAGCAACGTTGTGACAACATTGTTCAAGTTTGCACAAAATTTTTATGTATGCAATTTTATAAACTATTTCGTGTTATGGTGACAGTTGTTATGTTACTATATTGTACTAGAATGTAAAGTTATAGCCTCCTATAAAATTAAGTAGCCTAAAATAAAAAAATTAAAAAACTTTTATAATAAACAATTTATAAATTGTCGGTAGTGATTTAATTTCATCCAAAAAATGTTTATCCTATTATCAGTAGCCTAAAATGCAATAGCTCAGAATACCAAATACATCCACAATGGGGTGCACAACTCAAGACCGATTGCTCTCTTACAATTGCTTACCAGTTTGAGATACGAACACGGCATGCCTACCCTGAGTAGCCTATTGCTGTCTATCGGCAAGATAAAAAGTCGTAGGCTACATTGATGGTAATTTTTTATTTCGATAAATAAATACAACTTTCATTAACAGGGAACATATATTTAAAAAAAATTTAAATTCTTTTTTTTTGCAGCTCAGATGAAAAAGGTAGGAATAGGCTAACAACGATGAACTGGCGTAACAACAAATTTTCATTGAAATCTTAAAAAATCATGGTGTCTTCGCTGCTGTCATCGTCGCCTTCTTCTTGCTGGAAGCGTTTATTCTGAAAACAAACGTGCAATTGTTAGCCTATGAAGGTCCGTGTAAATTGTAAGCCTACAACCATTTTAAGTAGGCTAGGCTAATGGTTACGTTAGCTAGTCCAATGAGATTCATTATGTCTCTAATGTTTATAATTGAAATTTGATTTCTTCTATATCAGACAAGAAATATATAGTAATGTTTTCTTTACCTTGACATGTTTCGACGGAGAAACTTCCGTCTTCCTCAGAAGTGTCACCTGATGTTAGTGTGACGTGTCATTATCAGCTGATGTTACTGAGGCGTGACCGCACTGTCAGATTTGTCAGTCGGTTACGTTAGCTATCCATTTAGGCTCGACTCGAAAAACAAGAAATGTGCTTTTTCACGTCCTCCGTTTCTAATGTCACAAAACAAAAATTACTAAATTTTCAAAAAAATTGAATTTCCTCATTTTCAACCTAGAAAGGAAAATTCTTCACTGCAAAAAAAAAGCACTCAAAGTACTTAACATGTATAATAAATGAAGCATAAATTTAAAGAAGACAGACTCTTAAGGGTCTCGAACCATTGAGCGCAATGCATAATTAACATTATACATAATAGACATTTAGCAGACGCTCTTATCCAGAGCGACGTACATAGTGCATTTTCAAACTAGGAACAAGAGCGTTAAAAACAACCCTAAAAAGGCAAATACGAATCTAAGTACTAGACGCAGTCAGTATGATTGGGTTTTTTTATTTTTATTTTTTTGGGGGGGGGGGGGTAATTACACAACATTAATAACAATAGTCACAGGGAGGTAGGGAGGGGTGGAGAGAGGTGCAACTTGAAGAGGTGAGTCTTCAATCTGCGCTTGAAGGCGGTCAGACTTTCTGCTGTTCTGACCTCCACAGGGAGCTCATTCCACCACCGTGGGGCCAGGACAGACAGACGTTGAGACCGGGTGCTAGTATGAAGAGGGGCGGGGGGTACCAGTCGTCCTGAGGAGGCGGAACGCAGGGATCTGGCAGGTGTGTAGGGTCTGATGAGCTTTTGGAGGTATGGAGGGGCAGATCCTCGGACTGCCTGGAAGGCGAGCGCCAATGTTTTGAATTTGATGCGAGCCATCACCGGTAGCCAGTGGAGGTCAATGAGCAGGGGGGTGACATGGGAGTGTCGGGGGAGGTTGAAGACCAGGCGCGCTGCTGCGTTCTGGATAAGCTGAAGGGGTCTAATGGCCGATGCTGGCAGGCCAGCCAGGAGAGAGTTGCAATAGTCCAGGCAGGACAGCATCATTGCTTGGACCAGGAGCTGGGTTGAGTGGGTGGTGAGGAAGGGGCGGATTCTCCTGATGTTGTACAGGAAGAACCTGCATGCCCGGGTTACTGCTGCGATGTTCTCGGAGAGGGACAGCCTGTTGTCCATCACGACTCCGAAGTTCCTGGCACAGGGCGTTGGGGTCAGTGGAGTGTCTCCTAGGGAAATAGAGAGATTGAGAGGAGGAGAGGTTAGAGCAGGAATGTAGATGAGCTCAGTCTTGCCAGGATTGAGCATGAGATGGCGGTTGTCCATCCAGCTCTGGATGTCTCTCAGGCAAGCGGAGATGCGGGCTGATACCTGAGTGTCAGAGGGTGAGAAGGAGAGAAAGAGTTGAGTATCGTCAGCATAGCAGTGGTAAGAAAGACCATGAGCAGTGATAACAGGGCCAAGGGATTTGGTGTAGGTGGAGAAAAGGAGGGGACCAAGGACTGAGCCCTGGGGGACTCCTGTGTTAAGGGGACGGGGTGCCGATACTTTACCAGCCGAGGCAACCTGGGAGGAGCGTTCCGAGAGGTAGGACTCAATCCAGGCCAGGGCCGAGCCGCCGATCCCCGCTGCAGACAGGGACGACAGGAGGATGGAGTGATCTACGGTGTCGAAGGCGGCAGAGAGGTCTAGAAGTATTAGCACAGAGGAGAGGGAGGCTGCCCGAGCTGCATGAAGCATCTCGCTGACGGAGAGGAGTGCGGTCTCCGTTGAGTGGCCAGGTTTGAAGCCGGACTGGTGGGGGTCTAGCAGGTTGTTCTGGGTAAGGAAAGACGACAGTTGGTTAGAAACAGCACGTTCGATAGTTTTGGAAAGAAAAGAAAGAAGAGATACCGGTCTGTAGTTTTGGATGTTGGAGGGGTCCAGCGTAGGTTTTTTCAGGATTGGGGTGATGTGGGCTCTTTTGAAGGGTGAGGGGAAACAGCCAGAGGTCAGGGAGGAGTTCAACAGGGAGGTCACAAACGGGAGGATATCTGGGGTGATTGCCTGGAGGAGAGATGAAGGGATAGGGTTGAGGGCACAAGTAGTGGGGCGATGGGAGAGTAGGAGATGGGACACATCGGTCTGAGAAAGGGGAGAAAAGGTGGAGAAACAGGGGGGGACACAGAAGGGTTAGAGAGAGGAAGAGAGTGGGAAGCAGTGTCTGTGAGGGGAGGGGGAGTGGGGCTGAAGGAGCGGCGGATGTCTGCGATCTTCTCATCGAAGAAATCTGCGAAGTCGTCTGCAGTGAACGAGGAATGAGGAGCAGGAGGGGGTTTGCTGAGGAGGGAGGAGAAGATAGAGAACAATTGACGGGGGAAAAGGCTAGGAAAAACCGAATTTACAATTCAAACATGGATCATATAAGTCAGAATCTTCGCATGGTAACGCCATCATAAATGTGAATATAACGTTAGAAAAATGCAACAAGTTTATGATGCACAGAACAATAATGCTATCTCAAAATAAAATGGTAGCCTAATAATTTACTTGGTCTTGGTTATTAAGCAAATCAATTGTTTGATTGACAATCAGGCAAAGTAGACAGAAACAGATTGAGAGTGATTATCCGTTAAATGTAAGATTAACGTTAGGCTACAGAAGGCCTATTTTACAGCCGACAGTGAGTCACTGCCAAAAATACATGATGAAGTGATCGTAGCCTATCTTACCTGCAAGCTTTAAAATCTAGGTAGGCTAGCCTATACTTTCAGTTGTAGGTTAGCTCGAAAAACGTTGTGCCTTGGTCATCTTTTCCGGAGTAGCCTAGGCTATGAGATGTTCCTTCCTTCTCTCGAAGTATTTTCTTCAGGTTTATAATTCTTGATTTATGACATGACCGGGGACAAATTGTTGTATTACCCACGTATTGTAGTTAGAATGGAGTTTATGAATAGGCTATAGATATTTACCTTGGGTTCTTGTAAAACAAAAATATATAGCTGCTAATATTAAGCAAGATAACTACGAAGTTTAACTACAGCGTTTAGATACAAAAACAAACATAGGCGCTTCCTTTTCAGCTTTTGTTTTATGTGTGTTGTTGAGGCAGTGGATGAAGCAACTGAACTGCTACCACTCACAGAGGCACCAAAACGACTGAGATGCTATCGCTATCTAATATAATCTTCATCATCTTTCGCATCTGTACTAGCACTTTGATTAATTCTTTGAATCCACCTTTCTGTTTCTTTGATTAATTCCTTAATGTTATCTTCTCTAGGCATAAACCAGTTGCTCTGATCAATGTCTTTGAAGACAAAATCTGTCTCATCTTCAGACAAAAAAGCTTGAACATCTTCATTGAGCTCAGTGAAATCTCCATATAACATATACAGGTGCAGCTCAAAAAATTTGAATATCGTGAAAAAGTTCAATATCTTTTGTCACTCATTTCAGAAAGTGAAACTCATATATATAGATTCATTACACAGAGTGAAATATTTCAAGCCTTTATTTCTTGTAATTTTGATGATTATGGCTTACAGCTAATGAAAACCCAAAATTCTCAGAAGATTAGAATATTGTGAAAAAGTTAAATATTGGAAACTCATGGTGTCACACTCTAGTCAGCTTATTAACTCAAAACACCTGCAAAGGTTTCCTGAGTCTTTAAATGGTCTCTCAGTCTGGTTCAGTAGGCTACACAATCATGGGGAAGACTGCTGACTTGACAGATGTCCAGAAGACAGTCATTGACACCCTCCACAAGGAGGGTAAGCCACAAAAGGTCATTGCTAAAGAAGTTGGTTGTTCACAGAGTGCTGTATCCAAGCATATTCATAGAAAGTTGAGTGGAAGGAAAAAGTGTGGTAGGAAAAGGTGCACAAGCAACAGGGATAACCACAGCCTTGAGAGGATTGTCAAGCAAAATTCATTCAAGAATTTGGGCTTAGAAATGCATAGAAATGAACATACTTTTCAGAAGGCTGACATTTCTGTTTAAAATATCCTTTTCTATTGAAATTTTTCACAATATTCAAATTTTCTGAGACACTGAATTTTGGGTTTTTATTAGCTGTAAGCCATAATCATCAAAATTACAAGAAATAAAGGCTTGAAATATTTCACTCTGTGTAATGAATCTATATAATATATGAGTTTCACTTTCTGAAATGAGTGACAAAAAATATTAATTTTTTCACGATATTCTAATTTTTTTAGCTGCACCTGTACATTCATAGAGCAATTTGTCTTCAACTTCCTTAATATTAGCATAATTTTTTTTGAGAGAATCTATTTCTTTACCTTTGCTGGTTATTTGAGCCCTCCTCAAATAACTTTTTGCCCTCCTTGCATTTATGCTCCTATGCAACCTTTCTTCCATTGCCTTATGCGTGATCTTTGGTTTCCTCTTGTGGCCAGTTTGCTCCGTGCTCAATTCTGCTGAGTCATCCACCATTTTATGTGTGTGACAACACATACCAACTCGTTTGTTCCTTTTTTTGCTTTTTCTTTTATCGTAAGAACAAAACATACAATACAAACAGTCAAAGTAACATAGTATAAAGTTAGAGCATGGTCAAAAACTTACAAAGCCCCTTCTCCCTTTTATTCATCAAAAAAGGAACTTACGCAATGTGTAATGTAACACAAAGGATTCTGGTATAAATAATTAAAGGGGTATTTCAAATGAAAAACAAACACAATATTATAAAATAATAATATGTATAATTACTGATGCAACAACCAAATGAAAGTTTTCTTTCCCAGGTTATGGCTCTTACAGGCTGTAAGTCATCAAGGGTCTGAGGTATCAAACGAGCCTCAAACTATCTCTGCTGCCAGATATGCAGTAGATATGGATGGATCATTGGATCACTTTAAGGGTTGTTTCTCCTGACTCATTTTCCTATTGAACTCTATGGAAATATAGGAGAGTCTCAAAATTTGTCATGTTTCTCATTCTTCTATTTAAGCCAGTATAATTACAGGGAAACTAATTCAGTGTAATTATTTTCATAAAACACTTGTTTGAGTTATATTTTTGCTTTTGCAAGGGCACCTCCTTTTCCTACTGGCTCGCACCACAGCAGCTCTGTTCTCACGAGCGGCTAGAGCAGGCTAGTCTCTGCTTACCTAACAGACAGACAGTCATCACTAAATGTAAGATATCACGTCCCAGGGTTTTCCCTGGCTCAAAATGAGGCGGAGGTGGTACCAGAGTGGTAAAAATTTTTGTTCTCCTTCCCAAACTTTTGCATACTGTACATTGAAAATCAAGCTACCATGCTGCTGGCTGGTCTGGCTGGCAGCAGCGGTGTCACTGTCCTCAGTGGCATTATCCCTGTCTACAAGCAATGTATTTTAGGAGTTCTAATAATTATATGATTGAAGAAAATGACAATTATAACGTTAAAGCATATTTTATTTTTAAAAATAAAGGTGCCCTGTTCAACATTAAATTAAATACAACATAAAAGCTAATGTGTTAATTTACACAGTTAACAAACAGCAAAGTTGTTTAAAATCAAATCAAATATAACATAAGCTAATGTTTTCATTAACAGTTCACAGGGGCACAAAGCCAGCAGCAAGCTGCAGCGTGGGGGCACAATGCTTTTGGCATTGGTAACATGTCATGTCCTCCTCATTATGTCTGAGCCAGGTAAATTTGTTCAGCCATTGCGGGTCAAAACCACTGGCTGTGTTTTTGAGGACGTCTGGGAAGATGAATAAAGAGTGCCGTTAAAATCACGTAATTGAGATAAAACGACGGTATTGAGACGGAGAGGGGCCACTCTGAGCGAAAACATGTCGTGGGCGGGGCCTGAGCGAGGCTGTGAAGCAAACCGTTGGAAGAAAATAAGCAGACAAGAAGCTGGTCTGAATGTATTGGGGTCAACGGGGAATTTTCCAAATGTGGGCTTCTCTTGCTTATATTGTTTTGTTACAATGTTTGATGTGTGCCATTCATTTCTAGATATAAATGAGATGTATAGAGGAATTACAGCCTAATTGAACATTTGTGTACGCCAGATATGAAGCTGCTCCTAGTACCGAGCCAGCTATCTAGCTAGTTAAATATCGCTGAAAATTTTGCTGCAAAGACCCTAATTGCTGTATGTGGCAGGCTGTTTTTGGTACAGAATTTAAAAATTATGCTCGGCTGTCGGCTGCAATAATAGGCAAGGCACTGTCTTTAACTTTCCAAAGGATGATTCAAGGTAGGAAATATACCTTTGCATTCAAAGTTATTTCATAGACATTGTCATGCAGCTAGCTAGCTAAAACAATGTTTGAATAGTGCTTTATCAGCTCTATAGAATGAATGCTTTACTGATATTTTTCATAAAGCCTGATGAGACTTGTCCCGTGTGAATCGAAACCTCAGTAATTTGGGGTGATTTTTTCTCCTGCAAGGATCCGTCGTTTTTTCCTCATCTTTGTCTGTATCTTTCCGGGTCGAGAATTATGCAGGCTCCAGTGGAAGTAGCTTAGCACAAGTAGCTTGTTGCGGTTCTTATGCTATAGTTTTTAAATGTATGGCTACTAACGAATTTACTGAACTCGCTTTGTAAAGCAATCGCTGATTCTACGAGCCATATCTGCAAAGCTGAAAACATTACACTGATGGGATGTAACATTAATTTAGGAAAACTTTTAAAGAAATTGGATGTGCTTGGATGCAAAATAAACAATATTCACCAGGGCGCCGCCTGACACATTCCTGCTGTAGGGAAAAATAGACAGTCTTTGGAGGAAATTGCAGCTCTTTTCTTCTTTGGCAGTTTTGGCAGCACCTTTCCCGGTGCACTGTGCTGATTACGATACAGCGCCACCATATCGGCGTAATGCCGCAATTGCAGTTACGAATGACAGAAATCCAACGAGTGCAACGCATGTTAGAAAATAGTGTTTTCCATGAAGAGACCCGTCAGAGTTTTGTCGAGAGCTGGAGGCGGCACGAAATTTGATTGAGGCGGCCGCCTCCTAATTCTCTATGCAGGAAAAACTCTGCGTCCTAGCTAATTGAATTTGATACTATGGATATTCGTCAATTTTTTGCTAAGGAAGAGGAGTCATGGGCTGGCATGTGGAGCCAGGTAAAAGAGTTTTGTCAGGATGTTGTTTCATCACCTGTAGAGAACGACGCCACAACCATCTCAAAATGGAAAAGAATATTGCGCCCACCACTGCTGCTTGCTCAATATGCAGTGGCGGTCACACTCGGACAGCAAGATGAGAATAAGGAGATGCACGGGGAGACAGAAGCTCAGATATTTAAATCTTATGTGTATCTCCGTCTTGGACACTATGCTGGCGGAACTGGACAGGCGATTTTCAGATAAAGTTATGGCCCACTTCTGAACACATATGCAAGCCTTAAGATCATCCACCCGCAGCTTGTGACAGCTGAAATTGACCTTTTGAAGTGTACAATCGCATCACCGATCACCCTTGAGAAGCTTCAAGAGGAAGTGCACAAGGACAGCTATTCAAACTTTTTCTGACTACTACAGCTACAGCACTTAGACTGCCTATTGGCTCTTCAGTATCGGAAAGAAGTTTCTCAGTTATGAGAATTAGAAACTGGCTCAGATCTTCAACGATTCAGGACAGATTATCTGATCTTGCTCTGCTGCACATAGAGAATAAGCTTCTTCATTGACTTCAAATGATAATGGACATCTACGCCAGTCGGAGAAAGAGGCGACTTTTACTGCAATAGGTTTTATTTTATTTTATTGTAAACATGGTGTGAGTTATTTATTGTTTAATAACTGTTAAACCAACAACCAGTGCAAAATAATGTAATATGTCTTTAAACACAATATTTATACATTCAGGGCCAGATTTACTAAAGGATTGCGACTGCTTTTCCGACACAGGGTGTCGGGCTGTAGGATGAATGCATCCTAATGTATAGCGCTCGAAAGGAGACAGGATTTAAAACATGTTTCACACTTGTTCTACTAATCACTTCTCACTTTCAGATATTGGCTAATATGACATTAGAGCCTATGTTTTATTGAAAGGACAAAAGACTTCTATTGAAGTCATCAGCTAGCAGTTAGTATAAAAACAATAGCACAAACATCAAACTCAAAGCATGTGGCTTGAGCACTGAGACTGGTTTTGGCTCAGATGGCATAATGACTGGTTCGATGGGCGGAGTTGTGGCTCGCCTGAAGAGATCTTCCTCTATAATGATTAGAAGTCAGTGCATCAGCCATAGGCTTGCTCTGGCGTGTGGAGACACTAATGACCTTGTGAAATACATAGAAGGACTAATTGACAAAGTAACACTTAATGTAAAGCTAAGTACTGACGACATAAGAATTGTAATGTGATACCCTTGGTGACCTGTTTGTTTAACTACATTGTTTATGTGTGAAAGCAAAATGTTTTAAAATAAAGTATCAAAAAAAATAAAAAAAGCCTGTAAAACAAAGTGGCTTTCCATGGGAAAGGCTGTCGCTAGTGTGAGCCACAACCTGGTCCCACGACTACAGACCTTTAGGAACTTTAAGGAGAAGGACGCCACTGCAGCTGGCCTGCTGCAATGCATTAACAGCACAATTAGTTGGAGGACTGCTAATCTTGAATAAAATCCTGCCACACATGAACAGTCTGTCAAAGATATTTCAAAAAGACTATACATGCTACACATGCCTACAACCTACTCTGGAATCCACTAAGGCCATGTTACGACATAAACTGTTCATGACAATTATGATGTGGTCAGTGATCTTGCAGAGCATACTGTATACTTACCTCTGGTGGTAAGTCTGCTGCCTTGGAGCTCCAGCAGGGTGGTGATGAATTCCTACGCACGTTGGTACATAGCTACATGGCAGCGATGGAGAAGAACCTGGACAATCGGTTTAAGAAGCCCACCCTTGCTCCAGGCCTTCTCCATCTTTGATCCCACCTGTCTTCCAAAGCCCACAGAAGACCAGTTTGTGGCTTATGGAGAGAAAATTCACATCCTGTGCAACCAACTAATTTTAGATTTATTGCAAGCCACAGTGGCGGAACTTCAAATACATGCTTGGAGGCTGGAAGGTGCCAAATAGTATTTTACTTGGTGATGGTATCTCTCCCACTGCTTTCATCCTGTGAAAATTGTCAGAGAGCAGGCAGCGCTGAACATAAACTTTCCCTACATTGTTGCAATGGCGACAGTCAAACTGCTGTCAAATGCAGTCGTCGAAAGAGGGGCAAGTGCAGTCAAGAGAGTTTAAACTCGTCTCAGGAGCTGTCTAAAGAATGACATGTTGTCCACCCTCCTCCACATCTTTATCATTGGGACCCCAATGAGATCACATGAGTGCTAGGAGATGATCTGCAAAGCCACAACTTTATAGAGGGAGAGTCACACCAGAAACCGTCTGTCACTGAAGCAAAATAGCAACAAAATACCTAATGATAGCACTTTACAAAAACCCCAAAACAAAACAAATACCATATAAATCAGCAGAGTTGGCCATTCATCACAAAGGCAATTCATTCTCATTTATGTCATGCTAGCCTTCACAATATAAGTAAAATTGTTATTTTGTTTTTGTGTTACATTATTTAAAGAAATCTTTGCTCTAGATTGCAGGTAATATTGCAGTTATATATAGCTTAAAATGTAAATGAAAATCGCCAATACAGAAGGGGGCGTGCCACCCCCAGCCCTTCAAATATCCTAGCCGGCCGGCCACTGCTTCTCAATTGTCTGGCCACTCTCAAACCTTAGGACTTTTGGAGCATTCAGAATACTACCCAGATGTTTTCATAGACTGAATATGAGCATGAACATGTTGTTATCCAATGGGGAGAATTATTCTTTGAGGGTATGGGGGCAGGAAAAATAAGGAGAAAAAACAGCAAAATAACCCATGTATGGGGCTTTATTGTGTGGATGCGTGGCGTTGGACATTAATTCTGTGTGGTTACATGGGGTGAGAATGTGTAGAAGTTAATGTTTTTAAGGGCTGAGAGTTTGTGGTCATTGGGGTTATTTCTGTAGGAAACCCTGAAAAGTGCCAAACTCTTTGTGCTGTATAGGTATGGGGCATGCCCCGCCAAGCCCCGCCAAGCCGTAATAATAATAATATAACAAATTTCAACAGTAAATGAAGCTCTGCCTTAATTATGCCTGTTATATCAAATTATAGGAATTAAATCACACCTGCAGAATTATGCAGAGAACACATTTATATGTTGCATAATTAAAAACATTCACAGATTTCCATGGAGTGTAGTTGTAGGATGGCATGGGCCAGTTGGCATTATGTAAAATCCCCAGAAATTGTCTTCTGTAAGGTCAGGGGCAGAAGATGTGCCAAATGTGGTACTGGTGACAGAAACTGTTGTGGTGGTAGATGGTAGTGTTGGTAGTGTTGTACGAGTGCTAGGATTGTAGGGACCAACAGGCATTGTGTGAAATCCCCAGAAAAGATCCTCTGTTGTAGTAGGGAATGAAGATGTGTGAAAATCTGCAGTGATTGGAGTAGAATAAGGCATTACACTGGTGGTTACAACTTTTGTAGAAGCCATTGTCATTGTGGTGTCAGAAACAATGGTTGTTCCTGTAGCTTTTATTGAAGAGGGGGCGGTTGTTGCAGCCGCAGAAGTACTGGCTGATGGGGTTGTCATTCCAGCTGCTGTACTGGGAGTCACAAATTTTGTTACAAATGTTGTAGTAGTGGGAGCAGTGGATGTAGTTGCAGAAGTCAGAACAGCCGTTGTTGTTGAAGCTGTTGTAGTAGTGGTTGCAGTGGTTGTTGGAGCTGTTTTATTTGGGATAATTGTTGTTGTTACAGATGTTCTGGTTGTGGCTGTGGCTGAAGTTGTCGAAATTAGGCCAGAAGTAGTTCTAGTTGTTGCAGTAGTGGGAACAGCAGTTGTTGTTGCAGCTGTTGTAGTAGTGGTTGCAGCAGTGGTTGTTGCAGCTGTTGGAGTTAGCATGATGGTTGTTGATGCAGGTGATGTAGTTTTGGCAGCAGTTGTTGTAATTGGGCCAGAAGTAGTTCCAGTTGTTGCACTAGTGTGAACAGCAGTTTTTGTTGCAGCTGTTGTAGTAGTGGTTGTTGCAGATGTTATAGTTGGGATAATAGTTGTTTTTTCAACTGTTGTGGTTATTGTAGAAGCTGTTGGAATTGGGCCAGAAGTTGTTCTAGTTGTTGCAGTAGTGGGAACAGCATTTGTTGTTGAAGCTGTTTTATTTGGGATAATTGTTGTTGTTACAGATGTTCTGGTTGTGGCTGTGGCTGCAGTTGTCGAAATTAGGCCAGAAGTAGTTCTAGTTGTTGCAGTAGTGGGAACAGCAGTTGTTGTTGCAGCTGTTGTAGTAGTGGTTGCAGCAGTGGTTGTTGCAGCTGTTGTTGGCATGATAGTTGTTACAGATGTTGTGGTTGTGGCAGCAGCTGTTGGAATTGGGCCAGAAGTAGTTCTAGTTGTTGCAGTAATGGGAACAGCAGTTGTTGCAGCTGTTGTAGTAGTGGTTGCAGCAGTGGTTGTTGCAGCTGTTGGAGTTAGCATGATGGTTGCTGATGCAGGTGTTGTAGTTTTGGCAGCAGTTATTGTAATTGGGCCAGAAGTAGTTCTAGTTGTTGCAGTAGTGGGAACAGCAGTTGTTGTTGCAGCTGTTGTAGTAGTGGTTGCAGCAGTGGTTGTTGCAGCTGTTGGAGTTAGCATGATGGTTGTTGATGCAGGTGTTGTAGTTTTGGCAGCAGTTGTTGTAATTGGGCCAGAAGTAGTTCTAGTTGTTGCAGTAGTGGGAACAGCAGTTGTTGTTGCAGCTGTTGTAGTAGTGGTTGCAGCAGTGGTTGTTGCAGCTGTTGGAGTTAGTATGATGGTTGTTGATGCAGGTGTTGTAGTTTTGGCAGCAGTTGTTGTAATTGGGCCAGAAGTAGTTCTAGTTGTTGCAGTAGTGGGAACAGCAGTTGTTGTTGCAGCTGTTGTAGTAGTGGTTGCAGCAGTGGTTGTTGCAGCTGTTGGAGTTAGCATAATGGTTGTTACAGATGTTGTGGTTGTGGCAGCAGCTGTTGAAATTGGGCCAGACGTAGTTCCAATTGTTGCAGTAGTGGGAACAGACGTTTTTGTTGCAGCTGTTGTAGTAGTGGTTGCAGTGGTTATTGCAGCTGTTGAAGTTGGCATAACAGTTGTTGTTGCAGCTGTTGTGGTTATTGTAGAAGCTGTTGGAATTGGGCCAGAAGTAGTTCTAGTTGTTGCAGTAGTGGGAACAGCAGTTGTTGTTGCAGCTGTTGTAGTAGTGGTTGCAGCAGTGGTTGTTGCAGCTGTTGAAGTTGGCATGACAGTTGTTGTTGCAGCTGTTGTGATTATTGTAGAAGCTGTTGGAATTGGGCCAGAAGTAGTTCTAGTTGTTACAGTAGTGGGAACAGCAGTTGTTGTTGCAGCTGTTGTAGTAGTGGTTGCAGTGGTTATTGCAGCTGTTGTAGTTGGCATGACAGTTGTTGTTGCAGCTGTTGTGGTTATTGTAGAAGCTGTTGCAATTGGGCCAGAAGTAGTTCTAGTTGTTGCAGTAGTGGGAACAGCAGTTGTTGCAGCTGTTGCAGCAGTGGTTGTTGCAGCTGTTGGAGTTAGCATGATCGTTGTTGATGCAGGTGTTGTAGTTTTGGCAGCAGTTGTTGTAATTGGGCCAGAAGTAGTTCTAGTTGTTGCAGTAGTGGGAACAGTAGTTGTTGCAGCTGTTCTAGTAGTGGTTGCAGCAGTGCTTGTTGCAGCTGTTGGAGTTAGCATGATGGTTGCTGATGCAGGTGTTGTAGTTTTGGCAGCAGTTGTTGTAATTGGGCCAGAAGTAGTTCTAGTTGTTGCAGTACTGGGAACAGCAGTTGTTGTTGCAGCTGTTGTAGTAGTGGTTGCAGTGGTTATTGCAGCTGTTGAAGTTGGCATGACAGTTGTTGCAGCTGTTGTGGTTATTGTAGAAGCTGTTGCAATTGGGCCAGAAGTAGTTCTAGTTGTTGCAGTAGTGGTAACAGCAGTTGTTGTTGCAGCTGTTGTAGTAGCGGTTGCAGTCGTTGTTGCAGCTGTTGGAGTTAGCATAATGGTTGTTAAAGATGTTGTGGTTGTGGCAGCAGCTGTTGAAATTGGGCCAGACGTAGTTCCAATTGTTGCAGTAGTGGGAACAGACGTTTTTGTTGCAGCTGTTGTAGTAGTGGTTGCAGTGGTTATTGCAGCTGTTGAAGTTGGCATAACAGTTGTTGTTGCAGCTGTTGTGGTTATTGTAGAAGATGTTGGAATTGGGCCAGAAGTAGTTCTAGTTGTTGCAGTAGTGGGAACAGCAGTTGTTGTTGCAGCTGTTGTAGTTGTGGTTGCAGCAGTGGTTGTTGCAGCTGTTGGAGTTGGCATGACAGTTGTTGTTGCAGCTGTTGTGGTTATTGTAGAAGATGTTGGAATTGGGCCAGAAGTAGTTCTAGTTGTTGCAGTAGTGGGAACAGCAGTTGTTGTTGCAGCTGTTGTAGTTGTGGTTGCAGCATTGGTTGTTGCAGCTGTTGGAGTTAGCATGATGGTTGTTGATGCAGGTGTTGTAGTTTTGGCAGCAGTTGTTGTAATTGGGCCAGAAGTAGTTCTAGTTGTTGCAGTAGTGGGAACAGCAGTTGTTGTTGCAGCTGTTGTAGTAGCGGTTGCAGTGGTTATTGCAGCTGTTGAAGTTGGCATGACAGTTGTTGTTGCAGCTGTTGTGGTTATTGTAGAAGATGTTGGAATTGGGCCAGATGTAGTTCTAGTTGTTGCAGTAGTGGGAACAGCAGTTGTTGTTGCAGCTGTTGTAGTAGTGGTTGCAGTGGTTATTGCAGCTGTTGAAGTTGGCATGACAGTTGTTGTTGCAGCTGTTGTGGTTATTGTAGAAGCTGTTGCAATTGGGCCAGAAGTAGTTCTAGTTGTTGCAGTAGTGGGAACAGCAGTTGTTGCAGCTGTTGTAGTAGTGATTGCAGCAGTGGTTGTTGCAGCTGTTGGAGTTAGCATGATGGTTGTTGATGCAGGTGTTGTAGTTTTGGCGGCAGTTGTTGTAATTGGGCCAGAAGTAGTTCCAATTGTTGCAGTAGTGGGAACAGATGTTTTTGTTGCAGCTGTTGTAGTAGTGGTTGCAGTGGTTATTGCAGCTGTTGAAGTTGGCATGACAGTTGTTGTTGCAGCTGTTGTGGTTATTGTAGAAGCTGTTGCAATTGGGCCAGAAGTAGTTCTAGTTGTTGCAGTAGTGGGAACAGCAGTTGTTGCAGCTGTTGTAGTAGTGGTTGCAGCAGTGGTTGTTTCAGCTGTTGGAGTTAGCATGATGGTTGTTGATGCAGGTGTTGTAGTTTTGGCAGCAGTTGTTGTAATTGGGACAGAAGTAGTTCTAGTTGTTGCAGTAGTGGGAACAACAGTTGTTGTTGCAGCTGTTGTAGTAGTGGTTGCAGTGGTTATTGCAGCTGTTGAAGTTGGCATGACAGTTGTTGTTGCAGCTGTTGTGGTTATTGTAGAAGATGTTGGAGTTGGGCCAGAAGTAGTTCTAGTTGTTGCAGTAGTGGGAACAGCAATTGTTGTTGCAGCTGTTGTAGTAGTGGTTGCAGCAGTGGTTGTTGCAGCTGTTGGAGTTAGCATGATGGTTGTTACAGATGTTGTGGTTGTGGCAGCAGCTGTTGAAATTCGGCAAGAAGTAGTTCCAATTGTTGCAGTAGTGGGAACAGAAGTTTTTGTTGCAGCTGTTGTAGTAGTGGTTGCAGTGGTTATTGCAGCTGTTGACGTTGGCATGACAGTTGTTGTTGCAGCTGTTGTGGTTATTGTAGAAGCTGTTGCAATTGGGCCAGAAGTAGTTCTAGTCGTTGCAGTAGTGGGAACAGCAGTTGTTGTTGCAGCTGTTGTAGTAGTGGTTGCAGCAGTGGTTGTTGCAGCTGTTGGAGTTAGCATGATGGTTGTTGATGCAGGTGTTGTAGTTTTGGCGGCAGTTGTTGTAATTGGGCCAGAAGTAGTTCCAATTGTTGCAGTAGTGGGAACAGAAGTTTTTGTTGCAGCTGTTGTAGTAGTGGTTGCAGTGGTTATTGCAGCTGTTGAAGTTGGCATGACAGTTGTTGTTGCAGCTGTTGTGGTTATTGTAGAAGCTGTTGCAATTGGGCCAGAAGTAGTTCTAGTTGTTGCAGTAATGGGAACAGCAGTTGTTGCAGCTGTTGTAGTAGTGGTTGCAGCAGTGGTTGTTGCAGCAGTGGTTGTTGCAGGTTATTGTAGAAGTGGTTGTAGTAGTGTTGTAGTAGTGGTTGCAGCAGTGGTTGTTGCAGCTGTTGGAGTTAGCATGATGGTTGCTGATGCAGGTGTTGTAGTTTTGGCAGCAGTTATTGTAATTGGGCCAGAAGTAGTTCTAGTTGTTGCAGTAGTGGGAACAGCAGTTGTTGTTGCAGCTGTTGTAGTAGTGGTTGCAGCAGTGGTTGTTGCAGCTGTTGGAGTTAGCATGATGGTTGTTGATGCAGGTGTTGTAGTTTTGGCAGCAGTTGTTGTAATTGGGCCAGAAGTAGTTCCAATTGTTGCAGTAGTGGGAACAGAAGTTTTTGTTGCAGCTGTTGTAGTAGTGGTTGCAGTGGTTATTGCAGCTGTTGAAGTTGGCATGACAGTTGTTGTTGCAGCTGTTGTGGTTGTGGCAGCAGCTGTTGAAATTGGGCCAGAAGTAGTTCCAATTGTTGCAGTCGTGGGAACAGAAGTTGTTGTTGCAGCTGTTGTAGTAGTGGTTGCAGTGGTTATTGCAGCTGTTGAAGTTGGCATGACAGTTGTTGTTGCAGCTGTTGTGGTTATTGTAGAAGCTGTTGCAATTGGGCCAGAAGTAGTTCTAGTTGTTGCAGTAGTGGGAACAGCAGTTGTTGCAGCTGTTGTAGTAGTGATTGCAGCAGTGGTTGTTGCAACTGTTGGAGTTAGCATGATGGTTGTTGATGCAGGTGTTGTAGTTTTGGCAGCAGTTGTTGTAATTGGGCCAGAAGTAGTTCTAGTTGTTGCAGTAGTGGGAACAGCAGTTGTTGTTGCAGCTGTTGTAGTAGTGGTTGCAGCAGTGGTTGTTGCAGCTGTTGGAGTTAGCATGATGGTTGCTGATGCAGGTGTTGTAGTTTTGGCAGCAGTTATTGTAATTGGGCCAGAAGTAGTTCTAGTTGTTGCAGTAGTGGGAACAGCAGTTGTTGTTGCAGCTGTTGTAGTAGTGGTTGCAGCAGTGGTTGTTGCAGCTGTTGGAGTTAGCATGATGGTTGTTGATGCAGGTGTTGTAGTTTTGGCAGCAGTTGTTGTAATTGCGCCAGAAGTAGTTCCAATTGTTGCAGTAGTGGGAACAGAAGTTTTTGTTGCAGCTGTTGTAGTAGTGGTTGCAGTGGTTATTGCAGCTGTTGAAGTTGGCATGACAGTTGTTGTTGCAGCTGTTGTGGTTGTGGCAGCAGCTGTTGAAATTGGGCCAGAAGTAGTTCCAATTGTTGCAGTCGTGGGAACAGAAGTTGTTGTTGCAGCTGTTGTAGTAGTGGTTGCAGTGGTTATTGCAGCTGTTGAAGTTGGCATGGCAGTTGTTGTTGCAGCTGTTGTGGTTATTGTAGAAGCTGTTGCAATTGGGCCAGAAGTAGTTCTAGTTGTTGCAGTAGTGGGAACAGCAGTTGTTGCAGCTGTTGTAGTAGTGATTGCAGCAGTGGTTGTTGCAGCTGTTGGAGTTAGCATGATGGTTGTTGATGCAGGTGTTGTAGTTTTGGCAGCAGTTGTTGTAATTGGGCCAGAAGTAGTTCTAGTTGTTGCAGTAGTGGGAACAGCAGTTGTTGTTGCAGCTGTTGTAGTAGTGGTTGCAGCAGTGGTTGTTGCAGCTGTTGGAGTTAGCATGATGGTTGTTGATGCAGGTGTTGTAGTTTTGGCACCAGTTGTTGTAATTGGGCCAGAAGTAGTTCTAGTTGTTGCAGTAGTGGGAACAGCAGTTGTTGTTGCAGCTGTTGTAGTAGTGGTTGCAGCAGTGGTTGTTGCAGCTGTTGTAGTAGTGGTTGCAGTGGTTATTGCAGCTGTTGAAGTTGGGATGACAGTTGTTGTTGCAGCTGTTCTGGTTATTGTAGAAGCTGTTGCAATTGGGCCAGAAGTAGTTCTAGTTGTTGCAGTAGTGGGAACAGCAGTTGTTGCAGCTGTTGTAGTAGTGGTTGCAGCAGTGGTTGTTGCAGCTGTTGTAGTTGTGGTTGCAGCAGTGGTTGTTGCAGCTGTTGGAGTTAGTATGATGGTTGTTGATGCAGGTGTTGTAGTTTTGGCAGTAGTTGTTGTAATTGGGCCAGAAGTAGTTCTAGTTGTTGCAGTAGTGGGAACAGCAGTTGTTGTTGCAGCTGTTGTAGTAGTGGTTGCAGTGGTTATTGCAGCTGTTGAAGTTGGCATGACAGTTGTTGTTGCAGCTGTTGTGGTTATTGTAGAAGATGTTGGAATTGGGCCAGAAGTAGTTCTAGTTGTTGCAGTAGTGGGAACAGCAGTTGTTGTTGCAGCTGTTGTAGTTGTGGTTGCAGCAGTGGTTGTTGCAGCTGTTGTAGTTGTGGTTGCAGCAGTGGTTGTTGCAGCTGTTGGAGTTAGTATGATGGTTGTTGATGCAGGTGTTGTAGTTTTGGCAGTAGTTGTTGTAATTGGGCCAGAAGTAGTTCTAGTTGTTGCAGTAGTGGGAACAGCAGTTGTTGTTGCAGCTGTTGTTGTAGTGGTTGCAGCAGTGGTTGTTGCAGCTGTTGGAGTTAGCATAATGGTTGTTACAGATGTTGTGGTTGTGGCAGCAGCTGTTTAAATTGGGCCAGACGTAGTTCCAATTGTTGCAGTAGTGGGAACAGAAGTTTTTGTTGCAGCTGTTGTAGTAGTGGTTGCAATGGTTATTGCAGCTGTTGAAGTTGGCATAACAGTTGTTGTTGCAGCTGTTGTGGTTATTGTAGAAGCTGTTGGAATTGGGCCAGAAGTAGTTCTAGTTGTTGCAGTAGTGGGAACAGCAGTTGTTGTTGCAGCTGTTGTAGTACTGGTTGCAGCAGTGGTTGTTGCAGCTGTTGAAGTTGGCATGACAGTTGTTCTTGCAGCTGTTGTGATTATTGTAGAAGCTGTTGCAATTGGGCCAGAAGTAGTTCTAGTTGTTGCAGTAGTGGGAACAGCAGTTGTTGCAGCTGTTGTAGTAGTGGTTGCAGCAGTGGTTGTTGCAGCTGTTGGAGTTAGTATGATGGTTGTTGATGCAGGTGTTGTAGTTTTGGCAGCAGTTGTTGTAATTGGGCCAGAAGTAGTTCCAATTGTTGCAGTAGTGGGAATAGAAGTTTTTGTTGCAGCTGTTGTAGTAGTGGTTGCAGTGGTTATTGCAGCTGTTGAAGTTGGCATGACAGTTGTTGTTGCAGCTGTTGTGGTTATTGTAGAAGCTGTTGCAATTGGGCCAGAAGTAGTTCTAGTTGTTGCAGTAGTGGGAACAGCAGTTGTTGCAGCTGTTGTAGTAGTGGTTGCAGCAGTGGTTGTTGCAGCTGTTGGAGTTAGCATGATGGTTGTTGATGCAGGTGTTGTAGTTTTGGCAGCAGTTGTTGTAATTGGGCCAGAAGTAGTTCTAGTCGTTGCAGTAGTGGGAACAGCAGTTGTTGTTGCAGCTGTTGTAGTAGTGGTTGCAGCAGTGGTTGTTGCAGCTGTTGAAGTTGGCATGACAGTTGTTGTTGCAGCTGTTGTGGTTATTGTAGAAGCTGTTGCAATTGGGCCAGAAGTAGTTCTAGTTGTTGCAGTAATGGGAACAGCAGTTGTTGCAGCTGTTGTAGTAGTGGTTGCAGCAGTGGTTGTTGCAGCAGTGGTTGTTGCAGGTTATTGTAGAAGTGGTTGTAGTAGTGGTGTAGTAGTGTTGTAGTAGTGGTTGCAGCAGTGGTTGTTGCAGCTGTTGGAGTTAGCATGATGGTTGCTGATGCAGGTGTTGTAGTTTTGGCAGCAGTTATTGTAATTGGGCCAGAAGTAGTTCTAGTTGTTGCAGTAGTGGGAACAGCAGTTGTTGTTGCAGCTGTTGTAGTAGTGGTTGCAGCAGTGGTTGTTGCAGCTGTTGGAGTTAGCATGATGGTTGTTGATGCAGGTGTTGTAGTTTTGGCAGCAGTTGTTGTAATTGGGCCAGAAGTAGTTCCAATTGTTGCAGTAGTGGGAACAGAAGTTTTTGTTGCAGCTGTTGTAGTAGTGGTTGCAGTGGTTATTGCAGCTGTTGAAGTTGGCATGACAGTTGTTGTTGCAGCTGTTGTGTTTGTGGCAGCAGCTGTTGAAATTGGGCCAGAAGTAGTTCCAATTGTTGCAGTCATGGGAACAGAAGTTGTTGTTGCAGCTGTTGTAGTAGTGGTTGCAGTGGTTATTGCAGCTGTTGAAGTTGGCATGACAGTTGTTGTTGCAGCTGTTGTGGTTATTGTAGAAGCTGTTGCAATTGGGCCAGAAGTAGTTCTAGTTGTTGCAGTAGTGGGAACAGCAGTTGTTGCAGCTGTTGTAGTAGTGATTGCAGCAGTGGTTGTTGCAGCTGTTGGAGTTAGCATGATGGTTGTTGATGCAGGTGTTGTAGTTTTGGCAGCAGTTGTTGTAATTGGGCCAGAAGTAGTTCTAGTTGTTGCAGTAGTGGGAACAGCAGTTGTTGTTGCAGCTGTTGTAGTAGTGGTTGCAGCAGTGGTTGTTGCAGCTGTTGGAGTTAGCATGATGGTTGCTGATGCAGGTGTTGTAGTTTTGGCAGCAGTTATTGTAATTGGGCCAGAAGTAGTTCTAGTTGTTGCAGTAGTGGGAACAGCAGTTGTTGTTGCAGCTGTTGTAGTAGTGGTTGCAGCAGTGGTTGTTGCAGCTGTTGGAGTTAGCATGATGGTTGTTGATGCAGGTGTTGTAGTTTTGGCAGCAGTTGTTGTAATTGGGCCAGAAGTAGTTCCAATTGTTGCAGTAGTGGGAACAGAAGTTTTTGTTGCAGCTGTTGTAGTAGTGGTTGCAGTGGTTATTGCAGCTGTTGAAGTTGGCATGACAGTTGTTGTTGCAGCTGTTGTGGTTGTGGCAGCAGCTGTTGAAATTGGGCCAGAAGTAGTTCCAATTGTTGCAGTCGTGGGAACAGAAGTTGTTGTTGCAGCTGTTGTAGTAGTGGTTGCAGTGGTTATTGCAGCTGTTGAAGTTGGCATGACAGTTGTTGTTGCAGCTGTTGTGGTTATTGTAGAAGCTGTTGCAATTGGGCCAGAAGTAGTTCTAGTTGTTGCAGTAGTGGGAACAGCAGTTGTTGCAGCTGTTGTAGTAGTGATTGCAGCAGTGGTTGTTGCAACTGTTGGAGTTAGCATGATGGTTGTTGATGCAGGTGTTGTAGTTTTGGCAGCAGTTGTTGTAATTGGGCCAGAAGTAGTTCTAGTTGTTGCAGTAGTGGGAACAGCAGTTGTTGTTGCAGCTGTTGTAGTAGTGGTTGCAGCAGTGGTTGTTGCAGCTGTTGGAGTTAGCATGATGGTTGCTGATGCAGGTGTTGTAGTTTTGGCAGCAGTTATTGTAATTGGGCCAGAAGTAGTTCTAGTTGTTGCAGTAGTGGGAACAGCAGTTGTTGTTGCAGCTGTTGTAGTAGTGGTTGCAGCAGTGGTTGTTGCAGCTGTTGGAGTTAGCATGATGGTTGTTGATGCAGGTGTTGTAGTTTTGGCAGCAGTTGTTGTAATTGCGCCAGAAGTAGTTCCAATTGTTGCAGTAGTGGGAACAGAAGTTTTTGTTGCAGCTGTTGTAGTAGTGGTTGCAGTGGTTATTGCAGCTGTTGAAGTTGGCATGACAGTTGTTGTTGCAGCTGTTGTGGTTGTGGCAGCAGCTGTTGAAATTGGGCCAGAAGTAGTTCCAATTGTTGCAGTCGTGGGAACAGAAGTTGTTGTTGCAGCTGTTGTAGTAGTGGTTGCAGTGGTTATTGCAGCTGTTGAAGTTGGCATGGCAGTTGTTGTTGCAGCTGTTGTGGTTATTGTAGAAGCTGTTGCAATTGGGCCAGAAGTAGTTCTAGTTGTTGCAGTAGTGGGAACAGCAGTTGTTGCAGCTGTTGTAGTAGTGATTGCAGCAGTGGTTGTTGCAGCTGTTGGAGTTAGCATGATGGTTGTTGATGCAGGTGTTGTAGTTTTGGCAGCAGTTGTTGTAATTGGGCCAGAAGTAGTTCTAGTTGTTGCAGTAGTGGGAACAGCAGTTGTTGTTGCAGCTGTTGTAGTAGTGGTTGCAGCAGTGGTTGTTGCAGCTGTTGTAGTAGTGGTTGCAGTGGTTATTGCAGCTGTTGAAGTTGGGATGACAGTTGTTGTTGCAGCTGTTGTGGTTATTGTAGAAGCTGTTGCAATTGGGCCAGAAGTAGTTCTAGTTGTTGCAATAGTGGGAACAGCAGTTGTTGCAGCTGTTGTAGTAGTGGTTGCAGCAGTGGTTGTTGCAGCTGTTGGAGTTAGCATGATGGTTGTTGATGCAGGTGTTGTAGTTTTGGCAGCAGTTGTTGTAATTGGGCCAGAAGTAGTTCCAATTGTTGCAGTAGTGGGAACAGAAGTTTTTGTTGCAGCTGTTGTAGTAGTGGTTGCAGTGGTTATTGCAGCTGTTGAAGTTGGCATGACAGTTGTTGTTGCAGCTGTTGTGGTTATTGTAGAAGATGTTGGAATTGGGCCAGAAGTAGTTCTAGTTGTTGCAGTAGTGGGAACAGCAGTTGTTGTTGCAGCTGTTGTAGTTGTGGTTGCAGCAGTGGTTGTTGCAGCTGTTGTAGTTGTGGTTGCAGCAGTGGTTGTTGCAGCTGTTGGAGTTAGTATGATGGTTGTTGATGCAGGTGTTGTAGTTTTGGCAGTAGTTGTTGTAATTGGGCCAGAAGTAGTTCTAGTTGTTGCAGTAGTGGGAACAGCAGTTGTTGTTGCAGCTGTTGTTGTAGTGGTTGCAGCAGTGGTTGTTGCAGCTGTTGGAGTTAGCATAATGGTTGTTACAGATGTTGTGGTTGTGGCAGCAGCTGTTTAAATTGGGCCAGACGTAGTTCCAATTGTTGCAGTAGTGGGAACAGAAGTTTTTGTTGCAGCTGTTGTAGTAGTGGTTGCAATGGTTATTGCAGCTGTTGAAGTTGGCATAACAGTTGTTGTTGCAGCTGTTGTGGTTATTGTAGAAGCTGTTGGAATTGGGCCAGAAGTAGTTCTAGTTGTTGCAGTAGTGGGAACAGCAGTTGTTGTTGCAGCTGTTGTAGTACTGGTTGCAGCAGTGGTTGTTGCAGCTGTTGAAGTTGGCATGACAGTTGTTGTTGCAGCTGTTGTGATTATTGTAGAAGCTGTTGCAATTGGGCCAGAAGTAGTTCTAGTTGTTGCAGTAGTGGGAACAGCAGTTGTTGCAGCTGTTGTAGTAGTGGTTGCAGCTGTTGGAGTTAGTATGATGGTTGTTGATGCAGGTGTTGTAGTTTTGGCAGCAGTTGTTGTAATTGGGCCAGAAGTAGTTCCAATTGTTGCAGTAGTGGGAATAGAAGTTTTTGTTGCAGCTGTTGTAGTAGTGGTTGCAGTGGTTATTGCAGCTGTTGAAGTTGGCATGACAGTTGTTGTTGCAGCTGTTGTGGTTATTGTAGAAGCTGTTGCAATTGGGCCAGAAGTAGTTCTAGTTGTTGCAGTAGTGGGAACAGCAGTTGTTGCAGCTGTTGTAGTAGTGGTTGCAGCAGTGGTTGTTGCAGCTGTTGGAGTTAGCATGATGGTTGTTGATGCAGGTGTTGTAGTTTTGGCAGCAGTTGTTGTAATTGGGCCAGAAGTAGTTCTAGTTGTTGCAGTAGTGGGAACAGCAGTTGTTGTTGCAGCTGTTGTAGTAGTGGTTGCAGTGGTTATTGCAGCTGTTGAAGTTGGCATGACAGTTGTTGTTGCAGCTTTTGTGGTTATTGTAGAAGATGTTGGAATTGGGCCAGAAGTAGTTCTAGTTGTTGCAGTAGTGGGAACAGCAGTTGTTGTTGCAGCTGTTGTAGTAGTGGTTGCAGCAGTGGTTGTTGCAGCTGTTGGAGTTAGCATGATGGTTGTTACAGATGTTGTGGTTGTGGCAGCAGCTGTTGAAATTGGGCCAGAAGTAGTTCCAATTGTTGCAGTCGTGGGAACAGAAGTTTTTGTTGCAGCTGTTGTAGTAGTGGTTGCAGTGGTTATTGCAGCTGTTGAAGTTGGCATGACAGTTTTTGTTGCAGCTGTTGTGGTTATTGTAGAAGATGTTGGAATTGGGCCAGAAGTAGTTCTAGTTGTTGCAGTAGTGGGAACAGCAGTTGTTGTTGCAGCTGTTGTAGTAGTGGTTGCAGCAGTGGTTGTTGCAGCTGTTGGAGTTAGTATGATGGTTGTTGATGCAGGTGTTGTAGTTTTGGCAGCAGTTGTTGTAATTGGGCCAGAGGAAGTTCTAGTTGTTGCAGTAGTGGGAACAGCAGTTGTTGTTGCAGCTGTTGTAGTAGTGGTTGCAGCAGTGGTTATTGCAGCTGTTGAAGTTGGCATGACAGTTGTTGTTGCAGCTTTTGTGGTTATTGTAGAAGCTGTTGCAATTGGGCCAGAAGTAGTTCTAGTTGTTGCAGTAATGGGAACAGCAGTTGTTGCAGCTGTTGTAGTAGTGGTTGCAGCAGTGGTTGTTGCAGCAGTGGTTGTTGCAGCTGTGTTATTGTAGAAGTGGTTGTAGTAGTGGGAACAGCAGTTGTAGTAGTGTTGTAGTAGTGGTTGCAGCAGTGGTTGTTGCAGCTGTTGGAGTTAGCATGATGGTTGTTGATGCAGGTGTTGTAGTTTTGGCAGCAGTTGTTGTAATTGGGCCAGAAGTAGTTCTAGTTGTTGCAGTAGTCGGAACAGCAGTTGTTGTTGCAGCTGTTGTAGTAGTGGTTGCAGTGGTTATTGCAGCTGTTGAAGTTGGCATGACAGTTGTTGTTCCCGCTGTTGTGGTTATTGTAGAAGATGTTGGAATTGGGCCAGAAGTAGTTCTAGTTGTTGCAGTAGTGGGAACAGCAGTTGTTGTTGCAGCTGTTGTAGTTGTGGTTGCAGCAGTGGTTGTTGCAGCTGTTGTAGTAGTGGTTGCAGCAGTGGTTGTTGCAGCTGTTGGAGTTAGTATGATGGTTGTTGATGCAGGTGTTGTAGTTTTGGCAGCAGTTGTTGTAATTGGGCCAGAAGTAGTTCTAGTTGTTGCAGTAGTGGGAACAGCAGTTGTTGTTGCAGCTGTTGTAGTAGTGGTTGCAGCAGTGGTTGTTGCAGCTGTTGGAGTTAGCATGATGGTTGTTACAGATGTTGTGGTTGTGGCAGCAGCTGTTGAAATTGGGCCAGAAGTAGTTCCAATTGTTGCAGTCGTGGGAACAGAAGTTTTTGTTGCAGCTGTTGTAGTAGTGGTTGCAGTGGTTATTGCAGCTGTTGAAGTTGGCATGACAGTTTTTGTTGCAGCTGTTGTGGTTATTGTAGAAGCTGTTGCAATTGGGCCAGAAGTAGTTCTAGTTGTTGCAGTAGTGAGAACAGCAGTTGTTGCAGCTGTTGTAGTAGTGATTGCAGCAGTGGTTGTTGCAGCTGTTGGAGTTAGCATGATGGTTGTTGATGCAGGTGTTGTAGTTTTAGCAGCAGTTGTTGTAATTGGGCCAGAAGTAGTTCCAATTGTTGCAGTAGTGGGAATAGAAGTTTTTGTTGCAGCTGTTGTAGTAGTGGTTGCAGTGGTTATTGCAGCTGTTGAAGTTGGCATGACAGTTGTTGTTGCAGCTGTTGTGGTTATTGTAGAAGCTGTTGCAATTGGGCCAGAAGTAGTTCTAGTTGTTGCAGTAGTGGGAACAGCAGTTGTTGCAGCTGTTGTAGTAGTGATTGCAGCAGTGGTTGTTGCAGCTGTTGGAGTTAGCATGATGGTTGTTGATGCAGGTGTTGTAGTTTTGGCAGCAGTTGTTGTAATTGGGCCAGAAGTAGTTCTAGTTGTTGCAGTAGTGGGAACAGCAGTTGTTGTTGCAGCTGTTGTAGTAGTGGTTGCAGCAGTGGTTGTTGCAGCTGTTGTAGTAGTGGTTGCAGTGGTTATTGCAGCTGTTGAAGTTGGGATGACAGTTGTTGTTGCAGCTGTTGTGGTTATTGTAGAAGCTGTTGCAATTGGGCCAGAAGTAGTTCTAGTTGTTGCAATAGTGGGAACAGCAGTTGTTGCAGCTGTTGTAGTAGTGGTTGCAGCAGTGGTTGTTGCAGCTGTTGGAGTTAGCATGATGGTTGTTGATGCAGGTGTTGTAGTTTTGGCAGCAGTTGTTGTAATTGGGCCAGAAGTAGTTCCAATTGTTGCAGTAGTGGGAACAGAAGTTTTTGTTGCAGCTGTTGTAGTAGTGGTTGCAGTGGTTATTGCAGCTGTTGAAGTTGGCATGACAGTTGTTGTTGCAGCTGTTGTGGTTATTGTAGAAGATGTTGGAATTGGGCCAGAAGTAGTTCTAGTTGTTGCAGTAGTGGGAACAGCAGTTGTTGTTGCAGCTGTTGTAGTTGTGGTTGCAGCAGTGGTTGTTGCAGCTGTTGTAGTTGTGGTTGCAGCAGTGGTTGTTGCAGCTGTTGGAGTTAGTATGATGGTTGTTGATGCAGGTGTTGTAGTTTTGGCAGTAGTTGTTGTAATTGGGCCAGAAGTAGTTCTAGTTGTTGCAGTAGTGGGAACAGCAGTTGTTGTTGCAGCTGTTGTTGTAGTGGTTGCAGCAGTGGTTGTTGCAGCTGTTGGAGTTAGCATAATGGTTGTTACAGATGTTGTGGTTGTGGCAGCAGCTGTTTAAATTGGGCCAGACGTAGTTCCAATTGTTGCAGTAGTGGGAACAGAAGTTTTTGTTGCAGCTGTTGTAGTAGTGGTTGCAATGGTTATTGCAGCTGTTGAAGTTGGCATAACAGTTGTTGTTGCAGCTGTTGTGGTTATTGTAGAAGCTGTTGGAATTGGGCCAGAAGTAGTTCTAGTTGTTGCAGTAGTGGGAACAGCAGTTGTTGTTGCAGCTGTTGTAGTACTGGTTGCAGCAGTGGTTGTTGCAGCTGTTGAAGTTGGCATGACAGTTGTTGTTGCAGCTGTTGTGATTATTGTAGAAGCTGTTGCAATTGGGCCAGAAGTAGTTCTAGTTGTTGCAGTAGTGGGAACAGCAGTTGTTGCAGCTGTTGTAGTAGTGGTTGCAGCAGTGGTTGTTGCAGCTGTTGGAGTTAGTATGATGGTTGTTGATGCAGGTGTTGTAGTTTTGGCAGCAGTTGTTGTAATTGGGCCAGAAGTAGTTCCAATTGTTGCAGTAGTGGGAATAGAAGTTTTTGTTGCAGCTGTTGTAGTAGTGGTTGCAGTGGTTATTGCAGCTGTTGAAGTTGGCATGACAGTTGTTGTTGCAGCTGTTGTGGTTATTGTAGAAGCTGTTGCAATTGGGCCAGAAGTAGTTCTAGTTGTTGCAGTAGTGGGAACAGCAGTTGTTGCAGCTGTTGTAGTAGTGGTTGCAGCAGTGGTTGTTGCAGCTGTTGGAGTTAGCATGATGGTTGTTGATGCAGGTGTTGTAGTTTTGGCAGCAGTTGTTGTAATTGGGCCAGAAGTAGTTCTAGTTGTTGCAGTAGTCGGAACAGCAGTTGTTGTTGCAGCTGTTGTAGTAGTGGTTGCAGTGGTTATTGCAGCTGTTGAAGTTGGCATGACAGTTGTTGTTCCCGCTGTTGTGGTTATTGTAGAAGATGTTGGAATTGGGCCAGAAGTAGTTCTAGTTGTTGCAGTAGTGGGAACAGCAGTTGTTGTTGCAGCTGTTGTAGTTGTGGTTGCAGCAGTGGTTGTTGCAGCTGTTGTAGTAGTGGTTGCAGCAGTGGTTGTTGCAGCTGTTGGAGTTAGTATGATGGTTGTTGATGCAGGTGTTGTAGTTTTGGCAGCAGTTGTTGTAATTGGGCCAGAAGTAGTTCTAGTTGTTGCAGTAGTGGGAACAGCAGTTGTTGTTGCAGCTGTTGTAGTAGTGGTTGCAGCAGTGGTTGTTGGAGTTAGCATGATGGTTGTTGATGCAGGTGTTGTAGTTTTAGCAGCAGTTGTTGTAATTGGGCCAGAAGTAGTTCTAGTTGTTGCAGTAGTGGGAACAGCAGTTGTTGTTGCAGCTGTTGTAGTAGTGGTTGCAGCAGTGGTTGTTGCAGCTGTTGGAGTTAGCATGATGGTTGTTGATGCAGGTGATGTTGTTTTGGCAGCAGTTGTTGTAATTGGGCCAGAAGTAGTTCCAGTTGTTGCACTAGTGGGAACATAAGTTTTTGTTGCAGCTGTTGTTGTAGTGGTTGCAGTGGTTATTGCAGCTGTTGAAGTTGGCATGACAGTTGTTGTTGCAGCTGTTGTGGTTATTGTAGAAGCTGTTGGAATTGGGCCAGAAGTAGTTCTAGTTGTTTCAGTAGTGGGAACAGCAGTTGTTGTTGCAGCTGTTGGAGTTAGCATGATGGTTGTTGATGCAGGTGTTGTCGTTTTGGCAGCAGTTGTTGTAATTGGGCCAGAGGTAATTCTAGTTTTTGCAGTAGTGCGAACAGCAGTTGTTGTTGCAGCTGTTGTAGTAGTGGTTGCAGCAGTTGTTGTTGCAGCTGTTGGAGTTAGCATGATGGTTGTTGATGCAGCTGTTGTGGTACCATCTTTCATTTCTGTAGCAGCTGTTGTTGTTCTGGCATCTGTAGTTTTGGTAGTTGTCATAATAGCAGAAAGTGTTGTTGTGACTGATGTTGTCAATGATTTGCCTGCTTTTACAGTTGTAGCTGAAAGTGTTTTTTTGTATGGACCAGTTGGCATCGTGAAAAATCCCCAGAAGTTGTCCTCTGTAGTGTCACTGATTAATGTTCCTAACGTGGTACTGGTGACAGCAGGTTTAGGTGTATTTGGCAAAATGGTAGGAGTGCCGGGACTGAAGTGGCCAGTGGGCAATATGTGAAAGTTCCAGAAAAGGTCTTCAGTTGAGGTAGGAAATAAAGATGTGTCAACATTTGTGATTTTTGTGGTAGCCATTGTAGTTGCACTTAATGTTGTGATGGTGGGAGATAGTGGCTGGTAGTGAGCAGTGGGTAGGTCAGTAAAACCCCAACCCCAACCCCAATTTTCTCTTCTTGTTCTGACAGAATGGTGGGAATTATGGTGTTGCGGTAGACAGGATTCTTTATAAACACATATTTTCCCAGAAAAGTTATGATCCATCAGCTTTAGGATGTGGCAGCCACCCTGTAAGGATAAAAAAAAAAAAGAATATTGCTCCAAGCAGGAATTAATGGAGGCCAAGCCAAACGCCTTAGCCATAGACACATTGGAGATACTGAATATGAAGCCAGAAAACTACCAAATTGGATGTGTCCAAAGTTTATGGAAAAGCATCTATTGTTGTCAAAGTTTAAATAATCTACGCATTATGAAAAACAAAAAACTATGTTTTAAGTGAAAGGTTTGGCTTGGTCAAAACACGCAAAAGACAGGAAATTCAAATGAGTACCACCAAGCCAAACTTCAGCTCTCTACATTATCAGGATTTCCAGTACTCCGTTTTTTAATATCTGACTGCTATGCAGTTCTGTAGCTATGTTGGTCAATTGTATTTCAAAGAACAGGTAAGTCTACTCATCACTGGGCAGATTGGTTCAAACCTTCTCTCAAAGAGCCTAATTCATAAGGCCTCGTACACACGTTTAGAGGTTTTCGCTACCTTGACCTGTTCATACACATTACTCAAATGCATTCCATGGTTTTCAAAACATAGAATGCATTACACACAGCATGTTTCTTTGACAACTAATTAGATCTTTTGCTTTCCTTGGTATCCATATCAACAAAATAAACAACATGGATCATTTGCCACTTTCGGCAGCCATAATATAGAGATAAAATAATGTAATAATAATCTGAACAAAAAAAAACGTTTTCAACATACAAAAATGGTAAGTTACACACGCAAAGCCTACAAAACACTAATTAATGAATTACTACTTGCAAAAACTAGGCCTGCCATTAAAAGTATTGATATCAAAATGAGGCCAAGTTACAACCAACCAATATTGCCTACTGTAGCTCACACTAGCTCTATTCCTAAGCAATGCTACCAAATATTTCCTAAAGTATTAATGTAACTTGGCCGTATGTTTTTTCATCTTGCCATCTCAAGAGAATGTGGTCATTCAAACTTTGTGCCACATCAAATTGTCAAATGGCAATAATTTGTATATATATATATATAAATTATTGCCATTTGACAATTTGATCTGCCATTCTGATAAGTTGTTTACTTACAAAAATGTTTAAAAAAAATTACAACACTATATGTTTGAACAACTGTCTGCATTCAGTGCTTTGGGTCTATAAGAAGCACAGCATGAATACAATGCATAAGTATTATTATGATTATTAATAATAATAATGTATTTATTTGAAAAAATTGTATTTGAAGATAAACCTCTGTGGTCCTACAGAGCCTACACATTATTTTGCTCACAAAATTGTGTTTATAAATAACATTTGTTATTATTTGACATGTTCAAATAATTACTGCTATTTCACTTATTTCACTTCATCTGACCCACAAGCATACAGGCTACATTAAGACGTATGTCTGGATAGGTTTATAAAATTAAATATTTATGTCATTTACTCAATATTTGTAATTTTTATCTGTGTTTTATTTATTCATGCTCCCTTTATTTTTTGTAAATGATGTTTCTTGGTACATGGCTGTTTGTAAATGCAAATGGTATAGGCTATGCTGCGATAAAAATTTCTAGCAGCATAGAACATTTGTAAAACCTGTACATTTTCTAAAATGTACTTGATGACCAATTATAAACACATCCTTTTGTGGTGTCATTTTTTCCTCAACTTTTTAAAACATTAATTGAAATTATGTGTTCTTCCATGAGGCAATTTCGGTAATTTCACATTTACAGTTTGAATGACCACATTCTCTTGAGATGGTAAGATGAAAAAACAAAAAACACAGTTCCAAGTTACATTAAATAATTTAGGAAATATTGGGTAGCATTGCTTTGGAATAGAGGTAGTTTAGTTAGTGTGAGCTACTATAGGCAATACTGTTGGTTGTAACTTGGCCTCATTTTGATATATAGTTTTTGCAAGTTGTAATTAATTACAGTAGGCTATGCGTGAGTAACTTGGCATTTTTGTACGTTGAAAATGCTTTTTTGTTCAGATATAATTGATTTTTGTACTGTGTTTGTTATGAGTAGCTAACTGATGATGATCATGCAAATAAATTAATGAACCATAAGATAGGTTAATGAAATCTAGACATAATAACATGGTGAAGTCTCAGTAGGCAATACGTGTAGCCTATGATGTCTTAATGTTAAAATAAGACTGGAATTAGTATTTCGGGAAAGCCAGAGCAAGCAACCTCTGTAACAAAGTTAGTTAGCTAGTAAATTAGCAAGCTAGCTAAATCATTTGCGAGCATATTGGTATGAAACACAGGCTAGCTAGCCAGCTATTGAACTAACATGAACCTGGCTCACTTAACGATGGTCTGATCATAAATGCTAGCTACCATAAGTTAACTAGTTAATGAGCCTACAGTGCAGTCATGTCAGGTAGATAGGAATTAAGCAGTTTCAATTTACATTGAAAACATTAAATGACCATACCAATCAAATTTAACACATTTCCTAGACCAGTGGTTCTTAAACTCCGTCCTGGGGGACAACAGTGTATGCTGGTTCCATTTCATATCGGTCAACATGCCACGGTATGGGTCATCCTCGCCAAGAGGAGGAGCTGCTTAGCAGACTGAATAGAAAATTAACCTCCACTACGGGTGGAACCACATTACGCCATGAATATGGCGCTTTTATGCCACCTAACCTCTTTTTGCCTCCTCGAGGTTGAGCTGAGACAGTTTTTTTCTAGTTCCTTTTGGAATCTGCAAAATCATGACTTTTTTTGCCGTCTTCTGATTGCCCGGAGCTACGTCCTGAGCGGAGTACGCTTCCCGGGGCTTTCCCTCCCCCAGTAACACGGTTTGCGGTTTGTTGCAGTCCTTTTATTATCTGGTTTGTTAATGTGGTTTTCGGCAGTTCACTGCCGTGTTTTTTTCCAGAAATTGTATCGGTTGTAACCTGATTGGGCATCAGATTGCATTCATTTGTTTGTTGGTTGTGAAAATAAAATAAAATAAAAAAATGAAGATGTAGGCAGCTTGCTGCCGTTCTACTTGCAGAAATTATATTAGTTTTAAACTGATACCTTTTTGTTTATATTAGCCATATTAAGGCATTGGATTGTTTCTCTTGTTGGTTGAACAAAAACTACTACAAAAACTAACACTAATAACAAAACAACGAACAACAACAGCAGCAAAAACAACAACAAACAACAAAAAAGAGCTGGAAGGAGCCTCTGTGCCCGTTAGGACATACGCTACCTGAGACTTCCGCACCCCCTCACGGCCCTTCAGTGCCATTGAATCGGGCTTTTGGCTTGGTGTTGGACACACTCCGTTACTGTAGTTTGTGGGCAGAAATTATATTCGTGTGAAACTGATACCTTTCTGCTTGTATTAACCTGTGTCAGGGTATTGGAGTGTCTTCTTGTTGATTGAGACCACAGAGAAAAAAAACTAAAACAGAAAGGGCCTCTCTGCCCGTGAGGGCAGACGCTACCCGATGCTTCCACACCCCCTTGTGGTCCTTCAGTACTACAGATTCGGGCCCTTGGCTTGGTGTTGGGCACACTTCCAGGCCAATCATGTTGAAAGGTGCGCAGAATCCGGGAGATGGTGGCTCGTCTGGAGAGGACGTCCCATCTGGGCAATCAGCTTTTTTTTCTAGAACATGATAAGGAGTCGCACGCACAGGGAACCGGGGTCAGAAAGTGTGCTAGAAAACATAGGCATCAGGAACTGGAGCTCCATCAGCTTCAGCTGCAGGCAATGCCGCAGACCGTGTAAGGGTTAATAGCATCACAGCAGCAGCCACGCAGGCCCCAGGGCCCCTATGAGCTGTTTACTACCGTATCAGACTGTTCTGTTGGCCTGACCCCCAGCAGTCAGGGACTGAGAGGGGGTCACTGGCTGACCAGGAATACTATTCATCTGAGCCCCCGCCCCTGGATCCCTCCGATCTGCCAACGGAATATCCAACTTTCAATACCGCTGCCGGGCTACTGCTAGCCACCTGCGCAGGCCTACCAGGCTTCTGCCTTGTCAGCCTGGCTAGCGACACCAACGTGCTGCTGTTGGTGTGTTGCAGGGATTGCAGCAGAACAAGTCCTCCGCTACCCCAGTGACTCAGTGGTTGAGTGGTTCTCCCCTCTCCACCTTGCTAATGGCACCTACAGTTCCGATGTCCTTCAGTGCTCAGCACCTTGGAGTCGGGGTGCAGGCTCTAGTTTAACACCGAGTACCTCTCCCCACCCACCCACCCACCCCCCTCGCTAGCAGCTGGTTTTATTTGACATATTTCCCGGCACCTGAGATGAATGGAGGCTTCCGTCCCATCCTAAGCTGGAGAGGACTCAACCGCTTCCTAAAGCGCCTGTCCTTCATTTTCAGTTTTCTCCTACTGGTGAGAGACTGCAACTGGTTCACCTCTGTAAACCTGCGGGACGTGTACTTCCATATCCCCATACACCGAGATCACTGGAAGTACCTCCGCTTTTCCTTCCAAGGCAAAGGGTACGAGCACTCTGTCCTCCTCTTTAGCCAAGCCCTGGCCCCATCCACTTTTTATGAAGTGCTGATCCCACTCCATCGCCAATGAATTCGCATTGCGAATTACCTGGATGACTGGCTATCTGTGCTCCTTCAGAGGAGCAAGCCAGGCCCACTTAGTCAGCTTGGGCCTGACTCTGAACGGGAAGAGGGGACACCTCACCCCCTCCAGAAAGAGGGTCTTTCTGGGCCTGGTTTTGGACACAGTGTCCATGCGAGCCTCTCTGACCCAGAGAGGCAGCATGTTTTTGATAGAGAGTCTGTCCCACTTTGCTTCAGTGCGGCAGGTGAAAGTAAGCATTGCCGGATGTTGCTCGGCACCCGAATCTGCAGTTTTACAGCCTGCTTGGCCCCTAGATGGGAGTGGCCGCAGGGCCTAGAGCCAGCAGTGCTAGAAATCGAAGTGGGCAGATTTCAGCCGCTGCTGCTACAATAACGGGTTTGGCTAGAAAAATCCCCACTATGGGGTTGTTTGGCAGCCATCCTGGACTGCCATGAGCGTATCGAAGGCCTGTCGGTGGGATCTTACCCCCTCGCCAGTTTCTCTGAGGAGCCAGACGGCCTTTTGTGGGACTTAAAGCTGGTTTTGAGTCCCCTCACTGAGCCACCCTTCGAGCTGGCCGGACTCAGTCTAAACATTGAAGACTGCCTTCCTGCTCAGTCAGTACACCCCTCCTGTGTGTGGTTGGGTTACGACCCTCTGCTCCACTTGGGGGCGCTGGTATTCTTAGTCTATGTTTACCTGGGAACTGCGCTCACCTGCGGGAGAGCCATGTAAGGAGTTCCAGGGGTGATCCCTTCCTATAAAAGGGCCTGTCCTGAAGGAGGATGAGGCCTCTCCTCTCTCATTTTTGTTTTGGCCTCCGTGCACACAGGTCTGGTAGTCTGACCCCGTAATGGGTAATTTCAGTTGTGCTCTTTACTGGTTTTGTTGCGTGTGAATAAAATAATGAACTTCTCGTACAAATTTGGGGTCGGCTTCTCTTTGTTTACGGTGGCTTTGTTGCAGCCGTAACATATTGGGAGAGATTATTTCGGATCCATATTTGGCATGGTAGCTATGTGTATCTTCAGGGTCTGTGTGAATGGGTACGATTCACATCGATTTCTTTAGCTGCGCCTAATGTATTTGTTTGAGTAAAAATTGTTTGTGGGACCGGCGATTCGTTTCTGTATAGCCTATATTGTTTCACCCCAGTGTATAGCTGTAGACGCCGGGAAAGTCCAGAGGTCTTGCCACTTTATTATTTTTCCTTTTTTGTTTTTGGTGTTGATTATGAGTGAGCATATGCGTGGATGCACTGAAGCAAACTGATCAATTGGTTTACTGATAGTGTATACGAGCTCATCGTTCAAAGTTGCCTCGGGCCCAGAAAAGCACCAAAGACTAGTTTAGTCTCTTGGATAGGAACACTGGGGGGGACTGGTCTCAGACAGGATAGTCTATCGGCTGATTAGCCATTGTGGCTGTGTATTTCCTTTCCTGCTGTTATCCGGGTTGATTAAGTATAGTATGAGTTTGGTAGCGCTCCTTTTTAAAAAGTGTTGACCTAGTAGTTCCCTTACTCCTGTACGTCAGACCTGTGTTTTAGAAATGGCTTCAAATATTGATGATTTTATTTTGGATCCATCGGAGGAACTGCTAGTTTTATACACAAAACACCAGTTGTTAAAACTGGCAGATCACTATAATGTAGTAACTTTTGGACTTTGCAAAAAGATACAATTAAAATCATAGTAAAAGCCAACCTGGTTGAGCAGGGGATTATTCCAGTTCATCCAGAGGGAGAGGAAGAGGGCTTTTTCCCAAAGTCCTGGTTTCAGCGGCTCGAAAGAGTTAATTCAGTTTAGAGAGATGGAGTTGAGAAAGCTGGAATTCGAGGCATCGGCAAGGCATGATGCACTCAAATTTAAAAAAACTGGAATACCAGGTGAGGGAATTGGAGTCAAAAGAGAGGGAGAGACTTGAGGAAATTTAGGCCAGAGAGAAATAAATGGCAGCTAGAGGAAAAGCAGTCCCTGAGATTGAACTGAAAAAGTTGGGGCTGCAGACCCAAGCAAAGGAAATTGAGGCCAGGATTGAGTTTAAAAAATTGGAGATTGCCACTCTGCCTTCTCACTCTCCCTCACCATTCCCCTAGCTTTGATCTAACCCACAATCTGCGATTAATTCCACCTTTTAATTAATTCCACCTTCTAAACTGGCCTGACGCTACAAGAACTCTCATGTTACAGTGTGTTTTCACAGGTAAAGCACAAGCAGTATATTCCTCCCTTTCGCCAGATGAGTCTCTCGACTATGTAACCGTGAAAAGTGCTGTTTTGAGAGTTTATGAATTAGTGCCAGACAGGGCTCGACATTAGCGATTGTCCGGGACAGACAAGCATAATACAGCTTAACTTGCCCAAACGGACAAGTAAAAAATAAAAATAAATAAATGGATAACGTTAGTAATTCTGTCTGATCAGAAAGTGTTGCAGTGTCGCACTGAAAACTCTAATTCTCTTAATTACGTGAATATCACTAGGTTCAATGATTGGGAGATTTGGAGTTTTTGCAGCGCGAGTAATTTTTGTTCCAAATTGTGAAGCTCGTTGACTGACTGGAAATCGAAACAAGCAGTCGACCTGCAGACATATAAGCGCACTTAAAAAAAAAAGGGGGAGAATCTTTATTTGTGCATTGACTAAAGACAAAAATAAAACTTTAAGATCATGAAATATTTGGCATATTTGTTGCTAAATGCTTCTTTATTTGAAGCATATGTCTGTTAAGCTCCAAAGTTGACCAACAATGCAAATAATAACAACTTTATTTATATAGCACTTTTTTAAACACTGGGTTATAAAGTGCTGTACAAAATAAAAGAACAAAAAACAACAGAGATGAAGATAAACAAATAAAAAGAAATATACTAAAATAAATACAATACAAAGTAGTAAAATACAATTAACTGTAATAAAAACTGTCCATAAAAGTGAGTTTTCAATTGGGATTTAAAAAATTATGGCCATTGTGTCTGGAAGGCAGTTCCAGATTCTTGGGGCCCTGACAGCAAAAGCCTTTGGATTTCAACCTAAACTTTGGAACAGTGAGTAGAGCTATGCCCTTGCAGTGAGTAGGCTGCACTGCTGGTAAGGGATAAAAGCTTGGAGATATAAAAAGGGGCTACACCATGTATGTTATCAATAAAATCTTGCACAATTTGACAGGGGGTCAAGCAACACCAGCTTACTGAAGCTGCTGCCAGAATCAGACAGAGGGGACCTGATGCCCCACCATCACCTGTCCTCACAGGATGGAGGAAAATATGTTGGTGAAAATGCACACTGCTTATTATGCAGCCAGAGAAGAGCAGCCCTCTACCCGATTTACAACCCTACATGGTTTAATCTACAAAATCTAACTTTCCAACTGCTACGCGTCCAACAAGGCTTGTGTACGGTGCAAACACATGCACACATACGGGCATTGTGTAATTGTTGTTAATAAGCTAATAAATCACAAGAATTGGCCAAATCTCTGTCGGTTTTATTTATTTATTTAATAGGCCTTTATTTTCAGTTTCGGACAAGTAAGTTTAGCCAAAAAGTTAATGTCAAGCCCTGCCTGAGGCTTATCGCCAAAAAAAAGCTAGAAGCAAACGTATGATCACTAGTGTGTCTCCGCTAAGGTCAGTTAATTTAAGGAATTGCGTAAAGTGATTATAGAGAATTTTTAAAATGCTGTGCCGGATTGAATAGCCACATACATTAACAAACAAAAAGTAAATACTCCAGCAGCTGCTGGAGAAGCGTTGGCCCGCTTCCTCGTTCCAAAACTGGAAATGCATACTTACTTATGAATATGTGTCAAGCCACCCGTTATCTTGAAGCATTGCCGCTTCGTAAGATTACAGCTAAAGCTGCCTTAAAGGTTCTGACAAAATTCAGAAGTTTGTTTGAACTCATAAAGGTGTGTTTGGGAATCAAAAGTTCCGTAGTGTAGAAAAACCTGCTCCTGTCGGTTCTGTCTCAGATGATTCTGACTATGGCAAAAAGGCTGGTAGTTGTCCGGTGGGTACGGTCGTTGAACCTTGGTACCGCAACTACTGTAAACAGAGAGGACATTTTACTTTGAGCTGTCCTATACTGAAGTCCAAGTCCACTGCTAAACCTGCTGCTTTAGCTGCTCTCTTGCGTTCACGATCTTTAGGCAGGCCTATTGTTTCTCCTCAGGGAAAATTGACATCTCAAGGAACACCAGATTCATGTGACTATGCACTGTTCCTTACAGAGGTTTTTGTTTCTGTGCCTGGTAAAGTAGAGTTAAGCAAATTTCCGGTTAAGATTGGGGCCAATTAACCTCTTGAGCTGACTGGCCAAAATGGCAATTCCCGCCTCAAATTTCATACGAAAATGAGAATGGTTATAACCCTGGAACTATTCATAGCACATGCATATACCTGATATCATTTGAAAGATTACATCTTGTAGTTTATAATGGTATATTCAGATTACATCAAGGAGGAAGAGAATTCATACAATACAACATATGGTACATTAATAATAACCGTTTTTTATTATTTCAATGTTCAAACAGATATTTGACATCTGATTAAAAATGTTCTTCATAATGAATCTCTCTTTTGACACTCCACATTTCCTCAATTACATGTTACCAACAATTGTCAAAAGACCAGCTGTTGATCCAACAAACAGAACATAGTGTGCAAGGGCTTTTGTAGGTGGTTACTAAGGCATTCTTAGGAGCTGTTGAAATGCAAATTGTGAAATGTGGATATTCAAATATATAACTGGAATCATTTGAAAGGGGGCAATTGAAGTCTGTGATGGTATGCTCAGATGAGACAACCCATACTTCAATGTTTAGAACAATAACAGTGTAACCATTGTTACGGTCACCCCAAGAATACACCAGGCTCGTGGGTAACCATGACATAATTGACACGAACAAGCAAGTTTGAAAAAATATTATTTATTTATTTATTACCAAAAGAACAAATCTACAAAACTTACCCAAAAGAAAGAGGTCAGGTGGGTTGGCCAAAAGGAACAAAAGGAGGGGAGCCGCCCGGCCCGAACACGCAGTGGCCCGCCAGAGCCGGGGACTCCCTTAAACTACCAAAACATTCAAAGAAACTAAACTATCAAAATAAAGCCACGAAAACAGAACTACCAACCCACTATCCCTAAAGTATAATAAATTAAGCAAAGTAAAACAATAAACCCAAAACAACCCCTAAGAAGAGCACCTGAGTGGTGCTACCAGCATGAGTGGAGAGAGAGGGATAGAGCTGAGGTCTGCCTCCATTTATAGCCCACTTTAGGGTGGGACCTAATCAGCCAGACCAGCTCCAGCTGAGAAGGCGATCAGCAGGACCAGATCCAGCTGATAAAGGGGAGCCAGGCAGATCTCAGCCTATAAAAGAACACATAAGTGAATACAAGAACACATAAGTGAATACAAACGACAAAATAATACAGGAGGGAGGGAGCGCATGTGCCCAAAACACAACACCATATAAATGTTTACATACACAACCCATACTACACAAGATGCTGTAGAGAAATAATAACCATTTTGTATAAGTTAAATGGTTAGAACAATAACAGTGTAACTATAACTATTTACGTACACAACCCATACTATGCAAGATGTTGTAGAGAAATAATAACCATTTTGAATTAGTTCAATGTTTATAACAATAACATTGTAACTATACACATATTTTTGCGTTTTATGTTTTGTGAGTTTTCTTGTAAATATTTACAGTATATACAAACTCATACACAGTCACGGACACACTTCTCAGACACGCTTGCGCTCAGGGAAGGGATCCTGGCCTCATCATCTGGGGAGTCCACACTGCAGAGCAGAATGGAAATAAATAATACTGTAAGACACTATAAGACAACCTTCTGTAGTGCAGTAGGGATGATAATGATAATGAACTTGAATTGTATATCACTTTTGAAGACAGTATTACTGTCACGAACCAAACACGGGCTGAACCCAAATGCAACGACCAAGAGACAGGTGAACAGAAATGAGTATTTATTAGGAGCTTTGGGGTAGTCCCAAGCTGAACACACGTTAACACAATAGTAAAGAGAAATGAGGAAGTCCTCCGGCAAAGCGAACTGCTCCAAGCCGGAGCTGGACTTAGATCACCCCTGGAAGTACCAAGCCGAACTTGGACTGGTACTGGACCGGGCGAACCAACAGGAACTGGATCACGGAAGCGAGGTGTGTTCCAAACCGGAACTGGACCTGTACTGGACCGGGAGGTCCACACTGGAACTGGATCACGGGAACGAAGGGTTGTTCCGAACCGGAACTGGACTTGATACGGGAGGTGAGTTCCGAACCGGAACTGGACTGGTTCTGAACCGGGAGGTCCAACAGGAACTGGATCACGGGAACGACGGGTTGTTCCAAACCGGGACTGGACTGGATGCGGGAGATGAGTCCCGAACCGGAACTGGACTGGATCTGGACCGGGAGGTCCAACAGGAACTGGACTGAAGGCAGAGGTAGGTAAACGGCAGGACACGGCAGGGCGGAGCAGTGTAGCGGAGCTCAGGTTGGCCCGGTAGGGGCAGCTGGGCCACAGAGGAGTCTAGAACCGTAACCGCAGCAATGGAGGTAGCCACGGCCGGACAGGAACCACTGTAGGGTGGAGAGGCAGAGCACCCAACTGCGGACGCAACGTTAACTGGGAGCAGGGGTACCGCAACACACACAGGGAGACTTAACAGCTACAGACTGGAAGGTACAGGTGAAGCTGGTAATTAAAGTAGACAGGTTAAAGGCAGGGTAAACCGCAACTGACAGGGCTGGATTACTACCAAACAGCTGGTTCTGGAACAGAGGAGCTAACAGGAAAAACCCACAGCAGAGTTTTAGCGAACAGGACTAGAAAACAGGAGACCAGGATACAAACGAAGTACGTTAACGAACTGGCGCCGAACAGCAGCCAGCCGGAGGTATAAGTAAGGGAGTGAAATTGAAAACAATAACGAAAGCGTGAGGAATGTAACCGAGGGTGATTGACTAATTGACCGGTGGGGAATGCATGCAACAAGGGGGGAAGGAGATAGGTTGAAACCGAAGTGGGGGAACAGAGTGAAACAGACAGAAGGGGCACGCCCAGCCTGTAGCAACGGGGAAAACACGGACAAAGGGAATCCGACATGACACGGGAGGAAAGGGAAAAACATGGAAAACGGACAGGAAGGGAACGGAACATTACAATTACTGTGCTTTACATGCACTGTGAGAGTGAAACCACCACTGATCATGGATATGTTATCCTAATACCTATTCAGAATGCAGATCCCCTGAATAAGCTCCCACAAAGGCAACACATGTAAAGTTGTGGGGGGGGGTCTGTAAAACAATACACTAATCATATAAGTTACTTTGACAATGCCTAGGCAATTATTGTCAGTTTGATCTGAATGGAGGTCCCTCAATTGATGTGGTATAATTCACACCTTGCCTATACTCTATTGTCTAAAGCAAAGATGTATAGATTATCTATCTAGACTAGATCTATGCCAATCTATTATTTGACAATAGAAAGATAATCTAGCCTAGCTAGCCCATATGCAAAAGGTCTGTAAAAATCATATATCATACTCGCAAAGTTTTATAAAATATCATATATGTTGATTAGTATTATATTATATATTTGTATACAGTTCATATACAATCTCTGAATGTTTATTATAGGGAGTACCAGGTATGTTAGGAAACTATTTCATTTTAGTATGAAATGTATATGCTAGTTCTCCACCACATATTTATTTTATTTGTTTTGATGTTTTGTGTATAGCATATTGGATTTTTACCGAACTTTTGCAGATAGGAGTTTGTTTTCTTCTAGCTGTAACTGTGGGAATTACGTCTTCTGGTGGGAGTCGAAACAATAGCAGAAATATAGCAGAAATAGCTCTCTCTTAGCGGAAAAATTACTGAGCCGCAGGAACATCTGGCTATAACATACCCGTGTAAGTCTCTACCCCTCCCCCCTCTCTCTTTCACTCCTAGCTGTAGCTGCGGGAATTATTATGTTTGGTCTTCCTTCGTGGCAAAATAATGACTACCAGTCTACTTTCCCTATTCTGACTCTTTACATCCAAACCAAACAACTGGGGGGATATACTAAGAAGCAGGATTACTTAAGATAGCTGGACATCTGCACTGAGTAAAAGCGGGAACAGCACTTTTTACTTCAGTCTGTGTTACAGATTTGAGATGCATGGCTCCGGGTTTTCCTCAGTGTGGTTAACGTTTTCAGCTAAGTAACATTATTCCTGCTTCGTAGTATTCCCCCTGGTTCGCTATAGCACAAAACACAATGTTTATAAATACAAGGAAGTTGTCATTGTCACAAATGAATACTTACAAATCCAAAACAGGGTCTATCCCTTCGAGGAAGAACTCCTCCACCGGAGTCACAGCTGTTGAACCTCCGTGTCGCTCTCTCTCTCCAACTCCTCCAACACCTCAATCATAAAAAAACTTTTTGGGATGTTTTTCCATGGCTAACAAATCTAAATAACCGTAGCTAGCTTGCGAGACTGCAGTTCACAAGTTGACAAGACACCACTGACTGACTGACAGCGCGAGTGACAGTCAGTCGAGTAGAGACACCACACGTGTATACAGTCAAGCTGGAAAGTTTGCCCACCCCTTTCACCTTCTCCACATTTTATTACATTACAGACATATTCTACAATAGATTGAGTTCATTTTTTGTCGCAAAAATTCTACACAAAATAGCCCATAATGACAAAGTGAAAACATGTTTTTAGAAATTTTTGCAAATGTATTAAAAATCTAAAACTGAAATCTCATTTACATAAGTATTCATACCCTTTGCTTTAACATATTTTTAAAGTATCATATTTAATATTTGGTCGCATATCCTTTGCATGCTGTTACTTCCTGAAGTCTGTGACCAATCAACATCAAAAGACTCTCAATATCTTATTTTCAGGTACTGTTACAAGCGGTGAAGGTGAAAGGGGTGTTCAGACTTTCCGGCTTGACTGTATATACCTGTATATATATTTTTTTGTCAAAATGTTCTGTGACAGTAGGCTATTCACTACAGTTCTTCTGAACATGTTATCATATTTATTTGAAAATATAGGCTTGGCATCTGTTCACAAGAACATCAGGATTGATTTCTTATCTCCATTAGGCTATATCTTCCTACTAACAACAGGACGAGAGCACGTTGAGCATAACGTATAGGCTATCCTTTTTTGGCGAAATAAACAAAACAAAAACTGAGTCTGACATTTCGAGCCATGAATCATCATAGCTTTACTCATATGGAAACCCATATGGTTGTAGATTTGATAAGTGGAATGTTACGTTTCTGAAAATACCATGATTATTGCGGCAACTTTTATTTTCGAGCCGGGTTCTATGCATTTTCTGCATTTTGTCAATTTCAAGACCGGGAAATGAGCGGAGACTGCTCATATTTTGGCACCTTGGTCATTGTGTACGTCCTACATAATGGGGAATCCCTGGGATGTATAGAAAGGGGAGAAATTCTTCTTTCACTAGATACCAACACTTACCGCTGCGCTGTATTACGTAAACGTGCCTTACGATACAAAAATAAAATAGGCGCCAAATCGCAACTGGTGACCGAATTCGGCCACCAGTCAGCTCAAGAGGTTTAAGACCAGTGGTTCTCCGAAACTTCTCCAGCTAATCTCTTGATTTCAGTCTCCGGTTATATCGGGCCTGTGCCATAGCTAAGACACGACTAAAAGCCTCCCAAGAAAAAATTAAGTGCTGGTTTGATCAAGGGGCTAAGGTATGCCGTTTTGAGCCTGGAGATGAAGTCTTGGCCTCGCGGCCTATCGTTGGTTCAGTTTTCCAGGCCAAGTTTTGTGGTCCTTACCTTGTGGAGAGTAGAGATTCAGACTTCGACTACTTAATTGCCACTCCGGATCGTAAAAAAACGTATTCAGCTCTGCCACGTTAACCTTTTGAAACCCTATCATGCTCGTCCTTCAGCGTCTGTAGCCCTGAAAACTGGTGGGGTTTTGGGAAATACCCCATCTAAGCCTGTAGCCTTGTCCAAGGTGCTGAACTCTGCTGACCTTTTTTCGGTGTTTACCAGGTTAGGTGCCACTCGCCATTCTCTGCAGCCGACCCTGGTAAACACAGAAGAAAGTGAGACTTCACCGGCTAACGAAATGTTGAAGGGTAGGTTAAACAATTCGGGATTCCTAGCTAACCTCGACACTCGTTTTTTCTCATTTATCTAGCATTAAACGGTCTGACTTGGTGCATTTGATTAAAACTCATAGGTTCCGGTTTCCTGGTTTCCTCTCGAACCACTCTCATGTATCACAATATTGATGTCGGTGATGCACAGCCGAGTAAACAACACTTTTACCGTATTTCTCCATAAAAGAGCGAATAACTTAAAAAAGAGCTACGTTACATGCTGGAAAATGACATTACGCAACCCTGCTTTTCCAGCTGGTCTAGCCCGTGTCTCTTAATTGGGAAACCTGATGTCTCTTGCCATTTTTGTACCGATTACCGAAAAGTGAATGCCGTAAGTAAAGCAGACTGTTATCCACTCCCGAGAATGGAGGACTGCGTTGATCTGGTGGGTTCTGCACGGTTTGTTAGTAAAATCTACCTCCTTAAAGGCTACTGGTAGGTTCCGCTTACGGGATGCAGAATGCACCGGCTACCTTCCAGCGGTTAATGAATGGAGCAAAAAGTATGAGCTAATTTCAAGCCAGACGAAATAGAAGAGTGATGGGTGCTAATAAGTGTTTTATCACTAAACTGCAACACATCATTCGGGTCTGCCATAAGCCTTTCCATAATTAAATGCTGCTTATTGACATTTCCCAAAAGTAATCAAAGAGCAGCCATTAACGATATGGAGTTAGCCAGCCAGCGAGTGTTACAGTTCTAATACAGTTCTAACCCCCGTCAATTGTTCTCCATCTTCTCCTCCTTCCTCAGCAAACCCCCTCCTGCTCCTCATTCCTAGTTCACTGCAGACGACTTCGCAGATTTCTTAGATGAGAAGATCGCACACATCCACAGCTCGTTCAGCCCCACTCCCCCTCCCCTCACAGACACTGTTTTCTACTCTCTTCCTCTCTCTGCCCCTTCTGTGTCCCCCCGTTTCTCCACCCTTTCTCTCCTTTCTGAGACCGATGTATCCCATCTCCTACTCTCCCATCGCCCCACTACTTGTGCCCTCGACCCTATCCCTTCATCTCTCCTCCAGGCAACCCCAGATATCCTCCCTTTTGTGACCTCCCCGACCTCTGGCTGCTTCCCCTTATCCTTCAAGAGAGCCCACATCACCCCGATCCTGAAAAAACCTACGCTGGACCCCTCATCCAAAACGGGTTTTTAGAAAATATGCAATTTTATTTTATCTGTACACACCCTTAGATTTTTGCCCATTCCTCTTAGCATATCCTTGCAAGCTCCATCAGGTTGGATGGGGAGCGTCGGTACACAGCCATTTTCAGCTCTTTCCACAGATGTTCAATTGGATTCAGGTCTGGGCTCTGACTCGGCCACTCAAGGACATGCACAGACTTTATTCAAAGCCACTCCTTTGTTCTCTTGGCTGTGTGCTTTGGGTCGTCGTCATGTTGGAAGGTAAACCTTCGCCCCAGTCTGAGGTCCAGAGCACTCTGGAGCAGGTTTTCTTCAAGGATCTCGGTGTACTTAGCTGCACTCATCTTTCCCTCTATCAGGATTAGTCGCCCCGTTCCCGCTGCTGAAAAACATCCCCACATTATGATGCTGCCACCGCCATGCTTCACTGTAGGGATGGCATTAGCCAGGTGATGAGCGGTGCCTGGTTTCAGGCTAAAAAGTTCCATTTTGGTTTCATCAGACCAGAGAATCTTGATTCTCAAGGTTTGAGTCCTCTAGGTGCCTTTTGGCAAACTCCAAGCGGGCTGTGATGTGCTTTTTTTTACTAAGGAGGGGCTTCCGTCTGGCCACTCTACCATAAAGGCCTGATTGGTGGAGTGCTACCTGGATGGTTGATCTTCTGAAAGGTTCTCCCATCCACAAGGATACGCTGGAGTATATCCTAGTGACCCTCGGGTTCCTGCTCACCTCCCTGGCTAAGGCCCGTCCTCCCCGATTGCTCAGTTTGGCCGGGCGGCCAGGTCTAGGAAGATTTTTGGTGGTTCCAAACTTCTTCCATTTACGAATGATGGTGGCCACTGTGCTCTTTGGGACCTGTAAAGCTGCAGAGATATTTCCGTACCCCTTAGTTTAGGGCACCTGCAGGATACGTTCTCAGACCCCTGCCCATACTGTTGGCATGTCTTTGGAGACTAAGCAGGGTAGATTGGATGCATTTATGTGTCATATGCCCCCCTCTGGCAGGACGCCACCCACAGTAGGGGTTGCCCCTAAAAGCAGAAGTCACGCTGCAGTTCAGCAGCTGGCTGCTGTGCTGGGAACCCATACTAAAGTTGAACAGCTCCCCAGCATGGTCCCCCTGAGGGGCCTCCAGCGGAGGAGGATCCTAGCACGGATCCGAACTTGAGGGGGTTGAGGCGCCTTCCACAGTGGCTTCCAACACCCTATTTTCTCAGAATCTGCCCTTCACATTTTGCCAATCTGAGAGGGGTTCAGTGGAAGGTTCGGGGTCCACTGAAGACTCAATGGACTACTCAGCCTCTCTACGAACGATTCTTCGTTCGGCCTTAGCATGCATGAACTGCGATGTGCCCCAGGCTGTTCCAAAGGAGACGACTAGGTTTCATTACCATGCCGTCACCACCTATTTTTTTGGTGGAACAAACTAAGCGGGTGCCTGCGGATTTTGTGGGACGTTCGCGTCCATGTTGGGTCCACTGAGGTCCATGAGCTTGACCATATGCCCTCTGTTGAGCCCGCCATCGCGGCGCTTGTGGTATCTCCAGAGGAGGCCATTCTGGCAGATGCCCTAGACCACAGTGTAGAGCAACTGATGATCTGCTCTGTAGGTCATATAATGCGGCTGCCAGGGTGGTGCGGATTGGGAATTCACTTTCCTGGCTTTTCCTGCTTGCACAGGATGCTAGATTTGGGGGTGGACACCTTCAGGCATTTGCGTTCATGACACATGAGCTTGGTCATGTGATGCCCTTGCTCGTGATGACCTGGCGTCAGGTGTGGTCTGATGACCTGGCGTCAGGTCTTTACGGAGGCAGCCTTGACAGACACCTGAGCACTCTGTGGAGGCATTGAAACACAGGGAGCGGCAGATACCCCCCCCTTCAACACACTACTGTTCGTTGGACCCAGGCTATGGCTCGTGGTCATGCACAGCCCTCGCATACGAACCAAGGAGCCCCTCATTGTCCAGCCACCTGTGCAGCGGCGTCTGATTCATGACACAAACCCATGGGTCCACCTGGCTGTCCAGCTAGGGTACAGCAGAAATGTTACAGAGCTGTACAATGCGACATATATGTCGCATGTGCTACGAAAAAATCGGTCTGTGCGATAAATTAATTTACTGCAGTAGCACCCGTGCGATAGCCTGTGTGTGAGAAAAAAACTTTTTTATTTTGCGTGTGAAGTGACGGTTTGTGTGAAGTGAATCGATGCGCCTCAATATTCTCTTTGGTAGTTGTAGTCTATCGTGCAATTAAGAACCACGTTTGCGTAGAGTCCATACATCCAACACCAAATCTCCCCTTTTACTCAGCGAGTCGAGCGAGCTAGCTATCTATCTGGGACACTGGGATGACGACAAAATGAAGAGGTATTTTCAAGTATTAAATCAAAGTAAAGTAGGAGAAAAGCAAAACAAAACCCCCAAACGAGCCCGCGAGGAATCCCTGCCAAATGAAAAGTGCGAAACAAGAAAGAAGATTTACAGGCACATTTGGACATTTGTATCAACCTCTGACTCTGATCAGCCAGTAGCTGTGTAACGTTAGCTAGCTAGCTGGCACTCAAATAACGGCAATCAAACAAGCTTAACGTTTATTTGGGAACACGAGCTGGCTAGCATAACCAGTATATTTGTATTTTTCAACTAACTTAGTCATTACCATTTCTCTTGAACGTTTGTATCACAATATACCTGATGGCCACCTCCATTTAATTCATTAGCATATTGATGGTGGACAATTAGAGGGAAACCAGGAAATCTTTGTCTTATATAACCATCACATTAACGTGTGTGTGTGTGAGAATACAGGTGCAGCTCAAAAAATTAGAATATCGTGAAAAAGTTCAATATTTTTTGTCACTCATGTCAGAAAGTGAAACTCATATATTATATAGATTAATTACACAGAGTGAAATATTTCAAGCCTTTATTTCTTGTAATTTTGATGATTATGGCTTACAGCTAATGAAAACCCAAATTCAGTGTCTCAGAAAATTGGAATATTGTGAAAAAGTTCAATATTGGAAACTCATGGTGTCACACTAATCAGCTAATTAACTCAAAACACCTGCAAAGGTTTCCTGAGCCTTTAAATGGTCTCTCAGTCTGGTTCAGTTGGCTACACAATCACGGGGAAGACTGCTGACTTGACAGATGTCCAGAAGACAGTCATTGACACCCTCCACAAGGAGGGTAAGCCACAAAAGATAATTGCTAAAGAAGCTGGTTGTTCAGAGTGCTGTATCCAAGCATATTCATAGAAAGTTGAGTGGAAGGAAAAAGTGTGGTAGGAAAAGGTGCACAAGCAACAGGGATAACCGCAGCCTTGAGAGGATTGTCAAGCAAAATCCATTCAAGAATTTGGGGGAGCTTCACATGGGGGTGGACTGAGGCTGGAGTCAGTGCATCAAGAGTCACCACGCACTGACGAATCCAGGACATGGGCTACAAATGTCGCATTCCTCGTGTCAAGCCACTCCTGAACCAGAGACAATGTCAGAAGCGTCTTACCTGGGCTAAGGAGAAAAAGAACTGGACTGTTGCTCAGTGGTCCAAAGTCCTATTTTCAGATGAAAGTACATTTTGCATTTCATTTGGAAATCAAGGTCCCAGAGTCTGGAGGAAGAGTGGAGAGGCACAGAATCCACGTTGCTTGAAGTCCAGTGTGAAGTTTCCACAGTCAGTGATGATTTGGGGTGCCATGTCCACTGTGTTTTCTGAAGTCCACAGTCAACGCAGCCATCTATCAGGAAATTTTAGAGCACTTCATGCTTCCTTCTGCTGACAAGCTTTATGGAGATGCTGATTTCATTTTCCAGCAGGACTTGGCACCTGCCCACACTGCCAAAAGTACCAAAAGCTGGTTCAATGACCATGGTATTACTGTGCTTGATTGGCCAGCAAACTCGCCTGACCTGAACCCCATAGAGAATCTATGGGGTATTGTCAAGAGGAAGATGAGAGACACCAGACCCAACAATGCAGACGACCTGAAGGCCAATATCAAAGCAACCTGATACACCTCAGCAGTATTGAGTGCATAGAAATGAACATACTTTTCAGAAGGCTAACATTTCTGTTTAAAATATCCTTTTTTATTGATCTTATGTAATATTCCAATTTTCTGAGACACCGAATTTGGGTTTTCATTAGCTGTAAGCCATAATCATCAAAATGACAAGAAATAAAGGCTTGAAATATTTCACTCTGTGTAATGAATCTATATAATATATGAGTTTCACTTTCTGACATGAGTGACAAAAAATATTGACCTTTTTCACGATATTCAAATTTTTTGAGCTGCACCTGTATTTATTTTGCTAGCCAGAACTAAGTTACCAAACGTTTTTAACAAGTTAGCTAACGTTTTGTGCTACCTCATGTCTAATTGACTAAGTTAAGTAGCCTAAGTTATAATGGGGATTGCTGGCACAATCACTCACTGATTTCGTCTTAGCTAAATCGTTCTGTGGTAGATAACGTTATATTTGCTTGGCATAGCTGACTACTTACGCTGAAACTTATTGCCGGGCGATAGGCCAGCCTAAAAGAGTGAAATTAGCTAACTGACTAACGTCTACCTTGTTGAAAGTCACGCGAGAAGTGGTGAAAATAGGCAGAGTAAATGGTGGTATTATACTGATCTTGCAGTGTTTGTGTGTAAGCACAGTTACTTAACAACCGACGCCACTTTTTTCATATCATGCGCAGCTAATCGGTTGGGTAAACCGGTAGACCGGTAAACGGGTAGACCGGTTTCTAAGCAACATCACAGTAGAGGTGCACACAATGCTGGGGAAGAATATTCAATATTTCAAAAGAAATCAACATCAGCATGTAATTGAAGAAGCTGGAATGGATAATGAAGGACACTTGTTTAACTTGGAATATGTTAGTTACATCAACACTGAGCTAGCTAAGCAGTTTGGTGTAAATATGTGTAATCATTTTTCAATTTAGCAAGAGTCCAGGAAGTATTTATGCTGGTTTCCATCTCATCATATAACTAACGTTATGCACTCAATTGAATGAAGACAGCTTTGACCGTATTCATCATAGGTTTCTATCACAATGACAGTGTAAACATATTCATCATAGGTTTCTATCACAATGACAGTATAAACACAGCACCATCTTTATGACCTATTTCGTGCAGCAGCAGTCCCTCACACTCAGTATGCGAGTGGGAGAGAGATGGCTAATGTTAGCCACAAAGAAATCGTGCACCTCACTGCTGATGAAAAACATGTTAGGGGAGACCGAGGCATCTTGGCACAATTTGGTTCTCACTTACATTTCTCAGTCACAGTACATCACAGATATTAAAGCTTGGATGCTTTCCAATTCCCTGCTCCTAAACTCAAGAGAAGACCGAAATGCTGGTTTTAGATCCAAAAAAACAATGGGAGAAATTGTGTACACCTACTTAAAATTTTGATAGTTGTTTAGTTGTTCCAAATTCAGCTGTGAAAGACCTAGGTGTTACTATAGAACCAAATTTATCCTTTAGCGTGCACATAAAACATATCTAGAGTAGCTTTCTTTCAGTTAAGGAACATAGCCAAAATTAGGCACAAGGGGACGCAGAGAAATTGATCCATGCTTTTGTTACGTCTAGGCTAGATTGCTGTAATGCAATGCTGTAATGACTGCCCTAAGTCCTTGCTAAATAATCTCCAGCTTGGGCAGAATGCAGCCGCTTGCATTTTAACTAGAACTAAGAAATATGAGCATATTACCCCAGTACTAGCATCGCTTCATTGGCTACCAATTAAGTATAGGATAGACTTTAAGGTTTTGCTTCTGACCTTTAAAGCTCTAAATGTACTTGCACCAGTGTATACAGTCAAGCCGGAAAGTCTGCCCACCCCTTTCACCATCTCCATGTTTTATTACATTACAGACATATTCTACAATAGATTGAGTGAATTTTTTGTCTACACAACGAGCCCCAAACCATCACTCTGTTGCCAGATATGGAGTAGATGTGGATGGATCACTGCAAGGGTTATTTCTCCTGACTCATTTTTCTATAGAACTCTATGGGGGGAAAAAAGTCAGGAGAAACAACCATTAAAGGGATCCATCCACATCTACTCCATATCTGGCTGGAGAGTGATGGTTTGGGGCTTGTTTGATACCTTAGACCAGTGGTGTAAAACTCATTTTCACCCCGGGCCACATCAGCATTATGGGTGCAATCCCGTTAACCAGCCACGTAGATACACGCGTCAGATACTTAAGTTCTCGCGGGCCGCATAAAATGACGTGGCGGGCCGGATTCCGCGTCAGATAATTAAGTTCTCGCGGGCCACAAAAAATGACGTGGCGGGCCGGATTTGGCCCGCGGGCCGGGAGTTTGACACCTATGCCTTAGACCCTTGCTGAATCTAGTCTCACCCCCCAATTCTCATAGAGATCAGTTCAAATGCAGAGAGGTTACAGTATCGCTTGTAACAGTACCTGAAAATTAGATATCGAGTCTTTTGATGTTGATTGGTCACAGACTTCAGGAAGTAACAGCATACAAAGGATATGTGAAGTATTAAATATGATACTTTAAAAATATGTTAAAGCAAAGGGTATGAATAATCAGTTTTCGATTTTTAATGCATTTGCAAAACATTTAAAAAAACATGTTTTCACTTTGTCATTATGGGCTATTTTGTGTAGAATTTTGCGACAAAAATTGAACTCAATCTATTGTAGAATATGTCTGTAATGTAATAAAACATGGAGAAGGTGAAAGGGGGAGACTTTCCGGCTTGACTGTATGTAATCTGATTTTACCCTATAAACCGAAAAAATCACTTTGTTCCCAAGATGCAGGCTACTTAGTAGTCCCTAGAATATCTAAAAACTTGACGGGTGGTAGAGCTTTCTCCTACAGAGTGCTACTACTGTGGAACACCCTGCCAAAATCTATTAGGGAATCAGACACAGTCTCAATATTTAAATCTTCTTAATATTTAGATTTTAAAAACGCACCTTTATGATCAGGCTTATAATGAGTTGTAGTCCAGAGACAGGACCAGAAAAGCCTTTAACCAGAGAGTAATGTGGAGTTGCATCCTTTCCTTATTGTCACCTGTCAACAGCTGTGACCCCATCTTCCTGGGCTGGCTCTTGATAGGTGGGTAGGATTGTTTTCGCTCTCATGACTGGATGGGTTCTCAAACTTTGTCTTCATAGCTATGCAGCCATAGATTACTCCTGGCGGGAGCACTTGTCCAACCCCCGGTGCACGCTGTGGGCCGAATGAATCGTCTAGCTTTAACCATGCACGTGCAGAACGAAGACGTAACTTTCGCAAAGAGCCAGATATTTTTAGTTCAGTTTTAGTTAAGTTCTGTGGTTCAGCCCATGAGCAACTGAATTAATGCTGCATTAGTTTTTTTCATTTCCAACTAGGAATCCCAATATCTGACTTGGGAAAATGTAATAAAACGCCCTTCCAACTAGGAGTTCCATGTCGGAAATCATGGATCGGGAAGTCAACAACCCCGACTAGGAAGAACTTGACATCACATAATCATGGCAGCCCACACCGCGACCCACATTGTGAACAGTAAACAAACATGACTTTTAGACAACTGTAGCTTTTAACAGCTTTAGCTTTCGTTTTTCAGCATGAAATGCTTTTGTATCGGCCAACATACCAATACAGAATGATAAACATATACAATTAAAAGTTTAAATGTTATTGTTGTAGTTGTTAGCCGTTTTAGCTATATTTGCTAGCAAAGCCAAAACTTCCCTGCGAAGGGCGTGCATGACACCAAGTCCCTAGTTGTGCACCACAAACGCAGTGATGTCAGTAATGACGCAGAAATTACACGTTTCCCGCATCCGACCTCTGACCATAAACAAATGCAGGGTTAGCACAGCCCAACCTTGTCAGTATGGCGAACTGGTACAAGGAATAACAGAGTGGAGTGCAAACCCAGCTCCCCATAGCATTTAAGCTGCCTCCACTAATTCAAATCGGGCAAAAGCAACAACAAACGCCATAGCTTATAAGAAAGAAAGATATGTGCCTTCCTTTGTTCAGGAAATTATGGCCAATAAGCCACTGTTTACAAGTTTATAACTTCCTAATAAATAAAAAGCTATTTTATGTTTTGCATTTTTGTTTTTCCGCTGTACCGAAAACATATCGAACCCTGACTTCAAAACCGAGGTACGTACTGAACTGTGACTTTTGTGTATCGTTACACCTTTATTGAACTATATTTGTTATGCTCCCTCTATACTATGTCTACCCTGGTTGTTATTACATCATTCATGCCTTTAATGACAAAAAGACAGTAATATATATGGAAGCATATAGTTGACTTAATTCAAATGTTAATGCAAATTGGGATTGCATTTTCATTTCCCACTTTTGCATGCATTCTTTCAGTCAATATTCAAATTCAAATGCAATCGTGTGTTTAGCATTTGCATTTTCATGTACCTGGTATGCACATTCGCTGTCAATATTAAAATGATAATGAAAAGGCATTTGACATTTCATTTTCAAAGTAATGCTACGCTTTGTAGCTGACAAAATTCAAATGTTCATTCTAATGTTCATTCTAATATGCAATCCCACAATAGCATTGTCATTTTCCACTTTTGCCTGCATCATTTGAGACAATATGAAAATTATTTTGCAATAATGTGATTAGCATTTGCATTTCCATATCCTTGTACACATCCGCTTTGGAGCTGACACAATTCAAATGTTCATTCTAATGTTCATTCTAAATGTTCATTCTAAATGTTCATTCGAATATGCAATTACACAATAGCATTTCCATTTTCCACTTTTGCCTGCATTATTTGAGACAATATGAAAATTGTAATGCAATAATGTGATTAGCATTTGCATTTCCATGTTCTAGTAAACACATCTGCTTTGGAGCTGACAAAATTCAAATGTTCATTCTAAATGTTCATTCCAAATGTTCATTCCAAATGTTCATTCTAAATGTTCATTCCAAATGTTCATTCCAAATGTTCATTCCAAATGTTCATTCTAAATGTTCATTCTAAATTAAATTGCATTCCCACACTCTAAAGCCGTTTTCCTGACTTTATTTAAATGCAAATGGAATACGGGATTGCATTATCATTAACATGTTCTACCAGCTTGTCAGTCATTCTCTGGGGGCGGGACAATGTTTAACGCGCCGACCGGAAATACGGTGGTCTACAGAACATAATGGCAGAGCTAGCACAAATACTTTTGGATTTCGCAGATGAGATCGAAAGCAATTCGATTTCCTGGTCAGATGCTCATGACAGAGTAGAGCTAATAATTGAAAATGTAGCTGAATTCTCTGCGATCACTAATAATGATGTAGACCCGTTAGTGTTGGCAAATTTAAGAGAAGTTCTAGACAGTCCCGCGCGTCATCCCAGGGGAAGAGGAAGACCAGCAGTGGAAATCCCATTTGATGCTATAGAGTCATATCTAATGAATGGTACGAGAGCGAAAGATATAGCAGAGCTTTTTGGGGTATGTCCGCGAACAATCCATCGGCGAATGCTAGAAAACGGAATGAGGTAAGCTTAACCTATCAGGCTTTGGCCGGTAGAATAGAATAGAAAGTTTATTTCGCCATAACCAGGAGCCTACAGTTTAACCAGTACAGGTTAACCTGTACAGATAGGCTACACATGACTGTGGCTATGATGACTGCAATATAGGCGGTAATTATTAATAAGCCTATTCAAGTATACACGTTGTACTATTGTATAGACAAGGTGCAAGGTGAAGTGTAGTGTTGATCCCCCCTACTGGCCTATCAATCCCCCTCTCCTTGGATTTATGCAACCTGGAGTTTGTTAGTGTAGTGCAGTCTGTTTTATTTATTGACTATTTCTTCATCTTCTGACATTCAGAGCATCAGATTTGTACTCCGACATCAGCCATGCAGAGCTGGATCGTGCAGTTCTGGAGATCAGTAGGACTCACCCTAAAACTGGGTACAGGATGATGAGAGGCTTTCTGCAGGCGAGAGTACTGCGGGTTCAGAGTAAGTTTGTTGATTGTCAGTACTGTAGCTTGATGCACTAAAAGTCTTTAATAGGATTTTCAAGAGAGATTGGTTGCTAGATTGAATCCATATTCCCTTCACTTGGATTTTTGGAGTAACATCTTTTCACAGCCTAAATGTGATGACATATATTTATTTATACAGACTGTGCAAATATATATTTATTACATTACAGTCATTTAGCAGATGCTTTTATCCAAAGCAACTAACAATAATTTCATTTAATTTTGGAAAAGCCAATGTACTAGCCTACTACTTGCCAGAACTCACAAGTGCATCTGCTTTATAAAACAAGTGACTAAGAGCATAATCTAGTGCTGAGGTCAAAGTGCAAGAATAGCAATCTAAAATACAATAAGTATTAGATTGGATTTATATACATACATACTGTACATCTCATGTATATATATATATATCTATATATATATATATAGATATATATATACACATAGTGTACCCCTAGACTTATATACTGTACTTGTATAGTTATATTTGTTTATTCAGACTGAATGTATGCTGGTACATTTATCTTATCCTATCCTAGACCACACAGTCACTGTACATATGGATGTGTATATAGTCTGTGATATCCCTCTTTTGATGCTGCGCTTACCTAGTGTCTCTTTTATGTTACTCTGTATCTAGTGTTTCTCTCTTCCAACCTTTCTGTAACTGTTTTTCAACTGCTGAATATGCCTAACTTCCCCCTGGGGGATCAGTAAAGTACAGTACTATCTTATCTTATTGTATCAATGAAAAGCATGCCTACTGCAAAGAACACACACATATCCATCTTTACATTAATCTCCTGTCCAATTTTTCCACATTCTTAATAGCATTGTAGGCCTAGGTCTATTAGTATTAGGCCTATGTTCTTTATACATGAAATGTAGCTTACTAAAACGGATTTTCTTATTTCCTTCATAGCTGCATTGTAGTTTGTAATTCTTCTGTTTAAGATATCAATCTGTTAGATTATGATCATCAACTTGATCACGTGTGTTCAAGTTTCAAGAGTACGTGACTCACTGAGAAGAATGGACCCTGACGGAACTGCGTTGCGAGCCCTGGCCAATCGCACACTTCATCGCAGGACATACTCTGTTCCCGCACCCAATTCAATGTGGCACATTGATGGGAATCACAAATTAATTCGGTATTGTAGCCTATTTATAATTGTCATTATTTTGTCCTCCACTGTATAAAATATAGTTCGTGATCAAAACTGTAGGCTATAAAAGATTATAGCCTGTTTTAAATAACTACATACTATATAAATACTACATATACTACTACATATTCAGAAATCTGTGCTAATGTTATGATCTATTCAAAAATGCTGTTTTTCCTCTTTTTGATTAGCTGGAGATTTGTGATTCATGGTGGAATCGATGGCTTCAGCCGCACAATTGTGTATCTGATTGCTGCCACCAATAACAGAGCATCCACTGTCCTGGACGGCTTCCTTGCTGCTGTCAACCAGTTTGGTTTGCCATCTCGTGTCAGGTCAGATAAGGGTGGAGAAAACGTTGAGGTGGCACATTTCATGGTGCAACACCGTGGGGAAAATAGGAACTCGCACATCACCGGGAGAAGTGTGCACAATCAAAGGTATGTTTTGAATAGTTGCACATAAAATCACTTTGTCGCTTCTTTGTTCAATTATGCAACACTGCAGTTTTTGTCTCACCCTCCTGGAGAAGAGTAGGGGAGACATGCTATAGGAGGAGAGTAGAGGAGACATGCTATAGGAGGAGAGTAGAGGAGACATGCTATAGGAGGAGAGTAGAGGAGACATGCTATAGGAGGAGAGTAGAGGAGACATGCTATAGGAGGAGAGTAGGGAGACATAAGAGGAGAGTAGAGGAGACATGCTGTAGGAGGAGTGTAGAGGAGACATAGGAGGAGATTAGAGAGACATAAGAGGAGAGTAGGGAGACAGGAGATTAGAGAGACATAAGAGGAGAGTAGGGAGACATAGGAGGAGAGTAGAGGAGACATAGGAGGAGAGTAGGGGAGACATAGGAGGAGAGTAGAGGAGACATAGGAGGAGAGTAGGGGAGACATAGGAGGAGAGTAGGGGAGACATAGGAGGAGAGTAGGGGAGACTCTTTTTCTCTTCTTTTTGCCTTAATGTTTTACACGCAAAAAGGTGTTTGATGTTGAATCACTTGATCTCTTTGTCTGCTGTGAGAGAAAACTGATTGAAGTTTGCATTATTTATAGGATCGAACGGCTTTGGAGAGATGTGTTCACACATGTCCTTGAGCTCTTCCACACACTCTTCAGGAACATGGAGGCAGAAGGGCTGCTGAACCCTGACAGCGACATTCATACGTTTGCTCTGCACTGGAGTTTTCTGCCCCAGCTACAGCAACAACTAGCCTTCTTTCAAGAGGCGTGGAACCATCACAAACTCAGAACAGAGGCCAATCAGTCACCTTATCAACTGTGGACACGATACAGAAATGCTGACGATCCTCATATGGTAGGTATTACTGTAAGTGTAATAAATGGGCATTACCACATCACATTGTTGAAAGAAAATTGGCATCTCAAACTGTATCTTCTCCAGAGCTGGTTAGGTTAGGTGTGCAGCACAAGTTACATTAACATGGCAGTATAACTGATAAAAGTGAGCCACATTAATTACATTGGGGGAAAATAAATAAATAATAATAATAATCCAAAGCCTAAATGTTAGGACATTTGCCATTCGTATTCTCACTTACAATGATTTTTTCAAAGTTAGACAAAGTATATTATGAATCATTGTTCAAACATCTGTGTGAAGCCACATTTTATAACAAAATATTAAACTGATTAGGCCTATAGGTATATACTGTAACCTTGAAAGTAATTACTCCTACATTTTTAAATAAAGGTGGACGAGAACTATGGCATTGACTGGGATGGGTCACATGAGCTTGAAGGCATAGAAGGAGGTGTGCCAGTCCCAGACGTCCAGCTCCCACGACCCCTCACTGCTGAGGAGACCACTGGTCTACCAAACCAGGATGTTACGCTCATGGATGCAGTTGACCTCTATACTTCAACAGTGGGGCAGCTCAATGAGATTTTCAGAGAATGAGTAAAAACAGAACAGATAAATGAATCGGTATATCTTTAAAACAGTTTTTTTCATTTTATTTCAAAAGAAACATTGTATACATTTTAAATGACTGAACATTTCAAATAGCCCCCTTCTGCTCCTTATGGGGAGGTCAGAGTGGAGGCCCTGGGGGAATCAAGCTTCAGGGCGGGCTGGTCCTCTCAGATTCACCTACAGTACTGCCACCACCGAGCAAAGCCAGTCAGACGCAGCTGCCTTCCCTCAGCCAATCAACAGTGCCATGCAGTGGGATGGGCAAAGAGATTTGGCCAATCGCATCACAGCCCATGTGTGGAATGGACAGAGCATGGACACTTGACATTTGATTTGTATGTGTGAATGGACAAACATATTTTCTAGTACTAGCATAACAGTTTGGACATTTGAACTACTTAAAGTCTTAAACCTTTTGTTTATTAATTGAATAAAACAAATAGTACAACCTTATCTGTCTTGTTTCTGTATTATCTGTATTATCTGTGAGCATGCATGCATTGCAGGATTCCTAATCCTGTCTCTGTGTATAGACACTCAAATGTTTTCTAATACTTGGATAAAAGTTTGGATATTTGAACTACTTTTACTAAAACCAATAACATAACCATATCTGTCTTGTTTCTGTGAGCATGCATGCATTGCAGGATTACTGAATCCCGCCACTGTATTCAAATCAGGCCAAACCCATACTTGGTTGATTTCACAGCTGCCTTCAGGTTCTCGACGAAAGCCTGGGACGTTCTGCACCTTAAGGGTAGTTTGAGTGTTGTGAGGCAGGTTGAGGCAACTGGCATTGACAGATCTGGAGAGGCCTCCACATACAGGTGTTGGGGGAGGATTGTCCAACCGGTCCAAAACTGTAGTAGTTCACGTAGTTCCTCAGAAGAACCTAGAACAACGTGATTCACACAAGGAAATACACATCATTACATCCACACTCATCTAAACACAGAGGTGCAATATTTGTCTGTTGGCAAATAAAGAGAACAATACCATTATCCTTTTACTGCTGGGCTGTGAATACAAATTACAGACCTATAATATATACAGAAAATACATAAGAAAAAATTGCCTTGTAGGCTACCTGGAAATGTGACTTTCCGCTCTCCTAATCCTGCTTTTTCAAGAGTACTTCTGTGAGATGGACTGGGTACCTCACAGTCTTTCCTTTTTGCCAGGCAGAAGAAACGATGTGTATACGAGCATATTTTCTGCTTTTTGGCAGCCTGAGCAGGTGTTGCAGAAACCCGTCTTCGCATACCCTGCGGGGTTGGGTATGGACTAAACAGTCTCATAACTTCTGCTATGTAGAACAATGAAACGTTATAAACAAATTAACAATATTGTAACTTAGTCAACTGAAATAGTAAAACTGCACTGTAGGCCATATGTGATAAATACATTGTATTTATAAACACAAATATAGCGCTGTTTAATTGGGTGTCGGCCATGCATGAATCCATACAATCAGCTCATTTCATAGACCACTTGCAGCATGGTCATCTGAGATGAAAAATATACTAGCGTTACATTTAAATTGTCATATAGCCTTCTATGCCCTAAAACTAAATAGCTAGTAGCTAAACGAACGTTACCTCGTGCTCCACCTGCACCACCTCGATCGGGTGGACGGACGGGTGAAGGGTTCGGTATGGGTCGAGGGGAATCAGCCCACTGCCGGGAGGGATTATGCTGCTGTTGTTCCAAGGCCTCCGCTGCCTCCCGGAGTAGCTGTGCGACAGGCTTCGCCATACTTGTTGTAAATTTCTTTATAAAAGCGCCCGCTAAATCTTCTACCTACATGGATTTATTGCACTCACTTGCACTAGCTAGCCTGAGCTAGCACCGTGTTGCCGCTAACTTCCGGTCAGCGCGTTAAACATTGTCCCGCCCCCAGAGAATGACTGACAAGCTGGTAGAACATGTTAATGATAATGCAATCCCGTATTCCATTTGCATTTAAATAAAGTCAGGAAAACGGCTTTAGAGTGTGGGAATGCAATTTAATTTAGAATGAACATTTGGAATGAACATTTGGAATGAACATTTGGAATGAACATTTAGAATGAACATTTGGAATGAACATTTGGAATGAACATTTAGAATGAACATTTGAATTTTGTCAGCTCCAAAGCAGATGTGTTTACTAGAACATGGAAATGCAAATGCTAATCACATTATTGCATTACAATTTTCATATTGTCTCAAATAATGCAGGCAAAAGTGGAAAATGGAAATGCTATTGTGTAATTGCATATTCGAATGAACATTTAGAATGAACATTTAGAATGAACATTAGAATGAACATTTGAATTGTGTCAGCTCCAAAGCGGATGTGTACAAGGATATGGAAATGCAAATGCTAATCACATTATTGCAAAATAATTTTCATATTGTCTCAAATGATGCAGGCAAAAGTGGAAAATGACAATGCTATTGTGGGATTGCATATTAGAATGAACATTAGAATGAACATTTGAATTTTGTCAGCTACAAAGCGTAGCATTACTTTGAAAATGAAATGTCAAATGCTTTTTCATTATCATTTTAATATTGACAGCGAACTCACTAATCACCGAGGCGAAAGCAAAACCCGAACACAGAAAAATCAGATAAATTACAGATAAAAGAAAAAAGGAAAACAAAACGCGGCGATAAGGGAAGGAAGGCGCGATCCATGACAGTTACATGTGACATCTTGCCCCAACGACATTGAGACGAGTTGCCTCGAACTGACTTGGGTGCTAAACCTAGCTATACTGCTATCTTACATAAGCGCAGGGCTGCAAGTAAGATATCAAAAGACAACTTACTCTCTCCTCTGTGCTGGGTAAAAACAATATAATAAAACTTTCATACTCCAATCACAGTTTTCTAGCATAAAATTTATTCTTGTTTTTTTTACATTTAAGGGTGAAAAATAAGAAAAGTGCTCTCACCTCAGATTAGTATGACTAATTACCACATGTTAAAAGGAAGTCATTTTTGAGGTAGCGCTCTCTGGTGTTAAAGTTATGAGCAGTGTGCCAAGTTACCCGTGTGACGAGGTCTCCTACTTTGATAAAGTAAGTTAGCTAGCTCTAGACTGTGATTCGTATTTGCTGCTGGTCCCACTTAGTTCTGCTGAAAACTTACCAAAATTAGCTTTTGGTGATCTAATCCACAATTCGTCTCTCTACTACTAGAGTCCCTGAAGGCTTACAAAAGGACAGATGCCTAATGTAGCCTACAATTAGCTACCTGGGGTCAGGATGGGTTCATAATCACAAACTTCACCATCTGTAACGGTTAGCCTACTCAAAAAATATGTGCTTCATCATAGGAAGGGCAAGTAAATGGACAATGATATTTGTTTGCTGGCCGTCATAAAAATAGTTTTTCATTTGCCATTTGTGGTCTTAAAAAAAAGTGCATTTTGTCCACCGATATTTCTGTATTGAAATGCCAAATCAATACTCCCATGACATTACATGAAAATAACAGTCAAAAATCCTAAAAAGTTCGTAATTAGAATAACTAATTACCTATAGAATAATTAGAATAACTAGTTTACAATATCTTGACTTCTGGCTAACGTTGCAGTGTTTCCCCTAACTTGACTCATCTGTGGCACACCTCCACAGCATGGCCACAAAATAAAGTCAGTAGGCTATATAGTCGTCACTAACGGGATTTATTTAGCAGAGGTTTGTTTGGAGACGCACTGTCATGACAGATGAACGACCACAGAAATTCTCCACATCGACAAGGCAACCAAAAAGGTAACCTTTTCTTTATCTCGTCTCTAGCTAATGATAAAGAAAAAAGTTTTATCTACCCGTCCCCTGTCCACGATCGCCATTTAAATTAACGCTACGTTACACCTTCAACGAAGTGGAATTGCTGCCGTTACCCCAGCTGCCTAATAAGAGGTAGCCTGTACAACACGTCATGCCGCGAGTAGTAGCCTACCTCTAAACGTATGGGGAAATATTGCTTGACGCTAACTAAGTAGCTAGGTCGGTTTAGCTAACTACCTACCTAGCCTCACAGCAAGCAACGTTATTTCATTAATCGATAGTTGGCTAGTAGCAATCACTTACCATATAATTTCACGTTTCACTCTCTAGCTGAATCTGAAAGAGCTGAGTGAACGGATAGGACAGCATCAGACTCACGCGGTCCTGTTTTCAAAATCCCATCCTGAACTCCACCATATCCCCGGGGACATAATCCTCCTTCCTAAAATGTGCACCACACACGACCGTGTTTTTGGACCATAGACCGTGTTTTGGACACAGATGCAGCAGTGAAGTCCCGTCTCCTCACCTGCACAAATCGCACCTACGCACGAAAATAGCTACTTTTCCTGAGGGAAAAAACGTGAACTCTGTGCCATGTCAGGCTAGTGTTTGTGCAGCCTGCACAAACACAAAAGTTAAGCATCCTAAATCGCTGTGAAACAACTAAAATGGAAACTAACTAAATGACTATAGTTAAGTAAGTGACTGATTGACCTCACTAACTGGTAACTACCAACCAACTACTGCACTGTGTGGCTCGTACTAGAGAGTACTCAAGTGACGACATCACACTGGTTTCGGAAGTAACTTCCCCATTCATTTAGACCAGGGGTGCAGGGGTGCAACGTTTTCAGTGACGACCCAAGGATATCAATCCATACTTTTCTCGACCCAAACAAATGTAATTTTCATTAATTATCAATTAATTGTTAAACTGCTGACAATAGCAAATGTTTTTATAAAAGTTAAATGATGGGACAAAAATTCAATTAGCAGACAAATAATTACAAAAAGCATAGTGAAACAAATTAACAGAATTGTTTGCCCTATTTGCACTGGACTAGTATTACCTGGGGACCGCATGTGATTTAAGTGCTGTGCCACCTGCGGTGTTTCATGCACAGCATTCGCACAGGATAAATGATGTCTGTATTTCACTGGAATGTAGCCTAAGAGTTATTTCTTACACATTGCACATTTAAGGCATGGTATGCAGATTGGTGCGTTGACGGTGGCTACAGGCTTGGAAACAATTCACTTTCAATTCAGTAAATTCCGGAGTAGGCCTAGCCTTCATTTAAAAACTTTGGGCATAAGAACTGCTAAGAACTGCACCCAAAATGTTGTGAAAATGAATTATTTCCACCGCAGCATCCATAATTCTCTACCCAGAAAGAGGCAGAAAAAGACATGGAAAAAACAACGTCCTATCCTTCTGGGAGAAAAAAACATCACCCCAAATTACTGAGATGCCGATTCAAACTTGGAAGATTCGCACAGGATTAAGATCAAAGACGGCTTCAATTATTAGCCTACAAATCACACGAGGTCCCCAGGTAAAACTAGTCCAGTGCAAATATGGCATTAGGCTTCATCAATTAAGTATAGTAGGCTAAGGGTAAAGTGCTCAAAGCTGCCAGACAACCGTAGGATAAAATATTACACTCATCATCGGTGCGTCTCTTTTTTCTGGGATGTAGCCTATTAGCCACTTCTCCTTGTCCCAGTATAGGAAACTTAAAACAAATTAGCTAGCTAATATTTCAAAACAGCCAATATTTCAATAGCCTACAGATTATTTTATGTCACAAAAAGACAGGATCGTGATTATTAGCTAAAGCTGGTAACTATCTTATGCTGTAATAAAAGTAATTAACTAGAGCCTCAGCTAGCTAGTAACAAAGAGCATTAAGAGCAACTGTTCTCAGCATTTTGGCGAAAATCTGAGTGCAGATTTTCTCGTGGAGTGCAGTGAAGAGTAATGATGTTACCAAATGACTTGCAACCTGCTTGACTGTAATTAATAAAAGACTCGAATTGATTTAAACTTTTGTACGGAAGCACAATCGCATCAAAATTCTAAGGAAAATGCAAATTGCCAATCATTTTAATTTGATATTTAATTAAAAAACCATGTCATAATTCAAACACAAAATGCAATCTGTCAAACTTGCAAATCAAACTGTGTATGTCAGTCATTTGGTGACTCTATCCCCCCAAAGTCAAAATTTTTTTGTCTGATAGCCTAATATGATGTCGGACATTGACGCCCGTAGCGCCGTCAATATTAGAGCTACAGACAAATCATAGCTAGCCTACATATATAGGCTATATATAAACCTAGAGATACAGGGCAACAGCTTTTGCTGGATTAACACAGCTAAAGTTATTGCCATGTGCAGGTGGATATTATTATAGAGTTACATCCGCAGCATGCAAAAGTTAATTCTCCACGTTAAGACCAGTGGAATCGTTGCGCAAGGTGTTATGAGCGTATTCGGCCCAAGCGAGATGGCGACTCCAGGATGTGGGATCGGACACAGCCAGACACTGAAGGGTGCTCTCCATGCTCTGGTTGGTGCGTTCAGTCTGTCCGTTTGTTTTGAGATTAAATCCGGACGAAAGAATGACAGATGTCCCCAACTGAGTACAAAAGGAGTGCCAGAATTTAGCGGCGAACTGAGGACCGCAATCTGACACCACATCCAGGGGGAGACTATGCACCCTAAAGACGTGGTCTACCATTAACTGAGGCATCTGCGGTGCGGATGGCAGTTTGGGCAGGGCGACGAAGTGAGCTGCTCTCGAGAATGATCAACCACCACCAAGATAACGGTGTTCCCATAGGACGGCGGCGGACCGGTTAGTGAATCGAGGGCATTGTGACTCCAAGAGCGACTGGGAACGAGAAGTGGACGCAAGAGGCCCGAGGGAGAAAGGCGCGAACCCTTGTTACGGGCGCAAGTAGAACATACAGCGACAAATTCCCACACATCGCTCTCGAGTTTAAGCCACCAAAAATGGCGAGAAATAAAATCTTTCGTCCGGTGATTGTCGAGTTTGGAAAAAACCAACACCCCCTGTAAGCGTTCAAATGCGAGTTCATAAGTGAAAGAGGGTACATATTTTTAATGGTGATGTCCTTGAGACCACAATAGTCTATACAAGGTATCAGCCCCCTGTCTTTTTTCTTGACAAAGAAAAAACCCGCGCCAGCTGGTGATGTGGTATAAAACCATTAGCCAAAAATGTGTCGATATACTGCTTCATAGCAGTGCTCTCAGGGACTGACAACGAGTACAGTGAACCCCTGGGAGAAACAGTACCTGGGTACAGCTCAATGGCACAGCCACACAGGTCTATGGGGTGGCAATCTGGTGGCGCGTTGTTTACTGAAAACCTCTGCAAGGTCTGAGTACTCCGCAAGAACACCTGCGGGTAGAGCAAACTGGAGCACTCCTACCACCTCCAGAGCACCAGACGACCTGTCCCACTCAAAATCGGAGATGGAGAAATCTTCCTCCTCCATGGAACCCCCCTCCGCAAAGGGGTCCCAGTACAGACTCTCTTCTCCACTCCCAGCGAGGGAGGAGGGGGTATTTGGGTTGTAAAGTGACTCCGCCTCCTCGAATCATTGTCTGAGCAGAGTTCGGAGAGTTTAGGAGCGTGGCCCGAAGCAGAAAAGATAACTGAGCGGCAATGCGATCGGCATTGAGTGCCCCACTGATGAATAGGGTTCCTATCTCTACCCCAACTGATATTCGGGTCATGTAACCCTAGCCATGAGTGTCCCAGCACTAGTGGGTACGATGGGAGTCAATGAGAAAAAATTGTATTCTCTCTGAGTGGCCTTGAAGAGACATTACACATCTCCACCGAACTAGTTATCTGCTCTATAATTCCTGAGCCCAAAGGACGACAGTAGTATATATGTTAACCCAGTTTTTCCACCCCCCGTAGGAATTTGAAAAGCCCACTAATTTGCATATTTCACACCTACGTCACACCTTATTTGCATAATTAACACCTCCACGTACCAAAACAAAGGGGAGGGTGAACTTTTTGACCGTGGGAATTTTCAATCTGCGCATGCGTGCGGATTGACCTTTGGACCGTGGGAATTTTCAGTCCGCGTATGCTTGCGGATTTGGTGAATTTAAAGCGAATTAACATTTTTAATGTTCGTAAATATATCTGTCTATTATTTAATCACGCAGTGTTTCCAAATAAAAATATATATTTTTTATTTTACATTTTCTAAAATGAGTATAGGCGGCTATACTTTGTAGGCCTAATGTCTGGGTTCTCCATTTTAGGCTGTGAGAAGATAAATTCGGGAAACTTCGGGAAAAAATAAGTTACGATTTTTTTATTTTAGGCCACCTTTTCTAAAAATGTCTATAGAGCACTATGGTTTAATACAGACACAGACATGTCCGGACACGTTTTGAAATAGAACGTATGGGGACAAAAGACGTAATAAAGCGGTTGTGGGTGTCAGGGTTTGGATTTCCAGGAGCCTTGTTGAAGAAAAAAGCGCATCACACTTCCCCCAGACCATTCTTTTTGATGTGGATAATAAAACGATATTTAAAAAGGAAATACAACAAGAATAAGGTTTTTTTATCCTATAACACCAGTACAGGACATGTCCGGGCATATTTCTCATTTAAATGCCCTGGGACAATAAAAGCTGTAATAAAAAGTTGTCCTGGATGCTTAAAAAGGGCAGGCTTTCCAGGAGTGTTTATCAGAAGACTGGCTGAAGAAAAACACGCAACATTCCTGTTATTGTAGCGCAAGGGTTTTATCCAAAAGATGGAGGGTGAGTATGTTATGTTTTGGTATTTTCTTTCTTTTTTTGTCATTGCTTATACTTATTAAATATAGTACTTATTTTTTTCTCAAACAGTTTTATCTTTGCAGATACTACACTGACAACTCCCTCTACACCAACAAGGAACAAACAATCGGGTAAGTAGTCCTATCTAATTCAACAAAACGATCGAAGAAAATGACAACTATACGGTATCCTGTATAATGCTATATTTATTTATTTATTTTTCCTTACAGAATCGATCACTGTGAAATACCCACCGCCTGCGCCAAAGAAGCTTTGGCTGTCAACGGAACTACGACGCAGACGTAAGAGAACTGTTTTTTTGTTGTCATCAAACACATTATCGTTTTCTTTTTTGTGATAAAAAAGTCTCATATGTTTGCTTTTTTTCTGTCCAGACAGAGAAAGTGTTGCTTCACCCTCTCTCCAGACAAAAAGAGGTTAGTTTTTAAGCACAACACTACGGTTTTTTTTGTTTTTGTTTTTTGTTAGGATAGGCTACATGTATTGCTATGACATACATTGTGTTAACATGGTGTCTATTCATACTGTTCCAGAACGTGAAGGACGTGGGGAACCCGGCCTCTCATCACAACCATCTTCTTGGACGGCCAGGGATATATCACTATGGGATTCTGCAGACAGTTTGCACCATTGAAGAAAACCCTATGTTATAACAAGGAGAAGTCTTTGGTTGACACAGCTACACCCCGGTCTAACGGACGCGTTTTAGGCCAACGTACTGCTCAAAATCACCAGCTGCAAGGAGCCGCAGAACCAACAATCACCCGTGATACAAGAAACCAACAGATGGTGAGCCGTGATGAGTTTTTGCAACAGATCCGTGTAATTAACAATAGACTTGATCAGATAGAAGCGGTGACATTGTCCTGTCTGCAAAAAATTATAAAGTTAAGAGTGCTTCATGTGAAGACTAGTAGCACTACAACAAAAAGATCTACTGTGCGATAACGTTGCTTTTTGTGATGATTGTCTCTTAGGCATTACTTTTTACTTTATTTTATTTTTATATAACGGCCTAGACTTTGTATAATTCCCAATTATGCCACCCCAAAAACGAAAGTTTAAATCGGTAGACGGTAGGAGCAGGGCCGGCTCTGACCAATTGGCTGCCCTAGGCAGGATTTTATCTGGCGCCCCCTTGCATCACAGTTTATTCACTACCAATAACATGCACTCACACTTTTGTTTTCACATTTTTCTTTTACTGAAAATAACCCACAAAATCAAACAGTTAACATCAAAACAGTGAACAAGTGACATTATTATTATAGATATTTAGACAATATATTATCGTTAATATATATATTAAAGAAACCAGTAGCCTACTACCATAAATAAAGTAAGGTAAAATATAATTACAATTAACTTCGTAAAATAAATAAATAAATAATTGCACACAAACACAAAAGGCACACAAGCACAAGGCTTCGACTTGTAACAGACTTAGAAGCCCCCTCATCAAGCTCACTTTACCTACAGTCTTACTTTCCTAACCTTTCTTGCAGCAAAGTCATCTATTACATCATCATAAGACAACTGTTTTGAGACCACATGATTTATGCTTATGATGGAAAGTCCAAAAAAAGCAGTAAACTGCAGTGTAATACTAATATAGCATAATGGGAAAGCTTATTTTGCATTAACATTAATGATATGCACTTTAAAACACTGATGTAACTAACTATATACACTAACTTTAGAGATTATGAACTGTAACACAACAAACCAAAGGCTTACTACAATTAATTTTAAAGGAGATGAAAAGGAATAGCATTTTGATTACAGGGTAACCAGATGTCAATAAAAATGTAGCCTACAGTATGACACAGGACTAACACCTGCTGAATAGACCTAATTTCCCTGATGATGACTGGTACTACAGTTTTATTATTTTTATTAGTTGTTATGTAGCCTACTTTTATTTTATGTAGGCTACTGTTATGCACGCATAGTCTATGTATTTTTCAAGATGAGGCGACCATTCTCTTGCCGCTGTCCAGCTAGCTAGCAAGAAGGTGCAGAGTGACTGAGAGTGTTATATTCTGTACATATGTCTGTGTATTATCATCATTGCATTCCCCTCTGTTCGTGGGTTGTCCGAGTCGCATTCGTGTGTTTGTTTACCCTGTCTCGTGTATGCACTGTTTAGGTGACTTCGGGATTTTCCGAGGGTTTCGTTTCTGCTACTTCCTGATTTATTTTACGTGTAATTGTATAGATTACTAACTCGCGCTAACAATCACTCGGGTGCTTTATTAGTTAAGCGCACTTACTAAACCAATTAACATAAATGTATACTAACAACTAACTGTCTGTCTTATAGTTAGATACTAACAGATTAACCAGTTTTTCCGCGATCTCTGTAATTCGCGCCAGCTGTTTGTATGTAGTTCTCTTTCATCATCTCGTTTCGAGATCCACCTATGGGAATGACGTCCGGTCATGACCACCACAGAAGCATCCAATTGCACCACGTCTGGCCCTGACAGACAGTAGCGTGTCAAATGCGAAGGAGGCTCCCGCCCTCCTTGTACGAGCATATATGACACTGCAATGCTACTACTCTTCAGTTGACATTCGCTTCTCGCGAATTTCGGAGTACCCCACTCACAGCTTCGACCGTGTATCCCACACGAGCCTTGTTACTTAACTGTCCGCAGGAGGATATATCTCCGGATCAGCCTCCGCCGGGCGTGGAAGGTTCGGGAACGTGCGTCAGTGCTGAGTAGCTCCACTCGGTGTTAGCCTGCTACCCCGCGCGCTAGCCCTTGTATCGTGCCAGGCTCCCCGCCCAAGACACGATTTTTTCCTGCATCTGCTAACGCAGAACAGGACAGTGCTGTCTCACAACTAGCCACCCACGCTAGCTTGTCTCTTTGCTCTCTAGCCAGCCGCCCACGCTGCCTGTTTCTCTGCTTAGCTGCCTAGCTCCCCGCTAATGGCTCTTTCTAAGCCCGTTCCTCTCGGCCCGTCTGAGGAGCTACGCTCGCGTGCCTGCCCTGCCGCATGCGGTGCCCTCATCGCGGCCAGGGACACTCACCCTCTCTGTGTCATGTGCTTGGGCTTAAAACATGCCCAGGAGGCCATTGACTCCCCAGAGAGCTGCAGCCACTGCCTCGCTCTGCCCAAAAAGCTCAGGCGACGGAGGCAGAGAGTTGTTGCTACCCACGGCAACGACCTGTGTCCCGAGGACTCTGACAAAGAGGACGATAGCACTACGGCCTCTCGGCTGCCTCAAGACCTTCCTTCTCTGAGTTGGGCTGACCGCTCCGACCCAGACATGTTGGCGTTCCCTCTCTCGCTCTCCGGTACCCCCATACTGGAAGGAGAGACAGCGGATAACGACGACATGGCGGTTGCGTCTGATTATTCGGGTGAGGAGGACGCCATTCCACCGGCCCAGTTAGCACCGGCTATGGGTACAGCTAACGCCCTACCCCATGCCGTGCTTCTGGAGGTATGTGACCGTCTCAATATCGAATGGCCAGCCCTCCAGAACCCGGCCGACGAGGAGAGGGATGTTTATGATGGGAAATTCCTGGCCCCCCCCCCAGGCCCCAGAAAACAGCTTTTCCCAGTTCTCCCCGCCTGCGCTAAACACTTGAAACACCACTGGAAGGACCCGCTTGATTTCAAGCACGGTTTCTCCGGTCTGGAGGTTAAGGACATGGCCGCCCACGCCATGGGGGAACCCCCAGCTGTTGAGCCCTCCATAGCTCGACACCTTAACCCCACGCAGGGAGGTCTCCTGGCGCCGCCCAGGCCTACCCTCCCTAATAAGATGGAACGCTTCACAGCCTCCATCCACCAGGCTTCCTACAGGGCCTCAGCCCTCGCGGTTAGAGCCCTCAATGTTTCCTCCCTCCTCTCAGCTTACCAAGCTGAGCTCACAGAGGAGATGGGGAAACAATTACAAAAGGGGACCCCTTCCCCTATACTGTGGCAAGAGATTGTCACTGTGAACGACTTGGTTCTGCGCAGCTCTCGCCAGTGTGTCCAAGCCTGCGGCCGCTCCATGGCTCTCTCTGTAGCCGGCGAGCGGGCGCTCTGGCTTAATCTCTCTGGTCTGCCCGACAGTGAGAAAAGAGGATGAAGCCTTCAAACTCTGCCTCCCCCGCAGAGTGACGCCTCACTTGCCGCCACCCATGCGGCCTCCACAGCCCCCAGCGGTGAACCGCCGTGTCCAGCCAGGACAGGGCAGGGGCAAGCCCCAGGGCAGAGCCCCAGGCCAGCAGGGCAACTCCCCTGCTAAGCCTTGGGGGAATATGTCCTTTGCCGCAGTCGCGGCAAAGAAACCCTCTCCCACCCCCGCCGACCAGAAACGGAAGCGGCCAGCCTGACACTACCGCTATTGGGGGGCTAAGTCCATGTTCTGGGGCAGTCAGCCCCTTGGACACAGGTTCATCTCCTCTCTTCCCCCCCATGAAGAGAAGGAGACTCCCAATTCAGGAGGACAGCCCTCCTCTGTTCGCTGCGGTCAGGGCACCTGTTGGAGTTCACGTGCCCCCCAGCTCCAGTCTCTGTTCCAGTACTCAAGGAGTGTTACCCACATTCAGTGTACAAGCGAACACCAGGCCATTCCTAATAAAGGCTCCCGCCCTGAAAGGCCAAAAAACAAAAAATGTGTTAAGAAAAACCCCTTCTTATCACATAAGGCCTCCCCTGGTTTCACCACTAGGTGGAGCGCCAGCCCCATTCAGCACGGCCGCACTCGGCCGTTCCCCTCTGCGGTCCTCCGCACCAGCAGGGGCGCTCACGAGCCACATACAAGCCTGGCAGGCTACGTTTGCCCCCGAGTGGGTACTACGCACAATAGCCAAGGGCTACAGACTCCAGTTTGCAGGGAAACCCCCATGTTTCAACGGAGTCATTTACTCTCAAACCGAGAGGAGTTCGGCCCATGTTTTAGAGGAGGAAATTTCCTCTCTATTACAAAAGGGGGCGATACGTGTGGTTCCCAGAGATCAAGCCCAACACGGCTTTTATTCTCGCTATTTCCTGGTCCCAAAGAAGGACGGTTCCCTCCGTCCGATCTTGGATCTCAGAGTGTTGAACAAGCATTTGAGGCGGTACAACTTCAAAATGCTAACTTACAGTACTCTTTCACGTTCAATACGTCAGAGCGATTGGTTCACATCAATCGATCTGAAAGATGCTTTCTTCCACATAGGCATCTATCCTCCCCACACGAAATTCCTTCGCTTCGCCCACCGCGGTGTTTGCTACGAATACACAGTTCTACCGTTCGGCCTCTCCCTAAGCCCACGGGTGTTCTGTGTCTGTGTGGAGGCGGGCCTGGCCCCGTTAAGACTAACGGGGGTCAGAATACTGACTTATATGGACGATTGGCTAATCATTGCCAATTCGAGAGTCAGAGTCGTGAAAGACACGCAGTTAGTTCTGGCACAACTAGCTGCGCTCGGGTTCAGGGTAAACCTCCCCAAGAGCAATTTCTCTCCTTCACAGAGTGTAACGTTCTTGGGGCTGGTGCTAAACTCTGTTTCGATGCTAGCCCGCCTGTCAGCGGACCGCATTGTATCCCTGCGGGACTGTCTCTCTCTGTTCAAACCGGGCTTAAGAGTACAGTACCGCACATGCCTCAGACTGCAAGGGCTGATGGCCTCAGCCTCGCAGGTTTTACCGCTGGGGTTACTGAGGATGAGGGGCTTTATGAGGTGGGTTTCATCACTACACCTCAGCCCCGTACGCGATCTCCATCGCCGTCTCACAGTGACGCACGTGTGCGCGGCAGCTCTACGTCATTGGGAGAACACAGACTTTTATACTCAGGGAACCCCTCTCGGGATCGTTCTCATGAGAAAAGTCGTAACGACAGATGCATCCCTCTCTGGGTGGGGGGCCACTCAGGAAGGGCGTGTAGTGAATGGGATGTGGCCAATCCAGCTGCGCTCAGCTCACATCAATTATCTGGAGCTCCTGACTATATGGATAGCTCTCAGATATTTTCTACCCCGCTTAAGGCGACGGCATGTGCTAGTACGCTGCGACAATACGACTGCTGTAGCATACGTCAATCGCCAGGGGGGCATGCGCTCTCTCCATCTCCACAGTCTAGCCCACAGACTGCTGGTATGGGGCAGCCATCACTTTCTGTCGTTACGTGCGACCCATGTTCCAGGCATTCTGAACACGGGCGCAGATCTGCTGTCAAGGGGAAACCCACTGTACAGGGAATGGCGACTGCATCCCCAGACTGTGGAAATGCTATGGCAGAGATCTGGCCACGCAGCCGTCGATCTCTTCGCCTCGCACGAAAACGCCCATTGTCGTATGTTCTTCTCGCTACGGGACAAGAACGCGCCTCTAGGCGTAGACGCACTAGCCCACCCTTGGCCCAATGTGCTTCTATATGCGTTTCCCCCCCTCGCTCTCATCTCTCCCACTCTAGCCAGTGCATCTATGTTCACTGAAGAGTAGTAGCGTTGCAGTGTCATATATGCTCGTACAAGGAGGGCAGGAGCCTCCTTCGCATTTGACATGCTACTGTCTGTCAGGGCCAGACGTGGTGCAATTGGATGCTTCTGTGGTGGTCATGACCGGACGTCATTCCCATAGGTGGATCTCTCCACTCGATGTTTCAGAGAACCGGGGTTACGACAGTAACCTAAAGACTTCACCGCTCGTGATTACTGAGCACACTCCGCTCCTCTTCGAGCCCGTTGTTTGTTATGCATGTTTCCGAATCCCTTCCATGTTTTTGTTATGTTTTCGTGATTGTATCATTGGTTACCTAATGTGTTAACCTCACGTAGTTTGTTACCTCCCTTTCCTATACGTATATAAGACCCACAGATCTGTTTGTTCCCTGTCAGAACGTTACCCTTATTTCCTGAGCCTGCGATTATAAAGCCAGAGATTTATTGATATACCTGAGACACCCTTTCCGTACGACCTCGATTTAGCCTTGTGATTCTGTTTGTTTGCCTTATTGCTTTTTGGTTTCGACTGTTTGCTTGTTTTTCGACTTTGCCTTAGCCTGCCGTTTTTGTACCTCTGCCTGTGCTTCCCCGGTTTTTCGATTTTTGGACTCCTGACTACTCCTGTTTTTGTACTGTCTCGATATCTGATCTCCTGGCTTTTGACCCCGGACTCGAAAATAAACTACGTTTCTGCTTTATCCTGGTATGCTATTGGGTTTTTCAGAGTCCAGACGTAACAGAGAGAGCTGATGTGTGTGTGTGAGTGACTAGTGACTAGCTAATGTAACGCTCGGCTCAGCTACAGTAATATTAGCTAGCTAACTTAAGTTATCTGGCACTATCCTCTTCAACCCAAGCGCCCCCGGTACCGGGGCAGGATGCGCCTAAAGTCAGAGAGCACTAGACAATTCATTTCATCACATTAACGTTACTGTACCTCTGCCCTTTTCACGTTGTTCCTCCTCTTCTTTCCTTCTTTTCCTTCCCTGAGCACCGGACAGCTTTGGTCTTTTCGACATGTTGATAGCATATAATGCGAGGGTCACGTCAGATAGCCACACTTTACCATTGCCCAGAGAGGGAGCGCAGGTAAAGTCTAATTGCCTGGCTGGAGGGGGGCGGGTGACATGAACTAAGAAATTATTATTATTTAATAGGCTATGCTATAGAGCTACGCTGGTTGTTGTGGGTTTATTTAATATTTCGAAATAACAGTTAACTAGTAGTATTAGTCAAAAATTATTACAATTATTTTAAATTTTAAAAAAAGCGAAACTTTTTTCCCCCCCCCATTTGTTGCGCCCCCTCTGGGTGGTGGCGCCCTTAGCATTTGCCTATACTGCCTATGCCAAAAACCGGCTCTGGGTAGGAGAAATGTAGAAAGGAGGTGTGTGGGGTCTGTCATAGCTTCTAATTACTGGGAAAGCGATGTGGTTACACGTATGCACATGCTTACTGGTTTGTTAGAGAATGAAGGAGACATTATAGACGGCTTACTTGATGATGTTGGTGCAGATTGTTTGGATAATTGTAACACAGATTCTGACATTAGAAATGACGAGGAATTGCAACCGTCTGTCATTCCATCGAATTACTGGCAAAACGATCTGAGTACACGTATGCATATGTTGACTGATTTGTTGGCGCATGAGCGAGACACTATAGACGGCTTACTTGATGATGTTACTGCACATGGTGCGAAATATGATAAACAGGTGGCTGAGGGAAGCCATGTAGTCAGTGAAAACGATAGTGGTCATTCTGTGCATATTGTGCAATGCAATAGGCCTACGCAAAACACAAACGGTGGTAATAACGCTGGTAATAATGTTGGTAATGGGGTATGCTCTGATCGCGGTGGTACAATTAGAGACGTGCCTGTCTTTGATGGTATTGAAATCACACAGCCTATAGATCTGAGGGGGATACCTCTTGACAATATTGAGCAGGTACCACATGTTTTGAGACGACAACTTACAGGGCTGATAGAACAGTGTGCAAATGACGCCCCTGAGGGTAGTATTATGAACGTTTCCTTGAGAGGGCCTTCTCTGGCTAGTGACATTCAGACTGTTTTAAGAATGGTCTGGGGGAAGTGTGATACACTTTTTCTTCAACAAGGCTCCTGGAAATCCAAACCCTGACACCCACAACCGCTTTATTACGTCTTTTGTCCCCATACGTTCTATTTCAAAACGTGTCCGGACATGTCTGTGTCTGTATTAAACCATAGTGCTCTATAGACATTTTTAGAAAAGGTGGCCTAAAATAAAAAAATCGTAACTTCTTTTTTCCCGAAGTTTCCCGAATTTATCTTCTCACAGCCTAAAATGGAGAACCCAGACATTTGGAAAAAACTTATTCTTGTTGTATTTCCTTTTTAAATATCGTTTTATTATCCACATCAAAAAGAATGGTCTGGGGGAAGTGTGATGCGCTTTTTCTTCAACAAGGCGCCTGGAAATCCAAACCCTGACACCCACAACCGCTTTATTACGTCTTTTGTCCCCGATACGTTCAATTTCAAAAACGTGTCCGGACATGTCCTGTACTGGTGTTATAGGATAAAAAAACCTTATTCTTGTTGTATTTCCTTTTTAAATATCGTTTTATTATCCACATCAAAAAGAATGGTCTGGGGGAAGTGTGATGTGCTTTTTTCTTCAACAAGGCTCCTGGAAATCCAAACCCTGACACCCACAACCGCTTTATTACGTCTTTTGTCCCCATACGTTCTATTTCAAAACGTGTCAGGACATGTCTGTGTCTGTATTAAACCATAGTGCTCTATAGACATTTTTAGAAAAGGTGGCCTAAAATAAAAAAATCGTAACTTATTTTTTCCCGAAGTTTCCCGAATTTATCTTCTCACAGCCTAAAATGGAGAACCCAGACATTAGGCCTACAAAGTATAGCCGCCTATACTCATTTTAGAAAATGTAAAATAAAAAATATATATTTTTATTTGGAAACACTGTGCGTGATTAAATAATAGACAGATATATTTACGAACAGACAGTTTAAAAAACAAAAAACAATCTATCCTATGCATTCACAGATACCCGTAGCACGAAAAAATAAAAAAATGTTAATTCGCTTTAAATTCACCAAATCCGCAAGCATACGCGGACTGAAAATTCCCACGGTCCAAAGGTCAATCCGCACGCATGCGCAGATTGAAAATTCCCACGGTCAAAAAGTTCACCCTCCCCTTCGTTTTGGTACGTGGAGGTGTTAATTATGCAAATAAGGTGTGACGTAGGTGTGAAATATGCAAATTAGTGGGCTTTTCAAATTCCTACGGGGGGTGGAAAAACTGGGTTAACATATATACAGTAGAACCTTGACATACGAGTGCACCAACTTACGAGTATTCCGAGTTACGAGCCGTTGCTCGGACAATTTCTTGCTTCGCCTTACGAGCCTAGACCCGAGTTACGAGCCGAGCAAGCGGAGCGAGTTTAGAGACGCCTCCGCTAGATGGCGCAGTTAACCAAGCGAACACCCGCATCTCCCCCACTCACTCGTTCAGTTTACGTGGTTATCTCGTTGTGGAAGCATCTCGTAGTAATCTGCAGTTATTTTGCCAAATTTATTTGTTGTAACTCAACCATGGGTCCTAAGACAGTAATGGCAAAGGACAGTGATAAGAAGAAGCGAATGATTTCGCTTGAAATTAAGCGTGAAATCATTGCAAAACATGAACGCGGTGTGCGTGTTGTCGACTTGGCGAGGGAGTTTGAGCGTAGTACTTCAACAATATGTACTAACTATGGCGTTGTGTAATGACACTTGCCTAATGCATTTCCGAAAATTTTTGAAGGGAAGGAAGAAACAAACCACCATTGATAGGTTTTTATCGAAACGCACTGCAGATCAGAGTGAGAAAAGCGTGACGAAAAAGCCAAAAATCGTAACTGAAAACATCACTGACGAAGATGTGTAAGTGTAAGTAAAGAATAATAATGTAGCAATTAAGTTTAGAACCAGTTTATTTCTTTATATTCTATTTTATTATCTTTGTATTATGTTTTGTATTCATTATTTATGATTTATAAATAAATTTCTCATTTGTATAACTACGTAACAAAGAAATTAGCGTGTTTTTTGGGGGGCTGGAACGGATTAATGGTATTTCAATTAATTTCAATGGGGAAAATTGAACGGTCACGGAACGAATTAAACTCGTATGTCAAGGTATTACTGTACTACTTACGCGTAACATTACTGAAAGTAGTACATCCACAAGGCTAGCGAACTCACTGGCCATGTTTGAATAAGGCATTCATGCGGGAATGCATTCGATATGACAAATGCTGGTGTGAGGATTATTGACATCACCATTCCCAAGTATAGTACCGCCTAACTTCAATTAACGAGGATAAAAGTATCCAATATCTCTGGAATTCAGAAAGTAATTATTTCCAAAACAAGTATATGCATATTGTATGTCCACAAGATCCAAATGAACATAATTAGAAGGCGATCACAAATATTTGTTCCCTGGGGCTTTACCAATAAACATAAAAAAACTGAATGTATGGACTTTCGATCTTCCAGAAAAATACTTCCACCATTTTCTCCATTAAAACTTAACGAAGGTTATGACTGTAACCACAATTTTATGAGTTCCGGGTGACCATTAGGGTCATCAACTTACAAATTACCTTCTTGTTGCCGGATGCATCAAGACTCTTATACCAACCATTTGTCATGGACACGACCTCCGCTTGATGACGTAATTCCTCCCTACGGAGGCGCGTCAATGCAGAAGTCCTCAAAACCCTTCTTGCCCCGAAAGGGTTCCAAGTGACTATGACCCCTAATAGTCATCCGGAACTCATAAAACCATGGTTACAGTCTCAAACCTAGTTTTATTTAGTTCCTTCCACTATTAAGGTCGTCAACTTACGGATGACTTATACCCACCGCGTCACGAGGGACAGACATACCGTTAAGTGGATGACTGTTGACACAGGCGCCACGTTGACGTGATAAAAGCTTGGAAATGTGCAGAGGGACGCCCAAGTCGCCACTGCACAGATATCATTAAGTGGTACACTTTTCAGTGTGGCCCATGATGTAGCCACACTCCTAGTTAGCCTACACTGGACAGTCATAGGTAAAGGACTAGCACTAGCCTCCTAGGCCTCAGCTATCTCCTTCACTACCCAGTGGGATAGGCTCTGAGCTAAGAGTGCTTTTCCATTAGACTTGCCGTAGAAAACAAAGAGTTGTCCTGTACGTCTGATGGAAGCAGTAGCCTCAATGCAGTGCACGCCCTGGGCATACTAAATGTGCCTCGATCGGCTGGTTAATATGAAACGCCGAAACCACAATCCCTGAGCTGGTCGGTGTTGATAGTTAGCTCCCTAACCGGTGAGCGTAGTTGTCTGTCGTCATCACCACGCACCGTAATGGTATAGCCCTCATCCGGACCTCCTTTGTCAGAAAGCTGACTCGTTGCCCTGGGCGGAGTAGATGGTAAAACCGATGCGTCACCCTGATTCAAGCATGACGGTCCCACTTGGGGTGCAGCGCCATGGCGTTCAACCACATTTGAAGCGGCTTGGCTGCAAGGCGACTGGGAGGCACGACCGCTGAGGCAACCACAATCAGGCCCAGAAGCCACTTGAGAAACCCTCATTTCGAGGACCGGGTTCACCTGGAACTGATGCACAACATCGAGCACACTGGCTATGTGGCAGGGTGTCAAAGATGCCCTCATGCTCCTTGAATTGAGCAAGTCTGATATAAGTGATGGACTGGCTCAGCACTAGCTGGCTCTTGCCATAATTGACATTGATGCCCAGACTGGAAATAAGTGCTCCTGTCTGGGCAGTGTGTGAGAGCGCCATATGGCTATGGTGCCGGTGGCAAGATTTTGCTCAATTGAGACATTTGTTGCTCCTACAGCCAAACTATGAGTGGGAATTAGAAACTTTGTGACAACTCTATAGAATATGGAGTTTCTAAGTGTCACCATTCTCACGTATCAAGTCCAATTAACAAGCAACCCAACTATACCTACCCATGCATGACATAGTGGACAATAGCGTCTATGTGTGAGTTCATAAATATATTTATTCATCATACAAAATTTGAATTCCGTCATAGCAATGAGATACTCAACAATAACCTGATCAAAAAAACAGTGAAAAACCCTGCTCAATCAAATGCTAAATAGACATGTGAAATTATCGTGTCATATTCTACTATAAATATCTGCTAAGAAATATGAAATAAATATACAATCCTACCATTGGTTTTAAGCATAGAGATGTCCCTTTCAAAATTCAGTGGTCAGTTATTGTCTTGGACAATCTGTTTGAGAAATACACACCAGTTTAGCTCGTTATTACACAACATTGAACACCACTATACTGCAGCTCTGAAGTAATTCACGTGATTCCGGTTTTATTCACAATTGTTTTATCTGATAGAGGACAGTATATCCTTTTCAATGGTGTTTGTAATTTTTTCTGGGATGCTTTGACCAATAATTTGCAGCCCAGCGGAACAGAATATTTAATCTACTCAATGTACTAGAGTTTTTCTTCCGTGATATGAAAAAAAAAAACTGCTTGCAATTTCAAGACTCAAGAAACTTAATTTCCACACAACGAGGTTGGTGGTATTTGTTTACGGTACAGCATGTTAGCTCCTGGTGAAACATATACCCAACTTCTCAACAATAAATACATACAATAAAGGACACACACAGAACTATGCAGCTCAAGAACTGACAAAAGTATTTGAATTTAGTATATTTGAAATATATACATGTGACATTTAATAAACTAGTTTTTGTTTGTGGTGTATTTAATAAATTAGCATTTAAACAATGTTTTTTTTTCAAATATCAACAATTCAGATTGAAATTCATATTTAAAAAATTCAGATCCATAAATACAAATCTCTCTGATTCAAATTTCTGAAATTCAGATTTTATGTTAACTAGGCCAAAGGTGAAGCATCCGGGCTTTCCAGGAGAAGCTTTCGGAACTGTCAAACTCCCATTTAGCTTAGTGTTGCCAGATAGGGAAATTTCAGGCCCAATTATATTTCTTTTAAACTTGTTGTACGCGTACAAAATGGCTTTTCCCGGGCATAAATACATTACACAAATCCTTTTTGGGCGGGTTTTGGTGGATTGTGTGGGTTTTTCGCTCTGATTGGGTGGGGATGTGGAAAGGGTAAATTGTGTAGGAAAATCTGGCAACCCTGTTGACCGGGCGGGCAGCCCGGGAAGACTTCAAGTTAGCGGCTCTGACGCTAGTAGCAACACAGCGTTTTGAGTGTTTATTAATGTTACGTACCAAAATTCAGCTGCGTTGCAATAACCAGGTGTACAGTAGTCAAGGTAACACTAAGCCACTTAAATGCAAACTACAACGTCAAAGACAAACCCAGTCAAGCGAAAAGTGATTTAAAAGACAAAATGTTTAATAACACATGCACTTAAGATATGGTCACTTAAGCTAGCTATTCTCTAAACATATATGACAGTTCGACAATATTTAGTTACACAGGCTGCAAGCTCTCACTGGACAGCAAGTGTCCAAAATCAGCACGTTGAGATGGCACAGGGGGTCTCCTCCTAATCGAGCGAGAATGCTGCTTAGGCTTTATTTAGCAGCAATCAGTCCAGTCACGGGCTATCTACTATAGTCTCTTTTTCAACCAAGGTTAACTGTATAACAACAGTAAGCTCAGATCAGTCGTCAGGCAGCCTTGTGAAAGTCGTGGTGTTCGCTAGCATCAGGTTGCTCTAACTCCTTGATGCAGATGGAGACAGGGTATGTATAGTCTCGCATCTTTCAACTCCGCTGCTCTGTGACGTTCCTTGGTGTCCCCAGCTACAGGCGTCTTCTCATACATTGCGACATCCATGTCTCCATATCGGCCAAAGATGGTTGCCAGGCAACCGCATGCGTCTTCTCTCCAGCGCAGCTCCCAGGATCTCCGTACTGGGCTGCGACGTCAGCATCTCCACCTGTAGAGGAGACACAAACAAATACAGCAGCCCAAAGCCAAAACAAAACGCAAAGTAGGGAAAACAGAAAAGAGAGGAACGTAACAATTAAATGTATATATAACTACCTAGCTCAATAAATCATAAGACCTTTGGATGCACTTACCTCACGTTACACTTGCATCAGAGCGCTAGCTTGAAGTCTTTTTTAAATTAAATTTTTTTTTTTTTAGCTTGAAGTCTTCCTGGCAACACTAAGCGAAACGCAAGTTTGACAGTTTAGAAAGCTTCTATTTTTTCTGGGTAGCCCGGATGCTTCACCTTTAGCTTAGTTAACAAAAAAAATCAGAATTTCCTGTTTCACATGTAGTTCTCTGTATTTTATTGGAAACTAAAAAAGTACTTTTTTTTGCATTTTTGTGGAAACAAGTTTCTTTGCACTGTGCACTAGCACTGTGTAGCTTCCTACTTAGTAGAACAAGCTAACATTAAAGCTTTACACTAACGTTGTTAGCCTAGCAAATTCCACGTTTCAATCTGAGAAAGTTGGCGGGACAAAAACGGGATTTTATACACAATAATATAGTTTTTGAAGTAACATATATGGTTAAATGTAATCTTAAATCCCTCTTACCTTCGGGGTTGACTGGCTTTCTGTCAGCAGCTGTGATGTCGTTAGAAGAGAGACATCTTTCCATGGTGGTCAGCTCCGTCCGCGGTGAGGCAAATGGAGAATTTCATGTTTGACGAGTGCTTTTATCTAGCGATCTAGAGGTAGATACCCCACTAAACCCATGAACCAATCATATGGGCTGAACCTAGCCTCTTCATTAATTATAGGTGTGTCTTGGGCATACGTTGCAATAAACCAAACAATATGTCATATCCCATTCCTTTTAAAAGCCTGCCTTTCCACCTTGGCGGATTGCTTATATGATGGCTAAACAGACATGCTCGTGCGTGTGTAGTGCGATCAAGGAATAGGCTATGTGGATCAATAGTATGATCAATATTATTCAGACTAACCATTGTGATGCGTTTTAATATACACAATAATAATCTTTAACATTAGGGTTGAACACCAGCACGGGTTCCCGGTAATACCCGACAGTGCTGTTATTTTACAAAATATATGCAATTAAATTTCGGTAAAAGCACCTGCAACAGCTGAGAATAAGGTACCAATGGCTTCAGTCTCACCTTAGAAAACGCCAAATTAGCCTTCTTGTTTAACAAATTTCGTTTGATTATGAAATGAAGCATTGTCAAACATCAATTCCATGAGGCTGTTCAAGTTCCATCCAAAGTTCATTACCTGCATTCTAATATTGATTAATAACATAAATACCGTTATTTTGCCTTAATGATTACACTAAATATAATAAAGCTGTCAGGTTGGCAACCCATAGGTTCATGCATATTTTCCCTTGTTTTATAATGTCCTGCTTCTGGAAATGTGACCAACGCCACTTTTCCGGCAAGACCATGAAAAGTGCGATTTACAGCAGGTGAAACAGACCTGCTCCTGCATGAAGTTAAAGTGCACATGCAGAGAATGGCATTAAAATTCATCGTGAATTAATTGTGTAATGTGCTGCAAATTAGTTTTTGTTTCTAATTAGACTCTTGCAGTGTGTCTATTGCAGTGCGCGAGTTTTCCATTGATGACAATTCACACATTTATGGAAGATTTTTCGTGATTTCATTAAATGCAATCGCTTTAGTGACACATCGTGAAATGTAATACATATCTGCATTTGTTTTTAAATAAGGATGCACATTTATCATGCCATAATTAAAAACAAAACGCATATTGCATTGCATTTCATTGTGTGTCCTCGAAAAACACTCATACTGAAATACAAACACTCATACTGCGCGATTTTCGTGCCAAAATTTAAATGTAAATTGCATTTAGCTTTGTCAGCATAGCGTGGTGCGCAGAATGTGACACAATTCAAAGCAATTCTCGTAATTGTATTTATCGACCTGCAGAGCGGTCTGTCATTGCATTTCAACACCAGCTGCACGGTTTCCGTACCAAAATGAAAATGTAAATGGGGGCCGATTGCATTTTGCTCTATGGCCACTGCGTGCTGCACAGGACGTGACAAAATTCAAAGCAATACTCGTGATTGTATTTATTTGACCCGCAGAACGGTCTGTAATTGCCTTTCCAGTGAAACAGCGTGGAAACAGTCGGAAGTTTATTGTCCTCGGTTTAGTGTGTGTGGGTAGCCGAAGCTATCTTGAAAGTGAATCGATTACTTGACATTCATGCTGTAGGCCAAAAAGGTTTTTTTATTTTATGATGTATCCTATTAAAACAAATGTAAATGAGAGGCCGGCGGCGGTGAATGAGAAGCCGGCTTGATTCGCCGAGGCTGGTAACTGTGCTTAATTTAGCATCCCACTGGATTTGCAACTGACTTAGCTAGTCACTATCAGCTGCTCACTCACGTAGCCTACCTAGCCTGGCAACCCACTGGATTGGCGATTTAAAATATTTTTTTTTACAGTTTCTTAATTAACTTATCTCTCATTTGCAGTTTGCGTCTGCGGTATCCACAAGGCAACAATCATTCAAAGAATGACATACTTTTAAACAGCAGTATTGGACAAATCAAAAATAAATCTGAAACCTCATCTAGGCCAATGACACAATGTCTAATACTGGTAGCCATTCCCAACAGTGTTGAATAGGATTGTCCCTGTCCAAAAGAGAAAGAGTTCTCCCACATATGGGATTCAGTCCGAGATCTGAATTTGTAAACAGAAAGTTTACCACTGGGCTACCTAGAAAGATGCCTATTCTGTGGAATAGGCCTATCATAAATTTCAATGCTTGATCGGTTTTGCTCATTCAAATTTTTAAACAGATTTTCAACGTGGAAATGAAATCGGTGGACTGTAATTAATTAGAAACTAGGGTTTTTAGTTTTAATGGGGTAAAATTACAAAAAAATTGACAAGCTGGTTATGAATATCTTATCCACGGTGGTCCCCTGGTGGTAGGATAGTTGTAGACGTCCCAATTACATGTTTCTCAGAAATTATTTACAGCTTATTTACATTATTTACACCCCGAAATTCCGCCGCAACCTTCATCTTGCCACGTCACAGACAATAAATGCATAAAACGCACCATTTTTTCATGCAAAAAAAAAATCATGTTCTGATGTAGGAACAATAATAGCCTATATTATTAAAAAGTTGTAGCCTATAAATAGCCTACAATTTTGTTTTAGTAGACAGCTATTTTTTTCCCCCTACAAAATCTGTGATATAAACACATGTTAGGAACCAAATATCCTGTCTGGCGCTACAAGTGTTTTCGTATTAGGCTAACCCTCAACAGTTTCTTAGGCTATTGCAATTCGCCAATTTCCAGAAAAGTTGACATTTCCACAATGATCACCTATCGCACTTGCGGCTGTAATACATTTATGTTGTTGTAAAACATAGGCCTACCTTTAAACATAGGCCTTTTTTAGCCTACGTAGCTATATACAAACATTGGGCTACGTATTTTTATGGGTAGCCTATATTATGCAGCCTATATCTAGGCTACTGTATGTGACGATTCTGGCAGAATTTATTTGATTTATTCTGTTGTAAATTTCTGAATGGTACAGCGTCTTCTTCAATTTGAGATATGACACTTAACTAGTAGTGCCTAGATGAAAATTGAAAAGGGTTAACTGATTTTGTAAGTCCTTCGCTTGAATTGGACAACTGTCGCCTTGTGGATACTGCAGACTCAAAAAAAAAAAATAATAATTTGCCAATCCAGTGGGTTACCAGGCTAGGTAGCCTAAGTGAGTAACCAGCTAGTGACCAGCCAATTCAGTCACGAATCCACTGGGTAGCTATGCTAGGCATGTGAGTTACCAGCCTAGGAATGCTAATGACCAGCCAAGACCGTTGCAAATCCAGTGGGATGCTAAACTAGGGAGTTCAAGCCGGCTTCTCATTTACATTTGTTTTAATAGGATAAATACTTTTTTATTTTTTATTTAAAAACCGTATAGGCCTACAGCATGAATCTCAAGTAATCGATTCACTTGATATCAAACGAGCCCCAAACCATCACTCTACGGCCAGATATCGAGTAGATGTAGATGGATCACTTTAAGGGTTTCTTCTCCTGACTTCCCCCCCATAGAGTTCTATAAGAAAATGAGTCAGGAGAAATAACCCTTGCAGTGATCCATCCACATCTACTCCATATCTGGCAACAGAGTGATGGTTTGGGGCTCGTTTGATACCTTAGACCCTTGATGACTTACAGCCATTTAGACAGCCATGAAAAAATGGAAATTTTATCCATTTAAAATTAAATCTACAACACAATAAAGTGTGCAAAAAGTGAAGGGGTAGAAATACTTTCGAGCACCACTGTGGCTACTAAATTTCAAGATGATTGGACCTCAATAAGTGTCAAATGAGTGCTGAAATTTTATTGGCTGATGGCAGCCATGTTTTTTGTAGTTTCATGTTTTCTGTTTTGAACATGGGCCCCAACAATCCATACAAAATTTACAGTTATTTGGTAATTTGTTTCATGAGCCATCCTTAGATGGATATGCCCAAACTTGTTTTCAAGTGTTGTGATGATCAGACTTTACTTTTAAAAGTTATTAGCATTTTTGTGATAAGCCACATCCACATATTCATCCATATTTTATCATATCAAAATTCTGTATAAGGTTTTATTGGACCTTGATTTAAGGAGGCTATCCACCAAATTTCGTGAGAATCGGTCAAATTTTGTAGAAGAAGCATTTTACTTTTATTTTCTTTGTTGTATAGTTTTTGTGTAACTGCTTGTGGAAAGCACATTGAGTTGCTTCATGGGTCCTTGAGTCAAATGTTTTTTTTTATGAGCCGGGAAATGTAGTAAACAAATAATTTTGATGATAGGCCAAATGGTTCAAAAGTTATAGCTCAAAACAAATTTCACTTTCTTTCTATAGCGCTACCACCAAGTTGTATTACCTGAGTAGCGGGAAGGAATGGGAACCTAAATACCAAATTTGGTTGCTCTACAAAGTACAGGTTTTGGGCAAAAAAAAAGATCATATAGTCTCTGTGTTTGATAACTGCTGCTTTTGCTGCTCGCAGATATATTTTTAATTGTTATTATTATTATTATTATTATTATTAACATGACTGAAATAAATTTAATTAAGTAAAAGTATTAAAATAATTGAAGGTGGGGTTACCAATGAAAGCATTTTTACAAGTCCTATTTCCATCGACTGATCTTATTGTTCAGACAATTAACTATTTTATTCCATGCATTCTAACTGTCATGATATAGATGCAATCTACGTGATCTATCTTCTGAAAAAAGACATGAGTGGATATAATTAGCCAGAAAATATCAAGTAGTATAGAAATATAAATTCTATACACATACCAGTCCCTTTCCAGGTATCTCTACAAGTAATTCACAATTGCATTCATACATAATAATATATGAGACCTTCTCTTACCTTACCGCCAATATATTTCCTTTTAAAAAAAATCCTCAGCAGAGTTATGTATTACTTTGTTCAGATAAGCCTTTCCAGCTGCTGAGAGATTAGTATCAGAAGACTGAGGGGATTCTTCAGCACTCATCTCAGCTCGGCTCAGTTTAGGGACGTCAGCCCAGTGTTCACTCAGATGTTCAAGTACTGAATCACTTGTCAGATGTCCCAAATGCAAAGCACTTTCATGTCTGGAATCAAAACCACCATGCCTCTCTTCAGAATATCCTATTGGGCTAGTTGCTATGTGAAGAAACCAAACATTTTCTGACAAATCATCTTTGTAAAGGTTGCCATTTTTGCTGCCGACATGTGATTCTGCTAGTTCTGTACAAATACATGCAATCAATCCAAGCAATTTTAAAGACTCTTCTTTTTGTCTCCACGCCATTACAGAGGCAAAAAGTGGAGATCAATCATCAAGCAGTTCAGAGTTAAATTAGTTTAACTGTGCCAGTGGCATATATATATAGGAATAAAACATCAAGTGCCCAATCATGATTATGCTTAAACATTCTGTCTAGAAACAAACTGATAACTTGGCGCTATGTGATACACAGCCTCCCATAGTTCCTGCGTCAGTTTGTTCTTTCAGAGTACAACAACAGTGTTTCAGTGATCAGGAAGCGGTCATACACAATCCCTCAAGTTATCATATTCTGATGAAGAAGTTCAATTATCAGCTGTTGATTTTTTCCTTACATGACACAAGGTTCAAATATTAGATAAGTCTGCTTGCAACAATGAGAGAACTGAAGAACTTTATGACGAGACAGACTTTAGACAGAAAGCAGAAATCAGGTGGAGATAAACAAATTGTATTTTAATATTTGAAAAAGCAAAACTGAACATTTTGAAGCGGGTGTACATGTACTATTATTATTTTTAATGCATTTTTTATTTTGACCGGAAGGGCCAGTAAACCTATACTTGTTGCTTTCTGTTCATTATTATTATTCTTAATGCTATGCTGCTTAATGCTAGAACCATGAAACTCGGTAGGCACATACATTTACTCCCAAATAAAATATTGACATTGGCTCAAAGTGGTTGCCATGGCAATGGTTGAAAAAAGAGCCTTAACTCCAATGCCCAAACATGCACATGCGCGCCAATGTAGCCAAATCCCGGAGGCAAACCACATGAGAGCGAAGCCTGTTGCTTGAAAAAGGAAACGCACATGTGCGCGAATGCCTGTGATGTGAGAGCAACCTGTGGCGTGATTGAATTGCATGATACTGGAATTAAATGTACTAATTAGTCCCAATATTAAAAATACACAACAAATTAAACTGAAAAGAGAAATCCCTGAGGCCAAAAGAGGGTAGGCGGAGCAAGAGGTCCAACTTCGACACTATATGCAGTAGATATGGATGGATCACTTGAAGGGTTTCTTCTCCTGACTTATTTTTCCATAGAGTTCAATAGGAAAATGAGTCAGGAGAAACAACCCTTAAAGTGATCCATCCATATCTACTGCATATCTGGCACCTTAATGGTATTTTACTACCTATACTCAGCATTGGAGTATTTTCGCCCGGTGGTTTTTCTACCAAACTAAGGAGTTTACAGTCATATTTTCAACCAAGTTATATACCCATAATATAAGAATAAGAATAAATCAAGTTATAGTCAAGTTGTTTTACTCATCGTAATCAACAGGCTCTGGTTAGTCAACATATGACTCCACACTGCACTCTACCGAATAGCGGCAGCCTCCTCAGGGACGCATTTTGTCAAATCAATCAGATGTCAGATGTGGGAAAGAGAGAAATAGTTGAGTATAGGTTGCAAAGTCATCTGCAGTTAGCAAGAGGGATGTTGGTGGGTTGACGAGGGGGGAGCACAACAGTTTACATGGGTTACAGCATGATCTTGAATCTTATTTAAAGGGTAAGTAAACCCTAAAACCACTTTTTTAGCTGATTATTGATATATTTGGAAATATTCATGTGCTAGAGATTGATCCTGTTGCAAATCGCAACAAATCATCACAATGTTTAGCATCATATAAGAAGAGTAGTGTATTTTGTCTAACTAGTGCTACGGTGGTGAAATGTAGGCTATTGCAGTTGTAATTGACTATTGGCTGTTGTACAGTATATGTGACGTGGGAGTACCTGTGATGTCACATCAACTGTGTGCATCTGGCTACGCCCTTCCACATTACACTATAAATATGTTTTTTTTTTTTTAAATCAAGCAAGTTGTGGAGACTGAGGTGCATTTGTGTGAGTGACAGGCTATTGATAGAGAGGACCCAATAGGTGTCAACCCATACAGTTTGCCCATATGAAATACGGTTTTTCCAACTTTTCGAAGGCAAACAGGCATTTACGATACGTTTCTTAACCTGCCCAGGGACTAGCCTACAGGTGAAAATTTGTCCCCCATCTGGCACATTTTACATTACGTTTATTAATGTGCATTGTCCCTTTTTAAAATAAATAAACCTAAACATATAATGAATTTAATTGCAGCAATTTTCACATTTTCTTTCTCCCCCTCGGCTATTCTCTCGATTTGTGAGGCCATGGGAAAAGCAGGACTGATCTAAAAATGCACTTTATGGAACGAACCACAAAGACACAGTAGCCCACAAGATACCTACATTAACATTAACCGTGTGAGCAACTAACGTTAGCTAGCGAGGTAGCATTACAAGCCCCACATGGAACCTAACAGTGCCAAGTTCGACGTTAGTTTGTCTTTAAAATTGCCAGATATTTCGCTGAATAGTTTTGGCTGAATGTAACATTAGACTAAATAAAATCCTACCAACACAACAGTTGAAGAGTGATAGTTTAAGATGACATTTTTAGCCAGTATAACGTTAACGTTAGCTCAGTTAATAGCATAACTTACTTAACGTATAATGTTACAGAGTAATTTTCGGTACAATGAACATAATTATCTTAGTCAAGTTAAATAGAGTGGTTTCAGAAGTAAATTCCCCATTCATTTAGAGCATAGACTTTAACTAAAGCTATGATTATATTTTACAGTCAGAGCACAGCTAGGTGGCGTTTTGGCCAACTAGGTGGCACACAAGTGCAGCTAGTTAACTAGCTAGGTCGTAAGCACAAACAAAGCGCAGCTAGTTAACTAGCTACCACAAAGTGGTGCTTACTAGTTAACTAGCTAGGTTTTATTAAGGGACACTAGTTAGCTAGTTCAGTTGTAAGAACACTTTTACAACCTAAGTAGCTTACTAGTTGAGGGCAAAAGTATTTGAAAACCTATGGCATAAATGCCACCTAGATAACTAGCTGCATTTTTAAAAAAGGACTTGCAAGCTAACTAGTTAACTAGTAAGCCTTAATGTCAGCCACCTAGTTAACTAGATGTTATTTCTTATTTTTAGCTTGTTAACTAGGTGGCCGTTTTGCACAGCTAGTTGGCTTTTTGGCCAGCTAGCTGTAGCCTGTGACCTAACTAGTTGGCCATACGACCTAGCTAGCTGCGCCAAAAAGCCAGCTAGCTAACTAGCTGAAATCAATGTTGTGGTAAAAGGCCAACTAGGTGCACCAAAAAGGCTGCTAGTTAACTAGCTAAAAATAAGAAAAGAAATTGCATCTAGCTAGTTAATTAGCTGCCCCTTTTGCCATGCAGCTAGTTAACTAGCTGGCATGGTCTTAAGGCCAGCTAGTAAGCTAGTTAGGTTACAAACCACTTTTTAAAATGTAACTAGCTAGCTAGGTAGGTGGCCCTTAACTAGCTGTACTTTTGAAACGCATGCAACCTAACTAGCTAGACTTAATATTCAAATTATTTTGGGAGGTGGGCATTGGGCATGGCCTTGCGTATATAGGAACTGGTGGGTGGGAGGGGCCAGGCAGTGAAGCACCCAGAAGTATGCTTGATCAGCGCAACAGAGCTTTCTGCCGATTGAATTTAATGGAGATAACCAAGCTGATTTTACAACCAAAGAAAATCTAATCGGTCAATTGCTTGGTTCTAGGTTGGTTGCAATATTCACCTGGAAAATATCTAAGTCAATATAGTGAAAATTGAGGAAAGTAGGCTACCGAGATACTTGCTGTAGCAGCAATATTGTTCATAAAAGCAAGGCTTCCGAGTTCTGTTAACTGAACCAAAGCACCTGGATTTACCGTTTCTTAATTTCACCCGTCTTTTCCCTGAACAATAGGCTATCGCACCTAGAAGAGCTGGTGTCACTGTCACCGGAGACAAAGTACAAATTGATTGCCTGGAAAAATTTAACTATAGCACTCATGTATATTCTGCTATAAAACTTGCCACCTGCAATGAGATAAGATTAATCGCCTGCAATTTTTTTCTTATATATTGTACTACAAACTATTTTTTGTCACATATGCAGAGATGCCAGCCACTACGATTTTGAGTACCAGTTACTCCACTACGATTCAGACTCAAATTCCAAAGCTTTTTGTCATTACTGAGAATCACCAGACTAGAAATGACTGAGAATCACCCACCCACTCTAGTTTGTAACTGCGGAAGGGGAAGCAGGGATTTTTTTAAATTTAATTGTGGTATCTATGATTGGCTATTGTTTCTTTCTTTCTGTCGACATTGACCAATCACAGCGTCATACATTATACAGTTTTGCATGTCTGCTGTTGACCTCATTCAACAACCAGCGGCGTGAAAATGTTGAAAAAAGCGACAAAAAGCAACCAAAATTTTCTGGAGAAATCCACAAAGACCTACCCAGAAATAATTCAATATAAATTAGCAGAAAGTCATGCCTTCTGAACTTTATGTAGAGTGGATTTTTGCATCCAGCATGGAGGCTTATTTGACTGTTCAAAACACGTGAAAACCGTCAAACATCAAAAGGCCTTGAAGAGCAGAGGGCAGACCAATTTTAAGAACTTTCTAACAAACAACCTTGCAGAGAATGCTGTCACAAGAGCAGAATGCTTATTTTATACGTTCATTATTGAACACAATCGGCCTATTTCAATTTCTGACCACTTTTCAAGTCTTGCTAAATCCATGTTCCCTGGCAGCAAAATTACTGGAAATTTCAGGGCGAGACGAACAAAGACACCACAAGTCATAAAATGTATAGCGAGTAACGAACAACAAGAAATTATTAGGTTCCTTCGAAACAAGGACAATCTTTTTAGTCTTTGTACTGATGGGAGTAGTGACCGTGGGTGTCAGCAACTTTATCCCCTTGTTGTTAGATACTGGAAGGAGGATATTGGCTGTGTTGTCCCGGGCTTGGAATTAGTAGTGGTATCTTGTGGGAGCGAACAAGAAAACAAGTTAATGTGCTTTTATAGCCACCGTCTTTATTGTTGGTAGTTTATTGAATTGACATATCAAATTGTTAATATTACCATGTTCGTAAGGATGTCGTAATAAACAAAAATGTATCAGTAGGCTACATTTTGCTTAGTCCATGGACAGACAGTGTCACTGTTTTTTTAGTTGTTTAGCTCGTAATAGCCTATCTGGTAATGTTATTGTGGTAATGAAGATGCTCCGCAAATGAACTCATAAACTCGCTGACTGATATATGTTGTTTTTTCCGCAATTCAACTGTAGCTAAATATTTAAAATCCCTGTGTCTTATATTTGTAATATATCATTTTTGGCAAATATTCACCTTTTTAAACGCGTCTGCATTAAAGCAATACATATTTTTTGGTAAAAACATAACTAATTTTAGTTATTTCATGCCAGGACACATTCTTCTAAAATATATTTAGCAATAATATTTAATTAGTCCTTTTTTTTATATAGTCTCCACATGGGACGTCAAATGTCTTAAAATTCCATTTCTTGTAATTTTCAGAAGTACACCAATCACTATAGCTTGATAGCCAATGGCGATTTTCCTATCTGTAGAGGTTCTCATCAGTGGAAAAATATTTGGAAAATAAAATTGGATAATTTCATGCCAGTGGAATGAGGTTTTGAATGTGCGATTTACCACAACCTGCTGACATATTTCTAAATTATAGTTTTCAGGGTGCAGCAGATAGCAACGGGAAAGCAGCGGATTTTTCAAAGCCTCAAACGAAACTGTGCACAGGACCACAGTCGCTACAAACTCCGCAGCAGGGAGGAAGCCTGTCAGTCCCAAAACGAAGGGAAGACAAAAGAAAAGATATACACACAACGCAGCTGAAGCCAGCTCAAGCTCGACAGCAGAGAGGGAAAACCCCTCTGGTACAAGCCAAACCTGGAAGTAAAGCTGAAGCTAAGAGATCCAAACAAGTTCAACTGACAAAGCACACTGCTAAACAAGAGAGCAAAGCATCCAGAATATACCATTCCCTTGTAAACCCACACATGAAGCTCCATCTCTTGTTCTTAGATGCCAACATTGCAACTTTTAATACAATGAACTCTGATTCTTCAACAAGATGAATACAGATGGTGTCAATCACAAATCACAGAGCTTCTCTCTAGTCTCCAAACTAAATTTGTGAAACCTGAAGTATTGAGAGTGGCATCCTTGTTTTCTGTTGACTACAAGACTAGGAGCAACCAGAAAGATCGTCAGCATTTATTAATTGGTTCACAAACACACTCATACCTGGATGAATGCAAACTGGTGGGAAACACCTGGGGACAGGTCAGATTTTTTCAATGGTGTCAGAGCTTACTTTGAGGCTGCTGTTGAGTATGTTTTAGCAAAATTTCCCACCTCTGATGAAACACTGATGTATGCTCAAGTTGCCAACATCAAAATGAGAGGTGAAGTGGGTTTTGAAGCCATATGTCACTTTCACAAAAAATTCAACATGAAGGAACCACTGGACCAACTTGAGATGGAGTTCAACAGGTACTTGATCGACAGGCTACCTGAGACGGTGTTGGGATGTGAAAGAGCACACATGTTGGTACTTGATGTCACAACTGAAGATTTCAGGAACTGAGGTCTACAAATACAGTACAAGCTGCTGTCAAAAGTCATGATCTCAGTTCTCAACATCCCACACAGAAATGCTGAATCAGAAAGGCTCTTTTCTGCTGTGAGAAAGAATCAAACAGACTTTTGACCAAATCTCTCTGTGGCAACTCTTGAGTCTCTTCTTGTTGTGAAAAATGGCATGTGCCATGCAAACAAATCATGCTACAACATGGAGTTCTCCAATGGGCTTCTTCTGCAAGTAAAGCACTGCACTTTTAATTATTTGAAAGGCGCAAATGAAAAAGAAAACGAAGATGAGCAAGCTGCCTATGGCATGACTGGGAAACTCTTGACATTGATTGAGAACTAAAAGGGTTTGACAAAAACATTCAAGATCATTTAAAACCTAGGCAGGGGTTGTCACTTTTTTATTTTGTTTGCAAAATGTCCAGTTCACCCAATTTACTATGGAGGGAGTTCATTCAACATCTCAACATTTCAGGTGGGGTTTGTTTTCTGAATTGAATGGAATCAGCCTATGTATGTTTTTATACATGTTCCTGTAAGGCATCAAATGTAAGACCACAAGATGGAAGAGAGCCATTCTGCAATCAGTTATGTGATTCAAATTGTATTAAAATGTTTGTGTTTTATGACAATAAAACAGAGCAAAACAATAAAAACCTATGTTCTGTTATTTTTTCAACAGCTCAAGATAGGACTTGCAGTGTTCCTATTTACCGAAATGGCGTACCGTGCAGACCTGGGTCAATTACGTAATTGTTTTGGATTCAATTACTTTACTTTTACATGATCTTGCCTGGTGCAACTGAGCCTACCAAGAGGACCAGAAGGTGGAGTTTGCACTTTTTGAGAGTATTTCATAGATTCCGATACAGCAGGTAAAATTAGTAAAGCACAGAAAAGTAATAGAATTTAAAACAAATACGTAATTGACCCAAGTCTGTTACCGTGTCAGTAGGATTTAAGTAGTTTAGTTTTTGGTTCAGCATGATGAAACTACACTTTTTGATGGCAAACTACACTTTTTGACACTTCCCACTACACATTCTCATCCCTTGAGGTTGGCACCTCTGCATATGTGTTGTAAACATATGGTAGCCTAAAGAACTATTGATGTTGTCTTGGTGTATGGTCCCCCATATAGATCACATAGCTTAATGCACATAAAAATACGTAGCCTAATATTTTATATAGGCTACATAAAAAAATCTTGTGTGTTTTTACATAACAGCAACGTATTACAGGCAAAATTGCGATGGGTCCCTGCGGAAATGTCGGCATGACATAATATTTTTAGCATGTAGAAACGGTGCATTTTGTACATTTCATTGTCTGTGACTGTGGCAAGAGATGAAGGTTGGAAACAATGGCTTGGCTTACAAAACTGAACTATAGGATTGCTGTAGTTATCTTCTTCACCGACTATAATAATGCTATAGTATTTGTCACTATAGTACAATAATATCACTATAGTACACTGCTCAAAAAAATTAAGGGAACACAGTATAACACCAAGTCAATTAAACTTCTGGAATATCAATCTGTCCAGTTAGGAAGCGTAAACGATTGTGAATCAATTTCACCTGCTTTGGTGCAATTGAAAGTGACAACAGATGGACAGGAGAGGCAACAGCAAGACAACCCCCAAAAAGTAAATGGTTTTGCAGGTGGTGGCCACAGACCATTTCTCTCTCCTTATCCTTCCTGACTGATTTTTCTCTAGTTTTGCATTTTGCTAGTGCCCTTGTCACTACTGGTAGCATGAGGCGGTACCTGCAGCCCATTCAGGTTGCACAGGTAGTCAAGCTCCTCCAGGATGGCACATCCATACGTGCCGTCGCAAGAAGGTTTGCTGTGTCTCCCAGCACAGTCTCAAGAGCGTGGAGGAGATACCGGGAGACGGGCCATTACACAAGGAGAGCTGGACAGGGCCGTAGAAGGGCAACAACTCAGCGGCAGCACCGGTATCTGCTCCTTTGTGCGAGGAGGAACAGGAGGAGCACTACCAGAGCCCTACAAAATGACCTCCAGCAGGCTACTCGTGTGCATGTTTCTGACCAAACTGTCAGAAACAGACTCCATGAGGGTGGCATGAGGGCCCGCCATCCTGTAGTGGGACCTGTGCTCACAGCCCAGCACCATGCAGCTGGATTGGCATTTGCCAGAGAACATCAGAATTGGCAGGTTCGCCATTGCCGCCCCGTTCTCTTCACAGATGAGAGTGTTGGGATATTTATTTTCTTCTCAGCGTGTTTGTTCAAGGTGGTGGTGAAGACAGGACTCTTGAAACCAAATTAAAAGTATAAGTATTTAATGAGACAAATAGCAAGTAAAGTTGATACAGCAGACAGCTCAGCAAACTCTCAAACAGATGTGCTCAGGTGTCGGCCGGAGAGCGCTCTGCCCCTCCAATCGTGGGCTTCAGTTCTTGTATGACCTCGCTGGTTCCTGATTGGTTACTCAGTGTTGTAGTTGGGCAACCAATCAGCCGTCTGTGCGCCATCTCAGTCCTCCAATCAGAAGGCCTCACACCCCAACAACCCCCCGTAATCACATGATCTCTCGTAACTTTAAGACAGTTAGTTTCGTAACTTAAAAGGGGCCTAGGTGACCGTTTGCACCCCCCTGCGAGTTCCTGTTATCTCAGCACAGTTTCCTGATTTTTTTAAGCTTATGTTTAGCACCATCTGGTTAAACTTCCTTCAGCAGTTTGCAAGTGTTGCAAGATTGAGGCCCTCAGCTCTACAAGTGTATAAGTCAGAGTCAAGCTATATTTTTAAAAATATTTCCACAAGAGCAGGTTCACACTGAACACATGTTCAGACGACGTGGCAAATGTTATGCTGCCTGCAACATCATCCAGCATGACCGGTTTGGTTTAATTGACATGGTGTTATACTGTGATGATTAAGTGTTCCCTTAATTTTTTTGAGCAGTGTATTTTCACCCCCTATAATATATAGTATTTGTATAGTTTATGCTGTCGACATACTATAGTTTTACTATCGTTCATTTTTGTTCATTTCATAGAATTTCAATAGAATTTCATTTCATAGAAATGTGAATATTATAATTGGGACATTCATGACTATCACTAAGAGGCCACCGTGGATAGTGTTAATATGACCTTATCATTGAAGACAATCCTTCGTAATTCACACTCATTGGCTATATTTCATGATCATGGCCTTCAAGGCCATCCAGTTTCCTTCCCCCACTTATACAACAAAAGGCATTTATATACTTTCTGATTTATTTGGTGAGGAGGGAGCACACATTCCAGGCTATTCCATAATCATTCAGTCTTGCTGGTTTCTCCTTTTTTCTTTGTTTGCAACTACACTCATCCATGCAGGCAGGAATGGGGCCAAACCTGTTTCTGTATTTCAGACAAACCTATGCTCTTAATTATTTATTTAGCCAATTTTAGAATGTTAGTGACTTTCCTTGATATGAACAGCAGCTGATGAATGTTCTTGTGCCTGAATGCCTGTATTGTAGTGTTGAGTGAATCGGTGTTTGTGTATATGACTAAACGAATTGAGCTGGGATAAATGGTGGCAGCAAAAACCTGCATACACACCGGTTCTGACTGCAGTTGCCCATCCATGCATGCAGGTGTATGTTGTAACATGGAAGCAAAAATTGCTCTTGCTTTTCACAAATTATTTGATCTCACACATAAATCCAAAGGTATTGTATCTGAGCTGTATAATGTTATTGTGAATGCATCTCATACACCACTAACAATTGATAACCTATAAGGATATATCATTCAATTGACATACAATATGGAACAATATCTTGCTCTCATCTAGGAATCCAAATCATCAAGGATTCATTTAAACTTCTTTCACAAAATACATTTCACTCCAAGAACACTTCATCAAATGGGGCTAATCTGCCTGTTCAGAAAAGGTCCTAAGAATGTTCAGTCACACGGCATGGGAATGTTGTGGTTTCCACCACTTTTGCGAGGGGACAGCTGGTATTCTTACATTCTTTCTTGGGAAGACAATTCCCCATGCCATAGCTCTTGCTTTTATTCAATGACACATAATTCATTCATTGTAACCATTGAGGATAAGCAGCTCTTCCTAGCCTTACTGCTATGTTGGATAAAGCAGTTTAAGCTATAATTCTATTTTTTTCTGATAATTTATACAAGAGGCCTTTGGATTTTTCACACCACAGCAGAGTGACTTCTTATTGATTTAGGGAAGAAGATAATTTCCATCATTTGTCTGGCATTTTACATATCAGAAACTTATCCTCATACCGTTAAAAAAGACCCCTATAAAGAAGTCCAGGTGTTAAGAGTTTGTCTTCATTAATCCCAGTATTGCAGTGTCATCAGAAAAATGTGGATGTTATCATGGGTCATCATTTTGGCCTGTTGTGTATGGGGATATGTACAATAGGGGAGCTCACACACCCTAGGAGGCACCTATTCCAATGGCTTTGGATTCAGAGAGGGATTTGATGACTTGCTGAGTGGTATCACCTGATAGCATAGGACAAGATGAAAAAATATTGCATAACAGCTGGTTAGTAGGTCAACTTGAGGTGGCAGTTCAGAAGGCTGTATCAATGCGGAGGAGGTTATCCTAAGCATTATTCATGTTGCTATGAAATAATACTTGGTTGCATATCCTTTGCATGTAAGGACTGCCTGAAGTCTGCGAGCTGTATAACCAGACGCTGGGTATCTTCCCTGGTGATGCTATGCCATGTTTTGGTAATGTATGGATAAATAGAATTGTATTTGCAAAAGATGTATTTCTGTATCAACATATCCTCTTCCGTTTACCTGTCACCAATCATTGTTCATATATTTTTCATTTGACAATAAACATCCAAAATGACAGAAAGAACCCAGTGTCATGGTGGGTTGAATGGTGGTGAAGGGGAATAGTCCCACAGTTTATTTTCCTTTTGAGAATGTCACCATAGTGTGTGAAATAAATATTCTGAAAATTTTGTCTTTGCTTAATTACTGGTATAATTTATCTGTTTTGTTCTGGAGACCAGACCATATATTCTATTATGCTCATGCCAAATGTTCTGGAGAGGACACTTTTTTGGACAACAGACCAATTAGGATTTTACTCTTAAACCATATTAAACCTGCAAAAACAAACCACTCCTTATAACAAAGTTGAATCTTTACCTTTGTATAACAAATATGGTATAATTCCAAATAAATAAGTTATTGAACAAAACATTAAGTTAGGCTACCTATATTTGGACCAAGCTTTAAAGAAATTGTATTATTTGATACGACAAAGCTTTTGGTTCAGTCAACAGAGATACAGTTAGAGGTAATTTTTTTTGTATTTATCTCAAGGCAGAAGGATTACAGAAGCAGTGAAGAATGAGAATTGGCAACTTTATTGTTGATTGCATTTATTAGTGTAACGTTACCAATATTGTACAGGCCCACCCAATCACAAGCCTGGTCCACCCGCCCACAAGAGAAAAATAATTTAAAAAAATAATTTAAAAAAAATTTTTTTCAGTTCAACGACAATTAGCCTAGCTAGTACATAACTCTGCGCCTCTGCCTTTAACACGTTCTGTCAACTGATAAGGGGACGCCCATTGCCCGCCCCCATTGCATATTAAATGCAAGTTGAATAAATGTTAAAACGGCGCGTCGTGGTAGCATATGTGCAGATAATTAACTAGCTGATAATTAAATGGGCAGCTAGCTAGGGCTAAAAGGTAGAATAATTGTTAAAACAACGTGCAGCTAAATGTAGCAAGCTGACCATTAAAGGCCGCCTAGTTAGCTAGCTACATTTTAAAAAGAGGTTTGCGACCTAGCTTGCTAGCTAGGTAGCTGGCTCCTATGGCCAGCTAATTAACTAACTGCCCCTGTTGCCATGCAGCTAGTTAACTAGCTAGATGTCACTTCTTTTTCAACTAGCTACCTTTTTGGTGCACTTAGTTGGCCTTTTACCACAACTAGGTGGCCATTTGTCACAGCTAGCTGTGCCAAAAATGCCAGCTAGTTAACAAGCTGCCCCATTGATTTTAAGTAGTTAGCTAGCTGGTATTTATGGACAGCTAGCTGGCTTTTTGGCGCAGCTAGCTAGGTTGTATGGCCAACAAGTTAGGTCACATGCCACAGCTAGGTGGCCATGCGACCTAGCTAGCTGTGCAAAAAGCCACCTAGTTAACAAGCTAAAAATAAAAAATGACATCTAGCTAGTTAAATAGATACATGGCACAAATGGTACCTAATTAACTAGGTGGCTGACATTAAGGCTTACTAGTTAACTAGTTAGCTCGCAAGCCCTTTTTAAAACGCAGCTAGTTAACTAGGTGGCATTTATGCCATAGAATTTAACTACAATATATCTGTGGTTGTTTGTCATGATTCAATCTGTTTTATTTCCAATGTGTTATGAAATTTGTAATGTTATTTTATGGGCTATGTTATGACATTTAATATTATTTGGACTTATTCTGGTCTATTGGGGTGTTCTTGAGGCACATTGATTGAACTTTCTAGCGGTAGCTATACATTCTCTAATGATTGTGTAATCTTAAATTACGTTTATTCAACGTTCAAGTGGATGTGTAACAATAGTTATAATGATTAAATTTTTTAAAGAAATTGATACCTTCCAGAGAAAAACCCTAGGAATTAATAACAAAAAACTATGTTTTAAGTGTTTGGCTTGGTCAAAAGCCGTAAAAGACAGGAAAGCCAAACTTTAGCTCTCTACACTATCAGGGATTCCCAGTACTCCCGTTTTTTATATCTGACTGCTATACAGTTCTGGAGCTATGTTGGTCTGCCTCAATTAGCTTGATTTCTCACGAATGCAATTATATTTCTACTAAATAATGTTACATGAATGCTTATCTTATCAGTTTCTAACTACAGGTAGCATTTCAGAACAATCTGAGATGGTGGGTGTCGAAATCCACTTTCTTGTGTGAAATGCATGGAATTACCCTGAAGAAAGCATAGGGGGACAACAATTGGCAGTGTAAAATCACAGGGAAAATAAGGATAATGACAACAGCGCCCATCATTCCTTACAATCACTAGAAAAAATTTAAACCTTCTAATGACTATTTACACAGGTCCGCAACCACAGATTGAGGACGTCATGATTGTCCTTCAGGTGGGGAATTATTATGTGGCATGATCCTCAAAATAAAATAGCATTTTTTTGTATTTTTATTTTAGCCTACTTTATGCAAATTATGTTCTTGTTAAACCTTTATTTTAGCCAGCGGATGTCCTTACCCAGGTCATGGTGGACTGTGGGATCATGATTCCTGAGAACACAGGTGAGGAATCCCATGGTTATTCGCCATTTAAGAATCAATATACAGTGCATTACGTAAGTATTTGGACAGTGACACAGCTTTTTTTGTTTTGGATCTGTAATCAACACATTAGATTTGAAATGGAACAGTGACTATGAGGTTAAAGTGCAGACTTTCAACTTTAATTTAAGGGTTTTTATATCCATATCGGGTGAACCGTGTAACAATTGTAGCCATTAGTATACATAGTCTCATTTTAGGGGACCAAGAGTAATTGGACAAATTCAAATAAACTCAGAATATAAAAGAGGTTTAGGGGAGGCCTCTTGGGATGCTGAATGGAGTCAGTATGCTATGGAGATTTTAACTCCGGTTAAAGAGTTGAGGCGGGAGAGGAGCTTTGAGTTAGCAGGTCTTTATTTTAATTTCCAGATGGAGGACTTGTATGTATGTGTGGTTCTAAATAAACATTGAAAGAAAGAACACAAAGATGCACATTAGCAATAGGGTAATTAGATAATAAGTAACATAAGCATAAGTATAAGCATAAGCATACAGGAAGCTAATAAAGGGCTAACTATTTGGTCTTAGCTGACATTACTAGCTACATAAGTACGTTCTATCATATCTCATCATATCATATTCCCACAAACAAGCTAAAGGTATAACTAGCAAGTGTAGCGTTGAATACAATAGCGCATAACAATAATTAACACAGTATTCATATTATTATAATATATTATTATCGAGAAGGCTAAATGGAAAGCATTACAAAGGGCTACAACATAAACTAGCTAGGAGAAATATTAGCACAAATGCTATTAAAGTAATTATCATTAGAAAAGATAATTTACAATATAAAAGTACTCTGAGGGGAAACAATATAATATTACAACATAAACTGTACTTACGTTCCTCAGAGACTCACAGAAAACTCACACAAGTTCTAGAACTGGTTCAAGTCTGGCTGCAGACTGTGGCGTAGACACCGCGAATGGCTCTCAGCCGACTGTGGATTCAATTGTCTCAATTGGCTAATTTTCCCACTATAGAATGTTAATTACAGTGGCATACCTGCGAACAGTCCCCTTCCTCTCTGGTTTCTCCTTTATTTTATCCATATTTTACTCCCGCTCCCCCGTTTTTGTAATTTCTCCCATGAAACTCCTGTATTTCCCGAATATTTTAATAAAGCTATAAGCTACGAACATTAACCGTGTTGCTTGCAATGGTGACAGTTGTGGGGTAGCCTACTGGGGAAACTACAATAACACATAATAGAGTGCTTCAATGGGGTCTTACCATGGGGTTTTTGGATTTGTGCCGAATATAAGGTCTGTGGTTAATATAAGCCTAAAATATTTTTTAACCACACACAATTCATATAAATTAAATATAACGTTATGCTAAAGTGAACTACATTACTACAGCAATCGGTTGCATTCCGTAAACGTCATAGCCTATTTGCTACCTCCTGGAGCAAAGCTAAATCCAGAGCTGCCAAGACTGCTTATATAGGCCTACACATTTAGGCTTGTCCTTTCTGATGGTGCAGGTTGTGGTTTTTTTGGGGTTGTTTTTAAAAAAGTCTGGGCGCTACTATTGTTCAAAGACATTAGCTAGCTTATCAATATAGATATTAATTTAGCTATTCCACCCCCTCCCGTCCACAATCGCCCTACTCTCCCGTTTGTTTGGGCGTGTTTTTGACGGGGAGGTTGATTAACTTAGTCTCCCGAGTCTGATTTGGCAACACTGCCATGTTTGGCAATACTGGGTTAGCTGGCTAGCAAGCTAACAATAGCTCATGGCAAGTAATTTTAATTTAACAGTTATTCAATTAGTCCGAACTCGCTGCCCAATGTCCTAGCTGGCTGGCCAGATGAGTTAAGTTAGCTAGGTGCCACGATTGCCTAGCTACTAGCCAGCTTCTCCAATACTAGCTAGCTATGTCCTAAGTGCAGCTAGTTTAACTAGAGCATTTTATTTTGCTTACAAAATAAAACATAGCTTCAAACGGCATCTAGCCAGCTAGGCAATTGTGGTAGTTAGCTAAGTCATATATGGCCAGCTAGCTAGGAAAATAGGCAGCTAATTGGGACTAATACGGTAGCTAGCTATGGAAGTCGAATACATGTTAAAATGGCTTGCCATACTAGCTTGCTAGCAAGCTACGACGACCTTAGTATTAATTCATATTCTTAAATTTCATATAAAACAAGTGGATGTGAGCTACACTCGAGAGCAGCCAAGAATCTGAGGTAATGACATGTATTTATTCCGACAAGTTGTAGTTTTAATATAGAAACTCGTTGGCAACATACTTTTTAAAACCATATAAAAGCCTAAGAATTCATGGTTAAGATATTAATATGTGTAATTTATGTCATAGAACAAAACGTGAAAACTCTCTTAACCACAGACCTTATAATCGCCACAAATCCAAAAACCCCATTGGAAATCTGGCTAGGAAACCCAAGGCTCCAAAATGCTAACTCACTTCCGGGTTTTAGGACTACGAATTGTAGCACTCTATAACCGTGTAACAATACATACAGGACACAGTGTCAATAAAAACACTTTTTCGGGACCTTTTTCATAATGAACGTAGCCTAGCCTAGGTTTCATGGTTAGAATAGGCATATTCATTCCTTAATGTTCTGCAGATAATTTCCCTCATCGCTTCTGTTGAGAATAATGCAGCATAACTGTATTAACAGGGATGCCAACTCTCACGCATTGACCGTGAGACTCACGCATTTGACCCTTTTCTCACGGTCTCACGCTAAAGCAAAACATCTCACGCATTTTCACGGGACAGCAACAATTCTCATGCAATTGCACTGCAATTTTATTTCATAGCAAAAATAGTTCAACTTCCCATGTCCCGAAACCCGTGCGTGTGCACTGCACACTGTTCGATAGCCGTTTTCCAAACCAACTGGCACACTTCCACGTACACTCCACCCTCTCACCTTCATCACAGGCCAATCACTTATCATTGGCGATGAAAGGGTGAGAGAGTGGAGTGTACAATGTATTGCGCAGTTTGGAAAACAGACTCGAACCGAGTTGTCTTGAGCGCAAATGTCGACTGTAAGTAAACGAAAATGCACTTTAAAGTGAATCACGAATAAGTGATCAAATATGTTTGCACTATTAACTGTTGGCGTATTAATTGCAGCAATAACAATATGAATGCTTTGTTAACCTAATAATTAGTTAACGTAGGCGACATCAGACTAATGTAATGTTAGCTGTTACTAAGACTAGCACATAGTTAGCTAGCTAGCTAAAAAGGAGACAAATTGAAATGAGAGGTGGATCATTCCCTGTAAAATGATCCTTGGATTCCTTGGATCCTTGGATTTCGACACCCACCTTTTCAGATAGTGACAAAATGCTTTCTATAGTTATGAATAGATAAGGTTAGTAGACATTTGTAGGAATTAATTGAAGAAATTAAGCTAATTGAATGGACCCAGGCTGGACCTTTACTGTTGTAGTTTTCATATAATATTCTGTGAATATAGTACTACCAATCATCCAATTTGTACCAAATTGCTCCTTGTAATTATGACTAAGACATGAGGATTCCAAATAAATGGTCAAAATAAAGCCATGTACCCCCGGAAACCAATCACCAATCCAACTTCGATAACCACAATACAATACCAGTTCTCTATGTTTGACAAGTACTATGAAGCTGGGCCTTGGAGTATTGTTTCTTCATAATATTTTAAGTTTGCTTCCAAGTGAATATGGTGATATTGCTCATTTTATATTCAATTAGGCCCTACATAATGTGGAAGTCTCCGTTTCTGACCCTCCCATTTTTTGTGAGATCTTGCATTGATGGTTGACAAATCAATTCTCCATCAACTCTTAACTCTACATGTCTAAATCATTACACCATTAGCAACTTCAATGAGTCCTCAATCTGTACAGGAGAAAATAACCATCTCCATATTCAATGAAAATACATAAAATTGTATGAAGAAACTTCTAGAACTGATGTTATATACTACTGTTTGTTGGGGTGGGGTTAGAGGGATCTGTGAATGGATTTTCTCATTTGTGAGGCAGTGATTGGTCAGGTGGGGTGAGTCGGGTCGGGTCGATTTGGGTCACCGAAAGTTTATTCTCACTCTTGCCCAACTCTCAAAGTTGACATCCTGTATTAAAGTAAATTATTAAATGATTTACTGAAATTACACTTGCTCATGTTGATTGATACAACAATATGATATAGACTAGGCCTACCCTACAATGCATTTCAGAGCAGGAAGTCTGTTATATAGCTAAACATACTCATTTAAAAATAGAACCTCTATTTGTATAATTCCTTGGTAAAAAAAAACAAAAGGCTCTGATTTACAAGAAACACTTTTTATTAGGCTAAATAACAATGACGGAATAAACAACAACAACAACACTAATAATATTAAAGGTATACTATGTAGTTTCAACTCGTTCTTTGTTTACATTCAATTTTCTCCCCAAAAAACATTGTATGTGTCCTTGTGGTCTAATAAACATGTTGAATGTATTTCCTACTTCATAAGTCGTTCACAAAGTGTTTTTTTGTTAATGTTTTGAATGTTACACTGTTGACATCCCGCCACCATTTTTAAAGTCAGAGACAGCTAAAATTGTGTAAACGTCATGAATTGGCGGTTCCTACTCAGTTGATTGACATGGCCAGGCCATGTGAGCAGGCTTCCAGGTAAACTTTTATTTTAGCTTAGGACTGAAACATACGTCACCCAAATACACGAAAGTGGACGCTTCGAGCTACGTAAACACAAATGTCATGGCAAAAGAAAAACTGTTTGCGTAGCTCGAAGCGTACACATTCGCGTATTTGCGTGAGGTATGTTTTGGCCCTTACTCATTAGCAATATGTTTTCAGCCGAGGAGGTAACAATATCATTATAAAAATAGCGACCATACACCTAGCTAAGGCTATCTATTGTTGTGATGTTTGTTTATTGTTGACAAGAGTCTATTTATCATGTTGTTTGACCAAACCTTGATCATGTAACTGGAGATTACGTTACATGCTCAAAGCACATACGTTAGTAATCTTAGCTATTGCTCTATAAATTTGACCACTGTTCATTTTCATAAAATAATTAAAAATCATCACTTTGTAATTCTTCTCAGTTCATTCTGTAGCCATCAACATACAGTGGTCGTGGCCCCAGAGTAAGGGTGAGGGGCAGTCATGTTCGTGGTGGGCGAGACAGGGCCAGGGGAAGAGGACAGCTTGATCAGAGTGACAGTGATAGAATCGACAGACTCCGGGAGGAGAAACATTGCCATCTCAACAAAGTTGAGACAATCAAATCAGAAATAAATATTTTCCCAAAATAAATCAGATACCCTCAATTAAAAAATTTAACAGACATCCAAAAGCTCCCCATCCTCTTAGGAGAGGAGAGGACGTGCTGTGACCTGGCAGCACAATATACAGTCAAGCCGGAAAGTCTGCACACCCCTTTCACCTTTTCCACGTTTTATTACGTTACAGACATATTCTACAATAGATTGAGTTCATTTTTTGTCTCAAAATTCTACACAAAATAGCACATAATGACAAAGTGAAAACAGGTTTTTAGACATTTGTTCTAATTTATAAAAAATCTCAATGTAAAATATTATATGTACACAAGTGTGCACACCCTTTGATATGACACCCAAAAGTGAGCTTAGGTGCATTTTGTTTCCACTGATACTGCTTGAGATGTTTCTACAACTTAATTGGAGTTCAATTGATTGGACATGATTGGGGATTTCCAACACCTGCCGATATAAGGTCCCACAGTTGACAGTGCATGTCAGAGCAAACTCCAAGCCATGGGGTCAAAGGAATTATCTGCAGACATCAGAAACAGGATTGTGTCAAGGCATAGATCATTCGTAAATAGAAGAAGTTTGGAACCACCAAAAATCTTCCTAGACCTTGAATACGGAGCAATCGGGGAAGACGGGCCTTAGCCAGGGAGGTGAGCAGGAACCCAAGGGTCACTCTGACAGAGCTCCAGCGTATCCTTGTGGAGATCGGAGAACCTTTCAGAAGATCAACTATTCAGGCAGCACTCCACCAATCAGGCCTTTATGGTAGAGTGGCCAGACGGAAGCCCCTCCTTAGTAAAAGGCACATCACAGCCCGCTTGGAGTTTGCCAAAAATTTGTTTGAGAGGACTCTCAAACCATGAGAATCAAGATTCTCTGGTCTGATGAAACCAAAATGGAACTTTTTGGCCTGAATACCAAGCGTCACGTCTGGAGGAAACCAGGCACTGCTCATCTCCTGGCTAATACCATCCCTACAGTGAATCATGGCGGTGGCAGCATCATGATGTGGGAATGTTTTTCAGCAGCAGGAACGGGGCGACTAGTCCTGATAGAGGGAAAGATTAATGCAGCTAAGTACACCGAGATCCTTGAAGAAAACCTGCTCCAGAGCGCTCTGGACCTCAGACTAGGGCAAAGGTTTACCTTCCCACATGACAACGACCCGAAGCACACAGCCAAGAAACAAAGGAGTGGCTTCGGAGAAAGTCTGTGCATGTGCTTGAGTGGCCCAGCCAGAGCCCAGACCTGAATCCAATTGAACATCTGTGGAAAGAGCTGAAAATGGCTGTGTACCGACACTCCCCATCCAACCTGATGGAGCTTGCAAGGATATGCCAAGAGGAATGGGAAAAAATGTCCAGAAACAAGTTCCCAAGACGCCTTGAAGCTGTAATGCCAAAGGTGCAGCAACCAAGTATTAGGCTAAGGGTGTGTAGAGATATGTAACCCCTAAATAACCTATTTTTGTCAGTAAAATAAAATTTTATATTTTCTAAAAACCTGTTTTCACTTTGTCATTATTGGCTATTGTGTGTAGATGTTTGAGGCAAAAAAAGAACTCAATCTATTGTAGTATAAGTCTGTAACGTAATAAAACGTGGAGAAGGTGAAAGGGGTGTGCAGACTTTCCGGCTTGACTGTATAGCTACCTGCCATCGTCTTAGGGACAGTGAGTGACAGAGATCATTATATTGAAATTTTTTATATTTATTATATTCACTTTATAAGATCATATGTCTCGTTCCCATCATCATTATTATCATTTCTATTGATAATTATTATTATTTTCAATTGTACTTTAATTGTATTATTTTACATTATTGTTATTTCTAAATCCATAATCCAAGAAAGGTTCTTGTTTTCATGTATGGTTACTGTTCATTAGTTTCTAGTCTTTGCTGTTTTGTATTGTTCAGTGTTAGATGTATGTCTTTGACTTTTTTAATGCAGTATGCTTTGGCAATACAGATGCAATGTCTTGTCATGCCAATAAAGCAAATTGAATTGAGTCCACGGTCAGGGAAATATGTGTGAAAGTCAGGCTTTAAAGTAAATGCACACATCTCAAAGTGAAAAGGCAACTGTCAAATTAAATGAAAGCATGGCATCAAACAGGAAACTGGGAAGCATCGAATGACAAACGGCAAATTTATGTGTTGAGTTTTCACTATACAATGTGGTCTTTTGTTAATTCACTTGTTGAGGTTTCACTAAACGGTGTGGTCTTTTATTAATTCACAGGTTGAGTTTTCACTATACAATGTGGTATATTGTCATTTCTTGTGTTGAGTATTCACTATACAATGTGGTATTTTGTTATTTCATGTGTTGAGATTTAAATATATGATCTGGTATTTTGTCAGTTGATATGGTCTTTTGTTAATTAATGTGTTGAGTTTTCGTTATAAGATGTGGTCGTTTGATATTTGAATGTGGCACAAAATAGCTTCCGTACATCTGGTGTTCTGAAACTACATAGTATACCTTTAATAATAATTTGTTTGAAAACAAATAAAAAGATCACTCCATATAATTTTCCTGCCTCCAGCTCTGTCGCTCAACAGATTAAGCCACCTTATGATTGCAGCCTCGACTTCTTTCTCTATGGCCTTATCAGAGAACGGGTTCTTTTGTACTGCTCCTGTGGAGGTGAATAGAGATGCCAAAATAAACGTCATATTACAACCAGCAGGGCTGTTGTGCAGTGAAGGATGAACTCTATCTGATTGGGGGAAATGCTTGCCATATTAATAAAGATATCACGTGGGGATATTAAGAACACTCGATTTCCAGAACTGTCGCGTACTTAATAAAAAAAAGTGTACTCAACTGGCATAGCCTACTCAATTGTAGGCAAGTGCGCTGATCCAGAATAACATTAGATAAAAAGCTCAACAATAACACAATGTTAGACTACTTAGCATAATGTCCATCAATGTAAAATATTGTTTTGAATGAACAGACCTAAATCATCAGTGACATTGGCTCAACTGAATGATGTCTTTTTGTCATATGTGTCTAAACAGGCTAATCTTGCTCATGTCAGAAACGTGAATCAGAAAATAAAACTTGAAGCTGACGTTAGTAAATGTTTGCTGTTTAGTTCCCTTCTCTATTAATTTTCGACAGGACTGATCAACAACAATAATTTACCTTCAAAGTTAGACATAACTTTATGTTAAAACAAGAGCTAGATAGTTAGTACTTGATAAGACTAATAGTTATACATTATATATTATATATATTATATATACAGTTATACAAATAGTATAACATTTATAAAGCTAGCAAGACAGACAGCAGAGCTAATGGTACAAGTTAGGAAAACAATAAAATGGCTGTTTGCGCCGATACACAGAGCTCGCTGTTAGACTAACGTTACTGGTTTTACCTTTAGTTAGCTATTATTTAGTTATCAAAGTCTACACTAAATACGGAAAATATCTAACGTTATCACTTCATATATTCATTGTATGACAGATAATAACTTTCACAATTTAATCTCGAAACGAGCTGGGAGAAGAACAACACAGTGGCTTCTTGAAGCTAATGTTAGAGTTTTACAGGAATTACATGTTTTTGTTCGAATTTTAAATGATAATCTGAGAAAGACTGCGGTACAAAAACAGGATTTTATTCAAAATAAAATTGTTTCCGAAGTAATATCTATGGTTAATTATTATCTTAAATGCTTCTTACCTCGGGGGATTTACTCGCTTTCCCTCAGTCGCAGTAAAGTCTTCAGACGATAGTCTTCTGTCCGACGTGGTCAGCTCCGCCCGCGGTAATGCAAATGGAGATTTACGAGGTTGACGTGCGGTTTTATCTAGCGGTCTAGAAATAAATCCCTGCCCAATTATATTACATTACAGTCATTTAGCAGACGCTTTTATCCAAAGCGACGTACAGTAAGTGCATTATATGCAATTATAGCTTATTTTGTCATCTGGAATTAGCATTTTTCAAAAAGAAAATTAGTGATTGGATGGTAGAGATATTATACGTCAAACCATCAGAACAATTGTTCTGGAATTAGAACGCTCTGGCTTTAAAGGGTTAATGTCATGGTTATTGGCTGCCTCTGCGGTTCCTCTTTTTGATTTCCCTTTTGAGCGTTGTTCCGGTGTTTGCTTCTCGCCCGACAATTATTTCCCACACCTGTGCGGTGTTTCTGCCAGCTATAAATGCTTAGGAATTCCGCATTTCTTCACTTCGATATTGTCATTTGCTATGTTGACAACAAAGTCGGTAAAGGTTTAGGGATTTCAGTCACTGCATTCTTGGTTTGTCAAAATAGAGAACGCAGAAAGTCTGGTTAGAGATTTAGCAAATAGGTTATTTCTTTTTCTACCTATCAGTTTCTCCTTCTTTGTTTTGGCTGCATGGTATCATGTGGTTTTAAACTCTTTTTCACTACAGAGTTTAAAGATAAAGGTTCGCATTTTCTTTCTTTCCTTTTCCCGTTGTCTTATTTTTTTCGTTCTATTTACCTCTTGTCTACGCCTACTAGTTAGTGCGTGAGGTTTCTCTTTTTGTTGGTTTATTATTCTCACTGCTTATTCAAGATTTGCCTGTTATTAACTGTTATGAACGACTAGCTACGTTATGGGCCACTCAAACAGGTTTTTGATTAGGAATTTCCATGTTACCTTATAAATGTAAGCCACATATCACTGAAAACTATTTTGCAATAAGTATGGTAGGTCAGTTCTGCAAGTTGGAAAAGAAAGCAACAGGATACAGGATAACAATTTTGACATTTTCGCTTCCAAATAAGAGGTTTAGATGAACTGGACATAGGGGTGGGACGATTCAATCTCATAACGATTCGATTCGTTTCCGATTCTTTAGGCAAAGGTTCGATGCATCATAATATCTTACGTTTGACCACGATTCGATTCGATTCGGTTCGATTAATTTAGATACTTTAAAAAAAGTAATAGGCATGCTAATGTGATTTGATACCGATACATTCAGCAGTAATTAAATATTCAATTAGAACCTTACACCAAGTTCACAGCATTATGTTTATTGTTAAGGCATGCCATACATTTTGCAGCTGTCTGCAGCAAATAATGCAGCAATAAACATGACTAACAGTGTATTTTCTAAAGTTGCCCTATTTAGGTTATTGTTTTTCAAACAGTGTCAGACATGGTACCCTAATACAGTTCCTTTATTTACAAAATGAAAATGGCAAAATGTATAACAATTACTAAACTGGGGCAAGAAAAATGAAATAGCCTATAAGTTAGTGTCATGCATAGTACTTTCCTAAATCTTAGTACGATCTAGAACTTCGGTGGAGCAAGATGCCCATCCATCCGTAGTTAAAGCTACTCTCGTAGCGTTTTGCAAGGACAGTCGAACAGTTTTCTTCACCTCTTCATACAGAGCAGGTATACATTTTTCACTAAAATGTTTTCTGCATGGTATGGTGTATCTAGGTTCCACGACATTAATTAAGTGAATCGGACAGTTAACGTAGTAATAATTAATTAAACGTAAGACATTGGAAATAGTCTTACTATTTTAGTTTGTCTCGAACGTCTACTTGATTTTGAATAGAAAATGGTTTAAATTTAAATATCAGAAAGCACTTTACAATTAACTGTCTGGACACGGTATGTGTATAAAAACTAATAAAAACAATTATACAAAAAAATAGAACTGTTTGGCCATTTCTCCAGGTTACTCAGGGGAAGTGTCAGTGACTCCCGAGTTTAGCTTGCTAACGCGCTTGCTGTCCTTCACGTTAATTGTGTATCGTCGGCTCAAATGGTTTATCATGTTTGCGGTGTTGCCTGTGTATCTGATTTCTACTTGGCAGATCTTGCATATTGCAGCGGTTTTGTCAAGTACACCCTCCTTCTTTCTAAACCCGAAATGCTTCCATACCACTGATTTTCTGTTCGGAACATCGCAAGTTCTGTAAGTTTCTGTCTCTTTTGTCGCACTCAGCGAGCACGCAGCTAGCCATTTCGCTCAGATCTGTCCGTCTCATAGTCGCTTGATTCCCGCCTGTCCCGACTTTCAACTCACGCTTACGTGGGGGTTGGAGCAGAAACATGGATTGAAGCTGGTCAAAACAGTTTTAAAAGTAGTCGTGTCTTAGAAATATATATTTAAAATAATTTTTGAATAAATTAATACATGTGCACATTCATTTAAAATGCGATATTAATCGATGCTTATCGATTCGAATCTTACAGATCGATGCAGTTGTATTTACACATTCGGATCGATGCACCGCGATGCACCGGTGCATTGTCCCACCCCTAACTGGACATGTTTGAGATAAATTGAACCTGTATGTAAATAGGACTCCATTGTGAAGTAGAGCAGAGTGGTTCTTTGGGTGATGAAAACACGAGGGGGAAGTTGTGACAAAATGATTATTACTGATCTGCATGGTGGAAATTCTTCCTAAAACTGGGTCAAAGTAAAAAATAAAAAAAAATCATGAATATTAAAAAATATGAATCATGTTTCAAATTTTGGCATTGACACAGTAGCCTGTTTATACTTTGTTTAGCCTGAATTGTATGGATCAGTGGGGAAGCAATAAATACATCCTTGTAGGGAAGTAGCACACACTGAATCTTCATTTTTTCCATACTGACACCATGGAGTACATTAGAGAGATGGGAAACTGCATCTACTGTATGTCCATGACAGATGAATCAAAGGGGTACTGAAAATGAAAAATCAAAGGGGTTTGTAAATTATGTTTCCACTAATGGTCTGAACAATGTTTTGCACAATGCCAATTTCATTTTAAATGTAGAAAGCGTTGTCGCCAACTGACAGTTTTAAGTAGAAGTCTGGGAAATAAACTTCCTGAAACTGTCTCTTCACAGTTATTCTGTCTAGCACAGGTCCAGTGAAATGTTCTTTTTGGAGGCCTATTGCTTCAGAATCCAGCGAGATTGATGCAGATGATCGTTGATAGGCGGTGAATGACTTGTTGTAAAGGATACTCTGGTTTTCTGATGTATTTGTTTAGTGTTGCCATGTAATTTTCATAAGGAAAAGCAGAAAAGGCATCTAAAGGACCATGAACTTTAACATCTTCTGCCAAATGTAGGAGACCGTGCACATTATAAACAATCTCTTCCATAGACTTGCCCAAAGTGCTGCACAAAAGAGACTAACAAGCTATGTGAATACTCATCATACTGCTGGCACAGGGTTGGACTTGATCATGATTCCTGCAAAGAGCAGTAATAAATTATTGTACACCGCCATGTGCAATATTGGTGCCAGTACAACAGGTCCCGTATAAAGAGAAAACTAATGGAATTCCGTGGCTTTCCATTTGTCCAATTCCACAACTGCCCTCGGCTTCCTTGCAAATTCTCTCGGAATGTACTTTCTCATATCCATTAGGGCAGTGATTTTCAACCACTGTGCCGCGGCACACTAGTGTGCCGTGAGAGATCGTCAGGTGTGCCGTGGGAAATTATCTTATCCTATTAACTTCACTTAATTAGTAACACTTTTGGTTGGTGGTGTGACTCAGGATTTTTTTTTATGTAAAAAATGTGCCTTGGCCCAAAAAAGGTTGAAAAACACTGCATTAGGGAACTTGACGGAGCTGTAATGACTTTGGATGGCAAGCGTACATTTAGTGGCCCCTTAAGCCACAAACTCACCAGCCTTTTGCATACTCCCAAGCATACCAAATGCATGTAATCAATGGGGAAGTTGGAAATTAATCCTACATTGGATCCAATGTAAAGAGATGGAGCTCTATGGTGGTCTTCATCGAACATTTGCAGAAAGGATTTGTCAGTTCTCATTGTGTAGCTTGTCTCGGGAAAGGTCATTCTGTGATTCTGGTATGTTCCAGCTTGTGTGCCCTTATCGCATCCATTAAATCCATTGTGTCCTTTAGTGTTCTTCAAAAACGACCTTGCTGAACAGACCAATGACAAATGGTGAGTGTTTAAAATTTGTTATTTTCCCTAATATAGGCCAAATCTGCAATGGGGAAGCTTTAAAAATGGGTAATCCATGTACGTTGATTTGTAGGCCTAAGAAAGATATAGGATTTGGTTTATGTCAAAATTTGATTGATGGTGTCAAAGGTCAATTTATTAATATTAATGAGGTTATGAAAAAATATAATTATGCATAAAAATATAGAGGGAAAAAAACGTCTTAAAATTATTATTATGTATTATTATTCAGGGTGGGTTGTGGGGGTGTTGTTTCAAGGGTTTGATAATCTAATTTTATTGGTGGTTGTTGTAAACATTGGAAAATGGTTCTGTGACGGTTGTAAATTTGTATGGAGGGCCTTGATGCTTAGAACGCAGGCACGCAAAATTGCATGCATAGAGGCACTCGACAGTCGTGAGTCAGTCATGAGTTTCTTTGAGGCAGACATCAGGTATGTGGCCAAACAAAGTATAAATATACTGTTAATCTTTGTTTTATATTGATATTGATGCGCTTTAGGAATTTCTTGACACTATTTGGCAAGTAGGGTCTATCTATGCTTGAACTATTTAGCAGCTCAAAATGTGCAAACTAGCTATCGTTAGACTTTTGCTCGTAATGTGAAAATCAGTGGAATATGGTCGAGTTCTTGTGTCCCATCCACTTAACCTAAACTAACTGTCCAATCGCACCACAGCAGTTTTAATGTTGTCTAGATAGCTAGTTAACTAATGTAATATGTTCAGGGATTAAAGTTCTCCGTCGCTATGATGATGCAGCACAGCACTTAAAAGCGAATGAGAATTGCGTTTAATGTGATGTTTAACTGTAGCATAAATATATGTATAAATTTAATGGGCTATTTTTTGTTATCCTTTACATTTCAATAGGCTACATTATTGAAATGGGATTTCATGTAATTCATTGTTTGATGAGTTGTAGCGTATTTAAAGCAGTAGCGTATTTAACCTATTTCCACGAATCCACACTGACTGAGTGTGAAAACCCTATATTTCATTTGATTAGCTTTTCATATTTGTCAATGTCGTTTTAAAAGCAACATTTTGAACACCCTGTTACTACGTTTATATTGTCAATTGAAACGAGCTGAACACGTTTAAGAATTAAAAAGGCTATTTTCCATATGTCTTGACTCTTCTCTGTTGAATTAATCTCAGTCAACTCTATGTTAACGCAAAGCGCCCTTATGAGGATTTTCACAAAAGTGCAAAGCATTGTGAGAACGCAAGAACGAATGCGGGTAGACTTTTATTTTATCGGTTGCTATAGGCCAACTGGCTAGGAAGGTGATACATTTTTCAATCGTTTTGTAAAACAATCTACAACATATTTGAACAACATTTTGTAATGAATACGTAAGGTTAAATTATCCTAATCATACTTCTGAAAGGTTAATAATTTAACACTGATTTAAGTGATTTTATGACAGAGTAATGCAAAGTAATATAACGCATTACCTTAATTGTATAGTATATAATATAAGCTTTACTTTAAAAAAAAGTAACAAGTAATATGTAATATATTGCAATTTTCCAGTAACGCCCCAACTCTGCCCACAATACATATAAGAATAATAATCAACGTGTGATTTTACTTGACACAATTCGATAACAAAGTTATAACCCAGTTGTTTTACTCATCGGAGAGTCAACACTTGATGAGGACTATCCAGTTGGAGCGAGCCGAGAATAATTTATGTGCCAGAGTGCATGAAAAGGCATCAAAATAGAGGTTGTTCATCAAAAATTTCAGTGTATTACGGTCCTTGTCTCGTTTGTTACTTGCTTCCTGATTCTCTAGCTTGCTAGACTCTGGCTATACTAACCCAGGTCTGGATGCCACACGCCCTGGCTTCCCTGTGTGGATCCTGACTCTGCCACCGCCTGATCCTTCGCTGCGAACCTGGCTAAAGACCGCTCCTTGCTACTTCGCCTGTTCCTGCTCACCAGTTTGCTGTCCCGCTTCTGCTCTGAAGTACAACTTGGATAGCGAGCCCGCCAGGGGCTGCTACTTCACCTGTCTACCCGGACACAGTCTGCTGTAGCCTCACCACCGCTACCGCGGTATACAGCTCCGCCCGGCTGGGCTGCTGTATCTGCTTACTCAGCACTGTGTCAGTTCACTGTGGGTTCCACAGTGGACATTTACTATTTCGCCTACTGAAAATAAAAACTCTTTATTTTCAAGTTCTGTCTCGTCGTGCATTTGGGTCCGTCCCTGCCAGTCTGTCACATCTTCGTGTGTGTGTTTGTTTGTTTTTTTGTTTTCTCCTCATGTAATCATGTTTCCAAAACCGCCATATATGTATTATGGTTCCGCCACTTCCTAGTCAGGATCATATGGAATTTTTAAGAAATGACAATTAATAACACAACTATGATTAAAAATGAATTATGTATCGCCAGTTATAACTGTAATGGGCTGGCAAACTATATCAAAAGAAATGAAATCTTTACTTGGATTAGAGATAAAAGAAAATATAATATAATTTGCTTGCAAGAAACCCATTCAACTAAGCAAGATGAATCAAAATGGGAAGTAGAATGGAATGGGCCTATATACTTTAGCCATAGTTTAAGCAACCAGAAAGGAGTTTTGATTTTATTTGAAAATAATGTTCAATATATATTACATTCTATTCAAAGAGACTCCCTAGGAAGATGGATCGACTCTATAGACTTGACTCTAGATAACCTTCGCAAAGAACTGATAAATATCTATGCCCCAAACTCAGATGATGCACTTTTTTTGGAAAATATTCACAGCATGGTTCAACAATTAACTGACTGTAATGATCAATTGATACTGGTTGGTGACTATAATACAGTGTTAAATACAACCATAGATAGAGCTGGGAATCAATCACATAATTACCACTCAAAAGCACAAAATGTAATAACAGAAATGATGTCCTCTTTAGATCTTGTAGATGTTTGGAGGTTGCAAAACCCAGACTCAACTAGATATACTTGGCGCAGAGGGAAGCAAGCAAGTCGCATTGACTACTTCCTCCTTTCTTTTTCAATTGTGTCTAAAATATCAAAATCTGTAATCGCAGACAGACTGCGTTCAGATCATGTCCTAATAGCACTACAAATAATAACCTCTGAATATCCTAGAGGCCCAGGCTATTGGAAGTTCAACCAGGCACTTTTGAATGATGACCATTTTGTTACAAAAACAAAATAATTTATTAAAGATTATTTTGTGCATAATGTAGGATCTGCTAATCCTCATATTGTGTGGGATTCATTTAAATGTGTATTTAGAGGCCATGCGCTCAATATGGCATCTTGGAAATATAAACAATATTTACGACGGCAAAATGAACTAATTCTGGAGTTAAATGAATTAAATAAACAGATTGATACAACGCCAGATTTCAACTTAGAAACCATTAAATTAGCAAAAGATAAGCAAGGCGAGCTAGAGTTATTGTATTATGAAAGAGTTTGTGGTATTATTTATAGAACTCGAGCCATATGGATGGAGAAAGGGGAGAAATTTACTAAATTTTTTCTTCAATCAATCAATCAATAACCTTTATTTAAACTCGAAGGACACTGAGGTTGCCCTCATTTACAGTGATGTCGAGTAAGAGATAAAATAACACAAGATAAAAATGACAACATAAAGGCACAACATAAAATGATAAAATAAATAAAAGATTTAAAAAAATAAAAAGATAAAAAGATAAGAACAAGAACAGAAAATTCAGCTAAAAACAATTACATTGTGAGGTGCAAAATTCAGCAATCATAGTTTTAAAATGTCCAACAGACGGAAGACTGTCCATTTTTAAAGTGCTTTGCAGGGCATTCCATGAGTGGGGAGCACTAACAGAGAAGGCAGTCATACCTAGTTTAGAACAAGCCCGGGGAACATTGAGCATGAGCACCTCACTGGAACGGGTATGATATGAACCAGTGTTCCTTTTTAGGAGAGAAGTAATATAAGGTGGTTGCATACCGATGAGAGCTTTAAAAATAAATAAAAACCAACGTCTATCACGCCTCATTAAAAGAGAGGGCCAACCAACCTTTTCATACAGGGAGCAATGATGTATATTATAGCTATCACCTGTAATGAATCTAAGAGCTGAATGGTATACAGAATTTAAAGCTCTAAGAGTAGAAACAGAGGCATGTCTATAGACTACATCTCCATAGTCCAGAACTGATAAAAATACTGCTTCAATAATCCTCTTCCTGCATACCAAAGGAAAACTGGTTCTATTCCTGTATAAGCCAATTTTCTGTCGTAGCTTGCTTATAAGTTTGTCAATATGGCATTTAAACGTAAATTTTTCATCAAGCCAGATGCCAAGATATTTATAGACTGAAACTCTCTCAATAATAGAACCATTTGCAGCAGTTATATGCAGACTATTGTGGTCAAAATCTCTAGCCCTAGAGAACAACATAAATTTTGTTTTGTTCTCGTTAAGAACTAATTTAAGAGAAGCGAGAGCATCTTGAATGGTATTGAAAGAATGTTGCAATTTTTCAATAGCTAATTCCACAGAGTCAGCAATACAATACAGAATGGTATCATCAGCATAAAGATGAAATTGAGAACCACTTGCTGGGGACACAATATCATTAATATAAATAGTAAAAAGCACCGGACCTAAAATTGACCCCTGTGGAACACCTTTAGTAATTGATAAAAAATCTGATTGGACACCCCCTAATTTCACACATTGAGATCTGCAAGATAGATAATTCCGAAACCAGTTACATGCATTTCTATCTAGGTTAATGCTACCTAATCTATTTAACAGCAAAGAGTGGTCAACAGTATCAAAGGCCTTAGACAGATCTATAAACAGGGCAGCACAGTGTTGTCTTTTATCTAAAGCAGAAACTATATTATCTGTAACCAAAGTGATGGCTGAGATAGTGCTATGGTTAGCTCTAAAACCAGATTGGTGCAAAGATAAAATGGAGTGGCGTGAAAGAAACTCTTTAAGTTGACAGTTTACAACTGATTCTAAGGTTTTAGCCAAACAAGACAGTTTAGAAATTAGCCTATAATTATTAGGATCATTCTTTTCTCCACCCTTATGCAATGGGAGAACTTGCGCAGTTTTCCAAGCTCTAGGAACTACACATGAAGACATAGACAGATTAAAAATATGCGTTATTTGCGCAGCAATTAATGGGGCAGATAGCTGGAGAAAAAAAGGATCCGTAGGCATGCTCTAAAGAAAGATGATTATCATTAGCAGAAGGGGATCCAAGACCCTCATCCTTAAAAATATGGCCAGCTGCGGCAAAATGTCTATTAAAAGCGGAGCAAATTGCAATTTGATCGTTTATAAGACCGTCATAAAATTTTACCTGAGAAGGTACAGAGGCAGAAGAATTGCTACTAATGGATTTTACCACCTTCCAAAATTTGGAAGGATTAGAATAAGTGTTAGTGATCAAATTCAAATAATAGATTTATTTTTCTTCACAAGAGACGTGCATTTGTTTCTAAGGACTCTAAATGCAGCCCAGTGTGAGGCCTCATTTGTATGTCTAGCACGAGACCAAGCTTTACTTCTAGACAAGAATAACGAAGATAGTTCAGAGGTAAACCAAGGACTAGATCTGTTCTTTACTCTATACTTTTTAAAGGGGGCATGTCTATTTACGACCGACAAGAAAGTGGAAATAAAAAATTCTAAGGCTAATTCAACATCAGGGATAATATTCGTAGAATGAATACCACTATTATAAAGGTTATGAAGAAAGGCTTGTTTGTTAAAATTATTTAAGTTTCTCTTAATTACAATGCGAGAAGAAGTCCTCTTGACATGTGTATCACGGATACATACAATAGGACAGTGATCACTAATATCCAGGTCAAAAACTCCACTTGCAGAAATTTTATCTATCTTATTAGAAAAGATTAGGTCAATTAATGAGGATTTTAAGGGGTTCTTCAAATTAGGCCTGGTTGGATCTATGATCAATTGGGATAAATTGAGGCTAACAGAAACATCTTTTAAATAATCAGAAGCATTTGTTAGCCAATCAATATTAAAATCTCCCATAACTATAATTTCAGAGTTAGTATAGCGGGAAACTAGATGAGCCAGAAGATCAATAGACCTGACATCAGCTGAGGGAGGTCTATAAATACCAACAACAACAAAATAATTATTAGACCCACAGTCAATGTTAAGAGCAAGAAATTCAAAGCACTTGGGTAGAGTGACTGCATGTAAAACAGAAACAGAAAAACAAGATTTAACATAAATGGCCACCCCTCCTCCTCTTCCAGTTCTGTCAATTCTAAAAAGATTATAGTCATTTATGGCCACCTCAGAATCACTAACACTATTCTTAAGCCAAGATTCAGAGAGAATCAAAATATCAGGATCAGCCTGAGAAACTAATATATTTAAATTATCAAGTTTCTGATGTTGAAGTAGACTTCTGATGTTCAGGTGAATCAGCCCTAACCCTTTTCTAGACTTAAATGTATATGGATTGATCTGAGAGCTTGGAATAGACTCGGTTAGATATTCAGTCTGAGAAGGGACAAAATTACAGGGAGTAACAGAATGGTTAGAACTCATGGAAGCAGTAGGTAAGGAAGTAAGTATATTAGCAGCAGAACAGTGATTTAGTAAACTACCTTTAATGGAAGGCAATAGTCAGGCTGAGGAGGCTATAAGTTTAATATACCCAGAGATCAACTTCTTCACCCCCGCGAAATTAGGATGAATACCATCATGTTTCAACAGGTTCTCCTTGGACCAAAACAAATCAAAATTATTTAAAAAACCAAGACCTGTGGCAGTGCAGTAATTCTGTAACCAAGTGTGTAAACCAAAAAGACGGCTAAAACGTTCAGAGCCACGTCTGATAGATGGAATGGGGCCAGACAAGATACAAGTTTTTTCCAGATTCTCAACAGCTGCTATCAATGACTCAAAATCAGCCCGGAGTTTAAATGATTGTCTTGACATGACATCGTTGGCACCAACATGCACAATCACAGTATGGACAGAAGGGTATCTTTTAATAATAGCAGGAGCTTGTTGTAAAACATCTGCAACTTTAAAACCAGAAAAACAAAACGTAATGCCGCACGGGATTTTAACAAACCTAGTGAGAGAGTCTCCAATAATTAAGATTTCAGGTTGTCCGTTACAGCAACCTCCGTCGTATATGGCAAGGTTGCTAGGTTGATTAGCTACAGGCACAGAGTTAGCAAGATTAGCAACTACCATGCTAACAGTACTAGCCGCAACAGAGGGGGAAGAAAGGGGAGAGGTAACCAAGTCCACGTCGCCGACCGCCGGAGCAACAACGGCAGGACCAGGCTGAGGATCAGTGGCAGTAGCATGGTCAACAGAGGTAGAGGGCCCGCTAATAGCATGGCACTGCATACGGAGACGCTTGCCAACAGGACAAACGGGACCTGCCCAGTATGTCGAGGAGCAGGACGAAGAGGAACACGGTGCAGTCCGCTTCCTACGCCGAGACGCGGCCTCCTTTCCAGACACAGACTTTCCAGAAGCAGTGTAGGCCGCGCTAACATTAGCAGGTAACGTTAGCTGAGGGGAGACCTCCAGCGAAGCAACATATCAATATCAATATCAATATCAATATTTATATAGCGTATTTCACAACAAGTTGTCACAATGCGCTTCACAGAAAAAACCCAGCCTAAACCCCCACAAGAGCAAGCCAGAGGCAACAGTGGCAAGGAAAAACTCCCTGGTGTAATTAGGAAGAAACCTTGGGAGGAACCAGACTCAAGGGGGAAACCCATTCTCCTCAGGTCGGCTCAGGGTCTAGATCTTAATGACCAGCATGGTCAAAACTGACTGGCAATATCCATGATAGTGGAGATTGCAGCAGCTAGATGGCAGTCCAGATGTGGCGGCAATGATGATGGGAAAACGGGTGCCGATGGCAGCAGGATCGGCTGGCAGCGGTGGTGGGGAGGGAGGGGCAAGCGGCGATGGACAGGAAGCTGGACAGCAACTCTCGAGATGCGGGGCATGAGCCCCGCCGGCGGAATGTGGAAGAAGAGAGAGAGAGAGAACCGTTAGGGAGGGGGGGGTTGGACAAGTACCCCCGCCAGGAGTAACTTATGGCTGCATAGCTATGAAGACAGGGTTTGAGAACCCATCCAGTCATGAGAGTAAACAATCCTACCCACCTATCAAGAGCCAGCCCAGGAAGATGGGGTCACAGCTGTTGACAGGTGACAGTAAGGAAAGGATGTCACTCCGCATTACTCTATGACAAAAGGGCTTCTCTGGTCCTGTCTCCGGACTACAACTCATTATAAGCCTGATCATAAAGGTGCGTTTTTAATCTAGACTTAAATATTGAGACTGTGTCTGATTCCCTTATAGATTTTGGAAGGGTGTTCCACAGTAGTGGTGCTCTGTAGGAGAAAGCTCTTCCACCCGTCAAGTTTTTAGATATTCTAGGGACTACTAAGTAGCCTGCGTCTTGGGAACGAAGGGATCTTTTCGGCTTATATGGTAAAAGCAGATTACATATATACACTGGTGCAAGTCCATGTAAAGCTTTAAAAGTCAGAAGCAAGACCTTAAAGTCTATCCTATGCTTAATTGGTAGCCAATGAAGTGATGCTAGTACTGGGGTAATATGCTCATATTTCTTTGTTCTCGTTAAAATGCGAGCGGCTGCATTCTGCACAAGCTGGAGATTATTTAGCAACAGTTTAGGACAGCCAGATAGCAGAGCATTACAGTAATCTAGCCTAGACGTAACAAAAGCATGAATCAATTTCTCTGCATCCCCTTCTGATAGGAAATGCCTAATTTTAGCTATGTTCCTTAACTGAAAGAAAGCAACTCTAGATATGTTTTTTATGTGCGCGCCAAAGGTTAAATCTGGGTCTATAGTAACACCTATGTCTTTCACAGCTGAATTTGGAACAACTAAGCAACCATCAATACTTAAAGTATATGTACACAATTTCTCCCTTAGTTTTTTAGGACCTAAAACCAGCATTTCGGTTTCCCCTGAGTTTAAGAGCAGGAAATTGGAGAGCATCCAAGCTTTAATATCTGTAATGCAAGCCTCTAATCGAGTAAGTGGTAGTGCTTCGCCGGGTTTCATGGAAATGTATATCTGAGTATCGTCTGCGTAGCAGTGAAAATCTACCCCATGTGCCCGAATAATATCACCAAGGGGTAGCATATATAACGAAAAGAGTACTGGACCTAGCACTGATCCTTGTGGAATACCACATTTCATTTTTGAGTAACTGGATACTTCATCATTTAATTTAACAAATTGTTTCCTATTGTGTAAGTATGATCTGAACCATGCAAGTGCTTGACCATTGAGTCCAACACAGCCCTGGAGCCTGTTCAGTAGAATCTCATGATCTATTGTATCAAAAGCTGCACTTAGGTCAAGAAGTACAAGAACAGACACAGAGTTTTGGTCGGCTGATAATAGTAAATCGTTAATAACTTTAACAAGTGCCGTTTCAGTGCTATGGTAGGGTCTAAATCCTGACTGGAATAATTCATGAATATGGTTTGAGCTAAGGTATGCACCAAGTTGCTTCGCAACTGCTTTCTCTAATATTTTGGATAGAAATGGAAGATTTGAAATGGGTCTATAGTTTTCCAGTTTGTCAGGTTCGAGGTTTGTTTTTTTCAGTAATGGCTTAATAACCGCCATTTTTAGTGACTCTGGTACATATCCTGTTACTAAAGATGTGTTAATAATTTTTAACATATGCTGGCCAAGTACAGGAAAAAGTTCTTTAGCCAATCTTGTAGGGATTGGGTCGAGTAGACAGGTAGTCGGTTTTGAGGACATAACCAGTTTAGATAGCTCCTCCATGTCGATTGGCGTAAAACAGTTCAGTGCCACTGTTGATAGATCTTCCTGTGTTGGCCAAGATCTAGGCTGTTCTTTGAATTTGGGAGGAGTGATGCCTAGGGGAATAGGCAAATTGGAAATCTGGTCTCTAATAGTTTCAATCTTCTGATTGAAAAAATTCATGAAATCATTACTGCTGTAAACGCAGGGATAAGATGAACATTCTGGTGATGGTTTTTTTGTCAATTTGTCCACAGTACTAAACAAAAATTTTGGGTTGCATTTGTTTTGTTCAATTAATTTAGAGAAAAAGGCAGATCTAGCAGATATAAGAGCTTGCTTGTACTGGAGGATGCTATCTTTCCATGCAAGACGAAATACTTCTAGTTTAGTTGACCGCCATTTTCTCTCCAATTTTCTTGTGGACTGCTTCAGGGCACGGGTAGTGTCATTGTACCAGGGAGTACGGTTTTTCCGACAATACTTTCTTTTTAGAGGGGCAACCACATCAAGGGTGCTTCTGAGAGCTAAACTTAACTGGTTGGTCAATTCATCCAACGATAACTCAGTGGTATTTTCTTGACTTGAAAAGAATGATTCCGGAAGCATATTTGTAAACTTTGCAATGACATCAGAGTTTAACGACCGGCTGTAATAATGTCTTGTCTCTGATATAAAAGTGGTGGTTGCCTTGATTTCAAAAGTAATAAGGAAATGATCGGATAATACAGGGTTATGGGGTGCAATACTAAGATTCATAACATTGATACCAGAGGATAACACTAAGTCTAGGGTATGGCTATAGTAATGAGTGGGCCCATAGACATTTTGTTTAAAACCAACAGAGTCAATAATAGAGGCAAAGGCAGTTCCTAGGGGATCACCCTGTTTGTCCACATGTATGTTAAAGTCACCAACAATTACAACCTTGTCTGCCGAAATAGCAAGGCAGGACAAAAACTCAGCGAATTCTATTAGGAAATCTGAATAGGGCCCAGGTGGTCTGTAAACAGACACTAAGAGAAAGGACTGCATGTTACCCCTTATCTTAGCTAGGTCATGCTGTACACAGTTCATAGAGAGAACTTCAAAGGAAGAGAACGTATTTCCACACTTAGGGGTTAAGCTTAAGGTGGACTGATAGATCGCTGCAACACCACCCCCTCTTCCTACATAGACAGAAGCTACAGCCTGGATGGATTTATGAACGAATGTGGATGGTGAACCTGAGTCCTCGGAGTAGTCAGTCAGAGGAGAATCCCTGGGATCGAAGGGAGGAAGGGACAACCTCCTCCCGCCATTCGCCACAGCTGCCCAGGAGGAACAGCCCGGTGTCGGGACAACACCCACAGCCTGTAGCGAGGATCCAGAGGCCGGCATCAGGGGCTGGGAGCCCGGAGATTCCAGGTAGGCTAACCTAGACGCTAACTCCGATTGTCTCTGAAGGAGATCCATGATGAGACGCTCAATGGAACTCAGTTCGGTTTTTAATTCTGAAATGTCAGTGAACGGAGCCATAATTAGAAGCAAATTCTAACAGTAGCAGCGATGTAAAACTGATGTAAGATGCGGAACACCACTGATGTAAGTGCGCTATAGCTTTTCCTATTATTATTTTTATTTCTACACTGCTAACCCCGGCCGGAAAACCCAAGCCAGGATGCGCAAGTGCTTCTCTAATTCGTATTTCCGTAGGTAGTAGGTAGCTTCCTGCAGTGTGTCTCTGTGGCTCCAATCGCTGCTGCGTCAGTGAGCTACCATCGTCTATCAACTAAAATTTATCGGCATCGGCAATGGTTTACACGTCGTTACATTAAACAAAAGGAATTATCTGAAAATAAATATCACACAGCTCCGCTGGTATAATACTTATATCACCAAGGGAAATAATAGAAGAAGAGAGACTCTTTTTCAAAAATATTTTCTCCTTTGAAGACGACCCTATCCCACTGTGTGATTTTGATACTAAGCATTATTTCCCTGAAAATTATGATAAAAAATTATCAAATTGGCAACAAAAGTTGTGCGATGGATTAATCACAGAGAATTAATTATTGGATGCTATTATCTCTTTCAAATCAGGAAAATCCCCTGGGATGGATGGCATTCCAACCGAATTTTATAAAATCTTCTTTAACGAAATTAAAGCTTAAAAGAACGCCTAGAAGAAAGAAAAGAACGCCTAGACTCGAAAGAAAGACTATACATAAACGCTTCCTGTTACTCAGAATTTGACGGACGTTTACACGTTCCAATGAGAGCTTAAACAGCTTGTGACAAAAAAGTGTGACGTTTGCATGAGCACGTGGGTTGGGGGTTTTTTACGTCGGAGGGACGCGAACAGATGTCATGCTGGCGGGATATCCAGGGACCTTTGAAAGAATGAAACACATGGCTTTAAAATATATAGGCTACAAAATAAGCTTCCAGAACGCTAAAATATAAATATCTTTTGAAGAAAAAACGGCCAAGAAGCTTTTTTCCAAAACAATGTAGCTAAACGTACATGTCCTATTAAAACTAAGTACACTGATGCAGTTTATAATTAATTTATTTTTAATAACTTTAATTATTGCACAAGGTTCTGTAGACCTAACACTTGTTTAGTATCGAATGAGTTGTAAAAAGATGGGTTATTCAATTTAACCAGATTTGCTCTATTATATGTAGCATTTTCCCGGTAGCTGTAGTTATTTAATTGTCGGAGTACGGCGCATGTGTAGAATTGTGGGAGAGGTGCTAATGTGATTAGGCGCCCAACGTCTGAGCGATTTTAACAGGTTTCATCCTGTCTGCGTTCTTCAAAGGGGCCTTTGAAAGAATGAAACGGAAGGCTTTATACATATAACCTATAATAAGCTGACAGAAAGCTAAAATATAAATATCTTTGAAAAACTGTCCAATAAGCTTTTTTCCAAAACAATGTAGCTAAACATACAATCCTATTAAAACTAAGTACACTGATGCAGTTTATAATTAATTTATTTGTATGGTTCTGTAGGTCTAATAGGCTTGTTTAGTATCGAATGGCTTGTAAAAAGAAGGTCTATTCAATTTAATCACGTATGTATCATATATTGTGTACACGTAGCTCCTTTAAAAAGTGTAATTAATTTCCGAGAAGTTTCAGATAATTCACTAAACCATTTGGTCAAGCTGTTATGTGGGGGCAGAGTGTAGGTGGTTTGGAAAAAGTAGGAACAACCAATGAAAGATGAGGGCGCCAAACCCCATAGCATTTAAACTGTAAAACAGGCCCTACAGGGTGTTGAAAATTCTCAAACTTTTGGAGAAGACAACACGAGACAACAAGCGTGGAGAGATGTCTGCAGATTTTTCAACAGCTATGTGTTCCTATATTTAATTATTGCACAAGTATGAAGCTTACAAGTTATTAATTAAACATGTTGAATGTTCTGTAGAATCCGCAATTACTAGACCAATGAGGGAATAGCTCGGAGCGAAAGTTTAAGCGTGATGTATTCCACTATTGCTGTGGGAAAAGGTAAAAGTTATTTAGAACTATTATTATTTTATTTACTTGTGTATCTGACTCCATTTATAATTATAATTTATAATTTTGGTTAAACATGCGTGGAGTTCGGAGTGGTTACACTCAACTCGCCCTTAGGTACCACCATTACTTCAATATATGTTTGCCGGAATCAACATTATTGCTGAAGCTCAGTTCGGTGGCGAACGCAGAGGTTGGGGGTCTAGCCAACACAATACATGATATTCATTTATCATAGATAGTTGCGAGCCCAGGTCTGAGTACATTTAAAGGGCTCCTTAAGGCAGATTTGACAAGAACCGGCGTAAAACGCCCATGGGTTCTCTTCACATCAAATCACCAGAACCATACACTACCCAACCCTGTTTGTGGGCAGAAAACGTGACTGCCTATACCCAACTTGAGAACGCCACGTCTGTACCAGGCTGCTGATCAGTCGGTCCTGGGTCAGAATTGTCCCCCTGAGTCTTCAGTCGTAATTTAGGCTGAAAAGGGTATAAGATGGATGAGAGCCACGCACGTTAAATATAAAAAGAATTGGATAACAGGCAGGGAGGTCATTAGCTTAGAATTAGCCCTGAGTGAGATGCAGGAGTTCTGACTCTGAGACTCAAGCATACACACCACAGTGCTTGGAACGCTGCAGCTCAGATCATGCAGGCAATTGAAGCTGGAAAAAGGGATTAAAAGAAAGATGCAGTTGATGTGAAAACATGGTAATTTATTAATGACAAATAATCACTGGTTAAAACTGTGAGAGCAAACACGAACACATTCAATGCCTATAGCTAAACACAGGATAACATGCTGCTAAGACACATAAACATGAACAAGTTCACTAACAAAGTATATCACCAAGTGATTCCGTACAGTGTGACTATGGTACCAGGAGAACTGTTAAGCAGATTCTCCTCGCATATCCCTTTGGGTTGTCCTTAAATACAGGATTTCCAAACTCCACAAGTCCCTTTGTTTGTCCAAATAAGGTCTGGCAGGAAGAGAAGTTTCACCACCCAGGGACCCCCCTCCAGGGAGAGAAACAGCTACCCCTCCCAATCTAGTGACAGTGATAAGACTCTTTGAACGACGGCGCGTGATCTTATGATCTTCTCTATCATATCTAGATATCAGGTGAGGTCCCGGTGATGGCCACCCTAGGTTCCAGACACTTATATGGACAAGCGCATCCCTGATAACCTATACAATCCTCCTTTCACATTCTTTCTTTCACATACCACACACTTATTATCCAGGTTCACCACATTTATCATATTATCCACAATTACTTTATACTTCCACAATTACTAATTTACATGCACATACATATGATGCAATATACATATACAGCTTTGTTTTAGTCAATAGTCCAAAAAGCCATTCAGTTCAAGAGCCTTTGATCCTGTGAAAACCTGGGTTACTCATTATGCGGATCAAACCTCCTACAGGATGCCTTCTAAAGTCCATTTGTAGGGTTAATTCCAGCTGTAGTTTACGAGGCCGTGAGAGGTCAGAGGAAAAGGTTCTCAGACCACCAGGTAAATTGTTTTATTTCACCCTCAAGGAAGTCACCACCAGCTCCAAGGGTTTATGACTGATTTCCAGCCTTACAGTTCTATTTCTTAACTTGGAGTTTTTTAATGTAAATGTATTACAGACTTGGCCGAATTATTGAATATCGGTGTTGTTGCTAGCAACTTGGCTGTTGACCACGAGGACGTGCTACAGGATTTTATTGAGGCACTACCCGATCAAGCGGAATTAAACAAAGACCTTGCCATTAGACAGAGTAAGATGTTTTTACAATTGTTTAAAATGTACTTTTAAAGAGGCTTTATATATATGTATACACTGCTCAAAAAAATTTAGTGAAAAATCATCACAGGATAACACCAAGTCAATTAAACCAAACCGGTCATGCTGGATGATTGCAGGCAGCATAACATTCGCCACGGCGTCTCCAGACTCTTTCACGTCTGTCACTTGTGCTCAGTGTGAACCTGCTCTCATCTGTGAAGAGAACGGGGCGCCAATGGCGAACCTGCCAATTCTGGTGTTCAGCCAGTGCTGGGCTGTGAGCACAGGTCCTACTACAGGACGTTGGGCCCTCATGCCACCCTCATGGAGTCTGTTTCTGACAGTTTGGTCAAAAACATGCACACGAGTAGCCCACTGGAGGTAATTTTGTAGGGCTCTGGCAGTGCTCCTCCTGTTCCTTCTCGCACAAAGGAGCAGATACCGGTCCTGCCGCTGGGTTGTTGCCCTTCTACGGCCCTGTCCAGCTCTCCTCATGTAATGGCCCGTCTTCCGGTATGTCCTCCACACTCTTGAGACGGTGCTATGGAGACACAGCAAACCTTCTTACAATGGCACGTGCCATCCTGGAGGAGCTGGACTACCTGTGCAACCTGAATGGGCTGCAGGTACCGCCTCATCCCACCAGTAGTGACAAGGGCACTAGCAAAATGCAAAACTAGAGAAAAATCAGTCAGTAAGGATAAGGAGAGAGAAATGGTCTGTGGCCACCACCTGCAAAACCATTTACTTTTGGGAGTTGTCTTGCTGTTGCCTCTCCTGTCCATCTGTTGTCACTTTAATTTGCACCAAAGCAGGTGAAATTGATTCACAATAGTTTACGCTTCCTAACTGGACAGATTAATTGACTTGGTGTTATACTGTGTTGATTAAGTGTTCCCTTAATTTCTTTGAGCAGTGTATATATATACTACTCAAAAGAAGTTAAGGATCAAAAATATTTGTGCATATAAATATAAGCTAACGAGCTAAAATGGTGACAACTAATGACAAAATAATTCTTTGATGGCTCAAGAACAGAAAACACAAAATAAAAAACTTTTGATTAGACACTAGTTTATTTCTCCGATGGAAAACGTCAAAATGATGATGTGATGATGAATGGAGAATGCTCAGCCATTTTATTGCTAAAATTGGCATGCATGGAATCACACTCATGCAAAACACGTGCAAATGGTGCATGAGGTATCACAATGGGTGTTTCGATGCAGTTTGTCAGTTTAGTCTGACTAAGTTTGTGCTTCAAATCCATGAAAAGGAAATCTGGGTTAACTTAAAAAGTGCAATGAATGCATGTCCCATAATAACGTGATGTCAATAGTCCAAATGACAACCAAAAGGGGGATATTCTAACCCTATCTGGCTTAAAAAGACTTCTTTTGACCCTTAAATTCTTTTTAGTAGTAGATATATAATTGATGAATGTTTTATTGTTTTAGATACAGGGTACACAAGGCCTACAAAACACGTATGCCAAGGTATGCTACGTTTATATTCAGAGTAGGAAACTTTTAAATACCTTGGTAAACATCTGTTTAGGAATATTGAACATAGTTAGGTGTTATTTTCCAGATTTTATTTTACAAATAAATTGCCATTAAACAGAGTAAGATGTTTTTATAATTGTTTAAAATGTACTTTTGAAGAGGCTTTATATACAGGTGCAGCTCAAAAAAAATGTATATCGTGAAAAAGTTCAATATTTTTTGTCACTCATTTCAGAAAGTGAAACTCATATATTATATAGATTCATTACACATAGAGTGAAATATTTCAAGCCTTTATTTCTTGTAATTTTGATGATTATGGCTTACAGCTAATGAAAACCCAAATTCAGTGTCTCAGAAAATTAGAATATTGTGAAAAAGTGAAATATTGGAAACTCATGGTGTCACACTCTAATCAGCTAATTAACTCAAAACACCTGCAAAGGTTTCCTGAGCCTTTAAATGGTCTCTCAGTCTGGTTCAGTAGGCTACACAATCATGGGGAAGACTGCTGACTTGACAGATGTCCAGAAGACAGTCATTGACACCCTCCACAAGGAGGGTAAGCCACAAAAGGTCATTGCTAAAGAAACTTGTTGTTCACAGAGTGCTGTATCCAAGCATATTCATAGAAAGTTGAGTGGAAGGAAAAAGTGTGGTAGGAAAAGGTGCCCAAGCAACAGGGATAACCGCAGCCTTGAGAGGATTGTCAAGCAAAATCCATTCAAGAATTTGGGGGAGCTTCACAAGGAGTGGACTGAGGCTGGAGTCAGTGCATCAAGAGCCACCACGCACAGACAAATCCAATGGGCTACAAATGTCGCATTCCTCGTGTCAAGCCACTCCTGAACCAGAGACAACGTCAGAAGCGTCTTACCTGGGCTAAGGAGAAAAAGAACTGGACTGTTGCTCAGTGGTCCAAAGTCCTCTTTTCAGATGAAAGTAAATTTTGCATTTCATTTGGAAATCAAGGTCCCAGAGTCTGGAGGAAGAGTGGAGAGGCACAGAATCCACGTTGCTTGAAGTCCAGTGTGAAGTTTCCACAGTCAGTGATGATTTGGGGTGCCATGTCATCTGCTGGTGTTGGTCCACTGTGTTTTCTGAAGTCCACAGTCAACGCAGCCATCTACCAGGAAATTTTAGAGCACTTCATGCTTCCTTCTGCTGACAAGCTTTATGGAGATGCTGATTTCATTTTCCAGCAGGACTTGGTACCTGCCCACACTGCCAAAAGTACCAAAAGCTGGTTCAATGACCATGGTATTACTGTGCTTGATTAGCCAGCAAACTCGCCTGACCTGAACCCCATAGAGAATCTATGGGGTATTGTCAAGAGGAAGATGAGACACCAGACCCAACAATGCAGACGACCTGAAGGCCGCTATCAAAGCAACCTGGGCTTCCAATACACCTCAGCAGTGCCACAGCTTGAGCGCCTCCATGCCACGCCGCATTGATGCAGTAATTCATGCAAAAGGAGCCCCAACCAAGTATTGAGTGCATAGAAATGAACATACTTTTCAGAAGGCTGACATTTCTGTTTAAAATATCCGTTTTTATCTTCTGTAATATTCTAATTTTCTGAGACACTGAATTTGGGTTTTCATTAGCTGTAAGAGATAATCATCAACATTACAAGAAATAAAGGCTTGAAACATTTCACTCTATGTGTAATGAATCTATATAATATATGAGTTTCACTTTCTGACATGAGTGACAAAAAATATTGAACTTTTTCACGATATTCAATTTTTTTGAGCTGCACCTATATATATAAATATATATAATTGATGAATGTTTAATTGTTTTAGATACTGGGTACACAACAGGGTTTTAACTGGCCCAAAATGAGGCGGAGGTGGTTACCAGAGTGGCGAAGAGTTTTGTTCTCCTTCCCAAACCTTTGCATACTGTACATTGAAAATCAAGCTACAATGCTGCTGGCTGGTCTGGCTGGCAGCAGCGGTGTCACTCCTCAGTGGCATTATCCCTATCTACAAGCAATGTATTTTAGGAGTTCTAATAATTATATATATGATTGAAGAAAATGACAATTATAACGTTAAAGCATATTTTATTTAAAAAAATAAAGATGCCCTGTTGAATATTAAATTAAATACAACATAAAAGCTAATGTGTTAATTTACACAGTTAACAAACAGCAAAGTTGTTTACAATCAAATCAAATATAACATAAGCTAATGTTTTCATTAACAGTTCACAGGGGCACAAAGCCAGCAGCAAGCTGCAGCGTGGGGGTACAATGCTTTTGGCATTGGTAACATGTCATGTCCTTCTCATTATGTCTGAGCCAGGTAAATTTGTTCAGCCATTGCGGGTCAAAACCACTGGCTCTGTGTTTTTGCCCTGTCCAAATTAATGAATCATTGAAGTTGTTAATTTTATATTCAATTAGGCCCTACATAATGTGGAAGTCTCCGTTTGTGAGCTTCCCATTTTTTGTGAGATGTTGCATTGATAGTTGAAAAATCAATTCTCCAACATCAACTGTTAACTCTACATGTCTAAATCATTACACCACAAACAACTTACATGAGTCCTCAATCTGTACAGGAGAAAATAACCATCTCCGTATTCACTGAAAATACATTAAATTGTATGAAGAAACAATCACCCAAGGCCCAGCTTCTTAGTATTTGTCAAACTTTTATGAATTTGAAACTACTTTTATGAAATTGAGTATTTCATTCGTGAGGCAGTGATTGGTCAGGTGGGTGAGTCGGGTCGGGTCGAGTTGGGTCACCGAAAGTCTATTCTCACTCTTGCCCAACTCTCAAAGTTGACATCCCTGATTTTTCATAAAGCCTGATTGAGACTAGTCCCGTGTGAATCGGCACCTCAGTAAGTATTTCTCCCGTTGTTTTTTCCTCGTCTTTGTCTGTATCTTTCCGGGTCGAGAATTATACAGGCTCCGGTGGAATTAGTTTAATTAATGCGAATTTTGACATTTTTGTTGCGGTTCTTATGCCAATAGTTTTTAAATGTAGGGCTACTTCCCAAATTTACTGAACTCGCTTTGTAAAGTAATTGCTAATTCTACGAGCCACATCTGCAAAGCTGAAAACATTACACTGATGTGATGTAACATTAATTTAGGAAACCTTTTTAAAGGGGTAACATGGTGGTTGAATGTGACACGTGCCAGTTATTTTTAGGCAACATTAAAGTGAATGTGTCCATCAATGTTGTTATTCAGTCATTTTTAAGTACTATAAAATGCCCAAATTTCCCATTCTACAAGTTCACCTCATTTTGTAGGTGTATCAATGAGAACTATCAGTCAGATTGTTACCATAGTTACCTTGAGACTGGATTTAGCAGGAAGTGGGCGTTTACAAAGTTCTTAATATAAGCAATGTGAGATGTCACACCAGCTTTTAACCTCTAAACATTGTTAAGGTACACGCTACCTACCAGGCCATATCCCCAAATTTGCGTAATTTTGAAAAAAGGACAATAAAAGCACAATGGTGGTGCGTCTCCCACGACACCGAGATGTGATTTCAAGCAAGATGAGTGAGAAAATGGAAAAACTATACAGAATAGTTTATTAATAGAAAAACTATTGGTAGTAGATCATATTGTCCCCGAGGGGCAATTGTTGTGCATAAAATAAATACAACATGACATAAAACTGTATTGGTAATTTAGTAGATCTTTATTGTCCCCGAGGGGCAACGGGCAAGTGTGACAAGTTAATGTTTTAGGAGTAGCCTAAGGTTGGCCACGGGCACATAGCGCAGAAGGGCTAACGTTACTAAAATCAGATGCATACAGTAACGTTAGCAGGACAGCTACGGTGTAGTTTGAGCGGTATAACGTTAGATCTAGCTAGCTATGTGTCGACACACCGACTCTAGACAACTTTGATTTTGTTTTGTTAAAGGTCAGTTCTCAAATAGTTTTACATATAACATAGAAAGTGCTTAGCTATCAATAGCTGGCTAACGTTAGCCTACCTCGAATTACCCTAGTTATGTTACAAGTTGGTTATCGAAACAGTCAATGTTTTAAAATGTTGCTAACTTTTATCTAAGGTTTGAAACCTAACAATAAATTCAGTAAAGTTAGCTTGCAATAATAGATCATCAATCATGCTCTGTGTAAACCAGTAACAAGGCTGCTAAGTGACATCATTCCGTTGCGTCTTTGGGTGCCAAAACAATAACCTTAGATTTTACACTATAGCTACCTTCAGCATCTCCAGATTCAATCCAATTCACCGGGTAGATTCATATTGATAATACCCGGGTGTGCACACTTCATATCAGGCAAAATACTTAAATTGCTACGTTATTGTGGATACTGTTGCTGGATCATAGCTAAAGTTAGACCATGTGCATTGTGTGTACACATTTTTTTGCATTTAATAAATGTCCATTCCCCATTGTTTACATTGGGAAGTTATCTGCGGTGGTAACATGATATGTTGTAGGCTATAATTTATAGGCGTTGGGGGGTAACAGCAGCCTAACATTAACCATTGTTGACCGTAATTAAAATTGCGATCGTGAACTGAGGGGAGAGAAATTGTGATAGCTGACAGGGAAGAGGGAGATAGTTTTCTTTATCAATGGAGGTGAATAAAAAGTTACGCTACCTTTTGTTGCCTTGTCGATGCGGTCGTTCATCTGTGATGACTGTGCCACTGAAGTATAATAAATCGAACAATCCTATCACCGCCCTGTCGGGAGGGGTCAGGACCATTCAACTACACTTTACTTAAACTTTCTTCCAAATAGACACCACATTCCAGAGTCTGGTATAACGTAATTTATTATAAAAAGATTTGCACGAATATACATACCCAGGCTGATCGGCTAAACATACATATGTTAAAAACATTCTCAATCACACGGTCCAGTCTAAGTCAGTCAATTTCATGCTCACCCACAAGACGTAAAACAGGTCCATTAATGACAGAAGCAAAACATAACAGGCGCACCATGAAGTTCAGCTGACATCTTATATGTTATTGAGACCCCCCTTTTTTTGGGGTGTTCCCATTACCTGGGCGATTACTTTTTCCATGGTCTGCAGCGGTCTCTGCCGGTTTTAATTAAGCATTACATATGACCCTTATTTATATGGTAGTTTTGATGAAATGCCATGATTTAATCATATCAGAAACATCCTAGTCACGGTTTGACAATAGTAGTTCAATACATAGTTTTTACACCAATGTTTGTAAAGATAGAAGATAAATGTTTTCTTTGGATTTAATAAATTCTATCAGTTCCTCAAACTGCACACACACATACATTTTCAAGGCTAGGGTGCTGAATGTTCTTCTCGACAATCAGGCCCCAAAGAATGTGTAGGGAGTAATTCATGCTTATCTCTTCAGACGGGCTAGGAACATTTAATTGCCTGTGTGTGTGTGTGTGTGTGTGTATGTGTGTGTATGTGAATTAATGGGTCCATTGCCTACTTTTTGAGATAACTAAAAGCTCGTCATGGGAAATTTTGGGGAGTGTATTGCAATATGGCTGTTTCCGCTGAGAGCGAGTTTTTCTTCAATTCCCCTGCATGTGGGTGTGTGTATATGTCCTTGATTTACAGGTGTCGAGATGAGCTCATATTGGGTGCCTAGCGTGGGACCATTGTTCATTGAGCACACTTCGATACAAATAATGAGCTCATTTTCCGGCGTGAGTGTCTGAGGCCTTGAATATGTGCTGTTGTGCACATATGGGCCTTTTGTGCAATTCATCCTACCACAGAAAAACATATTCATATTAACACTACATTTTAATATAGTTGGTCCTACAGTATGTTATATAATTGTATATAAATAATGAATAATCTATAATTTGTCACAACACCTCTCTAAACACGCATGTCCTAAATACATCCTGTTATTGACCACCACTTTTTATTAAAAGTTAATTATTGCTGTGTTAAGATTTCCCAAATAATATGATTGGTAGCCTATAATTGAACAGAGTATTTTTTTTTAGATTGCACATATTTACAACTATAATATCTCTGACTATTTTTAAAAAAAACATTATTTTAATACCGTAGGCCTACGATAATTTCATATTTCCCATCTGGTGCCACTGAAGCGGGACAACAACTTGAACGAGACAGAGTAGCCAGCTAAACTGAACGAGATCGAATTAACTGCTCTTTGGAACTCGAATGTCTGCTACTGAGGTCAAAAATAGCGACAAATTGCCGCAGTCGGTCTGTAATGTCGCACATTCAGCTTACATCGCCTAAACTACAAGTTGACTGCAGGATTAATGTATTAAAACAAGTAACTGATATTTATTAATGTAAACCTATACGTCATTATTGGTAAATGCAAGTTAGTGGGGCAGGCACTGGCAGCACTATTGAACGTGCATGTACGAATACTGAGTAGGCTATCACGGATCAAACTGACGCCATTAACTCGAAAAGTTTGATACAATTAGATGTCTCAGAACAAGATCACTCGGATGGTGAAAAGATCTGAACCACCCATCACTAGTGCAAATTGTCTTCTTTTTTTTGTGGGCGTGGATGGGGGAGTGTTCCATAGACAGTTTTGAGACACCGGGGAGTGGTCATTTCTCGTGTGACATCACACAAGAAATGACCTGAAAATGGGACCGCAAAATTAAATTGTCTATTTCTCCAAACCTAAAGAAAATACTAATTTGATAGTTCCGTGGTGTTCCCGCAATGCCCCTATGTACCAATATCATACAAAACAGCAGAAAGTAGGTATACCACCATATTACCCCTTTAAGAAATTGGACGTGCTTGGATGCAAAAAAAACAACATTCACCTGTTTGAACAGCCACGAAATATCAGGGCGCCGCCTGACACATTCCTGCTGTGGGGAAAAATAGACAGTCTTTGGAGGAAATTGCAGCTCTTTTCTTCTTTGGCAGTTTTGGCAGCACCTTTCCTGGTGCACTGTGCTGATTACGATACAGCGTCACCATATCGGATCGCGTGTTAGAAAATAGTGTTTTCCAAGAAGACACCCAGAGTTTTGTCGAGAGCTGGAGGCGGCACGAAATTTGACGGAGGTGGCTGCCTCCTAATTCTCTATGCTGAAAAAGCCCTGCACAAGGCCTACGCAGCGTGTTGAGGTCCAGGTTTTGTCTTCGTTCGACGATCGTCGATACGTTTATATTCAGAGTAGGAAACTTTAAAAGGAGTTTAAATACCTTGGTAAACATCTGTTTAAAAATATTGAACATTGTTAGGTGTTATTTTTCTGATTTTATTTTAATTTTTAAAAAGGCCCTGAAAACCCTCTAGAAACATTTACAGAGGCGTCGCCGTGTAGTCCTAAGGGCCCGAAGAGAAAAAGTTTTCTCTAAACAAAACGTGTACGTGCATGAATGCACGTGCGTGTGCTTTAAATTAAATGTATGCTTATTTTTAATTTTGAAATTTTAATTTAATTTAAATTATTAAATTTTTTCCATACAGACGGTGAAATAACAGACGCCGAGTTATTGTCGTGATCGACCGTAATATTTTAACCCCTTCTAAATGAAGGCGTCCCAGCAAACGTGTGAGCCCAGACCCACATACCGCACAAGAACAGCCCCAAACAACGCAAGAGACGAAAGCCGTCCAAACAGAGGACAACGGGACACCTCCTGCGACTGCCTCAGTTTGTGAAAACGACAAAAGTCGGCGAATAACTGTCTTGAATAATTTTCTGATCCTTGCTTATAAACTATTAAAGTAAAATGGCTCCGAAAAGACCTTGTATGTGTCCATGTTCAGAGGGGCAGAGCAGCAAAACACTAACACTAACCGTTTAGATTTACAGCATGAAAATGTTAATCTCTTAGCGCTTTTTGATGATGTTAATCAAGGATCTATTAACACGCATGAAACAAGTAATGAAGCTGTAGAGCATGGTGTTTTTGCGGGGTTATTAAGAGCGCTGGATGCTGTAAACCGTGAACGCGCGTCCCGTGTTCAAACAGATACGAACCCAAACACCGCAGAAAATAACACGCATGGCTTTACAGAACTACAGATGTCCCAAAACCCTGTAGATAATAACATGGATGGACTTACAGAAGTCAACCAAAATGGTAGGGTAATTGAGGCCAGCATTCAACAGTACAGAAATTCGGCTCTGTTTTAACTTTGCATCTTTGTACGATGTTGAGAACTACGCAGTTATATGTATGTCTTAAACACTTTTAAAAATCTACTGACTAAAGTTTGTGAGCTGTGACCCCAGCGATGTTATACAACTAGAATTAAGGGGTGATTCTTTGTCTGAGGGTGTAACTACAGCTAAACGGCGATGAAATAGATTTGGATGTTTTTTTTAGCATGGATAAAAAGTTGGTTCAAAGCTATTTTGATATCCTGTCGGATGAAACGCTGATGCTTGTGGCCCACATTATTCAGAACCCTAATGGCAGTGGGTGACCGGCGAAAATTATCCACGTCTCAAGAGCGAAAACATTTAATTGTTAGCTACAACTGCGGCAACAACCTATGTTTTGCGGTGTGTTTGACACATCTTTTAAATTCGACATTAAAAATGTGTGAAGCTGAAGGAGAGGCTGAACAATTACAACGTTCCGTAGGCCTGGGTGTTCAGGACAAGGTTTGTTTTTCGGACATTCAAATGTTTGAGAGGTTTTTAAACATCAAGATTGTTGTATTGTCACACAGTACAAATAACGGGGTCTTAACCAAGTTTTAAACAACCAACACAATACACTCAAAAACTCTGTTCCTGTACCTCGATGGTAATCACTATTATGGCATCAAGTCATTGAAAGGTTTCTTAGGCAGTCAATATGTTTGTACCTTTAGTTACACACCGTACACATCAAAACATAGCCACTCCTGCTTACATTATTGTATCGTCCGTTTCCACGCAGAATATTTTAAACATCAGTCAACAACGATAAGGTGTAAGGATTGTATGCGAATCTGTCGGTCAAGGTTTTGCTATGACGAACATAAAGTTTTGAAACAGTTCTGTGACAAATGTGCACAAACATGGTGTCAGTAGCCCTTCTAAACCACACACCTACAGTCTAAAGCTCTGTACAGCCTGTAAGGCGTTATTGACCCCTGAAGTTGAACATGTGGGCTACATACAACCTGTGAAAACTAAACATCCGAGCGTACCTGTGTTTTATGATTTTGCGTGTCGGCAGAACCATGGCGAGCACATTGCGAATTTCATATGTTGCATTGATTTTAATGGCGTGCGTTGGACTGCAGAGGGCGATAGTTGCGTACAGGCTTTTTAAAAAAGGTATCGAACACCAAAGTACAAGGGCTATACATTCATTGCACATAATTCGAAGGGTTACGACGGGTACCTGCTGATGCAGTATATGGTTAAGCAAGGTGTGACGCCAAACATCATAGCACAAGGCAGCAAGCTCATGTGTGTTACAGATGATACTTTTGGACAGCGGTATATTAATTCACTCTGTTTCCTGACTATGAAGCTGAGTGACATGCCTGGCGCTCTAGGCTTTGACAATGTAAAAAAAAAAAGGGCATTTTCCCCATATCTGGAATAAAATTGAGAACCAGAATTACATTAATAATGTAATTACACAACATTCATAACAATAGTCACAGGGAGGTAGGGAGGGGTGGAGAGAGGTGCAGCTTGAAGAGGTGAGTCTTCAATCTGCGCTTGAAGGCGGTCAGACTTTCTGCTGTTCTGACCTCCACGGTGAGCTCATTCCACCACCGTGGGGCCAGGACAGACAGACGTCGAGACCGGGTGCTAGTATGAAGAGGGGGGGGTACCAGTTGTCCTGAGGAGGCGGAACGCAGGGATCTGGCAGGTGTGTAGGGTCTGATTAGTTTTTGGAGGTATGGAGGGGCAGATCCTCGGACTGCCTGGAAGGCAAGCACCAATGTTTTGAATTTGATGCGAGCCATCACCGGTAGCCAGTGGGGGTCAATGAGCAGGGGGGTGACATGGGAGTGTCGGGGGAGGTTGAAGACCAGGCGCGCTGCTGCGTTCTGGATAAGCTGAAGGGGTCTAATGGCCGATGCTGGCACGCCAGCCAGGAGAGAGTTGCAATAGTCCAGGCGGGACAGCACCATTGCTTGGACCAGGACCTGGGTTGAGTGGGTGGTGAGGAAGGGGCGGATTCTCCTGATGTTGTCCAAGAAGAACCTGCATGCCCGGGTTACTGCTGCGATGTTCTCGGAGAGGGACAGCCTGTTGTCCGTCACGACTCTGAGGTTCCTGGCACAGGGCGTTGGGGTCAGTGGAGTGTCTCCTAGGGAAATAGAGAGATTGAGAGGAGGAGAGGTTAGAGCAGGAATGTAGATGAGCTCAGTCTTGCCAGGATTGAGCTTGAGATGGCGGTTGTCCATCCAGCTCTGGATGTCTCTCAGGCAAGCGGAGATGCGGGCTGATACCTGAGTGTCAGAGGGTGAGAAGGAGAGAAAGAGTTGAGTATCGTCAGCATAGCAGTGGTAAGAAAGACCATGAGCAGTGATAACAGGGCCAAGGGATTTGGTGTTGGTGGAGAAAAGTAGGGGACCAAGGACTGAGCCCTGGGGGACTCCTGTGGTAAGGGGACGGGGTGCCGATACTTTACCAGCCCAGGCAACCTGGGAGGAGCGTTCCGAGAGGTAGGACTCAATCCAGGCCAGGGCCGAGCCGCCGATCCCCCGCTGCAGACAGGGACAACAAGAGGATGGAGTGATCTACGGTGTCGAAGGTGGCAGAGAGGTCTAGAAGTATTAGCACAGAGGAGAGGGAGGCTGCCCGAGCTGCATGAAGCATCTCGCTGATGGAGAGGAGTGCGGTCTCCGTTGAGTGGCCAGGTTTGAAGCCGGACTGGTGGGGGTCTAGCAGGTTGTTCTGGGTAAGGAAAGACGACAGTTGGTTAGAAACAGCACGTTCGATAGTTTTGGAAAGAAAAGAAAGAAGAGATACCGGTCTGTAGTTTTGGATGTTGGAGGGGTCCAGCGTAGGTTTTTTCAGGATCGGGGTGATGTGGGCTCTTTTGAAGGATGAGGGGAAACAGCCAGAGGTCAGGGAGGAGTTCACCAGGGAGGTCACAAACGGGAGGATATCTGGGGAGATTGCCTGGAGAGAGATGAAGGGATAGGGTCGAGGGCACAAGTAGTGGGGCGATGGAAGAGTAGGAGATGGGACACATCGGTCTGAGAAAGGGGAGAAAAGGTGTAGAAACAGGTGGGGGACACGGAAGGGGTAGAGAGAGGAAGAGAGTGGGAAACAGTGTCTGTGAGGGGAGGGGGAGTGGGGCTGAAGGAGCTGCGGATGTCTGCAATCTTCTCATCGAAGGAATCTGCGAAGTCGTCTGCAGTGAACGAGGAATGAGGAGCAGGAGGGGGTTTGCTGAGGAGGGAGGAGAAGAAAGAGAACAATTGACGGGGGTTAGAACTGTGTTTGCAAATCTTTGTGTGATAGTAGGTTATCTTGGCAGCGGTGACTGCTGTAGAGAACGCCGCTAGGAGAGACTGGTAGGAGGAGAGGTCTGATGCTTCTCTGGATTTTCTCCACATCCTCTCTGCTGCGCGGAGACCGGCCCTTGAGGTGCGCAGGGCATCGGACATCCATGGGCAGGGAGGAGATGGGCGTGTGGGCCTGGAGACAAGAGGGCAGAGAGAGTCAAGTGAGCAGGGTGTCAGATGTCAGATGCAGAGTCGATAGAGAGTTGAGAGAAGGGTTTGAGAGGGGGGAGGGAAGCAGTGACACAGGGAGCAAGAGAGGAGGGCGAGAGGGAGCAGAGGTTACGGCGGACAGAGACAGTGGGGGTGTGGGGAGGGGAGGGATGGTGTGGGACAAGAGGAAGAGAGAAAGAAATTAAGTGGTGATCAGAGGCATGCAGAGGGGTAACAGTGAGATCAGAGCAGGGGCTGTTCCTCTGGAAGACCAGGTCTAGGAGGTTGCCAGCCTTGTGGGTGGGGGGGGGAGGGTTGGAGGGTGAGGTCAAAAGAGCGGAGAAGTGGTAGGAAGGCTGCAGACTGGGAGGCATCTAGACGGATGTTGAAGTCTCCCAGGAGGATCAGCGGGATGCCGTCCTCTGGGAAAAAGCCGATCAGGGTGGCAAGCTCATTGAGGAAGCACCCCAGGGGACCTGGAGGGCGATAAACAACTATAATGTACAGGTTAATAGGGTGGTTGATAAACACAGAGTGGTATTCAAAGCTAGTAATGGATAGATCAGAGAGGGGGAGAACAGAGAATGACCATGAGGGGGAGAGTAACAAACCAGTACCACCTCCGCGACCAAACAGCCGGGGGGTGTGAGAGAAGGAGGAGGAGAGGGCAGCGGGAGTTGCCGTGTTGTCCGGTGTGATCCAGGTTTCAGGCGAGAAACTGGAGGGACAGGAAGGAGGCATAGCCGGAGATGAAGTCTGCTTTCCGTGTGGCAGACTGGCAGTTCCAGAGCCCCCCTGCGACGGTGAAATTCTCGCAGGGAGTCAGCGAGGGGTAGCGGAGGTTGGAAGGGTTGCGTCGCCGTGAAGGGCCACGTCGTTGGAAGCGGGTTCTGAATGGAAGAGAGCAGACGGGGATAGGGAGAACACACATAGAACACACACAAACTGGGACGGAGCGACACTAGTCTTTTGAAGTGCACACAGCTGATTGCGATAGGCTAACAGCTGTGTGAGACACTTTGCAAGCGCGGATCAAATATTATTCTCAATCAAAAAGCACAATACTCCGAAACTATCCGCTTATCCGATCTAACTATCTGAAACAGCAGAACAAACACAAACTAGTAATGCAATTACTTTGATCAGTGTTCAACGAGGTCCAATTAAAAACCACGCAAACAGCAAACAGCAAACAGCGGCTAGAACACTTAAAATCAGTGTTCAACGAGGTCTAATTAAAACCACGCAAATAGCAAACAGCGGCTAGAACGCTTAAACCTTTCGCGGGACGGTTCAAAACGGTTCTTGCTACATAGGAAGAAAGACGCACTCTGATAAGTCAGTGTTTAACTTTCATAAAGAAATGTCAGAGTACTGTCAGAATGATGTTGTTATTTTGCGGGAAGCTTGTTTGCGGTTTAGGACAGAGGTGCTTGGAAGCACAGGTTTAGACCCATTCCAGTGCGTTACAATAGCCTCTGTGTGTATGAAACAATACTGTACAAGCTTTTTGTACAAAAACACCTTCGCAGTCACATCGTCTGATAATTACAACAAATTGTAATTGCAACAGTAGAAATCATTTTCCACAGCCGCCATTCAATGGTTAGAACATGTGAGCCATCGGGGAAAGTTTTTAATTCAACATGCCTTGAACCGGGGGGAGGTTAAGATGGGTTATTCAGAACCAGACCGTGTACGTATATGCGGGATGTTTTTTTCATGCTTGCCCTCAATGTTTTCAACCAAACACAATCAACCCTCTCACAAAAACAGATTTTTGTTCAATGTATCAAAAATGTCAAGAGAAAATTGACACTTTGCACCATGTATACAACCTGAAGGTTGTTGTGATGTGGAAGCACGAATGGGTAAGACTTAAATGTGAGAATCCCGAGGTTCAGGAGTTCCTGAGACATCATGACTATCCGGAATGTCTGGAGCCTCGGGATGCTCTGTTTGGTGGTCGAACTAACGCGTTGTGCGTTTACTACAAAGTTCAAGAAGGTGAGCAAATACACGATTTTGATTTCACCAGTCTATACCCGTTTGTGAACAAAACTAAAGTTTACCCTACAAATCACCCCATCATCATCTTCCGTGACTTTGAATCGATCGAAAACTATTTCTGTCTGGTCAAAGCCAGGGTCTATACCCCAATAAAACTTAAATACCTGTGTTACCATACAGAGTCTCTGGTAAATTAATGTTTCTACTTTGCCGGTCCTGTGTGGAATCTGATCATCAAGGTTGTTGTAAACATTCTGATGATATGCGTTCTCTCACAGGTGTATGATGTACCACTGAATTGATTAAAGCTATTGAAAAAGGTTACATCCTCGTTAATATTTTTGAAATCTGGCATTTCCAAGATAGGTCCGAGTCTCTTTTCAGTGAATACATTAAGACACATTTAAAGGGCAAAAAAGAATCATCAGGCTATCCCTCTTGGGTGTCTGATGATTCTGACAAGGCTGCCTATGTGCAGAGTTACTGGGAGAAGGACGGTGTACGTATAGACCCAAACAATATTTCCATAAACAAAGCCAACAGACAAATTTCAAAACTGTTTTTTTAAATAGTCTTTGGGGCAAATTTGGTCAGAGAAACAATCAGACAAACACAACTTTGATCCGTGATCCCGAACAGTTTCTGCAATTCATGTTTTCAGACGAGTATGACATCTCACACTTTTCATTTCTTGCTGAGACAGTAGCTCTGGTACAGTGCAGACTTACAAAGGGTTTCCCAAAACCTCCCAGATACAGCAATGTGTTCATCGCAGCCTTCACCACCGCTTATGCCCGGCTGAAGCTTTATGATGTCATGGATAAAATGCCTGACAGGGTTCTGTACCACGACACAGATTCTGTAATCTTTGTGAGCCGACCGGGTGACTGGATGCCTTCACTCTGTGATTTTTTTGGGTGAATTGACTAGCGAGCTAGACCCCGGTAATCACATTGTTGAATTTGTTTCAGGAGGGCCCAAGACGTACGGTTATAAAACACTGCTAGGTAAAACTTGCATGAAAGTGAAAGGTATAACCCTACATCATACTAACACACAAGGTGTCAATCTTTCATCCCTCACAGAATTGGTACAACACTATGTACAGAATCCAGAGGCCCCAGCTCGTGAAATTACAACCAACACACCAAATTGTTAGGAGTAAGAGAGGCTTCTCTCAACACCCGCACAGTTTCAGAGTGGTTTACAACAAAAGGGTACTGCTCCCTGATTTCACAACCTTGCCATATGGATTCTAGACAAGTGCTTCGGGGTGAAGGGTTTGACAATAGTCTTCAACATAATTTTTCATGCATAATCTCAGGCCCCTCAAACAGTGGTAAAAGTTTTTTTGTGAAAACACTGCTCGAAAATGCACAACATGTATTGTAAAAAGTACCGCAGAACATCGTATGGTTTTATTTGTGCTGGCAGCCCATGATGCTTTGTAAAATAAAGAATGTACATTTTGTAGAAGGTCTTCCTGAATCTTTGACCGATTAAGTTTTGCCACCTTTACACAAAACCAATATAGTCATTGTTGATGACCTTATGCAGACGGCCAGTCAGAGCTCTGAAATTGAGAGACCTTTTCCCAAGTATACACACCATAGAAACCTAAGCATCATATATCTTGTGCAGAATCTTTTCTTCCAGGGGCGAAACAGCCACACAATGAATCTTAATGCAAACTATATTGTTCTGTTCAAAAATCCAAGTTAATGTTTTGGCCTGACAAATGTACCCCAGACATTCAAAGTTTTTCCTCAAATGTTTCGATGATGCGACCAGAAAACCTTATGGATACCTACTAGTGGACTTAAAAGCACAGACGCCTGAGGAATACTGCATCAGAACTGGTTTGTACGCTCCACAGTGGCCGGTAGTTTATGTGCAAAAAAAAGTAATATGTCGGCGCGTATTAAACAGAACTGGAGTCTTCTAAAAGCTCTATTTGAAGGTAATGCCTGGCAAAAACGGGCCATATTACAGTCTGCTACTGGTAAACTCTTAAACACAATTTGTGAACTAGCTCTCAATGTTTTACGTGGTATTCCGCTAACAGATACACAGATAAACTTTAAAAAATAAGAAAACAAAAGGTTGGCATTAAACTGCTGGTTAACAAAAAAACCTCAATTAAAAAAAAAAATGAAAGTGATTAATCAAAGGGGTGGCTTCCTTCTGCCTCTACTGAGTGTCGCAATACCGTTTCTCATCAGTTTGATAGCGGGTTGCGGTGGTGGCTAAAAACATGGAGCGTGCGCAAAAGATGTTTCTCGTGCCTCAAAGTCAGATGGACAAATGAAAGAATCTTACTTACGATTGCTCTACAACGCTTTATTGCACTGATCAAACAAGGTGAATACGAAATGCAACATTTAGCCCTATCAATGCCTATTGAGGTTAGCGATACTGTCAGGCCTGACACAGCCCGAGTTGAAGATGTCGTATAAAGCGTACCCCCTTGAAGCCGGAAAAATGCCACCTACGTATTGGATAGAAATTCTAAATCAGGAAATGTCGTAACATGGAACGATAAAGGGGAGTTTGTGTTTAAAGGCACGGCTGTAAGTGGCTCGCATATGTTGGACCTAATAAAGAACATAACAGCCCCTCACAAGATTTCTGATGATAGAAGACCCAGGGGGTGGGGTGAATTTATAGAGGCTATGGCCATGCTCAATATGCCTCTTTCTGTCATACCTAATCAAAATGTACGTGAAAAGATAAATTGACACAAAAAAACAAATACAGCCGCATTTACGCCGATGACGCCAGAACCAGGTCCTAAGGCGGTTTTTTCATCCCCAGCGTGGTTAGATTTCTGAAGCTGAGTGTGTTTGTTTTAAATGATGAAAATGTCAAATTTAAAGTTTAACATGTTTTTATTTTACAATAAAATACATAAAGTAAAATCCAAACAAAACATACGTGGTTTTTTTCAACAACCGTGACAGACCTTAAACATTTAACCACAGCAAGCCGTCTGTACACAGTTTAACATGTTTTTAAGACATTTATTCAAATATATTTTGTCAGCATAGCTTGAAACCATTGCAAATTATCAGAGTATAGGGTTATAATTTGGCTAAACGGAACCCCTTTGGCCCTGTTGTGTAGATAAAATATACAATGCTGTCCACACTTTGCGCTGAGCGGGTCTTGCACTTGTACCGTGTTGTAAATAACCCGTTTACAGTTCTTTTGCAGAAAAATGTTGATGCTATCTGGGAAATAAATGTAGTCAGGAGGATTGCCATAGGAGTCGAAAAATTAGCCAGTTTTATCCACACACACATACAATGCTAACCAGTGTTCTGCAGGCTTATTTCGAGGGTGTGTATTCACAATGTACAAGGCGGGTAAATTATTTAGTTTATTATCCAGTAGCTCATCGCAGGCTACAGTCCCATAAAAGTAATTTACTGTGTAAGGATTGTTACTCAAATAGCAGTTAGTTCTCTGGTGTTTATGATTAATAATAATCATACAACACGTTCCTCCTCTGGTTCACTTCAATGATATTGTTGAAGCATGCGTAAACAATTAAATTAACAGTTCTGGGTAGTGGGTTTTCTGAATCTCATCTCCAGATGTATATTACCCGTCTAGATCAGGGATAGATGTTGGCTGCACCCTTCATCAGGAGTCAGATTGAAAGCATAAAGGGTGTAACCGTTTATGTATTTTTGACGATTTATACACAATGGTGTATCTTTCAGATGCCGTCCCGTTGCAAGCGTTAAACCGTAAAACCGGTAACGTAATCTGGTGTGTAGGCCTTTGTCGGAATCTGTTGCCCTTCCATATTAATTGATATATGTTCAGCGCTGTAATGTTGGAAATAGAATAGGGTTCTTGTTGTAAACACCTGTAAAGGCGTCGTTATCCACCAAACCTATAATAAAAGATTTTGGTAATTGACCCAAAAACACATTTTCTTGATTGCAAACTCTAAGACTAGCTGCTAAACTGAAGGTTTTAAGACTAACACAGTCAATCAGATATTTAACATTTGATATTAGCAGAGCCTGTGCATGTCCGAGTTTAACCGGTGGATATACCCCGATTCTTTTTTACAAACAGTGTTGCAGAGACTATTTTAAGCCGGTACTGTTGTAGGGCATCCTCGCTCATTAAGCAGAAATCATCCTTACAACGCACCATCTTAATTTTAATATCGACTCCGTTTATAAGTAGTCTCTCCTGAAAAAACATGTCTGTGTGGATGGGGCCGAGCAATTCAAAAGTGTTGCTCGCCGCGGTATATAGAGCTCTATCTTTCAAGCCTTTGTTGGGACCCGCAGGATCTGTTTCATCTATATGTCCACTGGTTTCCTTATAGAATAAGCCGCCCATAAATTGATTAGACATTGTGGCTTCAGAATAATTAAGTAGGCATTCGCAGTCCATTTACATTCCATAATTGCTCTGTAGGGGTACGTTTTGCTAGACTGGCTCACCAGCCTGTCCCCCAGTGAAACATCCACCTGTGAAAAAATGGTCGCTATGGGGTAATTAATAATCCCAACCTTGTCAGCTGCAGTAATATTGGATCCATCTGCGCGGGTTATCTGACTTCGTAGGTATAAAAGAGTATTGTTTAAGTCAAGGTAATCTTCACCATTACCGGCTATATAGAACTCTAGGGGGTCTGTGTCCAAAATGGCTGACAGGGGGGATACTTCAACGTATCAGTGCTTGTTTGTGTATACGGTACTGCAAAAAGGTCCAGTTCTGAATTTAAAAAAAATTATCTACTTTTTCTCTTAACCTTCTTGGGCCGTTTTTTCACCTTCCTCTTGTTTTTCGCTACCGTGGCTCGAATGTTTACAGCCTGGCATTTATTAGGGGTAGATCTGCTTGAGACACGCTCCCCTGGAGGCAGTGTTGGGGAGTAGTGAACTACATGTAATTAAACTAGTAGTTTAACTACATTTTGCAGTAGCTTGCTGGTAGTTCAACTACATTTTGCAGTAGCTTGCTGGTAGTTCAACTACATTCATATTTGCATAGTGATTCAAGTAGTTAAATTACTTTTTTGCCATTTTTTGTGTAGTTAACTACTGAAACTACAAACAATTTTGGGCCATAAAAGGAAAGGAATGATTTTTTATTTATATTTTATCATTACTTCTTTACTGTAATTGAACCCCCTTTGACCAGCCCCACCCCCTTTTTCTTTCATCCTGACTGCTGTGAAGGCATGCCCAGGCAATGCATTCGTCAGGCAGCCACCACCACACACTTGACCTTTGTGTAGTGCATGTGCAAAAGGGCGGGCGTTGCTCAGTGCTCACACAGCGACATCATGGATGAACCTACAGAATCTCAGCCTGAGGAAGAATCACCATGGCCATACTTAAGCAAATACATGACACTGACTAGCTCCACCGACAAAACCTACGTTTTTACTTGTGAGCTATGCAAGCCGAGAGTAAATACACTCTACTGCAAAGATGTCAAACACAAATCTAAGAACACATATAAAGGTGAGTGTATTAACGTTGACTTTGCTAGCCAATTTAGCGAAGTTTAGATAAGTTAGCCACATTATATAACAAAACCAAAGCTGACATTCCTTGCACTTTTCCATGAATGGTGGGTTTTTTGTTTTTTTTGGTTTATGTATTTTTACAAAGTAGTTTGAACTACTTTTTGTAAGTAGCTTTAGTTAACCAAACTAGATTTCTCCGAAGGGTAGCTTTGCTGTAGTTCAACTTCTTCCAGTGTGGTAGCTTGCAAAGCTATGCTTTCAAAGTAGCTTCTCCAACACTGACAATTTGACCCATTCTTGAACATATTACAAAGTTTGGCAGAAAAGGAAGAGGCACAGTGTCCTATTTGTCATCGACAATATGTGAAGAACTCATTGAGCTAATGGGTCAGAAAACTCGCCAAATAATAGCAGATGAGCAGCAGATATTCTGGATGCCAAATATTTTTCAATAATTGTTGACTCCATCCCAGATCTGTCACATTGGACCAATTGACGTTCATATTCCGGTTTGTTAACAGCAGCGAGAATGTGGTGGAGCGATTCCTGGGCTTTGAGCCAATTGAGAGCCACACTGGTAAAAGTTTAGCAGACTGTGTGACTTTGATGGTAGAGGGCCTTGGGTTGGACCTCTCAAACTGTAGAGGTCGGTCATATGACAATGCAAGCAACATGTCAGGAAAATACAATGGGTTACAGGTCCACCTGAAACAAAAAAACCCTTTGATAGAGTATGTGCCTTGCGCAGTGCATTCACTTAACTTAATTGGTGTTAACACTAGAGATGTTAACGGTTAATCGACGATTGATTAATTAGTCATTTAGAACTTGATCAATCACGTAGAATTTGATCGATCTAATGTTGGTATCAAATAAAAAATGTATTATGAATATGAACAACTGTAGCATCGTCTTGAATTCAATGCGAGGAAATATTTTATTACCAGGGTGGGAAATTAGCACCAACTGCGGGTAGATTTCAGAATTGTCGGGTAAATGTATCAAACCTACCTGCCACAGTGGCATGTAGCAAAGCGGATACAAGCAGGAATAACAAAAATCTCTGATTGCCTAAATGTGAGACAGAAAAAAAAAAAGAAAGCAATAGAATATCCTGAGGCGAGCCCGCCTTATGCCGTGTTCACAACTCATCCGTTGTTTTTATGTAGCCTCCCATAAATCCTCAACGCAATCCCCACCCCCAGCACCATAACAGATCTGACGGAAACAACCAGAGAAAATAGGCTACCGCCTGAACTCCTCGCCGAATAAGTTAGCTGGAGTTCAAGGGAAAGTCTATGATGCTTCTCCCCGCATCTCAGCAGTGGGTGAACCCAGTAGCCTATCTTGCAGAGTTTCTTCTAGAGCTAACGTTAGTAGCAGAACTTTGCGAGTCTTGGCTCTCAAGTTAAATTAAAGAAATAGCCTAGGTTACTTCCCAAAATAAGATACGGTATTATGTCATACCTTCGATATAAAGATCAATTTTGGACGGAAAATATGTGAATTATTTGCCTTATAAAATTTGTATACATTTTTATAAAACAAACCTTTCAGAATGAAAACGGGTATAATTTAATATTGTCTGTTAACATAATTTTATTAGTTTGCTGGAAAATAAGATTGTTTACAAGTTGTTATCAAAGAAACAAGCAGTGGAATTAAGCGTTTATGCGAGTCGTTCTTGTTATTTTTTATGAGACTCGCTCGTTAAATGTTTTTTATTTCTCCTTTATTTATACAAGGAAGGCTCTTGAGAGCAAGCTCTCATTTTCAAGAGCGCCCTGTTACAAACAACATATACAAGAGTTACAGACAAACAAGATAGGAGCAATAAGAACAAATAATAATAAGCAGATTAGATAAAACATGTACATTCTTCGTATAGAACAGCCTCCAGGAGCGTCTTGAATGAGTAAAAATAAAAACAGAAATAAAACAAAGAAATAAAAAAATAAAAATAAGAAGTGCATATGTCTTTCCAGACATGAGCTGGTGGAACACTCTAATCAGGTATGTTAGGTACAGAGGGAGAAGGTTCCGTCTGCGAGTTCCAGAAATAATATTAGTTTTAGAATTTCATCTGCAAGTTCCAAACTAATGGAACACTCTAGTCGAATGCTAGGTACAGGAGAGATTCTACTGGAACACTCTAGTCAGATGCTAGGTACAGGGAGGGGGGGGAGTTCCCTCTGCAAGTTCCAAAACAGAGATTAAAAACAGAAATAAAAGAGAAAATCACGCTAGGTATGGATTCTGATGGAACACTCTAGTCAATGCTAGGTACAGGGGGGGGGGGGGGAAGTTCCCTAAACACAGCAGAGGGATACATCAAGTAAAACAAGAGCATACAATCTGCAGGATATCTTCAAGGAGTAGTCTAAAAGAATTAAAGGAAATAAATTGGTCCAATTTTAAAGTATTCTGGAGCTTGTTCCATCTGTCAGGGGCATAAAAAGAAAAAACAGACCTTCCTAGGACTGTCCTTACACGAGGTACAAACAATCTGAGATGGGATTGTGAACGTGTTCTATAACATATATCACTCCGACTGATCAGCGATGACAGGTAGGAAGGAAGCTTCCCTATCAGGGCTTTATAGATGAATAATAGAACGTGTTGCTCCCTTCGAGCCGACAGAGCGGGCCAACCCACTTTCTCATATAAAATACATCGATGCGTGAGGAATCTATCACCAGTTATAAAGCGCAGGGCACTGTGATACACCGCATCAAGTGGCTTTAAGATAGTGGGAGTGGCATGTGCATATACAATGTCACCATAATCCAATACAGACAAAATTAAGGACTGGACAACGGTCTTTCTAGAGTCAAATGAAAAACAGGCTTTGTTCCTGTATAAGAACCTGATTTTTTGTCTCAATTTCTTGGTAAGGTGTTCCACATGGGTCTGGAAGGATAATTTGGAATCCAGCCATAGGCCCAGATATTTGTAAGAGACAACAGTTTCAATTTGCAAACCTTGGAGTGTTTGAATACAAACGTCACTATCAACACCAGAGGACCGTGAAAACAGCATCGCTTTGGTCTTGTTGGAGTTTAAGACAAGTTTAAGATCAAGAAGGGACCGCTGGAAAGTATCAAAAGCGGTCTGAAGGCTCGCGGCAGCCTGTGCTGGGGTGCGGCCGAGACTATACAAGATTGTATCATCCGCATAAAAATGGACATTACAATCTTCCGAGGGAACTAAAATATAATTAATATATAATGTGAATAAAACTGGCCCTAAGATAGACCCTTGTGGGACACCTTTCCGCGTCGAAAGGAAGCTGGATTTATGGTCACCAGCCACGACAGCTTGTTTCCTCCCCGATAGATAATTGGAGAACCAGCAAACAGAGAGGTCATCGAAACCCATGAAAGATAGCTTGCCTAACAGAATGTCGTGGTCCACCGTATCAAATGCCTTTGACAGGTCCACAAAAAGAGCAGCACAATGTCGGCGATTATCAATACCATTAAAAATATTATTAAGAACAAGAGAAGTCGCAGTTACTGTGCTATGACCTGGTCTAAACCCGGATTGCTGAGTCTGGAGAATGTTATACGTCTCCAGGAAAGCTCTTAATTGGTCGTTAGCCAAGGATTCCAAAACCTTAGCTAAACAGCATAGTTTAGAGATAGGACGATAATTATTCATCTCTATCGGGTCGCCCCCTTTAAACAGAGGCATGACCTGGGCCGTCTTCCAGATGGAGGGGATTTCCCCAGAAATAAAAGTCAAATTAAAAATGTGTGCTAGTGGGGAGGCCAGCAGATGCGCACTGCAGCGCAGGAGATAAGGATCAATATCGTCCTCTCCCTTAGATTTTTTTAGTGCTCACTTTGGAAAGTGCTACGAATACATCGTGTTCACTAACTAAACTGAAAGAAAATCTATCTGTAAAAAGAGGGAGGGGATTCAGGTCGGAAGTATGAGCCTGGAGGTTCGTACTACTAGGGAGCCTATCAAAGAGGTAACTAGATGCTACAAAATGTTGATTAAAGGCATCACACATCAAAGATTTATCTGAGATTACAGAGTTCTCAGTATCAATCTGAGGGGGGAGACCGGGAGAGGCCCTAGGTTTTAAAGATTTTATAGATCACCAGAAATTGGCAGAGTTTCCCTGCGAGTTGCTAAGCAAAGATACATAATAATCTGATTTAGCTTTTCGGATTACACAGATACATTTGTTACGTAGCTTCCTAAAAAGAAGCCAGTCCGCAGGATTATGAGTGGACCTCGCCTTAGACCAGGCAGAATCTTTGAGTTGAAGGGCTCTAGTTACATCATCATTGAACCAGGGGCTGGTGCGGTTTTTTACCCTAAATGTTTTGTATGGGGCATGCTTCTCAGTGATTGAGTTAAAAATCTGAGAGAGATGAGTAGCAGCCAGCTCAGGGTCTGGAATTAGAGACAATTTATCCAAATCAGAATAAAATAAATCGTATAAGAAGCCCTGTTCCACAAAGTTCTTAAAATTGCGTTTCCTGATGGTATGTCCCTTCAGTTTGCTTGCTTTGACAGTTCTAATACAGGCTATAGGACAATGATCGCTAATGTATTGAGCAAACACTCCACTATGCCGATATTTACATGGTCTATTGGTTAGAGCAAGATCAATTAATGTAGAATTCGAGGGGTTTTTAACATTCAGTCTTGTGGGGTTTTGAATTAGTTGAGACAAGTTCAGTTCTAAGCATAGCTGTTTTAGGCTAGAAGAACTTTCAGATATCCAATTATAATTTAAATCTCCCAAAACTAGGAGTTCGACACCTGAAAGAGCAGAGAGCACCTTCTCCAGGCCTTCTAAAGCTGAAGCAGGTGCAGACGGCGGGCGATAAACCCCTGTAACAGTGACATGGACATCACCCCCTACACAGACATCCAGCACAATACACTCAAAACACTTTGGAATGGAGGAGGCTGATACCACACGAGTGACTAATTGCTCTTTGACATAGATCACTACACCGCCACCTTTAGCTTTTCTATCAATTCTAAAGATGTTGAAACCATCCAGAGCAATATCTATGTCAGGAATTCTGCTGGATAGCCAGGACTCAGAAATAACAAATATGTCGGGGGCAGCCTCATTAATCAATACACTAATAAAATCCATTTTAGGCAGGAGACTCCTCACATTCAAATGCAAAAATTTTAAACCATCAGCAGCACGGAGCTCCTGTGCGGACTTCAATTCATTAAGACACATATTAAAGGGACGAGCAGGTATAGAGAGTTCAACAGGAACAATTACCAGATTACTTTGTGTGACTCCACAAGGCCGAGCAGCGCGCCGCGGGAGACGCACAAAGGAGAGACCAATAACAGAAATAGCATGCAGATTAGCGTCAGAAAGAGTTGAATCACAAACTGGGTAATCATCATTGGATGAGGCACACGGGTCATAATTTGACAGTAGCCCAAGCCCAGGTTGGGCAACAATCTGTGGAGCTGGGGGGCTTAGACTTAAACATCATAAAGGCGGTCCCCAGCAGAGGGAGTCCAGATTGTGTTGGATGTTTAAAGAGAGCAGTCTCGCTCCCTCCCTATTGAGATGTAGACTGTCTCTATTAAATAGGTTACACCTGTCACAGAATAACAAAAAGTTGTCAATGTAAGGTATCCTATGATAAGCACAAAACCCTTTCAACCACAAGTGCAATTGACGAAGGCGGCTGAATTTCATATCTCCCCTATGAATACAGGGCAATGGGCCCGAAACTATAAATTCTTTGCCAGTCAGGACTAGGCTATCAAAGAGCTTGATAAGATCTAATGTTAGCAGCTCTGAGGCACTGGCCTTAATGTCATTTGAACCAATATGCACCACGAGCGAATCAGCACGAGGGAGATCTGACAATATACGAGGCAGAATGAAGTCAATGTCTGCAGTTTTAGCACCCGGGTGACATCTAATTTTACAGCCATTTATTTCAACGTTCCTGATGATCGAGTCCCCAATTATGATGGCATCACATCCCTTCCGTGGGAGGGGGGAGAGAGGGGGGTAGCCCGAGAGGGCAGGGACTGCGCAGGGGGTACAGAGCCAGTGATGTCCTCTGTGGCGACCTGAGCGCTCAGCCTACTCTCCGGATAGGGTACGGCTCGGGAAGGTGGGGTGGGGGCAGGGGGGTGGGGTCTTGCCCGAGAGGGCAGGGGCTGAGCAGGGGGGACAGAGTCAGAGTCAGTGATGTTAGAGTTTGTGATGTCCTCTGAGACGACCTGCTCCGGATAGGGTGAGGTTCGGGAAGGGGGGGTTGGGGGCGGGGGGGAGGGGATGGGGACTCCCCCGAGAGGGCAGGAACTGAGCAGGGGGGACAGGATCACTTGAGTGATGGATGACAGCTTTATTCAGGAACCTGATCCGTGAGGATGATGAAGATGACCTGGATGAAGAGGGCTGTTTATTAGTGGAGGGGCTGGCTACCCGCCGGTTTACCGCTGGAGGTAATGAGGGAGCAGTGGCGACGGAAGCCTTTTCCAAGGAGTCAGAAGACATGTGGGTCCGCTGAGTGGTGCAGGGCTTCAATAGACAGAGGGGCGTAGCGGTTGTAAAGGGGCACACGTGGAGGTGAAATACCTCCATTCAGACGATGCCCATGTTGATTCCCTCTTGAGTCGATGGCACGATTACTGGTAGGCTGAAAGGGGGTGGAGATGACCGGCTGGACTGTGAACATAGTGCTCGGGTGAATCCAGGGGTCCTCTGACAGACCACCGGCACACTCCGGGGGCCCAGAGATGGCAGAGCCAGACCATGGGAGAGTGGTCTCATGTCCTCCAGCAGCCTTGGATTTTGTAGTATGTAGGAAGGAATCAATTTCTATCTCATCAACATGAATTTGGTGTAGCACAGAGATTCTCCCTTCAAGTTCTGTGATCCGTTTGGTGAGGTGATGACAGCTGTCGCAGAATGTAGGAGAAGTCAATAAAACCATGACTCAAAAAGATTTGAAAGATTTAGACAAAAATGCAAAGTAGCAAATCACTTAGGCACTAATGATTATCTAGGTGGCAGGCTGTAGATTAGGCCAGGATGACGTGTCCTTGCCGAGTCTGCGCTGACGTGGCAGCTATGGCTAGCAATCACATGTCCTTGCGATGATTGATGGACTAGCAGTGCCCGGCAGACAGGCCCAAAAACAGCTGCTGTAAGTAGGAGATGCTGGCTAGGAGAAGCTGGCTAGATGCCGCTTAGACAAGAGAAATTCGGCTCACCGCGTATGTTACTTGCGGTTTAATAAGGGAAGGCAGTCTTTAATCTAAGAGATTCTCCGAGTCCGTGGTAGCTGGAAAACGTACTCACACAGATAGTGAATCAGACCAGAGGGAGAACTCCATCGTAGGCTGGATTTAAGATAGCCAGCATAGCAGGGCAGCTGACGTTGGATATATTCCGTATACTCCAGAGAATTCTGCTCTCCGCAGATGTTACTTGCGGATAAAAAAGGAAGTCTTTAATCAGAGTTCTCCGAGTCCGTGGTAGCTGGAAAATGTACTCATCCGAGGATAAATAAATAAAAAAAGCGGCTGTCTAGCTTAGCCTCCAGGCTAAAAACAAACCTAGCTAAGCTAGTCGTTACTCTCAGAAAACTTCAGATTAAGCGTTTGAAAACAACAAAGAATGATAAATAGCACGCGATAGGCAAAGCAAGGCAGAGCATTTGGAAATGCGACTGACTATAGTTAAGTGTTTGAAAACAACAAAGAATGATAAATAGCACGCGATAGGCAAAGCAAGGCAGAGCATTTGGAAATGCGACTGACTATAGTAAAGCAGGAAGCAGTATTTTTTTATTTTTTTATTTAGTTAAATAGGCGACATTTTTATTCATCTATACGAGTCATTCCTCATTTACGTTAATAATTGTAATTATTTTTATAATAATTGTATGGATATATCAATATCTTGGTGTGAAAATAAAGATTTGATTGAAAAACACGCATTTAGTATTTTCTGTATAGGTGAAATGTTTTTGGTTGATTCATTGATCGTTAACGTTGTCAATGATCGAGTAAGAAAATGTCTTCAAATTGACATCCCTAGTTAACACCTTAAACGGCAGTAGCCCAGAGGCTGACAAGCTTTTTTAACATGTTGCAGTCACTGTACACATTTTCCTCTTCATCCACACACAGATGGGGGACTGACATTAAAATCGCTGTCCAGTGCTCGGGCAGAGTCAACCAAGGCACTGTGGAGAAATTACACCCACATTAGAGAGGCCTTTGTGGTATATGCAATGATGATAATGAGAAAAGAGATACTCAAATTGAGGCCTCTGGACTATGTGCTAAATTGGACACCTTATAGATGGTGTTCATGGCACATTTCTGGGATGTCATACTTGACCAGTTCCACGCTACAAGCATGCACCTACAGAAAAGTCACATTGACATGTCTGTAGCAGCACAGCTTTTGTCTTCATTGAGGGGTTTTGTGGCAGGACAGCGAGACCAGTTTGAGGCTTTTGAAAGGGCAGCCTTAAATGTGACACGTGTCTCTCAGTCATATAAGCACGATCTTCAGCGAAAGAGGAAACACAAAACATTTGCAGATGAGAGCTTAGAGCCAGGTGTGACAATTGAGGGGAGGGAGAAGTTCAAAATAGAAACATTTTATGTGGTCATTGATAAGCTAGTGGCATGCCTTGAACATCGCTTGGACGCTTACAAGCGTTTGACCAGTCTCTTTGGAGTTATGTTTATGTCAGATCAGGTGTCTAACAGTGATGTCATAGTGGAAAAGGTAAATGCACTCTCCGCTGCATATCCATCAGACCTGGAAATGAACTTTGCCAACGAACTCATCCAATTAAAGTCTTTCATGTCTGACTCTGAGGGTGAGAAGTGCCCAGGCACTTAATCTGCAGTCAGTGTTCCCCAATGTTTTCGTGGCACTTCAGATTTTTTGCCAGTGACAAACCAGTGACAAACCAGGGTGAGCGGACATTTTCCCTTTTAGGCAGAATAAAAGTTATCTGTGGAGTAGCATGTGCGAAACACGTCTCAGCTCATTGTCACTTATGTCAATAGAGTCAGACCTTGTCAGACAGCTAGATTTTGATGATCTAGTGCAGGGGTGTCAAACTCCAGTCCTGGAGGGCCGAGGTGTCTGCTGGTTTTTGGTGTGTTTCAGCATGAGTGATTAATGCAAGTCATTGATTGGCGAAAGAATCCACACACCTTGTTTTCAAGGCCTTAATTGGCGGCTGATTGAAAGGAAACCACAAACACCTGTAGACACTGCGGCCCTCCAGGACTGGAGTTTGACACCCCTGATCTAGTGGATGATTTTGCGAGGAGGAAGGCAAGAAAGACACCAATATAGGAAAGCGGGGGGTTGGGGGGTTGGGGGGCCTCCAAAAGACATGTACCCAAGGGTCTTACAGGACCATGATCCGGCCCTGCCTACACCACTAGCCTGACACATCAGGCTACGTTGCCTACCATTATTTTCTTGTAGGCCTAGATTTGTGAAGACAGTTCATGAAATGTCATAACATACTTCAACAAGCTATGCTGGACTGATAGATTTTTTAACACTCAAGCAGCTTTTGTTCAGTTGTTTTTTTACTTGGTTTTTACGATCAGTGTTATATGTGTTATATTAACCTAGCAAAACTTGTAAATTAAGTAAATGCAGGTAGCAATCAATATAACAATTATTATTAGCATCATGAACACAATTTGCCTGACTTGAGCGCACTTTCCCAAAGCATATGGAGCGCCTTCAAGTGGAATTAACCGTCCAATTAGAAATGACTTCACAAAGAATAAACCAACAGAAGTTGCTGTTGGTGAACATTGTAAGCAGGGATTCATTGCTCAACACATTAAAGGTCACATAGGTTTTTTCATCACGTTATACTGGAAATAGTGCTCAGACATTTAGTTCAACTGATTCGGTCAAACTCAAGTTTAAACAACCTACTATAGCCAATCATATCTTTAACAATTCTCTACTGTTATTCCTCTTGTTCAGATTGTAAAATGTATCCTCCAAATTTATAGGTGCACCAGCAATCCCTATGGTATAAGACCATGTAAAATATCTTCCGTCATGGTATCACTGAACTTTAAGAATCGGCAATTGCATATTTGTCAGATTTGATAGATTTTCCACACATGATACAAACAAAGTATGAATTTGAATATTGGCTGAAATATTTGCATATTCTGTGCTGTACAATGAAGAATATTTGCATCATGCTTCATGTGTAAATTCCATTAGAACTTGTTCACATTTACTGTTCCACCATAAATTAAGTTTATCCTGGCTGCTGCCCATTTGTTTTACAAAGTGTGTCTTAAGTCCCTGGTTTGTATCATGTAGGCTATCAAAAAAAAAAGAAAAAAAAGAAGAAAAAAAAAAAAAGAACAATGTATGGCAGGACCTTGCCTGGACCTTCAAGGTCCACTGTCTATCGGAAGACAATCCAGCATTCAATGCCTGCTTACCCAAGATGACGAGGAGCAGTGTAATGCGGATCCAAATTTCTGTTGCGACACTGCCTCCTTAGAAGAGAATTACAAAGATAGTGGTACTGCCATGATACATGATGGTAACAGTGATGGACATCTCAGTGATGGTGGTGCTGCCATGAGCGAAGATAATAGTAGTGGTGCTGCAGCAATGGTAGATGAGGCAAGCAGCCATCATGATGCTTCCTTCATCAAAGATGTTTCTACTTCCTCCACGGATGACGACTGCAGTATTCCCACGTTAGCAGGGGCCCTCGTTAACTGGGCTTTCAAAATTTGTACCAACACTGGAAAATGGCAAAGGCCTAGGCTAGAGAGATATAGGGTTTGGTCGTCAAAATTAGATTGATGGTGTCAAAGGTCAATGTATGAATATTAATGAGGTTATGAAAAAATATAATTATGCATAAAAATATTGAAATTATATATATTTTTTAATGATTATTATTATTATGTATTATTATTCGGAGTGGATTGTGGGGGTGTTGTTTCAAAGGTTTGATGATGTCATTTTATTGGTGGTTGTTGTAAACGTTGGTAAACGGTTCTGTGACGGTTGTACATGTTTATGGAGGACCGTGATGCTTAGGGGACATTTGTGTGTTGACATTTTTTTTTTAAATGTACTTTTTATTAGAACAACATCGTGAAAAAGTCATGGTATATAAATGTATAGGTTAGTAGTAGTAGTTGTAGCAATAGTTTTAAGTTTTTTAAAAAACAGTTTGTGTTACAGATAAAAACAGATATGTGTTAAAAGTTCATAAAATAGTTCAAGCAGGTTGTTAAAACGTGAAAAAATAGCCAAGGCTATATCGAAAAGAAAGTTAGTTGTCTGAACGAAAGCAAGCAAGCAAGCAAACCATTTTTAAATGTTTTTTTTAGAGCAGAGGGAAAAACTTATAGTTGTAGAGAGTGAATGGCGAAGTCGAAAACACTTCCGGTGTTGCGTGAAAACGTAATACTATGTATAAGATTATGCGACAAGCTTGTGTAATTAACATTACAAAGTATAATCTAAAATAGTTTTAAAAAGTGTTTTAGGTTGTGCGTTTGTGTGTGTGTGTGTGTGTGTGGGGGGGGGGGGGGGCATACATATATATATATATATATTAGTAGTAGTGATATTTCTGCATGGCAAATAATAAATTGTAGATGTAGTAGTGTAATAGAAAAACAACAGACCCAACTGTCATGACATGATATTTCTGCATGGCAAATAATAAATTGTAGATGTAGTAGTGTAATAGAAAAACAACAGACCCAACTGTCATGACATGCACGCTGCTTGTTCTGAGTAATTGACTCATTCATTGAAAGGGGCGTGTTCAAAATAATAGCAGTGTAGAGTTTAATTCGAGAATTCATTAATTCTGCGAAAAAACAGGTGTCATTAATTGTCCTTTATTAAGGAAGAAGGGAAGCAAATGTTTCACACATTGTTATAAAATATATTTTCTTCTGAATTGCTAAGTAAAATGGGCCGTTCCAAACATTGTTTGGAGGAACACCGTAATTTGATTAAAAAGTTGACTGGAGAGGGGAAAACGTATAAAGAAGAGCAGCAAATTATAGGATGGTCAGCTAAAAGGATCTCAAATGCTTTAAAATGCAAAACAAAAACCCGAAACATGCGGAAGAAAATGAGCAACTACTGTTAAAACGGATCGAAGAATAGTCAGAATGGTTCAGCCAATCATCACCTCCAGAAAGATCAAAGATGATCTAAAATTACCTGTAACTGTTGTGACAGTCAGAAGACGTTTGATCGAAGCTAAGCTATCAGAAAGAAGCCCCCGTAAAGCACCATTGTTCAAACAACGGCATGTGCAGAATCGGTTAAAATTTGGGTATGTGTTTTTAAAAACAAGACAGTTGCCGAAGAGTTCTCGCAAAAGGACGAATCCCTAAAAAAATACAGACTGATAACGGTAAAAGAAAATTCAATAAAATGTTTCAAAGTCTGATGAAACGAAACAAAATAATACACTTTGCCACAGACAACGAAGATGTGAAAGCATCGGTGGTTGAACGTTTCAATTGTTTCAATTAGTTGAAAACGAGAATGTGGCGTTATTTTACAGCCCACAACACTAGACGCTATAGAGACGTTTTACAGGATTTGGTCCTGGGGTACAATAACAGCTACCAAAGCACAATTAAAATGAAACCCGTTGAAGTAAACAAAGATAATGTTTTTAAAGTGTTTAAAAATATGTATGGCCTCTTTCCAAAAAGATCTAAAAAGCTAAAGTTTAAGTTTGAGGAGGGTGACATAGTCAGAGTTTCCAAAGTACGTGGGAAGTTTGCAAAAGGATACGAGCAAACATATTCCAATGAATATTTCATGGTTACTGAAAGGGTGCACAGAATCAAATCAAATCAGGCGGAATTACAAAAAGTTATAGTGGGAAAAGACAAAACATGTTGATGTTTAAGGTTGAAAAAATTGTTGCTGAGAAAAAACACAATAGGCAGAAGCTTGTTTTAGTAAAGTGGATCACATGGCCTGAAAAGTTCAACAGTTGGATTCCGGGAAGTCATGTTGTGGATCTCTAAAAGAGTAGAAAAGCATACAGGACCCTACAAAAACATTCTGACACCAAAAAGCAGGTTTTTATGACACTCTCCCGAGTAATGCCTGTCTAGATATTTACCCAGGAAATAAAATGTCAAACTACACAACAAAGTTCGCTAGACCCCTCGAATTTCGAGGACAATGGGAGGTTGCCTTAGCAGAGATTCAGTACCCATATACTTGGAATGGGGCCTCAGCTACGTTGTTGTAATAAGCTGGGGTTATTACAAGAACCTGAAAATGCTTGTGGATGAGATTAATAAAACTTTAAAATAAAATAAAAATGGCTATTGAGATGTGCCATGCCGCAATGAAAAACCAAATTTATATTAGTACAAATGAAAATCTAACCCTGGTGGCTAGCGGAAAACTCGAAAGAATGCTGGGTTTGGAGCCAGATGTTCCCTTAACGAACGTAAAGCCTGTGGCGCCCCATCCAGCCGATATTCGTGCAGGTTTCTACACAATGTACACCGACATTACTGACTACCAGAGAGTTGGAGATAGTGTTGTACCATTGCAACGATGTGTTCATATAACATGGTCTAGCAACAACGTAATCACAATCTCTTACGAGAAGCCACACTACGTACATGTCAGTAAGAAACACATTGTCGATATAACCATTGAGCGAGCTGAAAACAGATCAAAATGAAAACATAGGCTTTACTTACGGCAAAGCCATCATAAAACTGCACTTTAGGCCAGCGAAATATCACTATCACGAATAAAAATGGCAAGGGCCCCCCTCTACGTAGACCCCAATAGATACATCGCCTATTATACAGAACAAGCCAGTAATGGTCTGCCGGGGTATAAGGGGGTGAGTGTTATGTACGGTAGCGGTCTTGGAGGACTTTTTCAAGGTTTATTCCGAATGGCCTTGCCCCTACTAAAGAAAGGTTTCAACATAGCCAGACCGCATTTGACGGTCGTGGCCAAGAACATAGGCAAAGATGTGGTCAACAAAGCTGTGATGAGTCGTTTGAAGGAAGGATCGGGCCTTATGGTCATGACAAGACCTCCAGGCAGTGTTGGGGAAGCTACTTTGAAAGCATAGCTTTTCAAGCTGCCAATTACTTCACACGAAGAAGTTGAAATACAGCAAAGCTACCCTGTCATGGATCATGCCTTTATTTCCTTATCTCCGCGTTTTGCATTCCTTTTCTCATCTACCTGTAAATCTATCAGATTTTTTTGTGTTCCGCTACGGGTTTTGCGTTCGCCTCGGTGATTAGTGAGTTCACCTGTACTGCATTTCCTCTCGCTATTTATACCCCGCTTCCTCCTGTTCTCGTTGCTTCGTTTCTTTGTTTTTCCACTCATACCTACGAGTGCTCTTACTCTAAGCCTTAAGGGTTCTTTTGAGAGTTTCTTTTCTTTCTGTTGTTCGCTCCACAAACGGGAGTTAGATAACTGCTTATTTCTTTGTTTTGCTCGGATATCGAGTTCCTCGTTAGATAAGCGTTCTGCTTATTTCTTTGTTTTGCTCGGATACCGAGTTCCTCGTTAGATAAGCGTTACTGCTTATTTCTTTGTTTTGCTCGGATATCGAGTTCCTCGTTTTTTCGCGAGGTTATTTGTGTTCCCTTTATTTTCCCCTTTTCTACTACGGATTATTGTCTGTTTCAGTGGTGTTCATAGGAACACTAAGATTCCCTATCTGTCGCACCTGGACCTCCAATATTTCCTCCGTGTCTCTGGCACAGAGAACCACAAGAAAACCACAAGAAATCTAGTTTAGTTAACTAAAGCTACTTAGAAAAAGTAGTTCAAACTACTGATCAAATTGACAATGTACATGTGTATATTCTACCGCACCTCTGTTACAATTGTTGAGCATAGCTTTGTGCAGGACCCGTTTGTGATCACCTCGAACTTAATGTGACTTATTATCACAGACAAGTGTCTGCTCTTTGTAGTGAAATTTCACAGCTTTTTAAATCTTTTTTTATTACCTTTGAGTAATTTAGGAAGAAGTGAAAATTGTTACGATTGTGCCGGCTCTCTTCGTGTAAGCCATGCCCCCCGATGTGAGAAGCCCCCCTCTGTGATTCACCTTTTGATTGTTAGATGCAGCCAATTTTTTATTTAAGCTCATTTCTGAGATGGTAGGGCCATAATAAGACTGCATGGATGTAGGCTATAGCCTACTATTTATTTTACTGTTAATCTGAGAATTATATGGAGGGTGATGCATTAATTTAAAAAAAAAATATATATATAGTTTTTGTTGTAATCTATTAAAGTGTAGAGAGTAGGACTTTTGAGGGAAGATGCCCCACCTCCCCTTATGTTGGGTAAGAAGCCCCCAAAGGGAATCAATGATTTTGAATAGTCTAGCTAATGTAGGCCTAACAATTAGGTACAACAAGAAAACCTACATGCAACTGTGGGAATAATAGTTTTTAAAAATAGTAAAGAAAAATATTTATCTCATTTGATACCAATGACCATGAAAGCCTTACCCAACTCAATCTCCAAAGGTCTGACATTAGCGCTGGGCCAGAGGGCCGCGTTAGGCCAGCAATTGCCGGCTTTGACCGGTTATAATGTAAATCCCTGTGGACATTCGGGCCGGTAAAAAAAAAAAAAAGAAGTAACTTTGCAATATAGTAATTTAACATATTTAGTCTCAGAACCACGGCAATTTAGCAGAGCGGGGATCAAAAACGCACTCAGAAGCCACCTGCAGGAGAAGAAGGTTATGTGACTCATGCGTATCTCAAGTTGCGCTATGGATTGCTCGTTTTTATAAAAAGTTATAAAAAGGCCGTTTTTAACTGTCAGAAGGTATAGGCTACTTGAACTTAATAGGAAGCTTGATATTAATCAGCATTTTTTCCCCTTGTTAAATCAATAACCTACACTGTTCTGGTCTGACTTTCCCGAAAGTGTTGTTTGTTAATGTTAGGTCGGATCCCAATTGTCACGTGTCATTGCTGGCTCTTTTCCTTATAGCATCTTCCGCAACTCTGCAATTTGCCTTGGAGTAAATGTTAAAATTATTATTCAAAATTAGGTTATTGCTCGTTATTCTGAAGAAAAATGTGTTCCAATAAACGAATGATGCAAAATAAAGACGGCTTCTTTTATTGAGAAAACATTACGCACGCAGTCACTCACGCACACCAAATGCGCAATTTTAATGTAATTCATCCGCTTGTGCAAGGCGAAGCTGTTATATTTAATTTTTATATTATTTTTTTATTTTCAAATAGTTTTCAGTCCAAAATATTATAGGCTACTATGCTGTATCATGCTGTTAGGCTACATCATTAGGCTAAATGCACCTGCCTGTCGTTCATGCATTGAATGCAGTGGTGGGTGACACGATTTCAGTGAAATTATCGTGTAATTTCGTGGATACAAATTCGTGGTGGTGGACTGCAGTTTCAGATGTAGGCCTATAATAAGCTATAAGATAGTATATCGTAACATGGGGCCACTGGGATCCACCATTAAAAAAAGAAAAGAAAAAACAGAGATGAGAAAACATGCTATTTAATGAATAAATGAAGCGGACAGTGTTGTAGTGTTCACACGTGCATTTGTATTTAGTAGGCTAGACCTACTATAAGAACAACAATGAATGTTAATACAATTAGGCTACATGAGCAAAATAAAATGTGTATTTAACCTATTATTCTCAGTTCCTATTGTGTATTTGTTCTATATATATATATCATATATATATCTGAACTAAAAATAATGCATTGGTTACATTTGTGTTCCCTTCTCTTCCCACGCAATTCCTTCCTTAGTCTAGAGTCATGATCAATTACTGTAGCAACGAACTGTGCGCGCGACGCGATGCTGTGATGGCGGGTAGAGTGAGTGAAGTTGCCTCAGCGAGAGAAAGGGAGACCAATGCAGACGGACACAAACGCACAGGTTTGACACGATATTTAAATTAAATCGTGCCTTATACTCCTTCCAAGAAGAAAGTATGACCACGTTTGTTAGCCAAACTAAGGGTATATGGTTTGCCCAGAAATGTAACCAAATAAAACATGGGAAACTAACGTTAACGTCAGTAAATTAACGCCATCTAGCTAGATTCTTTAGCTGATGTTAGGCGTTTAACTTAAGGGCACAGTGAGAACAAAGTAAATAATGGACTTTACTTACCTCGTCAGAACGTAAAATTTTCTTTTGTTTTAACATAAAAATACAGGAAACCACGCATGCAACGCAGAGTAGCTCTCCACATCTCTGTCAGATACAGTTTTCATATGCTTTATACTAGCTATATATTTATTTTTAATAAAGTAGCTTATTTATTTATTTATTTAAAATAAACTAGCTAGCTGAAAAACAAACAAGGGACTATCAAGCTAACTATTAAAAAATATATACCAAAAATAAATAGGCTATTATAACTAGAATATTCAAAAAAGCTACACTGTAAACTAGCTATATTGCTCGCTGGCTCGCTCTCTCTATCTCCTCTACACGCAGATCAACCACTGCGCTGCCTGCCCGCCCTCACTCCAAAACTTCAGGGTGTAGCCACTGAACTATTGGTGGGCATAGCTATACAGATTTCTATTTCATCACCAGGAGGAATACATCAACTGGATTACATTTCTGTGCAGTACTTAACGTTTTACGACTAGAGACACTTTTGAGCCAGATTCTTAAAGTTTACGCTTTTTTGTGCTGACTGCAGTAATTTGTCAAGATTTGGACCAGGATCATTCAGTAATACAAATGTATCAGTTATCATCTAAAATAAGTTGTTTTAGTGCTTTACCCTTTAACGCTAACATTATATGATCAACTACAATAAGCTAACATAGCTAGTAACTTACCATCTTTTATTTGGAGTTAGGCTGTCCAAACTATTTGTCCTCCTTAGTTTGGCTAACAAATGTGGTCATACTTTCCTCTTGGAAGAAGGATAAGGCATGATTATCTATTGTGTTGAACCGTGTTTGTTATCAAATGGGTTTTCAATAATAGTATTAAATAGTATAAGTTAACAGTTAGCCTACTATTAATTAATAGTAGAAGCGAACTGCACTCTGTCCTGCATAATGTCGTGAACGCTGTTCGTTTCCACGGCAACTAGCTAGTTGTCAGTTTAGAACAAATTTTGACTGCAACGTTACGTTACGTCAACCACGTTACATTTTAACGTTAGCAACAGTGATAATTAGCTGAAAAGAGACTAGTTAACAAGTAACGTTACATTATATGGCAATAATAGACTACTGTTGTATAGCTTACTTTATTCCCACCTCAGGTGTCCGCCCTGGGACTGATGAGGCGATCCCCCAGTTGGTAGGCTACAGCCTAAACTAAAACTTTTATTTATTAGAAAAATAAACAAGAACGGTAAAAACTAACAATAAGGATGGGTTAATAGACAAACACAGTAATATTTACAATTAAACATATATTTCAGTTATAAAAGTGCCCTGGGGTAGGCTCTCTCGTGCTCCCAGCACCATGGACGCATTAACTGGTGCTGCTGATGGTACGGCCACAACTACGCCAGTAAAGGGAGTGCTTGAGTTGCGTGAGGGAAAATGAAAGGCGATTGAAGAAAAATATTTCAGGCTGGGAATATAGCCCAATTTAATAGATACAAGAGGCCTGTTTATTTGCACGATAGTCTATTTTAAAGTAGGGATACTGCCTTATTAGTAAGGACGGTTATCTCCATCAGTTTTCTCACCTCCAATTCAGTCATAGGCCGTCCCCAGCAAAGAGGTCGAAAGAGACTTGTCATTCAATTATCACATTGCCCCTCCCCAGTAATTTAATTGCCATTAATTAAGCACAACAATGATCAACAGCAAAGTTCCCACGCTGTCATAGCTGCTTTCCGATAGAAACGTAGATGTGTGGCAGATATTTTTATAACCTAGGGTAGGAGGGGAGGATATATTCCCCCCCCCCAAAAAAATGGGAAGTTATATCAAATTATATTACCTCCACAAAAATGTTAAATAGGATTAATCATAACAATGAATAGTATGCAGCGGTGATAGGGTTATAAAAATTTTTAAGGCTAAAACAGGTGAAATTAAATTTAATTAAAATGATGAAAAGTTACAATTTTGTGCGTAGCCTAAATTTGATCATGATCCGTCATTTTTTGGTGGTGCTTTGTGTAAACTTGTCTGTTCTGCATCAACGGAATTACCTATATATCCAACTGTATAAATGTAGCATACTATGTAAAAATGCTTAAAGCTGTGTAGGTCACTCTGGATAAGAGCGTCTACTAAATGCCAGTAGCCAAATTGCTGAAATCATTCTCAAAGTTAAAGTGGCATTACCCAGTGAATATTTTTGTGTTGAAAAGTTGGACGCCGTCTTGCATTCAAGTGAAAAACCGGCTAAATTTGGTTGAAAAGTTTTTTTAATCAGCAAGGATGTCAAAATGTCTCTCCACCTGAAATTTCCACCCGCTAGACATCTTGATTCTGGCTTTTGCTCACCTGGCGTTACATCAATAAATTACCTTTATGCGGGTCATGTAATTAGGTGATTGTGTCCAGGCCATAAGAATAAGTAGAGCTGCAAGCCTACTCCATATTACCTGCAGTGCTGAACAAGGTATCAGAATGGCTCACTTATTCTTGTATTACCTTAAATGTGAGCAAAACCGTCTGCATAGGATATTACGTCCATCAGACCTATTTATTTATTTATTTACCTTTATTTATACAGGGTAGGTTGACTGAGCACACATGCTCTTTTACAGCAACATCCTGCTTCAGAGTACCCGGAGGAAACCTGGACACGGGGGGGCATGCAAACTCCACACAGAAACACCCCGTCTGGGATTCGACCACGGGACCTCCCAGCTGTGAGGCAACAGTGCTATCCACGGCGCCACTGTGCCGCTCCAAGACCTAGTTAAAGGAGAGGTGATACATTTTGTTCTGGGTAGGTACCTGGGTATAATAATTGATTCCAACTTTTTCTCTTTTTTTTTTAATTAAGTGAAAAGATTTTTTGTTGTAGCTAATCTGATTATAGAGATCGGCTTCAGAGATCAGCCTCTGTGTGCTGCTAAACTGTTCCATGATCCCTTTTCTCCCATCACTGTATTGCAAGCTGGCCCCAGGCAGGAGTAGACCTACCACACTACAACTGTTATATACCGTGTATAAGCACACTTTAAAAACACTTGATAAGAAGACAAGAGGAATTTGTGATAACAGAAAATGACAGCAGAATAGAATGCATAAACAATAAAATACAAGCAGTTACAGGTACCATATTGTAAGTGTGTTTCCCTGTACAGAAACACGCCCTAATGAAAACTATTTTAATTTAATCAAGCTATCAAATAAGCATTTCAGTGGTACAGCATTGCCGAAATATCCTGTAGATCCAAGACGAGCAACTATTGTGTGCAACAGGGAGCAATTGTCGTTTGATAACCAGGTCCACTGAGATGCAAGTTGCTGTGTTTGTGTCAAACCATTGATTACTTGTGTGTTGGAAAACATGTTTTCATGTAACTAAATTGAGAGTTAATGCCTCCAATTGAAAGGATGTTGGTTGTCAAGTGCAATGTGTTGTAGGCATGTTTACCTGTATTAAGAATTTTTAAATTAGAATTTATGTTAACCCCTGCTCTGTTCTTTTTTTAAGATGAATGAATGCAGACTTCTTCGATGGATCAAGGAAGTACTGCAGATTTGCACAATCTACATCAGCTGCCCGCTGCTTATAAACAAAGAAATTAGTATATTTTAACACTAAATCGATTATAAAAATATATTAACATGGTCAAACTATGATAATGATCAGCGGTTGAATAGGCAATTCCTCATTTGATTATTAGTCTATATATTAGCCAGAATTTTTAAATATATTTTTTTAAAAACCTAAATTATAAAAATATAGAAATATGATTTCACTGAGCAGGTTATCAAATATACTAACATGATGGATAAATGAGACCAACAGTTCATTTCATTTTTGTGCACAACATTTTTACTCATGCACACCATATTATAATAATTTTATATAATTTTATTTAAATAGTTTTGCTGTTTCTTGTATTTGTATTTTATTACTTGTCTTTTATGGTATGCACTTTAGGCCGTGAAAGGTGGTGTATTCGATTTTTTAAATAAATTTGAACAGGAACCTTTCTTGTTTTAATACATGTTATGTACCTTGAGAGTCCAAGTGGCTAGCTTAGGCATAACAAACAAGTCGGGGCCAGCTCCGATGGCTATCTGGGAAGAAACATGCGTAGCCTAAGTTACCATGCATCGATGCAAAAAGTTCAAGAAACAACTTGTTTCCCACTCCAACACCAAATCTGTAAAAGCAGATTCAAGGAACTGAACCCACCAGCAAAGGAAAGCAAAAGCACAACCCAGAGACGCAGCCATCAAGAAGCCACGGACCCCTGTGCGTACTCCGGTACAGTAAGACTTACATGAACATCCAGGTAATAGTTTAGGAAAACTTTTGTTTAATGTTTATTGTCAATGTAATTATATGTTTGATTGTATTCATTGTGTGTATTTAGAGTCTAACTTAACATAACGCTTGCAGGCTATTGACAGGAAATTTGTTTTTCATAGCTAAAATTACATGCTTTGACATTCACTTACAACTAACACCAATTTACAATCCGCCTCCTTTTAAATTGAGATCTGTGCATGGGATCGCCATTATACTAATACCTAATACCTATTAGATATAACATCCCATGCCTGTAAATGGACAAGGGGCCTGGAATTTAGCTAGACATAGCTCATTTCTGTAGCCTCAATACATATCATATTCCAAAGCCACATTAGCTTTATGCTCAAGCCAGATTCATAATTCTAACATGCCTCATTCATTTCCCACACTTTGTTTTCCTTTCCATATCATTCACTGCTTTTAGGATGTTAGTTTTAGATGTGTTTAATAAACTGTATTTTGTTAAACCTGGTCGTCTGTCTGATTGTTGTTTGGATAAGTCATTAATAGGCCATTGTTCCAAACATTTCTGCCTAATCAAATCAATCCATGTAACAGGGTTGGCACTGTGGTAACAAAAATGACCATAGTAACAGGGATGATGGGACAAAGATTAAACAGTTAAACATTGATCTGTAAATTTGCATGCACAGCAACAAAATAGCCTTAGTTCAAACAAGTCAATCAAAATTCTTGACATAATTTTTTTATTTTTTATTATCAGCTGTGTGGTTTAGAATAATTGATCATTTAAAGAAAATTTCACTTCATATTTATACCAGTTAATTGAAAGACATTGTTATAACATATTCATGGTGTCATTTTTAAAGCTTTTTTTTATTTTTTTTGGGGGGTGCCATGAAAATAAATTGACTATGAAAACGATCGCACTACAGTATGTGAAATGCCCAAAAAAATGCAAAATGCCTATCAATCATATTGAAAAGACAGTGCTTGAGTGGAAAAACAAATGTACATATGTAGCTAGCAAGACCAACTGCATTTTTGACGCAAAAATACTTACATATCGGGAAAGGGAATACTTCCCTCCCTTATGCGTTTTCTATAGAGCTTGTGTAATACTATACCGTTAAAATGAAAATTGCCGTTACGCTGGCTTGCTATTCATTTTTCAAAGCACCCAATAAGACGTTGGGTGCTTTGCTTATTGTAATGGGTTTATTGATGATTCAAAGGTGGGGAGATCAGAACAAGTGAACTCACAACCGTGAGGACAAATATTACAGGGAGAGAAAATAAATAAAAGAAGAAAGAAAAAAACGGAATGTAATTCCTTAAGGCTAAACAGCCAAAATGAAAATAACCCACTAAAACTGGCAAACTACTAAAACTAGTAGAATACCAACTAAATCTCCCAATGCTCATGTAAAGACCTAAAAACGGGAAACTAGTAAAACAGAATAACACTCTTGGCTGCAGTAGCTCAAAGCCGGTAGAGTGAAAAACCAAAACGAAAGTACAAAGAAACACTGTCTCCGAGAGAACAGCAAAGTAAAAAATAGATAGCACCAAACGCTACCAGGTGGAAAACAATCCTATACCCGATTAAGTAGCTATAGCAAGTCCCCCCTGAACATAAACAAAGTTTAATATCAGGAGGTCGCTATTTCCTGGCTATACCTGGCTCGAAAACAATGGGTGCGTTTACATGCACTCAATATTCCGATCATATTCGGAATATGGCTGTTATCGGATTATTCAAATTGTCATGTAAACGCAATATTCCGAGAAGCTTTTTCGGAAAAAAGCAGTTATCGGAATATGAGAAATCCGATAACTACACCTGGATTTCTGCCGTGTTTTTCGTTTTATTAGTTGCATGTAAACGCTTATTCCGATCTCGTCGTTTTTAAAAATCTGCGCATGTGCGTGTTTAACAGCAACAGCCATGGCAACAGCTACTCCGGATATTGTTAGTAACGTAACGCTAACATCAAAACAGTTGAGAGGTCAGAGAGAGATGTCAACCAACGGGAGAAGTCATTTCTGGAGCGAGGAGGAAACCCTCCTGATGTTATCCGAAATAATAAAGAGGAATATACTTCATCTCATAGATGGGAAAAAAGTTAGAAACACGGAAATAATGAGCACGTTTACATGCACTCAATAATGCTCTTATGGGTTTCGTCGTCATATGGTAAATTAATTCACCGATTCAGAATGGAGAGGCAACTTCAGTATGGCTCGGAGATCATTTATGAAACTTTGTGGTTTGGTACAGAACATAATGAGCCCTGACGAAGTGACAGTGCGTCCAGCTGTACCTCTTCAAATGCGAGTCGCAATAGCGCTGTACAAAGTCGGTAGCTGCGGGGAGTACAGGCTGATAGTGAACCAGTTTGGTGTCCACAAGTCTACGGTCTGAATAGGTGAATTCATTTAGCACCACTCTCTCCCACCAGTCCTTGCTCTTAACGCGCATCCAGCACGACCGGGTCCTTAACAGTGCTGGAGGAAGGCCTATTCTGGGTCCAATAATCAGCGCTTGTTGTAACGTTAAAGCTCTTCGTCGTCTACTGCTCATAACACAGAGCGCTTGAAAGACAGTGTTAGTTGCCAACCGCAACCATAACATCTGCCATATGACGACGAAACCCATAAGAGCATTTCTGTCTAACGTTGCCATGTTTAACGTTACTTTCTTTTACGTTATAGGCTACTGTTCTTTCTTATGTAACTAACGTTAGGCTATAGTTAACGTGTTTACTAATTTACGGTTACGCATACCAACCTGCGTGCTGTTTCTAGCAACCCAACAGGAAGTATAGTCACGTTATGTATAAACGTTAAAATATGTAATTTATAATATATAACGTTAGGCTAATATATGTTTCTAATTTACGTTTGAGTTACACATCGCGTTCAGGGAAAGAAATCGGAATATTGACAGAATCATGTAAACCTGGATTTTTCCCATTATCGCATTACTTAAGTGCATGTAAACGCAATTATCGTATTATTGCCATGTTCGGATTACTCCCAGTTATCGGAATATTGAGTGCATGTAAACGCACCCAGTGTCATCAGACAATCAAGCACCGGAAAAACGGAAGTGAGAAACTTAAGTACCCTGCAGGTAGAAGCACAGGTGAAAACAATAACGAGGCTGGCAAACCACGAAACAGAATGTGGGGGGGGGGGAAACAGCCACAAACCACTACAGTGGTCTCTATTGGATACAAGAGCCGACAATTAAACCAGAATGAACTGTAATGAATGAGACGGGCTTGCAGCGCATGGGGGTATTATGAGTTGACGTTTCAGATATTGTAATAGCGGTATGAAGTGTTGTATATATCTCAAACGGATTGTACCAGACAATAAATTATCACTGAATTTTGAAAGGAACATCTCTATCTATAAAACAAATGGTAGAATTGTACATTTATTTCATATTTAGTAGCAGATATTCATTGTAGAATACGTGGTACAATGAGATTATAATTTCATGTTTATTTTGCATTTGAGTGAGCAGGGCTTTTCACAGCATTTTTGGCATACGATCAGGCTATTGTTGGGTTTATCTTGTTGCTATGACCGAATTCAAATTTTATATGATGAATAAATATATTTATGAACTCACACAAATACGCTATTGTCCACTATGTCACGTATGGGTAGGTATAGACTGGGTGGGTGCTTGTTAAATGGACTTGCTATGAGAAAATAGTGACACTTAGAAACTCTATTCAGCAGAGTTGTCACGAATCGCTTACCAATAAAGTTAAAACACAGAGTTTGTAATTTCCACAAATAGTTTGATAGCAGGAGCAACGAATGTCTCAGCTGAGCAAACTGATGCCGCCAGCGGCATTATCACTAGGCATCTTCGCAAAGCGGTTGAGGCGCACATATGGCTTTCTTTTCGTTTCTAATAGAGCTGGGCCCTGTTTCCCAAAAGCATCTTAGAGTTAAGATCATTGTGGCGAAGTGAGCCGTAGTGCTTGCATGAAGAAACAGAGTCCAGCCCAAGCTTGGGTAAGGAGAACGGGGTTTTTAATCCTCCGTCTTTTCGTGTTACATTCAAACACAAATAACACACAACAAGACTTCGTTTCTCTCCCTCAACTCCCAGAAGGCTCCTTTTTATAGGTTCTCAGGCTCACTGTTGAGCAATCAAGGCAATGAGATTGATTGCCTGATTGCCGACAGCTGTGCCGGTTCCATAAACCACCTGAGTTCACTCTCTATTGCCGGCCTCACCTAAAACCACGCCCCCCTACCACAATCATCTTAGAGTGTTTTGTGTTTGTGCTTTATTAATTTTATGATTAAAATGATTCAAATTTACTGACATTACATAAAACAGATAATAAAAATTGAGGGAGAGAGACAATTAAAGGAATATAAAAACAAAATATAATTGGTTAATGTTTAATTGTTTTAGATACGGGATACACAAGGCCTGTGCAGCTTGCCGAGGTCCAGGTTTTGGCTTCGTTCGAGGACAGTCGATATGCATATATTCAGAGGAGGAAACGTTTACATACCTTGGTAAACATCTGTTTAGGAACATTGAACATTGTTAGGTGTTATTTTTTCTGATTTTATTTTATTTTTATTCTTATAAAATAAGAATAACCCTGAAAACAGTCTAGAAACAGTTACAGAGGAGTCCCCTGTAGGCCTAAGGTCCCGAAGAGAAAAAGCCGTGAGTTTTAAAATTTTCTCTAAACAAAACGGGGATGTGTTGGTGTACATGCATGTTCGGACGTGAATGCGTGTGCGTGCGCACGCGTGCGTGTGTGCGTGCGTGTGTGTGTTTTAAATTAAATGTATGCTTATTTAAGTATTTTTAACTTAGAATTTTTAAATGTAATTAAAATTTTATATTTATTTTTTAGTGTGTGTGTGTTTGTTTTAAATGAGGTGTATGTTTATTTAAGTATTTTTCATTTTGATTTTAATAAATTATTTTTTTCCCCTTACAGACGGTGAAGTAACGGAAGACAAATTATTGGCGTTGGTGATAGACCGTAATATTTTAACCCCTTCTGAAGAAAGGCGGCCAAGCAAACGCGTGAGCCCAGATCAACATACAACACAAGAGCAGGTCCAAACTACTTGAGAGACAAAAGGTCTCTCTCAGACCAGACGAAACATAACGAGCGGCTCTTAGGTATCTTGGATAAAATTTTAAACATTGTAGACAGACTCTTAAAGTAAAAATGGCTCCGAAAAGAGCTCGTATGTGTCCATGTTCAGAGGGGCAGAGCAGCAAAAGACCTGCCACTGAAAATGCTGAAAACCATAACACTAACCGTTTAGATTTACAGCATGAAAATGTTAAACCGCATCTCTTAGCGCTTGTTGATGATGTTAACCAAGGATCTATTAACATACAAGAAACATATAATAATGCTGTAGAGCATGATGTTTTTGCGGGATTATTAAGAGCGCTGGACGCTGTAAACCGTGTCCCAAAACCCTGTCGATAATAACATGCATGGTCTTACAGAAGTCAACCAAGTGATTGATAACGCAGACATTCAGGTCATACGCAGGCCCACATTCAACAGCACAGAAATTCGGCTCTGTTTTAACTTTGGAAACTTTGGAAACCGTTTTACAGGTGCAGCTCAAAAAATTTGAATATCGTGAAAAAGTTCAATATTTTTTGCCACTCATTTCAGAAAGTGAAACTCATATATTATATAGATTCATTACACATAGAGTGAAATATTTCAAGCCTTTATTTCTTGTAATTTTCATGATTATGGCTTACAGCTAATGAAACCCAAAATTCAGTGTCTCAGAAAATTTGAATATTTTGCTTTAACATATTTTTAAAGTATCATATTTAATATTTGGTCGCATATCCTTTGCATGCTGTTACTTCCTGAAGTCTGTGACCAATCAACATCAAAATACTCTCAATATCTTATTTTCAGGTACTGTTACAAGCTATACTATAACCTTTGCATTTGAACTGATCTCTATGAGAATTGGGGGGTAAGACTAGATTCAGCTGCAAATTACGCTGGTACAGTATGGAACACATGACTGGCGAAATGGCTGTACGTCATCAAGGGTCTAAGGTATCAAACGAGCCCCAAACCATCACTCTGCGGCCAGATATGGAGTAGATGTGGATGGATCCCTTTAAGGGTTGTTTCTCCTGACTTTTTTCCCCATAGAGTTCTATAGGAAAATGAGTCAGGAGAAATAACCCTTGCAGTGATCCATCCACATCTACTCCATATCTGGCAACAGAGTGATGGTTTGGGGCTCGTTCAATAGCTCAGACCCTTGATGACTTACAGCCATTTAGCCAGCCATGTGTTCCATACTGTACCAGTGTAATTTACAGCTGAATCTAGTCTCACCCCCCAATTCTCATAGAGATCAGTTCAAATGGGTTCGCGCCCCGGTCCTGCCATATCCGAGCGTGGCCGGTGCCCTGTGGAAGCGGCAATTGGCGGCTGCTTCCGGGTGGGGGGAGGGGCTCGGAGAGAATCGCTGCGCACAAACGGCCCTGGGCGAGTTGGAATCACGGTCAGGAGCTCGAGGAGTCGCGCCCTGTAGAGGACGTGGCGCCCTCCTTCCTACTACCGGCTGACAGGGTTGTATAGCGGTGGTTCTCAAGCGGTTGCTACATGGGGGGAATTGAATTAGAATAGGGGTTCAATTGGCTACTAAATTGGGAGAAAAAGGGGAAAAAATCAGAAACAAATAAAAAATAAAAATTTAAAAATAAATTTAAAAAGAGATCAGTTCAAATGCAGAGAGGTTATAGTATCGCTTGTAACAGTACCTGAAAATAAGATATCGAGAGTCTTTTGATGTTGATTGGTCACACACCAACAAGTCATTGAAAGGTTTCTTAGGCAGTCAATATGTTTTGTTACAAACCGCACACATCAAAATATAACCACTCCTGCTTACATTATTGTAACATCTGTTTCCACGTAGAATGTTTTAAACATCAGTCAAGAACAATAAGGTGTAAGGATTGTATGCAAATCTGTCGGTCGAGGCTTTGCTATGCCGAACATAATGTTTTGAAACGGCAGGAGTCTAGCGGTAAGATGATCAGTGCTTGTGATACTCGCAAATTCTGTGACAAATTTGCACGAACATATGTTGCCGGTAACCATTTTAAACCACACACATGTAGTCTAAAGCTCTGCACAGCCTGTAAGGCATTATTGACCCCTGAAGTTGAACATGTGTGCTACATACAACCTGTGAAAACTGAACACCCCAACGTACCTTATGTGTTTTATGATTTTGTGTGTCGGCAGGACCATGGCGAACACATTGCGAATTTCATATGTTGCATTGATTTTAATGGCGTGCGTTGGACTGCAGAGGGCGATAGTTGCGTACAGGCTTTTTAAAAAAAGGTATCGAACACCAAAGTACAAGGGCTATACATTCATTGAACATAATTTGAAGGGTTACGACGGGTACCTGCTGATGCAGTATTTGGCTAAGCAAGGTGTGACGCCAAACATCATAGCACAAGGCAGCAAGCTCATGTGTGTTACAGATTATGCTTTTGAACAGAGGTATGTTGATTCACTCTGTTTCCTGACTATGAAGCTTAGTGACATGCCCAGCGCTCTAGGTTTTGACAATGTGAAAAAGGGGCATTTTCCCCATTTCTGGAATAAAATTGAGAACCAGAATTACATCGGCCCGTACCCACCACCCTTGTACTATGGGTTTGATATAATGATGGAAAAGGATAGGGATGAATTTAGCACTTGGTATAATAATGTGTTTGACTTTCATAAAGAAATGTCAGAGTACTGTCAGAATGATGTTGTTATTTTGCGATTTAGGACAGAGGTGCTTTGGAGCACCGGTTTAGACCCATTCCAGTGTGTTACAATAGCCTCGGTGTGTATGAAACAATACTTCACAAGCTTTTTGTCCAAAAACACCATTGCAGTCACATCGCCTGATAATTACGCGCAACAGAAGAAATCATTTTCCACAGCCGCCATTCAATGGTTAGAACATGTGAGCCATCGGGAAAAGTTTTTCATTCAACATGCCTTGAACTAGGATGAGGTTGAGATGGGTAACTATTATCTAGATGGTTATTCAGGACCGGACAATGTACGTACAGCTTATGAATATGCGGGATGTTTTTTTCATGCTTGTCCTCAATGTTTTCAACCAAACATGATTAACCCTCTCACAAAAACAGATTTTTGTTCAATGCATCACAAATTTCAAGAGAAAATTGACACTTTACGCCACGTGTACAACCTGAATTTTGTTCTGATGTGGGAGCACGAATGGGTAAGACTTAAACATGAGAATCCCGAGGTTCAGGAGTTCCTGAGACATCATGACTATCCGGAACATCTGGAGCCTCGGGATGCTCTGTTTGATGGTCGAACTAACGCATTGTGCTTTTACTACAATCAACTACACTATTTTGATTTCACCAGTCTATACCCGTTTGTGAATGTAAGACATGAATTGACATCCCAGGGCACCTGAACACACAACACCGGTGTGTGGAAGCCTGTGACTCTGGAACGCTGTAAAACCAGAACTTTGGTGCCGGCAAGTCTACTGGGACCATCTGGCCTGAGGTTTATGACATCAGAATCTCATGGGAGGAACGCTTGGACTGTCATAAAAACAAGCACATGGACAGCGTCACAGTGCCACCACCTGACGTCACCAGGGCAGGCCACATCCCTCTCCTTAAAATATTTCACACACAACACAACATGACTGTACAGATAGCTTTTGTCCTCAAAAAAGCCTAAAAACATACAAATCTGATTAATATTTTTGCTACATTGTACAGTATACACTGGAACTAGTCTGGGCACTGGAACATACATTATACACTCTTTTTCCAGAGGGATCATCATATATTGTTCAGTTTTTGAGTGTTACATTAGCAAATACATCCAGTTAATGTACCTGACTTAACAGGGACAACTAGGGTGTAATGTAATATTCTCAACAAGAATTCTGGGACCTTTGTGGCATTAATATTAATCACATCTGAAAAACTATGCGGAGATGGGATTCTCATGACAGCACAAACTTAGACCTACTCATGTTTAATATCGTTGTGATGGTCTCTGTGTGGGTGGTGCAATGGCCTACATTTCCTAATTGTTCAACATGGATGGAATGTATATTTCATAACTCAGGAGTAAACTGCCGTTGTGGAAGTTTCTCTCAGGAAAGTGGAAGTTCCTTCCCCCCCTTCAAAGGGGGACTAAAAGTGCAATTTAACTATTTCTGGCCAGTTTATGGTTTTACGACCGTCTGCAGCCAGATCAAGCGCATAATTTGAGAATTTAAGCAGAGGAAACAAAGCCCTCTGGGAAGCTGTAGTCAGTCTTTCCCACACATCTTACCTCAGGTCGTTGTGTGTAGCGATTGCCAGGTATGACAAAGTTTTTCCTTGAATGTTTTGATGAAAACCTTATGGATACCTATTAGTGGACTTAAAAGCACAGATGACTGAGGAATACCGCATCAGAACTGGTTTGTACGCTCCAGAGTGGCCGGTAGTTTATGCGTTAAAGAAAAAGTAATATGTCGGCTCGTATTAAAGGGAACTCTAAAAGCTCTATTTGAAGGTAATGCCAGGCAAAGACGGGTCATATTACAGTCTGCTTCTGGTGAACTCATAAACACAATTTGTGAACTAGCTCTCAATGTTTTACGTGGCAATATTCCCCTAACGGATACACAACGGAAACAAATAAGAAAACAAAAGGTCGGCATTAAACTACTGGTTAACAAAAAACCTCAATTAAAAAGAAAATTAAAGTGATTAATCAAAGGGGCGGCTTCCTTCTGCCTCTACTGAGTGTCGCAATACCATTTCTCACCAGTTTGATAGCGGGTCGCGGTGGCTGCTAAAAATATGGAGCATGCGCAAAAGATGTTTCTCGTGCCTCAAATTCAGATGGACAAATGAAAGAATCTTACTTTTACACCGGAACCCATCCGACAAACTGTTGAAAATTATTTGGATCAAACCATACGTAACATCTGATGTGGGTCCTCATGAGAAGGTAAAGCTGTACACGATTGCTCTACAGCGTTTCATAGCGCTGATCAAACAAGGTGCATCTGAAATGCAACATTTAACCCTATCAATGCCTGTTGAGGTTAGCGATACTGTCAGGCCTGACCCGAGTTGAAGATGTCGTACAAAGCGTACCCCCTAGAAGCCGGAAAAATGCCACCTACGTATTGGATAACATTTCGAAATCAGGAAATGTCGTAACGTGGAACGATGAAGGGGAGTGTTTAAAGGTATGGCTGTAAGTGGCTCGCATATGTTGGACCTAATAAAGAACATAACAGCCCCTCACAAGATTTAAGAATAGAAGGCCCAGGGGTTGGGGTGAATAGAGGCTATCATCGGACCTCTTGCTCGGCGACGGGGGCGTCGCCATGCGTAGAGCCAATCAGATTCACCAGTCTTCTCCACTTGGATCGGTCCTGTGCTAGGGGCTCAGCTTCGGCCAGCGACAGGCCCATTTGGTGTAGGTCCCTGGTGACGGCATCAATCCATCGAGTGCGGGGGGCACCGCGGGGGCGTTTCCAGCCGGCAGATTTAGGATCGAAGTGGAGGACAGCATGAGTAGGGTGTTCGGGGGGGAGTCTTTTGACGTGGCCGTACCAGCGCATCCGGCGCTGTGCTGCCAGACGGGACGCGGGGGGCTGTTGGGTGCGTTCCCGGAGCGAGATGTTAGAGACTCGATCATGCCATTTTATCCCCTCTATTGTGCGCAGTGCTCTGCTGTCAAGGCCATCAATTCTCTCGGCCAAGGTCTTGTTGAGAGGCCAGGTTTCTGCTCCATAGAGGAGGATGGAAAGGACTGAGGTGTTATAGACCCGCAGTTTGGTCTCTCTTGAAATGGAGTGGTGTCTCCAAAGCGGCTTCCAGAGAGTTTTCATGGCACTGGCTGCCAGGGCACGTCTCCTGTTAATCTCGGTTGCTAAGTTGCCGTTGGTAGTGACAATTGACCCGAGGTAGATGAAAGAAGTCACAAACTCCACTTCCTCCCCACCGATGAGCAGCGGGGGGGGGGGGCTTCACCTCCGATGTGCATGAGTTTGGTTTTCGGCCAGCTGACCCTTAGACCCAGTTTGTTGGCTTCCTCTTGGTAGATCTCCAAGGATTCTCTTAGCTGATCTGGCGTGGAGCAGAATAGTGTGGTATCATCTGCATATTCCAGGTCCGTGAGGAGGTAACTGCCTAGTTGAACCCCAGGGACACGGGCACAGATCCGCTCCATCAGATGGTCAATGATGCAGTTGAACAGATCTGGTGCAGCTACGCATCCCTGTCTCACTCCGCTGTTAATTGAGAACCAGGTGGAGTTCTTGCTGTTGACTCGCACACAGCTTTCTGCATCGCTGTAGAGCTTTTGAAAGAGTGTAATGATCTTTCGCGGGGCTCCGAGGATGGCGAGGATCTTCCAAAGAGATGCGTGGTCAACAGTGTCGAAGGCAGCCTTGAGATCAAGGAAGGCGATGTAGAGGTGTCTATCTCGGCGGAACTCATGTGCCTTCTCAATTATGAGGCGGAGGGCAGAAATCTGGTCCATTGTGGATCGATTTGGCATGAAGCCTGCCTGCTGGGGGCGTCGTTTACTTCTGATGGCCGGAAGGGCCCGGGAAAGAAGTATACGGGTGAAGATCTTTCCTGGGATGGAAAGGAGTGTGATACCTCTGTGGTTACTGCAGACCAATTTGTCACCCTTCTGTTTCCAGAGGGGGAGGATGATGCCCCGGGTCCAGTCTTCCGGGGGGCACTCTGTTAACCAGACCTGATTAATGATGTGGGTGAGCCACTCGATGACATTATCGCCGCCCACTTTCAGCATTTCTGCTGTGATGTCGCAGATGCCAGGAGCTTTGTCGTTTCGGAGTTTGGACAGAGCTTGCACAACCTCTTCTTTAGTCACAGGGTCTACGCTGCAGTTGTAGTTTTCACTGGCATTTTCAGATGGCACGGTGAGAGTGGGGTCCGTTTGTGGTGGGGGATGATGCAGGAGTTCGCTGAAGTGCTCCTTCCAGCGGCTGATGCATTCCTCAATAGAGGCTATGGCTATGTTTAATATGCCTCTTTCTGTCATACCTAATCAATATGTGCGCGACAAGATAAATCGACACAAAAAAAACACCAAAAACAGCTGCATGATGCCAGAACCAGGTCCTAAGGCTGTTTTCTCATCCTCCATTTTAGACCATTCAGCGTGGTTAGATTTCTGAAGCTGAGTGTGTGCTTGTGGGTGTTTTAAATTATGAAAATGTCAAATGTAAAGTTTTACAATAAAATACATAATACATAAAATACAATAACGTTGTGTTGGTTTTTTTCAACAACTGTGACAGACCTTAAACATTTCACCACAGCATGTAGTCTGTACACAGTTTAACATGTTTTTAAGACATTTATTCAAATATATTTTGTCAACATAGCTTGAAACCATCGCATCATTTTTTTTCTAATTATCAGAGTATAGGTCTGTAATTTGGCTAAATGGACCCCCTTTGGCCCTGTTGTGTCGATAAAATATACAATGCTGTCCACACTTTGCGCTGAGCGGGTCTTGCACTTGTACCGTGTTGTAAACGACCCTTTTACAGTTCTTTTTCAGAAAAGTGTTGATGCTATCTGGGAAATAAATGTAGTCAGGAGGATTGTCGTAAAAATGAGTCGAAAAATTTGCCAGTTTTATTCCGCACACACATACAATGCTAACCAGTGTTCTGCAGGCTTATTTCGAGGGTGTGTATTCACAATGTACAAGGCGGGTAAATTATTGAGTTTATTATCCGGTAGTTCATCGCAGGCTACAGTCCCATAAAAGTAATTTAATGTGTAAGGATTGTTACTCATAATAGCAGTTAGTTCTCTGGTGTTCATGATTAATAATAATCATACAACATGTTCCTCCTCTGGTTCACTTCAATGATATTGTTGAAGCATGCGTAAACAATTAAATGAACAGTTCTGGGTTTTCTGAATCTCATCTCCAGACGTATATTACCCGTCTTGATCAGGGATAGATGTTGGCTGCATCCTTCATCGGGAGTCAGATTGAAAGCATAAAGGGTGTAACCGTTTATGTATTCTTGACGATTTATACACAATGTTGCATCTTTCAGATGCCGTCCAGTTGCAAGCGTTAAACCATAAAATTCACAAACCGCAGAACCGGTAACGTAATCTTTTGTGTATGCTTTCGTTGGAATCTGGTTCCCTTCCATATTGATCGAAATATGTTCAGCGTTATAAAGTTTGAAATTGAAAGGGTTCTTATTGTAAACACCTGTGAAGGTGTCGTTATCTACCAAACCTATAATAACAGATTGCGGTAATTGACCCAAAAACTAATTTCTTGATTGCAAACTCTAAGACCAGGTGCTAAACTGAGAGTTTTAAGGCTAACACGGTCAATTGGATATTTGACATTCAATGTTAGTAGAGCCTGTGCATGTCCGAGCTTAACAGGTGGAGATACCCCGATCTTTTTTTACAAACAGTGTTGCAGCGACTATTTTAAGCCGGTACTGTTGTTAGGCATCATTGCTCATTTATCAGAAGTCATCCTTACAACGCACCATCTTAATTTTAATATCGACTCCGTTTATAAGTAGTCTCTCCAGAAAAAACATGTCTGCGTGGATGGGGCCTAGCAATTCAAAAGTGTCACTCGCTGCGGTATATAGAGCTCTATCTTTCAAACTGTTGTTGGGCCCCGCAGGATCTGTTTCATTCATATGTCCACTGGTTTCCTTATAGAATAAGCCACGCGTAAATTGATTAGACATTGTGGCTTCAGAATAATTAAGTAGACATTCCATAATTGCTCTGTAGGGGTACGTGTTGCTAGACTGGCTCACCAGCCTGTCCACCAGTGAAACATCCACCTTTGAAAAAATGGTCGCTATTGGGTAATTAATAATCCCAACCTCGTCAGCGGCAGTGATATTGGATCCATCTGCACGGGTTATCTGGCATCATAGGTATAAAAGAGTATTACTTAAGTCAAGGTAATCTTCACCTTTACCGGCTATATAGAACTCTAGGGGTCCTGTGTCTGAAATGGCTGATGGGGGATACTTCAACGTAGATGTTCTTATCAAAATGCTTTTAAAGTTTAAAAACTTATTAATCTCATCCACAAGCATTTTCAGGTTCTTTTAATAACCCCAGCTTATTACAACAACATTGATGGTGCCCTTTTTCTTATCACCTACGATAAAAGAGTTTTCATGATATGCTAGCATGCTCCAAGTATAGCGGTACTGAATCTCTGCTAAGGCAACATCCCATTGTCCTCGAAATTCGAGAGGCCTCGCAAACATTTTTGTGTGGCTTGAAATTTTATTTCCAGGGCAAATATCTAGACATGCATTACTCGGGAGAGTGACATAAAAACCTGCTTCTTCCATGGTGTCCGAATGTTTTTGTAGGGTCTGTAAGCTTTTCTACTCTTTTAGAGATCAACAACATGACTTGCCGGAATCCAAGTGTTGAACTTTTCAGGCCATCTGACCAATTTGACTAAAACGAGCTTCTGCCTATTGTATTTTTTCTCAGCAACAATTTTTTCAACCTTAAAAGTTTTGTCTTTTCCCACTATAACCTTTTGTAATTCAGCCTCATAAAATGTAGCCTCAATGTTAGCACCATCATAATCCTTATACACTCTATATACAGGAGGTATTCTGTGCACCCTTTCTGTAACCATGAAATATTCATTTGCTCGTATCCTTTTGCAAACTTTCCACGTACTTTGGAAACTCTGACTGATTTTTGGAAAGAGGCCATACATATTTTTAAACACTTTAAAAACATTATCTTCATTTACTTCAACAGGTTTCATTTTAATCGTGCTGTGGTGGCTGTTATTGTACCCCAGGACCAAATCCTGTAAAACGTCTATATAGCGTCTAGTGTTGTGGGCTGTAAAATAACGCCACATTCTCGTTTTCAACGTTCTATTGAAACGTTCAACCACCGATGCTTTCACATCTTCACCCTTTAAGGGTTGTTTCTCCTGACTTTTTTCCCCCATAGAGTTCTATAGGAAAATGAGTCAGGAGAATTAACCCTTGCAGTGATCCATCCACATCTACTCCATATCTGGCAACAGAGTGATGGTTTGGGGCTCGTTCGATAGCTCAGACCCTTGATGACTTACAGCCATTTAGCCAGCCATGTATCTAGTCTCACCCCCCAATTCCCATAGAGATCCATTCAAATGCAGAGAGCTTATAGTATCGCTTGTAACAGTACCTGGAAATAAGATATTGAGAGTCTTTTGATGCTGATGGGTCACAGACTTCAGGAAGTAACAGCATGCAAAGGATATGCGACCAAATATTAAATATGATACTTAAAAAATATGTTAAAGCAAAGGGTATGAATACTTATGTAAATGAGAGATTTCGGTTTTTAATACATTTGCAAAAATTTCTAAAAACATGTTTTCACTTTGTCACTATGGGCTATTTTGTGTAGAATTTTGAGACAAAAAATTAACTCAATCTATTGTAGAATATGTCTGTAATGTAATAAAACGTGGAGAAGGTGAAAGGGGTGGGCAGACTTTCCGGCTTGACTGTATATATGTATATGTGGCGTCAAACCTTGCACACAGGTTCGTTTTCACAAAGTCCATGGATCTCCGTAACCGATAATCCTCAAACACTTTATCGGCTTGTTCAATAGCATTGTTCAACAAGTGCAGATCTTCAAAATGAAAATCAATTAGAATATCCACAATGTCCCTTGAGGCATATTTCTCATTAATGAGTAGTTTTTTAACACCTCTGAGGACTGCTACACAAATCACAGAACAATCCCCGGTCCAGCTTACAAAATTACTGTAACTATGAACACTATCGACCACCTCTCGGTAGCAGGTTTTGAAATGTCCCCAGTCCTTATACTCAAACACCACAGCATCTGTATTTTCAGCAAACACTTCGCCTTCACACAGGTTGAAAAGGGTAATTTTGGAAACATCCTCGTCTGTATGGATCTTATAACCACAATGGCTATAGTCGGCGCCTGTACAGACTCACTCCTTGTAAAGAATGCTTGCACGAAAACTTGATATAGCAGCAAAGGGTTTCTATGGTCTTCGCAACACCGTCCGGTTATCCGCCATAACTTCTGGAAAGTTGGGTGTTGAGATTTGCGGTCGACATTTTCCTTGTAGGTTTTTACAGGTGACAGCTTTAATGTCTGCCTCGGCTAAATATCTGCGCAAAACGTATGGTTTTTATACAAACAGCGAAGCCTTTGGCTATGCTGACACCTGTTAAAATCGCTCAAACCCCCATCTCCGGCAATTCTACGCATGCGCCAGTTTTCCGACAATTAAATACACTTTTAAATACACTGTAGGCCACGCTACAATCCCTGAAGACTGAATATCCACGGACCACTGCAACACAAACATTTTCTAAGTGCTTTTTAGTTTTTCTTTTTAATTCTGTTAAACTTAACATATTCTTTTATTTTGTAGGGGGGAGTCAAAGTGAGACTCAGGAAAGGCTGTCACTTCAAAGCCCCTGAGAACTGGGGCTCGTCATGCACGTCAAAGGACCAGAGGGCCTTGTAATAAAACAATATGCTACTCGGACTTCCTTTAGGCTTTCAGGCCATTTGCTCCCAAGAATGTCCCCATCTGGGAAAGACTGTGATAAGGGGAAATTGGACTGTTTGCTATGGTTGTGAATGTGTGTTCTAGGGGCATTAAGGGCGGAAGGGTCATCAAGCCCCTAGCCAAACCACGGGAAAGGAATGTCCTCCCAGAACCTCTGTGAGCTCTCCCGTAACCCCACACTGGGTCAGTTCCTATGAAAAAGACAGGGCAATACCACAGTGCCCTCATTTGGGCACCTCTGTCATTACACCATTTACTTCTCGCCTGGATCAAGACTTTAAAACTTCTGATGAGAAGGTCAACAGACCCTGTAAACACATACAAACATTGCACATGTGATCCTTATATTGTTACATTATGTCTTATGTAGTAGCAACAGAAATTGCATAGAAAATGGTTCATCAGGAGGGAATTTTCATGACAACTGCACCATAATACACTCCTCAAAAAAAGTTTGGAAACGTTATTTCGGTCGATTATTCCTCCCCTTTAATAATACCAATTGGTATTGTATTTTATATCGTTGGAAAGCCTGATTAGTCACCTTTACAACGAGGTACAACTTGTAAGGATCGTGCATTCGTGGAATGAGCAACACAGCTAACCGTGTGGGTAGCGGCCCAAAAAAATGTGCCAAAATCCCCTGCAATATTCTTCTGTTGGTATTCACTCTCGTTTTGAGTTGCTTGGTGGACTGGATGATTGCACTCTCCCACAGTAATAAGGAAAAAACAACACATATTGGCCATTTTTACACTTTATTCATTTTACACTGTCAGGGACCTCAGCAGCATGTGGAAGATCCATACGCAGTCACAACAGCTTGGCACCTCCTCCTCATGCTGGTCACCAGCCTGGTCACACACTGCTGTGGGATGGCATCCCATTCCTCAACCAGGATTTGTCGCAAGTCAGCCAACATGGTTGCGTTGGTCACTCTGGCACGTACAGCACGCCCAAGCTGATCCCACAAGTGTTCAATTGGGTTGAGGTCTGGACTCACGGCAGGCCATTCCATCCTCTCCACTCCCAAATTCTGGAGGTACTCTGTGATGATCCTGGCTCTGTGGGGGCGAGCGTTGTCATCCTGGAGGATGGAGTTAGGTCCCAGATTCTGGAGATATGGGATCGCCACTGGCTCCAGAATCTCATTCCGATATCTCACTGCATTGAGATTGCCTTCAATGATGACAAGTTCTGTTTTGCCTGTGAGAGAGATACCGCCCCACACCATGACACTGCCCCCATTGAAAGGTGTCACGCGATCTGTGCAGCAATCTGCATAGCGTTGAACACTTGAAGCTCAAAACGAGAGTGAATACCAACAGAAGAATATTGCAGGGGATTTTGGCACATTTTTTTGGGCCGCTACCCACACGGTTAGCTGTGTTGCTCATTCCACGAATGCATGATCCTTACAAGTTGTACCTCGTTGTAAAGGTGACTAATCAGGCTTTCCAACGATATAAAATACAATACCAATTGGTATTATTAAAGGGGAGGAATAATCGACCGAAATAACGTTTCCAAACTTTTTTTGAGGAGTTTATTACATCACCTTAACCTGTTTGGTATGTATGGATTCAGGTAAAATCAAGGAATTCACTGAAATACATTGCATACCAAACAGTGGAATGTCCTCTCTGGTAATCATCTCCTTTTCCCCTCTCCCTACTCAAACATCCCCCAAAGGTGGGGGTCCAAATTCCAGATTTGACCACCCCTCCAGGTTAATTTATGGCATTGCCGCCTGGTTCAAACGCCTGATTTGCCATAAAAGGCAAATCGGGAAAGATTGTAACTGACTTCCCACACCGTGCATATTCTGTGTCTGTGTGTAGCTGAACAGGCTGGGTAAGATATTTACTCTATGTTTTCCTTTCTCTAATCTGTATATTCTGTAATTGACTGCTAATTCTAAGCTAATGACCTACCTGCCTGTTATTAAATTATTTTTATTTTTAACTTGCGTGGTCTCCATGACTCGAATCCATCTTATACCCTTTTCAGCCTAGATTACGACTGAATACTCAGGGGGACAATTCTGACTAAGGACCAACTGATCAGTGGCCTGGTACAGCAAAAGTCTTTAGTGGCATCCTCAAATTGGGAAAGGCAGCAAAGTTCAGCCAGCAAAACGGGATTGGTGGTGCATGGTTCTGGTGATTTGATGTGAAGAGAACCCTTGGACGTTCTACGTCGGTTCTTGTCAAATTCGCCTTAAGGAGCCCTCTGAATGCACTCTGACCTGGGCTCACAACTATCTATGTAAAAAATAATGCATGTATTGTGTTGGCTAGACTCCCAACCTCTGCGTTCTCCAACGAACTGATATTTAGCAATAGCGCTTATCCCGGGAGCATATATTGAGTAATTGTACCTAAGGGAGAGTCGAGTGTAACCACTTCGAGCTCCACACATGTTTAAAACCAAATTCTAAATTCTAATTTAAATGGAGTCAGATAAATGAGTAAATAAATTAGTGATATTTCAAAAATAACTTTTACCTTTTCCCACAGCAATAACGGAATACATCACGTTTAAACCTTCGCTCCGAGCTATTCCCTCATTGGTCTAGCTGCGGGAGGTTTTACAATTTACATTCTTTCTTCATAGGCGTTCTTTTAAGCTCTCTATCTTCCACCTGGCTATTTTACACAGTATCACGATTTCGTGCAACATCTGACTCTAAGTTTTTCTTCGGCTCTAACAAACATTTAAAAATGTTTTGCATGCTTTCTTTCAGACAACTAACTTGCTTTTCGAAATAGCCTTGGCTATTTTTTTCACATTTGAACAACCTGCTTGAATTGTTTTATTCTTTTAACACGCATCTGCTAACACAGTTTTTTTTTAAAAAGCTTAATTGCTGCTACTACTACTAACCTATACATTTATACTCCATTACTTTTTCACGATGTTGTTCTAATAAAAAGTAAATTTATACATTAAAAAAAAAAATATTTAATGTTCCCCTAAGCATCAAGGCCCTCCATAAAAATTTACAACCGTCACAGAACCATTTACCAACATTTACAACAACCACCAATAAAATTACATCATCAAACCCTTGAAACAAAACCCCCACACCCCATCTCGAATAATAATAAATAATTATTATTATTTTAATTATTATTTTTCATTTTCAATATTTTTATGCATAATTAGATTTTTTCATAACCTAATTAATATTCATAAAATACCCATCAATCAAATTTTGACAGTAACGGAATCATATATCTCTCTCTGATCTCTATGGGAATTGGGGGGTGGGACTAGATTTAGCTGTAAATGCTGGAACAGTATGGAATACATGGTTGTTGAAATGGCTGTAAGTCATCAAGGGTCTGAGGTATCAAACAAGCCTCAAACCATGACTCTGCTGCCAGATATGCAGTAGATATGGATGGATCACTTTAAGGGTAATTTTTCCTGACAAATTTTCCTATTGAACTCTAATGAAAAAATAAGTCAGGAGTATTAACCCTTCAAGTTATCCATCCATATCTACTGCATATCTGGCAGCAGAGTGATGGTTTGAGGCTTGTTTGATACGTCAGACCCTTGATGACTTAGAGCCATTTAGCCAATCATGTGTTCCATACTGTTCCAGTGTAATTTACAGCTAAATCCAGAAAATAAGATAAAGAGTCCCTTGATATTGTTGGATCACAGACATCAGGAAGTCATGGCATGCAAAGCATATGCGACCAAATTTTTAAAACGATTAGGCTACTTTATTCTACATTATGTTAAACTGTCCAATATTTTTTGATGCCCGAAAATGGGGGCGGGGACGACGACGACTATGTACAAAAGGTTTCTTTTATTTTTTTCTGGAAACATTGATAATAATACGTTACTAAATAGTAAAGAATAGAATAATGGTTACTATAATGAAGAGGTGGATTGGTAATTGCTATTGATCAAATGCAGACGAGTCTCTACATATGGTCCCACCATTGCGAACGGTAGGTGCTGCGGCGTTGTGGTTGTGCTAAGGACATTAGTAGCCTACCCACAATGAAGCCCGCCCAAAAGCCGACAATAACGTTACATGGGGAAACAAAAGTCCCACCACCACCAAACAAAAATGTAGCCTAAAGCGCTCGACAGTGGAGTTTTCAAAATAAAATGGATACTTTTACTCCGCTACCATTTCCAACACTCCGTTCGTTACCAAGTAAAACATAACGCCGAACTGAAGAGAACAGCGCACCAGCCAGTCACTTGACTAGCCTACTCTCGGTCCATACTTTATTAAAACCATTTTGTGTAGCCTACATTTTTAAGCCTTTTTGTGCGTCTCAAAGATTTATTTTGTATTTTATTAATGTAAAACTGGCTTCAAGTTAATCTGAACCAAATATCTGATATAAATATCTGAACCATAGGCGGCGATCATGTGGGTGTTCAGCGCCTGGGAACGCATGGGCAAATCGTACTGCAGAGAAGTTATATTAATAAATGTGAAACCAATTGAAAAGCGATGTTTGTTGCGGTATGCTACATCGCCTACTGACTCTCCAGAGTGCCAGCAAGACAGTTCGCTAGAGTTGATGTTGACTCCACGAAATTGACAAATTCGTAATACCAATTAAACCCAAAACCCAAGCAGAATTAAACACGTCTGTGCCAAACGATTCTGAGGGAAGTAACGTTAGCAGCAAAGTTTCAACATCTGCCTCCCAGTGAACATTTTTACGTTAAAAAGTCGCTGAAATTCCATCTCGCATTCAGATGAAAAACCGGCTAAAATTGGTTTAAGTTTTCGAACCGTCACACATTTTTACAATTGCGTACGTGCTGAATCATATACAGTGGGGAGGGGATGGAAAGTATTCGGGCAGTGACACATTTTTTGTTGTTTTGGCTCTGTACTCCAGCACATTGGACTTGAAATGGAACAGTGACTATGAGGTTAAAGTGCAGCTTTAATTTGAGAATTTTTACATCCATAGGTGAACCGTGTAGCAAATGTAGCCCTTTTTATACACCCCCCCATTTTAGGGGACAAAAAGTAATTGGACAAATTAACATAAACTTAAATAAAGTCATCATATTTTATAGGTTACATATCCTAAATGAATATTCTAAATATATTGCATATCCTAAATTAAGTTTGTAAATGTGAATTTAATGATTCAATTAAATTAAATAAAGTATTTTGGATGAGTTGTATGTGCCCCCGAAATGTGAAAAAATCCCCTAGAAAATCAGTTAAGGGGGCAAAAAAAAGCCCTGTGGAAAAAAAAGTAAATTTCATACCCTGATATAGGGACAGCAGGAATTTGTCTCCAGTTCAGCTACCAGGAGATGATAGAAGTTTGTTAAACCCAATTGAAGGTAGCATTCCCCTTTGCTGAGGAACAGATCTGTTGTCCTTGACCGATGGACCCTTTTATTATTATGCATTTTTTGATATACACAATAATATTTCATATTGTAATCTTGATATTTTTATGCATGTTCGGGTGCACCCTTGTGTGTATCAGACAGGAGGGTGAACACACATTGTGCACATGCCTATGTATGCCTATGCATATTACCATCTTAATATTACGCAGTTAAAATAACATTGTAACTGCGACATGACTTAAGGCCAGGTTTGTGGTGGTTTTAGCGCAAACACTTCCTGCTGTCTCAAAATAGCAATACGCAAATACCCCTGACCACACCTTATCTTAAGCTATCCTGCCCAAATGAGCGCAAATGTACTTGCTATTTAAACAATGTCAGTGCTGGACAGTAAAATGACAACTGTGTTGGTCTGAAACTAGTTAAGTTTGGGTTACCTCCGCTTAGCGCTGAGTATAAGATAGAGCCCAACGTCTGTATTTAACAACTTAAAAGTCCAGTTGAATTTGAAAGATCATAGCGACAGACGGACCAAATTTCTAACCGCTCTTCTGTATAAAAGTCTTTAACTTTAATAATTTGTTACAAGGTTTAAATTAGTTTTATATTGAGGGGAACAAACACAGTAATTATATATTTAAAAATGGAGAGGTTATCTACTGTCATCACATTTTTTTCCAGATTGTTTCTTGGGGACACAAAATATACTCTTTTCATGGAATGACTATATTTTCAGGAACACTACTTTCAAAATAGTTTATATCCAGTGAGTGTATACTTTTGTATAAGTGAGAAGCCAGTGCACTGACTTGTTCGTAATATCAGTACATTATTCTAAAATATTCCAAGACTTGATTGTAAGAAGCATCCAGGTAGCGAATTTGTATGAAAGATGGATGTATTTCAGTCACTGTGATGTTTTATTATTATTCGACTTTTCAAGGCTATTTGATGGGTTTCGATAACTTATCTTTCTGATTTCTACAACAGGATTGATTTCCATGCTCAGTTATAAGGGAAACACCCTCTGTCAAAACTGCCATCAATGATAGCCTGATATCTCTTAAACTACCCTTTGTAATGCTTCATTTACACTGCCTTTTACATCAGACTTTTGTGTATACATGCATTTCTGACAGCTGATCTAAGTGGAACTCTGTTTGTTTGAACATAATGTTGTACAGCTACCTGGCATCAGAGGTGGAAGAAGTACACAAATCCCTTACTTAAGTAAAAGTGCAAATACCAACATAAAAAAAATACTCAGATAAAAGTAAAGTACCACTTGGAAATGTATACTTAAGTCAAAGTATATAGGAACATGCTCTTAGATGTACGTAAGTATCAAAAGTAAGGTATTTGGGGATATAGGTAGTATAGGTAATACGTTATGATGTCATGAATAACATTTGAAAATAGAATGTTATAGTTATCTACGTCAGTGGTTCTCAAACTCGGTTATGGGGGACCACTGTGTGCTGGTTTTCATTCCAACCACAATTGCAATCCCGGAATTTTAACAAGCTGTCAATTGTTCTCATATTTAGAGGGATTTGCAAAATAATTACAAAAAGAGGGGTAAAAATTATAAATTTTTTAACTGATCAAATTAAAGACCGAGGTGAATCAATAGGCTACTAATTGGTGAAATTGTTGACACATGGCCACTAAAACTAACCATTTGATAAATAATGAAGAAAAAACAAAGAAAATTACAACGAGCCAAACCTGCAGTGTTAATACATTTAAGGAAAAAATGATGAGGGAATTTAAAAACACACATGTTCAACTACATAATTAGGAGCAGCGTCACCAGATATATACAGTGGAGAACAAAAGTTTGAGGGCAGTGACACAATTTTTGTTGTTTTGGCTCTGTATTCCAGAACATTGGATTTGAAATGGAACAGTGACTATGAGGTTAAAGTGCAGACTTTCAGCTTTCATTTGAGGGTGTTTATATACATATCGAGTGAACCGTGTAGCAATTGTAGCCATTTTTATACAGTTGTGTTAAAAAAAATAGCAGTACAACATCAGTAACCTGATGAACCACTGTTATTAGTAGTAGTGATATTTCTGCATGGCAAATAATTTACTTGTAGATGTAGTAGTGTAATAGAAAAACAACAGACCCAACTGTCATGACATGCACGCTGCTTGTTCTGAGTAATTGACTCATTAATTGAAAGGGGCGTGTTCAAAATAATAGCAGTGTGGAGTTTAATTATAGAATTAATTCATTCTGTGAAAAGACAGAATGTCTTTTATTAAGGAAGAAGGGAAGCAAATGTTTCACACATTGTTATAAAATATATTTCCTTCTGAATTGCTAAGTAAAATGGGCTGTTTGGAGGAACAACGTAATTTGATTAAAAAGTTGATTGGAGAGGGGAAAACATATAAAGAAGTGCAGCAAATTATAGAACGCTCAGCTAAAAAGATCTCAAATGCTTTAAAATGGCAACAAAAACCCGAAACACACGGAAGGAAACAAGCAACTACTGTTATAACGGATCGAAGAATAGTCAGAATGGCAAAATTTCAGCCAATTGTCACCTCCAGAAAGATCAAAGATGATCTAAAATTACCTATAAGTGCTGTTACAGTCAGAAGACGTTTGATCAGCAAGAAGCCCCCCATAAAGCACCATTGTTGAAAAAAACGACATGTGCAGAATCGGTTAAAATTTGCCAAGGAACACATCGATTGGCCCAAAGAGAAATGGCGGAACATTCTGTGGACCAATGAGTAAAATTGTTCTTTTCGGGTCTAGTGGTCGTCGACAGTACGTCAGACGACCCCCGGGTACTGAATTCAAGCCACAGTGCACTGTGAAGACAGTAAAGCATGGTGGCGCAAAAATCATGGTATGGGGATGTTTTTCATACTACGGTTTTGGGCCTAATTATCATATACCAGGGATCATGGATCAGTTTGAACACATGGTTGGCTAAATGGCTCCAAGTCATCAAGGGTCTGACGTATGAAACAAGCCTCAAACTATCACTCTGCCAGATATGCAGTAGATATGGATGGATCACTTTGAGGGTTGTTTCTCCTGACAAATTTTCCTATTGAACTCTATGGAAAAATAAGTCAGGAGAAGAAACCATTCAAGTTATCCATCCATATCTACTGTATTTCTGGTAGCAGAGTGATGGTTTAAGGCTTGTTTGATATGTCAGACCCTTGATAACTTAGAGCCATTTAGCCAACCATGTGTTCCATACTGTTCCAGTGTAATTTACAGTTAAATCTAGTCCCACCCGTTAGAGAAAAATAAATCTATGCATTACTCAATGATTAAAGCTATTAAATAGAGGTGTTTATTATCCAAAATGTATGATCACATGTTTACTGGAAGGTTTTGACACAATCAGACAAAACCTGTTACTCATAAAGGGGGGTCTGGTGAAAGGAGATTGAAGGCTTATGAATGTGAAACTAGAACGGAAAGTCCTGTGCAGTAAACAGAATGTTGCAAAAAGCACATTCTGTAGATAAAGGAATGGAGGAGTATTGAGACATTATTCGCTTATGATTGGATGGTTTTTGCTGCATTAAGAAGAATATAACTACAGGAGGGCTGTATTCTTTTGTTAGAGTGTATGCTACGCAGCTGTATGTGATACATCTCTCCTTGTTTGTTGCTGCAGTAATAAAGCTCGTAAAAGGAAAACTTCCTTTCTTTCCCTCCCTCTACCCAACAGGTGAAGGAGAGGATATCTGCTTGTCTGGCCGACATCTCTGAGTGGATGACTACCCATCACCTGAAGCTCAACCTTGACAAGACAGAGCTCCTCTTCATGCCATACAAAACCTCCCCGCTACTTGACCTCTCCATCACCGTTGACGGGACCGTGGTGGCTGCCTCCCGCTCTGCAAAGAACCTGGGGGTGGTCCTAGATGACCAGCTGGACTTCAAAGACCACATCAGGGCGACGGCACGGTCCTGCAGGTTCCTCCTGTACAACATCAGGAGGATTCGACCGTACCTGACCACCTACTCCACCCAGCTTCTGGTCCAGACTATGGTCACCTCACGCCTGGACTACTGCAACTCCCTGCTCGCAAGCTTACCAGCCTGCGCCATACTCCCTCTTCAACTGATCCAGAACGCAGCTGCCCGGCTTGTGTTTAACCTCCCGAAATTTTCACATCACCCCCCTGTTGAGGTCACTCCACTGGCTGCCAGTTGCAGCTAGGATCAGGTTCAAAGTTCTGACCCTGGCCCACACTGCAGCTAACAGGACAGGCCCCGTCTACCTGCAGGACCTGATCCAGACCTATGTTCCTGCTCGACCACTTCGCTCATCTACAGCAGGGCGCCTCGCACTTCCGCCCCTCCGTGTCAATGGCGCTCGCTCCTCCCGACCGCAGAGCTTTTCCACCCTAGCTCCCCAGTGGTGGAACGAACTCCCCATTCCCCTACGCTCAATACCAACCCTGCCTGCTTTCCGTCGTGGCCTGAAAACACACCTTTTCAGGCTCCACCTGGACTAATACTTATCTAGGACCTCATGGTATGTCTTCTTGTTGAACTATGTACTCAATTTTATACTATTTAGAATAGAATTGTAGTAGATTGATTTACTGATTTACCCAGTTCACTGTGAACTGCATTGTGTTCGTTACTAGGGATAGCTGATACTGTATGGGAAGAATGTGCTTTCTTATCTGTTCTGCAGTTACTTTGATGACCTTTCTATATGCACTTACTGTACGTCGCTTTGGATAAAAGCGTCTGCTAAATGACTGTAATGTAATGTAATGTTTGAAAGACTCTCAGTTTGTACTGGGTACGAAACTAGAGCTAGTTTTCATGGGATACTTTGCAAGAAGTTCACAAACCCACAAGATAGAAGGGAAATTTCCCTGACAGTAACTTGGCGTAGTCGGCAGGATCTCTAACTCGTTTCTCTCGTTTAGAAGAAGGGTCAGTCCCCTAGAGACGGTCCAGGACCAGAAGGGAAAAAAGACGCCTTCGCGGGACTTGAGGAGCAATACGAGATCCGAATAAAAGTGGGAGGACGAACTGAGCGGTATCCTGGACAGCAACGAAGGTGGATTTTTGAACGGACTGTGGGATACACAGGGCACATTTATGCCCTGACGAGGGTGACGGTCTGGGACCGGAAAATCCACAAGGAACACGTGACGGTCTGGGACCGGAAAATCTAAGAGGAAAAGTAAGTATAGACAAAATGTAACCTTGTTGTAAAATGGGAAACAGTTGTGGTAAGGGTAAAGGGCCCTCCTGTACAGATTACAGGGGACCACTACAGTTGTTGATGTGGAATTTGCATGGCGATAGAGCCACAAAAGGTATAAAAATATGGCACATGCATGGGTTTCCAGTAAATGGCAGTTTTTCTGAAACAAGGTTAGGAGAAGTGAAAAAGAGTATGTCAGAATGTAAAAAGAAGAGACATCCATGCAGAAAAGGTGATTTTGGAGGGTTTGGGTTATGGGAAACAGAAGCAAAATCACAGAGGGAAAGAGAGGAAAGGAATAGAGATAAACGTGAGAACAAACAGACTAAACCACCTGCTTATACTGCACCAATTCCTAAAACCTCTGTATCCTCTGTTTACAACATGCTGAAAAGATCTACTGAACTGGACGAGGATCTCGACTGCGCGCCATCCCGTCCGCCTCCCCAGAAGAACCTGTCTTCATCGTGCCTCCCGACCCCGTCGCACCGACGGCACCCACCTTGACCCAGCCCTCACCTCCTCGCCACCAAGGGGGAATGTTTCCCATGCTCCCTCCAACCCTGAGCCCAGCTGTCGGACCACTTATCACACTATGGGACAATGAGGACAATAACACGTTCCGGGCGTCAATTCCACCCACAACAACGCCAGTTTCCATGCTCGGTCCCACATTGCCACCAGACAGGAGTGTGTTACTCGGTAGCAGGAGAACCAGTCTGTGCGGGACACGCCGCTGAGCAGTGGGAAAGGACCCACGGACTACAAGGATTACAGGACAGTACCTTTGGCTGATGGGATCAGACAGATCACCCGACTTGGACTACCCCTCCGCCTCAAACCAGTCAGTTCCAAATGCCAATGATAGAATGTCCGGATCCGGCAGGACAACAAGCAGTGCTTTTAGTGTACCGGCCATACAGCAGGGATGAACTAAAGAGCATCTGTGGAGACCTGCCAAACCCCGAACACACCGGGGGAAGGACATTCTTTGCAAAACTGATAGAGGTGGTCAAATGCGCTAGACCAAGCAGCTCGGATTGAACAATGAAAAAGAAAAAAGGTATGAGGAAAAGAAACGGCAGCACCTCCAGATGGTCCACCTGAGCGACCTCCAGGTGAAACAGTTGGAGACTGAAGGAAAGAAGCATGATCAAGAACAAAAAGGTCGTGGCCGAGGAAGAGGCAGAGGACGGGGCAAAACGGAGAAGAATGAGGGCTGTTTTGTTTGCGGAAAAGAAGGACATTGGGCAAGGGAGTGTCCAGACAAGAAGCAGTGGAACCATGCCCCTAAAGGAGATGGCGCGGTTCACAATTCAGAACAATTTGAGAATGATGATGAATGACGGGAGGAGGGGGAAGGCGGATGGAGGATGCGGCAGGAGGGTGAGTCCAATATAATGTATGTGCAGTGTACTGAAACAGATTTACCAATTTGGCAATTGAATATTGATGGTAAAACCGTTGATTTCATGGTCGATACAGGGGCGGGGGTATCTGTGTTAACTGCAAAAACATGGGGTACAAACATGCTCACATTATCGGGAAAAGGGATGCACACAGTAAATGCAGGGGGAAGCACGGTATATGAGCAGTTTACAGAACCACTATCTGTAAAGAGTGAGGGTAAAGTGACGAAACATGCCGTTCTTTTCTCACATGCCTGTCCAGTAAACTTACTGGGAAGGGAGTATTCGGTATTGCAATACACAGAAGAGATAAAGATTTGATAATAAAACAAAGAAGTGAAAAGGGAGAGTCTGCATGGATCACAGTGTGGGAATTCATGGATAGTAGGGTTGCAAAGGAAGTAAAACAAGGGGTGCTCTTTAGGAGACACAAGGTACGTGCCGCTCCGGGAGAAGAAATGTCTCCAGAGCGGCTACATATAACAATGGCAGTGGAGGAAAAGCTGGATTGGGATCTATGGGAGGAATTGGGGAATGACACTATCTCGACTGATTGGCTATATGTAGGAGAAAGAGCTACAGCACTTTCAGTAAGCCTAACAAAACACCAAAAGCTGTTGTACAGAGTACATGAGAGCTACCCTCATATTTCCATCGAGAAAAGTGCTGAATGGCAGTGGTGCGATTTAGGCGCATGGATGAATATGTGCAAGGCAATAAAAGATTGGGAAACGGCGCCAGAAGTGGGTCAAGAGGAATATCAGTATTCCCCCACAGCCCGTGTTTATCGCCTATTGATGACACATACTATATGTGTAACCCCAGCACATTGGAGAGGGAAAGCTGGGCCACAAAGGCCGCAGCCATTGTTCTTCCTAAATGGCAGCAGAGAAGTGTTATTAAGCCAAGTACCAGATAAACTCTGGACTACAGATAAAGCAACGGCGGGGCTCCTAAAAGGAGCCGCGCCGTTGGAAGTCTGCCCAAAATCCTCATTTAGACCCTGTAAGAAACAATACCGCTTGCGAAAAGAGGCAGAGGAAGGTATTACTCCAGTTTTTCACTCCTTACTGAATGAAGGGATAATCGTGCCGTGTAGTGGATCTCCATCCAATACTCCTATTTTACCTGTAAAGAAACCAGATGGATCTTGGATATTCGTACAAGATTTACGAGCAGTAAATGCAGCCGTAATTCCTAGAGCCCCAATAGTGCCCAATCCCATAACTGTTTTATCACAAATTCCTAGTACAGCCAAGTGGTTTACTGTGATCGATCTAGCAAATGCATTTTTTAGTATACCGGTGGCCCAGGACTCACAGTATTGGTTTGCCTTTACATTTAAGGGAAAACAATATACATGGACTAGAATGCCACAGGGATATGTTGAAAGCCCGGCAGCCTACTCCAGCGCGCTTGGCGAATGTTTAGAACATTTCTCTTTCCCCCGAGGAAGCACATTGGTGCAATATGTAGATGATTTGTTAGTCTGTTCGGACACAGAGGAAGGATGTGTAGAGGACACAAAGGCACTCCTCTGTTTCCTAGCAGACAAGGGGAACAAGATAAAAAAGACCAAATTACAAATAGTGCAGGAAGAGGTGCGCTATTTAGGACACAATGTGTCCATTGCAGGACGAACGTTGGGAATCGAGAGAATCGAGGCGATTCTCAAAATTCCCCGTCCTAAGACTAAAAAGCAAATGATGTCCTTTTTAGGAATGACAGGATACTGTAGATGTTGGATATTGGACTATGCTGAAAGAGCCCAACCATTACAGGACCTGATACACGGAAAGAATCTAGAGTTAAGAGACAAAATAATTTGGACGCCGGAATCCGAAGTTGCTTTCGTAGACTTAAAAAAACAATTGCAATTGGCCCCAACACTGGGAACATCCAACCCGGAAAAAGGTTACACTCTAGCAGTACAGGAGAAGGAAGGCTACATGTCTGCAGTGCTGTTACAAGAACATGGGGGGAGAAAATGCCCCATCGCATATTACTCAAGCAGATAAAACCCCCCAATTCCCATAGAGATCTATTCAAATTCAGAGACATTTAGTATGTAAGAGTACCAGAAAACAAGATATCAAGAGTCTTTATGTTGTTGGGTCACAGACATCAGGAAGTCATGGCATGCAAAGGACATACGACCAAATATGAAAAATGTATACTTTATTCTATATATAAATGCAGGGCTGCCAATAATTGTGGCCAACGTGGTCTTGTTAAAAAAAAATTATTTCTTGATGAGGGATTTTTTTTTCTCATAATAAATGAACATCAATTAAAGGATGGATTTTTCTAATTTTTTCAGTGTGAGATTAAGCTAATTCACCAAACGGTGAATTTTTTATAATCCTTTTTACTCATCTTTACCAAGGGTTAGGGATTAGAGTGCGGATTGGGCCGCATATTTCTGTCCGAACCCGACCGAGTCCGAGATAGTAGTAACCAAGCCCGACCCGAACCCGACAGGAATTCTGCTTTTTATGTCCGAACCCGACCCGAGCCCGACGCAGTTAATGTAAGGCACTGAAGCGCTGACATAGTGTTTCCCTGTCACGCAGTTGTTGTTACCATGGTTACAGCTTCCCTGTTTAGTGGACACTGGGCACCTAAATGACCGTCAAAAAATTAAATAATATATTTATAATAAGGTTGTTCTTGTGTTGAGTGTGCGGTTTACACTGAACCATCAATTATTGGACAAAGCTCAATGTGCCACTTCTCTTTTTTTGGACGTACTCTTGCTGCAACCTGCACCTCTATTGGAGAGACACGTGTACGTTGAACTATTTTTCTGTTGGTAATCATACTTTTACTTGAATACAGTTTTTTGGTACTCTACCCGCCTCTGCTGGCCATTGTGAACGTTCCTTTGCACATTGTGTAATTGCATTTGGAGGTTGTTTCTGGACTTGTGAAAGTAGCTTTTTGTTCTCAGTTACCGATTAAAGCCGTGTCTTTTATTTTCGGTAATGATTTAGCTGGAGAAAATGTGTTTTCTCTGCCTGAAGTTACGAATGAGCCTAGCATGAATGACTGTACTGATAACGTGGCATGATAATTTCTCTCTGTTTTCACTGCGTGTGTAGTGACACACACAATATTCGGTATCATTTTTATTTATTTCACACTATATTTTCACCAAAAACAACTTGAAGCACCATGTGAAGTAGGCTAACCCATCCTAATTAGTAGTTCAAAAGTAAAATGTTCGCTAGTTGTTCGGCCGCCGTGACCGAGCCCGACCCGAGCCCGAACATCATTTTAAAAGTTTAGTCCGAGCCCGGCCCGACCCGTCGGGCCCCGTCGGGTCCCGTCGGGTTCGGGTTGGGTATCCACCCTCTATTAGGGATGCAAATCTTAAGGAATTTCCTTAATCGATAGTTGTTAACCTTAACAAACAATAGTCGATTAATTGATGACATAAAAGCTAAATATAGCTTATGATATACAGAATACAAAATGCATGTTATATTCCTCAATCAAAGATTTATTGTAACATTTGAGAAACAGGCATTATTGTAGCGTAACAAAAATAGAATATGAAGGCGTGTACAAACTACTTCAACAGAAAATAAATTGCGCTCCGTCTCATCTGTTGCAAGCGAAACCGTTGCTCCGCTAGCCGCTAGCAGCATTAACATAATCTCTCTTGAAATGGAAAGGCGACAGTTAAACTAGTAGACCTAGCCTAGAACAGTCAACTTAAATCATAGGCTATTATGTTTTTAATAGGCTCCTGATATGCATACTAGATAGACCTACGTATTTTTATTCAAGAACATTAAAGCTACGTGGTCGGGAGCGAGTCGTGTGCGCAGCCCGTTTATTAGCTCTCGAAATCTCTCACCGTCAATGGTGCTTAATAGCATCATGTCCTTTTCAACCATCAACCTTTGAGTAATACCCTCCGCTCGTCTATCGTCACATACCCTCTTTGCCAACACTGAGGTGATGGTAGGTTGCGATCCACTTTGCCCTGACAGCACGGTTGGAAGTACGCTTTTCAGGTGGTAGGCTACATTAACTTCTTGTGTAGGTTCAACTTCACGCCTTACACTAGGCTGAATTTGGCGCCCTCGCATGGAGACCTTAAGCTATGATTACATTTCACACAAAAACTCCCGTTGAAACAAGACCGCAGATTGTTCAGTTAATTGTTTCATTTGAAATCTTATCGATTAAATTCTTATTAGCAATTAATCGATAGTCGATTAATTGTTAACATCCCTACCAGGGGTACCAACAAATTTGAGCATGTCTGTATGTAAAAACCCTCAAATTAAAGCTGAAAGTCTGCACTTTAACCTCATAGTCACTGTTCCATTTCAAATCCAATGTTCTGGAATACAGAGCCAAAACAACAGAAATTGTGTCACTGCCCTCAAACATTTGGTCCCCACTGTATGTTTAGGGGGGGCTAAGCATCTACTAGGAGGGTCTTGGGGCAGGCACCCCCCAGGATAATTTTTTTCAAAAAAGCAGTCACAAAATGGTTGTTCCCCATGAGTTTTGAGAGCAGAAATAAGCATAAAATCAATAAATAATTTAGTTGCAAATAACTTTCTTTAAATTGCTTTGATATATAGCAATAGGGTTGGGCTGATGTATGATACCCTACCATCGTCTATCAACTAAAATGTATCGGCATTCGCAATGGTTGACACATTGTGATGTCAAAGACGATGTGTAGCCTATTCTAGTTTGACAGCTAATAGCAAATTGCCTCAATGGCAGTGGAATTAATTTTGGCCTGGCCTGTAGATTCAATTTACATCTAAATGTATGCATTGATTCAATTTTAACTTGTGATCACCCGTCATGAGCAGGGAATCATGTTAGGGGATGGGGGGAGGGATTCCCTCAGAATTATACTTTCCCGTAAAGTTCTCCCCATCATTAGAAAAAAAAACCTTGCACTTTTGTAGCTTTATCAAAACTTTCTAACTTCATGAGTAAAATATGTTACCTATGTAGCTCACTGAAACTATTATCTGTCTGTATTATCCAGGCAATCGCAGTAGCCAACTGCGGACATAATACCAGAAAGGCTAGCTACTCCACGTTGCAGATGCTAAAGCCCCCTAAAATAGGTCTGGCGACGCCATTGATTAGGAGCCAATTGATTCACCCCAGTCTTTAATTTGATCAGTTAAAAAAAAAACTTTAAAAAAAGTTACCTATTTGCAATATAGCCCAATAAGCACAGTAGGAACATGGGCATTTTATTCTTCATGGCATGCATAGCTATTTCTGACATAATGTGTCTTAAGAGGGTAAATAATCCCTCGAAACATGAAAACACCTCATTAAAATTTTTTTACAGCTTGTTAGAATTTTGGGAAAGTTTGAGAACCACTGACCTACGTTATCGGTCTAGAAAAAAAAAACATCCATAGTGTAGCGAGCAAGCGCGCCTCATGTTAGTTAATAAATTATCTCGACGTGTTTTAAGATTCCGAACCATAGGATCGTGTGCTGTTTTGGCAGGCTTAGGAGACAGGGTAATCTGTAGGAATCGTTTTTTGTACCAAGAATTTCGAACAGTTTGCCTAAATAAGACCATGGACGGTGACTGGCTTCAACCATATACGATTAAATATTTCTATGCACTGCAACAAATGACGGTCCCTGTCTGCACTCTTTTCAGGTATGAGCAGCCAAGCAACAGTTCGAGAAGGAAGACGCGCATTTAAAAAAAATATTATTTTGAAGGCACGCGTATTGGTCGACTTGGTTCCGCTTCCTTTGAATTTAAATAAATTAAAACGAATGGACGAAAATAAATGTTTATTTTCAAAAACGCTGTAAGCAAAGAGTTACGACACTGTTTTAAAAATGTAATAAGTAGAGAAAGAACATATTTTTGATTTTAAATGTAGTGAAGTCCCAGACAAAATAAATACTCAAGTAAAGTACAGATATGAGAAAAACGTACTTAAGTACAGTAACGGAGTTACTGCCTGGCATCACGCTCACCTTCATGAGTTGTTCCAGTGGTCAGAAACTGAACAACGAAGAATGACGTTATCTCTCTCCATTCACTTCCATTGCATGGCGAAAAAGGTCTCAAAAGCACTTTTAACAGATAAACGAATGCAAACCACACGGATTATGCCGATATAGAAAATAAGGACATCAGGAACTGGGTGTTTGAAAAGACAAAAAGCTCCGTTCATGATATTTAACACTTTTTCCAAACAAAGAATATCCGGTCGTTAGCTTATTCGCTTCCTTGTTTCGTTCATGCACCGTAATGGTACTACTCACTTCCTGGAGCATGCGTCAGTAAACAAACCAAACCGCAAAGAAGCTAGCAACAGTGATGCTTTTGAGACCCTTTCCACCATGCAATGGAAGTGAATGGAGAGGGGAAAAAAACGTCATTCTTTGTTGGTTTCTGACAACTGGAGTAACTCATGAAGGTGAGCGTGATGCCAGGTAGCTATACAACATTATGTTCAAACAAAGTTCAGTATGCCTTTAACTGCAGCTGTCAGAAATGCAGATATAATTGATGGCAGTTTTGACAGAGGGTGTTTTCCTTATAACTGAACATGAAAATCAATCATGTCATAGAAATCAGAAAGAGCAACTCATGAAGGTGAGCTTGAATATTATGACTAATATCGGTGCCAGGTAGCAATAAAATATTATGTTCAAACAAAGTCAGTATGCCTTTAATATTCTTCACTGTGGCCCTTCACACCCTCTGTGGGTTCAGGAGGGTTACCTTCATCCTGAGTCAGTATATCCTTCAGATTTTGTTTTATATTTTAGATATTACAAAGAATATGCAGTATTTTACCAAAGTTCGGCCTACCAAAATTCACAGATAGTTGTACAAAACAGTTTTAAAATAAATTTTTAATCCATGAGTCATATCAAAGGTGCACTATGCAGGATTTTTGCCTTGCTTTGGTCCTGTTTACAATAAAAAAAAGTATCCTCCTCCATTCTAAACCACGCCCACCCCCCTCCGTTGAGGCAGAGATTGTACAGTATGGGTAAAAAACACGAAGATAACAAGAAAATAACATTTTTACCAACATTCATCATTCTATATGGATGGTAACAGTAATTGGCTAGTGTTATAACGATTAAATTAACACTTTTGGAATCTTTTGAAGTCCTCAGCTCCCAGTGTTTGGGAGTAGTGAACTACATGTAATTAAACTAGTAGTTTAACTACATTTTGCAGTAGCTTGCTGGGAGTTGAACTAGATTCATATTTGCATAGTGATTCAAGTAGTTAAATTACTTTTTTTTGCCATTTTTTGTGGAGTTAACTACTGAAACTGCAATTTTGTCCTTGTGAAAAGCCCAGATTGTTTTGTTTAGGGCAGGTTTAGGTCTCAGGGGTATTCCAGGAAACTGGATTGTCAGCTCACTTGTGAAAAATATTTGGCTACAGTTTTTAATGTTTTGAATCTGAATTGTAAAACTAAACTTGAATATATTTGGTTTTTTGCAAAATTATTTTTGCAATAAACTCAACTGAGTGGCATTTTTTGCTGGCATGTGACTTTTTTGTATTATATTTAGTTAGAATTCCGTATCACATATACATTGTCAATTTGATCAGTAGTTTGAACTACTTTTTCTAAGTAGCTTTAGTTAACAAAACTAGATTTCTCCCTAGGGTAGCTTTGCTGTAGTTCAACTTCTTCCAGTGTGAAGTAATTGGTAGCTTGCAAAGCTATGCTTTCAAAGTAGCTTCCCCAACAGTCAGCTCCCCAACAATCGACCCCAGTTTCATAAAGTATCTATGCTTTGGATAAATCCTCTGGTAAGAAGCATGCACCTGGCTCTTTATTTATTTTATTATTATTATTATTCATCGTTGCTGCTGACTCCGACGCACGCAGTTGTAATTGGGGATTGTATGTTTGCAATGTAAATGTTGCCAATGGTTTCAAGGATTTTAACGTGTAGCCTACTGCTTGACGTAGGCTACATCAAGCTCCTGTGATCATTAAAAACACTCTGAAGCTGTAATCATTCATGCGGGCAGAAATTACACCAGATTCAGCAAATCAGAAGTTTTAAATAAGGAGTTTTTCATGATAGGCCTATAACTGTATCAAACCCAATTTCCTGTTTTAAATTGTGGCAGTGAGAAATTCAGCCGGCTTTCAGCCTGGCTGAAAAAATGGTGCGTTTGGCTTACGTTATTCATTTAGAACTGGGATGTAAAGACAGAATCGCGTGTGGAATAAGTAGCCTAACATTATCAGACCATATCTTGTCTATCATAGCTAGCTAATACCATTGTTACGTAAATTACTTTTTCATTAATATATGTGTACAAATATTTATTTTCTGAAATACAACGTAATATTACATTGTTATATTAATTTGATTCAATAGGTAGGCTACCCAACTTCAGCCACCTAGTTACCTAACGTAGCTTGCTGCATAGCTAGAGGTAATGTAGCCTACTTACACATCCAACAGAAAACATTAACTCCGTGTCACTTTTCATTCACTTACTAAACCTCAGCTGTCACCATTGAGGTAAAGAAAATCCTAGGTTGACTCGCTTCTTGAACATGCCTTGCATGCTTGTTGCTTCGCTGTACCTCCTCTTCAGCTTTGCCATTGCAGTAGCTAGCTGGCAATGGCAACAAAGGCCTGATCCCACGCCACAGGCTCTGTAGCTACACCTACTCCTCCCCACACAGAAAAGAGTGCCACACCCAGAAACGTCCCGAACACGTTAGAATAATAAATACAGGCAAGGTTTCTGCAATTTCTTTTTCCAACAGATTGCTAGTGCTTCATAGATACGACTGAGCATAGTTATTTTATGATATTTTAAAGTAAAAAATCCTGCATAGTGCTCCTTTAATATTCAAATACTATGAACTTGATCCCATCTTTTGAGAGTGAGGACAAAATATGGTAGATTCAGTTGAAAATTATTTGCAAATGAAACCTGTATCAAAACCTATGCAGTTTTCTCCAAATAACAATAAAGATATTGTACTCTTCTGACTGCATACAAAGTGAAGGGATCCCCTTAAGTCCACTTCCAGCATTGTGTTCTAGTCACTACAGTTGTCCATGCAGTCCTGTGCTCTCTTGAAGACATTGTAGATGCTGACCAAAGGGAACATGGACAACGCACCAATCAGTGAGCCAGTCTGGATGAAGACCCCACACCACAGTAAAGCAGTGTGTCCCGCCTCATGTAGTAGGGACCCAATCACAACCTTCACGTAGGAGAACACGCCTGTGAAGATGATCCATGAGGTCACCTGAACAAACATTATCAGACATGTCAACCCCCTTCTTTCTCTGAAGCATATTGATAAGTTATGGCTGTTTTGTTTTGTAAATATTGCTGATTATTTCAGCACTCTACTGTACTATTAAAATAGTTGTATTTTGTGATTGTATATAACAACAACAAAATACAACCTTTGTCCTGTTGTACATAAAATATGTTGGTTTTTCCATCTATATTTATGTTTCAGTAATACTCACCACCAAAGCAATTCCAAAAGTGTTACCTAGGAGTGGAGGACAGGGACTAAGAGCAGCAAGAGCCAAAAGGTATGCAGCAAATATCCCACCAACTGCAGACACAGCCCAAAGCCCCATGATTGACCTGTAATAGTGAGACAGAGGACAATTAGGCTCAAGCCCATCTAACCACAGTATGCTTTGTTCTTGTTTTGGGGACAGTATTCAAGGCATGGCATTTCCTGAAATAAACAGAAAAGAGAGTATATATTTTTTAAATTACACCATGCTTGAATTTTGCTAAAGTTGAGTGTAGTTAGTTCTTGTCAGATAGTTATTATATGGCATTTATTAACATAATTATTAATATGGAGTATTAACATACTCTTTTTAAAAGACCAAAATAATAGTAAAATATTCTCAAAATATGTATTTTAAGTATTAACAAAAATATCCGGAAGCCCCTTGGTCTGGGGCTGTTTTTTATGGTTCGGGCTAGGCCCCTTAATTCCATTGAAGGCAAATCTTAATGCTCCAGCATACAATGACATTCTAGATGATTCTGGGCTTCCAACTTTGCAGCAACAGTTTGGGGGAGGTCCTTTCCTGTTTCAGCATGACAATGCCCCCGTGGTTCATACAGATATGGTTTGTCGAGATTGGGGATGAGTTAGAACGCTGACTGCGAGCCAGGCCTAATCGCCCTACATCAGTGCCCGACCTCACTAATCCTCTTCTGACTGAATGGAAACAAATCCCCGCAGCAATGTTCCAGCATCTGGTGGAAAGCCTTCCCAGAAGAATAGAGGCTGTTGGCAGCAAAGGGGACCAACTCCATATCAATGCCCATGAATTAAATGTTGGACCAGCAGATGTCCATATAGTTTTTGGCTAGTGTACAGCTGCAAGCAGCAATTAAGGGGGCTAAGCACTCACAAATACATATGCAAAAAGAAGACAAATGTACAGTCAAGACGGAAAGTCTGCACACCCCTTTCACCTTCTCCACATTTTATTACGTTACAGACATATTCTACAATAGATTGAGTTCATTTTTTGTCTCAAAATTCTATACAAAATAGCCCATAATGATGAAGTGAAAACAGGTTTTTAGACATTTGTGCTAATTTATTAAAAATCTAAATGTAAAATATCATATGTACACAAGTGTGCACACCCTTTGATATGACACCCAAAAGTGAGCTGAGGTGCATTTTGTTTCCACTGATACTGCTTGAGATGTTTCTACAACTTAATTGGAGTCCACCTGTGATAAATACAATTGATTGGACATGGTTGGGGATTGCCAACACCTGCCTATATAAGGTCCCACAGTTGACAGTGCACGTCAGAGCAAACTCCAAGCCATGGGGTCAAATTAATTATCTGCAGACCTCAGAAACAGGATTGTGTTAAGGCATATATCTGGAGGAGGGTACAGAAAAATCTCTGCGGCTTTACAGGTCCCAAAAAGCACAGTGGCCACCATCATTCATAAATGGAAGAAGTTTGGAACCACCAAGAATCTTCCTAGACCTGGCTGCCCGGCCAGGGAGGTGAGCAGGAACCCGAGGGTCACTCTGACAGAGCTCCAGCGTATCCTTGTGGAGATGGGAAAACCTTTCAGGAGATCAACCATCCATTTGGTATTTGGTTATATTGAAGTATGGAGTTTGTGGCAACTCCGTCGGTTGATCTGTTGTTACAATTGACTACGGAACAGCTGTGGAAGGTTGTGGAATATCATGGGGTTAAGCTTGAGGTTACGAAGGGCCGAGCAAAAAAACAAGATGTAGTAGAGGCATTACAGGATGCTTTAATTGATATGGGTATATTGAAGGGAAAAGTGTCTGTCCCTAAAATTGGATCAGTACCCGTTGGGGCTGCCGCTGGGTCTACTGGGTTCACGTTTGAGCAACAGAGAGAGTTGTTAGAAAAGCAGATGGAAGTTCAGTCCCAAGAGCGTCAATTTCAGATCGAAATTCAGACCAGGGAGCGTGAATTTAAGGCCCAAGAGCGTGCGAAGGATAGGGATTTGGAGTTCACTAAATTGGTTCATGAAGGGGAGCGCCTTAAGCGGATTGCTGAGGGAAGGTTAGCTGACCGTAGTGGTGGAGATTTGGGTAACTCTAAGAGGGATAGTTTGTCTGACATGATTAGGTTGTTACCCAACTTCAATGAAAAGGATCCTGATGTATTCTTTTCACTGTTTGAGAGTGTTGCCGACGATAGGGATTGGTCTGATTCAGACCGTACTGCATTATTACAGGGTGTGCTTATTGGCCGAGCTCAGGAAGCTTATCTAGCTCTTAATGGTGTAGAGAGGAAAAAGTACGATACGGTTAAGACCGCTGTTCTTAAGGCGTATGAACTTGTTCCTGAGGCATACAGACAGCGGTTTAGACAATTGAAGAAACAGGATAAACAAACTCATGTTGAGGTTGTAAGGGAATTAACCAGCCATTTCAATCGTTGGTGCACGGCGGTAGAGGTGAGGACTCTGGATGATCTGTCAAATTTGATTATTTTGGAACAGTTTAAGAACATTGTCCCTGATCGCATTGCCACTTACGTTAATGAACATAAGGTGACAACAGCAGATCAGGCCGCGGTGTTAGCGGATGAATTTGTACTGACTCATAAGAGTCAGTTTGGTGACCATCGTTTCCGTAGCGATGGTAGACAAAATCAGAACGTGGCAGTCATACCACCATGCACTCTGCCTCTGCTGAATGGCTGAAGCTAAGCAGGTGTGGGCTTGGTTAGTACTTGGATGGGAGACCTCCTGGGGAGACCTCCTGGGAAAACCAAGTTGCTGCTGGAAGTGGTGTTGGTGGGCCAGTAGGGGGCAGTCTTCCCTCTGGTCAAAATAAAAACACTAATGCCCCAGTGCAGTGATGGGGACACTGTGCTGTAGGAGATGCCGTCTTTCGGATGAGATGTTAAACCGAGGTCCTGACTCACTGTGGTCATTAAAGATCCCATGACACTTATCGCAAAGAGTAGGGGTTTCCCCGGTGTCCTGGCTAAACTCCCAACCCAGGCTCTTTCAATCTGCCACCTAATCATCCCCCAGTTTAATTGGCAAAAAAGTCTTCTCTCCCTCTCCACCTCAGCTGATGTGTGGTGAGCATTCTGGCGCAAAATGGCTGCCGCTGCATCACCCAGGTGGGTGCTGCACATTAGTGGTGGTTGAGGCGAGTTTCCCCCTCATCATTGTAAGCGCTTTGAGTCACCAGTTGGTGAGAAAGGCGCTATATAAATGCAAGGCATTATTATTATTATTAACCTGTGAATCATGCTAAATTCCCAAATGAAGGTCCTGGCTTTTCTGCTCCTGTTTCAAGGACGGAGCATGGTAGTCAGAGTAGAGTAGATCCTAACTCAACATGCAATTATTGCCTTAGTAAGGGTCATTGGAAACGGGAGTGTCCTATACTGAAAGGAAAGAAAACCTACAGTGGGAAGGGGGGCTCTGGTAGACCGGTGGCTCTTGCAGCGCATGCTGTTGGGGGAGGGTCAAGAGTGTCTGCGGTTATCTAATGGAAGCAATTACAGAATATAGTAAACATTCCGGTTATAAATTAAATGAAAGTAAGTGTGAAGCATTAACACTTGGCAAACAGATAGCATTAGAAATTAAGGAAAGATATAAATTAAAATGGGATTCAAAGAAAATTAAATATTTGGGAATTTATCTTACGGGAGATATAACAACGTTGTATACAGATAACTACCAAGTCCTCGAAAATAAAGTGAGACAAGATCTTAATAGATGGAAAATAATACCAGAATCAATAATGAGTAGAGTAGAAAGTGTCAAAATGATGATACTCCACAATTTTTGTTTTTATTTCAGACCTTACCAGTGCCCATTTCACATAGCAGTTTTAAAAGATGGAATACAATGCTCTCAAATTTTATTTGGAACTACAAAAGTAAACGGAAAAAACTCAGTACATTAACTCAAACTAGAGAAAAAGGGGGGCTTAATTTCCCAGATCTAATGTCTTACTTTCATGCTACACAAATAGATACCATAATGAAATGGATGAATAATTCAGTTAAAACGAAATGGAAAATAATAGAAAAACAATTAACGTTAATATCAATTGGAACATTACCTTATTTGAGTTTAAAGGAAATTCAAAAATATAATGGAAATAATAGATGTGTAGAAAATACGTTAATAAACTGGAAATGTATTCGTAAAATGTATAAATGTGATGAAAAATGTATATATTTGAGAGAGATAGCCAGAGATCCAGATTTTCTGCCAAATAAAATGGATAAGATACCAGAAGAATGGGCTAGAAAGGGATTACAGGTGTATTCACAGATGATTACAAATAATATTATAGACTCATTTGAAACCTTAGTTAATAAATTTAATATAAATCATAATCATTTCTTTAAGTATCTACAAATTAGAAGCTACCTCATGAAACAGCAGAGAGAACAGGGACAGAGAACGCATGAGCTACTGGAATTTTTGAGCAAAAATAGAAATAGTGAAAAGAGTAAAATCTCAAAAATTTATAAAATTCGGCAAGAAATTAAGGTAAAAGAGGATAATACCAAAGAGAAATGGGAAAAGGAATTAGCAATAACAATTTTAGAAGATGATTGGAAAGAAGCATGCAAAATAATTTTTAAGACGACACAATCTAAGTATTGGAAAGAATTTGCTTGGAAAATCAATATGAAGATCTTTATAACACCCAAAATGTTATCAAAATACAGGCCAGTAGGCAGTGCTGAATGTTGGAGGAAATGTGCAGAGCTGGAAGCCAATCATACACATATTTTCTATTCATGTCCAATATTGAAAAGGTTTTGGGAGACAGTGCAGGTAAATATAACAAATACATTTTGCTTAAGGAATCCCATACACCCAATCAATATTTTATTAGGCATTATCCCATTAGAAATACACAGGGAGGGAGATAAATATTTGTATACAATATTGCGTATTGCTGCTTTAAAACAAATCACACGGAAATGGTTGGATGTAAAGTCACCATCTATTAATAATTGGAAAATAACAGTTGAAGAGATTAAAGAGATGGAAAGAATTACTTATAAAATGAGAAACTGTGAAGACGAATTTAAAAGAAACTGGAGTAAATGGGTCTCAGAAATACATGAAGTGTAAAAGTAGATTTAGGAATTATACAGGAAAGCTATCCCTACCCCCCCTTTTTTTTCCTTTTTTTTTTTTTTTTTCTTTTCCCTTTCCTATTATATATATATTTTTATTATTTTACTATTACAAAAATTTTTTTTTCATTTTTGATTAATTTCCGTTTGTATAGGTATTTAAAAAATCTATAAAAATGATGCAGGATGAATTAAACAAGTGAAGAAAACTTGTAAGATAAGATGGATGAAATGAACTACATGTATGATACGAACCTGCAATAAAGTAATTAAAAAAAAGAGTGTCTGCGGTTGCCGAGGGGTCTCACTCTAAATTGGGGGTGAGGGCATCCTCAGTCACCAGCTCACCTGCAGCTACGGAGTTGGCGGTGGCACTACAGGGCTCTGACTCTATACAGGTTAGCGAGGAGGATTCTGATTTTGGCCCGTTTATTACAACAGGTTTTGTTTCTCTGGTGGGTAGCCCACAGAAAGTGCCTGTCCAGATACTTCGTGATACGGGAGCTTCAGAATCTTTTATCTTGGAATCTGTTCTGACATTCTCTCAGGAGTCAAGTGTGAGTAGCAGTGTGTTGATAAGAGGGATGGGGATGCAGACTTTGTCGGTCCCCTTACACGAAATTGAACTTTACTCTGATTTGGTCCAGGGGGTAGTAACCATTGGAGTTCGACCCTCTCTGCCTGTGGCGGGTGTGGCAGTCATTTTAGGGAATAACCTGGCGGGAGGAAGAGTGTGGAGTGATGTGCCCCCACCTCCTGTTGTTAATTCTGGTTTTACACTGCCAACAGGACCAGACACCAGTGTGAAAGAGTTCTCTGAGGTTTTTACTGCCTGCGCCATGACTCGTGCTATGAGTTGTATGGACCCACAAATTGATGATGGTAAAGAGTTCACTCCTGTAAATCCTGTTTTTCAGTTTCCTGATCTGCTTCCTTCTTTGTCTCGGAGTGAGTTGATTTTAGCCCAGCAGGAGGATCCTGAGCTGAAGCTGCTGCTCAGTGGGATTCAGCCTAAGGAGGAGCTGGAGAGCTCTGCCAGTGGTTATTTTCTTTTGGCGGACGTGTTGGTTCGTAAATGGCTTCCTCATAATGATTGTTCTGCGAGTGACCCAGTTTTTCAAGTTGTAGTACCTACTGGGTTTAGGAATATGATTTTGGAGACAGCACATGATGACGTGGCTGGGCATATGGGGGTTAAGAAGACTTGTGATAGCGTACTACGGTATTTCTTTTGGCCTCGGCTGAAGAGGGATGTTTCTAAGTTTATTAAGACCTGTCATAACTCCAAAATCCCTCCACACATGAACACTGCGCTTATCTCAGTACTGCTTAAGCCGGACAAAGACCCAACCCTACCCTCCAGCTATCGCCCCCTTTCACTGATCAACACGGACATCAAAATAATTAGCAAAGCCTTAGCCACCAGAATAGAAACAGTCACTCCTATATTAATTCACCCCGACCAAACAGGATTTATCAAAGGACGCCACTCATCAAGCAACATGCGCAGATTATTCCATTTATTAAACATTACCAAACAACACAATCTGAAAGCAATAATCACTTCACTAGATGCAGAAAAAGCCTTCGACAGAGTCAACTGGTCATTCCTATTTGCAACTTTACAAAAATTTGGTTTTGGAGAGTCGTTTATTCACTGGATTAAGACATTATACACATCACCTATGGCCACTGTCACCACAAACGGAATAACTTCACAAAGCTTCACACTTCACAGAGGTACCAGACAAGGATGTCCACTCTCTCCCTCTCTTTTTGTCCTCTTCATCGAACCTCTCGCTACAGCAATTAGACAAAATGCTAACATAGTAGGAATCACCACCGGTAACACTCACCACAAGATCAGCCTTTATGCTGACGATGTATTATTATATCTACAGGAACCGACAATATCATTACAAGAAACTCTTAGACTCATTTTCCAAAGTGTCAGATTACTCCATAAACTGGTCAAAATCAACAATCCTACCTTTAGAGGGAGGTGATAGAAATGTTGCAACCCAGGACTCATCTTTCCCCTTCCCCTCTGGAAATATCAGATATTTAGGAATTAACATCTCGCCCAGGCTGTCAGAGTTATTTCAGCTCAATTACACCCCACTGATAAAAGCAATAGATGATGATTTACAAAGATGGACAAACCTACCAATCTCACTAATCGGAAGAATAGCAACTGCCAAAATGTCAATTCTGCCAAAAGTCAATTACTTATTCACTATGATCCCTACCCAACCTACCACCAACTGGTTCAACTCCCTAGATTCAATCATATCGAAATTCTACTGGAAAATAAAACACCAAGAATCAAATTAACCACTCTTCAAAAAAGTAAAAACCAAGGAGGACTCGAGGCACCAAATTTTCATAACTATTATCTGGCCAACCAATTAATATACATTCACAATTGGACTCACCCCACCTAACAATACCACCCATGGGACGATATTGAAAAAGAAGTCTGCATGGAAATATCTCCACAGGACCTGCCATTCCTCAATACCAACATAAAACATCACAACTGCTTCAAGAACACCGTAATCTCAACAACTCTGACAGCCTGGTGGAAAACTAACAAGCTAACTAACTCCACCACAGAACCCTGCAAACACACCCCAATATGGCATAACCCTGACTTTCAGCTTAATAAATCACCCTTACACTTCCCGGTATGGAAACAAAAAGGCATCACCCATCTTAACCACATCTTTACAAACAACACCTTTACCACCTTTCAAGATCTCACAGAAAAATACGGCATTGGAAGAGACCAATTTCTCCAATTAAAATCAGTTATAAAATCTAAAATCAATATTATACATAATGAACTCCAACCACCCCCCATCATATCAGCCATGAACGAAATAACATCTCAGAAGAAATTACTTTCAAAAATATACAGAATACTAGCAAGCACAGACTCTACAATACACCTCCCCATCTCAAGATGGGAAGCGGACCTGGCTTTCTCTCCCAGCACCGTATTTTGGCAACAAATCTGCAACAACACATTCACGATGACTAACAATACTAATCTGCAATTAATTCAATTCAAAGTAATACACAGAGTACATATCACTCAGCACAAGTTGTTTAAAATGGGATTTGCAAGCACAAATATATGTTCACACTGCACCCTCAACACCACAGATGATTATCTTCACTCAATTTGGCTTTGCCCACCCCTTCAACACTTCTGGAACTCAATCACCAATACACTATCCCGCATCCTGGGCTGCAGCATTCCACTCTCTCCCTCTCTCTGCCTACTCGGGGATGTATCTGCTATCAACCCAATAATACAAAACACTAAACCCTTGCTTGTTGCCCTAGCTGTCGCCAAGAAAACCATCCTTCTGAACTGGAAGACCAGAAAGACCGTGAATACTAGGCAATGGTCAAACCTTCTATCAGATCACATATCACAGGAAAACATTTCAGCCTCCAATCGCAGCGAAATTCCCCAGGCCAATAGCATCTGGAAATCATTCATGGATAATTTAAATATCCAACTACCTGAAATGAGCCTGTAAATCACCCTCTCAAATCCCCCAACCCCCCTCATCTTCCCTCTATACAATCCTCAAAGACCCTCTTCCCCTCACCCCCTGCGCATCTCTCTTCCCTCTATACAACCCCTACTACACCCCCCACTTCCCCTGTCACATACCCCTGTCTGTCGACCTCTCTGTCCCTCTGTGTGTCTGTCTGTACATCAGTCTCATTCTTTGTCCGACTGTATGTCTATCTGGCTGTAAGTCCATTTCTGCTTTCTTTCATTCTCCTTTCTTTCTTCTGTTCTTTTTTGGTTTCTTTTGTGTTATTTTGGTTTGTCTTGGTGTTTCTTCCCTCCCTCAGAGAGGAAATTACTATTGTTTTTTACTGCTGTAAATAATGTTACTGTTCATTATTAAAAAGAATTGTAATTAAAAAATAAAGTTGTCCTCCGAAGAGGGGGGGTGGAAGGTGGGCCTATAAAAAAAAAAAGAAATTAAAAAAAAAAAGAAAAAGACCTGTCATACCTGTCAACTGATGGGGAAACCTAATCAGACTATTAAACCTGTACCTCTTTATCCTATTCCAGCTGTGAGTGAACCATTTGAGCACCTCATCATCGATTGTGTTGGGCCACTTCCTCCTTCTAAGTCTGGGTGTATTTATCTACTAACGGTAATGTGTCAAACCACTCGGTATCCATCTGCATACCCTCTTCGTACTATTACGACTAGATCAATTGTAAAGGCATTGACCCAGTTCATATCCATTTTCTGCATTCCTCGGGTCATTCAGAGTGACTAAGGGACAAACTTTACATCACGAATGTTTGCTGAAGTTTTGCGCCAGTTGCGCGTTAAGCATAACACCGCTAGCGCTTATCATGCTGAGAGTCAGGGGGCCCTAGAGAGGTTTCATCAAACACTGAAGTCATTGTTGCGCTCTTACTGCATTGAGCTTAAGAGGGATTTGGAGGAGGGACTGCCTTAGCTCATGTTAGCAGCATGGGAGGTTGTACAGGAGAGTACAGGGTTTAGTCCAAGTGATTTGGTGTTTGGGCACAAGGTGAGGGGCCCACTGGCCATGCTACAAGATGGTCTGAAGGCTGCTGATCCACCTACCAACTTGATAGACTATGTACATGGTTTTCACCTGAGGTTACATCTGGCGGGTAAGATGGCGAGTGAGCATTTGACTGCGGCCCAGAGTAAAATGAAGAGACTGTTTGATCGCCGGACTGAACCACAAGTGTTCTGTCCTGGGGACCAAGTGTTGGCGTTATTGCCTATTCCTGGTTCGTCATTTCAGGCAAAATTTACTGGTCCCTACTCTGTTAGACGACAGATTTCGGAACAGAATTATTTGATTGATACTCCTAACCGTAAAAAGTCTACACAACTTTGTCATGTAAACTTGTTAAAATGTTATTACACTCGTTTACCTAGGCCTGGAGAAGATGCGGTTTTGGAGGTTAAACCTGTTGCATTGACCACGGTAAATCGGGTGTCTCCATCTCCATCCCCACCTCTGGTGGCAGCAGGGTGGGATGAGGATGTGACTGGGCCTGGGGATGGTGTCTTACGTCCTCGGCTCAAAAATTCAGAGACGTTGGCTGATTTATCAGTTCTGTTTGGCCATTTGACTGAGAAAAACTCTAAAGAGTTAGAAGGCTTGCTTGTTGCATTTCCCTCATTGTTCTCTGATACCCCTTCCTGTACCCACTTAGTGCAGCATGACATCGACGTTGGGGAGGCGAAGCCAATTCGCCAACGGTTCTATCGAGTCCCTCTGGAGAAACGCCGCCGAATGGATACTGAGGTTCAGTATTTAATAGATAATGGGCTGGCTGTTCCTTCAAACTCCAGTTGGGCATCACCGTGTTTGTTGGTAGGAAAACCAGACATGACAGATAGGTTCTGTACAGACTATCGCAAGGTCAATGATGTGACAAAACCTGACTCATTTCCTTTGCCCAGGATGGAGGATTGTGTGGATGAGGTGGGGTCTGCCAAATTCGTTAGCAAATTTGATTTGCTTACGGGGTATTAGCAGGTTCCACTTACCCCTCGTGCCCGAGAGATATCTGCCTTCATTACACCGTCTGGGTTGTATTCGTACAACGTAATGAGTTTTGGTCTTCGTAACGCACCGGCGACTTTTCAGCGCCTGATGAATCTTGTGGTTGCAGGGCTGGATGGCTGTGCGGTTTAGCTTGATGATGTCGTGGTGTATAGCAACACGTGGGAGCAACATATGGAACGGATTAATTCACTGTTTGTAAGACTCAGAGCTGCTAACCTTACTATCAACTTAGCAAAATGTGAATTTGCAAGAGCAACTGTCACATATTTAGGTAAGGTGGTAGGGCAAGGGCAGGTCCGGCCAGTGAGGGCCAAGGTTTGTGCTATTGATCGGTTTCCACCCCTCCACCTCGAAGACGGAGCTTAAACGTTTCTTAGGGATGGTGGGTTATTACCGAAATTTCTGCTCAAACTTCTCTACAGTGGTCGCCCCTTTGACTGACCTATTAAAGTTGAGGGCGAAGTTTGAATGGTCTCCAGGTTGCCAGCAGGCTTTTGAACAAGTAAAGATGCTGTTGAGTACAGCTCCTGTCCTGGCAGCCCCTCGTTTGGATCAACCATTCCAGTTACAAGTTGACGCTAGTCATGTTGGGGTTGGGGGAGTTCTATTGCAGACTGACGATCAGGGGGTAGATAGACCGGTCAGTTTCTTTTCCAGAAAATGTAATTCTTATCAATTGAATTATTCGACTATCGAGAAAGAGGCATTGGCTCTGGTATGGGCTCTGCAGTATTTTGATGTTTATGTGGGAGGGGGGTCCCATCCAGTGGTCGTTTATTCAGATCATAACCCCCTGACCTTTTTGCATTCTCTGCAGAGTCCGAGCCAGCGCCTAATGAGGTGGACGCTGTTTTTACAGCCGTACAATTTAACAATACGGCACATTCGTGGCGTGGACAACGTCATCGCTGATGCATTGTCACGTGCACCATAGGGTCTGGGTGAGTCGATGCTGTCGGTCTGAATGCCTCATCCTAACTCTCTCTTTCTCTCGCTCCTCCCTCCTTAAATTAGTTTTTCCAGGTACCAGGAATTTCTGGAGGGGGGGGAGGTTGGGAGTTGATGTTCAGGCCGGGTGGCGAATTTGCAGAGACCTTATTAGTAGGCCTCTGTTTTAAGGGGGGGGATGTGACGATCCCCGTGGAGAACTGGGGGCGCCGTTTCTTGTGTTGCCCTGGTGGGCTACCTTCTTCTTTTCTTCCAGATGAGTCGCCAGGTGTGGATGATTCCATTGATTACCCCTGGGTCTACAAGAGTGCGCCATGCCCATGGATCGTGGTCTTCCTCGTTTGACCAGCAGCCGTTGGTGTTCCATTGCCATTTACTTGTTATCCTACCAGTCAACCTTAATTAACAATTTTTGTATTAAATATTTCTTTATTGGCACCCATGTGCAGTCTCCATTTTTGTTACATTGTCTAGAGCCAGGCGATCGTAACAGTAGCTTCTGAATGTCATGAACATGAATTTATCTTTATTTTCTGTTAAATTCACAAGACTAAATCTAGCCTTTGAAGTGCACAATGCAAACGTAATAATAAAAAATGATGCTCCCAGTAGGCTACAAGTTTTCTGAATTAATTAAATTAAAATGTTATATGATGCTAAATATGATAATTAAAACACATTTAACCAATTAATGAAATTTGCTTTAAAAAAAATGGCTTACAGGTCTGTCGCCAGCATTGCAATGCCTGATCTTGGAAGAGTTGTGGCATGGCATCCTTTGGAGAGAACACATCTTTAGGATCGTGCTTATTTGTTGGCACAGGGTGATGAATGGCTGGTTAGTAATTTTCTGTTTTTTTAAGAAATTGACCTGCCCAATGTTATCGGTGCCATAGACTCTATTGCACGCATAGCAGCCTCAAAGCTCCATCCGAAGATACGTCTGCATAGCCTATATGAATACAGTGCTGTCAACCCACACGGTTTGCCCGTATAAAATATGGGTTTTCCACCTTTTTGAAGGTATACAGGCGTATAAGGTTATAAATACAGGAAATCTAGTCTAATACGTTTTTTTCCCCAAAACGTATTCCAATCGTAGCAATCACATTCTTTCTCCCTCTCGCTGCTATTCTCTTGATTTCTGAGGCTGTGGGGAAAGCAAGTATCGAAGGACTATGATCTAAAAATGCACTTGATGACAACGAACCACAAAGACATTAGTGCTAACATAGCTTAATTAGGCTATCGAGGCTGTAGGCTAGTAAGATGGCAAAACTGCATTAAAAGTGCCACAAGCTCATGCAACACGACTGATGCATGATTTAGGAAATTGTGGTATCTATGTATTTCTCCTACACTTGGTTGTAAGTGTGTGGGGTGTCTCAGTGACTGTTTAACGGTTTTAAAATGTTTTTTTATTTTTATGTGAAAAGCTAAATACAGGAATATATTAAATAAACTTGAATCAGACAAATAACTGGTGGCTAATGATTTTAAAAGATAATGTTCTATACGGTTTTTGGTGCATTTATATGTTTTGCAGGCATGGAAATAAGGGCAGTTCTCTCCAGAGGTTGACACCTATGTGAATAGAACAGGCTATCACATCAATGTGCAGCATATGTGATACGAAACATTGGCCTGGTGGGAACAATGACAGCTTCATTCTGAGGGGAACTTCACTTGGCACTTGTTTGGAGAACGCTGATGTGAGTGCTCAAAGAATCACAATGCTTAAGAAGCGACATGGAGAGAGCTACTCGACAGGTAAGCTTACACGTTAGCTAGCAAGTATGTTATGAGATAGGTGATCAGATCGATCATATAATGTTGGCTATTTTCTTCCTTGTTAAGCTGGAGTAATTTATTACAGCATGACCGAAAAGAGTATTTCTATGGCATTTTGCTTTTCTCTTATCTCACACTCAGACATTAGCCCTAGCTGGCTTGCTACCCAGATAGCGGGCTCCCGGCGTAATATGCTGTCGGGCTGCTAGCTGTTTACACATTGGTTTACGAGCGGTCGTCTAGCGTTGGTCTAATAGGGACCCGTTAGTGACCAGCAGAATTGACTGGCGGGCTTCTAGCTGTTTTGCAGCTCGGATTACCAGTGGAAATCTATCGGAGAGGTCTGCTAGTTCGACAGAGTCAGCAAATCTGAAGTTCTGCAGGAACCACTGTCCACTCGCAGACCACTGTCAACTCACCAGATGCAATCCTCCAGCTTATTTACTAACATTGCCCCGCTGACGCATCGCTGGACGAAAAATGACCAGCGTAGTCAGACTTTAATTGACTAATGGTCCGATATCAGCATGCTATCTGGATAACGTTAGCTAAGTTATGCAGCTTATTAATTAATTATTCTCTATAGCTAGCCTAGACATATCTAATAAAGAAGGTATTTACATATAGCTAGCAGAGACAAGATGCATGCAAATTCATTAGCTAATGATAGCTATATCTTAATGTCCCAGTGAACATTTTTGTGTAGAAAAGTCAGTGAAATGACAGTGAAACGCCATCTCGTTTCTCGGTGAAAAACCGGCTACATTTGGTTGAAAAGTGAAAGTTTTTTTTAACCGACTAGGATGTAGTCTATATCCGGGTGAAAGCTGGGCTAAATTGACACGTTTATTTCAAAATGCCTCTCATTCTGAGATTTCCACCCCTCCAGATTCCGGCTTTTGCTCAATGGGGTTACATGAATCTTGAAACACCACCGCATAGAGTAACCTAAATCTGTGGAAATAATGCATTCCTACATATTGCAAAATGTGTTTATTACTTATCCAATCAAAAAAGTCTTGAATCGTCACTTGACATGATTGAGCCTGATTCTGTCTCGGATTCCACTCTTCACACTGAAGTAACAGATGAAGTAACGTTATGTGCACAAAATGTAGGTGAAACGAGTCAATCTGGCAACCAGTTGACGGGTGTGTGCTTTGAACAGCAGCAGTTCCGGCTGTGTTTTTATGAAATGCAATCTACATATGAGACACTAGAGGGGGTAAAATGCTGTATTTATAGCCTTTAACACAAATGAGCGGCGTGGACGTTTTAGTGCACATAGCAAGTTCCATGGTTGGCAAGCAACCATGCATCTTATACTCAACCAATCACATGCATACACCTCTAATGGAGCGCCCTTTTAAAACCAAGAATCAGTCCTGTGCTGCTCACTGACGCACTGCTTTTTGTTTGCTTGTGGCTTCTGTGTTAAAAGAAATTTGCTATAATTCCGCCGCGCCCTGCTGCTGCTAGCCATGCACTTTAAGGGTTGTTTCTCCTGACAAATTTTCCTATTGAACTCTATGGAAAAATAAGTCAGGAGAAACAACCCTTAAAGTGAACCATCCATATCTACTGCATATCTGGCAGCAGAGTGATGGTTTGAGGCTCGTTTGATACATCAGACCCTTGATGACTTACAGCCATTTAGCCAACCATGTGTTCCATACTATTCCAGTGTAATTTACAACTAAATCTAGTCCCACCCCCCAATTCCCATAGAGATCCATTCAAATGCAGAGAGGTTATAGTATCGCTTGTAGAAATACCAGAAAATAAGATTTCAAGAGTCTTTTGATATTGTTGGGTCAAAGACATCAGGAAGTCATGGCATGCAAAGGATATGTGACCAAATATTACAAATGATTACTTTATTATACATTGGCTGCAGTTATTGTAAGGGGGCAATTACTTTTTCACACAAGGGAAATGGGTGTTGGGATTTATTGTTCATTAAATAAATTTAATAAGTAAAAAACAAATGTGTCATTTGTTTACTCAGGTTCCCTAAAATCAATATTATATTTTGTCTAAAGATCTGAAAACATCCAGTGTGAGAAATATGCAAGAATAGAGGAAATCAGGAAGGGGGCAAAAACTTTTTCACGGCACTGTACATCGGCTAAGACTTCTTTTTTTCAGACTAAAATTATTGCATGTGTGTCTAATCCACGGAAACTCTTTTCCACCTTCTCCTCCCTGCTTACCCCCCCTCCACCCCCTTCACCCTCCTCCCTCTCTGCAGATGACTTCCTGACCCACTTTGAGGGGAAGGTGGCCATGATCCGCAACTCCTTCACACCTCAGGTGACACCCCACATCCCCCATACCGAACCTATCACCACGCTGTCGTCCTTCAAGACTCTGGAGGATGCAGAGGTGCTCCAACTCGTGACGCACCATCGCACGACCACCTGTCCACTGGACCCCATCCCGTCAGCAGTCCTCCAGTCAATATCCGCTGAGCTCGTTCCATATATGTCCTCTATTATCAACACCTCCCTAACTTGTGGCCATGTCCCTGCTGTTTTTAAGACTGCCCGTGTATCCCCACTCCTAAAAAAACCTAGCTTGGACCCCTCTGATGTCAGGAACTACCGTCCTGTATCTCTCTTGCCCTTCCTGTCCAAAACTCTGGAACGAGCTGTCCATAACCAACTGTCTGTTTTTCTCCACCAGAACAACCTGCTTGACCCCCATCAGTCCGACTTCAGAACCGGACATTCCACTGAAACTGCTCTCCTGGCCGTGACTGAGGCACTCTCTACTGCCAGAGCCTCATCCCTTTCCTCTGTTCTGATTCTACTTGACCTGTCTGCAGCGTTCGACACGGTCAACCACAAACTCCTGATTTCCACACTTTCTGAGATGGGCATTTCTGGGACTGCCCTCTCCTGGTTTGTATCGTACCTCACTGATAGATCCTACCAAGTCTCTTGGAAGGGTTCTGTCTCTGCACTCCATCCCCTGTCTACAGGAGTCCCGCAGGGATCTGTACTGGGTCCTCTGCTGTTCTCCATTTATACAAAATCTCTTGGTTCAGTAATCAATTCACATGGCTTCTCATACCATAGTTATGCTGACGATACTCAACTCTTCCTCTCTTTCCCTCCCTCTACCCAACAGGTGAAGGAGAGGATATCTGCTTGTCTGGCTGACATCTCTGAGTGGATGACTACCCATCACCTGAAGCTCAACCTCGACAAGACAGAGCTCCTCTTCATGCCACACAAAACCTCCCCGCTACTTGACCTCTCCATCACCATTGACGGGACCATGGTGGCTGCCTCCCGCTTTGCAAAGAACCTGGGGGTGGTCCTGGACGACCAGCTGAACTTCAAAGACCATATCAGGGCGACGGCAAGGTCCTGCAGGTTCCTGCTGTACAACATCAGGAGGATTCGACCGTACCTGACCACCTATTCCACCCAGCTTTTGGTCCAGACTATGGTCACCTCACGCCTGGACTACTGTAACTCCCTGCTCGCAAGCCTACCAGCCTGCGCCATCCTGCCTCTTCAACTGATCCAGAACGCAGCTGCCCGGCTTGTGTTCAACCTCCCGAAATTTTCACGTCACCCCCCTGTTGAGGTCACTTCACTGGCTGCCAGTTGCAGCCAGGATCAGGTTCAATGTTCTGACCCTGGCCTACACTGCAGCCAATAGGACAGGCCCTGTCTACCTGCAGGACTTGATCCAGAACTATGTTCCTGCTCGACCACTTCGCTCATCTACTGCAGGGCGACTTGCACTTCCCCCCCTCCGTGTAAATGGCACTCGCTCGTCCCGACTGCGGAGCTTTTCCACCCTAGCTCCCCAGTGGTGGAACGGACTTCCCATTCCCCTACGTTCCATGCCAACCCTGCCTACTTTCTGTCGTGGCCTGAAAACGCACCTTTTCAGACTCCACCTGGACTAATACTTATCTAGGACCTCATGGTATGTGTTCTTGTTGAACTGTGTATTCAAGTGTATAATATTTAGAATAGAATTGTATTAGAGCTGATTTACCCAGTTCACTGTGAACTGCATTGTGTTCATTACTAGGGATAGCTGCTACTGTATGGGAAGAATGTGCTTTCTTATCTGTAGTTACTTCGATGACCTTCTGTATGCACTTACTGTACGTCACTTTGGATAAAAGCGTCTGCTAAATGAATGTAATGTCGTTGTCCTGTTAGAATTTTCTGTCCCTGGTGTTTCTGAGGTCCCTGGACGTTTGGGGAAGAGATATTTCTCCATTTTCAGCTCGAGTTAAAGTTAGATGCGCTCAAAATCAACTAGCCAAGTTCAAAATGTCACCTGACGAATTATCGGGCGAGAGGGGACTAACAAGCTAACTTCAAAACAACAGAAACCAGAAATGGTGGAAGGTTGGGCTTGGGGCTAGCAACCCCAACCCGTAAAAACATTCATGCTACAGAAACGTCAATGAAAACCAAAAAATCTTGGTAAGGAAGACTCTTTAGTTTCACAAACTGGAGAGAAAATGATGTCGCACACAGAAAACCGCAAGGAGACGGTTGAATCTTCTGACCCTTAGACAATCCACTAATATTGCAACATGGAACGTCAGGACCGTGTATGCAGAAGGAAAGACAGCAGTAATAGCAGATAAGGTACAGAATATCTCTTCTGGGTCTGTGTGAAACCAGATGGCTCCAGTCAGGGCAGGTTAAACTGGCCAGTGGTGAGTCCATATTGTACTCGGAGCACCCAGAAGACTCTACATCACATACCGAGGGAGTAGGGTTCATGCCATCCAAAAAAGCCCAGAGGACCCTCATCAGCTGGGAACCTGTCAACTCAAGGATGAAATTAGAGCCAAATTTCATACTACGCATAAAAAAAATAAACCTTCAAATAGTACCATGCTATGCCCCTACCAATGATGCAGATGATGAAATGAAGGACCACTTCAGGAAACAACAACAGCTAAGAGCTGATAATGGGCTTGGAATCATGAATGAAACTGGAGAAAGATTTTCAGCAGTCTGTGCAAACAACAACTTAGTCATTGGAGGTTCAGTTTTCCCACACAAAGACGTCCATAAAGCAACATGGGTTTCCGCTAACCACACAACTGAAAATCAGATCGATCACATCTGTATAGCTGGAAGTTTAGGTGCTCACTGCTGGATGTCAGAGTGAAAAGGGGAGCTGACGCTGGGTCTGACCATCACTTAGCAAGAACCCAGATGAAACTGAAATGCATGAAGCCCAGAGAAGGAAGAGTTCAATTCAACATACAGCAATTTCAAAATATAGGCACATTGGCACTATACCAAGTCACATTACACAACCGGTTTCAAGCACTATAAGACCAAGTAACAGAAACCCCAAGATCACTGGAGGAGATATGGAAACGTACAAGAAAGTGAGTGAGAGAATGGAAAAAAGGAGGCAGTTAACAGATGTAAAACTAGAGCAAAAAAGGCAGCTGCACAGAAAGAATATGAAGCAACAAACAAGGAAGTGAAAAAAAGTGTCATAAGGGACAAAAAGAAGTACATGGAGGATTTAGCACAGCAGGCAGAGGAAGCAACAAATTTTATTTTTAAAGGAACTTTATTTAACCACAAAGAAGCTCACCGGCAAATTCAAACAAGCACAAGTGCACATTAAGGACATAAACGGTACACTCCTAACAACCAAGGAAGATCAACTTCAGAGATGGACTGAGCATTTTAGAGAACTGCTCAATAGGCAGCCCCCTCAACTAACAGCAGTGATTCCACAAGCTCCAAACTTGCTGGAAACAAACTGCAACCCCCCACTAAGATGGAAGTTAGGAAGACCATTAAGGCCTTGAGAGCGGGAAAGGCAGAAGGGCCGGATGAGACACCAGAAGAAGCCCTCAAGGCAGACATTGAAACCTCCACCTCATGCATGCTATCTGGGAGGAAGAAAAGGTCCAGTCGGATTGGAGAGATGGCAACATTGTAAAGATCCCCAAGAAAGGAGACCTCAGGGACTGCACAAACTACAGAGGAATAATGCTCCTTTCAACACCAGGGAAGGTGCTCAACCACATTCTACTGGGGAGGCTCGAGAAAGCGGTCGATGAAAAACTGAGGGAAGACCAGGCTGGCTAAATTGCCATCCTCAGTTATCATAGAGCAATCCATAGAATGGAATTATGTCAGTTTCATAGATTTTCAAAAGGCATTTGACAGTGTAGATCGTGAGGCTCTGTGGAAACTGATGGCACACCATGGCATCCCACTGAAGCTCATCAACATCATCAAAAGCACCTACCAAGGGATGCAATGTTCTGTTCTCCACAAAGTATGTAAATCAGAGGCCTTTGAGGTCCTGACTGGGGTGCGGCAGGGATGTCTACTCTCGCCCTTCCTCTTCCTCCTCTGCATAGACTGGACCATGAACTAAGTAACCAACAACAGCAGAACCGGCATACAGTGGAGCCTGACCGAACAGTTAGAGGATCTTGATTATGCAGATGATTTAGCACTATTGCTGCCAAGCTTGGGCTCAAGATCAACATACTAAAAACAAAAGTCTTGTGAGTCAACAACAAGAACAATGCACCAATAACTATGGACCATAAGTATTTAGAGGAGGTAGACATTTTTACATACCTTGGGAGCATAATTACTGTGGACGGAGGAACAGATGAAGATACCAAAGCAGAATAGAAAAAGCAAGAACAGCATACAACATCTTAAACAATATCTGTAAAAGTAAAAACTTATAACTTAAATCCAAACTGAAAATATTTAATTCCAATGTTAAATCCATCCTGTTGTACGGATCGGAAACATGGAAAACTACCACTAACATACTCAATAAACTACAGACATTCATCAACCGCTGCCTCCGATGCATCCTACTACTGGCCAGACACCATTACCAACGCCAACCTGTGGGAACGCACCAAGCAAGAACCACTAGAGCTACAAATCAAGAGAAAGAAGTGGAGCTGGATAGGCCACACACTCAAAATAAATCAATCACTAAACAGACACTAACATGGAACCCACAAGGCAGGAGAAATAGAGGAAGACCTAGAACCACTTGGAGAAGAAACACAGAACAGAATGAAGATGAAGACAGTGGGACTGTCATGGCAACAACTTGACGGAAGGGCACAAGACATGAGAGGATGGAGGGTTTTCGTTGATAGCCTATGCTTCTTAGAGAATACTATATACAGGTGCAGCTCAAAAAATTTGAATATCGTGAAAAAGTTCTATATTTTTTGTCACTCATGTCAGAAAGTGAAACTCATATATTATATAGATTCATTACACATAGAGTGAAATATTTCAAGCCTTTATTTCTTGTAATTTTGATGATTATGGCTTACAGCTAATGAAAACCCAAATTCAGTGTCTCAGAAAATTTAAATGTTAAGCGCTGCAATTTCTACATGGTGAATACAAAATGTATAAAAAATACCCTTTAATAAAAGTTGAGAATCTAGGTACACTTTAACCACATGTGAATTGTTTGATTACAAAGTACAGAGCCAAACCAAGAAAAAATATGTCTTTGTTCCAAACATTATGGAGGGCACTGTATATTAAGAAAGTACAATTCCAGATATATCCACATGAATGTATATACACAAACACATAGAGATACAACACTTACCTGCAGAGGACAAACATGGCTATAAAACAGGCAAGGGGGTTAGCAATATTTCCAAGGACGACTGAGAGGTGAAAGGTCATGGTACCATAGGGTAGACAGGAAAAGCTTTGTACTGAGGGCAGTATTCCATTTGTTAGAGCATTTGAGATGCCCAACAGCACAAGTAAGTAGATGTTGTGTGACGTCCAGAAGGTTTCAGTAGTAAGGGGCTTCACCACCTCCACCTGGTCATTTAACCCTTCTGCGCCTCCATTCTGTAGAGGGTGACTCTCCTCAAACTCCTCTCTAGTAGTAGAGGGGCCAGCATTTTTAGCATCTTCTGCAGCTGGCTGAGCAGGTATATGGAATGTCAATGCCAGGAAAGAGAGGCCTGAGAATACAAGCATGGCAAACAGGAACCAGAAGAAGTTCTGGGCAGGAAAATTTTCCTTGAAGTAGTATGGCTCCAGGGTGCCATTTTCCGTGGTGCTGTTGAGGCATTCCAGTTTTCCCACACCCTGTCCCAGTGCCACCACACAGGGAAAGAGGGCACTGAGGCCCTGGCCGACAAAAAAGGTACGGATGTACTCTGGAGGAAACTGAAACATGAATGGCAGGAAGGTAACATTGGATGTACAGCAAACAACGGCCAGCACAAATACCAACAGGAGATAAGGCACAGAGTGAAGCTCCCCAGCCACACTGACCACATGGGACCAGAAAATGGCCAGAAAGGCAGATGCCACAATGGCCAGCACCTGAATGATGCGGATAACTAATTGTTCATTCAGCTTTTCTGGTGCAAAGTGGTGTATTACAGTCACAACCACTGGACCAAGGTTTCCAAAGGCAATTAACACAGAGAGGTAGGCAGGCAGGTTCCAACCTATAAGAAAGTTAAAAAATATATGAGTGAGTTATTACATTTGTACAGTACACACATAACTAAAATATCTTGGATTAATATGTAAAAGAAAAAAATCCATTGATAAAATGAATAGATTTTTCAGGACCCCAGAATATAAATCTATAAAACTTCAATTTAGATTTACATTATCAAATACTTGGTGATAGAAAAAATATGCCTAGCTATATTTTACAATTAAAGTCCAAAAGAGGTTGTAAATTAAAACAGAGAAACATAGTTCACACTGACCTTCAGGCAGAACATTGACCATGACTGGCACCTCAACCCACAATGAGTTGACAGAGATCCAAGAGCCCATTCCAAAGAGGGCCACAAGTATGTGTGTCACAGCTCCAGAGTTCCTCTGATAATCTGCCATTTGTACACTGGGAGGGGAAAAAGTTATATACTTGATTCCCTCGGGGTAAACTTTACTGAAGACAAGTTCCATCCTAGTTTACATCTTTAAATGTAAATTACAGATAAATAATCTTCACAATTGCAACATCAAAGAACTTAATTATATTAATTTATTGAAAGTTACAGATTTTTAGGACAAATCCATATTCCATATGGTTGCATGGTGTAACATACATTCATTACATTCTGAACTTTATCTCAAAATTGCATGCACAGTTCCTTAGTCTTAATAACAATAATGAGTTGGTTATTAATGGTTATAACAAGGCTATAGATATAACATTTTTATGTAGACAAAGAATTAAAAAATAATAATACATCCACAGAGCTTGCTGAAAGGTATAGAATAAAAGTATTGCTTTTCCCTAAAAAAAATGTATTGTGAATTTATCATTACAAAAAGGTTTTACGGGCCGCAAAAAGAGTGTGGTGTTTATCTCTGTCTAAGATGTCAGAGTTTGGTTCCCGCCTCTAACAAAACTCCTGAGCCAATAGTATTACAATGTTGGTACCACACCCATCTCTGTATCAGGAGTCTCAGTTGGTTGCCAGTTAGCTTGTACGACAGTGATGGCAAGCGCCTGGCTCCACTGCCGGAGCCCTCAACCAGCAGTAGACCCAAGAAACCCTGGTACCCCTCCCAAGTCCGTAATGACAAGAACCGGAGTAAGACAAGGATCAACATTTGGTTCAGCATTTGGTCGTTGGAGTGAGCTGAAAGAATTGCAATGCTTGAGAAGCGACGCGGAGATGGCCACTTTTCTTCCCAACCGGTAAACGCATTTTCTAGCAAGCGAACTATCAGATGATCAGAAGTGAACTATCAGATAGATGATATAACGTTAGATATTTTCTTCCTTGTTAAGCTGGAGTTTTGACCGTAATTTATTACAGCATGACTGAAAGCATGAGTATTTCAATGGCATTTTGCTTTTCTCTTATCTCACAGTGAGACATTACGGTTTGGTAGCTTGCTAACGTTAACTAAGTTAGGTAGCTAGCTAGCTAGCTAGCTAACTGGTTTGCTAGAGAGAAATCTGACAGTCAAATGACAGCCAAACAAGGCAAACTCTCAATAGTCATCAAACTTGTCCAACTACCTAGGGCAGCCTTTTGGACCGGTTGGTGGTGGGTCAAAAAGTCAGATAGTTAGCTCGTAGAGTTGTATTAATTTCCCCTTTAATGTTACTATGAAGTTGGCTACAAATAATTTCAGTGTTAGTCATATTTTTAAAGCACAACTGAAGTTTGGTAGAACTTTAGGTTGTGTAGTTACCTGGCTGTAAATGACCCTTCATTTCAGTGTCATTTGTTTTTGTTTTTGTTCTTAGCACTGCATACATTTCTCTATATTGGTTTCTCAGCGTTTTTATTGTTTACCTGTAAATCCCTTGAGGAGCTTTTATTTTGAAAGGCCAGAACGGAAGTCACTGTATGGGATAACGCGGGGTACTTGCTACTTGTCTCACTCTACGCACCACTTCTTGCAAGAAAGTCATGAGATATCCCCGCAAAAATATTGATGTGAAATATAAGGTATTTCACATCTGTAGGCCTATGTTGTAATCCAGTTTGATAAGCTTTCGAAGAATTGGTGTTCTTTTTCATCAGTGCCTTATAATTCGTATAATCAATACGATGCGTATAATTCCGTTGTGTTTAACTATAGCTAACGGCAGTCGGGAATTTCAAGTACTTCATATTTTAAGGTGAAGTTCTGTTTGCATGTAGAGTGTCTAAGAAGAAGAAGAAGTCCATGCTGTACAGATTTAGCACCTCAGTTGGAGAGTGAACAAGGTACAAATGTGAATTTATTGTCCACCATGTTTTACGTGCTTTGTCGCTTCTCATTAACACTGATGCTTCATAGTGCTAGCCAAATTTCACGGCTATTTTGTCCCGTTGACATGCACTGCACACTTTGTTTTCCTTTTATATATGTATTTTGCAATTGAACTGAGTCTATACTGTTCGCTATTAGTTATTACTGTAAAACGAAGTTAATTGAAGAATGTTTTTGTTGCATGCTCTATCAAAATATGATTTAAAGGAACATTTCACTGTTTTCTCCACTCAGCTCTTACGTTGTGGAAAGAATTAATAAATTCATGAAACATCAGTTCGAGAGTCCGACCATCTTCCTCCTGGGGATGCTACACTGGCTATGATATGAGTCCAAATGGTGGCGAAATATGTTTGTTAGGTACTCTGTGCTCCCCTGGGGTGATAATCCAGAATAGGGTATTTGTCACTCTCCATTAATTTCTTTGGGGCAGCTAAAACGGTCTCAAAATGACACTTCTAGCATGTATACGACCAGGAAAGAAGTGGATTCTGTCAATAGAAAAAATAACCAGTCCTTGTACATATTTTTTTTTTGTGTAGGCTAATTAAAATTATTTATATTTATTCAATGTTGTTAGCAAGCTACCAGAAGAAAACTACCAAAATGTCGGCAGGTCGGACCATTTAATAACAATAAAAAAATGCGTAAGAGAAATGCTTATTGCTTGTATTGACAGAACCCTCTTAGTTCGCGAGCGTGTATAAGTGCTAGAAGTGTCATTTTGAGACCGTTTTAGCTTCCCCATAGAAGTGAATGGAGAGCGACAAATACCCTATTCAGGATTATCACCCCAGGGGAGCACAGAGCAACTAACGGAGCTATGTCTGGTACCCTGTTTCTCGGTTACAACAGCATAAGGGCTAGGGCTGTGATAGGCCGAAAACATCACGTGTGAGGGTAGTAGGATATAACGTCAGGCGTTATTATGGATCCCACTCACAGAACTGTGATCCCGGCAGACAGGGCTGTGGTTGGAGCGAGATTTGGATGATGGCGGCGAGTAGTAGTGGAGGGAATTCAGAGGATGAGGTTGAGGATTACATGGATGTTGAGGAACGGAGTAGAGTAGCTAGCAAGAGAGGATGAGGAAGAGGAAAAGTGAGGATAGAAGAGCAGGTGAGGAAACCAGGTAATAAAAGTAATAAACTGAATTTGGAGGAAAGTAATTCTGATTGTGAAGGATCGTGATCAGTTCGTAAGAAATTGGTGGGAGAAGAATGAAAAATAATACAGAAATTTAGGCGGGAAGATGAAAATGAAAATATCAAACTAAGTACAGATGAACCTCGATCCAACGGACACCGATGCAACGGATTCCGGATCCAACGGACACAATCCGCTAGAGTGAATATCTGGTCCGAACGTTTAAAACTCCCGGGTGAAGCGAACCGAGACCGCTACTTGAGTAAGCGTCCGCTTGGCGGCGCGCACGTGTTGTTTACAAGCGTACAAGCGTCGGTTTGCCTGGTTGTTGTGCGCTACATATCTCTTGTTATAGTGATATTTTGCAGTGTCGCACCCGGAAAATTTCGTCGCTGCAACGGACAAACGGCTTTAACGGACAACTGCTCCCCCCTATTAGTCCGTTGGATCGAGGTTCATCTGTATAATTGCTTTGACCAGGGAGTTGAAAAAGAAAGTAGGAAACATTGAAATGGCTAAAATCCTTCGAGATGGAAGTTTGTTTTTGAAATGCAAAAACGAAAAACAGAAGAATATGGCGTTGCAGATTGAAAATATCGGCAAGAAAACGTGATAACAGGTGTAGGGAAAAATACATTTCCTGCTTCAATGTTCTTGGATGGTCACCTAACACAATCAGCCTCACTCAAGGGGGGGTTAGAAACAAAGCCTGGTGACGACAGCACTGCTAGGGTGTGAGACGGAAGTTAGCCAGCTTACCTAGGTGACAATAACCATTTGGTTCCCTCCCACACAACATACAATGTCCATTTGTTTGCTTGTCACCCAATCAGGGACAGGAACCTGCATTCTATGTCAGCATTTTATTTCAGGTTTTGGGTATAAAGCTTGTACCCCACACAACACGATTTTGTGATTGACCTGCCTTACTATTACCCGGTATCTTGTATACTGTAATGAAGAATATTTTGCATTGTAATTAAATTGCTATTGACCTAAACTTTGGAACTCCGCGTTTTACTTTACAAAGGACAGAATTCCTACACAGGCATACCAATAGAAGAAGAAATTGACAAAATTGCAAAGATTATCGAAGGAGGAGAATTGAAGAGAATTAAGAGACTGTTTAGAACAGTAAATGGACGTAAAGAAAAGAGTCTATCAGTACTCGTGGAGTTTCAGGGTTCATTCTTACCCGAAAGGGTTAAAATGGGCTATATGAGCTTTAGGGTACGGGCTTATGTACCACCACCGCTTCGTTGCTACAAATGCCAGAAATACGGGCATATTGCCGCAGTTTGTAAGGGGGAAACAAAGATGCGCTAAATGTGGAGGAGATCATAAGTATTAAGAATGTGGGGATAATGTGCAAGCCAAATGCTGCAACTGTGGAGGTGCTCATAGCGTGGCATATGGAGGATGTGAAGTTAAGAAAAGAGCAATGAAAATTCAGCAAATCAAAACACAAAATAACATAATATATGCAGAGGCAGTAAAGAAAGTGCAAGGAGAAAGCAGAGTTGAAGAATCAGAGAGAAACTACCAACCTTCTAGATTTGAAGTGCAAGGAGAAAGGAGAGTAGAGGATTCTGAGAGAACAATCGTTAACCAAACTTCTAGAGTTTGGATGGAACAGAGTAGTCAAACTAAAGGGTTGAGTACTGAAATTTTTTATTATTAATTGCCTATGTCCTCAATTGTTCAGACCAAGCTAAAAGCAAAACAGAAAAAATAAGAATAATAGTTAAGGGAGCGGAAAGGTTCTTGGAGGCGAAGGGTCTTTCTTGGGAGCAAATTCAAAAAGAATTAAGTCTGACTCAAAGTTAGGAAACAAGTTCTAAAGGACCTATGTAGAAATTTATTTCGAGATGAAGAGAAGAGATTCAAATATGATTTAAGAGACGTATTATAAAGATTGTTTGGTATAATTTTAGGTTTTATTAGTTTCATTTATTTATAATTTTTTAAATAGATATAGACCTAAGAGAAATGTACCCAGATAGCAAGCTGTTCGCGGTCCGCCATCTTTGAGTGGCCATCAGAATATCTCTTTCGGACCTCCTGCGGGGAACTGGTGACAAACTGCTGCGGTGCGTGTCTATGGTGTAGCTCGTGATCTAACGGCGGACCACTGGTCTGGCAGGCGGCTTCACAACCTCCAATTAGTTACACAGTCACTGGCTCAGGTTTAAAAGCTAACAGACTTTTTCAACCAAGTAACGACTAAACGGCGGTCGTTTCTGGTCGACACACTGTGGTTCAACTTCGTTGTAAGTTAAGTAAGTTTATATTTCTTAACATTGTCAGCTAATGTTATATATTTTCTTTGAAGTTTTATAAGAACTTGAGCTAATGTAATTAAGTTAACTACAATAGGCCATCTAACGTTATATTAATAAACTACATTCTAACTAGCCAATTTAGCTGTGGTTAGCCAAGTTAACGTTAACATTAATGTTACTGGTAACTTCTAACTTATGTGCTAACATCAGATGTAATTTATATGTTTGTTAGATTTGTGGACGACAATGCAAGGCAAATTTTTCCCATATCACACGTCAATAATTTTAAATCTGAAAGGAAAAGACTTTGACAAAAAGAAGAAACATCTCATCATACTCTGGGAAAAATCCCCCGCGACACCGCAAAGGTTTTTCTAGCTCCAAAGGATACACTTTAAAGCTTGCAGGTAAGATGTAGCAATCACTTCATCATGTATTTTTGGATAACCATGAATTAAGCCGTGTATAAAATATGAAACCTCTAGATAAAAAAATGTTTTTTAATCAAATAATAAACAATATTCATACTCTCATCTTTGTATGATATGCTGTTTTGGGTGGGTCTCAGCCTCATTTCCTTAATATTTTCACTAACTTTCATCATAAAAGATAAGAAAGTTATTGATAAATCAAAAAACATTCAACTATTAGGATTAAAATGAAAGAATTAAATGAAAATACAAAGAAAATGGAGACAGAGCATTCAAAATTAGGGCAACTAAACATCTGCCTTCAAGAGCAGTTATTAAAGAAAACAACTGGTAGGTTTTTTCCTTTTTTCATGTATAGTTAATGTCTTAATTGTTAATTAAGCTAGACCTTTTCCCTTTTGGAGAATTATAAGGGACTGCTGTTAGTAATATCTATGCCATAAATTAAGAAATATTTAAAGAAATGTGCAGTGTATATGCAGGTGTAAATGCTACCAGCTATTTAACCAGTAGAACAAAATCATGGACATTATTGAAATGTAGGCGGAGCCAGCACATGAAATGTCAATTTTGAATTACAGTACATTGATTGTATACTACGTGTATCTCATACTCCTGGAGGCTAACCATTTTGTTATTGGATTTCACATGCAGCTGTTTATGTGCTTAATTGTTGATGCTTCTCACACAAGACAATATATTTGTACATTAACTAATATTTAATATCTTCACAGCACTCCACAAGAAACAAAGAACCATATTGTGATTCCAGGGATCTTGAGGTAGAGCCCCAGATGGAGAATACCATTAACTTGGAGAATGATGGAAAGATAAAATATAAAAAGCAAATAAATTAAATAAGTAAAAAAACATAAAAGTAGAAAAACTCTTCACTGAAGTAGAGCACTAAAGCCAGTGTTTCAGTTCATCACTAACCCAAGATCTATTTTTGCACACAAAAATACCTAAAATTATTCTGCTGATGTTCGGAGAGACTAAATAGAAATTCGGCCCTTGTCTTGATCTGAAGTTTCTTGTTGAAAATGACTCGTACACTGGTGCCCATTAACATTGCAAGGATGCAAGTAGATGAAAATCTACTGTAATCCAGTCATTAAATAGCATATTTACAGTGCCCTCCATAATGTTTGGGACAAAGACATATTTATTTCTTGATTTGGCTCTGTATTCCACAATTTTTGATGTGTAATCAAACATGCGGTTAAAATGCAGATTCACTGCTTTTATTAACCCCTTCGCGCAGACTGCCTAGTGGCCATGCCTAGTGAGATTGCCCAACTAAGGCATTTATTGCTCCTGCAACCAAACTATGGGCCCTATTTTACACCCGGTGCAAAGCGGCGATAACCCAAACACAAGTGTCTTTGCTAGTTTCTGACCAATAGACCCTTTCGTAAACAACTATGACGTAATGCGCATACAGATGCTAACTGGATGCAGAAAAGCTAACAAACTTCTGTCAAGCACAGGCAGTGTCCAGCAACTGGAGCTGCATTTCCTGCATTTGTCTGCTGCTGCTGCTGCTGCAAACTCTGCATTGCCAGACACTGCTTGTTATCTGAAGAGACTACAATGAATTGTTGGTTTTCCATTAATTAACGTTAGTTGCTTCCAGGTGAAGTGACTTCTAACTGTTCTTGGCTAGCTAGCTAACCTCTACATTTTTACCACATTGACTCAATATCAGCACGGCCGCCACAAAATAAAAAGTCAATAACGGAATTTATTTAGGAGATGTGTGTTTAGAGAGGCACAGTCATCACAGATGAACGGCCGCATTGACATCAACAAGGCAACGAAAGGTAGCCTAACTTTTTATTCATCCCCAATGATAAAGAAAACTTTATCTCCCTCTTCGCTGTCCACTATCGCAATTTCTCTCCCCTCGGTCGACGATCGCAATTTAAATTAAACCGTCAATGGAGTGTAATGGCTAACATTAGGCTACTGTTACCCCCAACGCCTATAAGCTAACGTTAGCTATACAACATATGCCACCACCGCAGATAACCTCAATGTAAACTTATTGTACGTCGCTTTGGATTAAAGCGTCTGCCAAATAACTGTAATGTAATGTAAACAATGGGGAAATTTAAAAAAAACTCAAACACACAATGCACATAATCTAACTTTGACTATGATAGATCACCAGCAACAGTATCCACAATAACGTAGCAATTTAGCAAGGTATTTTGCCTGATATGAAGTGTGCACACCCGGGTATTAGGCTATCAATATGAATCTGCCCGGTGAATTGCTTGAATCCGGAGATGCTGAAGGTATCCTGTAAAATGTAAGTCTTATTGTTTTGGCACCCAAAGACGCAACAAGTTGATGCCATTTTAGCAGTTTGTTTAATTTAGAAGCAGCTAGCTATCTATAAATGTGCGGTCTCATCGGCTGTTTGGAGGAATAACAGATTGTTTTGCCTCCAGTTACAGTGCACGCGCATGTTGTTGTTGTTATGATGTTGTCAGTAAAAGGGTCTATACAGTCATTTTAACGTCCAGCGCTCACGTTGTTTAAATAGTAAGTGAACTTGCACCCATAGCAAGTGAACAGGGTGGGTTGGTTTTAAGATGAGGTGTGGCCAGGATAAAAGTTTGGCGTATTGCTATTTTGAGGCAGCAAAACAGCGTTTGTGCTAAAACCACCACAAACCTGGTCTTACAGAAAAATTTAACTTTGGGTTGTGTCATTACCTGGCCATGATATGAGTCCAACTGGTGGTGAAATATGTTCATTAGTTGCTCTGTGCTCCCCTGGGGTGATAATCCAGAATAGGGTATTTGTCGCTCCATTCACTCCTATAGCGCAGCTAAAACTAGTGCTAGAAATAATAAAGCTAAAAATAGTGCTTTAAGTCATGTCACAGTTGTTTCAATGTTATTTTAACAGCACAATATTAAGATATAATATAATATGCGTGTACATAGGCGTGTGCACAACGCGCGTACACCCTCCTCCTGTCTGTTATAGCCTACACAAGGGCGCGCACAAAACCTGCATAAAAATATCAAGATTACAATGTGAAATATTATAGCGTAGGCTATATCAAAAAATCCATCAGACCACATACCTGTCCCTCAGCGAAGGGAGTCCTGTTTGGTTTAGTTTGCCAAAACATCTTTAGGAAACAACATAGCCTATCAATGTCATTTTCTGACATTATAATAAAATGGCAATGATAGCTAGCTTGATCTACGATGTGTCCCTACTCAGAACAGTGACAGACGCAACATTGTTTCCTCCCTTGCTGGCTGGCTCCGCCTACGTGCGGAGCCAGCCAGCCATCAAGTGGGTGTGTAATTTACACACCCACTTGATGCCACTGTAGTCTTTCGAAAACTTTCGGAAATGTTAGATGTACGGTATATGTCAAAATTACGCGTACCTCTACTTTATATTCAAATATCTCAGTACAGCATTTCTTTGGCCAGCCACTTAATTAGTTGTGCCTTGATCTGTTAAATAAGGTTAATGTTTTTTTCCGGTGGAACTGCCCTTTTAAGGGAATAGGATATGACATTTTGATTGGTTTATTGCATGTTAAGATAAAATCCTAACGACCCCATCTCTACCCAAGACACACCTATAATTAATGAAGAGGTTAAATTCAGCCCATTTCCACCTTGCACTGTACTTAGAGCTCAAATAACACACCGTCTAACTAGCAAAAGTGGACTTGCGCCATGCACTAACATCGTCAAGATAGACCCTTATGAGTGGAAAAGGCAGACAATCCGTTTGAGAATACAGCCTTTATAACGCTAATACACCATTTGAAATGTAATGCGTAAAGACAACCCATTTTTTTTACCCAATAGAAAGCATTATAACCTTTGCAACAGTGTTGTGCATTGATAGACTAATATTCAATGTTTTAAGATTTTAGGAATCTAAAACTGGAGTACAGAACCAAATGAGTAAATGAAAATAATATGTATTTGTCCCAAACATTAAGGAGGGCACTGTATCTTATCATATTTACCTTCAATGTCTTCATAAAATGATCACTGTTGTCATATTATTGCATGTAGAAAAGTTTTTAAATTGAATTTACTATGTAAAACAGCTAAATGAACCCAAATATTAAGGTCTGTGCTTATTCATATTACCTATGTATCCCTATTACTTCTTTACAGATTTGTGGGACCCATACAGCAAGACTGCACCTAAAATATTGTAGTTTATTAATGGAGCCAACTAAAATCATACATTTATTTAATAAAAATAAATAAAAACTTAGGAAAAAAACAAGACTCTTTTCCTGTAATCTTTGACAGGGTTAAGGAACACATTTGGAGGGATTTTGGACAATTCCTCTATGCAGATCCTTCACTTTCTTGGGTTTGCACTTATCACTTGCCCTCTTCAGTTCAGCCCACAGGTTTTTGATTGGATTGAGGTCCGGCGATTGAGATGGCCATTGCAGAACATTGATTTTGTTATCACGGAACCATTTCTGTGTGGATTGTGGGGTATGCTTTGAGTCATTGTCTTGCTAGAAAGTCCACCTATGGCTAAGTCCCAGCCTTCTGGCACAGACAACCAGATTGTCAACCAAAATTGCCTGATACTTGGTGGAATCCATTATGTCATTGATTTTAACCAGTGCCCCTGGACCTCTGGAATTAAAACAGCCCCAAAACATCCCTGACCCACCACCATTATTTCACTGTGGGTATTAGGTGCCTCTCCTTGTATGCATCTTGGTTTCAACGCCAAACATGCCGATGCTGTATCTGACGAAAACGTTCCATTTTGGTCTCATCTGACAACAGTACCTACGTCCAGTCAAAATTTAAATGACGTTTAGCAAAGCGCTTGTGTGTCTTGGGGTCAGAAAAGGATTTCTTCTCGCAACCCTTCCAAAGTACTTGTGGTTGTGACGTCTGATGGTTCTTTTTGAAACCTGGTGACCCCAAGATGCCACTAAGGCCTGCAATTTTTTCACAGTGATTCTTGGGGATTTTTTTGCTTCTCTCAACATCCTCCTCCCTATCATGGGGGACAAAATGTGTTCCTACCTGTCAGGTTTTCAATTGTTCCATATCTTAAGAATTTTAAAATAATTGTCCTTTTCAATTGTTTGTGGAACTACCAGATTTATGAAGGTCTATGACCATCTGTCTCTTTTTAACTGCCAGTTATTTTGTTTTCTTCATGGTGCTGTATGACAAAGGGATATTGTGTGCGTGTTGCCTAATTTTTATACCCTAATGAAACAGTAAGTGATTTGATGACACAATATAGTTTCTTAAGTCTTAGACTTAGATAAACTTAAATACGTGGAATTTCATTCCTGCTTTAGCTTTGGTAGATTATATTTCCAATAATCTTTAGGGGTGCCATTCATTGTGAACTTAATTTGGAAGAAATAGATTTTTAATTAAATGATTTTGGTTGGTTCCATTGAAACATTAATAAAATACAGTATTTTTCACGTTGGCATTTTGAGTTTCACAATAATGTTATTATATATTTTTTTAAATAGTATTTTAGTGCATTTCCAGTCAGGGGTGCCAGTAATTCTAGAGCCCCACTGTTGATGTTGTAAAGCAGTTTGTGTTTTTTACATTTGTGTATTTTTAGACATAGAATATTCTAATTAAGTATTTATCTCCTCGTGAGACAGAGATAAAACTGGGAACGAGGTTAGGCACTGCTGCACAATGGCGAGTTGGTCTCACAGCGACGATCGGCGCTGCTGCACAACAGCGAGTCGGTCTCACAGCGACGAGAGGCGGTCTCAAACACAGTCTTGCCTTATTAATCCGTTATTTGCAAGAAGACGAACTTGAGCAGCAGAACAAACATTATTTTGCTAACAGCAAGCTAACTCTAGACTGTAAAAATACGAACATGTCTATTTCTCTAACAGATATATATATATATATATATGTTCGTTTTTATTTTTCAACGTGCGATTTATTCGTGCGAGTAAATCGCGGCCAGTGTGTCACGGCCTTAAATCGCACGTTGAAAAATAAAAAACGAACTCCCGTATTGTTCATAAAATCTTGCACATCAAACGCGAAATGTCCTTTGCGAAAAAGCGGCATTTAATTTATTCGCAGCAAGTTCATTTTTTTGTGAGTTTTCGTTTGCGAAACTATTTATCTATCCAATCATAACAAGTTTCCATGACTGACGTCACCGCACTGCCACAACAAACTCCAACATCCAATATGGCGGACCAACTGATTTTATATGTGTCACAGTATAGCGTCCTCTTTGATAAGAGACATAATAGTTACAAAGACAACGATTTGAAGGACAATTTGTGGAAAACCATAGCCGAGCAAATAGGCTATGAAGATGGTGGGTTTATAGCTAACTGGTTGCAATACGCACAACTTGCTATCTGATGAGCTCCCACAGGTTATTAGCATTGGCTTAAAAGTCGTCTCCAGCTATTTTAGCCAGCTAACGTTAGCTAACCTTTAGATCTAACGTTAACGTTGATAGCAGTTCATGTAAAGAAGATAACAAGCCAGTGGCGATTACACACAAACATAGCTACACGATACGTAGGCCTATTTATTTTATTTTTTTGTTACTTTAGGCGAGTTCATGTAGGCTACGCTGTCACCGGCTGGGTTGTTTGCCTTGGTGAAAACAAAGGATGAAAGCTAGCGAACCGCTATATGTGATATTGTTTCGTGGATATTTGCCGTAGTAATTGTGGGCTATAGGCAAACCGAAGGAGAAAGACGACACGTAGTCTAGCTACCGGGTCTGGCCAGGGGCAGCCACTGCAGTGGAGGGAGAGAAAGGGGGAGGAAGAGAAGGGCAGGGTAGAGTAGCCTATATGAAATGTTTTTGCTGTCACACTGTTGTCTGTGTGCGTGGCAAATAAAGTTCCCCAAAAATCTTATTCCGACTCCTGTGTGGATTTCCTGATTACTGATAGCCAAGTTATATAAATAACGAGGAAAACAGACGAGGTCTGCCTGTAGCGATCGTTTTGGAGAGAACTCTTCAGACTTCATGAGTTGCTACACTGTATAGACTACGACAAATTTATTTTAAAGATGTTTGCTGAAATGACGTAATGTATTGTTATGTTGTGGTTAACCCTTTATATTAGTGGAAGAGATCAAGAGGCAGTGGTGAAATCTCAGGGACACGTATGTCCATAAAAGGAGGGAAGAGAAGGAGAGCATGTTGTAGACAAAACAAACTTTACATAAGTAAAAACGGACACATAATAAGCTGGGTTCAATATTTTGCCAATGTAATTTAAGCATGCTGTTTTTAACGTTCTGGTAGAGGCAAAAAGAAATACACTTTCGTTCTGTGATGGACCGAACGGATAACAAGGTCGTCATCGCTCGACGAAGAGTAATCCATTTTTATTCGCACGGATTTTCAAACGCGAAAAAGAACACGAGCTTTTCGTTTTTTCGCATCGTTGCAGGTGTGTCAGGATTCTACGCAAAATATTCGCCGACAAATTTTTCGCATTTTCGCCTCGCTTATTCGTTACGTCCCCGATGTGTCACGGCCTTAAGAATCCACATATTCCAGTTTATCTGACAGATCAGTAATTACCTAAGTTACATAACGTTAGCCAGTCAAATGCAGAGTTCTCAACGGGTCTAAAACTTCAAGCACGAACAAAAATAGGCTACAAAGCGCTGGGGCTGTTGAACGTGGGAGGACGGTAGGCTCGAAAAACTGTTCAGTGTTCAGTCGTGGTGAGTGACGTTTACGGAATGTGACCGATTGCTGTCGTAAACCAGTCTATATCCGGTGAGCTCCTTCCATATCTGTCCTCTATTACAAACACCTCCCTAACCTGTGGCCATGTTCCTGATGTTTTTAAGACTGCTCTTGTAACCCCACTCCTTAAAATACCTAGCTTAGACCCCTCTGATGTCAGGAACTACCATCCTGCATCTCTCTTGCCCTTCCTGTCCAAAACTCTTGAACGAGCTATCCATAACCAACTGTCTGCTTTTCTCCACCAGAACAACCTGCTTGACCCGCATCAGTCCGGCTTCAGAACCAGACATTCCATGGAATCTGCTCTCCTGGCCACTGCTAGAGCCTCATCCCTCTCCTCTGTCCTGATTCTACTTGACCTGTCTGTGGCGTTCGACGCGGTCAACCACAAACTCCTGATATCCACACCTGCTGAGATGGGCATTTCTGGCACTGCCCTCTCTTATCAAGTCTCTTGGAAGGGTTTTGTCTCTGCACCCCATCCCCTGTCTACAGGAGTCCCGCAGGGATCTGCACTGGGTCCTCTGCTGTTCTCCATTTATACTCTTTTTTCAGTCATTAATTCACATGGCTTTTCATCCCATAATTTTGCTGATGATACTCAACTCTTCTTCTCTTTCCCTCCCTCTACCCAACAGGTGAAGGAGAGGATATCTGCTTGTCTGGCCAACATCCCTGAGTGGATGGCTACCCATCACCTGAAGCTCAACTTTGAGAAGACAGAGCTCATCTTCGTGCCATACAAGACCTTCCCACTACATGACCTCTCCATCACCGTTGACAGGACCATAGTGGCTGTCTCCCGCTCTGCAAGGAACCTGGGGGTGGTCCTGGACGACTAGCTGGACTTCAAAGACCACATCAGGACAACGGCACGGTCCTGCAGGTTCCTCCTGTACAACATCGAGGATTCGACCATACCTGACCACCTACTCCACCCAGCTTCTTGTCCAGACTATGGTCACCTCACACCTGGACTACTGTCTACTCCCTGCTCGCAAGCCTACCAACCTGCGCCATCCTGCCTCTTCAACTGATCCAGAACGCAGCTACCTGGCTTGTGTTCAACCTCCCGAGCCTAGACCTGAATCCAATTGAACATCTGTGGAAAGAGCTGAAAATGGCTATGTACCGACGCTCCCCATCCAAGAGGAATGAGCAAAATTGTCCAGAAACAAGTGTGCCAAGCTCGTAGCTTCTTTCCCAAGACGCCTTGAAGCTGTAAAAAAGGTGCAGCAACTAAGTATTAGGCTAAGGGTATATACAGATATGTAAACCATAAATAACCTATTTTTGTCAGTAAAATAAAATTGCATATTTTCCAAAAACCTGTGTTCACTTCATCATTATTGGCTATTGTGTGTAGATGTTTGAGGCAAAAAATTAACTAAATCTATTGTAGTATAAGTCTGTAACGTAATAAAATGTGGAGAAGGTGAGGTGTGCAGACTTTTCGGCTTGACTGTATATACAGGTGCAGCTCAAAAAATTTGAATATCGTGAAAAAGTTAAATATTTTTTGTCACTCATTTCAGAAAGTGAAACTCATATATTATATAGATTCATTACACATAGTGAAATATTTCAAGCCTTTATTTCTTGTAATTTTGATGATTATGGCTTACAGCTAATGAAACCCAAAATTCAGTGTCTCAGAAAATTAGAATATTTTTCTTTAACATATTTTTAAAGTATCATATTTAATATTTGGTCGCATATCCTTTGCATGCTGTTACTTCCTGAAGTCTGTGACCAATCAACATCAAAAGACTCTCGATATCTTATTTTCAGGTACTGTTACAAGAGATACTATAACCTCGCTGCATTTTACAGATGACACATGACTGGCGAAATGGCTGTACGTCATCAAGGGTCTAAGGTATCAAATGAGCCCCACACCATCACTCTGCGGCCAGATATGGAGTAGATGTGGATGAATCCCTTTTTTCCCCATAGAGTTCTATAGGAAAATGAGTCAGGAGAAATAACCCTTGCAGTGATCCATCCACATCTACTCCATATCTGGCAACAGAGTGATGGTTTGGGGCTCGTTCGATAGCTCAGACCCTTGATGACTTACAGCCATTTAGCCAGCCATGTGTTCCATACTGTACCAGTGTAATTTACAGCTGAATCTAGTCTCACCCCCAATTCCCATAGAGATCAGTTAAAATGCAGAGAGGTTATAGTATCGCTTGTAACAGTACCTGAAAATAAGATATCGAGAGTCTTTTGATGTTGATTGGTCACAGACCAGGAAGTAACAGCATGCAAAGGATATGCGACCAAATACTATTCTAATTTTCTGAGACACTGAATTTTGGGTTTCATTAGCTGTAAGCCATAATCATCAGAAATAAAGGCTTGAAATATTTCACTCTATGTGTAATGAATCTAAATAATATATGAGTTTAACTTTCTGAAATGAGTGACAAAAAATATTAAACTTTTTCACGATATTCTAATTTTTTGAGCTGCACCTGTATATATTATTGGTCATGGTCTATGGGACCTTAACTATGTCCTGATATAAACGGGTTATAAAATAAATAAAAATCTAAAGCAATATTGATTAAAAAATCGCCGTACAATTACCCAACATCTTGCAGTGTAGCCATGCCTGCCTCCTGAAGACTGTTTCCAATCTGTCAAGACAGGTGCTTGGGGGGTTTTCTTAATTATAGTGAGAATTCTTCAGTCAACTGTAGAGGTCTTCTTTTGTCTACCAGGCCCTGCGATTACTGAGCTCACCTCACCAGTGCTCTTTCATGTTCCAAACAGTTGATTTTGGTAAGCCTAAGGTTTGGCTTATATCTTTTTAGAAAGTCGGAGCATCTGTGTTCTCTCTCGCGCCGATAATGCTCCATCCCATGAGCAAACACGCGTTAAAGGTCAGCATTCACCACATTGTTATACACTCTGTTAAGGTTAGCTGCAGTCAGACATGGAATTTGTCAAATATTATCGAAAAAAAAAAGGACAAAAATACAAATGTTATGTAAAAAAAAATTACACCGATGAACACGGGTGTGGATAGGTGATTAATATGACCAGGGATTTGTTGTGGAATCTAAAAAGATGAGTCTAGAAAATATGGAGTTTTCCGTGCATACAGTAAAACAATCTGGGCACTCTAGATGTATAGAGGGGTGGAAATCTTGAGACATTTTGAAATAGATGGACTTGGTTAACCCCAATTTAGCTCAGGTTTTACCCAGATCCTAGTTGGTTAAAAAACTTTCACTTTTCAACCAAATGAAGCCAGTTTTTCAGCTGAACCCAATAGCCATTTCACCGACATTTTAGCACAAAAATATTTGATGGGGTTTCCATCTCTCCTCACCCAGATGAGTAGCCTCGGCTAGCTATTCAAGCTTTTAAATCATCATACTAATTAATGCATAGGCCTCAATTTTATGGAAATTGATTGATTGATTTCCCATAGTTAATTGAATTTAACAAATGACAAAAAACACCGACAACTTAGCCTACGTTGAAAAATAGCCTATATTGAGAAAGCAGGTAACCTAATAGCCAATGCGATTAGTCTTAATTCATAGAACTATAGGTTTACCAATATTCTCATTTTAGTTTGTTTTTTCTTTTAAAGACAAGGATGCATTCTTTTTTCATTTATCAGGTTAATATTTAATTCTGCATTCTTAATGTTTTCTGCACGGTGCAAAGTAGCCTAAACAATAGGCTATAGGCTGAGGCTAATGTTGGTGTTTAAATATATACTTTTTTTATCTGACATATTCTTAACTTAAGCGTACAGGCGTTTAAAAAAATAATAAGATATTTCGTTTTTTGGTATGGAGTGCGTTCTCTCTCACTAGTGATCGGAGAGCGGGAAATAGAAAACCCGGAGCGGTGTTGGAGCGGAGTGATGACAGAAAGCTTTGAGCGGGGAGCGGAAATTTTCGCCGCTCCGCTCACATACTCTGGTGGGAATCCTTCACGATGTGCCCTGAGCTTGGGCAGAAGGTTGGACGAACAATGCCAACGAGAAAATTTAAGGGGAGTTTGCCGAAAATAACTTAATTAAAAACTATGCACAGCAGCTTTTTAGTGTAGTGGTAACATCCATAAAATGTTGGACAAAGCAAATTCCATGAACATTTTTTAATGAGTTTTTATTCACGTCGACACAGAAAATATGGTCACATCTCAATCAGTTTACAAAAAACAAGAAAATATGTTACAATAGCTAAAATGCTGCAAACTAAAGTACAACCGATTCATAAGAGTTATTCACAAGGAAAAAGGGCACTTACTTAGACTTACTGTTGATCTTAAATGTTCTCATTGCAATATAAAGATCTTAACATCCATTCCATCTTCAAAGATTTACAGGGCAGCATTGCATAAATGTAACAAATACAGAGAACAATGTGGTGAACCACTGCACCCGACATACTTTGAAATTAACTTTAACACTGCAGACAAAGTCCACAATGCAAACGTTAAATGGGAACACCACATTCTTCCTTTGATTGTGTAGATATCTTACTTGCCACATCTTGTATTCAAAACACTATGGCAGCAAGTCGGCATAACCGCACCAGTGACACAAAACAGACTTATCCAGAGTGTGAGATGGATATTTCAAAAACTGGTATGTTGTAATAGGTATTCTTTCACCATATTAGTGGACAGATGCTTGAAAGATGTACACAAAGTAAAATTTTGTCCAAAATAAATGCTGATAATCAAATCTGTAAAATGAAGAAACTGCAGGCAACTAATGATGTTCACCAGAAAGCAACATGCAGGTAGTCTGAAAATACAACTCTGAAAATACAAGTTCACATACAAGTTGCAAATTTCAGCTTTTAGGTGGACATAGCTAAAAATGGCAATAATGGTTTATAAATGCTTAGCGTGTTCAACCAAAAATGTTCCTCAAGATTCATATTTGAATGGTAGCTGCACAACCTGCGTGTTTTTCAAGTAGTAGTAACAAAATTTTTGATAGCATTCTCACTGCCTCGGATTGAATCCGGACCGTGCCAGTGCCAACTGTGGCCAGTAGCTCCACAGGGCGATGCGCAATTGGTGATTGCGTCACCCAGGGAATGGGAGGGTTCAGTCAGACAGGGTTCCATGTGCATTGCTATCTAGCGACCCCTGCTGGTCGATCATGTGCCCGTACAGTACAGTACAGTACACTTATGAAATGTCCCTCCTCCGAGTCATCTCCATGCAATCTTTTCTGTAGTCTGCGGTGTAAAAAGAAGCAGCTGGTGACATCACCTGCCAGAGGAGAACCATAGATGTACAGTTGTGTTCAAATAAATAGCAGTGCGTTAAAAAAAGTGAATAAAGTGCAAATATTTTTTAATAGCTTTTAGTTCCATATTTCAAATGTAGTGGAAACATAACACATTAAATTCCAAATCAAAGCATGAACAAATTGTATCTAGTCTGCGTTATTCTTTTACAGGAAGCAAAGAAAAGGACTATTAATCTGTTTAAAAAAAATAGCAGTGTCGACATTTTTCTCTTCAAACTCAAACACTTACTGTATAAACTGAAGAAATATTTCAAGATTTAACTTCACTTTAAATTACTGAACTAATATTTAGTTGCATAACCATAACTGCTGTGCATCTGCGTTGCATCGAGTTGTCTAGTTGAAACACCCTTCTTCCTTAATAAAAGACAATTAATGACACCTGTTTTTTCACAGAATTAATGAATTCTCTAATTAAACTCCACACTGTTATTATTTTGAACACGCCCCTTTCAACGAATGAGTCAATTACTCAGAACAAGCAGCGTGCATGTCATGACAGTTGGGTCTGTTGTTTTTCTATTACACTACTACATCTACAAGTAAATTATTTGCCATGCTGAAATATCACTACTACTAATAACAGTGGTTCATCAGGTTACTGATGTTGTACTACAATTTTTTTTTTTTTTTTTTTAACACAACTGTATATACTCTCCAGAATCAGCAGTTATTTAAATTTTTTTTATAAAATGTAAAAATCTTATTAAATCTGTACTATGAACATATACTGAAAAGATCCCCACATAGCTGTGGTATATGGCAAGTGTCTCCATACATATTCACATTACGTTCGGATTTCTCCCATTTCAAGTTGAGAATGCACCAATAGTAAAGCCTAAAAGCTGGGCTTTCATGTAGGTGAATTTCAGTCAGACAACATACATGCTAATCAATGTGCACCATACTCAGGTCAAGTACATCATCTAACATATTCAAGGGCCTGTGCTATATAAACAGATGTAAGAAACAGGCACAAGTATTTCTGCTATTTCAATCATGAACAGGAGAAAATTTAAATTCAAAGTTCTCTCTGTAATTTTTGTAGGTGTGCATTCTGTTTTTCCTCAAATTTATTCCTCTGTTGATTAAAGATTTAGTATCTTGACTAGTAGTGTCATGGTGCTGGCTATGTCCCATTTCATCTTCCTTGTTGCACACTGATCTCTCAGTCACTGTGCCCACACATGCATCGCCATTATCTGGTAACACCAGTTTCAGTTTGGCAACCATGTCTGCTAGAGAGAAGCCAATTTGATTCAGGTTCTTGTCTCTCGAACCAAGAATGACTTTCTGGTAACTGATTTCACATCGAATTGCTTCCCGCTTCTGAGCATGACTAGCACCATCCAGTTTGGCTAATAAGTGGTCAACATCTTGTTTGTTTGTACATGGTCCTCCATTCTTAGCAACTGCAACAAGGATTGAATTCCTTGTTGTAATGTCTTGGAAAAGCTTTTCCTTTTCCTTTGGATCCATATCCTCTCTTGGCATTTGTAAATACTTAACCATGCTACTTCCTGGAATATGGCCTTGGCAATGAGCCACCATTTCTGAAGGAGCCGTAGTATTCCCACTTGAAATCTGCACAGGGTCGGTATTACTATGGTCCAACACAATGGCAAAGCCATTACTTTGCAGAATAGAAGAACCATATTGAGAAGCATCAAGAGAATTGCTCATTGGAGCAGCAGCTGAACTGTCCTGCTTTTTGGATTTGTACAGGTAGGCATGACCATAAGCATACTCCCCCATCAAATGTGACACCTGGCAGTTTCTCAGTTTAGCTGATATTTCTGGTGCAGGATCTTGGCAGTAAACACCACCTGGTAAGAAATCCTTCAGATTTGCTTCAGTCACTGCTGCAATCGTTTTCATTATTTTCTCTAGGCACTTTCTGATTAGGGCAGCATACTGGTTTTCAGAATTTGGTCGACAGTATGAAAACACCCCATCAAAACACTTTTCTTGCAGGGGAAACTGGTGGAACATATTGTTCTCTGAGTATTCTGGCAAGAGGAGGAGTGAAGAATCATCAGACCACTGCACAAGGCTTTGATAAAGGCAGTGTACATATCTGTGGAAGTACACATACTCTGCACTGCTCTTTAAAAGCTGCCAATAAGGACCCAGAATTTTACAGTAGATAATGGCAAGAACACAAACAAGAGCCTGTATAACCTGATCACTGGCATCATCTCTGACACTTTCCTGAATGACATTCAGTTGGTCAAAGGTGTTGGATAATGCAGGATCTGAAAAAAAATTTATGATGTCAGCATGATGGTGAACAAGACCTGCAGCCCCCTCAAAGTAGTTGTTGAAGCGATTGGATTGACTAACAGCTAATCTGGAAGGCTTTTCTCTTGCCCAACAAAAATGAAGCCACTGTTTTCTACAGCTGTGCTTGGTTTCACCACGAGGGCTCAAAACATCACAGGCCATTTGGATATAACGTGAAGCTGCACTCTCAGAAAAGTTAACAAAGCTGGAGAATTTAGGATTTTTGTCACGTCCTAGCTTTTCTCCAGTTGACAAAATGATTTCCCTTTCAAAAGCAAGTATCTGCTGTTCTACTGCGTCACTTATCTCATGAAGAAAATGTGCATTGCAGTCGAGGAAATGTAATGGCGCGGTCACTTTTTGAAACGTCTTGACCCTCTCACTAAACTCTTTCATGACAGAATCTTCATTCAACATTAGCAGAAAATGTTTTTGGAGGAGATCTTTGGAAACTTGTTTGGATTCATCCGTTTTTTCTCCATAGACACTTGACAGCTTTTGAAGTAAAAGCATTGAAACATCAAGTAATGTTAAAGCCTCAGCTTTAGCTGCCTCTGGACTTCCTACCGAGCATTTTGTCAGTTCTTGTGTTTCTAAAGGATGTTCACTTGTTGAAGGATCACATTCTTCCTTTACCTTAAGTAAGTTGTTTGTTTGTTTGGATAGAACAGCACAGACGCGTTCAGATTTTACAGCGAACCTATAAACATTTTTTTTTGCATTCTCTTTTGATTTCAGGTTTTCCCCACCATTACTTTGGGAAGGTGAATCGCAAATCATTTTTGATGTAGCCACCAAGACATTATCTGTGTGAAATTGTTCAGTCAGCTTCTCATCGTTACTATATTTTGTAAGAAACCGTTTCTTCATTCGATTTTCACTGTGTGGTTTCCTGGTTTTAACATAAAGAACTTTGGGAACCAGTTCAAATTTAGCCTGAAGAAACTTCTCCATACCATTTCTCCGAGATCTGCTTCTCTGATGCATCTGATAGTCTATCTTTAATTTCTTGAGCTTAGTTTGAAGGAATTTGCAAGCCGTCTGAATTTTGCCATCACTACAAAACTGTGGTTTGAAATTCCTCAACCATGACACCAAAACAATTACATCAATTTCTTCCCTTGAGATAAAATTGCTGAGTTCCAGTATTAGGCCATTCGTGACTTCTGAGCATTTTGCCCTATCTGAGAAGTCTGACATAGCTAACAGATCTGTTTTTCCAATTCCAAGGGTATCACATATTGGACCAACATAATCAAAGTTTACATCTGAATCAAGGAAAATTTCTCTTGCATCTCCACTCAAACTCAAAGCGATCACAATGCTCCTTTCAATCAAACTACGGAAATCAGATGACTGATACATAGAGAAAATATTCTGAAGCCATTTCACAATTTTTTCCCAAGACACTTTGTTGTCCTCTCTCATAAGTCCCACTTGAATCAGCAACCGGTTCTTGCATGGTGATATATCAAAGCAAAGTCTTTCTCCAGACTGTGATCCCAAGAAGTCTTGAACAAGTTTAAAGAAGTTGTCATCTCCTGTAAAAAAAAAAAAAGAAAAAGAAAAAATGTACCAAGATTAAAATGTGTCAATTTGAAATTTGTTTCCACAGCTTTTTAAAAGTCTACGTATATCCATTAATTTCACAGCACACACAATACATTACATTACAGGCATTTAGCAGACGCTCTTATCCGAGGCTCCTACCTGGGAATCGAACCTGCAACCTTTCGGTTACAAGGCCAGTTCCTCATAATACGACCAGCCCTATTATACTACACCTACCTTTTAGCCTCAACTAAAATATGAAGTTGACATAATTACCCATTTATGTCCACATGCCCAGTGATATCGCACACAAGATTTAATTTGGCGAATTTGATACTAAATAATTAAATCTAAGATGTCCTTGTGATAGTTGCAACATTTACAGTTGTTTACAACAGTCAGACTACAAAGCTTTAAAGTGATGGTCAATATATTTAAGAAAATGTGAATAGGTATATTAATATACATCTCAGTCAGCTAATAAACTCAGTCTTGAAAGGACAAGGTATTGTAGTCTAGCTACAAGAATATACTGCAGTATATTTTAAATATATTGTGATAATTTTGATACATTTACAATATACTGCAGTATATTCTTTTTCCATAAGGGAGGGGCTGATTTCATTTGGGATTTTATTCCATTCTTCCCCAACTGAGTAAAGAAATATGCTTCTCCCTAACTTGCTTCATAGATTGGGCAGATTGTACACACTAGTCCTTGTATTCAAGCCATTAGTCTCTAATAAAATGAAAATACCCAGAAAAAGAACTCGGACAGAGACAGTGTAAAATTTTATAAGCCATAGTAAGTTAACTGCAAAAGTGTAAGCTCAACAGGAAGCCAGTTCACCTCTTTGGACTTAAAGAGGAGTTCCACCAAAAAATGATGTTTGATTTGTAGAAAAGTAGCTCTCCTCCTGATTAAAATGAGCTGTCAACTTTCTACCTGTAGTGAAAGCAGGGATCTAGCCCCAAACTACTGCGCATGTACCAGGTACCTGCTTAACTGTGAACTGCAATGGCCAAGGGCGCTTACAGTTTATAGGCAGTGCCAGACAATGACAAAGTCACAATGAATAATGTCACAACTGGAGCCGAGGCAGGGTTGCCAGATCTTGCAAGAGTTTCCAGGCAAACGCGGACTCAAAACTAGTCAAAAATATATTTTTAACTGAAACCACTGCACTTGGAAAGTCCCAATTTGGCTGTAAAGCCGCGGACATGGCAACACCGAGCGAAGGGTCTGGGCATTTTACTGCTCATCTTGCACATACCAGAGGCCATGTTACTCGCTGGCAAGTTAGCCACTAATGTAACAGTTCTACTGAAAAAAGAATAACCCACCACCATTAGCTCGAGAAAAACGGGGGAAATACAGCTGGTATCGTGAATCATGTCAGCTAGCCTAACGAGAAGTCTGCAAGACTTATTAAATACTCATCCCTTTAACCTAGGTAAATGAGTGGTGTAACGTTAGCCTACATGTGGTAACTACCGCAATTCCAACTAAAATGGAAATGTTTGCTACTGGGCAGTTTCATGCCGTTCAGCACAGGATAGCCTATTCGGGCTCAAAACAGAAGCCTTCCACCTACAAAAAAAAAAAAAATCGTTTGACTAGTCAGCTCGCAAATGACTGTCTACTTTTCATGGTCATGTATCATAATGTAGTTGGCATGGTTCCTTACCGGGTGATTCAATAAGGCAGAGCAAGACCGGAGTATCATTTGTCCACTCTGTAACCGACAGCACTCGAGTCCTGTTTGGTTTAGCTCGCCAAAACATCTTTAGGAAACAACGTACCAGTAATTTTCTGACATTATAATAAAATAGCAATGATAGCGAGCTTGATCTATGATGTGTCCCTACGCAGATCAGTGACAGAAGTTACACTGTTTCCTCCCTCGCTGGCTCCGCCTACGTGCTGATGTAATTTACACGCCCACTTGACGCTACTGTAGTGGAAGTGGCAGAGGTGTACTTCATTTTGACGTATACCTCAACCAAATGTCCTACTTTAGCTGTAAATATTTCCCTTCACATATTGTTTTGGCCAGTGAAAAAGACTCAATTAGTTACGCCTTGATCTGTTACATAAGGTTACTGTTTTTCGGTGGAACTGCCCTTTAAGGACTACCCTCATCAGTTTGTTCTGAACTTTTTGGAGCTCGTCTTTTGTTCTTTTTGTTAAACCACTGTACCAGGCTGTGCAGGTGTAATCATAGTGGCATTAAACTAGTGATGTAGCTAATGTCTACATGGTCTCCTTATCAAAAACCTTGTTTTTAAATGGACCTTCCCAATAACAGAAAGGGCCATAGTTTCAACTGTCATACATTGGTCCAGTTCATATACAAGGGAAGTAACAGAATATTTTTCTTTTATCAGTGTCCCATGGCACAACAGAAAGCTGGCCGAGTCTCTTAATTTATGCCTTGATCCAAATAAAATAGATTCTGCCTAAGTGCAAAGATAACTTATTGTCACATGGTCAACTAATTATTTTGGAGCTCAATGCCAATGAATATTTTAACTATTTCTAAACACTTTCCTGACACCAACAGTGCTGAATAATCCGTAATACAAATAAATTACATGAACAAGCTCCATGTCATTTATATACAAACCCCAATTCCAAAAAAGCAGTGCAAAAATGCTAATAAAATCAGAAAGCAGTGTTCTCCTTTACATATGTAGGACCTCTAATGGACCATATGGCTCATCCTGTAAAAAACATCCTGGGCCCAGGAAACTTCAAAGGGCTAGCCCTGAGCAGGCAATGGGGGGATAGCTATTAGAGGTGTAAGTGTGTGTGTGTGTGTGTGTGTGTGTGTGTGTGTGTGTGTGTGTGTGTGTGTGTGTGTGTGTGTGTGTGTGTGTGTGTGTGCGTGTGTGTCAACAGGGGTGTCATGACAAACCTCATGCTGACCTACCTCATACTATAAGGATTCCATACATTAAAATTGGTTAATACACCTACGGGCACTACGTGGACATTCTGGGCCAGGCCATACCAGAATAAAGCAGAAGCCAGAGTGGTACTGCTGGCTTTGTATCTTGGTTTAATTATTGTCTGATCTAGTCTCTCCCATATTAGCTCACAAACATTTCAATAACAGCCAAAGCTGTCTCTCCCCTGATAATTCATTAAGTATGTGTGGGCCAGGAGAAGGAGAAGGGATCCCATCCCCCTCTTCCAACCACTTAAATTAGGTCCCATCTTGACTTTTCAGTTGGCATCTGATTCTTGCATCTGGTGCGGTGTTTGTGGTGTCTGGAATTTAACATTTCATCCCTGGACTTTGGTGTTGGCGCATTCTGGGGATGACCTTGGGAGAGACAAGCTGTGGTCTGGTATTATCTTTCATTAATTTCTCATGACTGTAACTCCATATCTGTAGCGTTCATTGTTTGTTAAGGTAGTTGAACCTTCGTCTTTAGTGAAGGTGTTGAATACTTATAATTAAAAAAATCTCTTAATTTTAATCTGGTTGTGAGTTGTATATTTTGATAAAGGTTGATCCAACGGGCTGCCTATCAATGGATTTTGGCAATTTAATTGGCATCTTTTACAATAATTAACTAATTAAATCAAATAAATATTAAGTGTTGGATAAGTGAGGAGTTAACCGTTGATGCCACTCGTGTTCTGTAGTCAGAGTGCCGAGCATTAAACGAGGGTGTTGGCTGTTAAAACGGCTGGATTCAGAAAATACACATTTTACCTAATCCTCACTTCCCTGAAACATATATTAAATTGAAAACTTGAAATTGAATGTTTTACCTTATCAACTCTATTGATTTTTGTAAATATACGCCAATTCCAAATTTGATGCCTGCAACACGTTCCAAAAAATTTGAGACAGGGGCAACATAAGACTGGGAAGGTTGTGGAATGTAAAAAAATAAAAACACCTGATTGGAACATTCCACAGGTCAACCTGTGAATAGGTAACGGGAGATGCTACCATGACTGGGTATAAAAAGAGCATCCACAAAGGCTCAGGCGTTTACGTGCAAGGATGGGTCGAGGTTCGCCACTTTGCAAAAAACTGCCTGAGCGAATAGTCCAAGAACAACGTTTCTCAACCCACGATTGCAAAAAATGTAGGGATTTCTCTATCTACAGTCCATATTATTATTTAAAAATTCAGAGAATCTAGAGAAATCTCAGTGCAAGGCCGAAAACCAATATTGAATGCCCGTGACCTTCGATCCCTCAGACGCCACGGCATTAAAAACTGACATGCTTCTACAGTGGTGTCCAAATAAATAAGTGTGTTTAAAAAAGTTAATAAAGTGCAAATATTTTTTTATAGCTTTTAGTTCCATGTTTCAAATGTAGTGGAAACATTACACATTCAATTCCAAATCAAAACCAAACAAATTTTATCAAGTCAATTTTATGATGTTATTCTCTTACAGGAAGCAAAGAAAAGGAATATTAATCTGTTCAAAAAAATAGCACTGTCAACATTTTTCTCTTCAAACTCAAACACTTCACTTTAAATTACTGAACTAATATTTAGTTGCATAACCATTGTTTTTAACTACTGCGCATAACTACTGCGCATCTGCATTGCATCGAGTCAACCAACTTCTGGCACCTCGAAACAGGTATTTCAGACCAGGATGAACAAACTACATTCCACAGTTCCTGTGAATTTTTGAGTTTTGCTTCAGAAACTGCATTTTTAATGTCACCCCACAAGTTTTCAATGGGGTTGGGGTTGAGGTTGGGTGATTGAGCTGGCCACTCCATTACCTCAATCCTTTTGGTCTGGAACCAAGATGTTGTTCGCTAACTCGTTGTCTTGTTGAAACACCCATTTCAGGGGCATTTCCTCTTCGGCAAACGGCAACATAACCTCTTCAAGTATTTTGATGTATTCAAACTAGGGATGCACATTTTAAGGAATTTCCTTAATCGATAGTTGTTAACCTTAACAAACAATAGTCGATTAATTGATAACATAATATACTAAATATAGCTTATGATATACAGAATACAAAATGCATGTTATATTCCTCAATCAAATATTTATTGTAACATTTGAGAAACAGGCATTATTGCAGCGTAACAAAAATAGAATATGAAGGCGTGTATAGGCTACTTCAACAGAAAAGAAATTGCGCTCCGTCTCATCAGTTGCAAGCGAAACCGTTGCTGCGCTAGCCGCTAGCAGCATTAACATAATCTCGCTTGAAATGGAAAGGCGACAGTTAAACTAGTAGACCTAGCCTAGAACAGTCAACTTAAATCATAGGCTATTATGTTTTGAATAGGCTTCTCATATGCATACTAGATAGACCTACGTATTTTTATTCAAGAACATTTAAGCTACGTGGTCGGGAGCGAGTCGTGTGCGCAGCCCGTTTATTAGCTCTCGAAATCCCACACCGTCAATGGTGCTTATTGGCATCATGTCCTTTTCAACCATCAACCTCAGTGAGTCCTACTGAACTGACTAGCCTATATGAACTGCTGACTATCGCACCGCAGTAGCCTACATAATTGTCAACCGAATCAGTTACTCTCTGCATAGGCTACGGGCTACTCAATAGCCTAATAAATTAGTTAGCAACAATGGCGGTGGTATTAGTAAAATAATATAGCCCGGTCAACTGTTTTTTGGTACAGTTTCACATTTAAAAAAATATAGCCTGCAGTCTTGATCGGAACCTGTAGCCTACCTACTGGCATCTGACGTCCACCCAACGTAACGTTACCGAAAGCAAAACGGTTCAAGCTTTTCTAATCAAAATCACATAGGCTACAGTAGGCTATATTGTACATTGTCCATGTAGGCCTATTCTGTAACTATCAAACAGAGTTAATGAGTCTGCCCGTTATTAAACCATTTCAAATCTGTAATAATGATATTGATTAAATGAAGCACATTCGTGTTTTCTTTTGTATCGAAATAGCACAATAAATGTAGGCTATTTTAAGAAGGCCTAATATGCTATAACCATGTTTTATATAGGCTACACAAATATAACCAATATGTGGCTATACGTTCGTTTCTTCTTTACACTTGAAATTCAGTAAGAAGTTTAGCGAAAGCCATTTTCTTTATTTGTTGTCAGGTAATTTGAGTCTAGATCACGCACTGCGTAAATGATAGCTATTTTAATCTGAAATGCCATTTTAATCTAGTAGCCTACTGACGAACTGGGTGATTAATAGCACTATGCTACATCAGTGCACCTAGCTCAACCCTTTGTATAAGGGCTCCCCCCATAGATGACTGAACATCGACATTCAATTTGGGAGAAAAGAATCATCTGCTTTAAAAAAAAAAAGAGGATAAACTATGGCCCTTGTCACCCTTTTGACAACTTTACCATTTGAAAACGCAATGTTTTACAATAGGATACTTACCACAAAATGGTCAGAACTTGAGAACACACACATTGTCATATATTTCCGTAGTTTCTAATCCATATTTAAAACGCTCACCTGGAGCGGCCATATAAGACTAATCCATAAAACTATATAACTACAAGGAAAAAATACAAAAATTTCATACGAGGTTTATAGAAAAAGTTGATATTTTTTACTTTTTTACTGACTGGAATCATTTTGCACAATACCTACGAATGATATACTGATCTACGAGTAGCTATAGTGAACTGATCATGCATGCTGTTGGAATATTCGTGTGCTTGCGCAACTGACCCCAGTGAACAAATCACATTGTGACTAGAATCTTTGTACTGAACTGAACTATTCGAATCAGTAAAGTGATTCGTAATTTCCACCACTACTCCGCTCGTCTATCGTCACATACCCTCTTTGCCAACACTGAGGTGATGGTAGGTTGCGATCCACTTTGCCCTGACAGCACGGTTGGAAGTACGCTTTTCAGGTGGTAGGCTACATTAACTTCGTGTGTAGGCTCAACTTCACGGCTTACACTAGGCTGAATTTGGCGCCCTCGCGTGGAGACCTTAAACCATGATTACATTTCACAAAAAAACTCCCGTTGAAATAAGACCGCAGATTGTTCAGTTAATTGTTTCATTTGAAATCTTATCGATTAAATTCTTATTAGCAATTAATCGATAGTCGATTAACATCCCTAATTCAAACTGATCCATGATCCCTGGTATACGATAAATAGGCCCAACACCGTAGTATGAAAAACATCCCCATACCATGATTTTTGCGCCACCATGCTTCACTGTCTTCACAGTGTACTGTGGCTTGAATTCAGTACCCGGGGGTCGTCTGACGTACTGTCGACGACCACTTGACCCGAAAAGAACAATTTTACTCTCATCAGTCCACAGAATGTTCCGCCATTTCTCTTTTGGTTAATCGATGTGTTCCTTGGCAAATTTTAACCAATTCTGCACTCCAATGTGTTCTCTGGGCCAAAAGAAAACACAACCTTTTCCCCATAGAGTTCTATAGGCAAATGAGTCAGGAGAAGAAACGCTTAAAGTGATCCATCCATAACTACTCCATATCTAGAGTGATGGATTGGGACTTGTCTGATACCTTAGACTATGGATATTAAAATCTGGACCTCGAATCCAAATCCGGCCATGGTTTTCTTTCTCCCAGGTAATTAACTGAACAATTAGTGCTACTGATTGGCCAGACTGTTCACACCTGACTCCCAGGTAAAGGGAGGGTAGAAAACCAGCAGCTCTCGGACCTCGAGGACCGTGATTTGAATACCAGGGCCTTTGACCCTTGATGACTTAGCCATTTCACCAGTCATGTGTTCCATACTGTATCAGTGTAATTTACAGCTAAATATATTCTCACCCCCACAATTCCCATAGAGATGCATTCAAATGCAGAGAGGTTATAATATCGCTTGTAACAGTACCTGAAAATATGATCTCGAGAATCTTTTGATATTGATAGGTCACAGACTTCAGGAAGTAACAGCATGCAAAAGATATGCGACCAAATATGAACTTTAAAAATACATTAAAGCAAAGAGTTTGAATACTTATGCACATGAAATTTCAGTTTTAGATTTTTAATACATTTGCAAAATTTCAAAAAACCCGTTTTCACTGTCATTATGGGTTATTGAGTGTAGATTGATGGGCAAAAATGGACATTTTTATCCATTTAAAATAAAATCTACAAAACAATAAGGTGTGCAAAAAGTGAAGTGGATTGAATAATTTTTAGTGCAACTGTATATTTGGAATTCAAAATGAATTTGTAAAAATATTTACTACTACGTTCGAAGGCGAGTGGCACGAAAATCCACTCTAGCTCTGCCACACGCCACCCCCTCCCAATAGCCCCTTTCGTATGCATCTTAACCCCTAAATCTTCCTTGTTGGCCTCATGTGTAGGTATGGCTCAAGTGGAAATAAAAGGAGAAACATTCCCGGATAAAGCATGCAAAAGGCTACAACGTTCTTACGTAAGACCTTTTGTTTCAGGCATAATTTCTTTAATAAATACATTAATCAGCCCTCTAAACAATTCTTGCCCACATATGACATGACTTTGTACATACAATATATTGCAGTGGCAGTGTGTTTTTATGAGGGAAATTTGAATATTATTTTTGGAATGGAATAAGCAGTGTTGCTGTACTTGCTTGTAAGAACATTACAAAATTGGCATTATTGCCTCACGAATTGCTTGTATGCTATGCTACTTCTCCCTGGTAAACATCTTTGTCAGGCTCTTTCAGTTTTAAGTTTAGCTTTTTACACAATGTAGCTGGCTAGTGCCACATCAATGGCAGATAACCAAGTTAAACAGCTAGCTATAGGCTAACAGGTTTTTAGCTGGGAAACCATGCTTCAGTTGTTAACGTAGCTATTTGCGATACCTGAGCTACATTGGCTAAAGAAGTTATAAGCTATAACATAAAAGTTATGTAAAAACTATCACTCTTCATCTGTTGTGTTGGTAGATTTGCATCTCTGCCTTTTTTCAGTGAAGCATCTAGCCATTTTAAAGACGAACAAAAATCCCTGAAATTAAAATGAATTGTCCTGCATTGCTTCGGGTAGACATCCTTCTATTTTAGTTGCATTTTACCGAAAACAACGTAAATAATAATAGATTTTTAGCTGATAAACAATGCTTCTTAATGTTCCATTTGCGGGCGTATAAATTAGTTATAGCTATTGCCTAAAGATATGCAAGTTATCTTAAAATGTCTAACTGTGTTTTACATCTCTGCCAAAACTGTTATTTGGCCATTTTAAAGACAAACTAACGTAAAACGATAAAGTTAAAATGAATTGCCCTGTATTGGTTCTGGTAATGATAAAAAATAATAATAGTAGAAGATTACGCACACTGTAAACTCCGGTGGCCTCAGAGCTTATTATATTACCAATCTGAATGGTGGAAATGGTTCGTAGAACAGGGTCCAAGTCGAAAAGAAACAGAATTATCCTGTAACGTTAAACAATGGTCGTAGAAATTGTACAGACCAGTGCACTGGGGGGGGAGGACCTCAAATTTCAGCCTGCAGGCTACATTAACTTCGTGTGTAGGCTCAACTTCACGGCTTACACTAGGCTGAATTTGGCGCCCTCGCGTGGAGACCTTAAACCATGATTACATTTCACAAAAAAACTCCCGTTGAAATAAGACCGCAGATTGTTCAGTTAATTGTTTCATTTGAAATCTTATCGATTAAATTCTTATTAGCAATTAATCGATAGTCGATTAACATCCCTAATTCAAACTGATCCATGATCCCTGGTATACGATAAATAGGCCCAACACCGTAGTATGAAAAACATCCCCATACCATGATTTTTGCGCCACCATGCTTCACTGTCTTCACAGTGTACTGTGGCTTGAATTCAGTACCCGGGGGTCGTCTGACGTACTGTCGACGACCACTTGACCCGAAAAGAACAATTTTACTCTCATCAGTCCACAGAATGTTCCGCCATTTCTCTTTTGGTTAATCGATGTGTTCCTTGGCAAATTTTAACCAATTCTGCACTCCAATGTGTTCTCTGGGCCAAAAGAAAACACAACCTTTTCCCCATAGAGTTCTATAGGCAAATGAGTCAGGAGAAGAAACGCTTAAAGTGATCCATCCATAACTACTCCATATCTAGAGTGATGGATTGGGACTTGTCTGATACCTTAGACTATGGATATTAAAATCTGGACCTCGAATCCAAATCCGGCCATGGTTTTCTTTCTCCCAGGTAATTAACTGAACAATTAGTGCTACTGATTGGCCAGACTGTTCACACCTGACTCCCAGGTAAAGGGAGGGTAGAAAACCAGCAGCTCTCGGACCTCGAGGACCGTGATTTGAATACCAGGGCCTTTGACCCTTGATGACTTAGCCATTTCACCAGTCATGTGTTCCATACTGTATCAGTGTAATTTACAGCTAAATATATTCTCACCCCCACAATTCCCATAGAGATGCATTCAAATGCAGAGAGGTTATAATATCGCTTGTAACAGTACCTGAAAATATGATCTCGAGAATCTTTTGATATTGATAGGTCACAGACTTCAGGAAGTAACAGCATGCAAAAGATATGCGACCAAATATGAACTTTAAAAATACATTAAAGCAAAGAGTTTGAATACTTATGCACATGAAATTTCAGTTTTAGATTTTTAATACATTTGCAAAATTTCAAAAAACCCGTTTTCACTGTCATTATGGGTTATTGAGTGTAGATTGATGGGCAAAAATGGACATTTTTATCCATTTAAAATAAAATCTACAAAACAATAAGGTGTGCAAAAAGTGAAGTGGATTGAATAATTTTTAGTGCAACTGTATATTTGGAATTCAAAATGAATTTGTAAAAATATTTACTACTACGTTCGAAGGCGAGTGGCACGAAAATCCACTCTAGCTCTGCCACACGCCACCCCCTCCCAATAGCCCCTTTCGTATGCATCTTAACCCCTAAATCTTCCTTGTTGGCCTCATGTGTAGGTATGGCTCAAGTGGAAATAAAAGGAGAAACATTCCCGGATAAAGCATGCAAAAGGCTACAACGTTCTTACGTAAGACCTTTTGTTTCAGGCATAATTTCTTTAATAAATACATTAATCAGCCCTCTAAACAATTCTTGCCCACATATGACATGACTTTGTACATACAATATATTGCAGTGGCAGTGTGTTTTTATGAGGGAAATTTGAATATTATTTTTGGAATGGAATAAGCAGTGTTGCTGTACTTGCTTGTAAGAACATTACAAAATTGGCATTATTGCCTCACGAATTGCTTGTATGCTATGCTACTTCTCCCTGGTAAACATCTTTGTCAGGCTCTTTCAGTTTTAAGTTTAGCTTTTTACACAATGTAGCTGGCTAGTGCCACATCAATGGCAGATAACCAAGTTAAACAGCTAGCTATAGGCTAACAGGTTTTTAGCTGGGAAACCATGCTTCAGTTGTTAACGTAGCTATTTGCGATACCTGAGCTACATTGGCTAAAGAAGTTATAAGCTATAACATAAAAGTTATGTAAAAACTATCACTCTTCATCTGTTGTGTTGGTAGATTTGCATCTCTGCCTTTTTTCAGTGAAGCATCTAGCCATTTTAAAGACGAACAAAAATCCCTGAAATTAAAATGAATTGTCCTGCATTGCTTCGGGTAGACATCCTTCTATTTTAGTTGCATTTTACCGAAAACAACGTAAATAATAATAGATTTTTAGCTGATAAACAATGCTTCTTAATGTTCCATTTGCGGGCGTATAAATTAGTTATAGCTATTGCCTAAAGATATGCAAGTTATCTTAAAATGTCTAACTGTGTTTTACATCTCTGCCAAAACTGTTATTTGGCCATTTTAAAGACAAACTAACGTAAAACGATAAAGTTAAAATGAATTGCCCTGTATTGGTTCTGGTAATGATAAAAAATAATAATAGTAGAAGATTACGCACACTGTAAACTCCGGTGGCCTCAGAGCTTATTATATTACCAATCTGAATGGTGGAAATGGTTCGTAGAACAGGGTCCAAGTCGAAAAGAAACAGAATTATCCTGTAACGTTAAACAATGGTCGTAGAAATTGTACAGACCAGTGCACTGGGGGGGGAGGACCTCAAATTTCAGCCTGCAGGCTACATTAACTTCGTGTGTAGGCTCAACTTCACGGCTTACACTAGGCTGAATTTGGCGCCCTCGCGTGGAGACCTTAAACCATGATTACATTTCACAAAAAAACTCCCGTTGAAATAAGACCGCAGATTGTTCAGTTAATTGTTTCATTTGAAATCTTATCGATTAAATTCTTATTAGCAATTAATCGATAGTCGATTAACATCCCTAATTCAAACTGATCCATGATCCCTGGTATACGATAAATAGGCCCAACACCGTAGTATGAAAAACATCCCCATACCATGATTTTTGCGCCACCATGCTTCACTGTCTTCACAGTGTACTGTGGCTTGAATTCAGTACCCGGGGGTCGTCTGACGTACTGTCGACGACCACTTGACCCGAAAAGAACAATTTTACTCTCATCAGTCCACAGAATGTTCCGCCATTTCTCTTTTGGTTAATCGATGTGTTCCTTGGCAAATTTTAACCAATTCTGCACTCCAATGTGTTCTCTGGGCCAAAAGAAAACACAACCTTTTCCCCATAGAGTTCTATAGGCAAATGAGTCAGGAGAAGAAACGCTTAAAGTGATCCATCCATAACTACTCCATATCTAGAGTGATGGATTGGGACTTGTCTGATACCTTAGACTATGGATATTAAAATCTGGACCTCGAATCCAAATCCGGCCATGGTTTTCTTTCTCCCAGGTAATTAACTGAACAATTAGTGCTACTGATTGGCCAGACTGTTCACACCTGACTCCCAGGTAAAGGGAGGGTAGAAAACCAGCAGCTCTCGGACCTCGAGGACCGTGATTTGAATACCAGGGCCTTTGACCCTTGATGACTTAGCCATTTCACCAGTCATGTGTTCCATACTGTATCAGTGTAATTTACAGCTAAATATATTCTCACCCCCACAATTCCCATAGAGATGCATTCAAATGCAGAGAGGTTATAATATCGCTTGTAACAGTACCTGAAAATATGATCTCGAGAATCTTTTGATATTGATAGGTCACAGACTTCAGGAAGTAACAGCATGCAAAAGATATGCGACCAAATATGAACTTTAAAAATACATTAAAGCAAAGAGTTTGAATACTTATGCACATGAAATTTCAGTTTTAGATTTTTAATACATTTGCAAAATTTCAAAAAACCCGTTTTCACTGTCATTATGGGTTATTGAGTGTAGATTGATGGGCAAAAATGGACATTTTTATCCATTTAAAATAAAATCTACAAAACAATAAGGTGTGCAAAAAGTGAAGTGGATTGAATAATTTTTAGTGCAACTGTATATTTGGAATTCAAAATGAATTTGTAAAAATATTTACTACTACGTTCGAAGGCGAGTGGCACGAAAATCCACTCTAGCTCTGCCACACGCCACCCCCTCCCAATAGCCCCTTTCGTATGCATCTTAACCCCTAAATCTTCCTTGTTGGCCTCATGTGTAGGTATGGCTCAAGTGGAAATAAAAGGAGAAACATTCCCGGATAAAGCATGCAAAAGGCTACAACGTTCTTACGTAAGACCTTTTGTTTCAGGCATAATTTCTTTAATAAATACATTAATCAGCCCTCTAAACAATTCTTGCCCACATATGACATGACTTTGTACATACAATATATTGCAGTGGCAGTGTGTTTTTATGAGGGAAATTTGAATATTATTTTTGGAATGGAATAAGCAGTGTTGCTGTACTTGCTTGTAAGAACATTACAAAATTGGCATTATTGCCTCACGAATTGCTTGTATGCTATGCTACTTCTCCCTGGTAAACATCTTTGTCAGGCTCTTTCAGTTTTAAGTTTAGCTTTTTACACAATGTAGCTGGCTAGTGCCACATCAATGGCAGATAACCAAGTTAAACAGCTAGCTATAGGCTAACAGGTTTTTAGCTGGGAAACCATGCTTCAGTTGTTAACGTAGCTATTTGCGATACCTGAGCTACATTGGCTAAAGAAGTTATAAGCTATAACATAAAAGTTATGTAAAAACTATCACTCTTCATCTGTTGTGTTGGTAGATTTGCATCTCTGCCTTTTTTCAGTGAAGCATCTAGCCATTTTAAAGACGAACAAAAATCCCTGAAATTAAAATGAATTGTCCTGCATTGCTTCGGGTAGACATCCTTCTATTTTAGTTGCATTTTACCGAAAACAACGTAAATAATAATAGATTTTTAGCTGATAAACAATGCTTCTTAATGTTCCATTTGCGGGCGTATAAATTAGTTATAGCTATTGCCTAAAGATATGCAAGTTATCTTAAAATGTCTAACTGTGTTTTACATCTCTGCCAAAACTGTTATTTGGCCATTTTAAAGACAAACTAACGTAAAACGATAAAGTTAAAATGAATTGCCCTGTATTGGTTCTGGTAATGATAAAAAATAATAATAGTAGAAGATTACGCACACTGTAAACTCCGGTGGCCTCAGAGCTTATTATATTACCAATCTGAATGGTGGAAATGGTTCGTAGAACAGGGTCCAAGTCGAAAAGAAACAGAATTATCCTGTAACGTTAAACAATGGTCGTAGAAATTGTACAGACCAGTGCACTGGGGGGGGAGGACCTCAAATTTCAGCCTGCAGGCTACATTAACTTCGTGTGTAGGCTCAACTTCACGGCTTACACTAGGCTGAATTTGGCGCCCTCGCGTGGAGACCTTAAACCATGATTACATTTCACAAAAAAACTCCCGTTGAAATAAGACCGCAGATTGTTCAGTTAATTGTTTCATTTGAAATCTTATCGATTAAATTCTTATTAGCAATTAATCGATAGTCGATTAACATCCCTAATTCAAACTGATCCATGATCCCTGGTATACGATAAATAGGCCCAACACCGTAGTATGAAAAACATCCCCATACCATGATTTTTGCGCCACCATGCTTCACTGTCTTCACAGTGTACTGTGGCTTGAATTCAGTACCCGGGGGTCGTCTGACGTACTGTCGACGACCACTTGACCCGAAAAGAACAATTTTACTCTCATCAGTCCACAGAATGTTCCGCCATTTCTCTTTTGGTTAATCGATGTGTTCCTTGGCAAATTTTAACCAATTCTGCACTCCAATGTGTTCTCTGGGCCAAAAGAAAACACAACCTTTTCCCCATAGAGTTCTATAGGCAAATGAGTCAGGAGAAGAAACGCTTAAAGTGATCCATCCATAACTACTCCATATCTAGAGTGATGGATTGGGACTTGTCTGATACCTTAGACTATGGATATTAAAATCTGGACCTCGAATCCAAATCCGGCCATGGTTTTCTTTCTCCCAGGTAATTAACTGAACAATTAGTGCTACTGATTGGCCAGACTGTTCACACCTGACTCCCAGGTAAAGGGAGGGTAGAAAACCAGCAGCTCGAGGACCTCGAGGACCGTGATTTGAATACCAGGGCCTTTGACCCTTGATGACTTAGCCATTTCACCAGTCATGTGTTCCATACTGTATCAGTGTAATTTACAGCTAAATATATTCTCACCCCCACAATTCCCATAGAGATGCATTCAAATGCAGAGAGGTTATAATATCGCTTGTAACAGTACCTGAAAATATGATCTCGAGAATCTTTTGATATTGATAGGTCACAGACTTCAGGAAGTAACAGCATGCAAAAGATATGCGACCAAATATGAACTTTAAAAATACATTAAAGCAAAGAGTTTGAATACTTATGCACATGAAATTTCAGTTTTAGATTTTTAATACATTTGCAAAATTTCAAAAAACCCGTTTTCACTGTCATTATGGGTTATTGAGTGTAGATTGATGGGCAAAAATGGACATTTTTATCCATTTAAAATAAAATCTACAAAACAATAAGGTGTGCAAAAAGTGAAGTGGATTGAATAATTTTTAGTGCAACTGTATATTTGGAATTCAAAATGAATTTGTAAAAATATTTACTACTACGTTCGAAGGCGAGTGGCACGAAAATCCACTCTAGCTCTGCCACACGCCACCCCCTCCCAATAGCCCCTTTCGTATGCATCTTAACCCCTAAATCTTCCTTGTTGGCCTCATGTGTAGGTATGGCTCAAGTGGAAATAAAAGGAGAAACATTCCCGGATAAAGCATGCAAAAGGCTACAACGTTCTTACGTAAGACCTTTTGTTTCAGGCATAATTTCTTTAATAAATACATTAATCAGCCCTCTAAACAATTCTTGCCCACATATGACATGACTTTGTACATACAATATATTGCAGTGGCAGTGTGTTTTTATGAGGGAAATTTGAATATTATTTTTGGAATGGAATAAGCAGTGTTGCTGTACTTGCTTGTAAGAACATTACAAAATTGGCATTATTGCCTCACGAATTGCTTGTATGCTATGCTACTTCTCCCTGGTAAACATCTTTGTCAGGCTCTTTCAGTTTTAAGTTTAGCTTTTTACACAATGTAGCTGGCTAGTGCCACATCAATGGCAGATAACCAAGTTAAACAGCTAGCTATAGGCTAACAGGTTTTTAGCTGGGAAACCATGCTTCAGTTGTTAACGTAGCTATTTGCGATACCTGAGCTACATTGGCTAAAGAAGTTATAAGCTATAACATAAAAGTTATGTAAAAACTATCACTCTTCATCTGTTGTGTTGGTAGATTTGCATCTCTGCCTTTTTTCAGTGAAGCATCTAGCCATTTTAAAGACGAACAAAAATCCCTGAAATTAAAATGAATTGTCCTGCATTGCTTCGGGTAGACATCCTTCTATTTTAGTTGCATTTTACCGAAAACAACGTAAATAATAATAGATTTTTAGCTGATAAACAATGCTTCTTAATGTTCCATTTGCGGGCGTATAAATTAGTTATAGCTATTGCCTAAAGATATGCAAGTTATCTTAAAATGTCTAACTGTGTTTTACATCTCTGCCAAAACTGTTATTTGGCCATTTTAAAGACAAACTAACGTAAAACGATAAAGTTAAAATGAATTGCCCTGTATTGGTTCTGGTAATGATAAAAAATAATAATAGTAGAAGATTACGCACACTGTAAACTCCGGTGGCCTCAGAGCTTATTATATTACCAATCTGAATGGTGGAAATGGTTCGTAGAACAGGGTCCAAGTCGAAAAGAAACAGAATTATCCTGTAACGTTAAACAATGGTCGTAGAAATTGTACAGACCAGTGCACTGGGGGGGGAGGACCTCAAATTTCAGCCTGCAGGCTACATTAACTTCGTGTGTAGGCTCAACTTCACGGCTTACACTAGGCTGAATTTGGCGCCCTCGCGTGGAGACCTTAAACCATGATTACATTTCACAAAAAAACTCCCGTTGAAATAAGACCGCAGATTGTTCAGTTAATTGTTTCATTTGAAATCTTATCGATTAAATTCTTATTAGCAATTAATCGATAGTCGATTAACATCCCTAATTCAAACTGATCCATGATCCCTGGTATACGATAAATAGGCCCAACACCGTAGTATGAAAAACATCCCCATACCATGATTTTTGCGCCACCATGCTTCACTGTCTTCACAGTGTACTGTGGCTTGAATTCAGTACCCGGGGGTCGTCTGACGTACTGTCGACGACCACTTGACCCGAAAAGAACAATTTTACTCTCATCAGTCCACAGAATGTTCCGCCATTTCTCTTTTGGTTAATCGATGTGTTCCTTGGCAAATTTTAACCAATTCTGCACTCCAATGTGTTCTCTGGGCCAAAAGAAAACACAACCTTTTCCCCATAGAGTTCTATAGGCAAATGAGTCAGGAGAAGAAACGCTTAAAGTGATCCATCCATAACTACTCCATATCTAGAGTGATGGATTGGGACTTGTCTGATACCTTAGACTATGGATATTAAAATCTGGACCTCGAATCCAAATCCGGCCATGGTTTTCTTTCTCCCAGGTAATTAACTGAACAATTAGTGCTACTGATTGGCCAGACTGTTCACACCTGACTCCCAGGTAAAGGGAGGGTAGAAAACCAGCAGCTCTCGGACCTCGAGGACCGTGATTTGAATACCAGGGCCTTTGACCCTTGATGACTTAGCCATTTCACCAGTCATGTGTTCCATACTGTATCAGTGTAATTTACAGCTAAATATATTCTCACCCCCACAATTCCCATAGAGATGCATTCAAATGCAGAGAGGTTATAATATCGCTTGTAACAGTACCTGAAAATATGATCTCGAGAATCTTTTGATATTGATAGGTCACAGACTTCAGGAAGTAACAGCATGCAAAAGATATGCGACCAAATATGAACTTTAAAAATACATTAAAGCAAAGAGTTTGAATACTTATGCACATGAAATTTCAGTTTTAGATTTTTAATACATTTGCAAAATTTCAAAAAACCCGTTTTCACTGTCATTATGGGTTATTGAGTGTAGATTGATGGGCAAAAATTGACATTTTTATCCATTTAAAATAAAATCTACAAAACAATAAGGTGTGCAAAAAGTGAAGTGGATTGAATAATTTTTAGTGCAACTGTATATTTGGAATTCAAAATGAATTTGTAAAAATATTTACTACTACGTTCGAAGGCGAGTGGCACGAAAATCCACTCTAGCTCTGCCACACGCCACCCCCTCCCAATAGCCCCTTTCGTATGCATCTTAACCCCTAAATCTTCCTTGTTGGCCTCATGTGTAGGTATGGCTCAAGTGGAAATAAAAGGAGAAACATTCCCGGATAAAGCATGCAAAAGGCTACAACGTTCTTACGTAAGACCTTTTGTTTCAGGCATAATTTCTTTAATAAATACATTAATCAGCCCTCTAAACAATTCTTGCCCACATATGACATGACTTTGTACATACAATATATTGCAGTGGCAGTGTGTTTTTATGAGGGAAATTTGAATATTATTTTTGGAATGGAATAAGCAGTGTTGCTGTACTTGCTTGTAAGAACATTACAAAATTGGCATTATTGCCTCACGAATTGCTTGTATGCTATGCTACTTCTCCCTGGTAAACATCTTTGTCAGGCTCTTTCAGTTTTAAGTTTAGCTTTTTACACAATGTAGCTGGCTAGTGCCACATCAATGGCAGATAACCAAGTTAAACAGCTAGCTATAGGCTAACAGGTTTTTAGCTGGGAAACCATGCTTCAGTTGTTAACGTAGCTATTTGCGATACCTGAGCTACATTGGCTAAAGAAGTTATAAGCTATAACATAAAAGTTATGTAAAAACTATCACTCTTCATCTGTTGTGTTGGTAGATTTGCATCTCTGCCTTTTTTCAGTGAAGCATCTAGCCATTTTAAAGACGAACAAAAATCCCTGAAATTAAAATGAATTGTCCTGCATTGCTTCGGGTAGACATCCTTCTATTTTAGTTGCATTTTACCGAAAACAACGTAAATAATAATAGATTTTTAGCTGATAAACAATGCTTCTTAATGTTCCATTTGCGGGCGTATAAATTAGTTATAGCTATTGCCTAAAGATATGCAAGTTATCTTAAAATGTCTAACTGTGTTTTACATCTCTGCCAAAACTGTTATTTGGCCATTTTAAAGACAAACTAACGTAAAACGATAAAGTTAAAATGAATTGCCCTGTATTGGTTCTGGTAATGATAAAAAATAATAATAGTAGAAGATTACGCACACTGTAAACTCCGGTGGCCTCAGAGCTTATTATATTACCAATCTGAATGGTGGAAATGGTTCGTAGAACAGGGTCCAAGTCGAAAAGAAACAGAATTATCCTGTAACGTTAAACAATGGTCGTAGAAATTGTACAGACCAGTGCACTGGGGGGGGAGGACCTCAAATTTCAGCCTGCAGGCTACATTAACTTCGTGTGTAGGCTCAACTTCACGGCTTACACTAGGCTGAATTTGGCGCCCTCGCGTGGAGACCTTAAACCATGATTACATTTCACAAAAAAACTCCCGTTGAAATAAGACCGCAGATTGTTCAGTTAATTGTTTCATTTGAAATCTTATCGATTAAATTCTTATTAGCAATTAATCGATAGTCGATTAACATCCCTAATTCAAACTGATCCATGATCCCTGGTATACGATAAATAGGCCCAACACCGTAGTATGAAAAACATCCCCATACCATGATTTTTGCGCCACCATGCTTCACTGTCTTCACAGTGTACTGTGGCTTGAATTCAGTACCCGGGGGTCGTCTGACGTACTGTCGACGACCACTTGACCCGAAAAGAACAATTTTACTCTCATCAGTCCACAGAATGTTCCGCCATTTCTCTTTTGGTTAATCGATGTGTTCCTTGGCAAATTTTAACCAATTCTGCACTCCAATGTGTTCTCTGGGCCTAAAGAAAACACAACCTTTTCCCCATAGAGTTCTATAGGCAAATGAGTCAGGAGAAGAAACGCTTAAAGTGATCCATCCATAACTACTCCATATCTAGAGTGATGGATTGGGACTTGTCTGATACCTTAGACTATGGATATTAAAATCTGGACCTCGAATCCAAATCCGGCCATGGTTTTCTTTCTCCCAGGTAATTAACTGAACAATTAGTGCTACTGATTGGCCAGACTGTTCACACCTGACTCCCAGGTAAAGGGAGGGTAGAAAACCAGCAGCTCGAGGACCTCGAGGACCGTGATTTGAATACCAGGGCCTTTGACCCTTGATGACTTAGCCATTTCACCAGTCATGTGTTCCATACTGTATCAGTGTAATTTACAGCTAAATATATTCTCACCCCCACAATTCCCATAGAGATGCATTCAAATGCAGAGAGGTTATAATATCGCTTGTAACAGTACCTGAAAATATGATCTCGAGAATCTTTTGATATTGATAGGTCACAGACTTCAGGAAGTAACAGCATGCAAAAGATATGCGACCAAATATGAACTTTAAAAATACATTAAAGCAAAGAGTTTGAATACTTATGCACATGAAATTTCAGTTTTAGATTTTTAATACATTTGCAAAATTTCAAAAAACCCGTTTTCACTGTCATTATGGGTTATTGAGTGTAGATTGATGGGCAAAAATGGACATTTTTATCCATTTAAAATAAAATCTACAAAACAATAAGGTGTGCAAAAAGTGAAGTGGATTGAATAATTTTTAGTGCAACTGTATATTTGGAATTCAAAATGAATTTGTAAAAATATTTACTACTACGTTCGAAGGCGAGTGGCACGAAAATCCACTCTAGCTCTGCCACACGCCACCCCCTCCCAATAGCCCCTTTCGTATGCATCTTAACCCCTAAATCTTCCTTGTTGGCCTCATGTGTAGGTATGGCTCAAGTGGAAATAAAAGGAGAAACATTCCCGGATAAAGCATGCAAAAGGCTACAACGTTCTTACGTAAGACCTTTTGTTTCAGGCATAATTTCTTTAATAAATACATTAATCAGCCCTCTAAACAATTCTTGCCCACATATGACATGACTTTGTACATACAATATATTGCAGTGGCAGTGTGTTTTTATGAGGGAAATTTGAATATTATTTTTGGAATGGAATAAGCAGTGTTGCTGTACTTGCTTGTAAGAACATTACAAAATTGGCATTATTGCCTCACGAATTGCTTGTATGCTATGCTACTTCTCCCTGGTAAACATCTTTGTCAGGCTCTTTCAGTTTTAAGTTTAGCTTTTTACACAATGTAGCTGGCTAGTGCCACATCAATGGCAGATAACCAAGTTAAACAGCTAGCTATAGGCTAACAGGTTTTTAGCTGGGAAACCATGCTTCAGTTGTTAACGTAGCTATTTGCGATACCTGAGCTACATTGGCTAAAGAAGTTATAAGCTATAACATAAAAGTTATGTAAAAACTATCACTCTTCATCTGTTGTGTTGGTAGATTTGCATCTCTGCCTTTTTTCAGTGAAGCATCTAGCCATTTTAAAGACGAACAAAAATCCCTGAAATTAAAATGAATTGTCCTGCATTGCTTCGGGTAGACATCCTTCTATTTTAGTTGCATTTTACCGAAAACAACGTAAATAATAATAGATTTTTAGCTGATAAACAATGCTTCTTAATGTTCCATTTGCGGGCGTATAAATTAGTTATAGCTATTGCCTAAAGATATGCAAGTTATCTTAAAATGTCTAACTGTGTTTTACATCTCTGCCAAAACTGTTATTTGGCCATTTTAAAGACAAACTAACGTAAAACGATAAAGTTAAAATGAATTGCCCTGTATTGGTTCTGGTAATGATAAAAAATAATAATAGTAGAAGATTACGCACACTGTAAACTCCGGTGGCCTCAGAGCTTATTATATTACCAATCTGAATGGTGGAAATGGTTCGTAGAACAGGGTCCAAGTCGAAAAGAAACAGAATTATCCTGTAACGTTAAACAATGGTCGTAGAAATTGTACAGACCAGTGCACTGGGGGGGGAGGACCTCAAATTTCAGCCTGCAGGCTACATTAACTTCGTGTGTAGGCTCAACTTCACGGCTTACACTAGGCTGAATTTGGCGCCCTCGCGTGGAGACCTTAAACCATGATTACATTTCACAAAAAAACTCCCGTTGAAATAAGACCGCAGATTGTTCAGTTAATTGTTTCATTTGAAATCTTATCGATTAAATTCTTATTAGCAATTAATCGATAGTCGATTAACATCCCTAATTCAAACTGATCCATGATCCCTGGTATACGATAAATAGGCCCAACACCGTAGTATGAAAAACATCCCCATACCATGATTTTTGCGCCACCATGCTTCACTGTCTTCACAGTGTACTGTGGCTTGAATTCAGTACCCGGGGGTCGTCTGACGTACTGTCGACGACCACTTGACCCGAAAAGAACAATTTTACTCTCATCAGTCCACAGAATGTTCCGCCATTTCTCTTTTGGTTAATCGATGTGTTCCTTGGCAAATTTTAACCAATTCTGCACTCCAATGTGTTCTCTGGGCCAAAAGAAAACACAACCTTTTCCCCATAGAGTTCTATAGGCAAATGAGTCAGGAGAAGAAACGCTTAAAGTGATCCATCCATAACTACTCCATATCTAGAGTGATGGATTGGGACTTGTCTGATACCTTAGACTATGGATATTAAAATCTGGACCTCGAATCCAAATCCGGCCATGGTTTTCTTTCTCCCAGGTAATTAACTGAACAATTAGTGCTACTGATTGGCCAGACTGTTCACACCTGACTCCCAGGTAAAGGGAGGGTAGAAAACCAGCAGCTCTCGGACCTCGAGGACCGTGATTTGAATACCAGGGCCTTTGACCCTTGATGACTTAGCCATTTCACCAGTCATGTGTTCCATACTGTATCAGTGTAATTTACAGCTAAATATATTCTCACCCCCACAATTCCCATAGAGATGCATTCAAATGCAGAGAGGTTATAATATCGCTTGTAACAGTACCTGAAAATATGATCTCGAGAATCTTTTGATATTGATAGGTCACAGACTTCAGGAAGTAACAGCATGCAAAAGATATGCGACCAAATATGAACTTTAAAAATACATTAAAGCAAAGAGTTTGAATACTTATGCACATGAAATTTCAGTTTTAGATTTTTAATACATTTGCAAAATTTCAAAAAACCCGTTTTCACTGTCATTATGGGTTATTGAGTGTAGATTGATAGGCAAAAATGGACATTTTTATCCATTTAAAATAAAATCTACAAAACAATAAGGTGTGCAAAAAGTGAAGTGGATTGAATAATTTTTAGTGCAACTGTATATTTGGAATTCAAAATGAATTTGTAAAAATATTTACTACTACGTTCGAAGGCGAGTGGCACGAAAATCCACTCTAGCTCTGCCACACGCCACCCCCTCCCAATAGCCCCTTTCGTATGCATCTTAACCCCTAAATCTTCCTTGTTGGCCTCATGTGTAGGTATGGCTCAAGTGGAAATAAAAGGAGAAACATTCCCGGATAAAGCATGCAAAAGGCTACAACGTTCTTACGTAAGACCTTTTGTTTCAGGCATAATTTCTTTAATAAATACATTAATCAGCCCTCTAAACAATTCTTGCCCACATATGACATGACTTTGTACATACAATATATTGCAGTGGCAGTGTGTTTTTATGAGGGAAATTTGAATATTATTTTTGGAATGGAATAAGCAGTGTTGCTGTACTTGCTTGTAAGAACATTACAAAATTGGCATTATTGCCTCACGAATTGCTTGTATGCTATGCTACTTCTCCCTGGTAAACATCTTTGTCAGGCTCTTTCAGTTTTAAGTTTAGCTTTTTACACAATGTAGCTGGCTAGTGCCACATCAATGGCAGATAACCAAGTTAAACAGCTAGCTATAGGCTAACAGGTTTTTAGCTGGGAAACCATGCTTCAGTTGTTAACGTAGCTATTTGCGATACCTGAGCTACATTGGCTAAAGAAGTTATAAGCTATAACATAAAAGTTATGTAAAAACTATCACTCTTCATCTGTTGTGTTGGTAGATTTGCATCTCTGCCTTTTTTCAGTGAAGCATCTAGCCATTTTAAAGACGAACAAAAATCCCTGAAATTAAAATGAATTGTCCTGCATTGCTTCGGGTAGACATCCTTCTATTTTAGTTGCATTTTACCGAAAACAACGTAAATAATAATAGATTTTTAGCTGATAAACAATGCTTCTTAATGTTCCATTTGCGGGCGTATAAATTAGTTATAGCTATTGCCTAAAGATATGCAAGTTATCTTAAAATGTCTAACTGTGTTTTACATCTCTGCCAAAACTGTTATTTGGCCATTTTAAAGACAAACTAACGTAAAACGATAAAGTTAAAATGAATTGCCCTGTATTGGTTCTGGTAATGATAAAAAATAATAATAGTAGAAGATTACGCACACTGTAAACTCCGGTGGCCTCAGAGCTTATTATATTACCAATCTGAATGGTGGAAATGGTTCGTAGAACAGGGTCCAAGTCGAAAAGAAACAGAATTATCCTGTAACGTTAAACAATGGTCGTAGAAATTGTACAGACCAGTGCACTGGGGGGGGAGGACCTCAAATTTCAGCCTGCAGGCTACATTAACTTCGTGTGTAGGCTCAACTTCACGGCTTACACTAGGCTGAATTTGGCGCCCTCGCGTGGAGACCTTAAACCATGATTACATTTCACAAAAAAACTCCCGTTGAAATAAGACCGCAGATTGTTCAGTTAATTGTTTCATTTGAAATCTTATCGATTAAATTCTTATTAGCAATTAATCGATAGTCGATTAACATCCCTAATTCAAACTGATCCATGATCCCTGGTATACGATAAATAGGCCCAACACCGTAGTATGAAAAACATCCCCATACCATGATTTTTGCGCCACCATGCTTCACTGTCTTCACAGTGTACTGTGGCTTGAATTCAGTACCCGGGGGTCGTCTGACGTACTGTCGACGACCACTTGACCCGAAAAGAACAATTTTACTCTCATCAGTCCACAGAATGTTCCGCCATTTCTCTTTTGGTTAATCGATGTGTTCCTTGGCAAATTTTAACCAATTCTGCACTCCAATGTGTTCTCTGGGCCAAAAGAAAACACAACCTTTTCCCCATAGAGTTCTATAGGCAAATGAGTCAGGAGAAGAAACGCTTAAAGTGATCCATCCATAACTACTCCATATCTAGAGTGATGGATTGGGACTTGTCTGATACCTTAGACTATGGATATTAAAATCTGGACCTCGAATCCAAATCCGGCCATGGTTTTCTTTCTCCCAGGTAATTAACTGAACAATTAGTGCTACTGATTGGCCAGACTGTTCACACCTGACTCCCAGGTAAAGGGAGGGTAGAAAACCAGCAGCTCTCGGACCTCGAGGACCGTGATTTGAATACCAGGGCCTTTGACCCTTGATGACTTAGCCATTTCACCAGTCATGTGTTCCATACTGTATCAGTGTAATTTACAGCTAAATATATTCTCACCCCCACAATTCCCATAGAGATGCATTCAAATGCAGAGAGGTTATAATATCGCTTGTAACAGTACCTGAAAATATGATCTCGAGAATCTTTTGATATTGATAGGTCACAGACTTCAGGAAGTAACAGCATGCAAAAGATATGCGACCAAATATGAACTTTAAAAATACATTAAAGCAAAGAGTTTGAATACTTATGCACATGAAATTTCAGTTTTAGATTTTTAATACATTTGCAAAATTTCAAAAAACCCGTTTTCACTGTCATTATGGGTTATTGAGTGTAGATTGATGGGCAAAAATGGACATTTTTATCCATTTAAAATAAAATCTACAAAACAATAAGGTGTGCAAAAAGTGAAGTGGATTGAATAATTTTTAGTGCAACTGTATATTTGGAATTCAAAATGAATTTGTAAAAATATTTACTACTACGTTCGAAGGCGAGTGGCACGAAAATCCACTCTAGCTCTGCCACACGCCACCCCCTCCCAATAGCCCCTTTCGTATGCATCTTAACCCCTAAATCTTCCTTGTTGGCCTCATGTGTAGGTATGGCTCAAGTGGAAATAAAAGGAGAAACATTCCCGGATAAAGCATGCAAAAGGCTACAACGTTCTTACGTAAGACCTTTTGTTTCAGGCATAATTTCTTTAATAAATACATTAATCAGCCCTCTAAACAATTCTTGCCCACATATGACATGACTTTGTACATACAATATATTGCAGTGGCAGTGTGTTTTTATGAGGGAAATTTGAATATTATTTTTGGAATGGAATAAGCAGTGTTGCTGTACTTGCTTGTAAGAACATTACAAAATTGGCATTATTGCCTCACGAATTGCTTGTATGCTATGCTACTTCTCCCTGGTAAACATCTTTGTCAGGCTCTTTCAGTTTTAAGTTTAGCTTTTTACACAATGTAGCTGGCTAGTGCCACATCAATGGCAGATAACCAAGTTAAACAGCTAGCTATAGGCTAACAGGTTTTTAGCTGGGAAACCATGCTTCAGTTGTTAACGTAGCTATTTGCGATACCTGAGCTACATTGGCTAAAGAAGTTATAAGCTATAACATAAAAGTTATGTAAAAACTATCACTCTTCATCTGTTGTGTTGGTAGATTTGCATCTCTGCCTTTTTTCAGTGAAGCATCTAGCCATTTTAAAGACGAACAAAAATCCCTGAAATTAAAATGAATTGTCCTGCATTGCTTCGGGTAGACATCCTTCTATTTTAGTTGCATTTTACCGAAAACAACGTAAATAATAATAGATTTTTAGCTGATAAACAATGCTTCTTAATGTTCCATTTGCGGGCGTATAAATTAGTTATAGCTATTGCCTAAAGATATGCAAGTTATCTTAAAATGTCTAACTGTGTTTTACATCTCTGCCAAAACTGTTATTTGGCCATTTTAAAGACAAACTAACGTAAAACGATAAAGTTAAAATGAATTGCCCTGTATTGGTTCTGGTAATGATAAAAAATAATAATAGTAGAAGATTACGCACACTGTAAACTCCGGTGGCCTCAGAGCTTATTATATTACCAATCTGAATGGTGGAAATGGTTCGTAGAACAGGGTCCAAGTCGAAAAGAAACAGAATTATCCTGTAACGTTAAACAATGGTCGTAGAAATTGTACAGACCAGTGCACTGGGGGGGGAGGACCTCAAATTTCAGCCTGCAGTCTGTTTAATGCAGGGAGCTTGACTACAGCCCATGACACCTCTGACCTACAGTTTGCTCATCATCAAACTTTGCCATCTCTGCACTCACACAGATTGCGCATCTAGCCCACACTTGAAACGTTGAAAAATCCAATGAACGTGCCCACTTCCATCAACGTATCACAAAGCAAATGAAAGCTGGGAGTGACAATTGGTGTCAGTCGTTTCGACAATTTGCCAAACAAAAAAAGAAGCAACCTCACATTTTAATCGTGGGTTTAACTAACATTATCTCATTGTTAAACACAGTCGATGACTAGCTGGCCATCACATCAACAAACAAACGACCTTACGTTACCTGTGAACTGCCTCGTTCATCCACCTGCCTTATGAAAGCTAACGTTAACTCTTTCTGGCCAAGTAACGTCAATGAACAAAGCACAGGCCTATTAAGGTTTAATAGCCTTTTTTATTTTATTTTTACGGTTGAACGCCTTTCCCGCTCATCAATAACATGCTCCAAGTTATACAAATTCGTACCCAAAGATGAAGCTTTAAGAGTGAACTTACGTGTTCATTGAATTCTGCATGCTGTGTGATAGTAGCCTACAATTGTTGACGTTAAATCCATGTTTTGTCCATGTTGATGTTCCACTGCGTCACGCACACAACAGAAGGCAGACCAGAAAGCACCTAGCTAACGTTAGCTAGCTAATAAGGTTGTTAACCGGTCCAGAACAAGCTAGCCAGCTAGTAAACGTCAACTTAAAAATGTTACGTAATTTAGCTAATGTTAGCTTTTGCTACCATTGATCTTACAAAATAAAAATAAAAATTAACTCATCAAAAATGTGTCTAGTTGCGACAAATAAAAAAATGTTTAATGAAATCTAATATTTTAACATTTCACAACAGGTCACAGTCTACTACTTGTTAGCTCCTTCATATTCAAAAATTGCCCGACTATCACTGAATAATCGGTAGCTAGCAACTGGTAGCAACCCAACCGCTTAAAATTAGAAAGAGTCGGAGGGACTCATTTAACTGACAGTACTATCGTTCAATCCACTATAAGTCATGGCATGACTTAATTTAGGAAACTATGATCGGGCTAAAGCGCTGTCTCTCCTTTTAAAGATAGGGACCATAGTTTATCGGCCACTGTGATAAGTTGCAATATAACGTAATAGCGATGCTCTAGTGTTATAAAGCATTCCTTTTTAATGACAGAAAATGCCGTTCTTCTTCTGTTGTCCGAAACTTTTTCTTCTATTGCGAGGAAACGATGTAACATGCTCCGAGGCTTATGGATAATGTTGTATTGGAAATACCAACCTAACAAAAATAAATAAAAATAAAAACATGATTTCTGATGAATGGGAGAATCCATAAATATAAAAAACTAGATGCCTCATTTGCGCTGTTCAGATCTATTTTTCTATTTGGTTCAAATACTCAGATCCACGTATAAACAAACAAATGCAGGTATCCCCCGATACAGGTTACTTGGTTTCCGATTTTCTCAAAACAACTAGGCTATTTGTAAAATGTCTTTTTAACTAATCACTTTTAACTAATCGCTTACAGGATAACGTTTGACAATTTTTCTGACTTGGACCTGTTTTTACTAACTATTTCCACCATGCTGATGGTGGAAATAGGCTAATAATAATAATTGTCACATCTTTCTTCATGCACCAAGCAAACCTGCTTTAATTGGGCGGCTGTGGCGCAGGAGGTAGAGCGGTAGATCCCCGGCTCCTCCTGTCCATGTGTCGAAGTGTCCTTGGGCAAGACACTGAACCCCAAATTGCTCCCAATGAGCAGGCTAGCGCCTTGCATGGTGGCTGCCGCCATTGGTGTGTGAATGTGTGTGTGAACGGGTGAGTGAGAGGCCATTGTAAAGCACTTTGGATAAAAGCGCTATATAAGTGCAGTCCATTTACCATTTACCATTTACCATTTAATCAGTTGTTGAAGTCACTGCACTGATTTAGATTTTTTTTTAGTTTGAGGTGAATAAAACTGTCCTGTCCCACTAAGAAATCTTCTTTGAGTCTGAGCCAAACACTCGTTTTGTTTGCCCTTGAGAATAGTTGGCTGTGTTATCAGCATAGAGATTTGTAATAGTTATCTAAAGTGTTAAATTTTTTTCCACTCTCCTTATCCCTATACCATTATAACATTATAGATTTGATCCCCGGTCCTGCCAGATCAGAGTATGGCCAGTGCCTTGAGGGAGCGACATATAAATAAAAAAAATTATTAAAAACAAGACTAGGCAACCCTAGCTCAGCCCGGACGCCTGAATGCTGCCAGTGAGAGGGCAGGGCGGATAGTGGCCTGGAGCATGCAGGTTGGCCTGCATACCGGGGCAACAGAGTGCATCTGATTCTCAAAGGCGAGTGTGGCAGAGTATGGGAGCGGGAGCGAGCGAGGAGGGGAAGCTGACATAATTTAGAGTGATGAGCATTATTAGAAATTTACCACTCCCCAAACTCGAGTTCGCTCCATTACCGCTCAGCCTAGAATGTCTGGCTTCTGCCAATAGTTCTAATTTCAACAGGGAAAGATGGAGTTTTGGAAATATTTTACAAAAGCCCCAGACAAAGGTTACAAGTGTAACAAACTAAGAAACCTTCCTAATACAACGCTGTGCAACATTGCTACAATATTGTTCTACATGGACAGATACTGAGTAGCCCGTAGCCTATGCAGAGTAACGGATTCGGTTGACAATTATGTAGGCTACTGCGGTGCGGTAGTCAGCAGTTCATATAGGCTAGTCAGTTCAGTAGGACTCTTTGAGGTTGATGGTTGAAAAGGACATGATGGCAATAAGAACCGTTGACGGCGAGAGATTTCGAGAGCTAATAAACGGGCTGCGCACACGACTCGCTCCCGACCACGTAGCTTAAATGTTCTTGAATAAAAATACGTAGGTCTATCTAGTATGCATATGAGGAGCCTATTCAAAACATAATAGCCTATGATTTAAGTTGACTGTTCTCGGCTAGGTCTACTAGTTTAACTGTCGCCTTTCAATTTCAAGAGAGATTATGTTAATGCTGCTAGCGGCTAGCGGCGCAACGGTTTCGCTTGCAACTGATGAGACGGAGCGCAATTTCTTTTCTGTTGAAGTAGCCTATACACGCCTTCATATTCTATTTTTGTTACGCTGCAATAATGCCTGTTTCTCAAATGTTACAATAAATATTTGATTGAGGAATATAACATGCATTTTGTATTCTGTATATCATAAGCTATATTTAGTATATTATGTTATCAATTAATCGACTATTGTTTGTTAAGGTTAACAACTATCGATTAAGGAAATTCCTTAAAATGTGCATCCCTAATGGCCAGCCATGATAAGCCATATCCACGCTTGTTCAACTTAGAAACATGCCCTTCCCAATGAGGTAAGTGACACATCCAGAGAAGTTATGAACCACGTTTCAGGTCAATTGGACTTACAACCTTGAATTAAGCTTCAAGTATGATTTGTTTTCAATGGAGAAATGGCCTACAATGCAGAGTGTAAATTCTTATTTTGTATATCTATTATATCGACACCATTCATGTTTTTCCTTGTTCAGAACAATGTGTCCATCAATTCAATATGTCCACAATTCTTTAAACACCATATACCAAGAATTAGTGCCGTGCCATAGCATTGTATGCTAATTTTCATGAGCTGAAATATGCTTGGCTGTCATGTCACCGTCTTTGAATGTAGAAACTTCTCCTTAGCAATTTAATTAGGCAGCTGAACAAATTGGTCAGGTGCAAAAGGTCATGTCGATTGACTTCATGCTTCATGAGAAGAAGATTTTTTCACATTCATAAATGGCTAAGAATGCAAAGTATTTATTTATAGCGGCCATGTTTTTCAAGCTATCGAGACCATTCAAATTTTATCTTGTTCAGAATGACTTTCCCTTCCATGTTTAAAGCCTGCAGACTAAGACTGTAATTAATCACACCCTGAATAAATATTTCACTTTCAGGCTGTATTTTGTTAGCCCAATAACATTATTTGTTCCTTGTGATGAGGGGCCTCTAACAGTGTTGGTTGCATGTCTCTATATCTCGGTTCAAAAGTTATAATGCGACAAAGTTGGATGTGCTCTATAGTGCGTATAGGTCAATTGGTGCCATATTTGAATAGATTGCAATTTCACATCCCGAACATGCGTAGCAAGTTTCAAGAGTTTAAACCATACCATCTGGGAAATAAGCGTTTTCCCCGGAGAGAAGGAAAAAAAAAAAAAAAAAACCTAACAAAAACAATAGGGTACCACTAACTTTGCTGCTTGGTCCCATAATAATAATAATAATAATAATAATAATAATAATCCTCTCCATCCAAAGTCTTGTTTCTGTTTTGTGGTAGATACTTAGTCTAAAAGACAATGCGAGCAACTCCACTTCCGCAGAGCAACGCATCTGGATCACATCTGTGCCACTCCAAGCCCTGCCGATGACAATATTATCTTTCTACTCCAAATATTAAGTGAGATATACTAATTTAAATCTTGACTGTCACCAAACCATGTTGTCGATTTTTTCAAATAAATTAGAATTAGTGATCCGCTGAGTTCAATAAGAATACAGAATGTCAATTGAGTCATATCGGCATTAACAGTTAGCCCACATGTTATCTTGGACTTCAGGCATGTCGTTGTTTGTACCTTTGTGCAGAAAACTTCTCAACGTACCATTCGGCAAACTAAATGCTAAATGCTTTGAAATGCTGTTTATTTATTAGTCACTTACAGGTCGTGTATTTGACGGGACCACAGTCAAAAAATAATCTGCTTTGAATTCGGCTTACTTTTCATTAGTTGTTGCTCTTCTAACATTGATTGAGTTGAGAACATGGGCGATGTCTTCCTCTGGAGTGTAGCTATCTGGCCTAACATCAGCCAATTGACCTGTATCTTTAAACATAGCCAGTTGTTCTTTCATAATTTTTGGGTGCTACAACTTGTACTATTAAAAGGGGACAGGGAGTTAACAGCAAACTTTGTACCATAATTACTAGAAATTTACGTAGGCGCTTTCAACATCGGGGAATCAGGCAGCCAGCCAGTCAGTCAGTTACCCACATTCAAATGTTTAGGCCTGCTCTGCATCTGGGCAAAAATACATACATGCAGGTTTAACCACTGATTTTTCTTTAAACCCTTATCCTTTTTCATTGTTCCACTTCCCTAATTATTTTGGCATGACTCCCCCATTATCATGTAACTTCAAAACATTAACATCTGCTCTCCCGATTGAAATATTCCATTGACTCAGTTTCGGTTTGTTTTCATTCGGGGAACATAAGACACTTCTTCTTGAGGGGGTATTTATTCTATTGATAATAATTAAACCAGTTGATGAGGTGGGTTACACAGTACAGCAACAAATAAGAAATTAGTGACATGAAACCATGTGATGCTACTTCAGATAACTAATGATATCTCAGTAACCACTCAAAAAGCAAAGACCACATTTTCTGGAGGTGCTGAGCAGATTATAACCATATATAACAGATATAACTGTTGGAAATTTTAGCCATTTTAAAATAGGTTTTTTCACAGATCAATATTTAAGAATATAATCAATCCTAACTCTTTTACCTTAAATTCTTATAGTATATGAATAAAAGATGGAGCTGGAAGATAGCTTTAATATGTGACACAAGCAGGTAAAACGGTCCTCAAGTTGCACTTTTACAATTCACAAAATAGGGAGGAAAACAAAAAAAAGTGTTGGTTTTTTCCATATCACGAAAGTTAGCGTTTTAGAAGTCGCTTAATATAATATACAACGTATTTACGATTTGTGAATTCCTGTAATAAGTAACACAAATACGCTTGTTAAAATCATGTTTCCCGAGAAAAGGCTTCAGTTTCAGGGGCAGACTAATCAGCTGTCCAAGTGTCCATTAACACCTTCCTACTTTCCATTGGTGCCGAGTTTCGGTATGCCTCGCACAAACTCACATGGCCTGTTAACTTATTCACTTAAATTGAGACGCTAAAAATGCGGCTACTGCTATGTAATGTAATGTCAATGGACTTTGAAAAGGTTTTAAGATCAATTGATATGGTGACAGTGGACCACAATTTGGATACAATTTGCAACTGACAGCAAATTCCAACAGAGCCGAAAGGAGAAACACCGGGATTCTTCTCGTCAAAAACATTTTTTTTTTTTTTTAAATTGTTTTTAACTTGGCTACTATAAAACGAGAATAAACACAGTGTCATTATCAGCAGACAAATAGAGACATGATTTTAGGAACTAGGCTAGCCTATGTATTAGCCGATTCTGAAATGATTGAACTATCAGAGCAACCAACGAAAAACAATAGTAGGCTACCGTCGCTTGCCGTGAAAACCTTGTTTTGTACACGGGTAAGTTTGGGTTTTTGCAATGTATCTATCTTTCTGTTAGTCAAGATATATCCATTGCATTCTGTGTCCTATTCATGGTTTATCCTGGCAGAGAAATGTGTTGGCGTTACATATGTGAGCGCACGTTTTTGTTGCATTCATTTTACTGTGAATACAGTTTTTGGAGTAGAAAGAGCCCGTGTAGGCTTTGCTTGTAAGGTACCAGTAGGGTACCTTACAGGTTTTAGAAATCAAAGGTCCTTGAAGCTTTTTGAACATTCAAATATTACACCATTTAGGCTATTTTGAGTTTTTGTGCACAAATAGAAAAATAAATAAACAACACTAAAACAGAAATAAGTGTAGGCGAGCTACAAGTTTATTTTATTTATAAAACATTTTTTTAAGTACAAAAGCTCTGTTTTTACATAACGGCAACGTAGACTATTTCAGCCCTAAATGGGATAGGTCACAGAGGAAATCTTAACTGTACGTAACAAGATAAACTCTTCAGGGTTAATCATAACAGTGGTAGCTGCATAGCCTACAGGTAAAATATATGGTTTCATTAAAGTGACGGTCAAGGAAAATCCGTAATATGCTTATAACCACATTATTTATGGCTATTCAGGTATGTATTGAGCACCAATAAAGCGCAAGAAATAAATTCCATTGCAATCACGTTAAATTTCAGTATCTATATCTCTTTATTCCTGGAGTCGAAATGGGTCCATGGTGACATAGACGTCAAACGTTAACCAATACATACTTTTCATACTCACATCTCATATACATACATTACACAAATAAAACAGTCCTGTTCCATGAAGAAATACTGTTTGAAGTCTGAACCAAACGCTTGTTTTGTTTGCCCTTGAGAATAGTTCTCTGCGTCATCAGCATTTGGAATAGTTAGAAAGTGTTTTTTTTCCCCCACTCTCCTTATCCCAATACCAATTGTATCCCTCTCCCAATCTTTCACCTTTTTATCCACTCCTCCGTGGTTCTAGCTAGTAACATTAGCTTGCTCCTTGCTTAGCATGGAAACAAACTAATTACTCACGCGTCGTTTTTACTTGGTGCACTGCTCACTCGTCAGATAATATATGGAAAATAATAGTTAAGATTTAGCAAAATAAACCAGGCCTTGGAAATGGTTTTGTCGTATTGTTAAGCGGCTGGTTACAGAAACAAAAATACGACTACAACCATTATCCACCAAACGTAATTTTAGTTCGATTAGAAACTGAAATGAATGAATGGGCCTTTAAATTGATTTTAAAAACTCGATAAAATCTACCATTATTTGATGACATGCATGTGGTGAAACGTCACCTTGCAATTTAGCTTGCTTTAAATAGACTAACATTAGATCCTCAAACGGTTGCAATACTCTGCTTAGCGTTTAAGTTAACTTAACTTTGATTGCAAGCTTGCGTGTGATATTTATCTATTGATAGCAGCCGCACTGTATTTTACTTAGAATTTATTGCATTTATTCCTCGCCGGATTCAAACTACAGAACTGTATAAGAACTGTTCTGCGGTTCAAACGTGTAGGGCTGGATGACGTCAATGGTACTCTGGTTGAGGGCGTGGAATTAGACCACACCCCTACAATCCTGAGTCCTTCCAAGACTGTGTTTATTAGCTGACTTTGAGATGTATATTAATATACCTATTCACATTTTCTTGAAGATATTAGGTGGGTGTGTAGTGGATACATCCCTCTGTGAATCCCTTGACCATCACTAACATATTTATAGCTACGAGAAATTTGAGAAAGAAAATCAGGTGTCTTCCAAACCGAAAGTGCATCAGGTAGCCTACTGTATAGTAGCCTACAGTAAGCAATGGAAAACGCTGAATGCTTAGGACTATTTGTACAACGTTTTTAAAAAATATTATTGTTTCTAGCTATATCCGAACATGATTTTATTGTAAACGGTGCATTTTACAGTCTGTGGCAAGATGAGGGTCGTAAGCACTTTGGGGTATTAATAGTTCCCTCTTATTTTATTGCACTGCAATATCACTCCTGCAGGTTTTCTTAAAGCTGTAGCCTAGTTTATAATTTAAGACAAACATGAACTGTAATTGGGACCGATACATCTACCACTACAGTATGGAGCGCCAACGTTGATCGGGTAAAAGCTTTTACCTTTTCAGAAGTTAGGGCTTCAAAAGTAGCCTAATTCAAAATTGGAGCGTGTTCCATCCAACTCACTGCGCTCGCGATGTCTTAGTTTCTTAGAGTCACACTCTGCCACAGAATAGCTGAGCCGCATTTCTATACAGTCTATGGTTCTATGCTTCTTCTACTCATCCTAGTACTGACAACTAGAAAGCGACTAGTACAATATATATATCGCCATCCGCTGGCCAAAAATGTAATTAATTTGGATTTTTATTTTATTTGTTTTCTCAATTATTGTCATTTTGGCGGTCGCGATTTCCCTTTGGCGGTCTGTGAAATCATTTTGGCAGCGTGTTCCATCCAACTCACTGCGCTCGCGATGTCTTATTTTGGCAGCCATCAAATAATTTACTATGTAGAAAAAACCCTGCTATTATTGTGTAACGTTAACGTAACTTTACTGCTTACTACTGACATACAGTAAGTTTTGCGAAACATATCCTCAATACTAGTATCAGCGAAAACCTGGAAATAAATATAGCATCCAGGGATTTAACCCCTTTGCGCAGATACCTAGTGATACTTGCGCAGGCGCCATCATTTTGCTCCTGCAGCCAAACTATGTGGAAATCACGGTAAAAACGGTTTAAAATTTATTGGTAGACGATTTGTGCCCAATATGAAGTGTCACTATTTTCCCGTAGCAAGTCCATTTAACAAGCACCGCCCCCCACCCAGTCTAAACCTACCCATGCGTGACATTGTGGACAATAGCGTCTATGCTTGAGTTCATAAATATATTTATTCATCATATAAAATTTCAATTCCGTCATAGCAACAAGATAAACCTTACAATAGCCTGATCGTATGCCAGAAAAAGCCCTGCTCACTGAAATGCTAAATAAACATGTGAAAGTATTTTCTCATTCTACCATGTATTCCACTAGCAATATATGGTACTAAATATGAAATAAATATACAATCCTACCATCGGTTTTACATATCGAGATGTTCCTTTCAAAATTCAGTGGTCATTTAGTGTCTGGTACAATCGGTTTGAGAAATATACAACACTTTATACCGCTATTACATCATCTGAAACGTCGACTCATAATACCCCCCATGCTCTGCAAGCCAGTCTCATTCATTACAGTTCATTCTGGTTAATTGTCGGCTCTTTTATCCAATATAGTACATTATAATGCACTATGTATGTCGCTCTGGATAAGAGCATCTGCTAAATGACTATAATGTAATGTATAACCTTAGCAATGGTATATGCCATGTCTTCTTGGGTGCTTTGAACAATTTACTACAGCCCAGCGTAACAGCAGTTTCCGTTTTAACGGTCTCGTATTACGCAAGCTCTATAGAAAACGCATTAGGGTGGAGAGTATTCCCTTTCCCGATATGTAAAAATGTTTGCATCTAAAATGGGGTTGGTCTCGCTGGCTACATATGTACGTTCGTCTTTCCAATATGATTGATAGGCCTATTGTTATTTTCACATTTTGAGTGCATTTCACATACTGTAGTGCAATGGTTAATTAAATTTTTGATGTAGGCTACCGATTTTCATTGATGGTGGTGGAATAGCATTTTATTTTCATGTTATCGTACATAATGTAGACTATGGCATATATACTTGTCACTTATGGCATTGCAAATGCTCATTACAATTTACTGTGCGCTGATATATGGTAGATTCATATAAAAATGTTCCTTGGAGTCATTATCAACAGGAACATAAAAAAATAAAAAAATAAAATAAACTAGAGAAATGCAATCCCAGGGCAAAAGTATACATACTGGAGAGTACAGGGAAAAGTGATGTTTTATTGAGGTACAAGTGTGAATGATTAGGCTAAATATTTAGGTGTATGCAACACTGTGATAAACGTTTTTTTCTTAATCCATCAGAAGGAGCAAATGTATACGTTTTATAATGGACAAAACAAATTTCATTAATTTTATGACATGTTTTGCATAGGGGTTTTGGACCCATAGATATCTACACTCCTATACTGATGAAAATATAGTAATTCCCACTTGAAAATGATGCAAAAGTGAGCCACAACTTTTGATTTGTAGTTAAATATGTCAATTTTATTTTTTATTTCGAGCAGTGCACAATTTAGCCATTTGGATATATTTGGAGACACTAATGGACAACAGGGTACACTGCCTATATCTTGCATCACAGACTTTAGTAGTTCTGCATATCATCCTCAGATTTTGCACACTTGTTGACATGGACTTTATGATCCAGGAAATGTATACGTTTAACTGTTTCACTTATGTAGCTCACAGTATTTTGTTGCAAACTAAAAAAAACACAAATTATTATTTTTTGTATATTTCCAAAGTTTCTTCGCATTTGTGGCACTTTATTAAATTATGAAAATAAACAAATCTAATTCGTATTGTAAATGGTACACCTGTCTTGTTTCATTTAAGCCATTTACCAAGTTTATGTGATGCTCACACCTGGAGTTATAAAGGCTTAAACAGTGCACCCCCGAAATAGATGAGAATTGACCAAATTTGCAATCTGCGCGAAAAGGTTAAAGGACACTACATTTACAGAACATTGCCTACTTTACAATGATCATCTAGTGTACTGTGCTAGCATACAACATTCCAAATCAAAGCATTAACAAATTTTATCAAGTCTGCGTTATTCTTTTACAGGAAGCAAAGAAAAGGAAAATGAATCTGTTCAAAACAATTTTGTGTCGACATTTTTCTCTTCAAACTCAAACACTTACTGTATAAACAGAATCAATTTTTCAAGATTTAACTTCACTTTAAATTACTGAACTAATATTTAGTTGCATAACCATTGTTTTTCATAACTGCTGCGCATCTGCATTGCATCGAGTTAACCAACTTCTGGCATCTAGAAACAGGTATTTCAGCCCAGGATGAACTAACTACATTCCACAGTTCCTGTGAACTTTTGAGTTTTGCTTCAGAAACTGCATTTTTAATGTCACCCCACAAGTTTTCAATAGGGTTGAGGTCAGGGGAGGTCAGGGGAACCAAGATGTTGCTCGCTAACTCGTGTGTTTGGGGTCGTTGTCTTGTTGAAACACCCATTTCAGGGGTATGATCATTTCCGCGTGGTCACGCAAAAACCCGGCCAAAACTCCAAACTGAACATGCTAAATGTCAAAGCTGCCCATCAAGGCGGGGCCTCGAAGAAAGGGGACAATTCAAACCACTGAATTTATGGTTAAACTTCAATGGTTGTCTGTGAATGATTTTGGTTATCAAACAATTAACAAAACATAGCCTACCAGGCTAGATAGAGGCATTTTCTAGTTCTGTGTTTGGGGATTAGAGGCTAAATGCTAAAAAATTTGAAAGAAAATGAACTAGCGTTACGATGAGCCTAGCCAGCCCGGTGTTAATTAACAATCTTAACAGCAGGGAGGACTTATCGTAAGAGGCAATAGATTTCCGTTCACCGGTTTGCCTTAGTCAGGGCTGTGTGATAAACCAACATTGGGCTATTGCTTAGCCTATATTCCATGTCACGAAAATAAAATAAGCAGGCTATCAATAAAATAAGTGCTTATGTCTCTAATTTTGTCCGAGTGGTAGACTTATTTCAATAAAAATGAAATCTCATTCAAATCTGTGTCGATCGGTCAGAAAACGTGTTGAATTGACATGGACTCACCTACCACTGACATCTTTGTTTAAACTGAAACATGCAACGAAATTCGCCTCACAGCAGAGAATTAGGTTGTGTGCTTTGGGTCATCGATCGGCTCGGTTTATCGGCCTTTATAAATTGTAATGCTCCAATCTCATATTTACAGGAAATATCGGCAGATTTCAATGTATCCCTAATAAATACAATACGTTTCAGAACTGGTAATATTCCTTAAATATTCCTACAGGACCATGCCTGCAAATAGTGCATGCTCCCAACATTTTTAGACATTGTGTAATAATAATAACAATAACAGCAATAGGATTATTGGAGGAAATTATAAGTACAAACATTCCAGTCAAAACAGTGTGAAAAATGTTTAATTTTGGAATTAGACTCAGGGTGTGTCCCAATACTCAACAACTACCCTGCAAAGGGCGTGCATGACACCCAAGTCCCCAATCCCCGCGAACGCAGTGATGTCTGTAATTACGCGGAAACGACACGTTTCCCACATCCAAACTTCGACCATAAACGAATGCAAGGCTCGTGTCTCAAGCGCAGTGGGATTGTTTCATCAACAGCCCTGTGTTGGGTGCCAAATATATTTTTTTAAATTATCAAATGAATAAAAAAATAAATAAAAATGTACGAATGCAGGGTTAGCACAGCCCAGCCTCGTCAGTATGATGAACTGGTACAAGAAAAAATAAAGTGGAGTGAAAACCCAGCTTCCCATGGCATTTAAGCTGCCTCCACTAATTCAGATCGGGCAAAAGCTATAACAACCGCCATAGCGTTTAAGAAATAAATATATGTGCCTTCCTTTGTTCAAGAAATTAAGGCCAATTAGCCACTGTTAACAAGTTTATAACTTCATAATAAATAAAAAGCAATTTTATGTTTTGCATTTCTTTTTTCCCCACTGTACCGAAAACATACCGAATCGTGACTTTTGTGCACCGTTACACCCCTACTGTACATGCAAATACTTGTACTCTACTTTCCAGCAGTTTTGCATATTTCCAGGTAGGAGAGGAGTGGTAGTGGGGGAGTGGAGGAAAGGAGGTGGGGAGTGAAAAATCTTGGGACGCAGCCTAAATCTAAAAAGTGACCAAGAAAAAATGCAATATAGTCAGACTGACTAAAACTAAATCAAAATCAACACTGCTTTTTAAAGTGTTTTAAAACAAGGGAAAAATTGCCTGGCCCTCAGGGCTAAAGACAAGCAGTTCATTTCCAAATTTGGCACTTTCCATCCGCCTATTTTACACAACTCAATTTCTGATTTAACTGAATACAATAGTGACAAATCCACTCTGGTAATGCACCAAAATAAGTCTAATATTTAATTCTGCATGTCTAAGATACATCATAGCAATACGTACTCATGTAACAAACCAGGAATGAAGATGGATACATTTTTTCTTTGAAATTTAGTAATACAATTAAATGTATTATACTCACTCAAATCTCCGCCAATATCAAGCACACTGTGCTCTGTGTCTCCTGTGAAAGAGGAGTCTTGCTCTTCATCCATTACTGAGGACCAAGATGGATTCGCATGGAACGTAGACATTTAAAACTTCTGGAGGAACAGCAGCTTCCAAATAAAGGTTAAATCAATTTTAGTCATCAGAAAAGGCTGATATTATGACCCATAATCATTGTTACTCAAATTATATAGCATAATATATGTTAATCTGAAACAAGTTGAGTTAATAAAAAGATATGTAATTTACCATAAGAACAACAGTTAATTCTCTATCCAAGAGTACCCTTTTAGATGCTTCAAGAAAATGTTTTACAAATTCAGCAGGGAGTATTTAGCTTTTTGCAGTCGAGATGTGATTTGACAATAATCATATGGAAACAGAGCGCTGTTGGCAATGTAAAATACAAGGGATGCACTGATATGACAATCTCTGACCAATACCATTTTCCAGTAATTTAGCCGAAACATTGACCGAAGCCGATATCTTTTTATTTATTTTTAGTAGTTCTGCTTCCATAAGTTTTATGGTGTTTAAAAACGTGCCATTCTAAAAAATACAATTTTAATTGCACAACTTTAAAGTTATGCAAAGTTAAACATTTATGACATTTCTTCATATTCAGCTCATTAAAATACATTACTCCAACTGAAAGTGTATTCCTGATATGGAAAATAAAATGCATTCCTCCAACCTGAGGATTCCTGAAATATTAGTGTTTCCCTGAGAATTTTCAAGCCCGGTACGCACTGATAACCCCCTAAGCTGACGTGGCGGGGTGGCATATTGGCATGGTTAGATGGTGCAGCAGGCGCTCTGCAATTTATATTTACATTCAAATTTCTGGCCGCCATGTATATTCAAGACTTAAAACAAAATGATCACAAGGACAGGATGCATTTATTGCATAAAAATAAGCTCTGTAATCTATGCCACATTATATTTAAGACTTCACATTTGCATACAGAGCATCTTTAACAATGTTACAAACTTCAGTGACAATTTTTTTTTTGGAACATTCAATAAAAATAGATTAGATCAAATTAACTTGCATTAGATCCAATTAAAGTGCTGGGGAGTTGCTGAGGTAATTAATTTATTTAGCATTTCTATTTTTTGCACACACTTGTCATTACTTTGCAGCTTTAACAAGGTTTTAGCGTATCATGAACATAGAAGAAAAAAATATATATTTAGTTGTCCGTCCCTGGTGTTAGAGCGGCTTCTCATAGGTGGTGCCATGCTCATGTTATATATCAATTCTCATAACTTGCATCGGCCGCTGCGGTAGTACAACGGTAAGAGTGCTGACTTTCAGTCAGCACAGTTGTACTCCGAGGATCGGGGTTCACGCCCCGGACCTGCCATTTTCCGAGCATGGCCGGCGCCCTATGGGAGCAGCAATTGGCGGCTGCTTCCGGGTGGGGGGAGGGCTCGGAAGAGAATCGCTGCGTAAATAAGGCCCCGGGGACCACAGCCAGGAGCTTGGGGTGTCGCGCCCTGTAGAGGACGTGGCGGCCTCGTTCCTACAACCGGCTGACGGGGTCGTATAGCGGTGGTTCTCTAGCGGTTGCTACATGGGGGGAATTGAATTAGAATAGGGGTTCAATTGGCTACTAAATTGGGAGAAAATGGGGGGAAAATCAGAAACAAATTTTTTTTAAAATAAATAATAATTCTCATAACTTGCTGTAAATTGCATAATGGGGAAATCGTCAGAGCGCACAAACTTGATCAACAACAACATTTGACAGCTAACGTTCGCGAGCTAGCTATGAGTGGCAGCATTCGTGTAATGCGAGTTTGTTATTTAACCCTTTCCAGCCGGACCGCTCTAATTTCGGATTAATTGTTACGATGGTGTGACGTTTAATATCTCTGCCGTCCAATCACTGATTTCCTTTTTGAAAAATGCGAGTTAGAGATGACAAAAAAAGCTACAATGACATCTAACTGGTTGGTGAGCTTAGTGGGCGGTGATTTCTTGCTTGACCACTATATAAAAGCGCCCGTAAAACACGGAACTTTCCATTTGCCTCACCGCGGACGAAGCTACCACATCGGACGAGAGACCATCGTTTGAAGACTTGACGGCGACTGAAGAAAACTCAACAAACTCACTGAGGTAAAACACATATAAGATATTAATTAACCATAAATATTACTTCAGAAAATGTTTTTGTACCGCAGACTTTTTCAGATCTTCACTTGAAATCCGCGAACATTCGTGTAAGCTCTCGCTTCAAATGAGAAGCCACTGTGTTAGTTTTTCCCCAGCTTGTTTCTTGTTTCGAGATTAAATTGTGAAAGGTCTATCATATAATTAACATAAGTGAAGTAATCGATGTGAATATTTTCCGTATTTAGAGTTGACTTTGATAACTAAATAATAACTAAAGCTAAAAACTGTGACTGTAACGTTTAGCTCTCAGCGCGAACAGCTATTGTGAGGCGTTCTTTTTTTCCCGGAGTTTTTTTTTCTAGCTTGTAGCTCTGCTGTTAGTCTGGCTATCTTTGTGAATTTTTGAAATTGTGAAAAAGTCTGTCGTGCAATTAACATAATTGTACTGATATGTGAATATTTTCCGTGTTTACTGTCGACTTTGATAACTAAATAATAACTAAAGCTAAAAACAGTGACTAACAGTCTTAGCTCTCAGCGCTTGAGCGCGATCTATTGTAAGGCCTTTCATTTTTTCTAGCTTGTAGCTCCGCTGTTTTATTGCTATCTTTGTGAATAATTGAGCCAATGTCACTGATGATTTAACGTTAGGTCTGTTTTTTACATTATGTGTATATTACATTTACAAAAAATTGCTAGCATTGTGTTCTGGCACTTTTAGATTGTGTACAAATGCATAGTGTTTGCATCTATTCTGGACACGCATAAAGTGTTGCAAGGTGCTGTAAGGTAATGTCATTCGTGCTAGTATACAGCCCTTTAGTGACTCGGAAATGGTTTTATATTTTATATATATATATATATATATATATATATATATATATATATATAAATAAATAAAATTATGTATATGTTATGGATGAATGAAAAGGCAACTGATTATATATTTGTTTCGCAGCATGGATGTCGATGCAGATGGATACAGCTGCCTGCTTCAGTCCCTGAAGAGGAGGAGGGCACTGACATCCGATGAGCTGAGGGTGACATTGAGGACCATCAGGGCATGCACTGTGTGGAGGAGGATGCACTGGATGCAGAGCTGCTGCGGGCACAAGTGCAGACTGAGGAGGAGGAGGAAGAGGAGGATGACGAGATGGACTTTGATCTTGAGCCGAGACCAGCATCAGTAGGGTATAACAACCTCTCGTTTTAGCTCAGGATCTAGGCCTCCGCGCGTAACTGGTCACACTCAGCCGAGTGCCAGGCTTTGAAACAATTCCTGCTTTGAACGAAGCAAAACCTTTTACCATTGCATTCAGGAGCCATGCAAGCAAATTTTGTCCCATGTTGAATTCTGCTTTTTCTGTAGCAGAGCCAACAGTTCCTGGGTGACTTATGCAATTCAGCGGTATGGGTAACGTGAAACGACGAGGCCAGAGGCTTAAGTGTGTGGCACGGGGAACTCGCGTGGATGTCCAGGCCTGCTAGCTGACGAGACAGGTTCTCTCTGAATGTTATCTGGCTATTGTCAGCTAATCTATGCTTATCCCCTGGTGCTGCCTGACTGCGTTGCCACTCCTGAAACAACAAGAAGCTATTGACGACAGCAATGTCAATGAAGTGGAAAAAAAGAGTCTTCCACCACTTCTGTGTTTTTTGTAGGACACTGTAGCTGCTGATCATTTGGTCTGACCTATCAATGTGTTAATTATAATCGTTGATTACAGCAGGCTGGCGGACCACTTGTCTGCTCCAGGTGGCATCTTTTTTCACTAGCCTAGTCACATCATTGTGGAAATTGGAGAGGCATGAAACTGCACGTGTGTCCTTCCACTGGATGACAAGGATACCATCCTCTACCCTACACCACCTCATGTCCCCACGGTCGGTCTTTCGTTCCCATTTTTTCACATCTTTGAATTCTTCTGGGAATTTCTTACGGTTAATTCTATGTCCCACAAGCATTAATCCCAATTTGTCGTAATTTAACCATAAGTGCTGGGGATGTGTAAAAGATTGAAACCCTGATCTTTGTAGGGCTGTATGAAAGCCTCTACAACTTTTGCGGCCAAATCAGTAACCCGACTGCACAGGTATTACAATTATTTTTATCTTCTTGGTTATATTCTCTCCACAGGTATTAGACTTGTTGTTGGTTACATTTTTGGTTATATTCTCTCCACAGGTATTAGACTTGTTGTTGGTTACATTTTTGGTTATATTCTCTCCACAGGTATTAGACTTGTTGTTGGTTATCTTTTTGGTTATATTTTCTCCACAGGTATTAGACTTGTTGTTGGTTACATTTTTGGTTATATTCTCTCCACAGGTATTAGACTTGTTGTTGGTTATCTTTTTGGTTATATTTTCTCCACAGGTATTAGACTTGTTGACTCTTATCTGCTGTATCTGTACTAAAACATTCACGATTTTACTGTAAATAAATTCAATGCATTAATTTGACGTGTAACTGATGTTGTTTTTGTTTTAAGTTTTGCAATGTTATCATTCACTTTTCACAGTTCATCAATTTGTTGTATTTCAGATAACATTTTTTTAAATAAAGTGTATGTTCCATTGAATGCATAAATCGTATTTCAGTGTGTGTCTTTTAATTTTGCATTATATCAATTGATTCTCAACAGTGGCTCATGAGGAGTATAGATAAGTGGTAATGTAAAATGTCAATGAACATAACATTCTAAAGCATGTTCTTTGCCTTTTTCTGTCCATCACATAAGTGGTTATAACTTTTGAGCAGTAAATGATAAATCTTTATCACTTACAAAATAAATAGGATATATATGGAAAGCCCCAGTTATCCCTGTTAAATATGATAAATCTCTTCTGATTTGTACTCTATATCACTTACAAAATAAATAGTGAAGATACCACACAGTTTGTCTCCCTCGATCTTGAACATAGCCATTTAGAAAGTTTTGTATGATTATTTATTTTGTGAATTGTTTTAATAATTGATGATATTGTGTTAAAGTAAGCATATTATTGTATATTAATGGATATATATGGAAAGCCCCAGTTATCCTGTTTAAAATGGTATATTATGGTTAGGGGTTGTGATGTAATATGATCAATCCATAAACATTTTTGCATATGCACATCATATTGTCAATAAACCAAAATTCTAAAGCGTTTTTTAACCCTTTCTGCACCCATAACTGAAGTGATTATAACTTTTGAACGGTAGATGATAGCTCTATTCTGATTTTTATTATATTTCACTCACAAAATGGTGAAGATACCATACACTCTAGGTTTTCCTATATCTTAAACATGAAATGGGTAAAAATGTAGGTTTCTCATTAGAAAATAGCCATTTAGAACATTTTATAAATTTAGTTGTTGAATGTCTTTCCATAATTGATGATATTGCCATTAAGTAATCCTATTGTTTTTTATATCAATTGAAAGCCCCAGTTATCCTGTTTACAATGGTAAATAAAGTTTAGGTATCTGATGTAATATTATCACACCACAAACATTTTTGCAACGCATGTTAAGAAATAGAATGGAATAGAATGTTCACAAAATATTCGCTTAGGCTGGAAAGGGTTAAAGAGAATCGATGCAATAATGTTACCTTGGATTATGGAGGTAACGTTCAACCATGAAAATTACCTCAGTGTTCCCCCTATAATATACAGTGCCCTCCACAATGATTAGCACCCCTGGTAAAGAGGAGTAAAAAGGGTTATAAAAAAAATCACCTTTTGGTGAATTAGCTTAATCTCACGCTGAAAAAATGATAAAAATCCAACCTTTAATTGAAGTAGATTTATTCTGAGAAAAAATCCCTCATCAAGAAATAATAACAAAACCACATGTGCCACAATTATTGGCACCTAGAAATTCTGAACAATACTGAACAAAATGTAACTGAAGCATTTTTTCCATTTATATTTAACTTTTTAAAGTTACTTTTGATCAGGGCCTCGTTTTCCAAAAGCATCTTAGAGTTAAGATCATCTTAGAGTGTTTTGTGTTCGTGCTTTATTCATTTTATGATTAGAATTATTAGAATTTACTGACATTACATGAAACAGATAATAAAAATAGATAAGACAAAAAACAAATGACAAAAAACAAACAGTGAAAGTAATATAAAAACAAAATAGCCTAAGATGATCTTTAACTAAGATCCTTTTGGGAAACGGGGCCCAGTGTGTTTCGGAACTTTCAAGCAGTAATCCATGACTTCCTGTTTCACTGCGGTATAAATATGAGGTGACAGAGGCCATATTCCCTTATTCATACATCAACATGGAAAAGATAAGAGAACACACAAATCAAATGAGGAAATGACTATAAAAAATAGCTACTCACCTGAAAATGCCCATATCTACCGTTAGGGCAATACTTAAAAAGTTCAAAGCAACTGGAACTGTTACAAACTTGCCTGGAAGAGGACCCAAGTTTATATTGCCCCCATGCACAGTGGATGGTAAGAGAGGCAAAAAAAATCACTGGGAGGATCAAAAAAGGATCACTGTTGGAGAATTACAGAGGAAAGTAGCATCGTGGGGTCATCAAGTCACCAAAACTACCATTAGACAATCTCCATGCCAACAAATTATTAGGAAGGCATGCCAGAAAAAAGCCTTTCCTGGCATTTCACCACAAACGTAAGCGCCTGGAGTTTGCTAAGCGTTACTGGAAGTTTGACTGGAACCGTGTTCTATAGTCAGATTAAACGAAAATTTGCTTTTCGGCAACCAACACTCAAGGTGTAAAAACAAAATAAAAAATAAGGATGGCTATACCGAAAATAACCTGATCCCCACTGTTAAGTATGTGGAGGTTCCGTGATGTTTTTCCTCCAAAGGCCCTGGGAACCTTGTTAGGGTACATGGCACCAGGAATTATTTTATCTGAATCTGGCTGCCTCTGCCAGGAAACTAAAACTGGGTAATCGTTGGATCTGCCAGCAGGACAATGATTCAAAACATACGTCCAAATCAACAAAAAAATGCCAGTTATCTTCAGGTAACATCAAAGTGAATGTGTCCATCAATGTAGTTATTCTGTCATTTTTAAGTACTATAAAACTTTTTAATATACCCAAATTTCCCATTCTACAAGTTCACCTCATTTTGTAGGCATATCAATGAGAACTGTCAGTCAGATAGTTACCAGTTACCTCGAGACTGAATTTACCAGGAAGTGGATAGGCATTTATTATTATTATTATAAGTCCTTAATATAAGCAACGTGAGATGTCTCAGCAGCTTTTAACCTCCAAACATTGTTAAGGTACACGCTACCTACCAGGCCATATCCCTGAATTTGCGTAATTTTGAAAAAAGTAAGATAAAAGCACGACGATAGTGCGTCTCCAATGCAGTCGGCCACGCTATCGATAGCATGCTGGGAATGATTGATTCAGCAAGCTGACGTTAACTTATCACTTCGGAAACCTTACAGCACAGTTAAATGCCAGAAAAAGGTATGTTGGATAAAGTAAGGCTAGAGTATGGTCGAATCGAGTGCGCTGTGCATGGTACTGCCATAGCGCAGGAGGGTTAACTAGGTAAAAGCTGGCTAATTACATGAACGACGCGAAGCTACGGCGCTAGCTTGTCACGCTACGTTTAAAAGCTTCAAAACCATTTTTTACTGAATTTGACATTAAGACACGCATACCATGAAAGCAAAGACATTTTTCGAGTAAAATCAGGTGAAACCCAATACATTAGCTTGTCGCTTTGAAGGCAGCCGATGTGATTGTGTGACTGGTGGGGCAGGTGAAAGCTGGCTAACGTTACACCATCATTTCTCATGTGACGTTTTATTTTTAAAATATTTTTATTTATTTATTTAGATTATTTAAGTTTAAACGGTGTCAAAATATTTTCATTTCATTAATAAAAAAACATAAGAAATTTGGAGTTCCATGTGCTGTCATCTACTACTATATTATTCCATTACTTTTCCTGATGTTTTATGTTTTTGCCGTGGTATCGTTTCAGTATCGGTATCAAGATACTTAGGCAGGTATCGGTATCGAAGTCATAATTTTGGTATCGTGACAACAGTACTCACAGTATATACACGAGACCCAACAACAGGCGAAAAAAATTATTTTTTAATGCCGAAAATAACAAATATCTATTAATTCAGAAATCAATAATCATTTGCATTTGGGAACCTCTGCCTGGGAAATCTGAGCGAGAGCGTAACAAAAAGTGTAGCAGACACAAACACGCTGTACCATTAGGTTGTACTATTGACAGTTCAAACAAGAGACATAATGGCATTGCGGTTCCACAAGAAAATATTAAATATCAAAAACTTACTTTCACTTCAAGAAACCTTGGAGAAGGTTTTTGTTACGCTCTCGCTCAGATTTCCCAGGCAGAGGCTCCCAAGCGCAAATGATTACCGATTTCCGATATATGTACATATTTACGTTATTTTCGGCATTTAAAGGGTAACAAAGCAGGGTGTTTTAGCTAGACCACGGCCCCTTTTGAAATTTGAAAAATGGCTAATTCTGGGAGTGATATGGTAATAATATAGAGGCTGAGCTTCAGGTATCAAACCATGCCCCAGCAATTTCTCACTTGCAGCCTATACCTCATACTACTCCAGACAGTACTCACAGCGACTGCTTTGTTCCACTCTCTCACACACACACTCACACTCTCACACACACACTCACACTCTCACACACACACTCACACACACACACTCACACACACACACTCACTCACACACACACTCTCACACACACTCTCACACACACTCTCACACACACTCTCACACACACTCTCACACACACTCTCACACACACTCTCACACACACTCTCACACACACTCTCACACACACGCTCACACACACGCTCACACACACGCTCACACACACGCTCACACACACGCTCACACACACGCTCACGCACACGCTCACGCACACGCTCACGCACACGCTCACGCACACGCTCACGCACACTCTCACGCACACGCTCACGCACACGCTCACACACACGCTCACACACACGCTCACACACACGCTCACACACACGCTCACACACACGCTCACACACACGCTCACACACACGCTCACACACACGCTCACACACACGCTCACACACACGCTCACACACACGCTCACACAACAACCAGACTTCTTATAGCTTAAAGACTTGAATTTTACTCATGATACCACGCCTATACTAGACCTGGGATGGTACTGCTTTTTTCCTTACCGCATGTATTAGTAAAATCAATCTTACCGCAGCGGTAATCGCCAAAGAATTATATTTATCCATAGTTAATGTGTCTATCTTTATTCCAATTTTGCCCATATGGCTAAGCAACTTTGTTTGTCTGAATTTCTGGTCAGCATAGAAATCAATAATTTGCTATTGAAACACAGTGAACAACTCTGTTTATTAACAGTAGAAATTTTCAAATTTAGGCTACAAATGTAGAAGAAAGAAAACTGAAAATAGGCTTAATGAAAAATAGGCTACAACATGTCAGCCTCAATGAACTGGAACATAATTAGCAATTAGGCTATATACCGACAGCTTTGCATCTGCAATAGACAGTAATACAATTCAAACTTGCCGCTTTTTTCTGATTTTAATTTCTCTCACACTGTCTGACTAAAGGCCATTGGCAAAGTGAGTAGTCCTATGCGACTGACTTATTCCTCGCAAGAAAAACTAACATTTACCTTTTCGGGTTTGAGAGATGCCCTCAACTGAGTGACAAGAGCCCCGCTGTACTTAAATTCACCTTGCTATTTTATTGGCCTGCAGTGCTGGCGAGGCTGAGGATTTTTTAACGCTGTAGCTTATTATAATTTCAGACAAACATGAATAGCCTACTGTAATTGAGACGGATACAATTACCACTCGGGCCACTGTGGATAGGGATATTCTTGTCATTTAATTTCAGGATTGATAGACAATTTGTTTCATATTAGCATGTTAAAAAATTATAGTCAAACAGATGTATTTTATTATTTTTTTTAAAGAAGAAAATCACAAGGTTATTTAACACCACTACTAAGCTTTGTCAGGGCATTTTGAGCTCATCCTGTGCTTGCTGCGGTTTCCTTTTATTCTGCCACAGCAACAAGCATTTCAAGCCATGCTCCAGGCTTTTGATAAGCAATATGACGGTAGCCTACTTCTCCCAAGTAGCTGAATGGTTCTTGTGGTGTTATTCTCTCGTAACATTCTTTTTTCCCGCGCATACCTGACACAAAGCCTTTTCCAAATTTTTTGGATTACCACTGTCGTCTGGTTCGAAGCCAAAATGCTCTCATATGAGCAAATGAAGGAAGGAAAACAGGAAGAGAATAAAGAGAAGAAAAATTAGAGGAATAAAAAATAAATAAATAAAAAATGTAAGATTTAATTAGTCCCAAGTGTAATTGGTTACACTTCCTGCAAGGAGCCATTTCACCAAATTGATAGAGAGGAAGTACCAGAAGACATTCCAGGAAGTGAAGAGTGCCATAAAAGCCACCAACAGCAGAATTGCACTCACCACTGATGGATGGACAAGTGTAGCTACTGAAGCCTACCTTGGCATTACATGCCATTACATCAGAGATGCCTGGAATATGAAGTCAATCGGCCTTTCCACTATGCCACTAGAACACAGACATACAGCATCCAACCTTGCAGAGCAGTTGGAGGAGGTAGCAGCCATGTTTGAAATTCCTCCTAGCCAAATTATTGCCATTGTGCATGACAATGGTGCCAATATTTTGGCTGCGGCAAACATACTGGAGGAGAAGCATGAGTGGTCCAGTATCCGCTGCACTGGCCACACCTTGCAACTGGTGATAAATTCTTCATTGAAGAACACAAGTATTGAGAGCTATTGGGGCTGCAAGATGTCTCATAGAACATTTTAAGAAAAGCAAGCTAGCCTGCAGCAAGCGGAGAGAAAAACAGCAACAAATGGGCACACCTGAGCACAAGCTTGCTCAGGATGTAAGCACGAGATGGAACATGGAACCGCAACCCTGTCCGACTCATCAGTCACAGAGGGGCAAACAGTACTGACCAGTGGAGCCTGCTTGAGGAGCTCTCCACAGCCCTTAAACCATTTGAATGTGCCACTGTGTTTATGAGTGGGGAGAAATATACTACTATCTCTGCAGTACCTCCACATGTAAAGGGGCTACTGAAGTCCACCCATACCCCCTTTCCACCAACACAAACCTAGTTCTGGTTGTGGGCTGGTGTTAGTGCCAGGTCGCAGTTGGTTCAACTTGCGAACCTTCTAAGAACCGGTTTGCTTTTCCACGGGCTAGAGAGCCACGTCATTACGTCACTGTATACGTCTCCGCTTTCTCAGCAATGCTAGCGCCAACTTCAAGCACAGCAACAACAATGGCGGACTACATCGCATCTCGTGTTGCTCCTGACTTTGCAAGCCTACATACATTACATGTGAAAAATTGACGGGCAAAATCTGGGTTTTCAGCCGTTTTAATACAAACTATCAAGCCATTTGGCAGATCAACTCATATCATCAATATCTCGACATTAAAAAATATGGGAAAAATTGGTGACACTGCAAAATGTAGCCGCCAATAGAAAAATTTACCCGCATTTGGACCCTGGCATAATTTTGGACCCTGGCTGAAGGTGCTGAAGATGACGCCCCAGAGACAGATGACACCCCAACAGCACCATCTTCTAAGAAATTCAAGAGCATGGCCGCCTTGTTCCAGGACACGCTCGGGGAAAAAGACACCCCTGCCACTCACTCACCAGAATGAGTTGTGTCAGACGAGGTGGATAGATATGCGGCTGACGGCAAAATTTCCCCTGGTGACAAAACACTCAAGTGGTGGAGACTGAACTATCACCGCAACCCGGCACCGAGTCAGTTGGCGAAGCTGTATCTCTGTATCCCGGCAACGAGCGTGCCATCAGAGCGGTTGTTCAGTGTTGCCGGTAACATTGTAACTGCCAAACGCTCCCTCTCCTTAAGCCGAAGAACGTGAGGCTCCTCACATTCCTACACGACAACGGCAATGCCTTAATCCAGTCACCCAATCATGTCTGACAGTGACTGGCACCGGATCCACGGGTCAAAAAAGAAGAGGCATTGTACAAATTTGTAATATGTATTTAGGTATTTGTTAAACTTAGAAATAATTTTTTATTTGTGACACGCCTTTGGTTTAAATAACAAATTTGCTAAACCATAAACATGTGAGTTTCCTTCAGCATCACTTCATTAAGTTAATTCCGGTTTATTTTTGCCCCGTTTGTCTGAAATTTTTATTATTGGAGATTGCAAAGCAGCTCAGTTTTTTCATATCGTTTCTCTCATCAGCAGGCTTTTGATTTGATTGTAATATTTTATGTTTTAATACTTGTAATGTTTGAGGTTTGTCTTTGATGAATGGCAACATCAATAAGTGTTCCTCCCCTGTATACTGTACACACGGTTTCTCTGTTTATTTTATTTTTATTCTAACATATTTAAACATAAATAGGTCTACATTAAATAATAATTATACAATCTACACGTTAGGGCTGTACGATATGATGATATATATCGTGGGACGAGAGAAAAATGTCAATCAACAGATATTTCCCTCTATCGTTCCTATCGCCATTTTCACAAAGAAGCTGCAGAACTGCTTTACGGCAGTATCTTACGTCATCCGGACTGGACACGTCAATACGACTGGACGTCGTACCACGACGCGAGGTAGAGAAGGAGGTTCCAATTCCAGTTTTTTTTATTTATTTATTTATTTTTACCAACCAATAATCTTAAGACCCATTCGCCAGTCATATCTCTAGCCGTGGTGCGGCGACATGCATCCACGGTTGAAAACCACACACAGAATGACATAATGGAACAGATCTTATGTTTTTCGTGAAATCCTTATGTTTTATATTGAACCTTGTGTTTTCCTTTGAATCTTGGGGAGCCGGTTCTAACTCGTGGTTTTTAATTGGCACCGGAACCGGCTACGAGAATTCTGGATCCGCCCAAGCCTATGCAGTGTAAAAAAACATATAGAATTAGGGATGTTAACAATTAATCGACTATCGATTAATTGCTAATAAGAATTTAATCGATAAGATTTCAAATGAAACAATTAACTGAACAATCTGCAGTCTTGTTTCAACGGGAGTTTTTGTGTGAAATGTAATCATGGTTTAAGGTCTCCACGCGAGGGCGCCAAATTCAGCCTAGTGTAACGCTGCATTCTCACAGCGAGCAACTGGTCGCTGAGTCGGTCAATTCTACTAGGCTGGGGGCGGAGCAAGAGCTTCCCGTTGTGTCATCGAAGTCAGTTCGTGCAGCTACAATTTTTTGATAAAGAGAAACAACGGAAATAGCCTACGTATAACAAAGACATATTTGCGATGCATCCTATTCTTTATAGTTATGTCATGACACTGATAATGATGTGTTCTCGCTAGCTAGCAATAGGCTAGCCTATATATATCTTCGTCGCGAGCTACCGATCTTTATCTATCTACGCTAGATACATAGATAGATGTATGTATAAAACTCAACATGTATTTTTTGGCTCAATGTGATATTGGTAGAACAGCTACACATATCCTTTAAGGTTATGTTATACATTGAACAGGACGTGGTAGGCTTGGACTATTATTATTAGCTGCTACTCCATTGCTGCAATTTGAGTGAAATCGGGCGGAACAATTATTCACGAAATGGTTTCGTGTCGGTTGGGGAAATATAAAGTGTGGAACTCTGATTGGCTGTTACGGCCGATGGTCGCTCAAAAGTTAAGTTGCGGGCAACATATATCGGCCGATTTTGGTCGCTCAGTTTCCTAGTCGCTCAGGTCGCTGACCGTCGCTCAACTTCATAGAGAATGAATGGACTTCCGGCGACTGGGCGACCGAAGTTGCTGGATGTGAGAACGCAGGGTAAGCCGTGAAGTTGAGCCTACACAAGAAGACACAAAAATGAAGCGGGCAAAACTATGATGCCCATTGCAATACCTGTGGTGCTGTTCTGAAGTATAACTACTTTGTTAATGTAGCCTACCACCTGAAAAGCGTACATCCAACCGTGCTGTCAGGGCAAAGTGGATCGCAACCTTTGCATCGGTAGCTCATCACCTCAGTGTTGGCAAAGAGGGTATGTGACGATAGACGAGCGGAGGGTATTACTCAGAGGTTGATGGTTGAAAAGGACATGACGCCAATAAGCACCATTGACGGTGAGGGATTTCGAGAGCTAATAAACGGGCTGCGCACACAACTCGCTCCCGACCACGTAGCTTAAATGTTCTTGAATAAAAATACGTAGGTCTATCTAGTATGCATATGAGGAGCCTATTCAAAACATAATAGCCTATGATTTAAGTTGACTGTTCTCGGCTAGGTCTACTAGTTTAACTGTCGCCTTTCAATTTCAAGAGAGATTATGTTAATGCTGCTAGCGGCTAGCGCAGCAACGGTTTCGCTTGCAACAGATGAGACGGAGCGCAATTTATTTTCTGTTGAAGTAGCCTATACACGCCTTCATATTCTATTTTTGTTACGCTACAATAATGCCTGTTTCTCAAATGTTACAATAAATCTTTGATTGAGGAATATAACATGCATTTTGTATTCTGTATATCATAAGCTATATTTAGCTTTTATGTTATCAATTAATCGACTATTGTTTGTTAAGGTTAACAACTATCGATTAAGGAAATTCCTTTAAATTTGCATCCCTATATAGAATAAATTTATATTATATATCATTACAAACCACTGTAGGACCTTCTGTATGAAACAATGGTGTCAATAAGAAGATGCTTTTCTGTGTTTGGGTGTCTTGGAAGAAACAGCTCTAAAAGGCCCAAGTGTGCACACATCAAATTTATGGCCTTGCATCCACGGGCAGACACTCTCGCCAAGGAAGAAAAACACGCTCATGATTTGCATCTGCATGGTCGGGTGGGGCGATTGTCCCGAGCTAGGCACACAGTATGATCTCATCTTCGACACTTGTAAATAAAGGCCATACGGTAAAACAAGACCGAATTTGCCAGAGACTATTTCAGTTATATTTGTATACTTAAACTTCAGAGTGATAAAGCATTTGTAAACTTATCTCGATAAGGAGGTAATGGACCCATTCACACCTGCATACACACACACTCACATGGGACACATTTATGGTCCTAGATCGGCTGAAGAGATGGTGTGTATCTCCCCAAGGAATGCCTTGGGGCCCCGCCGTTAAAAACGTCTGGTGCCCGAGGCTTGGAAATGTGTCTGTGTGTGTGCAGTTTGAGCAACTAATAGAGTTTAGTAAAAATTCAAAGAAAACATTATCTTTATTCTGCAACAAACATTCATATAAAAATACATTTGACAAATAAGTTATCTTTCTTCCATCACAACCATTTAGTATAAAAGAATATGTTACTATAGATAACGTTTCAAATCACAAAGAAAGATGTTATCCTTGGTTTATAAAAACACATATCTGTGGTGAATAGCAATTAAAAAGCTTATAGCTAGTATTATTTAACCCATCAGAGCAGTGTATTATTATGTATTGAATAACTATGGTCAGACCATGGCCAGACTGTCTGAGATAATTGAATCATGGTATTTCATTAAAACTACGATATAAAACAAAGGCCAATTGTAATGTTCAGTAAGACCAGCAGAGACCGCTGCAGACCATGAAACTAATATATAACTTCCAGGGGGGACGGTGTCAAACTTTAGTCGCATGGGGTAGTTGAGATAAGCATAAAACGGAGTTATCTGAGTTGGGCGGGTGCCAGTATGTATTGTCTCTGTCATTACCGGACCTGTTTTTACGTCTTGTGGGTGAGCATGAAATTGACGGACTTAAACTGGACCGTGTGATTGAGAGTGTTTTAACATATGTATGCTTAGCCGATCAGCCTGGGTATGTATATTCATGCAAATCTATATCCAATAAATTATGTTATATCAGACTCTGGAATGTAGTGTCTATTTGGAAGAAAGTTTGAATAACTTGTAGTGGAATGGTCCTGACCCCTACCGACGGGGCGGTGAAAGGATTATTCTATTTATTATACTACACCTACATATAAGGGGTCTCATTTTTTCGCATTGAACGAAATTCTCACAGCACATTCCTCACTCCTGTCCTGACTGTAAAACCATTGCATTGGATGATTTAGCATTAGCACACAAAGTAACAAGCAATACGAACACAACACAATCACAAGCCAGGTAGAGACAGAACGAGCAGTTTTCCCCCGTCTTGCACTTCGCTTTAGCATGTCTACTCGGAGATAGCTAGCGCTATCGACCTAGCTAACAAGCTATAAGACCAATACGTGTAGCACCTTCACAGCCCCCGCGATGAGGGGGTTCCCCCGAGCGCGGAGGGCCATTCATTTGAGATTTTAATATTTTACTAAGCTATGTGTTGATAGACAAGCAGGGGCAACAAGGCGAAAAGACAACTAACGTACGCCTCAGCTGAATAAAGCTACCGAAAATATCACTCTGGTCACTGCTGAAGCAAGTTGGAGAGTGAGTAAATTGGAGAGTGAGTAGGCCTAGATTATGTGGTTTGTTTCTCAAGATTAAGTGAAGTCTCGAAATGGTGCCCAAAAACACTGCAAAAAACAGTGAGTAGCCTACGTGGTTTATTTCTCAAGACGAAGACTTATAGTAACGTTAGGCAAGTCGTGCCCAAAAATACCGCAAAGACATTATCAAAACCAGTAAGATCCTGTGAAGCTTCCACATCAATTGACGATTCGAAACGCAATGACAGTGCGGCTAGTCTAGCTAACGTTACCTCCGCTGCAGTAGTTTGCACCCTCCCGACAGATTCAGGCTGTCAGTTTCCGACACAGATAATCTATTTTCGTAACACACTGAGGCTGTAATTTAAGGAAAATAAAATGCTCAGATCTGGCTGAACGGCTTCAAAGCACCTGTCCCTTCTTCCACCAGTCACGGCATTTAAGCTCTTTTTAACAATTCATGCATACGAGTCGTGTTGCATGAGCTTGTGGCGCCGTTTTGCAGTTTTCCTATGTCACTCGCCTACATAACAGCTTTGATAGCCTAGACGCTACTGTATCTTTGTGGTTCGTGCATTTTTAGATCATACAGAACTGATGCAGCTACTTGCTTTTCCCATGGCCAAATAGCAAAGAGAGAGAAAATGCGATTGCTGCGATTTAATTAATTATGTTGGAAACGTCTTGCGGGGGTTGGACGTATTAGACTAGATTCCAGGTATCATTAACCTTATACGCCCGCACAGGCTACCTTCGAAAAGGTGGAAAAGCCGTATTTTATATGGGCGAACTGTATGGGTTGACAGGAGCCCCGACGAACTGCGCTACGCCACTGGCTAAGACAAGTAAACTGGCAGAATGCTAAACAAACACATTTTAACCCGGTAATTCTCAACTAGGCTACAATACGATTCACTGGCTTACAACTAGTTTTATGCTAAAACTATGACTGACAAGAAACACTGTCGTGAACACAACATGTTGCGTTTTGCAATAGATTTGAATCACAAATCTGTATACGTTAGATACTAAATATTATATAGGCTACATAAAACTAGCTATATTTTAACAAAATAACATGTATTTTGGGGACCCCTTGTCGGCACAAGTTTCAATCGGAGGTCAACTGACATCGAATTTCGGCAAGAGTTCCAGGTTGGTAGTCCAATATAAGAAAATCTCTGGTCCAAGCCATTGTTGTTGACATTCACTTCCGGAATTTTCCCACCTCAGCCTCACTCTCAATTTCAAGATGGCCGCCGCGTGAATAAGGTCCATGGAGAGCTTTGTTGAATGGAACCATGTGACCACATTGCTTTTATGGCTCTTATACAGTTCTTTGATCTCGATGGAATAAACCCAAGCCTATGTTTTCTCCTATTCGTTTACCATGCCAATGACTCTCAGTATAATTTGGATTCGGTTCCACTAAATGTTATGCATACATTTACATACATAAATACATTGAGTTAATAGCATTTGTTGAAGACTTCAAAAACATCGCATAAGTAAAATTATTTAGTTAACGTTCGACACAATCGATTGAAGTTCCGAGAGTAGCTACTCGAAGTCCTCGGTAGTTCGCTAGCCAATGGTACTGTAGCTTGTCTGATGCAACTGCATTAAATGAATTTACACGAAAACTGCGGTGAAATGGTAACGTGCGCTGTGCATTTTGGGGGCAAGAGTTGTCGCACCAACGTAACGGAGTAAAAAAAAAAAAAAAAAACGTAGCTAGCCATTCCAGAAAACGAATCACAATGCTATTCCACAATAAACAAGCTAAGGCAGTGGGGCAAATAGACAACTCGGTTAATTAGCTTGATTTGTTAAATTTTGTACAGGTAACAAATCAAAGAACATATTATTTGAAACGAATGTTTTGATCACATTTAAGCGATTATCGTTAACGTTAAACTTCCACGCATAGGCACCACACCGGGAGTCAGAAGTAGCTAACGTTAGCTAGGTTGATTAATTGTTAGAAATAACTTACGTTCCTTGCACACTTTTCATAAAAAGTACCATATATGTAAGTTTGCCAACTCCTGTAATAGGTAAGAAGGTAAATTCGATACGCTACCTTTGCGGCTTTTTCAGAAAGTTACTATCAAGTGTGGCCATTTAAAACGTGAGATATGCGTTGCTAACTTTTCGCCTAGTTCTGGTTACGTTGACGCTAGTTGATACGTTTCTATAACGTGACTCCTTGTCTAGAGACCCATTTTAAAGCGGGCCTAAACAATTAAGCTTCCTTACCTTGTCCGTCTTCACAACTTGAATAAAATGTGAGTCACCGTCTCTGCGAGGTCTTCTTCTTTTTCAGATTATTTTCGTCGTCTTCTTCTACTTTGTGTTTTTTGCAGAATGTATACCAACTTTAGGTGCATACCGCCACCTACCGTACCGGGGTATGTATAACAGGATCTAAAAAATAATAAATAAATAAATAACTAAATATATACAGTATACACACACACACACACACACACACACACACACACACACACACACACACACACACACACACACAGTCTACACAAAATAGCCCATAATGACAAAGTGAAAACATGTTTTTAGAAATTTTTGCAAATGTATTAAAAATCGAAAACTGAAATTTCTCATTTACATAAGTATTCATACCCTTTGCTTTAACATATTTTTTAAATATCATATTTAATATTTGGTCGCATATCCTTTGCATTCTGTTACTTCCTGAAGTCTGTGACCCATCAACATCAAAAGACTCTCAATATCTTATTTCCAGGTACTGTTACAAGCGATACTATAAGCTCTCTGCATTTGAATGGATCTCTATGGGAATTGGGGGGTGAGACTAGATTCAGCTGTAAATTACACTGGTACAGTATGGAACACATGGCTGGCTAAATGGCTGTAAGTCATCAAGGGTCTGAGCTATCGAACGAGCCCCAAACCATCACTCTGTTGCCAGATATGGAGTAGATGTGGATGGATCACTGCAAGGGTTATTTCTCCTGACTCATTTTCCTATAGAACTCTATGGGGAAAAAAGTCAGGAAAAACAACCCTTAAAGGGATCCATCCACATCTACTCCATATCTGGCCGGAGAGTGATGGTTTGGGGCTCGTTTGATACCTTAGACCCTTGATGACGTACAGCCATTTCGCCAGTCATGTGTTCCATACTGTACCAGCGTAATTTACAGCTGAATCTCGTCTCACAGCCCAATTCTCAGTGAGATCAGTTCAAATGCAGAGAGGTTATAGTATCGCTTGTAACAGTACCTGAAAATAAGATCGAGAGTCTTTTGATGTTGATTGGTCACAAACATCAGGAAGTAACAGCATGCAAATGATATGCGACCAAATATTAAATATGATACTTTAAAAATATGTTAAAGCAAAGGGTATGAATACTTATGTAAATGAGAGATTTCAGTTTAAAATTTTTAATACATTTGCAAAAATTTGTTTTCACTTTGTCATTATGGGCTATTTTGTGTAGAATTATTTTGAGACAAAAAATGAACTCAATCTATTGTAGAATATGTCTGTAATGTAATAAAACGTGGTGAAGGTGAAAGGGGTGGGCAGACTTTCTGGCTTGACTATATGTATATATATAAATATATATATATATATATATATATATACAGTCAAGCCGGAATGTCTGCCCACTTTATTAATGTAATAAAATGTGGTGAAGGTGAAAGGGGTGGGCAGACTTTCCGGCTTGACTGTATATATATACAGTCAAGCCGGAAAGTCTGCCTATATATATATAATTTCCCCTCTTTCCCTTTTTTAATAAATAAAATTATAAGTGTAAAGTAAAATTCTATAATTTATTAAAGAATCCTGTGCCTTTTAGGAACTCTATTATCCCTCTCTGTACTTTCCACACCTTATCTCCATTTGTTCCTAGTATCCCTTCCAAATCCAAACCTCGTCCAACCTCTCTTACTTTTTGTTGCAAACGCACCCTTTCTTCTTTATATTTGATACAATGCATTAGTACGTGTTCAGTATTTTCAGTTATATTACAACGTGCACAAACATGTTAATTTACTTTACCCAATAAAAATAAAGTTTTATTTAAACCAGTGTGGTCGAATCTTAATCTGGATATAACTACCTCCTCTCTTCTGCTTCGCCCTTTAACTCTCTGTGCTCTAACGGACTTTTGTACCGAATAGTATGTTCTACCCTTACTGTCCTTGTCCCACTTTTTCTGCCAGCATTCCAATATTTTCTTTATAATGAATGCTTTACCTTCCCCTATTCCAAATGCTATATTAATTATGTGCATCATATTTAGTGATCTTTTTGTCATCCTGTCTGCAATTTCATTATCCTCTAATTCCACACGTGCAGGTACCCAAAAAAATATTGTTTCTATTCCCATTCTCTGCGTTCTAAATAAACATTGGAACATTTCATATATTAGGTCTTCCCTAATTGAGTTAATCATCTGTAGGCTAAAAGAAACTGCTGCAGAATCAATACACATCACCACCCTGTCTGGTCTCACTTCTTCCACCCATTGGAGACTAACAATCACTGCCATCATCTCAGCTGTATAAACTGATAATTTATTTTTAAAATTCTCTTTCCTATGTGCATTTTAAATTGTGAAATATACACTCCTATTCCTACGTGGTCATTTTGATCTTTTAATCCGTCAGTATATAAACATCGAACAAAAAGTTCGGAAATTTGTGTTTGGTAGATTATTTCTCTGTTGTAACAATGCTTCTTGGTAATACATTTTATACCGTTGGAAAGCCTGTTTATTTCCCTTTTAAATGGTGCCCCAATTGTAAGGAACATGCATTTGTGGGATGAGCAGCACAGCTGAGTATGTGGGTTGCGCCCATGAAAAATTTGCCAAATCTTCTCTGCCAATGCCAAACAGCTTATTCTGCTATTCCGGTACCCCCAGGTGCTGACAATCAGGTGCCTGATTGGCACCTGATTGGCAGCACCTGTGAGCATGGGCCCTGCTACAGTGGTCAATTGGTGTCTGCTCCAAGAATCGGCATGCCACGTTTGTCTGATCTCGATAAGGCCCGTGCGATAGGGCAACTTCAAGCTGGTGTTCCACAAAAGCAAGTTGCGGCATTATTTGGAGTGAGCCCTAGTACCATCTCCAAACTGAAGGCCAAGTTCCATGAAACGGGGGATGTCAGAGACAGACCGTGAAGTGGGCGTCCCAAGAAGACGACACCCCAAGAAGACCGGTTCCTCACCCTTTCAGCACTTAGGAACCGTAGGCTGTCTTCTACAGATTTGCAGTCAAGGTTTGCAGGACGATATGGCACATGGCTCTCGGCCCAGACAATCCGGAACAGACTGCATGCAGCCAATCTCCGGGCTCATAGGGCTGCCAGGAGGCCTGCCATGACTGCCCTTCACCGTCAGGCCCGTTTGCGCTGGTGTCGGCAACACCTGCACTGGAACCTGAACATGTGGAAGAACGTTATGTTCAGCGATGAGTCCAGATTCTGCCTACAGAAGTTGGATCGTAGTGTCAAAGTGTGGAGAAGATGGGGAGAACGCTATGCTGATTGCTGCACCGATAGAGTAACACCTTTTGGTGGAGGCAGTGTGATGGTGTGGGGTGGCATCTCCATCACTGGAAAAACGAGGCTTGTCATCATTGGAGGCAATCTCAATGCAGAGAGATATCGAGATGAGATTCTGCAACCAGTGGCAATCCCATATCTCCACAGTCTGGGACCGAACTCCATCCTCCAAGATGACAACGCTCGCCCCCACAGAGCGGGGTTTATCAGAGACTACCTCCAGAATTTGGGAGTAGAGAGAATGGAATGGCCTGCCAACAGACCTGACCTCAACCCAATTGAACACTTGTGGGATCAGCTTGGGCATGCTGTTCGTGCTAGAGTGACCAACACAACCACGTTGGCTGACTTGCGACAAATCCTGGTTGAGGAGTGGAATGCCATCCCACAGCAGTGTGTGACCACGCTGGTGACCAGCATGAGGAGGAGGTGCCAGGCTGTTGTGGCTGTGTATGGTTCTTCCACACGCTACTGAGGCTCCTGACTGTTTGTTAAATTAATAAATTGTAAAATTGCCAATATGTCTTGTTTCTTCCTTGTTACTGATAGACTTCAATCATCCAATCCACCAAACAACACCAAACAAGAGTCACTAGCAACAGCAGAATAAGCTGTTTGGCATTGGCAGAGAAGATTTGTCAAATTTTACATGGGCGCAATCCACATACTCAGCTGTGCTGCTCATCCCACAAATGCATGTTCCTTACAAATGGCACCATTTAAAAGGGAAATAAACAGGCTTTCCAACGGTATAAAATGTATTGCCAAGAAGCATTGTTACAACAGAGAAATAATCTACCAAACACAAATTTCCGAACTTTTTGTTCGATGTTTATTTGATAACAATGTGTGAAACATTTGCTTCCCTTCTTCCTTAATAAAGAACAATTAATGACACCTGTTTTTTCACAGAATTAATTAATTCTCTAATTAAACTTCACACTGCTATTATTTTGAACACGCCCCTTTCAATGAATGAGTCAATTACTCAGAACAAGCAGCGTGCATGTCATGACAGTTGGGTCTGTTGTTTTTCTATTACACTACTACATCCATAAGTAAAATATTTGCCGTGCAGAAATATCACTACTACTAATACAGTGGTTCATAAGGTTACTGATGTTGTACTGCTATTAATCCGTAGTGGAATAGGATAAAATACAGAGAACACAAATAACCTCGCGATAAAAACGAGGAACTCGCTAACCGAGCAAAACCAAGAAATAAACAGTAACGCTTTTCTAACTCCCGTTTGTGGAGCGAACAAAAGAATAGAAAAGAGAAACTCAAAAAGACCCCTAAGACTTAGGGTAAGAGCACTTGTAGGTAATGAGTGGAAAACACAAGAAACGAACAAAAACCTCTGCTCTGAACTCAGAGCCAAAAGATCACTTTGCTTCTTTCTAAATTGTACTGCTAACAAGTCCCTCGTTGATAAGCAAAGCGGTCGATAGCAGCACAACTTCCTATACCCTTTTTACCGGCTCGAATGTTACGTGAAATAACATGGAAGCAACGAGAAAGGCAGGAAACGGGGTATAAGTAGTGAGCGGAAATAAATGACAGGTGAACTCACTAATCACCGAGGCGAAAGCAAAACCCGTAGCGGAACACAGGAAAATCCGATCGATTACATTCAAACGACAAAAAGAATAAAAAAACGTGGAGATAAGGGAAGGAAGGCATGATCCATGACATGCAGACATTCGCGTAACCATAGCGCACTCTACTGACGAGAATGAGAACATTTATCCTATTACAGATAGCCCACAATTACATTTAAAAAGTTTGTAGATGAGCTGTATTTAATGTTTAATGAAACAGCACCACCTGAGCTATGGATCATGAAGAAGCATGTAAATTAATTAACCAAGTCTATATGGAGACATGCATGCACAGGGCTGGGGAACAATAGGCTTGGTGGCACGGGGAAGGAGAAAAAATGGAGGGAAGAAGGGGGGAGAAGGGGGAAGAGGAAAAAGAAGGGGAAAAAAGAGGAAAAAAGGGAGAAGAAAGAAAAATTTAAAAAGTTTAGGCTTTTTAGAAAAAAAAACACAATGAATTATTGAAAATCAGAACATTTTTCCATTTTAGGGGAACATCGGTGGGGAGGCAAAGGTCGTAAGTTCGATCCTCGTCTGGGACATATAGAAATCTGATTAGATGGATCAGACAAACTGATTGCCTATTATTCCATACTTTATTACTTTCATCGATGTAAATGGTGTAAAAATAAGAAATTAATAATGTGTAGTTTCTAATGAAGTAACCCCAATGTGTTGCTTTGATTAGCAATGGCTCTTTCATTAAACAATTCAGACAACTGGATGAGAATTTAATCACTTTTATTGAAATAACTTTGAAAATCTAAATAAGAAAACACAGTATACACTGAAAAGAAATCCATTAGATTTACTCAATTGAATTGTGGACAGTGATTCCACAAAAAACCTGATATATTTGTGTTGTTCTTGTGTTCACAGCTTAAGCATTAAATTATTGCATTGAGTAAACATCATCTGGTTAAATGCTTTCTAGAGATGCTCCTTCTTTTTTGCCTTTTTTCAGTGTAATGGCCAGTCGGGGTCAGATTTTATTAAATTACATGAAATATTAATACATAGATTATGCTCAAACAATTTAAAAAAGGAACTATTAAAAAAGGTTACGTACTAAAGATTTGTTATATAGTCGAGATTGAATACAAAAAAACTGAACAAATATTATTTACAAATGGGTATAAACAATGCAAGTTCCATTTACACATGTGGTGTAAATTCTGTATGATAGAAGATACAGGTGTTGGTTTATATTGTCCTGAAGGTTGTGATAATAGTCTGTAGCCTGTCAGTGTAAATCCTGTATGAATATACTGTATCTACAGGTGTTCATATTGTCCTGAAGGTTGTGATTAGGCTGTAGTCTGTCAGTGTAAATCCTATATCTACAGGTGTTGCTAACACATAGTACGGTACTAGTGTATTGTGTGTGCGCGCACGGGGGGGGTCCACCAAATGTTTTTTTAATCTGAAAAGTCCCCACCACTTTTCAAAACAAAGTGACGCCCTTGCTTGCCTTGTTATTGAGGGCAACCACAATGGATCTCTTCCAGAGGCCAAGAGATGGGATAGAGCTGGAGCATCACCTGGAGCAGCAACTATGCACAGTGCTGGTGGGAGCAGGTGCAGGACCAGCAGCAGCAGATCCACTGTGACAGTATAGGGCACACACAGGCAGTGTGACACATGCATGCTTGCGCACACCATCAGCTGTAAAATAACCCATCTTACATTGCTTGAAAAGAGAATAAAGATAAACTTACAGAAGTGGAAGTGGCAGAGGGCAATATTTTGGTCCTCACAGAGGCTATAGTTGGAGGGGGGCAGGGAGAAAGGGGAGATGGTCCGGGTAAGTTTTGCACGACTAGACCGAGGCTGGTGTGCAAGAGAGATTGGCACTGACACATAGGTGTGGTTGAACCAGGTGTGATGGTGGCTGTGGTGAAACGTGCTGGGGGTAAAAAGACATACAAATAGTCACACAAAAGACTGCAGTTATTTGGATTTAGTAGTTCACAATGGTTACATTTATTTAACATTCAGTATGATACAAAGATAAATAGCATTCAATAATAATAATAAACCATGTAATCAAATCATCAACAAACCTGAGCAGACTTCCTCGCCAAATTAAGGTTTGGCTTTACAGCAGCACTGTGTCCCACCAAATCAAGGTTTCAGAAACTGGGAGAGATTTAAACATCAGAATAAGGGGAAAAAGAAAGAAAAGCACCAAAATATAAAACATTCTAGTTCAGTTTTCTGTGTTGTTAAAAAAGTAGAGAGATCAGTAGTGGGACATTTAAATTATGTTATATAATTCAGTGGTGGCTGTGCGGAGGATGTGTGCAGGATGTGTGGATGTGCGGAGGATGTGTGCAGGATGCGTGGACGTGTGCAGGATGCGTGGACGTGTGCAGGATGAGTGGACGTGTGCAGGATGCGTGGACGTGTGTAGGATGCGTGGACGTGTGCAGGATGCGAGGACGTGTGCAGGATGCGTGGACGTGTGTAGGATGAGTGGACGTGTGCAGGATGCGTGGACGTGTGCAGGATGCGTGGACGTGTGCAGGATGCGTGGACGTGTGCAGGATGCGTGGACGTGTGCAGGATGCGTGGACGTGTGCAGGATGCGTGGACGTGTGCAGGATGCGTGGACGTGTGTAGGATGAGTGGAAGTGTGCAGGATGCGTGGACGTGTGCAGGATGCGTGGATGTGTGTAGGATGAGTGGACGTGTGCAGGATGCGTGGACGTGTCCTTCCAGTTTTTATTTCCCTCCTCCGGACCCCCTCCAGCCACTCTGCTCAGCATTCCGGACATTATGAACTTTTCAAGTTTTCACCCCTATTTCTTTTCACCCTCCTGACCCATTCCCTCCTTACCAGCAACCAGTTTATTTCATTTGCACCAAAGCAGGTGAAATTGATTCACAATCGTTTATGCTTCCTAACTGGACAGATCAATATTCCAGAAGTTTAATTGACTTGGTGTTAAACTGTGTTGATTAAGTGTTCCCTTAATTTATTTGAGCAGTGTATATCGCTATATACAGTGACTGCACTAATTTGTCAAGATTTGGACCAGAATCAATGAGTAATACTTAGAAAAACCCAAATGTATCAGATATCTAAAATAAGTGGTTTTAGTTACCCTTTAAGGATTGAGAATAACGTTACATTAATTCTGCAGAATCTGATCCAGGATGTTTACATTCACAGGTTCCATTTTCTTTCAAATGCAGCCAAATGAAATGGCAAAAGTTAACATTACAAAAAGTGAGCTAGGTTAGGCTAATGTTAGCAATTAGCTAGCTATTAACACTACAACACAATAAAAAATGTAACTATTTACAATAGAAATCTGAGACGTAGTGCGTGGAGGGTTGGACCCGAGAAGCACAACTCAGAACAACAGATGTAATAAATACCCGCAAGGGTTTTATTAAGGAAAGTCCAGTAATCGTTGTCTTAGCACAAGCAAAGGTCATACACAAAAAGATCCAGCCAATAAACAAAAGTACCGAGGGAGAAGGCAGTCTCGTCGTCGGTAAGCCAGGCAGTAGTTCGGAACCAGGAAGGCAATCAGCGTGGCAGAGGTACAAAAGGGAGAAGGCAAAAGAATAGTCGAAAACAAACAGGGTCAGACCGGAGTCCTCGCCGCGTGGCAAAAGTACAAAATCAGCAAACAGGAATCGTGGTCAGGACAGGCAGTGAAAACAAAAAGCTGGCAGTAACAGTGGTCAATAAACAGGCTTGGATCAAAACAGGAAATCAGAATAAGAATGCTTGACAAAATGCTTAAGAGTGCTAGTGAGGCAACAACTTCGCAAGGACATGACATGAACACTGATCTTATATGCAGGTGTAGACAGGTGCAGACACTTAGCTTGAGAGCAGCAGGAAATTCACAACAGCTTGAGATAATGAGACACGTAACGAGGCAATTAGTAAATCATTAGTAGTTAACCTATCCTGACCTAGCGTTAGTAAATTAGTAATTAACATGTACGAGAAACGTAAGGTAAACATGAACACATGGTTAGATAGTTAGTATTACCCAATCCTGATCTAACGTTAGTATATTAGTAATTAGACAAGGGAGAATGAAACAATTAGGGAAGCGTGAGTGACAGCAAGAGAAGAAACAGCATGAACGCAAGGCTGCGGAAAAACATGGAAATATGTATGCAAACTAATAGACTATGACAGAACGTGAATACAAATAAGGGCGTGACATAACAATAAACATAAAACATGGCGTGGAACGGTTAGAACCGTAACAAAATCACCACGGACAACGCCACAACCATAGAAATCTAATACATTTCTCTCCCTCTCTAATACAGTAATGGTCAAACTTGAATTTGGCGGTGAAGATGATTATATTGCTGGACAGCTGAACTCCTGTACTGAATGGTTATGTTAGGTGTGGTGGAAACAGGGACCCAGTAGCAGGCAGGGAGTACGAAAACCAAAGTTTAATGAGTGACAGGGCAGCGGTATAAAAACAGAGTCCAAAGATTGGTCACAGAACAGGCAGAGGTACAAAAACAGAGTCCAAAATCAGGGTCACGAGAACACAGGCAATATGACCCAAGAGCGTTCCATTATAAAAAAAACTGCGTATTTTTTTGTATCCCTATGGAGGACCAGGAATTTATAAATAAATAAATACATATTGCAATAAATACATAAATGGATAAAAGTATTAGGAAATAATAAATACACACAAAAATGAATAAATTAATAGATAAAATCACAATAAATGTTTATTCTTTTCTGTATTTATTTATTTCTGCATTTCTTAATTTCCAAATGTATTTATTTATGTATTTCCTCTTTTCCGTATTTATTTATTTATGTATTTCCACTTTTCCGTATTTATTTATGTGTGTATTTTTTTGCCCATATGATAATGAGGGGGTTGTCTACCAACTGTCATTGGTTGATAGACCCCAGTGTCAATTGTACTTGCCTTGCGGTTGTTGGGCTGGCTTTGATTGATGATACACAAATGGCTGCATATAGGTTACGCAAGTGCAGCATTCTCTTGCATAAAGTGAGACTTCCAGACAGAGAATCTATGGGGTATTGTCAAGAGGAAGATGAGAGACACCAGACTCAACAATGCAGACGACCTGAAGGCCGCTATCAAAGCAACCTGGGCTTCCATTACACCTCTGCAGTGCCACAGGCTGATCGCCTCCATGCCACGTCGCATTGATGCAGTAATTCATGCAAAAGTAGCCCCAACAAAGTATTGAGTGCATAGAAATGAACATACTTTTCAGAAGGCTGACATTTCTGTTTAAAATATCCTTTTTTATTGATCTTATGTAATATTCAAATTTTCTGAGACAGTGAATTTGGGTTTTCATTATCTGTAAGCCATAATCATCAAAATGACAAGAAATAAAGGCTTGAAATATTTCACTCTATGTGTAATGAATCTATATAATATATGAGTTTCACTTTCTGACATGAGTGACAAAAAATATTGAACTTTTTCACAATATTCAAATTTTTTGAGCTGCACCTGTATGTTTCTGCATTTGCTGTTTTTGACCGATGAAATTGATATTAGGCTAGCTTATTAGGATAGCCTACTATTTTGCATCACGTACTTACATATGTCATGTCGGAAATATGGGCTTGTGAAGCCCCTTGACACATGCCGTTGTGATTTAGGGCTATACACAGACATTACTAGCTGGCTTTTACTTTTACAGGTTTGTTGTGTCATTTACAGGGACAGACGAGAGCACCCTCAGCCTCATTCGCCTGAGGTGTGAAAATTCTATACATTCTATAATGTGTGATGTCACGTTTAACTAAAAGATGTTATACAGAAGCCTTGGCAATAAGCCAAAAAAGTGTTTCTTATTTTCTTGCAGGACCACGTCACTGTCCATATTGTATACGCTTGCCTATACTCTTATATTTAGCATGTGACTTGGTGTTCCCAATGTATGATAATCACCGTAAGATATCCATAAGAGTTACATGTGGGTATCCCCTTACTTATTAGGCTGCTTTTAATTAAACCATGATTGCTTTGTCATTGTAGTTACAGTTTTGTCATTTGAAGAACATTGTGAGACTGAGGGTGGGGTTAGTCTTTATTTACAGGGCACTGATGCTTCACTTGCAACCTTCTTTCTACATGTCATAGGCTAATGTTGACGGAATCACTCCTCTGCACCGTGATTCATGTCTTGTGTTGAAGTAGTCGATTGTATGCAAATGATAACTTCTGATATCCCTAATGTAAGTGTGATAGCAAGAGGCATGCCTGCCCCTGTAAATGGATAACACATGAACATGTTATGGCATGGCAGTAATTGTTGTAGGGGACTTGGGTATGGTATGGTAACATGTGTTGTTTTCCTCAATGAAATTCTTCAGCAAATAGGCCTACAGGGCCAAGTGAGCCCCACCCAAATTGCAAAAAAATGGGACAACCTCAAGCGAAAATATAAGGTGAGGTTCAATTTATGATGTTTTTCCTTTGCAAATTTGTAGTTTCTCTTGCATACTGAAACAAAATTATGCCTGTGCAATAGGCTCACGGCTCAGATGCCCTGCTACAGAGACGGAACAGACAGGGCAGAGGCCACAAGCAGCCACATGGCCATGGTTTAATGCAATGCATGAGGCCATCGGGGGGAGGCCATCTATTGATCCTCCTGTCCTGATGGACTCATGTGTTGCAGAAAACCCGGCACTTGTGGCTGATGAGACTTCAGATGGCACTGGCTCATCTCTTCCTGCATTTGTGGCGGTCACTTATAGCCGGGCGTGTGTGGAGGAGGAGGAAGAGGATGCACAGCCTGGCTAAAGGCTGTGCCTGTCCCCCACCCCCCAAAAGGAGAAGGATGATTCAAGGCCACACTGGAAAGCTCAAACAGGTTACTGGATGTGTTTGAGAAAATGCTTAATAAAATGTAAATAGTTCACATAAGTGTTTGTCAATTAGTTTTTTACTTGTGTTTTTACCTTTTAAGATATAGTTTTCATCTGAGTGCCCCCTTCAGCAGCACAAAACTATTTGGGAGAAAAGAAATACACAAATACTAACAATTTTGCTGATCGTGTAAGCTTCAGGAGGGTAATACCTGGGCTATTTCTGGCTTATCGGTCTCTCGCTCTTTACTGGTAACTTCAAATGAATGTCTTCTTTTTTGTAAATTCTAAGTAGTCAGCCTACATTCATTAATGAATGATTTGCAGTCATTATTCTCATTGACTGTTTTTCTTTTACTGAAGTGATGTACTCTGAATTAGACTTTGTTTTGACTTGTTGCTTCCACCAGGTTACTGTCCGACTGACCTATGGACAAATTATTCGATTGAATTGAGGATAGTCATTTCTAATAATTATGAAATTATGTTAAATATATTTTTACTGCAGGATAAGTGAGGGGTTCTAGCACGCAATATCGCCTGTGTTCAGGATTGAGAGTGCTGAACATTTTAACAAGGAAGGGCATTGACTGTTGGAAATGCTGGATTCAGAAAATAGACATTTTACAGAATAAAAGTGGTATGCTTATAGTGTGTTTTGAAATAAATAAAGGTTGTAATGAAAATGTGGCACAGAAAAGATGTATGAAACTGATATGTTAGTATCCAGAAGTGATTTTATTAACACTAGCATAACAAATAAAACAGATGTGGATAAACACTATGGACAGAAAGAGGGGCTGCAAGGGAGAATATCCAAACATAACAAGAAACGGAGACACTAACAAAAAGCTCTCCTGTATAAATAATATTTCAAACAATTGCCAAATTACATATAATCATGTTCATTCAGTGCTACTGGACACACATTTGGAGCAGACGGTTGCCCTGCCAGTCGGTCTCGCTGGACATGTCCGCTTTGTTCCCCCCCTCACTGTTACGTTCTCCGTAGCGGGAGGGGTAAGGACCCAGACGCAGACCACAGGATTAGGCAAAAGGAGTTCTTTATTCCGTTCAGGGGTCAAGCCAGGAGATCAGAGGTAGGTGGGTACAAAACAAACGATAGGCGATAGGGCAATGAGGGACAATCCAGAGAGTCGAAAACCAGGGAATCAGAGTTCAGGCAGTACAAAGGGATCAGGCAGGAGAATGGTCGATATACAAACGAGGTCAAAAACGAACAGGCAGACTGGACAGATAAGGGCAAGGCAAAAGAATAGTAGTTCAAACAGGTGTCGCGGAATAATTCTACAGATCTCAGGCTTTCGAAAATAGTAGGCACTGGAAAAGGTAATCACAACAATCCGACACAGACTGGGAGTAACAAAGGGCTTAAATGCACAAGTAACTAATGACACAAGAGGAATCAGGTGTGTGAGGGGCGGGGTTCCAAACGAGAGACAATGAAATACATCTGGGAAACAATTAAACAACCACAGAGACAACTAGGGAAAACGCGGACTGGATTCCAAACATCCACAATGACAGATGACCTGGAGTTTCAGGAAATCGTGCATAGAGTAAGATGACAGGAAGAAGAGATCAGATGCAGCTGAGAATGATTAGCAAGGACAGAACAGCATGAAAATGTGCGCTCTAATATGTTAGTGAGATTAGTAACTATACACACCCCTGCCGTTAGTATGATTAGTAAGTATATACAAATTAGTTTGTTAATGGAGTTAGTAGATCTTATCTATCATTAGTATGTTAGTGGTAATTAGTAAATCTAAGTGCACAGAGATAGGTGTGAAGCAAGAGGGAACCCGAACACCAATGAGATCACCCGAATGGTACAGAGACGTAAACGGGGAGTGACAGATCAGGTGTAAACAAGTAGACACGGGACAACTAGGCAAAACCGGAAAATAAACAAGTCAGGTGAAAACTAAGAATAAACAATACATACAAAATAAAGATACAAATAACCAGTAGAACACAGATCCTTACAGTACCCCCCCCCCCCAAGGGACGGCTTCCAGACGTCCCCAGCAGTAACAAACACTAAGCAGGGTGGGTGGTGGGGGACCGGAGGAGGGATAATGGAGTAGCAGGTACTAGGTTTCAGGAGGGTGAAAAGGGCTCGGGGAGAAATGTCTGAGTGCTGAGCAGGGTGGGTGGAGGGGGACCGGAGGAGGGATAATGGGACAGCAGGTAGTGAAGTAATGTTCAAAGTTTGTAATGTCCGAAATACAGAGCAGGGTGGGTGGAGAGGGTCCGGAGGAGGGAAACAAGGGCGGCGGCGCAGACAGGGCCGTTCAGGCGGATGATGGCGCAGACAGTACCGCTCAGGAGGACGACGGTGCAGACAGGACCGCTCAGGAGGACGGTGGTGCAGACAGGACCGCTCAGGAGGACGACGGTGCAGACAGGACCACTCAGGAGGACGGTGGCACAGACAGGACCGCTCAGGAGGACGACAGCGCAGACAGGACCGCTCAGGAGGTCTGTGGCGCAGACAGGACCGCTCAGGAGGATGACGGTGCAGACAGGACCGTTCAGGAGGGCGGTGGTGCAGACAGGACCGCTCAGGAGGATGACGGTGCAGACAGGACCGTTCAGGAGGACGGTGGTGCAGACAGGACTGCTCAGGAGGACGACGGTGCAGACAGGACCACTCAGGAGGACGGTGGCACAGACAGGACCGCTCAGGAGGACGACAGCGCAGACAGGACCGCTCAGGAGGTCTGTGGCGCAGACAGGACCGCTCAGGAGGATGACGGTGCAGACAGGACCGTTCAGGAGGGCGGTGGTGCAGACAGGACCGCTCAGGAGGATGACGGTGCAGACAGGACCGCTCAGGAGGACGACGGTGCAGACAGGACCGTTCAGGCGGACGGCGGCGCAGACAGGACCGCTCAGGAGGATGACGGTGCAGACAGGACCACTCAGGACGGTGGCGCAGACAGGACAGACTGCGATGGCTACATCGCTCAGGAGACCGGCTCAGGGAGCCGGCGGCGACGGCTGCATCGCTCAGGGGGCCGGCGGCGACGGCTGCATCGCTCAGGGGGCCGGCGGCGACGGCTGCATCGCTCAGGGGGCCGGCGGCGATGGCTGCATCGCTCAGGGGGCCGGCGGCGACGGCTGCATCGCTCAGGGGGCCGGCGGCGACGGCTGCATCGCTCAGGGGACCGGCGGCGACGGCTGCATCGCTCAGGGGACCGGCGGCGACGGCTGCATCGCTCAGGGGGCCGGCGGCGACGGCTGCATCGCTCAGGGCAGGAGGTGGCGGGCTCGGCCGCTCCGGACTGGAGGTCAGCGGGCTCGGCCGCTCAGGACAGGAGGTCAGCGGGCTCGGCCGCTCAGGACAGGAGGCTAGCGGGCTCGGCCGCTCAGGGCAGGAGGCTAGCGGGCTCGGCCGCTCAGGACAGGAGGCTAGCGGACTCGGCCGCTCAGGACAGGAGGCTAGCGGACTCGGCCGCTCAGGACAGGAGGCTAGCGGGCTCGGCCGCTCAGGACAGGAGGCTAGCGGGCTCGGCCGCTCAGGACAGGAGGCTAGCGGGCTCGGCCGCTCAGGACAGGAGGCTAGCGGGCTCGGCCGCTCAGGACAGGAGGCTAGCGGGCTCGGCCGCTCAGGACAGGAGGCTAGCGGGCTCGGCCGCTCAGGACAGGAGGCTAGCGGGGTCGGCCGCTCAGGACAGGAGGCTAGCGGGGTCGGCCGCTCAGGACAGGAGGTTAGCTGGTCCCGCAATTTGAGAGGAGGCAGGGAACGGGACAGGACTGGTGGCGTGGAACAGGACGGGCCAGGAGGCCCGGGACCGGAAGGGCCCGGAGGCACAGACCGGGACGGGACAGGGGACACGGGACGGGAAGGGACAGGGGAACTGGGACGGGAAGGGACAGGGGAACTGGGACGGGAAGGGACAGCGGAGCTGGGACGGGACGGGACAGGGGGGCTGGGACGGGACGGGACAGCGGAGCTGGGACGGGAAGGGACAGCGGAGCTGGGACGGGACGGAACAGCGGAGCTGGGACGGGACGGAACAGGGGAGCTGGGACGGGACGGAACAGGGGAGCTGGGACGGGACGGAACAGGGGAGCTGGGACGGGACGGAACAGGGGAGCTGGGACGGGACGGGACAGGAGAGCTGGGACTGAACGGGACAGGAGAGCTGGGACTGAACGGGACAGGAGAGCTGGGACTGAACGGGACAGGAGAGCTGGGACTTAACGGGACAGGAGAGCTGGGACTGAACGGGACAGGAGAGCTGGGACTGAACGGGACAGGAGAGCTGGGACTGAGCGGGACAGGAGAGCTGGGACTGAACGGGACAGGAGAGCTGGGACTGAACGGGACAGGAGAGCTGGGACTGAACGGGACAGGAGAGCTGGGAGTGAACGGGACAGGAGAGCTGGGACTGAACGGGGCAGGAGAGCTGGGACTGAACGGGACAGGAGAGCTGGGACTGAACGGGACAGGAGAGCTGGGACTGAACGGGACAGGAGAGCTGGGACTGAACGGGACAGGAGAGCTGGGACTGAGCGGGACAGGAGAGCTGGGACTGAACGGGACAGGAGAGCTGGGACTGAACGGGACAGGAGAGCTGGGACTGAACGGGACAGGAGAGCTGGGAGTGAACGGGACAGGAGAGCTGGGAGTGAACGGGACAGGAGAGCTGGGACTGAACGGGGCAGGAGAGCTGGGACTGAACGGGACAGGAGAGCTGGGACTGAACGGGACAGGAGAGCTGGGACTGACCGGGACAGGAGAGCTGGGACTGAACGGGACAGGAGAGCTGGGACTGAACGGGACAGGAGGGCTGGAACGGGCAGGGACAGGAGGGCTGGCACAGGAAGGGACAGGAGAGCTATGACTGGACGGAACAGAGGAGCTGTGACGGGACGGAACAGGAGGCTTGGGCTGGGATGGAAAGGCGATGGATCCCCCGTCAACGGGCGGTTGAGCCCGTCGACGGAGCCGGGAACCAGGACTCCATCGTTTCCTCCCGGGTCCATAGCCCCTCGGGCAAAGGGCAAGACGGGTACCCTTAAATTTAGCTGCTTCCAGGTTGTGGCTAGGCTCAGAGTTATCAGGATGGAGGGAGACCACTCCGAGCCTAACGGAGTGGGAGCTGGGTGGAGGAGTCTGGAGTGATGGGTGGTGGTCGGCATGACGGCGGGCAAACTCCGGATTCTGCCCCCAGATCCCCATGAGGTAGTTTTCATAGGGATCCGGGCCGAAGGGATCGATCTCCCAGGCCATCAGAAACCGCAGATCTTGGGTCACGGACTCGATGACCGCCTGTTGGCCACTCATGGCTCCTTGCCGCAGGAGTGCGGCGTGCAGGTGGCTTGGGTCCGCTGGGTCCAAGAATGGTCGGATTGTACTGTTACGTTCTCCGTAGCGGGAGGGGTAAGGACCCAGACGCAGACCACAGGATTAGGCAAAAGGAGTTCTTTATTCCGTTCAGGGGTCAAGCCAGGAGATCAGAGGTAGGTGGGTACAAAACAAACGATAGGCGATAGGGCAATGAGGGACAATCCAGAGAGTCGAAAACCAGGGAATCAGAGTTCAGGCAGTACAAAGGGATCAGGCAGGAGAATGGTCGATATACAAACGAGGTCAAAAACGAACAGGCAGACTGGACAGATAAGGGCAAGGCAAAAGAATAGTAGTTCAAACAGGTGTCGCGGAATAATTCTACAGATCTCAGGCTTTCGAAAATAGTAGGCACTGGAAAAGGTAATCACAACAATCCGACACAGACTGGGAGTAACAAAGGGCTTAAATGCACAAGTAACTAATGACACAAGAGGAATCAGGTGTGTGAGGGGCGGGGTTCCAAACGAGAGACAATGAAATACATCTGGGAAACAATTAAACAACCACAAAGACAACTAGGGAAAACGCGGACTGGATTCCAAACATCCACAATGACAGATGACCTGGAGTTTCAGGAAATCGTGCATAGAGTAAGATGACAGGAAGAAGAGATCAGATGCAGCTGAGAATGATTAGCAAGGACAGAACAGCATGAAAATGTGCGCTCTAATATGTTAGTGAGATTAGTAACTATACACACCCCTGCCGTTAGTATGATTAGTAAGTATATACAAATTAGTTTGTTAATGGAGTTAGTAGATCTTATCTATCATTAGTATGTTAGTGGTAATTAGTAAATCTAAGTGCACAGAGATAGGTGTGAAGCAAGAGGGAACCCGAACACCAATGAGATCACCCGAATGGTACAGAGACGTAAACGGGGAGTGACAGATCAGGTGTAAACAAGTAGACACGGGACAACTAGGCAAAACCGGAAAATAAACAAGTCAGGTGAAAACTAAGAATAAACAATACATACAAAATAAAGATACAAATAACCAGTAGAACACAGATCCTTACACTCACTGGACGTGGTGGAGCCACGCCAATATCACCAACATCCTCGACAGTCCCCCTTTGTCAGGCAGATGTTATGGAGCATGGCACATGCGGTGATGACCTTGGGTACAAAGGTGTGGTCCACCTCCAGAGCCTTGAAGAGCAGGCACCTCCTGGACCCTAAGTGGTGTGCCCAGCCAACGGTCCCCCATGTGGCAGTAGCATTATCAATGCTTCCATGGAGCCATGGCTCAGACGGTAGTCTACCATGAGGTCCTGGTCCCCATTAAAGTAAAGCTGGAGCACTGGCACAGTGGCATTTTCTTGGGCATAATGCCCAGCTGTTGGATCGTCGACCTAAAAAAGAATGAAATTAAAAACATGAAGTGTGTACATGCAGCCTACAGTTCACACAAGTTAATTGATTAACACCAAACCACAGTAGCCAAATGTATAGTTTGTCGTCCTACATGCAGGTAAATGTGTGGTATTATAGAACATGCAATTACTATGTGTGCATGACATAACTTTGCTGTATATTTATCCAGGTGAATTCAACTCCACCCACTGTTAAAAGTGCTTCATGCTTATCAATGTCCATGTTTGATCAAGAGCACTGTCTTACGACTACTGTTGAGAATACGTGATTCTTACCTCACTTAAGAACAGGATGGAGCGAAGCAGTCACGATCTCCTGAACTGGCAACGCCACCGTTCCCGCTGAAGCTGGTGCCATGTGTTTAGGGCGAACGCTAGGTTCATTGCGGACATGTTGATTGGGTACAGTAGCAGTATAGTAGCCTATTGAAGTGCGCAATCTAAGTTTTGAAATAAGTATCTGTCCTTTATATACCATCAAATCATACACGCTTGATTAATTAATTAAACGGCATCAGCTGGGTTATTGGCTGGAAGCTCTTTAATAATTGGATACAGCAGCTGATCTGGAGCCAAATGACTCAAGTGTCATTTGTAATGTGCTCCGATTTTAACAAACAAACATGCATTCGAGTCCATTGATGAATTGACCATTGAGCGTGTGGAATATAGGCGTAGCCTACTTACAATTTAAATTATGCTTCGTGCGATCTTTATTCACACAGTGATAAATAGCCGTTTGTTGTGGATGTGTTAATGGGACACTGTACGTCAAACACAAACACCTGTAATTGAGAGACAATATTCCTATTTCACATGTCATTTTCACATCTGTCAAATTGCATGGGAGAAAATCATTGCAAATAATTGTGATAACTTCACAGTGCAATATAGCATCAAATAAAACAATAGTTTATTCCATTTTGCATGCAAAAACAAGCTCAGAGATAAAAATACGATAGGCTACAGAACAATCCGTTAGCATTAATGGCCACTGACAGGTAATACGGCTTCTTTTATTTTTTGACAGGTGATACAGCTGTGCAACACGTCATTAGTAATTGACGTCGCTTCAGCTGACGCTTGACTGAGCAAGGACGTTCCATTTGCCTAATTCATGTTGCCTCGGTTGCTGCGTCCTCGTATGTGATACTTGGATCCTTTCCTTATGCCCTCCACTGGGTAGAGCTAATGAGCGAGGAAAGGACGCGAGGAAAGGATGCAAGGAGTAAAAATAAGAGATTGGAATGCAGCCCAGGCCCCAGAAGGTTAAGCAGGCCCCTTCCCAGGCGCCTTAGCAGCGGTGCAGCTGCTCTCGGGAGCCTTCAACAACATTGGTTAGAGAGCGAGGAGAGAGTGGTGTTTCCTCACGACAAACACTGATAATTTCACAATATCGCCACCTATCTCGGCGTATTGATTCTACTCTCAAAGAAAAAAATCTAAATTAAATGTACCCCTCCCTAAGTGTTCAAACACAGGTATAAGGGTTATTTATTAAATCCTACAATGTTACAGCAGTATTTTCCTCTTTCCCTTATCTGTTCTCCTTTCTAATTTCACAATGAATATTTATTCAGTTTCTTCTTAGTATTGCTATATTTAAAAATATTTTAAAATATAATACAATCCTTTATTGTTCTTCAATTAATGTGATTTTGTTTCGTAAAGTGAGCTTCAAGTATAAGCCCTGTAGGGTTTCCAAACTCTCTAGCACAAACAAATGTGTAGCAAAAAGTTGCCAATTCTCATTCTTGACTGCTTCTGTAATCCATCTTCCTTGAGATAAATTAGAAAGAAATTATCTTCTAACAGTAGGCCTATATAAAATCTGTTGACTGAACCAAAAAAGTGTATGAAGAAATTTGTTACGTTTCTGTCATGTTTATGCCATGTTTCATGTTTAGTGTTTGTCACAGTTTATTTTCTGTTTATGTTACGATGCAGTTCATTGTTTGCATACATATTTCCATGTTTTTCCGCAGCTTTGCATTCATGCTGTTTCTTCTCTTGCTGTCACTCACGCTTCCCTAATTGTTTCATTCTCCCTTGTCTAGTTACCAATATACTAACATTAGATCAGGATTGGGTAATACAAACTATCTAACCATGTGTTCATGTTTACCTTACGTTTCTCGTACATGTTAATTACTAATTTACTAACGCTAGGTCAGGATAGGTTAACTACTAACGATTTACTAATTGCCTCGTTACGTGTCTCATTTTCTCAAGCTGTTGTGAATTTCCTGCTGCTCTCAAGCTAATGTCTGCACCTGTCTACACCTGCATATAAGATCAGTGTTCATGTCATGTCTTTGCAAAATTGTTGCCTTAGTTTACTATTGTCACTTTTGAGCGTTTTCCATTGTTTTGACTACCGTTATTCATCTATTATTATTATGTCAGTGTTCTGAGTCGTGCATTGCGGGTCCAACCCGCACACATCCGTCTCAAAATTATAACAAAAAAAGGCCTGTCGAAATATAGGTAACTTAATGTTTTATTCAATACCTTATTCAACTATATTTGTAATTATACCATATTCTATGGAAAAGTAGATTCAACTTTGTTATAAGGAGTGGTTTGTTTTTGCAATAGCTTAAGTGTAAAATCCTAATTGGACTGTTGTCCAAAAAAAGCGTCCTCTCCAGAACATTTGGTGTGAGCATATAGAACATTAAGGTAGGACCACCAAATGATAACTCATTAATTTATTTCAAAGTATTTGGATGCTTTTTGATGGGAAAAAACTATTGTTACCTCATCAATATTTCTCTTCACCATTCTTGTTATCAGTAAGACACCTTATCAAGATCTGAAGGTATGACCTGCTGTCCGTCATTGTGTTGATGTGGGTGGTCTGGTCTCCAGAACAAAACATATAAATTATGCCAGCAATTATGCAGAGAACATTTTCCGAATATTTATTTCACACAATATGGTGACATTCAGAAAAGGTAAATAAACTGTAGGACTATTCCCCTCCACCACCATTCAAGCCACAATGACACCGGGTTCTTTCGGTCATTTTGTATGTTTATTGTCAAATCAGAAATATATGAACAATGATTGGTGACAGGTAAAAGGAAGACGACCTGTTGATATTTGAATGCGTCTTATGCAAATACAATTCTATTTATCCATACATTGTCATCTTTCTTGACATTGTTCCATCAAAACACATAACAACTCCCAGTTGTACTATATTACTATATTGTTATTCATTCATACAAACTCAATTTATCTTGTTAAAGACATTGAATGGCATTCAATTCAATACTTTCATTGTCATGGTCCAAAGGGACCACGTGCTGTCATGTAATTTGAATAAATCATGAACACTGACATTATGAGGAGCTGAATCGTGTATGCTGTGTAATGTTTTAGTATGAAAATAAATCTCAACAGACTGGTCAAGTAAAGTATATATACAGTGAACAGTGAATATTTTTTTCCTATGTTTTGGCTCTGTACTCTAGCACTTTGGATGTGAAATGATACAACGACTGTGAGGCTAAAGTACAGACTGTAAACTTTAATTTGAGGGCATTTTCATCCATATTGTAACTGAAGAAGGCTGGAGTACAGGCCTGGCATAGCATCACCAGTGAAGATACCCAGCATCTGATGATTTCTACAGCTCGCAGACTTCAGGCAGTCCTGAAAAAAGCCCAGTTTTTGATGCAATCCTATGCAGTCCGACGCAGATATGACGTAAATCGGCTCTAGCCAAGCACGCCTAATATCATAGAGTGTAAAGGGACAGGAGGGAAAGCTACGGCAAAAATGTATAGGAGGCACTGGCATCAGAATCGCTCAGTGATGTCATTGTCAAAAACAAAAACTAACGCTGATCACTTGTGTGCTTGTCCTCCATGGCTCCAACTGTTAGTTAAAGCCTGTTGTTCGCTAACGTTAGCTAGCCAAATGCTAGCCAGTGTAGTAGCTGTCTAATAATACATAAGTTAGCTAACATAGCTAATGCATATTTCTTCAAGTTTCACACACTCCATATCCTCATCAGCTTCACTGAGATCTTTTCTCTGCAACTGTTCATCCATTTATTTCTTGTGAAATTATTACAGTAGACTACAACAGCCTCTTTGGTTAGCAACAGTAAGTACAACATTAGGCTACCTAGACCTCATGTAGCTGTGACAAATGGCCACCTAGCTGTGGTAAAAAGCTAACTAGGTAAAAAACATTACCTATGACCTGATACAACAAGTATGAATTCAGCCCATTTAACTAATTTACGATCGTCTGTAGAATAGGAATCAACTGCTTAAATATCAGGAATGTTAACGTTGATGCTGCAAATAAAATATGTTCTCAATTTCATGCATAAACTTACTACATAGCTTTGCTTTTGGAGTGAAAACAGACCGTTTACCCACTCTCAAATCACAAAATACGTCATCAATGCTAACCCTTTTTAAAAATATTGGCAGAATAACATTTAGAGTTAAATATGTCAAAACGTTGTGAAGTATAATAAATCGAACAACCCTATCACCGCCCTGTCGGGAGGGGTCAGGACCATTCAACTACACTTTACTTAAACTTTCTTCCAAATAGACACCACATTCCAGAGTCTGGTATAACGTAATTTATTATAAAAAGATTTGCACGAATATACATACCCAGGCTGATCGGCTAAACATACATATGTTAAAAACATTCTCAATCACACGGTCCAGTCTAAGTCAATCAATTTCATGCTCACCCACAAGACGTAAAACAGGTCCGTTAATGACAGAAGCAAAACATAACAAGCACATCATGAAGTTCAGCTGACATCTTATATGTTATTGCGACCCCCCTTTTTTTTGGGTGTTCCCATTACCTGGGCGATTACTTTTTCCATGGTCTGTAGCGGTCTCTGCCGGTCCTAATTAAGCATTACATATGACCCTTATTTATATGGTAGTTTTGATGAAATGCTATGATTTAATCATATCAGAAACATCCTAGTCACGGTTTGACCATAGTAGTTCAATACATAGTTTTTACACCAATGTTTGTAAAGATAGAAGATAAATGTTTTCTTTGGATTTAATAAATTCTATCAGTTCCTCAAACTGCACACACACATACATTTTCAAGGCTAGAGTGCTGGATGTTCTTCTCCTCAAAGAATGTGTAGGGAGTAATTCATGCTTATCTCTTCAGACGGGCTAGGAACATTTAATTGCCTGTGTGTATGTATGTGTGTGTGTGTATGTGTGTATGTGTGTATGTGTGAATGAATGGGTCCATTGCCTATTTTTTGAGATAACTAAAAGCTCGTCATGGGAAATTTTGGGGAGTGTATTGCAATATGGCTGTTTCCGCTGAGAGCGAGTTTTTCTTCAATTCCCCTGCATGTGGGTGTGTGTATATGTCCTTGATTTACAGGTGTCGAGATGAGCTCATATTGGGTGCCTAGTGTGGGACCATTGTTCATTGAGCACACTTCGATACAAATAATGAGCTCATTTTCCGGCGTGAGTGTCTGAGGCCTTGAATATGTGCTGTTGTGCACATATGGGCCTTTTGTGCAATTCATCCTACCACATAAGAACATATTCATATTAACACTACATTTTAATATAGTTGGTCCTACAGTATGATATATAATTGTATATAAATAATGAATAATCTATAATTTGTCACAACAGTTGCTTACGCTGCGTTCACACAGCGAGCAACTGGTCGCAGAGTCGGTCAATTCTACGAGGCTGGGGGCGGGGCAAGAGCTTCCAGTTGTGTCATCCAAGTCAGTTCGTGCAGCTACAATTATTTGATACAGATAAACAACGGCAGTAGCCTACGTATAACAAAGATATATTTGCGATGCATCCAGGCTAGTAGATCCAATATGATATTGGAACCCTAGTGCTTTAACTGCCTACACATAACACACACAACTAAACAGCATTCCTGACAATACAGTAGGCTCTAGAAGTGTCATGACGTTACATTAGCCTACCTGTGAACAGTAAATCATACCTTTTCGCTGTTTTGGCTTCCAATAGCCTAGCCTACATGATATGCTAACGTTAGCTAAACATAGCATTTATCTAGTGTTGTGTGAACGTTTAATTCACACAATAAAATAACAAAGACCTTACCATCGGTACCAAGGGCACTCGCAATTGCCCTCCAACCGTCAATTTTTAGGCGCTTATCCCGGTATTCCTTTTGGAATACATTAAACAGGACGTGGTAGGCTTGGACCATTATTATTAGCTGCTACTCCATTGCTGCAATTTGAGTGAAATCGGGCGGAACAATTATTCACGAAATGAAGATTGTGTCATCCAAGTCAGTTCGTGCAGCTACAATTATTTTATAAAGAGAAACAACGGCAATAGCCTACGTATAACAAAGACATATTTGCGATGCATCCTATTCTTTATAGTTATGTTATGACACTGATAATGATGTGTTCTCGCTAGCTAGCGATAGGCTAGCCTATATCTATCTTTGTCGCGAGCTACCAATCTTTATCTACTATCTACGCTAGATACATAGATAGATGTATGTATAAAACTCAACATGTATTTTTTGGCTCAATGTGATATTGGTAGAACAGCTACACATATCCTTTAAGGTTATGTTATACATTGAACAGGATGTGGTAGGCTTGGACCATTATTATTAGCTGCTACTCCAATGCTGCAATTTAAGTGAAATCGGGCGGAACAATTATTCACGAAATGGTTTCGTGTCGGTTGGGGAAATATGAAGTGTGGAACTCTGATTGGCTGTTACGGCCGATGGTCGGTCAAAAGTTACGTTTCGGGTAACATTTATCGGCCGATTTTGGTCGCTCAGTTTTCTAGTCGCTCAGGTCGCTGACCGTCGCTCAGCTTCATAGAGAATGAATGGACTTCCGGCAACTGGGCGACCGAAGTTGCTGGATGTGTGAACGCAGCGTTAGACTAGGCATTTCAAATATGTTGCTCAAACAAATAAGCATCTTCTTGTACTTTTACTGGTAAAGGCAATTTGAAGCTCATTCCCATTCATTTCTGAGGTCCGAGGTCTGCATATTTTTCCAGAATCGATGACCCCTCGAGCTTGATGTCTCGCTCTTTTGGGCTGCGTTCGAATCCAATTTAACACGCTCCGTCCCCTTGCTGTCTTCCCTCGAGGCAGCTATCTTGTGACGCAATTTGCTACGTGCAGCAAGCAAACTTAAAAGGTGTTCTGCTCGGGAGGATTGACAAGAAACAAACAAAAACAGAACGGAACGCCCTCGCAAGTGCAACACCATAAAGTTGAAATGTGACCACCACATAGTTCTGTGGTGACCGGCCACTTTTTCCGTGTGGCGCATTGCATTATGGGATTTCCTTCTTGCTGGAAGCTTGCCATTTATACCCTTGGTGGAAGGGAGGATAAATGAGGGAGCAAGGGAATATAATTACTCCCTCCCCTTTCTTAAATTGGATCCGAATCAGACTTGGTGTGGCTGCCATATTTCATCCTAGCATTTTGGGGATTCCCCCCTTGAAGCAAGGGAAGGGAACGACAGGAAGAAAGCATACATTTCGGATCCGAACGCAGGCCTGGATTAGGACGCAGCCCAGGCCAGAACCTCCCTCCACCAATCAAAAAGAGTGATGGGAGGACCTGCCCGTGCAGGCTGCAGCGAGCTATGGCAGCGAGGGCCTTCTCCGTAGGACGATATATTATCTAGACAAGTTTTTTTTATTGATTTAGTATAGTTGTGGCTGTGTTTTTTGATATTGAAAATGCATATCGTCACCTTCTTAAAATAATCACCTAAGTCATATTTTCAAGTTTTTCAGAAAACAGAATAAACTGAACCAAATACAGAATATATGATATTTGTTAATCATTTCACACAAAAAGGGTATATCAATAGATGACTATTGACTTACAAATAACGCTGTCTGTCAATTATGTAACATAAGAGGATTAAAGACTAAATAACTACACAACATTTATAGCCTAGCCAAATATTGTAGTAAACATTATCACTTACCATTCGGGGACGAGTCCAGAATCATGGAAATGACTTCATTTATGTTGATTTTCTTTGTGCATCTTGAAGCAGCCGCCATATTAATAACTTGTAAAAATGCCTAAGTCAAAATTTATTGTGACTTAGGCAAACATACAAACAGCCTAAGAGCACTCTTGACTTAGGCGATTACATTACCGGGGTAAAACAGCATGATCCTTTCAATTAAGGATCTAGGCAACTTTACCAGAGGTGGCCAGCATCATGAAGAGCTGATTTAAGCAAAAATCTCATGTTCCTCAAAAAATGACTTAGGCGATTATTTTAAGAAGGTGACGATATGACTCTATGTGGAGAGAAGGCCTTTTGTTAAAGTTGGAAGGGTTGGGGGTGGCTGGATGTGTCTATAATTGGGTTCTGTCCTTCTTGTATAACAGATCTATGCAAGGTAGGGTGGGGTCTGCTCTATCGGATCCCTGTGCAGTGAATATTGGTACTCCATAGGGTAGTGCAATTAGTCCAATATTGTTTAGTATGATTGATGATGTTTTTACTAGGGTGGATAGGGATGTTGAGGTGGCATTGTATGCTGATGACGGTACTTTATGGAAACGGAGGCGAAACCTTATTCACGTTAGGAGGAGGGTGCAAGAGGCTATTTTTAGGGTGGAGGAGTGGTCTGTAAAATGAGGGTTTAAGTTTTCGGAACAGAAAACTAAGAGTATGTTATTCACGAGGAGGCGGATTCCTGATACGGAGGTGTCCAGCCGGTGGAGAGGGTATGCTCCTTTAAATATTTGAGCCTATGGTTCGATACTGGATTGACCTGGAAAATACATATTGATCATATAGTGGCAAAGTGTAAGAAGGTTCTTAACCTTATGAGGTGTGTAGTGGCTGTGAGTGGGGGCGGATAGATCTTCCCTTGTGACCATATACTATGCACTCATCAGATCAGTCCTAGACTATGGATGTATGGTGTTCCAATCAGCTGCGCCTTCAACATTGAAGCATATAGATGTGATCCAGGCAAAGGTTTTGCGGATATGCTGTGGAGAATTTAAGATGACACCAGTATGTGCAATGTTGGTGGAAATGGGGGAATTGCCATTGGAGCTAAGGAGGCGCAAACTGATGATGTCATACTGGGCCACATTGAAGGGCCACTCCAGTGCCCATCTGACGTCTGCGGTGCTAGGGGATTGCTGGGTGTATACAACTAGGCCGGGTGTGGGATTTGGGTGGACAGCTAATAAGTGGGCTACTGACATGAGCATTATGGACCTGACATTGGCGCCATCCTTTTCGGTGTCTGCGGTCCCGCCCTGGATGTTCCTGAAGCCTGATATTGATTGGTGGCTGTTAGAGCAGGATAGGGAGGGCTGGGCTGATGTTGGTGCTTCTCTTCCTGTTTTTACAGATGGTGCTAAGGATCCAGAGATGGATCATTTTGGGTCAAGCGTATCTGTGCCCCTATTTGGGGCTAAGATATCAGAGAGGCTAGACGATGGCCTATCAGTTTTTACAGCAGAAATGGTGGCAATAACTATGGCAATGCAGTGGGTCGAGGAGGTCACACCAGATAGGGTAGTTATATACTCTGATTCTGCATCAGCCCTGGAGAGCCTCACTGCTCCAACATCCTGCAGGGAGGCTCTGGTACTGGAGGTATTGTCCAGTATACAGGTGCAGCTCAAAAAAGTAGAATATCGTGAAAAAGTTCAATATATTTTGTTACTCATGTCAGAAAGTGAAACTCATATATTATATAGATTAATTACACATAGAGTGAAATATTTCAAGCCTTTATTTCTTGCAATTTTGATGATTATGGCTTACAGCTAATGAAAACCCAAATTCAGTGTCTCAGAAAATTTGAATATTACATAAGATCAATCAAAAAGGATATTTTAAACAGAAATGTCAGCCTTCTGAAAAGTATGTTCATTTCTATGCACTCAATTCTTGGTTGGGGCTCCTTTTGCATGAATTGCTGCGTCAATGCGGCGTGGCATGGAGGCGATCAGCTTGTGGCACTGCTGAGGTGTAATGGAAGCCCAGATTGCTTTGATAGCGGCCTTCAGGTCGTCTGCATTGTTGAGTCTGGTGTCTCTCATCTTCCTCTTGACAATACCCCATAGATTCTCTATGGGGTTCAGGTCAGGCGAGTTTGCTAGCCAATCAAGCACAGTAATACCATGGTCATTGAACCGGCTTTTGGTACTTTTGGCAGTGTGGGCAGGTGCCAAGTCCTGCTGGAAAATGAAATCAGCATCTCCGTAAAGCTTGCCAGCAGAAGGAAGCATGAAGTGCTCGAAAATTTCCTGGTAGATGGCTGCGTTGACTGTGGACTTCAGAAAACACAGTGGACCAACACCAGCAGATGACATGGCACCCCAAATCATCAGTGACTGTACACACTGGACTTCAAGCAACGTGGATTCTGTGCCTCTCCACTCTTCCTCCAGACTCTGGGACCTTGATTTCCAAATGAAATGCAAAATTTACTTTCATCTGAAAAGAGGACTTTGGACCACTGAGCAACAGTCCAGTTCTTTTTCTCCTTAGCCCAGGTAAGACGCTTCTGACGTTGTCTCTGGTTCAGGAGTGGCTTGACACGAGAAATGCGACATTTGTAGCCCATGTCCTGGATTCGTCTGTGCGTGGTGGCTCTTGATGCACTGACTACAGCCTCAGTCCACTCCTTGTGAAGCTCCCCCAAATTCTTGAATGGATTTTGCTTGACAATCCTCTCAAGGCTGCGGTTATCCCTGTTGCTTGTGCATTTTTTCCTACCACACTTTTTCGTTCCACTCAAATTTCTATGAATATGCTTGGATACAGCACTCTGTGGACAACCAGCTTCTTTAGCAATGACCTTTTGTGGCTTACCCTCCTTGTGGAGGGTGTCAATGACTGTCTTCTGGACATCTGTCAAGTCAGCAGTCTTCCCCATGACTGTGTAGCCTACTGAACCAGACTTAGAGACCATTTAAAGGCTCAGGAAACCTTTGCAGGTGTTTTGAGTTAATTAGCTGATTAGAGTGACACCACGAGTTTCCAATATTTAACTTTTTCTCAATATTCAAATTTTCTGAGACATTGAATTTGGGTTTTCATTAGCTGTATGCCATAATCATCAAAATTACAAGAAATAAAGGCTTGAAATATTTCACTCTATGTGTAATGAATCTATATAATATATGAGTTTCACTTTCTGAAATGAGTGACAAACAATATTGAACTTTTTCATGATATTCAAATTTTTTGAGCTGCACCTGTATACAGTCAAGCCGGAAAGTCTGAATACCCCTTTCACCTTCTCTACATTTTATTACATTACAGACATATTCTACAATAGATTGAGTTCATTTTTTGTCGCAGAATTCTACACAAAATAGCCCATAATGACAAAGTGAAAACATGTTTTTAGAAATTTTTGCAAATGTATTAAAAATCAAATTCATTTGATATTTTTAAGTATTCATACCCTTTGCTTTAACATATTTTTAAAGTATCATATTTAATATTTGGTTGCATATCCTTTGCATGCTGTTACTTCCTGAAGTCTGTGACAAATCAACATCAAAAGACTTGATATCTTTTCAGGTACTGTTACAAGCGATATTATAACCTCTCTGCATTTTAACTGATCTCTATGAGAATTAGGGGGTGAGACTAGATTCAGCTGTAAATTACGCTGGTACAGTATGGAACACATGACTGGTGAAATGACGTCATCAAGGGTCTAAGGCAGGGGTGTCAAACTCTGCCTGCGGTGTAATTATATTTGGCCCGCGAGATAATATCAAATTTCTATTTGAGTTGGCCCGCCGGTAACGCATGCACCGCTAATACTACAAATCCCAGAATGCTCTGCTAGTGCCTTGGCGCGTCAAGACCCGCAAGCATCGCCTCCTCTGTTTTCATTCATTCGCAACCTCGGGCAGATGTAAGACACTTCTCTCAAAAATTGAATTGTTGGATTTTCATTGAAGGAAATTATCCTCATTATTATTATTTTTGTTGTTGTTGGCCTGTGAAAAAATTATTCCATTGAAAATTAACTGAAAAGGCTACAGATGGAGAAAGAGGCATAATATTATTTTTATTTAAGAAATGAATGCCACTGATGTGTCTTTTATTTGAAATTTGATTTCTCAGGTGTTTATAGTATTAAGCTTTGCTTGTTCCAGATTCAGTGTTTAAGTAAAACTTAAGTTTGTTCCCATATGAAAAGGTTCATTATTATATCTAGAAAGAAAGGAAAACATGCTTTTTTTCAATAAATATGAAATCTGGCCCGCGACTTTGTCCCAGTTTTTAATTTTGGCCCACTGTGTATTTGAGTTTGACACCCCTGGTCTAAGGTATCAAACAAGCCCCAAACCATCACTCTGCGGCCAGATATGGAGTAGATGTGGATGGATCCCTTTAAGGGTTGTTTCTCCTGACTTTTTTCCCCCAGAGTTTTATAGGAAAATATTAAATATGATACTTAAAAATATGTTAAAGCAAAGGGTATGAATACTTATGTAAATTAAAGATTTCAGTTTTTGATTATTAATACATTTGCAAAAATGTCTAAAAACATGTTTTCACTTTGTCATTATGGGCCATTTTGTGTCGAATTTTGAGACAAAAAATGAACTCAATCTATTTTAGAATATGTCTGTAATGTAATAAAACGTGGAGAAGGTGAAAGGGGTATTCAGACTTTCCGGCTTGACTGTATAGGCTATATATGAGGGGCATTGAGGTATATTTCTGCTGAGTACCGGCACATGTGTGTGTGAGGGTTAACGAGGGGGCTGACGCCCGAGCTAAGAGGGCCCTTAGAATGAGAATCATTACAGTGGGTGTCCCTTATGGTAAAGGCTACGATTCAAAAGGTTTGGCAACAGAGATGGGATGAGGAAATTAGGAGGCGTCATTTGTATGCCGTCCGACCAGGGGTCTCTGGAAAGTCGCTTTTTTTCAGGAGTAGGAGTGAGGAAATAATGCTCGCTAGGCTTAGGTTGGGGCATACTGGATTAAATGACAGTTTATATAGGATAGGGAAACATGACACCGGCAACTGTCCTCATTGCAGCAACAAAGAGACAGTTAGGCACATTCTGTGAGAATGTCAGACATATTTCAGGGAAAGGGAGATAATTAGAAAACTGATTGGGGATAAGGGTGGGCAGTTTACATTGGCTGGGCTCCTGGGTGGGTCAGTGGGATATGAGGTTCGCAGAGCTGTGCTGAAATTTATTTATTTGATTGGTGTGGGTGGGAGGGTCTGAACCCCTGCTATCGCTTTTCCACACTCCGTAACAGTAGGTGGCAGTATGCACCTGACAGTTGGTATCAACCCGCCATACAAAAGCCAAAGAAGAAGACGAAAAAGAAGAAGAAGAAGAGGGCCTTGGAGAACGGTTGAATGATGGCGGCGAGTAGTAGTGGAGGGAATTCAGTGGATGAGGTTGAAGATGACATGGATGTTGAGGAACGGAGTAGAGTAGCTAGCAGGAGAGGACGGGGTAGAGGGAAAGTGAGAATAGAAGAGCAGGTGAGGAAACCAGGTGATAAAAGTAATAAACGGAGTTTGGAGGAAAGTAGCTCTGATAGTGAAGGATCGAGATCACTTCATAAAAAATTGGTGGGAGAAGAATTTAAAATAATACTGAAATTTAGGTGGGAAGATGAAAATGAAAATATCAACTTAAGTCTAATGGCTTTGACCAGGGAGTTGAAAAAGAAAGTAGGAGATATTTAAATGGATAAAATACTTTGAAATGGAAGTTTGTTTTTGAAATGCAAAAACGAAGAACAGAAAAATAGGGCGTTGCAGATTGAAAATATCGACATGAAAACGGTGATTGAGAGAAAAGTATTGGGTGAGGATAGATTTAAATGAGGAGTGATAACAGGTATACCGATAGAAGAAGATATGGACAAGATTGCAACGATTATTGAAGGAGGAGAAGTGAGGAGAATAAGAAGACTGTTTAGAACAGTGAATGGAAGTAAGGAAAAGAGTCTATCAGTACTCGTGGAGTTTCAGGGTTCATTCTTACCCGAAAGGGTAAAAATAGGTTATATGAGCTTTAGGGTAAGGGCTTATGTACCACCACCGCTTCATTGCTACAAATGCCAGAGATACGGGCATATTGCTGCAGTTTGTAGGGAGAAACAAAGATGCGCTAAATGTGGAGGAGATCATAAGTATGAAGAATGTGGGGAGAATGTGCAAGCCAAATGCTGCAACTGTGGAGGTGCTCATATCGTGGCATATGGAGGATGTGAAGTTAAGAAAAGAGCAATGAAAATTCAGCAAATCAAAACACAAAATAACATAACATATGCAGAGGCAGTAAAGAAAGTGCAAGGAGAAAGCAGAGTAGAAGAATCTGAGAGAAATTACCAACCTTCTAGATTTGAAGTGAAAGGAGAAAGGAGAGTAGAGGATTATGAGAGAACAATCGTTAACCAAACTTATAGAGTGGGAATGGAACAGAGTCGTCAAACTAAAGGGTTGAGAACTGAAAATTGATTTTATTCATTGCCTATGTCCTCAATTGTTCAGACCAAGCTAAAAGCAAAACAGAGAAAATAAAAATAATATTTAAAGGAGCGGAAAAGTTCTTAGAGGTGAAGGGTCTTTCTTGGGAGCAAATTCAAAAAGAATTGAGTCTGACTCAAAGTCAGTAAACAAGTTCTAAAGGACCTATGTAGGAATTCATAAGAGATTCAAATATGATTTAAGATTCAAATACGTATTTCTGCAGCTGCAGAAAAACCCTTGCAAGTTAACATCCGTTGGTGTCATGATCTCTCTATCTCACCAAATACAATTAATTGGAATATGGTATGGGGGAATATTTTTCTGTCATCTAGAAACCCTAATCATCAAATGATTCATTATAATTATGTACATAGGCTATACTGCACTCCCCGTAAATTATTTTTGATGAATCTATCCCAAAATCCCAACTGTGAACTATGCCCTCTTGGAATTCCTGGCACATTTACTCATATGATCTGGGAATGCTCAGCGGTTTTATTATTTTGGAAAATAGTGGCAAGGAAGATGTCATTAGTGTTGGGGGTTGATGTCCCTTGTTCCCCCGTGACTTTATTATTAAATGATTTCACTGAACTTGAACTGACAATGAGGCAGAGGCGTCGGCTGCTAGTTGGCCTTACAGCAGCTAAAAAAATGATAGCCCAGAGATGGAAGGCCCCACACACACTGCCATATCATCAATGGGTATCCTCTGTAGTAGATCTAGCTAATATGGAGATGTCAGTGGCCCGCATGCATGGCGCTAACGCGGAAAATATTAACTTATGGTCTTTATTTATTGAAGCTATGCGTGTGGTCACTGAATGATTAGCTGTAATTGAATCTATAACTGCTGTACAGGATATGGAGGTAATTCGATGACCTATTCAGAATGTGTGGGGCTATATTGCTTTTGCTATGCTGATTGGGCTGATTTTCTGTTTCTCATTTTTTGTTGTTGGAAGGATGGGTTGATGGGTCCTATGGGGAGGGAGGGGGGGTTTGAATGTTTGTTATTGTTTGTAACGTTATATGTAAATGCTGTATTTGTTTTGTTTGTGTTTTGTGAAGAAAAAATTATAAATAAATAAAAAATTGATCACAAAAAAAAGATTCAAATACGTATTATAAAGATTGTTTGGTATAATTTTAGGTTTTATTTGTTGTATTTATGTATTTGTTTGTTTTTATAGATACAGACCTAAAATAAATTTTATTGAATAAATCCCGATCTACTCCAATCCGGTTGGTGGCGGTAATGCACAATTTCATTGTACACCAACCGCAAAAAAACAAGAAGAAGAAGAATAAGACGAAGAACAACAATAAGAGGGCCTTCTCCTATTCTTTACACTCCTGCAGACGGCGAATCTTTCATAAGTTGGTGAGTTTGATGTAGTTTGATTGACACAGTTAGACAATTCGTGTTTTGATGAGTAAGATTACTACATTCCTATCAGTAGTGTATTGTAGGCTATACAAGTGGTCATCGGAATATAAATGAACGGTAGCCAACGTTAACAAGGTACAAGATAACAAATAAAGTATGTTAATAATGTGGTTGCGTTCAATCGCTAAATATTGTTAAACTCTCCTTGCTGGCTCCATTTTGCCTTCAGATTGCGTCTCACATTTTTCTCTTGAATTAATCGGAGCTAACTTGTGTTCTTTCGTCAAACTCCATCCCAGAGATAGAGATCTCTTTTGCTTGTAATGTAACGTTGATGAGGCGAACTGGCTGCTAAGGGAAACAATGACAGATATCCTCGTATGACTTCATTGTACATTGGCTAGGTATTTTTGGAAGCGTATCGCAGGCAAAATTATAATTAAAATGTAATACGTAAAATAGCAATGTAATCCTACATTTGCATTGAACGTTCTCACTCATATAATATAGTTTTTTTCTAATTGTTTTCAATGAGTTTGAAGCATTTTCCACGCTGCTTTTGCGTTTAACCATTTCGGGCGCCTCGCTGTTTTTCGAAAAAACACTTGGTGCACATGGAGTTGAAATTATCTTATATTGAAGGACTCCGAGTAGTGGTGTGGCTCTAGGTGAACGTTGGGAGCCGACTCGCATATCTGAAGAGATTTGTTTTGTAAATTAACACAAGACAAGTATAGTGGTATAATGGTCATAATTTTAGTTGTGTGCTTGTGGTCTTGGTGGAACCTTTATTCGTTTTTTGTCTTCAAGTTCCATCTGTAATCAGAGAATAATTTTTTAGGCCAAAAATAAATAAAACCACTAGCTATAAGAAAATAACATTTAATAATAATTTAAAAACCAGTTCAATTGTTGGTCAGTTTAATTGTTCTGATGCTGCAGTTTTGCACATTTATTTTTTTATGCATTTTTGTTGTTGTTGTTGTTGTTGTTGTTGTTGTTGTTGTTATGCCGCAATATTATGCTCTATTTTATGAGTGTCTATTTTATTTTGAAATGTTCAACTACGCACTGTGTTTTTTGTGCAATTTATTTCAAGACATAAAAATGCCCTACTTTCAATGCACTTGTGTAATAGAGGCCTGTCACCTACGTCACAATTTGGCCAGACACGCCCACGTTTTACGCCAACCACCATCTTGGAGGACCAAATGCCGGTGATCCATAACGTTATGCAAACCAAACTTATAGGCCATCACATTTAATCGGGAGTTTGTTTGATTTTCCTTTATTGCCATCATCGGAATTTGCTTTGCGCAATGCTTACAGGTAGCTCAGCAATATACAAAGTATACAGTGCACAACATCACAAAACAATTTCTCAGTTTCGGCGGTGTACAGAGACCGCGGCACTGCATGTATGGAGGAAATTTGTGGAGTTTGTATGTTGGACTGCTTGGTGACACTGGACATCTCGGGACAGCGGGCGCTATTTTTTAATCATGGCTGTATTGCACTTCCATTCACTTAATTGATGTAATGATTTTGTTGGATGTCTTTGTTTGATATGTTTGTTTGTGTGTTGTGGGTCCCACTGTCTATGTCGTTTTTGTTGTGGCTGGGGCTACAACTGAAGTTCCCTAGCGGGAAATAAAAGTTATTATCTATTCTATTCTAATAATACCAACATAAACAAATAGTTTAAGGAGTATTGGGGGGTATACGTACGAAGCAGGATTAATTACTGAGTAAAACCCGGAACTCTCCCAAATCTGGAACATGCATGGACTGAAGTAAAAAGCTGTTCTGGGTTTTATTGAGTTATCCAGCTAGTACTATCTCAGTAATCCTGCTTCGTAGTATACCACCTTGGTAAGTAAGGTGTTTGTGCAGTTCATATGGGAGCAAAGTGATACGTTACATGTTAAAATATTAACGGTAGGCTACAGTAGCCTACTTCTGCAATAAAACATATTTTAGCTTGATGGATAGAATAGAATAACTTTTATTTCCCCGATAGGGAACTTCAGTTGTAGACATCATAAAAGGCAAATCAGTTCAACACATAAAGTACATTTACCGTTACTTTCAAATACATTGTTATTTGGTGCTTAATATCGTAGCGTTACATTTTCTTTTCGCCCTCTTCTGGATTCTGCTCACACCCTGCCTGGCCAGCACAGGTAGCTCATGTTTACCATTTATCCAATCTATTTGTGAGACGTCGTACAATGTAGCACCCCTAGCATAGTAATAATAGTTCAAATGAACACTGTTTTGATGTTCACAATATGCTTGACGTATCACATTAGGTTAACATTAATGTTTCGCAGGCATGGCAGTCGTTCACACAAATGATATAGCTACTAACGTTTGCTAAACCTAGCGATTAATTCACTTTGAACTTTCTAACATTAAGATAATGTACATACATGTACATTAGGCCAGCTAGTTATGTATATATTAACTGGCTAACTTTATAATTTGTTTATAAAACGATACCATTAATGATCCGAGCCTGGTTGCTGTCTAAATCCAGCTCACTCCTCACTGCTTTCAACCACCAGTTTCTTCTTTCAGTCGTAAAATTTAGTTCGTTCACCCTGCCTGGTGGTTTAGCTACTATGGTGAGTACTCAGATTATCATGTAAAAGGACATTTTCGCCTTTTCCCAGTTTTATTCGCACATCAGTACGCAGTGCAGAAGTTCGTCATTGTAGGACAGCAATCATAGTAGCGTTAGCATGAAACTCGTTTCATGGAGTAGCGAACACTACTAGTTCAGTGGTAACGTCAAGCGTCTCTGTTAGGGTTGGTCCTCCAAAATGGCGGCGCGTCCCTGTAACCATTGGTAACGACAGTTCTAGTTCTATGTGACAGGCCTCTATTGAGAGTAGAGTAAGATTCCTTTAAACAATTTAAGTTATAGATGTGCACAAACACCAATCATAGGTATAAATATCGCTAACTTTGGCCGATTTTGAAAAACCGGAAATGCTACTGAATGAAGAGCCGTTTGGGAGCCGAAAGAGCCGGCTCTTATTGGTGAGCTGAGCCAAATAAACTGACTCACTGAAAAGAGCCGGGATGCCCATCACTAACTCCGAGGAAAAGGCGCCGACGTCACTGTCACTCTCTTCTCCTCTGTCCAATCGCACGAAAGTAGAGGCATGATTCTCCCGGTCGGTTCCGTGTAAACAAAGACGATTGAGGAGAAATTGGTAACCTTTGTTGGCGTTTCAGCCCACCCGGAATTATGTTTTGTTCATACAGTGACCACCATAATTTATTGGACAGTGACACATTTTTTGTTATTTTGGTTCTGTACTCTAGCGCTTTGAGTTTGAAAGGATACCATCACAATGAGGTTGAAGTGCAGACTGTCAGCTTTAATTTGAGGGTATTTTCATCCATATTGGATTAACCGATTATAAATTATAGAACCTTTTGTAGGCCTACATAGCCCCCTCTCCCCCCCCCCCTATTTTCGGGCATCAAAAATATTGTACAGTTTAACATAATGTAGAATAAAGTAATAATTTTTAATATCTGGTCGCAAATCCTTTGCATGTCATGACTGCCTGATGTCTGTGACCCAACGATATCAAGACTCTTGATTTCTTATTTTCTGGTACTTCTACAAGCGATGTTAGGCTATAACCTCTCTGCATTTGAATGGATCACTATGGAAATTGGGGGGTGGGACTAGATTTAGCCCCAACGAGACACACAGCAGCACTGTGACTGGATGGCAGAGTGAGAGAGCCATCGCAATAATAGTTTCGATTTTGAAATGAGAACGGTCGGTTTTCAACATGAAGATTCAACACCAAGCCGTCTGGTGCACAGGGGATTAAAAAAAAGGAGGGAAAAAGGGGCAAATACAGAGGTATGTCTAATACCTGTGTTTGTTGACATTAAGGTGTACGTTAAAGCTAACTAGCTACTAGGGATGTAGGCTAATGGTACACTCAACTAATGGCAGTCTAGGCTACGCTACAATTCTTATCACGATACGAACTACAGCCAGTAGATTTGTTAAAAAAATGTATTAAAAGCAGAAACGTACTAATAATTACATTACCTTCATTAGGCAAGAGGGTGAAACTGATCGCGTATTAACCCCCTTCCGCCGCATCATGTTGCATGGGCGAAAGAAAAAAATGTATTAGGCTATTCTTGCTCATGAGTTGGCTGCATTGGCTCTTGATATGGGTGAATTTGGAGCTAACATTCCATGTTTTTTGCAGAAAGAAACAGAAGACTGATGTTGTGATCTCATGTAGCATGCAGCAATGTATACAATTAAAAGTAAGATTGTGAGTCAGAAAAAAAAAAAAAGAAGTTATTTGTTGAAAAAAAAAAGTGGGAAAATATTGTATGTCCTCTAAGAAGGGGTGGTACATACGAGAAAATAAACTTTATAAAAGCTTCCTCCAGGAGGGGGGGGGGGGGGGTTAAAAAAAAAAAGATCTTATCCACTAATGTACTGATTAGCCTACCATGGCTTTAGCTTTATATGAAAGCATCTCAAATCTTGCCTGTATAGGTCTTTGAAAAATAAAAAATCTTCTTCTGAATGTTCATAAATAAAACATTTTATTTTAGAAAACGCCCGGTGTGAGGTTGTGTACAAATGCAGAAAATTTGTTTTACATTACATTATAGACATTTAGCAGACGCTCTTATCCAGAGCGACGTACATAGTGCATAAAAGGCTCAAAATCAAGACCCCCCAAACCCCCCCACTAATTAATTCCCCCTTGTGCCCCACCAACATACATCGCTTGATGACCCCCCAATCAAAGCAGTCTACAAACAGCCCTGCATCTCAGTAAATTTGGGGTGATATTTATTTCTGCCATAAGGATTCCTTGTAAGAATCCTTGAATTGAATTATCATTTTCTTTTTGTCATGGATCATGTGATTACAATACGAAACTGCTAATGCAAATGTGTTTTTTCATTTTCATTTAAATTATGGCAGGGTTGTGTGGTAGAGGGTGAGAAATTAAGTGTGAAATTGATTTGCATTAACATTTTCAAATTGTCAGATAAAGTGAGTACATTAACTTTCAAAGGAAAACACAAAGTGGTCATGGTTTTGCTCACATCGAATGTAAACAAAATGCAATCGCTGATTTGCATTTTCTTTTGAATTTTGGTGTGGATATGCTTCTATGCATAAAAATATCCGCCGTTCTTTTTCAAATGTTCCCTACTGGCTGCAGACAGGTGTCTGGGCTGAGCTAGACTTGTCTAGCCTTGTTTTTAACCAATGGTTAATTGGTTTTTGCCGTCATAGGGTTAACCGATTGCCGGCACAGCCCTACATAACACACTAATCTCCGATTGAAACTGGAGCTGCCTTTAAAAATGTCAATTCCAAACTAGCATGCCTAACAACCATTACCTACATCAACATTAAGGGCTCTATCTTGACTGTCTTAGCACTTGGTCTAAAACGCATGGTGCAAGTGCATTTAGGGCATTTCCAAGTCCACTTCTGCTAGTTCGGCGGGGTGTTATTTGAATGCTAAGTAGGGCGCAAGGTGCAAATTGGCTGGTCTCTTCATTAATTATAGGTGTGTCTTGGGCGTAATATGCAATAAATCAATCAAAATGTCATATCCCATTCCCTTTAAATGTCATATCCCATTCTCTGTATTTGCACCTTGGTGGATTACTAATATGATGGTGGATTTAGTAAGCAGTTTACAGCTGCCGAAACAGACATGCTCGTGCGCATAGTTAAAGCGTTCGAGCAAGGAATAGGCTATCTCGCCAAAAAATATGTTTTCAACGTTAAAAAAAGGCCAAGTTACTCACGCATAGCCTTCAAAGCACTGTAAGTTCTTAATTCAATTCAATTAATTGCAAAAACTAGGCCTGCCTTTAACAGTATTGATATCAAAATGTGTTACAACTAACAATATTGCCTATCGTAGCTCACGCCAATTAAACTAGCTCTATTCCAAAGCAATGCTATCCAAACTTTTCTAACTTATTTAATGCAACTTGGCCCTGTGTTTTTTCATCTGATATCAATACTTTTAAAGGCAGGCCTAGTTTTTGCAAGTTGGAATTAAGGACTTACAGACAGTGCTTTGTAGGCTATGCGTGAGTAACTTGGCCTCTTTTTTTTGACGTTGAAAACATATTTTTTGGTGAGATATCACTTATTTTTGTGTACTAATGTAATGTGTTTGGTAGCTAACTAATGATGATAATGCATGAAGATGACATCAGGAGAGACATGCATACAGAATACATGCAGACACACGCATGTATTGTAGCTCAAAGGAAGACATAGGCGTGAGTTCTGTGCTTTAGCCTACCATGAACTAAAACTAAATTGGTGTTTGCAGTAATTTTAACTGCATGATGGTAGATGGCCTATGAACCGTATAAACTTTGCCCCTAGTGGTTGAGACGTATCTGTCTCAATTACAGTATTCATGTTAGTCTAAAATTATGACCTTCAGCTTTAAGAAAACCCCATAAATTTACTTACGACCAATCCTCTTGCCACAGACTAAAATGCACTGTTTGTACACGCTAAGAAAATCATGTTCACGTATATCATGTTAATCCTTCCTTACATTAGATATTACTCCATGAGAAATATAATTTGTTACACTACTTTTATATTACTTTTCCGTTACATCCGTAATTGATGGGAGGAGACCGCAGTAACACAACATTTAAGAAAAGGGCTGAATTAGAGGCGACTTTATAGCCTAAACAATGCCAACATTATAGGCACATACCCTCACAACAACAGACCCACATTTTAAAAGTTATTTAATAAGAAGATGTTATATAGACTAAGTTGGTAACAACATAGCCTACTGAAGGTTTCTGTCATGGCTCAGAACATTGCTTAATAAACGCTGCAGTAAAATAAAAATCATATTGTGAAAGTTGAGCGATTGAGAGAACGATTAATTTAAGTTTTAATCTCTTATTCTTTTTCAGTTTGTGAATGATGCACACATTCGTTGACTGTCCTCAGTGGCATTATCCCTGTCTACAAGCAATGTGTTCTAATAATTATATGATTGAAGAAAATGACAATTATAACGTTAAAGCATATTTTATTTTTTAAAAATAAAAGTAAAGGTGCCCTGTTCAACATTAAATTAAATACAACATAAATGCTAATGTGTTAATTTACACAGTTAACAAACAGCAAAGTTGTTTAAAATCAAATCAAATATAACATAAGCTAATGTTTTAATTTACAGTTCACAGGGGCACAAAGCCAGCAGCAAGCTGAAGCGTGGGGGCACAATGCTTTTGGCATAGGTAACATGTCATGCCCTCCTCGTTATGTCTGAGCCAGGTAAATTTGTTTTGCCATTGCGGGTCAAAACCACTGGCTCTGTGTTTTTGAGGATGTCTGGGAAGATAAATAAAAAGTGACGTGAAAATTCAGCCTTTCCTCCTCCAATACCACTTCTCTACTCCTTCCCCCGGAAACGGATCTTTGTGTTTTAATCTTATGTCACTGATTATCATCTTGATTGCGTATTAAACGTATTAATGGTTACATATTAATGAATGCCTCGAGGGCAAACCACAATGTCAGGTGCATTGTATACTGTACATGCAAATACTTGTACTCGAAATGTTCTGTTTTGCATACTTCCGGGTAAGAGTGGAGTGGGCGGGTGGAGGAAGGGAGGTGGGGAGTGAACAAAGAAGAATATTGGGACGCAGCCAGGGTATTGAGATGGAGAGGGGTCAAGAAGCTGGTCTGAATGCATGGGGGTCAACGGGGAATTTTCCAAATGTGGGCTTCTCTTGCTTATATTGTTTTGTTACAATGTTTGATGTGTGTGCCATTAATTTCTAGATATAAATGAGATGTATAGGAATTACAGCCTAATTAAAAAAATGTTTGTTAAATTTGCTTGGATGCAAACAAAACAATATTCACCTGTTTGAACAGCCACAAAATTAAGAAAATTTTATAGAAAAGAGCTTCCTACAAAGATTATTCAGGTGTAAAAGCAATAGTTTAAATTTTTAAAATTAAAACAAGCTAGCTGCTGCACGAAACAAAGATGGCGACGGTGACAGTTTTTGAAACATATTCTGTGGCATCAGAGATGGCATGTTCTATTGGCTGAAGTAGCATCACATGTGCACTTCCTTATAAATCCAAAACCATGACATTCACATTTTTATGTGAATATAAAAAAGCATTACGTAATGCGCATCGTTCATCGTGCCTGTGTATCATGCAGTCTATCTAAGACTTTGATAACACTTTCTTATTGGTTCATGAGATGTCATTCTTGGGTGATCAGATGTTGTTATCCAATGGGGATAATTATTATTTGTGGACAAGGACCATTTGTGATGATGAAATCGACTAAGAATAAGCAGCAGAAGAAGGAGAAAAGCAAAATAGTTGCATCTGAATTATCTGTGGTTACATGAGGTCAAAACGTGAAGAAGTTAATGTTTTTAAGGGCTGAGAGTCTATGGTCATTGTGGTTACTTCTGTGGGAAACCCTGAAAAGTGCCAAACTTTCGGTGCTGTATAGGTATGGGGTATGCCCCACCAAGCCGTAACTTGGCGGATGGTTACCTGCCATCCCAATATGGATCAATATAATGATCAATATTATTCGCACTAACCATTTGTTTTCATATACGCAATAATAATCTTTCAGTTAAGAGGTAATCGCTATATTGTTAAATTTCTTTGCCTTTGCAAGAAAATATGTTCTTTAATGTCATCTTTTGTTCTTTATTTTAAAGAAGGGTACGGCTCAGGCACCAGTAACGTTACCTTTTCAAATGTAGCCTATTGTTTTAGCACCGGTATCAGAAATAAATACAATGGTTGTTTTTCCCTTTTCGGAGCGAGACTGTAGGCAGGAGATGGGATGGGAATTGATTCCGGGTGAGTTAACCGATCAACACAGAGCATCTGAAAAAAACCTGAAACGCCCACACAAACGGGCTGCTCCGCTCGAAAGTAAAAAAAATCACTGAATTTATATATTTTTTTATACATTGAAATATGTTTTCCCTTAAAAAAACATCAAACATGTTTGGTTGAGAATAATATAAAATTGACAAAAAATAGTATGGGACCTTTAAGTTTGACCATCTATGTTCCGCATGAATACATGTCCTTTGATATTTTATTAAAAAAAAATTATTTCAGAGTTTTTCCCAATTTGGTAGCCAATTGTACCCTATCTAATAAAATTTCCCGTGTAGCAACCGCTTTGAGAATTTGCCGCAAGACCCCGTCAGCCGATAGTAGGAAAGAGGTCACCACGCCCTCTTCAGGCCGTGACTCCTCAAGCTCCTGACTGATTCCAGCTCGCTCAAGGTCATTTTGTATGTGATGATTCTCACCCACTGAGTCCTCCCCCCAGTTATTTTAAATAATAATAATAGCTTACATATTGCATGACTCATGAGTCATGTCCAACTCCTGACTTCCTGGTGTTTGCAAAAATCCAAAATGCTCCCATATCTTTGCCTTCAGTTTTGCCGGCGGTGGATAGAGTTTCTCATCCATGCTTGAATGTTTGTTTTGAATAGAGCTGACTGTCATTTGGATTGGCCTCTGCTCCCACCTATTGGCTTTATTGTGCACTGCACCATAGGTGATGTTTTTTTTCTCAAAACTGCCGTCACATCATTTTCTGCCGTATCGATACAGTAGCATCTGCGTCGATGCGCGCATCAGCAAGGAGTACGTTACGATATATTGCCATATCTATTTTTTGAGCACAGCCCTAACACAGGGGGGCCCCAGGACTGGTTTTAGAACCCCTGCCGTAGACCGCTACACCAACCGTGGCCCCCCCATGTCCTTAGATATCTTGTGCGTACGCGATTCTTCAACGAACATCCAGTTGCCTGTGAGCTACTCTTTCCCTGATTGGCTGTATGTCTCTCGTAATTTTGATTGGTGCATGTACGTGTGGATTTTTCCCTTTCGTACACTGTAAAATAGTGCCAAAATGATTCATTTTTGTGTATCCACATCTTGAGATTTGTAATTCGGAATTTGTACTTTTAAGATTTGTGAAACTGGATTTGTAGTTTTGCGATGCATAAATCGCGTGTGAATATGCGTGAGTTGTGAAACGCATGTAAATTATATTGGAACTAAATTCGCTCCATACAGAGCCCCTATTTGCCAGCATAACTTGGGACAAATCAGGATGACTTCTTGGACCTAATAGGAATAACTTCAAAGTGGGGATGCCATTTGTGACATAGCCAAGGCTAAATGCTCATTTAAAAATGTAAGTTTGATCCATCCAGAACCAGAACAACACACCAGACTAGCCTACCAGGAATATTACCTGGGCCGCGTTTCCCATTCTTAGGGTTAAGTGCGATTTCGGATGCTTTTGGGAAACGCATAAGCCTATAGTCAACAAGCTCCGTAAGAAGGGTTTTACGATCGTCTTAGCCTAATTATGATGCTTTTGGGAAATGCATCCCTGTATGGATATAACAACAGAAATTGATTAATTTAGACAAGAATGCAGGCTACATATAATACATGATTTTATACAATAAAAAGCAAAAGCAACAGCACAGACCTAAAATGTTAAATACAAAATATCAATAGCCTATAGGTTACAACTTAAATTGTAAATGAACATATAGCCTTAAGCCTAGCAGTAACAGCACATTAGCCTAATAATGATTCATTCAGTTACATTTTAGCCAATAGCACAATAGCTACAGAGAACTGTCAGACTGTATAGAGAAACAATAAAAATTACGCAAAAAACAGGCCTGAACCCCCAAAAAGCAAACAAGGTTAAAAAAAAATAATAATACAAATAAATAAAAGAAAAGTGGGGAAAAAATTCCCTGATGGGAAGAAATCTCGGGAGGAACATGACTAGATAGGATCGGGGAGCCCATCTTCCGCTGGCTGGCCGGTTTAAGGATCAAAAGGAATGGATGGTAACAAAAGCTATTGAGGGATATAGGCATATCACAGCAAATAATCAAATGGGCTGAGCAGTTTAAAGTCTGAGATATTAAACTAGCTGGCAAGTAGCCTACGCTAGACAGTTCAATGAAGGGATGTAAGCTACAATATGCAATTCAGAGGGGTGGAGTGAAGCATCTGGGGACAGGTTGCCTCAAGGCGTGTGCTTGAGCCAGTGGAGGACTGGCGCGGTCTGCAAACTGAGAAGGGTTAAGCCCTGGGGGAAAAGAAACAAGAGAAGCCAGGTTAGGCACTTATCGAATTAGGAGAGTAACTGCAAATGTGGAGCCCATAATGCAGTATGGCCAGTCCCAGGGCATAGACTACTATAGCAGCATCACTAAAAGATGTGGAGAGGGGTGCACACAACCACGGGAGTGATGGACTGACAGTACCCCAACACGGCACAGGACAGTAAACTATAGCGATTCGCATGCAAAAGCAGGGCAACAGCAACGATCATTGTTGGATTATAATATTTCCAAGTTTAGATAAACTCATTAGACTCTGTATTGTCAATTATTATTATTTATTTTCACAAGTTAGCTCCTTTTTCTAACAGGATATTCGTCCAATTGGAGCAGCTTTGCTTAATTTAACCCAGACCTCTGGTGCATATATTTTGTCGTGTCCTTGAAATGCAACTAGCTGTGTCCTGGGGGCAGCCAGCTGGCTTTTTGACACAGCTAGCTAGGTTTTGTGACCAGCTAGTTGGTACAAATGGCAGCTAGCTGGGAAATTGTGTTAGCTGTCATATGGCCAGCTAGCTATGAAAATGGGCAGCTAGTTGGGACAAAAAGGTAGCTAGCTACAAAAGTGGAATAAATGATAGAACGGCTTGCCATATGCACAATTGGCATTGTATCCTCCAAGGGATATAAGAGAGGGTTTCAGTCAGTTGAGATGGCAGTATTCATAGCTCTCGTGACCCCTGTTGCCCGTACAGGCTTGCTCTCTGTGTGTATTAATGGGTTTCCTCTGCCCCCACTCTGCATGTGTAGATTTCAGCTCAGTGGAAAATAGTGCATCCACTTTTCCTAGTCTATGTAGAAAGAGTGGATTGATTTGTTATTGCTCAAGGAGGAATTTGTTTACATCAGTGCCAGGACAGTGGGAATAGCAGTCATTTATCTTGTTGCGGACAGTTTTTGGATTATAAAATATCATAATCGTCAATCTTGGCTGTTCTTTGTTGTGTACAGCTTTGTTATTGCTTTTGTTTTCTCTGTAGTCTTTTTCCTGATGTAGATGTTTTTTCTTTTTTTTTCTTTTTTTAAAAAAGATTTTAAACTTTATAATGTTACATGGATTATCGAGCTGCACCTTGAATCGATAACAAATAAAAGCAATAGATTAATGTTCTAATCTATGTTTTGTTGATATCTTTGCAGCTATGGAAGAAGCTAGCCATCTATTATCTATTTAATATTAAACTGGACCAGATGGAGATGGAAGAAGAGATCTTGCCAAACATGGACTGTATTTCTTCAAGCTTTGTTGCAGGGGTTGGCAGCTCAGAGGCATGCCCACATAGGACATCTGGGAGAGGAGACAGAAAGAGAGAGAAAGAAAAGGACTGTAAAAATGATAAAAGAAACAAGAGGAAGAAAGTTAATCGCACCCCTAACCTTGGTTACACGATCCAACAAGGGGAGGACATGCTTCTCATAATCTCCAATGACCCAAAACGGAGAACATGGAAACGAAAGAAAACCATAAAAGGCAGAGCTAAACTCCCAAATGCTAGGGTGAAAAGGAAGACACAAACCGTGATTACTCAGAATGTGGAAGTTGAGGCAGCTGCACTTAATTCACATGACCGATGGGGTCAGAACCTGCCAATGGAAGTTCTGGTGAACATATTTCAGCTGGTGGTAAAGAAAGAAGGACCCATACCATTTCTTTGCAGGTAATTTCATTTTCTTTCAATATTTCAAGGTGTTCTCACAATTTCTTTTTTTTTGACCGCTGTACATATCTTCATTTGTACGTACATTGATTTGTTGTTCACCATTCCACATTAAATTAGCATTTGTAGCAAACAACTCATTCGGCGTGCAGCCCTGTAATTGTTATACACTTAAGACAAGGTTTCTGTCACATTCTGTCACTCACTCTCTTTTTGCAGTCTCAAAGTTGTAATAGACTTACCTACTTGTATTTCCTTGGACGACTTTGACAACTATCCAACAGTGGCGGCCGGCCTATAGAGGGCGCTGGGGCGCCGCCCCCCCTCCCCCACATACAAATAAATAAAAAAGTTTAAAAAAAAATATTATTTTTTATTATTATTTAATTTTTTTAGTAGCTTAAAATTATTATTTTTTATTATTATTTTTTATTATTATTTAATTTTTTAGTAGCTTAAACATGTTATATGTTGGCCTTGCGTTGTCTAAAGTTTAATACATTACATATGCATGTTCAGGGGACTGTGGGGCGCCGGTAACGTTATGGTGAATCAGAGCACTCATTCATTTTCAGGCGAGCCCCCTGGTACTGCTGCCTGATTCGCTGCCAAAAAAGGAGGTCCCCGGGCGCAGGCCTGTGCGCCCCGGACTATCCTACCCTTTTCTGATTAGTCCTCATGGTTTATGATATTATTTGATTGGATTTAAGGCATGTTTATCACGCCCAGCCGGCATCTAGCAGGATATCACTGCGAGTGCGCAAGTACGGCTCGGTTCAGTCGGCTGCTACTCATTCATTAGTAGAACTAGACCAAGCGAGAGAGATAATTCGAAATGGCTTCTTCAAGTGGAACAGAAAGCAAAGAAAATTCGGTTATTTCTTTGCAAAAAGAACCTTTCTCAAGGCGTTCATTGGAAGAAAAGAAAAGAGTAAAGGAACTTGGACCAGAGCGACCAGATTTGCACATTCAACAGCAAGCATGTGATCGCGGTCCAGCTTATAACCGGGGCTTCTCTCGCTCGTGTTATGACAAACGGAGTTGGCTAGCTGGATGTGCTGTGAGTCATGCGTTCTATTGCTTTCCCTGGGGTACGAGACCTCAGAATTATGTTTCCATCAACCTAATTTTATGCGCATTTTAAAGTATCGCATCAGAAAAGGTTGATGGAAACGGCAAAATTCGAAAAAACTTACTCTAATTCGCAAAAAAGTTTATACGCTCGCTTGAGGTGGTTTTTGTCTTTTGCGAAAAAGAGTTAATGCGCAAAACGGTAGATGGAAACACATTTGCCGAATAAGTTCTGACGTAGCGAACATTGAACTCACGTGACTGATCAGCCGTTTCCGCTGTCGGCGTCTTTCCGGATATCAATTCGGCCAATATTAGTTGAATTGAAAGGACAATTACAACTTGCCCAGCTGAAACTAATTCCTGCAGACCTCTCTCCATTTTATTGCCAAGCGTTATGTTCTCCACGTGGGTATGTTACCAAGGCAACTGGTTTTGTTTACGATATGCAACCTCTACTTCTTCGCTCCAACTCAGTTGGTGGAAACGCACCTAATTCGCATTTTCTTTTTTTTTCTTTTTGCGAACTTTCCAAAAGTTCGCTTAAAATTCGAATGACATTTAGATGGAAACATAGTGATGTCTTACTTGAAAAACTGTCCTCCACTGTTGCCAATTAAACTGTCTTATGCAACTGAGACACAAGGTGGCTTGTTTTTTCTGTTTAAAGTCAAAGTCAGATGTATTTGTTTTTTTTTAGAAATGCTAGCGCCCCAACCTATATTTAGATCACCAGCCGCCACTGCTATCCAATGCCTTGTCTGAATGTAAATAATAACATACAGTATTGTGCCAAACTCCATAATTTGTTTCTTTTTGTAATTGCTTAATGGGCGCATAGTAGGGATGTCCCGATCCGATACAAAAGAAGGGAATTAGGGCTGATCAAGACAAATATTTAATTATCGGAATCGGCTTCATTAAATCCAATCCACTCCCGATACACTATTTACCTTTAATTTTATATTACTCCACAGGGACCATCAAACATACGTTGACATAAAAATTTTTTTAAATAAAAACTTATCCCTTTTTTTCTTTCTTCAATTTGGTAGCCAATTAGACTGTGTAATTCAATTCCCCCTGCATAGCAATCGCAAGAGAACCGCCGCTACAACCCCTTAGTCCGGTAGCAGGATAGAGGGTGCGACTCCTCGAGCTCCTAACCGTGAGTCCAGCTCTCCCAGGGCTATCTTTTGTGCGACGATTTTCTCCAACCCCCTCCCCTCACCTGGAAGCGGCCACAAATTGCCGCTCCCACAGGGAAACGGCCATGCTCGGATCTGGCAGGACCGGGGTGCGAACCCCGATCCTCGGAGTACAACTGCACCGACAGTCGGCGATGTTAACGTTGTACCAAAAAATTATAATACATTTTTTAAAATGTTTCTCTCCCTTTGAACTGAACAGACTGTTTTGGGTGAGTGGTGCACATTTTTTTCCACATGCTCTGCATTGATTGCTTATCTGATTGCACCCCTCCCATCTCCTGCCTGTTACACCTGGGTTTGAGGAGTCAGAGAGTGGGACAAGGAAAGGTGGGGCATCGAAATGCAACAGAATGTGACAAACATTCATCAGAAATTATATGCCTTATATAAACCAGGAAGAGATAGTGGGGAGCAGGTTTTGCTAAAAATATATCAATATTTAAAAAGGAAAAAGTAATTAATGTACACCCGACATGCCTCTTATTCATGCAGGAAAATGCACTGTAAAAAAAATTACATTTTATGGTAATATACTGGCAATTGAGTTGACAGAATTTTACCATAGGCTAGGGTTTCTCAGCGGGGGTGTTCAGCGATTGTGAGGGGTCGCTGGAAGCACGATGGAAGAGAGGGGCGTTGGAGCTATTTCTACCCCCAGGGTCCAAAATTGACTTTTTAGCTCACCGGCCAAATGTCTGCTAGATTAAAAAATCTACCCGCCAAACATTTGTTTTACCAGCCAAAAAAATCAAACGCATACAGCCTTTATGGTGGTGAATAAAAACAGTGGTTTGAGCAGATTTTAAGTGAAAACGAATTGTATTGATATTAAATGTTCACTGCAACAAAGATAGCCTACATGGCATACGGGAGTGAGAATAGTAGCTTACAAAGTGCATAAATAGTATAGAACAAAAGTGCATGAAGAGTAGGCTATTGGAACAGAGTACAGAAGCCTACAAAGTTTTCAATCAACTAATTCTTCTCATCCAATCTACAGAAATCCAATAATATTCATGTTGATGAAAACAGTCAATATTAACGTTATTAAAAGAAAAGTGATTTTAAAACGTGAATTACATTGCTAGTTAACTATATTGTTAACGTTAACTGTGTAGCTATACAGACATTAGCCTACATAAAGAAGGAATACCAGTAGCCTACGTTAATTGAGTTAACCAGCCGGGTTTGCTGGGCAGATAACAGATGGCTAATGTTAGCCAACCAGATAACGCTAACGTTCGTTAAAAGCTATCAATACCGGAGTGTTTGTGTGTGGTCATTAACGTAAACTCAAGCCTACTCGCACATCCACTCGAAGATGAAATTGACTTGCAGCAAATAGCCTATGACACTTCGACTTTACACAATCTTTTACAGGTTCAAGTTTCAGTGCCCATAACAATGGGAATAGCCTATTGCAGGCATTTTCTGTGGTGCATAAACGGTACTGGAAGCAGAACATTGACATTATTTAACGTTATTTGTCATACCCGATCCAACTCCCGTGTTTTCCCCATTCTCATCAATGTGCCATTTCTCCTTAACTTTTTTTGGTGTTTCTTAGTTGCACGACTTGGACGTGCGAGATGGAGACTAGCGCAGTTTACGGAGCCCTTTGAGGACAAAGCTGGAACGTGTTACTTTATATTTTATAGGTTGAAAGAATAGAATAACTTATTTTTCCGTTAGGGAACTTCAGTTGTAGCCACCAGCAACAACTAAAAAGACAGACATATCATGCAAACATATCAAATAAAGACGTTCAATAGAATCATTGCATTAATCAAACTAATTAAGGGAAGTAAAGTGGAATACAACCAAACGTTATGATTTAAAAATAGCTCCTGCTGTCCCGAGATGTCCAATGTCATCAAGCAGTCCAACACACAAATTCCGCTTCCACGACTTTCCTCCAGAGGCTACACGACTACATTGATACGAAGGAACAAGCGCTAACCTTGCAATGTTGTCTTCTAATTTTTGTTTTTAATACACCCGCCAGTGGCTGGTGACACCGCAAAATTTAGCTGCCAATAAGAACATTTATCTGCATTTGGCGCCTGGCAGGTGTTAATTTTGAACCCTGTCTGCCCCATATTAATGCTCAAGCCTTGTGGGCCAAGCTATCAGATTCCATTGACATCCGAGGGAAAAAAAATCACAATTAAAAAAAATAAAAAATAAATAGAATTCCCGACTGTACTGATGCCTGCGCTCTTATCAGCTGATGAAAGCACAGACAGGGCGGTTACTTCCAGTTTCACCGCAAAGTTACCAACAAGTAAACAGCAAACTGAGTTGGCTTTATAACTGCACTGAGTAAAATCCAGAACAGTTGTTTTTACTTCAGTCCATGTTCCAGATTTGGGAAGGTTCCGGGTTTTACTCAGTGCAGTTATCCAGCTCCATACTCCTGCTTCGTGATACAGTCCCCTGTTGAGCACGGGTGATGCACAGAACTGTTCTGGGCTGATGCGGCCAATTCGGCTAATTAAAGCAAGCAATATACGCTAGCTACTGTCAGTGCTATTAATATTCAGATCAGGATGGGCGATACGATGCGACTTCTGATTTGTATGTTGCAGATGTTTTCAAGATAAGAACATTTTCAGTGTTTTTTTTATTTATTTTTTTGGCCAGTGAAATGTTTGGGATGTGCATTTGACCTGATTTCCCTGTTCGAGTACTCGCGTGGAATTAGAAATGAGTACTCAAGCTTGTTTCTTAAAGGGATTGCCAACTCTGCTGGAAAAAGTGGTTTTCTTTATTTGACATTACTCCTTGTTATCAAAGAGTAAGTACACCCACTGTCTCAGCCTGTCTCCGCCTACTACACAATTTAGAAAAATACTTTGGGGTGAGCGAGGGAGAGGGGTGGGGGCAGAGGAGCTGCGTCCATCATCCTTTGCATAAATTAACATACATTGTACAAATTATTTTTTATAACTCGGATCAAACTGTCAAACAAGTCGTTGCACATCAAATATGAATCAAGATTCAGTAACTTGCATGGCCTATTTTTCACCTCAAATATTTTCAGAAACATTTTAGTGGACTATTTAGGTGAAATAAGAGAGTTGAACAGGACGCCATTGTTTAAAAACGTGGAGCCGAAACGAAAGTAACGTAGTGGATCTAACCAATCAGGTGCTGGCTGTTTCCGTTGTGGGCGACAACAATTATCCATATGACATAGAGGTACTCTGACATCACGATTGGGGTGGGGGCAATGTGGGGAGCAGAAAGGAAATTTCAACTGGGGCAGCACAAAGACTCTTCTACCAGTTTTTTTTTTTGATATACAATATTATTTTACAATTGTTGAAATAGCGGAATGCATGAATACGTTTCATTTTAAGGTATCCATACAAACGTTTACAGCGAAAAAAAAGGTGTGTACTTACCATAGGTGTCATTTACGCGGGGGACGTGTCCCCCCGAAATATCAGAGAAAGCCCCATCTGTTAGGGTTGGGTACCATTCACATTTGAACCGATACCGGTACCTGGAATCGGTACCGGTACCCAACGGTACCTTTTTCGGTACTTTACTCTCTCTGTAATAACAAAAATGTAATTTCAGTTGTAAAAAATAAGTCCAAAGTTCTCAATTACAACATTGTTATTTATTTAGAACATTTTACACATCACACAAAATAAAACCCCTCCCTACCTCCCTCTCTTCTCAAACCCGTCCCTACAACCTCCAACCTGTCACAGTCTGTCACCACCACCAGGGCATAGCGTGAGAACGCTGTCGTGTGTGTCTTGGAGGAAGCACATGTGATATCCTTCCCAAAAATCCGTAGGTAAATCCAAGCAGATAAGCGTGTCCTTCGATCGCCTAATGTAGATTCTTCAGTTCGCATAGTTAGGCCTGTCATATGAGGTAACTAGCTGGAGTGGATCACACTAGCCGTTTTTCTGTGGGCCAAAAGCCTAGGAACTTAAGCCCAGGAACTCAAGCCTGGAACCAAAGCACTGGGGCTACGCTGCCGTGCAAAGACAAAAGGGCGTAACTTCATCTTTGGTCGAAAATTTGTTTTTTACATTTTCGGAACTATAAAGACCCGCTTTATCATGTGGAGAAATATCTTCAGTCAATTGTGTTGTTTTTTTGAGAAAATAGTGGGTTGTCTTTGCCGTAACTTCCAAAAGTGCTACAGAAGCCAAGGCAGAAGGATGTAACATCAGTTAAGGTTCCTTGCCTTTGTTTCACGGCACTGTGAAACGTTCGAGTTGAGTTACGGTAGCTACTCTGTCTTTGTTTTGCTTGCTGCGCATCAAAGTGGAGTTACTGTTTACGGCGCTGACGTTACCTGTGTTATACCTTTGTATAATATCTGTCACCGAAGTATTTCTAACACACGTATAATAGCTTGAATAAAGTGAAGTTACTGTTTACAGCGCTGAAGCTATGGTGTTTTACCTTGGTATTGTAGGCTATATGTTAATCACTGAAGCATTTCAGATACACATAGGCAGACTGAATAAAGTGAAAACATATTGTTGTTAATGAGTCTAACCTAGCCTTAGCCTATATCAGAATGGCCCATTGCGCTCGAGGGAAAATGTTAGTGTAAATAGCTTTGAAACGCTGACACCCAGGCAAAGATAAGAAAGACTAGCCTACTGAGGATAGATTAGATAGGCAATCTACAAAATTACTAGCTTGCTCGAGCAAACGTTAACCAACGTTACATGCTAGCTAATGAGAGAACTGGAAAACCGCTCCCATATGCAATCAGAACCGCGTTCAAAGCATCCAGGACAAGCGAATCCTGCCTGTCAATTCGTGCAACACAACACGGCTGAATGTCTGACTGCCGAATATAACAGCGGTGACGTTAACGGATCACTGAATCGACACACCTCCTTGTGAGAAGTAGGCTACACACACGCACGCATGCAAGCAACGCACAATTAAAACGTTAGCCTACCTTTTATAGCCCAGTAAAATATCAATTGTAAAGCACAAGGATGCCCTTCTCTCACGTTCAACAAGTTAAATCCAATTTTGGCTCTCTCTCACATTCAATGCTCTTACATTCAGCAAAGTAAATCCATAAAGCGAGTCGAGTATCCGTGTACTACTATATTGCGTAGCATGGTGCACTTGATAATTTGGTTGAAAAAAGTTCTCTGGCATGCAAAAACTTTGCTTATCATCTATGTCTGGATTCATCGCATCCATCCAATCATTCAAGTCCTAAATCTGTCAACGTGTTAACCAATTGGCTAGATTTTTGTCTTTATTTATATCACAGTGACGCCCTTTTCACCGTATAGTACATATTTGACTAATAAATACTGAAACTTAGGCTACATACAACATCTCAAATTTTACTGATATTTAACATATTTAACATTGGGCATGATTTGCAACTTGCCATGTTAAGGGGTGGGAAAGAAAATATTGCAAGGTTTTGTTTCAAGTCGATACAAACTTGGGCCTCATGATGCGAGTTAGTAATGCACCATCGAAAGACAATCAAAGTAATGCGAGTACTTAAAAATCCTACAAATTGATTGATTTATTCTCATTCACATTATATTAAACGGACAGTTGCATGATATATTTCGAGATATGATCTAGATGTTATGTTATTGTTTATATTGTGATCAACAAAAAAGTGAGAGATCAAATGGAAGTTACAGCTTTTTGCTTTGGCATGACCCCTTATCATTTTGTAGACCATACAACGACAAAATACCTTAACTTCCGAATAAAAGGTCAAGTTTGAGCTCAGGATTAATATGTACATAAAATAACTTCATAAAAAGACAAACAACTGCCACATTTCCAATAATCTGCCTACAACTCATTTGGCTGGGCAACAATAAAACTTTAAAGCCATTTTTCTCAGTTCACACTCTGGGAAGTTAAGACCTTTTGCCTTTGTAGGGCAGTACAGTTATTGCAGCATTTCCACTGGGATTCAGCCAGGCTGTAGTAGCCCAGCTTGTAACCATGGCAACAAAGCAGAAAGTATTTTCAAAACAAAAAACATAGTCGGTAGATTTTGCATTAGCTGAGTAATGTAGGAATAGTAGGCATTATTGTCCTAACCAATAAAATAATTGGTTCTACCTTAATATAATGTCATCATTTGTACATTGGCTGTAGATTCAGAGATTCAGATTCACTTTATTGTCACTTATATGCACTGTTTAGGTACATACGTGTGAAAAACTTACACTCAGAAGCTCCAATATAATAAACAATAAACACATGATAAAAACCTAAAAGAACACACATAAACAATGAACACAGGCAAGAATGTCAAAGTGCATAGTGCAGTATAAAGTGCATAGTGCAGTACAGTTATTGCACATTTCACTTTTCACTGTCATTCAACATTCTGATAGCCTGCGGGAAAAAACTATTTCTCAGCCTGCTAGTGCGCGCTGAGAGGATCTTGTATCCCTTCACCCTTTTGGACTTTAGAGGGGAAAAAAGTCTTTTGTGGGGGTGGGTGGGGTCTTTGATGATCCTCAGGGATTTGTTGAGGCAACGCTCGGTGTAGAGGTCTTCCAGACTGGGCAGCTCACACCCGGTGATGTTCTTGGCAGTGCGAACAACCCTCCTCAGCGCCTTGCGGTTTCTGTCCGTACAGCTGCCGTACCAGGATGTGAAGCTGCTTGTCAGGAGGCTCTCTATTGTGCCTCTGTAGAAGTCCCTGATGGTGTTGGGTCTCAGGCCGAATTGCTTCAGGCGCCTGAGTCCGTACAGGCGCTGTTGGGCCTTTTTTACGACTGCGGTGACATGGCAGTCCCAGGTCAGGTCCTTCTCGATGTTCACCCCCAGGTATTTGGGGGTAGCTAGTATCAAGAAAATAAGTGTCAGCGTTGTGTAAAGTTATGCCAAGCAAATATATTTAGGCTACCACAGAACAACTTGGCTAAAACGAAGCGTCTCCAAGAAAATCATTGAGATTGTTCCAGCTATCCCAGCTGTAGCAACGTAACTTGGGAAGTCAGGCATGAGGTAGCACATAACGTTAGCAAACGTGTTTTAAAAAAAAAGTCAGCTAATTCTGGCTAGCAAAATAACTCGGTGCTGACAAGTGTCGAAGCAAACCAGGCAAATAAGTTTCAGCGTTAAAAAATAAAAACGTTAAGCCAAGCTCACACTACACGACTTTTAAATCTTTACAAAAACCAGTCAGATGAGAGCAGCTCACATCTAACGACTGTCAAATGACAGTTTTTTAAAAAGACTGGGCGATTTTAGGAAGATTTTACTCGGGGGTCACACATCACACGATTTCTACACTACGTATACAAGTAACGTTAACAGCTGTAAATTAGCCAACTACTCAGCGTAAATCAGATAACGTTATGCCAATAAACAATCCCCCAGCTCATCGGATCTATACGAATCGCATATTTTGGATTCAAAACAGGGATTTTCACCGAAAGGTGACAAGTTTGCATGTCTGAATTACCTCAACATGTCAATGCTGCCTCACTTAGTTTCGTCGTCCACGGAGGGTTCAACTTCTTTGGTGCTGCTAACATTAGCTAGCTACGGCTTATGTGGGGGACTTGGCTTTCAGGCTATCAAATACGGTAAACTCTTCAGCTTTTAGAAATTGTTTGTGTTTGACCAGGTGTTTCCTCAGGTTAGACGTGTTGCCATGGCCAGCTTTGCATTTCGCATCACAAATATTGTAGCGAGCGTTGTCTGCGTCAAGTTTTGAAAAGTGTATCCACACTTGTGTTGAACAAGCTGCAGGGGTGAAGTAATATCGCTCTCAGCTGTGTCTCAAACCGCATACTTCCATCCTTCGAACACACACAGCGAGCACACTCATCCATGTGCGTCCATAGCGAAGTACGGTAGTGCGGAGCATGGAAGTATGAGATTTGGGATACAGCTGTAGTCTCTTCTTCTCTGTGTTTAATGGCAGGAAGCAACCCAAAGGCATACCGCCATTTATTGTATCGGAGTGTGCAATATCACGTTTTTTTGCTTCTACAGTGCATTAAAGGAACACACCAACATTTTGGGAAATTGGATCCACCAACCTTTCCCTTATATTAAAACAAAGTTCTTTCCAGCCCGCTTTCCAGAGTCCAGACTCCAGTGCCTACCCCAGATCCACTCTCACTGCAGAGTAGGTGTCGTGAGAAAATTCGATGTTATGTGAAAACCAAAACAATAAATACGTAGATAAAATATTAAATAGGTCTGTGATATGATTACGTTCACATACTTAAATAATGATTATTGCATCTGCGTGTTTATTTTGTTTAATCAGTAGTCTGTGGTATGGCTAGGCAGTATAGCCTAGCTACAGCGGTAACGTTACATCCCGACCGCTCCCTGGCTCAAGATTTCCGTGAATCAACCTTGCGCGGCTCGCTAATTTGGTGGAGTCATGGAACTGTAACCTAAATAATTATAAATCGCGATGGAAATTGCCACAGTTAAACTCGTTGCCTATTTTTCAGGTATAGCCTCTTCGGTATGTTGATGTTATTGTTAGACTGAATGCACTATGGTGAGCTTGTAACGTTCGACAGATTAATGGCTAGAGGCCACGTAGCGGCTATCTTGTTAAAATCGCCTCACAGCCTAACGTGAGCAAAACTGCAAATCCAGATAAATGAGCCGCGAATAGTTACTAAAAATGTTTAATCGTTATCTTGTTAACAAGCGTTATTAACAAGCATAATAAGCCGGAAGCTGGACAACTTTTCTGCAGCCAACCCGATGTTGACCCACTACCATTAGCGTTTTGCTATCTGGGCGGCTTTTCAGACTTCAATTCAACACTAACATATTCACTGGAGTAGGTTATAGGCTACTAATGTAATCTTGAGATATGAAGTATTTCCTTAGAAATATTACACACGTGAAAGCATTTGAAAACCATTTTATTATTATGCACAAGATAGCTGGCAAGCGAACTTCATAACTGTTAGATAACCTAACTATAGCTACAGCAACGGAGCCATTTGGCTGAATGCTAATTGCAAGTCAGGTCAGCCAACCATAGAGTTCAATGGAGGTTGAGAGAATGGATTTGAGGCGAAAATGCCTCCAGACCTCCTCACGTGATTGTACTGTGACGTAACTAGAATGGTCACGTGACCATGTTCCAAATCTCATGGGTTTGTTCTTAACCAATCAGAGATCAGTGCGCCTACTCAACACTCACCGCTTAGTTTTTTTTAAATCATGCCTTTCTTTTTTCTGTGTTTTTTCTTTTTAGCCTAAATTTTTTTTGAAAAATGTAAATTGTGATTGCATGCTTCTATTGATTGCCATATTGTGAACTGTTGGTACCTAGATTGCGCTGGGGTGACTCCGTTAACTTTCACAACGCTCCATTGGAAATACATGGCAGAGCTCATTGGTAATAGTATTTCTGGGCCATGGGAGCCATCTTGCGGCGGTGCCATTGCAGAAGAACCAAATTGAATAGGGTTGAATGGAACCACGTGACCATGTTTCTTTTGTAGTTAATAGAGACAGAGCGCCACGCGTCATACTCTGAAAACCACGCCCACTGTGGGCGAAAACAATCCGCACGAAACAGTGTGACGCCCGGTACCCACCAGACGCGCAAGCGCACAGACGCCTATTGCGCGTGCAGATTTGAGCAGAACTGAACCCACCAGACGCGCAAGAGCACAGACGCTTTTTGCTTTTTCGGAGCGCATTCCGTGAACGATAGAGACGCGCTGTACAAACAAACAATCTACATTCCGGATTTGTGAGCTTCGCTAAATAATGGTTAAGTAAATACTGCTATTACATATGTCTTACTGCTTAAAAGCTAAATTTAGCAATGTAAAGCTAAATGCAGCAAACGAGACAATGCCTCCTTTATAAAGTTTACTTTTATTTATTTGGGACAGTAATCAACATGTTCTAAACATTTAATTATATCAGAATTAGCAGCTATTCTGTAGTACCTTAAATCGATACAGTGATATCAGTAGAATAAAAACAGAATATACAATAGAATAACGTTTATTAGTAAGCATAGTCTTAATTAATTGAACAAATATGTATCCTATAATAAATAAAAAGCATCATAAAAACGGGAATAACTGGTTATATGTAAAATGTATGACTTGATATAACTTCATTCATCCCACAATGGTCATTGTCTCTGTTCCCTTTTTCATTCAAGCCTATATTAAAATATAATATGTATTAAAATAATGAATAACAATAGTAAAACTATTAAGGGTTGAAAAACATTAATATGTGGTCATATGATGCAGATATTGTGCATATACAATGTATTTCTATGAGATTGCGCATGCGGACGCCCAGAAAATTTCCGCCCGAGCGGAAAAATCCGCTCCACGTCCGCGAGCCGTCCGGCCGCCAGCCGTGCGCGCGCGGCCGGTGAGAACCACGGCAATTCGTTAACAGAGCGGAAGTGAAGCGCACCAGTGCGCATGTGCGTGCCCTTGCGCGTGCGCTTCTGGTGGGTAACGGGCGTCACAAACGGGAAAACGCCGGTAGCTTGCTAAGAACCACTGATCTAGAACATTTCATGTCAAGTCAGTACGAAGAACACCACATTTCAGCATGTCAAAAGACTATTTTGGTACCCTGTGTCTACCAGAGAGTAAAAGGTATATTGACAAACGCAATATTGTTGGACTCCCTCAAAGTCCCTTCTCCTTTCCTTGCACAGAAATAATCCCATGGAGTTACATAGCTACTTTGATATTTACAACTATTTATCAAAATGTCAGCAGGTAAGATAATGGTTTCATCTAAGATCAAAAGACCCAAGTCTAACTACACCTTTAACCAGTAATGTTATAGCGTACTACTACTACTAGCTATTATAATTATTATTGTTGTTATTAGTAGCCTAATAGGCTAATGTTACTTCTATGTCGCTGGCTTGGCCTAAAACCTGCATGGTTTTTTTTGTCTGGCCAAATTACCAACTGTGTTTTAACAAATAATTTTAACAAATTGTATTTTATGAAGGTTCTCAAACTGTTTTATATATCATAAAAAACTTGCCATGATATTTCCATTGAAAGCTGATAGCTTTTTCTTTGTTTGTTAGGAATCTACACACATACAATGATGATGCCCACAAATTTTTTGTTAGTGGATGATATTTTGCACTTGCAAATACACTGCTCAAAGAAATTAAGGGAACACTTAATCAACACAGTATAACACCAAGTCAATTAAACTTCTGGGATATCGATCTGTCCAGTTAGGAAGTGTAAACAATTGTCAATCAATTTCACCTGCTTTAGTGCAAATGAAAGTGACAACCGATGTCAGTTCATCGGCGGACAATCGTTTTTCTCTTTTTCACAAATTATGTTAATAGTTTTCACGACTGTATTCATGACATCGCCCAGTTTCGTGACTTTGGCGTATAATGCTTCCTGGTGTATAATACAGTGCAATTTAACAGCCTCGCCCCCAGACTCATGAACTTTTCTGCAAACCAGGGAAGCCATTCCGTTACGCTCACCTATCATGGCTGGAGCACCATCTGTTGTAACTCCACACAACTTGTCCCAAGGGAGATTCCGATTTTGAATAGCAACTGACACAGCTTCAAAAATATCAGCTCCTTTCGTTGTTCCAGTCAGGCTCCGAAGGTCGAGGAGCTCTTCAGTAATGCAAAGATCATCGTCAACCCCTCGCAAAAAATGAGTAGCTGAGCCGAATCTGTTGTGTCGGTACTCTCGTCACACGCAATTGAATAGAAATGAAACAACGGAGCTTTGTCTGATATTTGCGCCTTGATGTTAGCTGATAAATCCTCTATTTGCCGGGCCACTGTGTTTCTCGCAACACTAACATTGCAGAAGTCTTGTTTCTTTTCTGGGCATACAATCTCCACAATTTTTGTGACGCACTCTTTAATAAAATCACCCTCTGCAAAGGCCTTCCATACTTCGCTATTAGCTTAGCCACCTCGTAGCTAGCCCTGGTAGCATTCTGCTGCGTTTGATTAGCACGAAAAAACTGGGTTTGTTGCAATGATAGGCTTGCCGCCAACTGCTTTGATTTCTCTTATCTGGCTGCTCCAGTATATGCATTAAAAGACGCATCATGTTTCGTTTCATAATGTCTCTTAACGTTAAATTATTTTCATCACCGCTACTAATTCCTGGCAAATTAAACAGACACACTTGCCTCTGTACTCAGTGAAAAAGTATTAATTTTGCCATCGTGGCTGGAATTTCCTATATTCACTATCCACCTTTCGCTTCTTTGCAGTCGCCATGTTGATAAGAATACGATTTGTAGGCTACAGGAACGTTGGCTAGCTAATGCATAAGATTATTTTTTGTTTGGGGGGCGTAAACTGCTGATCTGTTTTTAGAGTTGGGCTTTTACTATGCTGCCCCCTAGTGTTAAGAAAACAACAGCATTTTTTTTCTCATTTGTAGCAGCGGGCCAGATTTAATAATTCTTCTGAAATGTTTCGAGGGCCGCTTTAAAATGCTTCAAGGGCCGCAATTGGCCCGCGGGCCGTAGTTTGGACACCCCTGGTCTAAGGTATCAAACGAGCCCCAAACCATCACTCTGTTGCTAGATATGGAGTAGATGTGGATGGATCTCTTTAAGGGTTGTTTCTCCTGACTTTTTTCCCCATAGAGTTCTATAGGAAAATGAGTCAGGAGAAATAACCCTTGCAGTGATACATCCACATCTACTCCATATCTGACAACAGAGTGATGGTTTGGGGCTCGTTCGATAGCTCAGACCCTTGATGACTTACAGCCATTTAGCCAGCCATGTGTTCCATACTGTACCAGCGTAATTTACAGCTGAATCTAGTCTCACCCCCCAATTCCCATAGAGATCAGTTTAAAAAAAAAAAAATCATCAAAATTACAATAAATAAAGGCTTGAAATATTTCACTATGTGTAATGAATCTATATAATATATGAGTTTCACTTTCTGAAATGAGTGACAAAAAATATTGAACTTTTTCACGATATTCAAATTTTTTGAGCTGCACCTGTATGTGCGGCATTATGCGCATGGGGTGGAGATTTAATGAAAATGAGGTGTCTGCAAGTCACAAAAAATTCAGACATTTCACTTAATCTTTTTTTTAATGTCTAGCGCCACCAATAGATTATTATGAAAAATACAGCATCTTTCGCTGAAATGGATATTAGAATGAGTGCATGTTATTTGAACATAATTTTGGTCGAATTTGCATAGCTAACTTGCAATTATCAAAGAGCTGTCATAAAAATATGTAAAAGTAGGCGATGATTAACCGTCTGGTATATCATACCAGAGCAATATTGGATGGATTAATTGATAGTGTCTGGATAATATTTGTAGAACCTCCGCGCAGCTAGACCAATGAGGGAATAGCTTGGATTGAAGGTTTAAGCGTGATGTAGTCCGCTATTGCTGTGGGAAAAGGTAAAAGTTATTGTGAAATATTATTATTTTATTTACTCGTTTATCTGACTCCATTTAAAATTATAATTTAGAATTTGGTTTTAATCATGCGTGGAGCTCGGAGTGGTTACACTCGACTCGTCCTTGGGTACCACCATTACTCAATATATGCTTGCCGGAATCAGCATTATTTCTGAATCTCAGTTAGTTGGAGAACGTAGAGGTTGGGGGTCTAGCCAACACAATACATACATTCTTTTTTACATAGATAGTTGAGAGCCCAGATCAGAGTGCATTCAGAACCGACGTAGAACGTCCAAGGGTTCTCTTCACATCAAATCACGAGAACCATGTACTACTAACCCTGTTTTGCGGGCAGAACTTGGCTGCCTTTCCCAACTTGAGAACGCCACTAAAGACTTGCTGTACCAGGCCACTGATCAGTTGGTCCTTGGTCAGAATTGTCCCCCTGAGTCTTCAGTGTTAAGTTAAAAATATAAATAATTAAATAACAGGCAGGGAAGTCATTAGCTTAGAATTAGCAGTCAATTACAGAATATAAAGGTTGAAGAAAGGAAATGGAGAGTAAATATTTTATCTAGCCTGTTCAGCTACATACAGAACCAGAATATGCATGTAGTGGGAAGTCAGTTATAATCTTATCCATACTTGAATGACTATGGTACCACTACAGCACCAGGAGACCTGTTACGCAGATTCTCCCATACTGGGAACTTGCACTCAGCCCTGAGCAAGACGCAGGGGTTCTGACTCTGAGACTCAAACATACACACCACAGTGCTCGGAACACTGCAGCTCAGATCATATAAGCAGTTGAAGCTGGAAAAAGGGTTGAAAAGAAAGATGCAGATGATGTGAAACATGGTAATTTATTAATGACAATAATCACTGGTTAAGACTGTGAGAGCAAACACGAACACATTCAATACCAATAGCCAAACACAGAATAATATGCTGCTAAGACAAATAAACATGAACAAGTTCACGAACACAGTATATAACCAAATTATTCCGTACGGTGTGACTATGGTACCAGGAGAACTCTTAAGCAGATTCTCCTATACAGAAATAACTATGGTGCCACTACAGCACCAGGAGACCTGTTAAGCAGATTCTCTTTGAATATCCTTTTGGACTTCCCTTAAATGCAATCCTGAGCAGGCCTTCCACATTCCACAATTCCCTTTGTTTGTCCAAATAAGGTCTGGCAGGAAGAGATGTCACTCCTCACCACCCGGAGACCCCCCCCCCCTCCAGGAAGATAAACTGCATAGTCTACTCCCCCTGATCTAGTGATAGTAATAAGATTCTTTGAACGACGTCGCGTGATCTTATGATCTTCCCTATCGTTTATCTAGATATCAGGTGAGGTCCCGGTGATGGCCACTCTAGGTTCCAGATACTTATATGGACAAGCGCATCTCTGATAACCAACACAATCCTCCTTTCACATTATTTATTCCTCCCCCTCCTATACTTTCACATACCCCACACTTCAGTTAGTATTAATCCTGATTCACCATATTTATCATATTATTTAAATGCACATACATATGATGCAAGATACATATACAGCTTTGTTTAATATGTTCCCAGAGTCCAAGAGCAATTCAGTCCAAGAGCCTTGGGTGCTTGCTCCCATGTCTTTTACGGCCTGTGAAAAAACCTTGGTTCCTCATTAGGAGGAACAAACATCCTGCAGAATGCCTTCTAATGCACAGTTGTAGGGTCAATTCCAGCTGTAGTTTACGAGGCCATGAGAGATCAGAGGAAAAAGGTTCTCAGGCCACCTGGTGAATTGTTTTATTGCACCCTCAAGGAAGTCGCCACCAGCTCCCAGGGTTTATGACTGATAGTCCATTTTTCAGTTTTACAGATTCGCTTTGACAGAGAGATGATTTGTGTCAGCGCAGCTTCTCCAAAATTATTAAGTTGAAGACGTTGCATATAGGCTTTTTTGTTCAACCACGTAGGTTACATGATTTCATTGGGTAAATCGTTAAAAAAAGATTTGATTTTTTAAATCTTTTTTTGTTTTGTTTACGTAATAATATGGCGTGCAACCACTGTCCAGCGATTTTTTTTTTTGATTGTGTGATGAGTATATCCAAGTCATCAATAGGAGCTATGATAATTTTATCAATGCGACGGATTAATACGTTCACTACCTTCCCCACCACGCAAGAGCAGCTACGATGCTCTAAGGTAGGATTTTAGAAAGGCAAATGCGGTTATTAAAGGCAATGTCACTGACACGTTGTAAATTATGTATACCCCCATGCACACACCATACAAGAAACGGGTCATTAGAATATCATGCCCTGTGCCACTCACATTTTGTGAAACACGCCCGCGTAGTGTAGGTTAGAATACGGCGTATCTCAGTCCACGTTAAATCCATGCAGGAGAGGAACTTAAGCGCATGACTTAAGTTGGCCATCTCTGAATCTGGCCCATTGCTGGGGTGTTCAATTTTCACAGGCTGTATGTATGTATGTATGTATGTTTGGCTTCAGGGGTCAATATGGCCTTTCAGGCGGTGCAGAGCTGTAAACTACATTTGTGGGGTTTAGGCTTCCTGCTACTGACAACATACAGTTGTGTTTAAAAAAAATAGCAGTACAACATCAGTAACCAGATGAACCACTGTTATTAGTAGTAGTGATATTTCTGCATGGCAAATAATTTACTTGTAGATGTAGTAGTGTAATAGGAAAACAACAGACCCAACTGTCATGACATGCACGCTGCTTGTTCTGAGTAATTGAGTCATTCATTGAAAGGGGCGTGTTCAAAATAATAGCAGTGTGGAGTTTAATTAGAGAATTCATTCATTCTGTGAAAAAACAGGTGTCATTTATTGTCCTTTATTAAGGAAGAAGGGAAGCGAATGTTTCACACATTGTTTTAAAATATATTTCCTTCTGAATTGCTAAGTAAAATGGGCCGTTCCAAACATTGTTCAGCGGAACAACGTAATTTGATTAAAACGTTGATTGGAGAGGGGAAAACGTATAACGAAGTGCAGCAAATTATAGGATGCTCAGCTAAAAAGATCTCAAATGCTTTAAAATGGCAACAAAAACTCGAAACACACGTAAGAAAACGAGCAACTACTGTTAAAACGGATCGAAGAATAGTCAGAATGGCAAAGATTCAGCCAATCGTCACCTCCAGAAAGATCAAAGATGATCTAAAATTACCTGTAAGTGCTGTTACAGTCAGAAGACGTTTGATCGAAGCTAAGCTATCAGCAAGAAGCCCCCGTAAGCACCATTGTTGAAAAACGGCATGTGCAGAATTGGTTAAAATTTGCCAAGAAAAGCATCGATTGGCCCAAAGAGAAATGGCTGAACTTTTCGGGTCTAGTGTTCGTCGACAGTACGTCAGACGACCCCCGGGTACTGAATTCAAGCCACAGTACACTGTGAAGATTTTGTGGTGGCACAAAAATTATGGTATGGGGACACTACGGAGTTGGGCCTAGTTATCGTATACCAGGGATCATGGATCAGTTTGAATACATCAAAATAATTGAAGAGATTATGTTGCCATATGCCGAAGAGGAAATGCCCCTGAAATGGGTGTTTCAACAAGACAACGACCCCAAACACACAAGTAAGCGAGCAAGCGACCTCAACCCCATTGAAAACTTGTGGGGTGATGGTTGCTTCAGTTTCTGAAGCAAAACCCAAAAATTCACAGGAACTGTGGAATGTACAGCCGTGGCCAAAAGTTTTGAGAATGACACAAGTATTGGTTTTCACAAAGTTTCACTGCTTCAGTGTTTTTAGATCTTTTTGTCAGATGTTACTATCGTATACTGACGTATAATTACAAGCATTTCACAAGTGTCAAAGGCTTTTATTGACAATTAGATTAAGGTTATGCAAAAAGTCGATATTTGCAGTGTTGACCCTTCTTTTTGAAGACCTCTGCAATTCGCCCTGGCATGCTGTCAATTAACTTCTGGGCCACATCCTGACTGATGGTAGCCCATTCTTGCATAATCAATGCTTGGAGTTTGTCAGAATTTGTGGGTTTTTGTTTGTCCACCCGCCACTTGAGGATTGACCACAAGTTCTCAATGGGATTAAGGTCTGGGGAGTTTCCTGGCCATGGACCCAAAATTTCGATGTTTTGTTCCCTGAGCCACTTAGTTATCACTTTTGCCTTATGGCAAGGTGCTCCATCATGCTGGAAAAGGCATTGTTCGTCACCAAACTGTTCTTTGATGGTTGGGAGAAGTTGCTCTCGGAGGATGTTTTGGTACCATTCTTTATTCATGGCTGTGTTCTTAGGCAAAATTGTGAGTGAGCCCACTCCCTTGGCTGAGAAGCAACCCCACACATGAATGGTCTCAGGATGCTTTACTGTTGGCATGACACAGGACTGATGGTAGCGCTCACCTTTTCTTCTCCGGACAAGCTTTTTTCTGGATGCCCCAAATAATTGGAAAGGGGATTCATCAGAGAAAATGACTTCACCCCAGTCCTCAGCAGTCCAATCCCTGTACCTTTTGCAGAATATCAATCTGTCCCTGATGTTTTTCCTGGACAGAAGTGGCTTCTTTGCTGCCCTTCTTGACACCAGGCCATCCACCAAAAGTATTCGCCTCACTGTGCGTGCAGATGCACTCACACCTGCCTGCTGCCATTCCTGAGCAAGCTCTGCACTGGCGGTGCCCCGATCCCGCAGCTGAATCAACTTTAGGAGACGGTCCTGGCGCTTGCTGGACTTTCTTGGGCGCCCTGAAGCCTTCTTCACAACAATTGAACCTCTCCTTGAAGTTCTTGATGATCCGACAGATGGTTGAATTAGGTGCAATCTTACTAGCAGCAATATCCTTGCCTGTGAAGCCCTTTTTGTGCAAAGCAATGATGACTGCACGTGTTTCCTTGCAGGTAACCATGGTTAACAGAGGAAGAACAATGATTTCAAGCACCACCCTCCTTTTAAAGCTTCCAGTCTGTTATTCTAACTCAATGAGCATGACGGAGTAATCTCCAGCCTTGTCCTCGTCAACACTCTCACCTGTGTTAATGAGAGAATCACTGACATGATGTCAACTATTCCTTTTGTGGCAGGGCTGAAATGCAGTGTAAATGTATTTTTTGGGATTAAGTTCATTTTCTTGGCAAAGAGGGACTTTGCATTTAATTGCAATTCATCTGATCACTCTTCATAACATTCTGGAGTATATGCAAATTGCCATCATAAAAACTGAGGCAGCAGACTTTGTGAAAATTAATATTTGTGTCATTCTCAAAACATTTGGCCACGGCTGTAGTTAGTTCATCCTGGGCTGAAATACCGGTTTCTAGGTGCCAGAAGTTGGTTGACTCGATGCAACGCAGATGCGCCGCAGTTATCAAAAACAATGGTTATGCAACTAAATATTAATTCAGTAATTTAAAGTGAAGTTAAATCTTGAAAAATTTATACAGTAATTATATTTATTTTCTTTGCTTCCTGTAAAAGAATAACGCAGACTTGATAAAATTTGTTAATGCTTTGATTTGGAATTGAATGTGTAACATTTCCACTACATTTGAAATATGGAACTAAAAGCTATAAAAAAAAATTTGCACTTTATTCACTTTTTTGATCCGCACTGCTATTTATTTGAACACCATTGTATGTTCTGCGCATTTTGCCGCGAGACTACTGCGGTTTCTTATGCTCATTATAGCAAAACGTCGACCGACGGCCCCGCTTGCAATCTTTACACCTCATTGTTGTTGAATGATGCATATAACATTCTGAGCTTAAACAAACGTTACAATAATGTAAACAGGAATGGCTATTTTTGGATGTGTATGTCGTGTGACAATAGGCACAAACATATTGACTGATTAACAAACCTTTCAATGATTGATGCCATAATAGTGATCACTATCGAGGTATAGAAACAACGTTTTTGGGTGTGGTTGGTGAAGACGTTATTATTTGAGCTGTGGGTCCAAACAACTATCTTGACGTTTAACAACCTCTCAAACGTTTGAATGTCTGAAAAATGACCTTATCCTGAACACCCAAGCCTACAGAACATTGTAAATGTTCCGCCTCTCTTTCAGCTTCACACGTTGTGAATGCCGGATTTAAAAGATGTGCTAAACAAATGGCAAAGCAGAGGTTGTTGCCGCGGTTGGAGTTGACAATTAAATGTTTTAGCTTTTTGCGGATGATATCGCTCTTGAGACACATTGGTAATTTCCGCTGGTCTCCTGTACCACCATTATGGTTCTGAGTAATGTGTGCCACAATCATCAGAGATTCATCAGACAGAATATAAAAATGGCTTTGAACTAACTTTTCAATCATGCTAAAAAAATTTAAAAAAACTCCAAATCGATTTCATCTCCAGTTAGTTGTGCTGTTACACCCTGAGACAGAGAATCACTCCTTAATTCTAACTATATGCTGTCATCAGCGTTCGACAGCTCACAAACTTTAGCCAGTAGGTTTTCTAACGTGTTTAAGATGTGTACATAAAACTCTGCATAGTTGTCTACATCGTACAAAGATGCAAAGTTAAACCGGAGCCTAATTTCTGTACTGTTGATTGATCGCCTGCGTATCACCTGAATGTCTGCGTAATTAATCGCCTCACCATTTTGGCTAACTTCTGGAAGTCCATGAAAGTTATTTTTTACAGTGTTTTGGGGCCTTTCTGGTTCTGAAAAGCCATGTGTGTTATTTTCTGCGTTGTTTGGGGGCATATCTGTCTCAACACAACAAGCGAGCTCACGGTGTAAAGCATCCAGCGCTCTTAATAACCAGCAAAAACATCATGCTCTGCAGCTTCATTAATTGAGTCCTGTGTCTTAATAGAGCTTTGATTAACATCACCAAGAAGCGCTAATAGATTAGGGTTAATAGTTTAATGCTGTAAATCTAAGTGTGTCATGCATCATGGTTTTCAACATTTTCAGTGGCCGGTCTTTTGCTGCTCTGGGATTCTGAACACGAACACATACACAGTCGTTTCAGAGCCATTTAATTTAACATTTTGTCAACAATGTTCAAAAATGGATTCAAGATACTTAATTGCAAGATGTTCTCGTTCTGCCGATCTGAGGTTGGTCGCAGGAGGTGACCTTGTTTATCTCTTGCGTATCCTCTGTCTCTGCCTCTAGTGCTGGTTCCAGGTCGGTTGCTGGCCGTGGTCCTGGTTTCATGTACTTGTTAGGCCGGCTGTCTGGAGACGGCATTAAAATATCCCGGTCGAGCACCAAATCCAATGATTCAGCGTTGGCAGTTTTTTTGTAAGAAAGACGTAAATAAGCAAGCATTTGTTTGTTTTTCATCGCACGCACACACACACGTGTTTCAAACCATCACTCTCCTGCCAGATATGCAGTAGATATGGATGGGTCACTTGAAGGGTTGTTTCTCCTGACTCCATAGTGTTCAATAAGAAAACGAGTCAGGAGAAACCACCGTTAAAGTTATCCATCCACATCTACTGCATATCTGGCAGCATAGTGATGGTTTAAGGCTTGTTTGATACGTCAGAATCTTGGTGACTTACAACCATTTTGGAATGTGTTGCAGGCATCAAATTTGGAATTAGCGTATATTTACAAAAATCAATAAACTTTTTTCTACTGTTTTCAATTAAATATACGTAAAAGAGAATTTACAAATCACTGTTTCTGCTTTTGTGCATTTTACATAATGTCCCAACTTGGAATTTGGGTTTGTAAAAGCAATTAAACAATCATCAATTATATATATATATACACACGCACATGCACACACACACACACACACACACACAGTGAGCACCATAATTAATTGGACAGTGACACATTTTTTGTTATTTTGGTTCTGTACTCTAGCACTTTGAGTTTGAAAGGATACAATTACAATGGCCTTGAAGTGCAGACTGTCAGCTTTAATTTGAGGGTATTTTCATCCATATCGGATGAACCGTTTAGAAATGATAAAATCTTTTGTACATAGTCCCCCCCCCCCCCCCCCCTCCCATTTTCAGGCTTCAAAAAATGTTTAACATAATGTAGAATAAAAGTCACTTTTAATATCTGGTTGCATATGCCATGACTTCCTGATGTCTGTGTCCCAACAACATGAGTTCAATAGGAAAATTTGTCAGGAGAAACAACCCTTAAAGTGATCCATCCATATCTACTGCATAATAAAAAAACTGCAGTGTGTCTTGATAAAAGTGTAGAGTTGGTCTTCTTGACCGTGAAATATGTGGTCAGACCCTCCTGGATTAAATAATTTGTCAAAGTCTGAAATATAGTTACATTAAGAACAGCTTAAGAAATAGAACATTGAACCTGCGTAATTAACGCATAGTAAGGTCATACTTTTGCGGGAATTAAATATAGTATCTCATACATTGTGTGGCAAAACCAGTATGCATGTCTTGTGTTGTGTTCAGTCTGGTTGACTCTGGCAAGAAACGCTGTATCACCCTTTTACAAACCTACTTTTATACACTAAAAACTATTTTTATTGGCCGTTTCGTTTTTTGGGGGTCTCAACGGAAATGCTGTCTGGGGGTTTTAATGTTGTGAGAGAGATAAATGGCTTATTTAGGGCTTTCTCCAAAGTTTTCAGAACATTAAACTTAACTTTTTAAAGTGTTTATGTTTACATAAGGCTACATAAAAATATCAACCCTGTTTAAATGGAATATTCCATCTTATTACATTCCATTCGACACCAAACACTCTTATATCCACAATGCTTGTATTTTTTTTTGCTGGAAACTATTATTTTTTAAAAAGGGACTCTAATAGCCTTGGCCACTTTGTATTCAAGTTTTATATCGTTACGGGTGGATTTTGTGTGTTAAAATGTATTATAGCAACATTGATGCGTATCAGCCAGTTTTTAAATAGAATAAATAAATAAATCAAATGTATCATTGTTTTAAACATCTATTAAGTCTGCTAAAATTGCCTGACTGGGCTCTCCCTAATGCAGATTGTTATAGGCATACGGATTTTACACAGTAACTGATGAGTCTTGAGAACTGCAGTGTGGGTTGTGCTACGAGTCCATTCCGGTAACTTCTTGCCAATACAGTTATGAGGAAAGTTATGACGTTATTTTCATAAACAGTAGGTGATTTGAAGACATAGCTAGCTCTAGTCCCCCCGGTGAGCCATGTTTCATGGCTAACTTCTGTTTGTGTTTGTGAGAGAGAGAATAGCAACTATTACTGTAAGTGCAAAATCTCAGAATTGAATGGAAGGCTTACCTGTTCACCGACAGTGAAATGTTAACGCCGTTAGTCTGTATGATCGCTTCCTTTATGGTTCAACATAATTGTAGCCAAGCCACAGCAGAAAGGGGTTTTCATCGGTAGGTTTCTTTTGTGGCAGGGCTGAAATGCAGTGCAAATGTATTTTTTGGGATTAAGTTCATTTTCTTGGCAAAGTGGAATGAACACATGTATGGCCTTTTAGGCAGATTCTTGTGAAAGGTATTGTACTAGATGCCTGGCTCAAAGACTGTTTAATTTTTAATGCACACATTGTTCTCGTTGATGCTTTAGGGTAGCCAGAGTTTGCCATCTGTGGAATGGTGCTGCCTCTCATCCAGTTCTATGGTGCAGTGTGGCAATTGGGTTCTGCTGGACTGAGCCTGGCAAGACACAGTCACCAAAAATGCAATTAAAGGTTCAAGACACCATAAGCTGGTTGGCTCAGAACAGGTAAGTTCTAGAGGTTTACATTATACAGTAAATTCCACCTTGTGAAGTTTGTTTCTCATTGACAGTCCTCCCTGCAGATAAATTCAGACATGGAATTTTGGGAGGCAATTTGGAGTTTAGAGCAGGGAATTATGACCTGTTGCTATAATCTGTTGGAAAGGGCAAAGGCTAGACCCTTGGAAAAGCAGAATGTTCTGATACATTGTTTTTTTTTTGTCACCATCCTGCCTAAAGGTCATGATTGCTACAACGTATGCATTATATGCTTCAAGAAGTTCATACTTTTTTGTTTTTTAGATTCTCTCAGCTAAGGGAGTTTCATCTATGTCACTGGAAAAAACATGTGGACTATGTTGTCCAGGTAAGTTTGAGCAAGTGTAATCTTCTTGTAATGTTTTTTTTATTATTATAATTTTTTTGCCTGGATGGAAGGCTACATATAATAATATGACTAATGACAGTATGTCCAAATTAAGACCTTTTAGAGCAACGTTTTATAAGGATTGGCTTATTGCAGCTGGAGAGGGAGAGGAAATGTTCATGTAATACTCAAGTTCCATTGTTTCAATGCTGGACACATTTCTCCCACGGTGCAGCCAGGGGCATCGAGGCATATTCTAGTGAGCGTCTTTGGCTGCAAGATGGCCTCTATAGGGCATGATTGGCTGCTTTAACATAACCAGTTGGCTAAATGCCACAATGAGTCCCACATTCTGCTGTTCATTTACAACATCCATGTCTTCTGCTGCCCTACAAACTTTAGCGCTAGGTAACGTTATTACGTTGTGGTATTTAAGTAACGTGAGTGGAATTAGGTAATTTAACCGATAGCATGCCACACTAGCTGAGTATGCGATCCCCCCAAAATAATGTGACTCGACCTCATCAAGTCAAGGTAACATTCCTTATAAGATAAAACAAGTCCGTAGTTATTAACTTCAGAAAATAACACCATCAGCATTTACTAGATGGCCAGCCACATAGTAACAGCGCTGGACAACAATGTATTGTATCCCAGTGAGCAAAATTGTTGAAAAGACATCTAAAAGACGACTTTGCCGTTTATCTATTCTACGTTCGGTTTTGGTTGAAAGTGAAAGTTGAAAAGACATTGTTATTTCAACGACTTACAACTTGATTTCAACATTGAACACAGGTGGTGCCCAGCACTGCCCATACTTGGTCCTGGACCTTATTTTTTTAAATATGAAAAACTCTACAGGTCTTGGAGCACCTCTTAAAGGATAAGTTCGGTATTTTGCAACCTAAACCCTGTTAAAAGGTTATTTACGATCATATACAACTGTCCATAGCACAATTTTGAGGAACGGTGCCGTATTTGGAAAAGTCCAGCTCCTTGCTGGTTCTCACAGCTAAACTTTGGGTTGTGTAAGTACCTGGCCATGATATGAGTCAAAATTGTGGCGAAATATGTTCGTTAGTTGCTTTGTGCTCCCCTAGGGTGATAATCCAGAATAGGGTATTTGTCGCTCTCCATTCACTTCTATGGGGAAGCTAAAACGGTCTCAAAATGACACTTATGTAGCCCATGTACCGAAATATTTAAAAAACAAAACAATGCTCCCTCACAATGTACTTAAAAAATTTCCATTTAAAAATTTACTTTTGAATGCAATTCACTTATGCCTATCTACTTATACAAGTACACGTCTATAAAAATGTAATAATTCATTATACGATTTGAAAATTGCGTAGGAAGAAAAATACAAGGAAAATTTAATTGGAGAGATATACATTTATTTTATTAATCCCGTGGGTAAATTGGTTGTCAAAGCAGTGACACACAGTGCACAGTGCATAATGACTTTCCCCGCAGCAGGGGGCCAAAAACCGTAGCTGCTGCGAACTGCAAACAATATCACCCACATTAGCTACTTACTAATGTTGCTAACATTATCTAGCTACCCAGCGAGTTCTAAACGTTTAACATTAGCTGATAACATTAATGTTAACCTTTTTCATGTAAGTAGCTATATCGATACTTTAAGCCATTTAGCAAAAATCTATACAAAATTTGACCTTGACATAACTTGCTTGCTTTTCGGTTTGTCTCGAGCTCCGTGTTGTGTCGTCCGAATTGGCCAAGAACCTTCTCGAAATTGCACGAGCCGCGCGACGGAATGATGATCACCTGTGATACATGTTCAGGGCTGATGCTTAAACTATCTGCGCAGCCGCAGTAGCTCACCGGTTAACGCAAAATGTTAAAGTTGATCGTTTTAAAATACAATTGTACAATGTTTTCATCATAAGGCATCACCAAAAATATATATTATTGTAATTATGTTAGTGGATATTGATCCTCAGACTAAACACGGTCCAATTTCGAACTACTTTTTTGGCCAAATGTAGACCTAAACAGACGGACAAAACATGGCCCAATTTATAACGACTATTTTTGGTGGAAATAATGGCCATGACGGACTGACCCGATTTACAGACGTCGGCTGTGCACTGGGATCTCAAGTTTTGTTGCTCCAAAGAATTCCCTGTTACCCGTTCGTAATGTACATGGAATATCTTTCCGCGCAGCAGGGGCCCGTAATGTACATGGAAACTCACCGAAAAGTAGTTTAAATAGTGAATCTTTGGTCTAGCGTTACCTAGCTTATTCGCCCGCATTACATAAACCCAGAGCTAAAACACTCAATAGCTTTTTCAGGAAATTATTCCCTGTACACTACGAACAGTAACAGAGAATGCCTTCCCAGATAGCAAGGAAACATTGCATGAATGTTGAATTAACATAAGATAAAGCATTGATTCATTGTTGATCTCTGATGTTGATTCTGTGTCCAGGCGCTCATCGAGTTTACGTTGAATCAATGCATTGTAATAATGTTGAAACAATGTTGATTTTAACAATGGGGATCAACGTAACCGATGTTAAATCAATTTATTATCAATTTGTAGGGCTCTGTTTTAATAGGCTTTTTAATGTCAATGTGTAGTTTTGCATTTTATTGAGACTTGCACAAAGTTATGTTTAATTTAAGCATGGTTATTTTATAAGCACTCAATTTCCCAGAATTATCTGTGGGTTTATTTTCTATTAAGACAGCTTCCCGCACTTATTAACCAATCTAGTGTAACATGCAATTTGGAGTACGTCTCGTCAGCCAATTAGTATTTATGTGATACACTAACTTAAGAGTTTCCGGCCTAGCATCAGTCTGATGGGCATTCCGGCTCTTTTCAGTGAGTCAGATCATTTAGCTCAGCTCACCAATAAGAGCCGTCTCTTTCGGCTCCCTAATGGCTCTTCATTCAGTAGCATTTCCAGTTTTTCAAAATCGGCCAAAGTTAGCGATATTTTGACCTATGATTGGTGTTTGTGCACATCTATCATTTAAATTGTTCAAAGGAATTTTACTCTACCTTCTAATTACCAAAATAACATTATTTTGCATTTTGTTTGTTATAAAAACTATTTAAATAAATGTAAAAACTGTAAGATGGTATTACACGTGCATTAAAAGTAGGGCTTTTTTATTTCTATAAATAAATTGCACAATAAACACTGTAGTTGAACATTTCAAAACAAAATAGACACTCATAAAATAGAACATAATATTGCATCATAACAAAAAATATATATAAATGCATAAAAAAATAAATTTGCAGCATCAGAATTAAACTGACCATTTTATTTATTTTTTGCCTAAAAAATTATTCTCTCTGATTACAGATGGGACTTGAAGAAAAAAAACTAATAAAAGTTCCACCAAGCACACAACCAAAATTATGACCATAATACCACTATACCACCATTATCTTTATGACAGGTTTGCATTCAGAATTGTCTTGTGTTCATTTACAAAACAAATCGGCTCTTCAGATATGCGAGTCAGCTCCCAACGTTCACCAAAAAGAGCCGGCTCATTCGCGAACGACAAACCCACTAGCTGCAGCCCATGTGGGTGTTGACGAGAGAGAAGTAGGAACGTGCGTGGTTCTTGGTGCACTTGCATAATTGCAACCAAACCAAATAACAAATATACAATACTACTGAAGAGCAGTAACTTAGCAGTAACGTTAGGCTGGCTACTAGTGCTACTAGCAATCTGCGGACGTTCATCTACGAAAAAATACATTACAGTATTTGCATTTGACACACAGTTTTTAGCAATTTCGTCAAGTAATACTTGTTTGCTGTCTCCCTGTTGAGAAAAAGTCAAACGTTATTTAATTTTCACTTACCCGATTGCGACAAGGTGCTGTTGGCACAGAGTTGACTGAGGAGACGAGGCAGAGGGAGGCCGGCGCAACACGTCAAACACGGTAGCTACACTCGTTGATTTGTACACCATGCAGGCGAAGGTGTTTAATCATGTTAGTAGTGCATCCTCCCTTGCATGATATAAGTGGCACAGGTGTTGCACTGTGCCGACCCCTCATTTTTCATAACAAAATAAAGCCAAACTTTTGAGCGCCGCTTGCTGTGGTCCATGATGGCGCACTGCTCTACCCGTTCAAATCGCGCAGGCGGAAACTTCTTCTTCTAACCAGGGTGGGAAATTAACTTTCTGACCTATCAGCCACAGTGGCTGGTAGATGCTAAATTTTACCAGCCACCCCAACATGTTACCAGTCACCTTTAAAAAAAAAAAATTTGATTTTTTCAAATTACACTAAAATAATGTTTCAGATACATTATCAAAAATGCATTCTCCTGTTTATAGCTCTAATAAAATGCTATTTATTATATCATGCATTACAGGTCAAATAGTCAAACATTGTGTATCAATGTATTACATAGCCTACATTTCATATGTAGCCTACCCCGCACCACTGGCAGCAACAACGCCTAAAGTAAATAATGTGTTTTGTTTGTGGTCTCAAGCTTTACCAAGCTGTAATCCTTATACTTATCTGACTATTAGCCTACTTACAAAACATTTGGACAGTATGTAAAACACACATAAAAGCAGAAAGCATGTTGTGTAAATTCTCTTTTACATATGTTTAATTGAAAACAGTACAAAGTTCCTATTGTACTCTATGGAAAAATGAGTCACGGGAAACAACCCTTAAAGTGATCCATCCATATCTACTGCATATCATGACTCCTTTAATACCCAGTCATGATACCATCACCTGTTAACCTGTGGAATGTCCCAAAGAGGACTTCCCAGTTTTCTTTGCCCCAGTCCCAACTTTTTTGGAACATGTTGCAGGCATAACATTCTGAATTAGCGTATATATACACAAAACTAAAAAATTCATAATAGAGGTCGACCGATATGGTTTTTCCAGGACCTATACCGATTATTAGTATGAAGGAGACCGATAACCGATATTTGGGGCCAATATACATTTGCAGTGAATATGAATCTTTGTGTCAAAATTTACAGTAACACAAAACTTCCTTTAAACATATGTTTAATTGAATACTAGATAGCAGAACATTTTCAACAAATTAGTAGTATTTATTTTAAACTGAACTGGAATTTTAAACTAAAAAGCTCCTCAAAACAAACAATATCTCTATGTGGTGGGTAAGACCCCCTGCAGGTGAGTTAACTTATTCCAATGATGATATCCATCTGATAAGTGGCCTACTTTATGCAGTTCGCCTACATTTAACCAGCAGTCTTCCCCACAGCCTACAGTTTGCTTGGGGAACCTGTAATTCAAACAAGACTATGTCAAACAAGACTGTGTCAACCTAGTGCATGCCAGGCACTGGAGGTCTGGCTCTCAGCATCGCGCAATGTCGGTGTTCTGTCATAGTTGAGGGGTGGGGCCAGCGAGGGGGGAAATAATGCCGCGTCTGTCACCGTTCTGAAGAGGGACACATTGTAGATCAAGCTAACTATCGTTATTTTATTATAATGTCTGAAAATTACATTGACACACACATCGTTTCCTAAAGATAAACCAAAATAAACCAAACGTAGACTACTCGAATGCTGTCCTTATGCGGTTAGTGGACAAATGATTGCCTCTGGTATCATCATACCAGTTGCCTCTGGTATCATTCCCTAACATCATCTTCTGTCTTATTGAATCCCCGGTGAGGAACCATGTCAACTACATTATGATCCCATGGTGTACCGTCGGCTGTAAAATAGGCCTTCTGTAACCTTACCTTTATACGGATATTCATGGAAACCTGCCATGTTTCCATTTATAGTTCTTAATTATCATGCAATTAACTGAATAACAAATATCAATTAATGTTTTTCTGTACTAGCATTTTTCTTTGTGTCATAAAATATGTAGCACTGACTTATGTAGCTATTGATAACTGGTGCGCTGGAAAAAGCTGGGTAGGCTATATGCTACAGCATTAGACTTGTTTCCGTTTATTTGGTTTGAGTAGCCTAGCTAATCAAAGAATTGGCTGAATAATTAAGACTGTATTATGTAGCCTATAATGATTAAGAAATGACAACGACAAAGATAACTAACTTGAGATTGTTAAACAAGGATCAGGCAATAATCTGAATGCCTTAAAGAATGTCGCCCAATTCATTTTAAGACAGCACTCAAATTAGTCAATGTGAGTTAAACATTAGCTAGCAAGCATATTTAAAGAGGACAGCCTCTTAAGTTTCTCGAATTGTTGAGCGCAACACATAATTAAGGCTTGAAAACTAATTTACAATATTGAACATTTAAACATGGAGCATTTCAAAGTCAAATTTGACTAAATCGATAGTCGATTAATTGTTAACATCCCTAAAACTCAATGAACATTAGCAAACATTAGCTATCTTTTACTGCAACAGTGCCTTATGCGGGGACTCGGAAGAGATACGAGCCTTTTTTTCCCGCGAGAGATACGAGTTGAATGAAATCCCTTTGCTTATTGGGTATTGTTATCATAGAAATTGATTCTAATGATTGTGAGATGTTGATTGGAACTTCAGCGTTTGGTATCGTGATGTTTATTGCAACTTACTCCAGCATTCTTCAACATTCTCACCTCAGCATTCAGTGTCTCTCAGCATCTTTTTCTGCGTTCCTCTCTCCCACCAGTGTTGCCAGATGCCTTAATTAATTTACCCCCCCAAAAATTCTGAAAATCCTCCATCTTCAATTGAGCTGCACACAATTTTCTCAATTTCCTCTTTTTAAAATCCCCCATCTATCATTGACTCCCATACATTTTTTATTAAAAAATTCCCCAATTCATTTTTTAAATCCCCCAGTCTGGCAACCCTGTCTCCCACGTCTCTCTTGCAGATATACAGAGTAGAGTGTTGATTGGCTATTTACTTGTGACGTATAACGAATCCGATAATGGTCCGGGATGAGCCAGCCTAAGTAGTAACCTTCTAGAGACGGGTGACTGCATCAAAGCCAAAGGAGTGAATTTTCTATTTATTTATTTTATCGGCAATTCTATCAGAAAAAATTACGATGCCGATAAATGACTGATATCGGCCCGATTATCGATAATCGGTCGACCCCTAGTTGATAAGGTAAAACATTAAATATCTTTTCTTTGTACTGTTTTCAATTAATTATAAAATTCACTGCTTTCTGCTTTTATGTGCATTTTACATACTGTCCCAACTTTTTTGAAATTGGGGTTTGTAAGTAGGCTAGTAGTCAGAGAAGTATAAGGATTACAGCTAGGTAAAGCTTGAGACAACATAAACAAAACACATTATTTACTTTAGGCGTTGCCAGTGGTATGGGTCGTTTAACTCCCGTTATACATCTCCACATGCCAGATAAATAGTTATTCAATTATCTATTATCTAATACTAGATACATTAGCTAACGTATGCCATTTTTATGAACGGACGAAACGTTACAGCGAGCTGTCTGGAGATATCACTTTTACCTCAGAGCGTAGGCTATTGGTCAGTTAGTTTTTCTGTGCGATGGTCGTCTTGCGAGAATTGCTTTATGGTAATGCAAATCAGTTCCACTGTAAGACGGGCTCGCCTTGGGATATTCTAACAGGCGCTTTTTTCTGTCTCATATTTAGCCAATCAGAGAAAGAAATCGGAATTTGATTTTTTTTTGTATCCACTTTGCTACACGCCACTGTGGCGGGAAGGTTTAACACATTTACCCGACAATTCTGAAATCTACACGCATTTGGCGGGTGCTAATTGCCCACCTTGCTTCTAACTACTTTGTTGTTCTGGCAAACTGCAAACCAAAGGCAAAGGTGCATGCCGCCACCACGGAAACTGAAGCGCGAGTGAAATTTGTTTAGGAACCGATAAATTAAAAAATTAACGATTTCTTTGGAATTGCAGTTTTGGTTCTCGATAATTGATTCACTCAATAACCAAGAACAATAAGTAAATTATTAGGCTACCAAGTTATTCTGAGATAGCATTGTTGTTCTGTGCTTAATATACTTGTTGCATTTTTCTACAGCCTATCCACATTCATGATGACGTGTTATCATGCGAAGATTCTGACTTTTAAATGCTCCATGTTTAAATGTTCAACATTTCATTGTAAATTAGTTTTTCTAGCCTGAATTATGCGTTGCTCTCAACGGTTCAAGACACTTAAGAAGCTGTCCTCTTCACATTTATGCTTTCTAATGTTTAAATCGCTTTGACCAATGTGAGTGTCGTCTTAAAAGTAATTACATTATTTAAAGCATTCAGTTTATTGCCTGATCTTTGTTAACTTCTGAATGCCAAACGCCCTCTAGCAGTAACGCGGGCATTACGGAAGTTATTAAACTATACATTTCATTAATTTAATACTATATAATAAACTGTTGACCTCAATATTTTGATTAAATATTCTTAAAATATATCCATTCCTTCTGGGAAAGTTGTTTTTAAGCTCAAAATGTTGAGTTAAAACTTTGTAAATAACATTGGAAACTATGACCTAATTCCCTAACATGCAGCTGCAGCTTGATGTCATACTATAAACAATATGCTGGTAAACTGTTCTGCTTAATTGTATTTCACAAAACTTTGGTTTGAAAAATCGTTATACCTTTAGGCTTCAAGAAAAAATACTTTTAAAACTTTCATACGGCTGTACGTGATTTATCATCAAATTATTAAACCGACTTCATCATGAGTAGTTCAGCTGTGTTCAGTTTGGCATTGTGAAACTCATCCAGTTGCTAGAGTTCCATTCCCGCGGCTTCGCGTATTTTAGCCAAAGGGGTTTTGTACTTGATTGCAGAGTTTTATGCAAAACTGTCGTCAATTGGGTGCATTTCTTTGACTGAAAGCACAATATGCCGATCTGAAGTGGGAAAAACTAGCATTGACCCGCCTTCACTGCGAGTATTATTTGCATTCCATTGGGTTTTAAAACTGTGTCAAATATTCCAGCCAATAGCCAACCCTCTTATCTTTCAGACAAGCCTCATTCAACACAAAGCCTTCGGAAGTCACGTAGATACAGCTCCGCGTAAGCGGGAGAGGCACCCAGGCGTAATTATCAAACCAAGATGGCGCGGAGTGTTTTTAGCTTGTAGCATAGCTAGCTACATTCCGCTTAGTAAAGCATAATTCATTGGGGAACGGCTGTTGTTCAGCTTTTTACTTTACAGTCCCTTTCATACAGGCGTTTCTCCGTGCAGCAGGTCCTAGCCCGAAGATGCTTTTGCGATCTTGTCTCAGTGATGCAGAGTGGTGTAAGGTAACAGATTTTTGCCGGTATACCAGTGTATAAATTGTTCTGTATGCAGTACAGCAGGCTGTGCAGGTAAATAAATGAGCAATTTATGCATGACGTAACATGAGGGAGAGATAACATGATAAGATGAGGATTAGTTTGTTGTTGATTATTATGCAGGGGTGTTTTTATTTTATTTAGGAAACTGGTGGACATTTGATTTTATATCCCGTTTGCATATACCTGGACTTATTTCTGGCTAATGGGGCTCTGGTGGAATACAAGATTCACTGTGCTGCTACATGTCATGTGTGTTGGAGAGATTTTTATAGGCTAGTTAGTTGTGTAATATGAAATGCACCTAAAAACAAACTTTTATTTACAAATTATTTTATATATATATATATATTTATATATATTTTATTGAAAATTGAATTGTAAAATGTAAATATAAAAATAAATCTTATTGAGACTTTTCTGGAACCTTGCCATTTTGCCCAATTTGGCACAATTTGTGCCAACTTTGGTAACTGAAATGGTTCACCTGAAAAAAGCTCTGTAGAATTTGAATGGTTTGAGATATTGACACCATATTTTTAGCAGAGATGGGCAGCATATTGTGGAATCACAAAGATTCCTCAATATACCTGATGAGCACTTGTAGCTCATCAGGTTAAAAAAAAATCTAAGTTGAATGTAGGTACCCGTTTTTTAGTTTTTTCACAATTTCTGTACATATATTTTTGTAATTAGTAGCAAAAAGTGTATGTATATGAATTCTGACTGCTTAGTCATAATTGTACAGTTTTCTGTTTTAATAAAAGCTATGAACCATATTTGTAGCCTTTACAGTTTTTGAGATAAACAGCTTTGTTTGTCACTAGTGAAAACAGGCGAGAATTGGCATTTATTGCCTTTGGTAGGAAGACGTTAAACAATCTCAAGTTGTCTCTGTTGTTATCATTTCTAAATCATTATTGGCTACAAATTGGTCTCAATTATTATGCGAATTAATTGTTTGATTGTTATGCTAAATAAACGGAAACAAGTAATCCTGTCCATCCCACTTTTTCCAACGCACCGGCCGTCACTACACATATTTAAGTGCTACCCATTTTCTGAAGCGAAGAACAAATACTAGCACAGAAAAACTTGATATATTTATTGATGTTTGTTATTCAGTTAATTAATTGCTTTATTTATAATTAAGAACTATAAGTGGAAACAGGTTGAGAGTAATATCCATATAAAGGTAAGCTTTATATATACAGGTGCAGCTCAAAAAATTTTAATATCGTGAAAAAGTTATATATTTTTTGTCACTTATGTCAGAAAGTGAAACTCATATATTATATAGATTCATTACACATAGTTAAATATTTCAAGCCTTTATTTCTTGTAATTTTGATGATTATGGCTTACAGCTAATGAAAACCCAAATTCAGAGTCTCAGAAAATTTGAATATTGTGAAAAAGTTATATATTTTTTGTCACTCATGTCAGAAAGTGAAACTCATATATTATATAGATTCATTACACATAGTTAAATATTTCAAGCCTTTATTTCTTGTAATTTTGATGATTATGGCTTACAGCTAATGAAAACCCAAATTCAGTGTCTCAGAAAATTCGAATATTGTGAAGAAGTTCAATATTGGAAACTCATGGTGTCACACTCATCAGCTAATTAACTCAAAACACCTGCAAAGGTTTCCTGAACCTTTAAATGGTCTCTCAGTCTGGTTCAGTAGGCTACACAATCATGGAGAAGACTGCTGACTTGACAGATGTCCAGAAGACAGTCATTGACACCCTCCACAAGGAGGGTAAGCCACAAAAGGTAATTTCTAAAGAAGCTGGTTGTTCACCGAGTGCTGTATCCAAGCATATTCATAGAAAGTTGAGTGGAAGGAAAAAGTGTGGTAGGAAAAGGTGCACAAGCAACAGGGATAACCGCAGCCTTGAGAGGATTGTCAAGCAAAATCCATTCAAGAATTTGGGGGAGCTTCACAAGGAGTGGACTGAGGCTGGAGTCAGTGCATCAAGAGCCACCACGCACAGACGAATCCAGGACATGGGCTACAAATGTCGCATTCCTTGTGTCAAGCCACTCCTGAACCAGAGACAACGTCAGAAGCGTCTTACCTGGGCTATGGAGAAAAATAACTGGACTGTTGCTCAGTGGTCCAAAGTCCTCTTTTCAGATGAAAGTAAATTTTGCATTTCATTTGGAAATCAAGGTCCCAGAGTCTGGAGGAAGAGTGGAGAGGCACAGAATCCATGTTGCTTGAAGTCCAGTGTGAAGTTTCCACAGTCAGTGATTTTGGGTGCTATGTCCACTGTGTTTTCTGAAGTCCACAGTCAACGCAGCCATCTACCAGGAAATTTTAGAGCATTTCATGCTTCCTTCTCATGACAAGCTTTATGGAGATGCTGATTTCATTTCCCAGCAGGACTTGGCACCTGCCCACACTGCCAAAAGTACCAAAAGCTGGTTCAATGACCATGGTATTACTGTGCTTGATTGGCCAGCAAACTCGCCTGACCTGAACCCCATAGAGAATCTCTGGGGTATTGTCAAGAGGAAGATGAGACACCAGACCCAACAATGCAGATAACCTGAAGGCTGCTATCAAAGCAACCTGGGCTTCCATTACACCTCAGCAGTGCCACAGGCTGATCGCCTCCATGCCACGCCGCATTGATGCAGTAATTCATGCAAAAGGAGCCCCAACCAAGTATTGAGAGCATAGAAATGAACATACTTTTCAGAAGGCTGAATTTCTGTTTAAAATATCCTTTTTTATTGATCTTATGTCATATTCAAATTTTCTGAGACACTGAATTTGGGTTTTCATTAGCTGTAAGCCATAATCATCAAAATTACAAGAAATAAAGGCTTGAAAAAGGCTTGAAATATTTCACGATGTGTAATGAATCTATAATATATGAGTTTCACTTTCTGACATGAGTGACAAAAAATAGAGAACTTTTTCACGATATTCAAATTTTTTGAGCTGCACCTGTATATCCGTATCGAGTAATATCCGTATAAAGGTAAGCTTCCGTTTCTGTATGCACTTACTGTATGTCGCTTTGGATAAAATGACTGTAATGTATAAAGGTAAGCTGTAAGCCTATTTTACAGCCGACCTTACACCACTGCGTTTTACACCGCAGAAAAAAATGTTTTACCTAGGCTTGTCGTGGTGATCGGTTTAACCAATGGCGTACTAAAAGCATATTAAAAGCTGTTGAAATGCAGCCACATCCAGAGACGGTTTTAAATTTTTACATTTTTACATTTTCTTAAATTAAAAGCAGTTCAAATGCAGCTACAGTCGGACTTTTTCATTTTCTTGAATTAAACGTGTTGTCGAGCTTTGTTACTGCTAGCTCAGAAATGCATCTTGTTGGACTGTTCATTTAACTTTTTTTTGTTTGAGTGGTTTTCTCAATAAATCATTAGGCTGTAATCATTAAGTCTTCTTGCATTTTTGAAGCATAACAATGATCATAGTAATAATAATAAAAGATATTTCTAATAAAATAAATTGGGATCGGCATCGACCGATCTTAAAAAGAAAATTGGTAATCGGCATCTTCCCCGAAAAACCCTGATCGGAGCATCCTATATATTATTTTCTTACCACAAGTTTGAATTATCATATACATATATTTTAAGGTAGTTTGTGAATTTAAAAAAGGGTTGAAAATAGGGAAAAAAGAAAATGGCTTAAACGGATTTAAAAAATTAAAAAACCGAATTTGGTATTTTTGGAAAAGGGGAATTAAAAAATTTTTTTTTTCCTAACTGAATCCTAGGAGCCCTGCTCATGGGGGAATTGTGGCTCCTCTCCCCACTGAGGGATCTACTGACACAGGCAGGGGCGCTGTGATGTCTACAAGACATCATTTGTTATTTACTAATGTTAAATACTGCTTTGGAGTGCATTTGTGTTAAATTGTACTGTTTCTTTAAAATAGTTAGTTAGTTAGAACGCATCACTTCCTGTTAGTCGCCTATCACTTCCTGTGAGGAAATCAGGAAATGCATTGAATATAATGGAGCCACATGTGATGTACTAAACAAGGATCTTTTTGAATCCTCCCAAAAGGACTGATAAATCATTGTCGTAAGTAATAATATTTCTTCAGTAACATGTTAAAGATAATATATTAGGGATTAGTTGTTAAAATTGTGGATGATAAGTTAAGATAAAAAACGATTTTATTTACAAGTATGTACAATGTAATTCATGCTTTGTTACAATTCTGGGTTGGTAAAAAAACGACACAAGACTCATTGTATTTGTTTTCTGTAATTTATTTCTGCAGTTTTCACTCCATGTCATGGTGAAGGAGTTAGCAGTAAACGTTTCTTCAACTACTACAACGACGACTCTTTATTTCATTTTGAGTGGAGTTTAACTCGATGTTTAGTTTGCGGTAGTCACACCCTTACGAGAACATTACAGTGAAAAGACAGATACAGATCAGTATTTGCAAGGATCAAAATGTCTTCCAAAAAAAGTGGAAAACCAGCAACCTCTGGTTGCTCTTCATCCTCTTCGTCTTGCAATGCACAACGTGCCCGGGCTAAGGCTGAAGCAGCCAAGATAAGAGCAGCGTACGCATCAAAAGAACTAAAGCTGAAGCTAGAGTCAGCTAATAAGGATTTGGAAGCACGCGCTAGGGATGCTGAGGCACAATTTGAAAAAACAAGAATCTTATTAGAACTAGAAGTTTTAAAGCTACAGTGTGAAGCAGAAGCAGCTACAGCGGAAGCACAGGTTTTGGAAATGGTAGAAGGTTCCCAAGTGATAGATGAAGTTGCAGCAACAGAGTGTGGAAATAAAATAAAACGCACCAGTGAATATGTTCGTTCACAAAATGCCCTGAAACAAGGTTCTCACTCCCGTCACTCACCTTTTGAGGATCCATCTCATATAGAATTGGATGGGAGTTTCAAAGCATTTCCTCACCCCGATGGAAACATGCAACCATACTTACGTCAGCAAGCAGATAAAACATTTCAACCATACACTCCAGAACAAGTGAACGTTCACGCTCAGCCCTTCATCCCGAAACAAGCTTCTCCAGCAGTCTCGACACCTGTGGCAGAACCCTTGGCACAGTACTTAGCCAGACGAGATCTGACAAACTCCGGCCTGTACCATTTTGATGACAAGCCAGAAAACTATCGCGTATGGTACGCCTCGTTCACCAATATAATAAGCGATATTAATTTGAGTCCAGTCCAGCAACTCGACCTCATGACAAAGTGGCTTGGCAAAGAATCAGGTGAATACGTGAAACGTATACGCTCAGTGTATGTGGGCAATCCCACAGAGGCGCTAAACAAAGCATGGGAACGTCTCCGTGAGTGTTACGCCGCCCCAGAGATCATAGAGAAGTCACTTTTTCAGCGTCTTGAGAGTTTCCCCAAGCTCACTAACAAAGATCACGTCAAACTCCGTGAGCTCGGCGACTTGCTGTCTGAGATCCTCGGTGCCAAAGAAGATGGCTATCTCACAGGATTGTCATATTTGGACACCTCACGGGGAATCTCACCAATCACAGAAAAACTGCCTTTTGGACTTCAGGAGAAATGGCTGTCTGCTGGCTCGAGATTCAAAGAAGTGAACAATGGACGGTTCCCTCCCTTTGAATACTTCTGCAGATTTGTGGGCTATGAAGCCAAAAAGAGGAACGATCCCAGCTTCATGCATCAAGGGAGCGCTGCAACCTTGACCAAACCAGAAAGACCAGCCTTAAAGAAATTCAACAATGACAGAACTTTCTCAGTCCATAAAACAGATGTTTACACAAGAACAATTAACAAACAAACAAATGTTGACCTGACTAAGACCTGTCCAGTGCACGACAAGCCACACTCACTCCAGGATTGTCGAGCGTTCAGAAACAAACCAATTGACGAGAGAAAAGCCTTTCTCAAGGAAAAAGGAATTTGTTTCAGATGCTGTGTGTCCACTTCACACCTCGCCAAGGATTGCAAGGCATCAGTGAAGTGTCAGGAATGTGACCGCACCTACCATGTCACAGTGATGCATCCTGGCCCGCCACCTCAAAACCCAAAGGCTCCTTCACTGTCAACAGAGAACGGCGGGGAGGGAGAAGCCGATGCTGACCCAGCTGTAGTTACCTCAAGCTGCACAGAAGTTTGTGGCGAGGGCCAATGGAACCGCTCTTGCGCAAAAATCTGCCTCACAAAGGTTTATCCTAAGGGTGCTAGGCACAAGGCTGTCAATGCCTATGTGATAATGGATGACCAGAGCAATCGCTCACTGGCCAAACCAGAATTCTTCAACCTCTTTGATGTAGAAGGCAAACCATTCCCGTATCGGCTGAGAACCTGTTCTGGTTTAGTTGAAACGTCAGGGAGACGTGCCGAAGGATTCCAAGCTGAATCTCTAGATGGCAAAGTGGTAATTTCACTCCCACCACTCATCGAGTGTAGTGAGATCCCAAATAATCGTTCGGAGATCCCGACACCAAGTGCTGTGTTACGACAACCTCATCTCCAGCATATTGCCAAACACCTCCCGGACCTAGATCAGAAAGCAGAAATTCTGCTGCTTCTGGGAAGAGATGTCTTGGAGGCGCACAAGGTCAGAAAACAGGTCAAGGGGCCGCACAACGCTCCATTCGCTCAACGCCTAGACCTTGGCTGGGTGGTAATAGGCGAAGTGTGCCTTGGAAACGTCCATAAGCCGACGGTTAACAGCTTCAAGACTAATGTGCTGGAAGGAGGCCGTCCTTCGATCTTTCAACCCTGCAAAGCCTACATGCATGTCAAGGGAATGCAAGATAACGTCATCCGAGCAGCCAAAGCTACAGAGGAGACACTGGGAAAAACAGTGTTTAACAATACAGAACATGACAACAGACCTGCTCCGTCAATTGAGGATACAATTTTTATGGACATGATGGATGCTGACATCTGCAGAAACAAGGAGAATAGTTGGGTTGCCCCACTCCCTTTCAGGGAAACCCACCGGCGCCTTCCCAACAACAGAGGGCAGGCTGTCAACAGGTTCATGTCTCTGCAGAGAGTACTAAAAAGGAAACCAGAGATGCAAGAACAGTACTTCACGTTCATGGATAAGCTCTTCCGAAATGGACATGCCAAGGTGGCACCACCGCTGAAGGACGAGGAAGAATGTTGGTATCTTCCTACGTTTGGAGTATATCATCCTCGGAAGCCCAACCAGATAAGGGTAGTTTTCGATTCAAGCGCACAACATAGTGGTGTCTCCCTCAACGACGTGTTGCTATCCGGCCCGGATTTAAATAACACCTTAATTGGTGTTCTTCTCCGTTTCCGGAAGGAGAAAGTAGCAGTGTTAGCGGACATCCAACAGATGTTCTACTGTTTTGAAGTGAAAAAAGAACACCGCAACTTTCTTCGTTTCTTGTGGCACCAGGACAACGACGTTACCAAGAAGGTAATTGACTATCGAATGAAAGTCCACGTTTTCGGCAACAGCCCGTCGCCAGCTGTGGCTATATATGGGTTGAGAAGAGCCATCAAAGAAGGAGCACAACAGCATGGCGCTGACACTGTTGAATTCGTGGAAAGACATTTCTACGTCGACGACGGCTTGATATCCGTACCAACCGAACTTGAAGCAATTGACTTGATAAGAAGAACGCAGGCTTCTCTGGGGGAATCAAACATCCATCTCCACAAGTTTGCCTCAAACAGCCAAACCGTCTTGAAGGCCTTTCCCCCTGAGGACTGCGCTATAGTCATTAAAGACCTAGACCTTACCGGAGAGATTCCGCTCACACAGCGCAGCTTAGGTCTCCTCTGGGAGATATCCATGGATACCTTCACCTACGTTGTATCGATAGTAACCAAGCCATTCACTCGCCGTGGGGTACTGTCTGTAGTAAACAGCATCTTCGATCCCTTGGGTCTATTGGCACCCGTGACCATCCAAGGAAGGGCTCTCCTAAGAGAGCTTAGCTCCGAACTCTCAGATTGGGATACTCCTCTTCCTGAGGAAAAACGTAACAAGTGGGAAACTTGGCGAGAATCGCTTCAAGATCTTAGGGAGCTTCACGTACCACGTACTTACTCTAACATGTCACTCCTCAAGGCAGAACACACTGAGCTATGTGTGTTCTCAGACGCCTCAACAAAAGCAATCGGAGCTGTTGCTTACCTGAAGACAGTTCAGCAGGATGGACAAACTGAGGTTGGATTTGTTATGGGTAAGGCTAGGCTCGCACCCCAATCTGAACCTACCATCCCACGATTGGAACTCTGCGCGGCTGTCCTAGCCGTCGAAATGGCGGATCTCATCCAAGACGAGCTAGATGTCAAACTTGATGCTGTAAACTTCTATAGTGACAGTAAGGTAATCCTTGGTTACATCAACAATGCGACCAAAAGATTCTACGTCTACGTTCACAACAGGGTGCAACGCATACGCCAGTCCTCAAAGCCAGAGCAATGGCATTACGTTCCCTCCAAGGAAAACCCTGCTGACTACGCGTCAAGGTGCCTACCTGCTTCATGCCTGACAAAGACCACCTGGTTCTCAGGACCACCTTTCCTGAGATCACCACCTGTGAAAAAGGAACAAAAATGTGAAAAATTCAATCTAATAGAACCAGAAAATGACACCGAAATCAGACCAGAGGTACATACCTACAATACTTACCTGAATGAAGAGGTACTTACCCCAGACCGCTTCCAGCGTTTTTCCAGTCTCCGCTCACTCCTCAGAGGCGTCGCCGTCCTCATCCACATCGCCAGATCCTGCAAACGGACAAGTAAGAACAGTGAGTGCAAAGGGTGGCACAGGTGCAAACGTCTTTGCACCCCAGAGGAACTGGACCAAGCAATGCATGTTGTCCTCCACGCCACACAAATGTCAGCCTTCGCTAAGGAACTTGCTGCTCTCCAAGCACAAAAACCAATTCCCAAAAACAGCTGTCTCCAACAGCTCAGCCCGATCATCGAGAACAACTTGATCTACGTTGGTGGCCGGCTACGACATTCCAATTTGGGGACCAGCGAAAGGCATCCCATCATTTTGCCTAAAGACAACCATGTATCCCTACTGCTGATGCGCCATCATCATGAAAAAGTGAAGCACCAGGGCCGCCACATCACGGAAGGCGCTGTAAGGGCTGCGGGACTGTGGGTCTTAGGTGGCAGGAGACTCATAAACTCAGTACTCTACAATTGCGTGACATGCAGGAAGCTCAGAGGGAAGGTCGAGGAACAACACATGGCGGACTTACCTGCCGAACGTCTTCAAGAATGCCCTCCATTTACGTATGTGGGTATGGATGTCTTTGGTCCTTGGTTAGTTGCAGTTAGGCGGACCCGAGGAGGACAGGCTGAAAGCAAAAGATGGGCCATCATGTTCAGTTGTATGAGCTCAAGAGCAGTTCATGTTGAGCTGATAGAGTCCATGGATGCTTCGAGTTGTATAAATGCACTCAGGCGTTTCTTCGCCATTCGAGGCCCGGTTAAGCAGTTGAGGTCAGACTGCGGAACCAACTTCATCGGCGCAAGCAAGGAACTCGGGATGGACAGAAGCCAGCCAGACCCAGGTATACATAAGTATCTCAGCGACGAAGGATGTGTCTGGGAGTTCAACCGACTTCACGCTTCCCATATGGGGGGCTGTTGGGAAAGGATGATAGGCACTGCGAGAAGAATCTTGGATTCTATGTTGCTCCAACTAAACACTCGCCTAACCCATGAGGTGCTCTCTACATTAATGGCGGAGGTGACTGCCATTATGAATGCACGACCACTTGTATCAGTATCCACAGACCCGGACAAACCCCAGATCCTCTCTCCTTCAATGCTCCTCACGCAAAAGACCGGAGTCCCTCCACCCCTTGGCGACTTCTCAGAGAGAGATCTGTACACGAAACAGTGGAGACAAGTCCAAGCTTTGGCAAATCAATTCTGGACACGATGGCGACAAGAGTACTTACCTTGTTTACAACGCAGACAGAAATGGACATCGCCTCGAAGAAACCTACAAGTCGGGGATGTGGTCCTACTCAGAGACAAGCAGGCTGTACGCAACTCTTGGCCTATGGCTAGGGTCACCACCACGTTCCCTGGGAAAGACGGACACGTGAGAAAGGTTGAGGTTAGAACTGCCGACCAAGATACAGTAAAGACATTTCTCAGACCAATTGCAGAAGTTGTCTTACTTCTCCCAGAAGACAAAGCCTGATTCAAACTCCTTGTATATTAGGTTTAGTGACCTCATTGAGGTCAGGCGGGGAGTGTGATGTCTACAAGACATCATTTGTTATTTACTAATGTTAAATACTGCTTTGGAGTGCGTTTGTGTTAAATTGTACTGTTTCTTTAAAATAGTTAGTTAGTTAGAACGCATCACTTCCTGTTAGTCGCATATCACTTCCTGTGAGGAAATCAGGAAATGCATTGAATATAATGGAGCCACATGTGATGTACTAAACAAGGATCTTTTTGAATCCTCCCAAAAGGACTGATAAATCATTGTCGTAAGTAATAATATTTCTTCAGTAACATGTTAAAGATAATATATTAGGGATTAGTTGTTAAAATTGTGGATGATAAGTTAAGATAAAAAACGATTTTATTTACAAGTATGTACAATGTAATTCATGCTTTGTTACAATTCTGGGTTGGTAAAAAACGACACAAGACTCATTGTATTTGTTTTCTGTAATTTATTTCTGCAGTTTTCACTCCATGTCATGGTGAATGAGTTAGCAGTAAACGTTTCTTCAACTACTACAACGACGACTCTTTATTTCATTTTGAGTGGAGTTTAACTCGATGTTTAGTTTGCGGTAGTCACACCCTTACGAGAACATTACAGGCGCTTTAATGCACTTATATGGGTTGAAGCCCAGGGCCTCGATTGGCCAGAATATAATGTTGTAATTTGCCTGAGAGTGACTCTTTCACTTGAAATAATGTTCTTGTTATTAATTGGTTGTCTGGTCAGATACATTTTATTTATTCATTAATTCATTCATCCATTCATTTATTAACAAAAAGCAAAAAACATACATATCAGTAATTTGGTCAAATGCATGCAATGGGTTTGCAAAGTCATAATTACGTCTTTGGTGGGTATACGCCTACTTACATGTGCTGTTTTTGCTTGTCATTATCAGAAGCTCCGATTCCGAAAGCAGGACAACGGATCACAGAAACGAAAAGAGAAAAAAGACATTTGTGAACTAATGTTAGTTAGGAACTCACCATAGATCCATCAACAAACTATGCTTAGCTCTGGTACTGGTAACACATCTCTGCCAAGCACCGATTCCTGGTGCTCTCTGTTGGCCAAATTATCTAATGACACTCAGTAGTAGGCTATATCACATGATGATGTGCTGCTCCATTTGTTTTTTGGTTATCAGCCAAAGCAAATGCAGATAATGAAATATCTGTGATAGGCCAATATCTGCCGATTTATATCGGCCGTGCTCTAATCATAATGTATTCATACCTTCACTTTAATATGAAACATCAGATTCAATTGAATGTCTTTATTTAACATGTTTGTTTGCGCTTTGTGGGTCTGCCCCACTAAGTTCTTTTTATTTTTTTTATTGCTAGCAACTACAAACCCCAATTCCAAAAAAAGTTGGGACAGTATGTAAAATACAAATGTATGTCATTCTGAATTTGATGCCTGCAACACGTTCCAAAAAAGTTGGGACAGGGGCAAAAAAAAGACTGGGAAGGTTGTGGAATGTTCAAAAAACCTCTGTTTGGAACATTCCACAGGTAAACACGTGAATAGGTAACAGGTGATGCTATCATGACTGGGTATAAAAGGAGCATCCACGAAGGCTCAAGTGTTTACGAGCAAGGATGGGTGGAGGTTCGCCACTGCGACTTTTGCAACGGTTTAAGAACGTTTTTCTACGCACGATTGCAAGAAATTTAGGGATTTCACCATTTACAGTCCATAATATTTTAAATAGAATTAGAGAATCTGGAGAAATCTCTGTGCGTAAAGGGTAAGGCCGAAAACCAATATTGAATGCCCGTGACCTTCGATCCCTCAGAAGGCACTGCATTAAACACGGACATGCTTCTGTAATGAATATAACCACATGGGTTTGGGAATACTTCGGAAGACCGCTGTCATTAAACACAGTTCATCGCTGCATCTACAAGTTAGGACTCAACTACGCAAGCGTAAGCCATATATCAACAACATCCAGAAATGCCGCCGACTTCTCTGGGCTCAAGCTCATCTGAGATGGACTGACGCTGAACTCTTGGATACTTTAAAATATAGGGCAGATTGGTCATCTGTGGTGCTGTAGCGCATGTGACATTTTTGATCTTCACAAGGCCAGCTCCAAAATTTGGTACACAGGTCCCCCTCCTCATGAGGAACAAATTTGCCCCAAAATTTTGCACCATTATGAATAAAAAACACTCTTAAAATGCTTTTTCTCGTATAATAATTGACTGATTCAAACGATCTCTATACAGATTTTACTTTTGTTATGGCTTTGTCAAAGCATGACAAAATACATGCCAATTAACTTTCAGTTGGTGTGGCTTTTATTTATAAATCCTTAATACATCATGAAATATGGTGTTTAAAATCAAATCAATCCACATGCTAGCACTGTAGAGCTCCATATTAAAGGGTAACTATACCCTAGATCACTTTCTTTTTGTGCTGTAAACGTGTTTGTATGCCTACCTTATAATGAAACTTATTCATTCATTCTGTTATTTCAACAATTCTGAAATAATAACTTAAATCAAGAGAAACTGGTAGAAAAGTGTCTTTGTGCTGCCCCAACAGTTGAAATTTCCTTTCTGCTGCCCACACTGCCCCCGCCCCAATCGTGATGTCAGAGTACCTCTTTGGAGGTACCTCTACATTATATGGAGAATTGTTGTCGCCCACAACGGAAACAGCCAGCACCTGATTGGTTAGACCCACTACGTTACTTTCGTTTTGGCTCCGCATTTTAAAACCGGAAAAACGTTGTGTCCTGTTCATAAACTCTCTTATTCCACCTAAATAGTCCACTAAAATGTTTCTGAAGATATTTGAGGTGAGAAATAGGCCATGCAGTTGCTGAATCTTGATTCATATTTGATGTGCAACGCCTAGTTTGACAGTTTGATCCGAGTTATACCTAATCATTTGTACAATGTACGTTAATTTATGCAAATGACGATAGACACAGCTCCTCCGCCCCCACCCATCTCTCTCGCTCACCCCACAAAGTACTTTTCAAAATTGTTTCGTGGGTGGGTGGGTGTAGTTTCCCTTTAAAAGAATGAAAACTCACTAAAAATCACTGATATTTAAAATTGTACTTAAAAAAATAAAATAAAATAAATACATAAATAAATGCTGTCATCGGTTCAGTGTGTTTACCAATTTTTGCTTACAGTGCTTGGACCCTGAAAATGTCTGCTTGCAGCTATATTTCTATCATATTTTTACCATGTTTTATTATGTATAAATTTTTATTGTGAAGTATTCAAGCTGCTATTCAATTATGAAAATGTGCTATACAAATAACATTTGATTTGACTTGACATTTTTATGTGGACGATAACCAAACCTTTGTGATATTTCACAGGTTGTTTCTCAGCATTGCCACCTGCTCTCTGCACTGATGCTGTCACACTGTTCAGGTTTGACCGAGAAAGCCTTTCAGAGCCTTGGAAGAAACTGCCCATCACTTGAAAGCATCAATATACAGTACTCAGAGGTAGGTTTCAGAACATTAACAATGTACTATGCAGGATTTTTAGCCTTGTTGTGGTCCTGTGTTTACAATCAAAGGCGTCTCTTTCTCTGTCCTCAAGCCCGCTCACCTCTATTGAGGGTAAGAAACACACTTGAACGCAGCAAGCAAAATGTCAAGAAAAGGGGTGAGGTGATCAGAGATATATTGAAAATAAAATTTTTAGCAACATGCATTGTTCTATATGGGTGATAACAGTAATTAGGCAGGGTTGTAACAATCTTTACGCTATAAGTGCATCTTATAGGACCGTCGTTTCTGTAATGGTAGCTACTCCCTAGTGCAGTTGCAGCTATCTTGTGGTGTTTTATCTTGTTAAATATTTAGCTATTTTGAACATTAATTTGGAACTGGGATGTAAAGATGAAATCGTGTGTGGAATAAGTAACATTAGCAGGCCATATCTGGTCTATCATAGCTAGCTAATACCCTGTATAAGTGTAGTTATCGTAAATGTTTTTGTTATTTTGGTTCTGTACTCTAGCACTGAGTTTGAAAGGATACAATGGCATTGCAGTGCAGACAGTCAGCTTTAATTTGAGGGTATTTCCATCCATATCGGATGAACCGTTTAGAAATGATCTAACCTTTTGTATATAGTCCCCCCCCCCCATTTTCGGGCATCAAAAAATATTGGACAGTTTAACATAATGTAGAATTAAGTAATATTTTTTTATATTTGGTCGCATATTTTTTGCATGCCATGACTTCCTGATGTCTGTGACCCAACAATATCAAAAGACTCTTGATATCTTATTTTCTGTTACTCTTACAAGCGATACTATAACTTCTCTGCATTTGAATGGATCTCTATGGGAATTGGGGGGTGGGGGCTAGATTTATCTGTAAATTATGCTGGAACAGTATGGAATACATGGTTGGCTAAATTGCTCCAAGTCATCAAGGGTCTGACGTATCAAACATCACTCTGCTGCCAGATGTGCAGTAGATATGGATGGATAACGAAGGGTTTTCCATAGAGTTCAATAGAAAAATTTGTCAGGAGAAACAACCCTTAAAGTGATCCATCCATATCTACTGCATATCTGGCAGTGATGGTTTGAGGCTCGTTTGATATCTCAGACCCTTGATGACTTACAGCTATTTCGCCAACCATGTATTCAATACTGTTCCACCATAATTTACTGCTAAAGTTGAAGTTTGAGCTTGGTGAAGTTTGAAGTTTGTCTTGGTGGTGCTCATTTGAATTTTCTTTTCTTTTGCACCTTTTGACCAAGCCAAACTTCACACTTAAAACATTGTTTTTTGATATTAATTCCCAGGGTTTTTTCTCCGGAAGGTGTCCATTTCTTAAAAAAATGTAATCATCATAACTATTGTTACACATCCACTTGAACGTTGAATAAACATAACTGAAGATTACACAATCACTAGAAAATGTATAGCTACATACCGCTAGAAAGTTCAATCAATGTGCCCCGAGAGCACCCTAGAGCACCACACCATAATAAAACCAAATAACATTACAAATATGTTAACATACCCTATAACATAATAACAACATAACATTAAATATATCATAACACATTGGATATAAAACAATCTGAATCATGACAAACAACAACAGATATATTGTAGTTAAATAAAAAAAGATTCTTGTGCATTTTTCTAATTTGATATCTAATCTGTCCAAAATTCTACTTTGCTTTAGCCCATTAGAGGCAATTTTCATGCAGTTTCTACTCATCTCATTAAAGTGTCAGTATCTCAAAATCTATCCACTGGCATTAAAATGAATTGTGTAATGTGCTGCAAATTAGTTTTTGTTTCTATTTAGACTCTTAGAGTTGATTTGCTAATGGTTGGTGTGTACAAAAAATCTGTAGGCTATGTCAAAAATACAATTAACGATTGCACTACAGTATGTGAAATACGCTCAAAATGCGAAAATAACAATGGGTCTATCAATCATATTGGAAAGACAGTGTTCGAGTGGAAAAATTTACTTAACTTATTATCTGTAGCTAGTGAGACCAACTGCATTTCAGACGCAATTTTTTTAAATGACGGCTTGGGGAATTTCCTCTTCCTAGTGCGTTATTATATACAGCTTGCGTAATATGAGACCTTGAAAACGAAATCTACCGATACGCAGGACTGTAGTAAATTTTTATAAAGCACCCCGGAAGACTTGGGACATATCGTTGCTAACGTTATAATGCACTCTGTTGGATAAAAGAGCCGACAATTAAACCAGAACGAACTGTAATGAACGAGACAGGCTTGCAGAGCATGGGGGGTATTACGAGTCAACGTTTCAGATCGTGTAATTGCGGTATAAAGTCCTGTACATTTCTCAAACCGATTGTACCAGACAATAAATGACCACTGAATTTTGAAAGGAACATCTCGATGTGTAAAACCAATGGTAGGATTGTATATTAATTTCATATTTAGTAGCATGTATTGGTAATAGAATACATGGTAGAATGAGAGAATACTTTCACATGTTTATTTTGCATTTGAGTTAGCAGGGCTTTTCACGGCTTTTCTGGCATACGATCAGGCGATTGTTTGGTTTATCCTGTTGCTAGGACGGAATTCTAATTTTATATGATGAATAAATATATTTATGAACTAAAACATAGACGCCACTTGTCATGCATGGGTAGGTATAGACTGGGTGGGGGGGTGCTTGTTAAATGGACTTGCTACAGAAAAATAGTGACACTTAGAAACTACGAATTGGCGAATAGTCTACCAATAAAGTTAAAACACAGTGCTTGTGTTTTCCACTAATAGTTTGGCTGCAGGAGCAATGAAATGTCTCAGTTGAGCAAAAAGGTCTCGCCGGCGAGACCATCTGAACAAAGGGGTTAAAAATAATTATTTTTTGATAAGGGATTTCTTTTTCTCATAATAAATTTAATTCAATTAAAGGTTGGATTTTTTCAATTTCCAAATTTCCAGGAACAGCTAACCTATTTGTAAAATGCTCTTGTAATAGCCTACATGAGTTGTCAAAATGTTCTTTTAAAAAAAAAAAGTTAATTCATTTATAATTTCAGAGAAATATGAATAGGCTACTATAATTGGGACGTCAACGACTACCGCTAGGGAGCATAATGCATGCGAACACATTAGGCTACAAAATGAGCTGGAATTCTTCGAGCAGGTTACGTTAAGTTTTCCACCTGGCTTTTTACACGTTTAGATAACTTTGCTTTTCTTACCAACTCATAGCCTACGTTTAAAAATATGCTATTTTTACTGGGGTTAGCCTCATAGCAGTGGAAAAATAGCTTCCTTATCCAGGAGATCAGCTTGACTGAGAATGTATGTGTGACCCACCTAGCTATTGCACTGCAGTAGGTTGTAGGCTATAATGCAATAAAAATTAACATTATTAAAGTTTGGAGCAATAACTGCCCAGTTATTTATGAAGTACATTTGTATAGGCCATGTAGTCTAGCATGATTAACCTTCCACTCAGAGATTTAATGCATTTACCATAGCTTATATCATAATCAGCTCTGACAACATGTTGACGACTCCTGTCGGCTATAATAGTTAAAAGGGTGATTGACAAATAGCCTAGCTGTTCTGGGAAATTTGGAAATAAAGTAGTGTTATGCAGAAATTTCCCACGTTTATAACAAGCCAAATAAAATTAAAATAAAAACCGAATTAAAATATAGGTTATTTTCTGCTCGAACTGAGAATGTCAGTAGGCTACATTATAAGTACATTAACTTACTATTATGGCATAAATACAATATCTCCATCAAGGCACATCAGCAAATATATAGCCTATGTATACCATTGTGAAATGAGGGAAGTTTAGCTGTAGGCTACGAATTGGTAAGAAAAGCATTGGTATCTAAACGTCTAAAAAGCAACATGGAATATGCGACTTGAAACTTATTGCTCAAATAATTACAACTCATTTTGCAAGTATAGATGGGCTATATTTCTGCAGAATGCAATGTCCTGGAATAAGAAAATAGGTGTGGCTCGGTCTAGCTCCATTAAAGTATGATACGCTAATACAGCTGTCTGATTAATTAAGAATTCAGAGCAACGCCGAAGTTAGATATTAATTTATTTTCAATTAAATCGTGTTCTTAAATCGATTTCCTCAGTAAATTTTGAATGTAGCCTATAGTGTTTTGCAGTTTTGTATACAGTATAGGCTACAGTTTTGATTCAAAATCATGCGGCTGTTTAAAACAACTTTTGTTAAGATTAAGGGAATAAAATAGTTGCATCTGATAAAACCTTAATTGAGTCCCAAAGGATCCGAGGATCATCTACTGATTTTTTTTATTTATTAAACTTTAAAAATTCAGTCAGTTTCTCCTGAAATTGTAACTTGAATGATTAGCCTAATTCATGAGAAGTGTGGTATTAAAACATCGGCTAGTGGCCCAGCTGCGAATCATCAATAACACTAGTAATGTGTCAAGTGATTAAGTCTCTAGTTGCGGGATGAATATAGTGCCATGTCATGACATAACAGACATGATGTTATGCATAGTTTCTGTAAGCCAGTTTCTGTATAGATTCCCGAAAACCTTCTTAAAATTGCAACCATTTATTAGTTTAAATCCGGAGAGGTCAATCATAAACTTTGTCAGTGAGTTATAAAATTATTTATCAAATGAGATCTCGCCTCAGTTGTTACCCAGTTGATCGTTTATAATAGGCTATCGATACTTTGAGGTTGCTTTGTGAAACAAATTTGACGTCTTAAGTCCTTTGTGCAGATGGTCTCGCCGAGACCTTTTTTGCTCAACTGAGACATTCGTTGCTCCTGCAGCCAAACTATTAGTGGAAAACACAAAGTCTGTATTTTAACTTTATTGGTCGACGATTCGCGACGATTTCTGGCCAATGCGTAGTTTCTAAGTGTCACTATCTTTCCGTAGCAAGTCCATTTAACAAGCACCCCCCCCCCCCCCCCCCCCCCCCCACCCAGTCTATACCTACCCATGCGTGACATAGTGGACAATAGCGTCTATGTTTTAGTTAAATATATTTATTCATCGTATAAAATTTGAATTCCGTCACAGCAACAAGATAAACCAAACAATCGCCTGATCGTATGCCTGAAAAGCCCTGCTAACTCAAATGTAAAAGTATTCTCTCATTCTACCATGTATTCTACTACCAATATATGCTACTAAATATGAAATTAATATACAATCCTACCATTGGTTTTGCACATCGCGATGTTCCTTTCAAAATTCAGTGGTCATTTATTGTCTGGTACAATCGGTTTGAGAAATGTACAGCACTTTATACAGCAATTACACTATCTGAAACGTCGACTCGTAATACCCCCCATGCTCTGCAAGTCTGTCTTGTTCATTACAGTTCGTTCTGGTTGAATTGTCGGCTCTTTTATCCAACAGAGTGCATTATAATCTAAGTAAACGGCATATCCCAAGTTTTCCGGGGTGCTTTATACAATTTACTACAGACCTGCGTATCGGTAGATTTCGTTTTCAAGGTCTCATATTACGCAAGCTGTCTATAATAACGCACAAGGAAGAGGAAATTCTCCAAGCCGACATTTAAACAATTTTGCATCTGAAATACAATTGGTCTTGCTGGCTACAGATAATAAGTTAAGTAAGTTCATTTTTCCACTCGAACACTGTCTTTCCAATATGATTGATAGACCCATTGTTATTTTCTCATTTTGAGTGCATTTCACATACTGTAGTGCAATCGTTAATTGTATTTTTGACGTAGCCTACTGATTTCCATTGAAAATAGAACATTTGGCAGCATTTTGCAGATGGTGGAATACTATTTCATTTTCATGTTATCGTACATAATATAGGCAATGGTGTATCTAGGCTACTTGGAATAGCAATTGCCCATTCCAATTTCCTGTGCGCTGATATGTGGTAGATTAAGGTAAAGATTTCCCTTAATCAAAATGACTAGAAATATTTAAAAAACTACAGAGAAATGCAATCCCGGGGCAAAAGTATACATACTGTAGAGTACAGGAAAAAGTGATGTTTTATTGAGGTACACGAGTGAATGATTAGGCTACATATTTAGGTGTATGTAACACTGTGATATCAGTATTTTATCTTAATCCATCAGAAGAAGCAAATGTATATTCTTTATAATGGATAAAACTCATTTTATTAATTTTATGACATGATTTGCATAGGGGTTTTGGACCCATAGATATCTACCCCCCTATACTGATGAAAATATAGTCATTCCCACTTGAAAATGATGCAAAAGTGAGTTTTATGAGCCAAAACTGTTGATTTGTAGTTAAATATATCTTTTTTTTTTAATGTAGAGCAGTACACAATTTAGCCATTTGGATATATTTGGAGACACTAATGGAAAACAGGGTACACTGCCTATATTTTGCATCATAGACCTTTAGTAGTTCTGCATATTATCTTCTGATTTTGCACACTTGTTGACATGGAGTTTATGATCCGGGAAATGTATATATTTACCTGTTTCACTTATGTAGCTCTCAGTATTTTGTTGCAAACTAAAGAAATTGTTATTTTTTTGCATTTTTACAAGGTTTTGCTTGCATTTGTGGCACTTTATTTTGACTTAAGTTATGAAAATAAATAAATCTAAGTTAATACTATAAATGGTACACCGGTCTTGTTTCATTTAAGCCATTTACCAAGTTCATGTGATGCTCACACCTGGAGTTATAAAGCCTTAAACAGAGCACCCCCAAGATAGATGAGAATTGACAAAATGTGCCCTCTGTGCAAAGGGGTTAACACATACCAGCATTTGTTCTTCCAGCCGACAAGACAAGCCGAGCATGCCAATCTATTCAGTCTCATTAATTAAAGGGAGAAAGTTGCGCACCTCTACTGGGGAACGGGGATGAATGCAGACACCAACCATACAGCATGGAGAGTGTATTCTTAATACCTGTACCTTGCAGACAGATATGCATTTAGGGAGGTTGTAAATTAATGATGAATGGTCTCCTCTGCATTCATTAAAGATTGATTTTGAATTAAAGAAATATTATGCTCAAACTTTATTTGCATAGCCACCAGAGCGTGTGAGCGGAAAGAAACTCCGCTCCCCAGCCACGCTGCTTTGCGTGCACTGTGCTCCATCGCTCTCCCCCTTCTTACCTTCGCTCCGTTCCGTTACGTTCCCTGCTCCCAGGAGGAAAAAACTAGCTCCAAATTCGCTCTTTTTCTGCTAATCAGCCAAAAAACTATTGTTTTGAATCAAACTATTTCAATAATCTGGACACCTCATGCTATTTATTCACCACAACAGGAAAAGATGGTAGCCTAAACGAATATGATTATTCAACAAAGTGATTATTATCCATAAATTATGGAAAGTTTCTATTTTAGATTTAAAAGTAATACAACAAAAATACTCAAATGTGTGTGTAGTGCACATGTTATCTAAAGAAAAAACTGTTTGCCTAATTATAGGGACAATTACTGAAGGGAAACAGAACAGAAAAATAGTAGGCTAACTAGGTTATCACCCTTATGCATTTAGGACATGGGAAAGGAAGGAATCATGGTGACAGTGAATTTTGTCCAATAATAGCCTGCTTTAATTAATAAAATAACAACAGGTGGTCAAAGTGGGGATTTGAATATTTAATAACAAATGCCAAGGAATATGCCAGATATAGCTAGCTATCTGGGCAAGGGTGCTGCTAATGCAACGTCGTCGGTGGCAAGGAGCGAATTTCAGCTGGTTTGAGTGATATTTGTTCAAGTATCTTCTTATATACAGGTGCAGCTCAAAAAATTTGAATATCATGAAAAAGTTCAATATTTTTTTGTCACTCATGTCAGAAAGTGAAACTCATATATTATATAGATTCATTACACATAGTGAAATATTTCAAGCCTTTATTTCTTGTAATTTTGATGATTATGGCTTACAGCTAATGAAAACTCAAATGTCTCAGAAAATTAGAATATTGTGAAAAAGTTCAATATTGGAAACTCATGGTGTCACACTCTAGTCAGCTAATTAACTCAAAACACCTGCAAAGGTTTCCTGAGCCTTTAAATGGTCTCTCAGTCTGGTTCAGTAGGCTACACAATCATGGGGAAGACTGCTGACTTGACAGATGTCCAGAAGACAGTCATTGACACCCTCCACAAGGAGGGTAAGCCACAAAAGGTCATTGCTAAAGAAGCTGGTTGTTCACAGAGTGCTGTATCCAAGCATATTCATAGAAAGTTGAGTGGAAGGAAAAAGTGTGGTAGGAAAAGGTGCACAAGCAACAGGGATAACCGCAGCCTTGAGAGGATTGTTAAGCAAAATCCATTCAAGAATTTGGGGGAGCTTCACAAGGAGTAGACTGAGGCTGTAGTCAGTGCATCAAGAGCCACCACGCACAGACGAATCCAGGACATGGGCTACAAATGTCGCATTCCTCGTGTCGAGCCACTCCTGAACCAGAGACAACGTCAGAAGCGTCTTACCTGGGCTAAGGAGAAAAAGAATTGGAGGAAGAGTGGAGAGGCACAGAATCCACGTTGTTTGACGTCCAGTGTGAAGTTTCCACAGTCAATGATGATTTGGGGTGCCATGTCCACTGTGTTTTCTGAAGTCCACAGTCTAATTTATTGATCTTATGTCATATTCTAATTTTCTGAGACACTGATTTTGGGTTTTTATTAGCTGTAAGCCATAATCATCAAAATTACAAGAAATAAAGGCTTGAAATATTTCACTATGTGTAATGAATCTATATAATATATGAGTCACTTTCTGACATGAGTGACAAAAAATATTGAACTTTTTCACGATATTCTAATTTTTTGAGCTGCACCTGTATATATATATTATTGTGTTCTATGCATTCAGGATAACGGTTGCCAACTTGGTGAGTTTGTCGCCAGATTTAATTACTTTTCAGACTCCTTTAGTGGCTTTATTACAAAAAAGAGGCTTGTGACAAATCTAGTGACTTTTGGAGCAGATATCAGCTTTCTTGAAAAACAGTCAAAGAGTTGCCATTCACAAAATTCAGGGGTCTGATTATATTGTACTATATTTCAATTTAAGTGGTGCCACAAAATTTTCTCTGGTGCTACTAAATCTTTCAGAAGATGGCACCAGTGCCACCAGTGGTAAAAGTAAGTCTGCAGCACTGTACTCATAATGTCAAAATAAAATACAGTGAATGTCTTCAGAATTATGAGAAATAAAAAAACCTGAAATTACTTCACTTCACCTTTGTATTATCCTAAATTAGGTGCATTTACGTTACTTTAAACATGTTAACATTGTCCAATTATGTTGATTTTGAATCCACCTGTGTTCAATTGCATGATTGTAGAATAAATGTCACTGAATTTGCGAGGTCTTACAACTGAAACAGCAGACCAGATCAGTCACACTCATGAAGCTAAGGGACTGCCAGTGAAACCTTGAGTTGTTAGGACGCAAACACTATAGAAGTTTAAAACAAAATTTTGGCAAAGATTTGAACCATCCTAGGAGCACTGTTCATTGTAACAAAATGGGTAAAAAAAAAATCATATAATCCAGACACAACCAAGATCAGGCTTTCCAACCAAAATAAGCTATTGGCAAGGGCAATTGTCAGAGAAGTGACCAAGAGGCCAGCTACAACACTGACCATTGTACAGCTCATTGGCTGAAATGTGAAAAAACTGTCTATAGATCAGCACTTCAGACTTCAGGAAAAAAAACATGTTGCACCATGGCTCCACTGACCCCCTTTAGATTTTCTCTTTCTTTCTCTTTCTTACAAAGTTCTTTCTTCATAAATATACAATATGTTTTGTGCAGGTACAGACTGAAGGCCTAGTCAGTTTCCTGAAAATACATGGGAGTCAAATAAGGAAAATTCTCTTTACCTATGGAGCTAAAAGTGACCGACTTCTCACTGTTCTTGCAGTAAGTTGTGCTCTTTCTTCCTCCTCATACATTATTTGTTCAAGGCTCAAATATACTGATAACTGTAACTGAGTCTGAGTTTTATTTTACTTAGGGGGGTTGCTGCCCTGAGCTAAAACTGTTGGAAATAAACACTAAGCTGGACAGTGGTTATTGCCAGCTTCCTATCTGCATACAGGCTTTGCAAAGTGGCTGCCCGAAACTACAGGTAAACTCACAAACTTGCTTAAAAAGAAATCTTTTGTACTCACGGCTCCAGACTGTCTCATTCTTCACGTGGGACTGTCTCATATTGACTGCTCTGCCATCTTTCCTCCATTCTCTGATTTTGATATTACTTTGCTGGTAGGTCCTTACTGTGCCTCATTTCATGTACTAATAGTTTTGTGGACCTTTGTTCCCATTTCATGCTCTTTTGAAAGATTGAATATCTCTGAGATTCTACAATATGTATTATGTGTATTTTGTTAGCCTGTATTTGGAGTATATATTTTTGAATATTCAGGGTATACTGTATATGAGCCTGTATTTCTAGTATGTTTGAGTCTACTGAAGGTATTTATGAGCTTTCTCTGTGACATACGGTATGTTAGCACATTATGTAGTTTTGATCTGTGTTTAGGTTTTTAGAATGCTGAATGTCACAGCAATGCCCAAAACGGCCAGAAGAGGTTCCTACTCTGCCTCTGGATTTCCATATCTGGAGGAGCTGTGCATAGCATCATCCTCTGTGTCCTTCATTATGGACCATGACCTGAACACTCTGCTCCATGGATCCCCCCGTCTGCGAGTCCTGGACCTGCGTGGCTGCGCACGCATCACCACCACGGCTCTCTCCACACTGCCCTGTCAAGGTTAGTGTACTTCAGTCATAATGTGGAGAAATGGGCAACTATGACTGTTGAGTTGAGGGAAGTGGTTTACACTTACTCTATGGAAATATCAGTTTCACACAAATTATTGTTTAGAGTAGGGATGGGACCTTTTACTTAAGTAAACAAGTACTCGCCAGCAGATTCTTAAATGGGTGACAGAAAGGCTAGAGCTGTGCCTGGTTAAAAACAGGCGCGCAGGCTAGCCTATGACAGAGAAAATACTCCCAACGCCTTTAACCCTTTCCAGCCGGACCGCTCTAATTTCAGCATAATTGTTACGATGGTGTGACGTTTAATATCTCTGCCGTCCAATCACTGATTTCCTTTTTGAAAAATGCGAGTTAGAGATGACAAAAAAAGCTATAATGACATCTAACTGGTTGGTGAGCTTAGTGGGCGGTGATTTCTTGCTTGACCGGTACATAAAAGCGCCCGTAAAACACGGAACTTTCCATTTGCCTCACCACGGACGAAATTACCACATCGGACAAGAGACCATCGTTTGAAGACTTGACGCGACTGAAGAAAACTCAACAAACTCACTGAGGTAAAACACATATAAGATATTAATTAACCATAAATATTACTTCAGAAATGGTTTTATTTTGAATAAAATCCTGTTTTTGTACCGCAGACTTTTTCAGATCTTCACTTGAAATTCGCGAACATTCTGTAAGCTCTCGCTTCAAATGAGAAGCCACTGTGTCATTCTTTCCCCAGCTTGTTTCTTGTTTCGAGATTAAATTGTGAAAGGTCTATCATATAATTAACATAAGTGAAGTGATCGATGTGAATATTTTCCGTGTTTAGTGTCGACTTTGATAACTAAATAATAACTAAAGCTAAAAACAGTGACTGTAACGTTAGTTTTAGCTCTCAGCGCCAACAGCAATCGTGAGTCGTTCGGTTTTTTTTTCAGGTTTTTTTTTTCTAGGTTCTAGCTTGTAGCTCTGCTGTTAGTCTTGCTGTCTTTGTGAATTTGTGAAATTGTGAAAAAGTCTGTCGTGCAATTAACATAATTGTACTGATATGTGAATATTTTCCGTGTTTACTGTCGACTTTGATAACTAAATAATAACTAAAGCTAAAAACAGTGACTGTAACGTTAGTTTTAGCTCTCAGCGCCAACAGCAATCGTGAGTCGTTCGTTTTTTTTTTCCAGATTTTTTTTTTCTAGGTTGTAGCTTGTAGCTCTGCTGTTAGTCGAGCTGTCTTTGTGAAATTGTGAAAAAGTCTGTCGTGCAATTAACATAATTGTACTGATATGTGAATATTTTCCGTGTTTACTGTCGACTTTGATAACTAAATAATAACTAAAGCTAAAAACAGTGACTGTAACGTTAGTTTTAGCTCTCAGCGCCAACAGCAATCGTGAGTCGTTCGTTTTTTTTTTCAGGTTTTTTTTTTCTAGGTTCTAGCTTGTAGCTCTGCTGTTAGTCTTGCTGTCTTTGTGAATTTGTGAAATTGTGAAAAAGTCTGTCGTGCAATTAACATAATTGTACTGATATGTGAATATTTTCCGTGTTTACTGTCGACTTTGATAACTAAATAATAACTAAAGCTAAAAACAGTGACTGTAACGTTAGTTTTAGCTCTCAGCGCCAACAGCAATCGTGAGTCGTTCGTTTTTTTTTTCCAGATTTTTTTTTTCTAGGTTGTAGCTTGTAGCTCTGCTGTTAGTCGAGCTGTCTTTGTGAAATTGTGAAAAAGTCTGTCGTGCAATTAACATAATTGTACTGATATGTGAATATTTTCCGTGTTTACTGTCGACTTTGATAACTAAATAATAACTAAAGCTAAAAACAGTGACTGTAACGTTAGTTTTAGCTCTCAGCGCCAACAGCAATCGTGAGTCGTTCGTTTTTTTTTTCCCGATTTTTTTTTTCTAGGTTGTAGCTTGTAGCTCTGCTGTTAGTCGAGCTGTCTTTGTGAAATTGTGAAAAAGTCTGTCGTGCAATTAACATAATTGTACTGATATGTGAATATTTTCCGTGTTTACTGTCGACTTTGATAACTAAATAATAACTCAAGCTAAAAACAGTGACTAACAGTCTTATATTATTTATATAAATAAAATGATGTATGTTATGGATGAATGAAAAGGCAACTGATTATATATTTGTTTCGCAGCATGGATGCCGATGCAGATGGATACAGCGGCCTGCTTCAGTCCCTGAAGAGGAGGAGGGCACTGACATCCGATGAGCTGAGGGTCATAGCAGAGCATGACATTGAGGACCATCAGGGCATGCACTGTGTGGAGGAGGATGCACTGGATGCAGAGCTGCTGCGGGCACAAGTGCAGACTGAGGAGGAGGAGGAGGAAGAGGAGGATGACGAGATGGACTTTGATCTTGAGCCCAGACCAGCATCAAAAGGGTATCAAATCAATATTTATTTATATAGCGCATTTCACAACTAGTTGTCACAATGCACTTCACAGAAAAAACCCAGCCTAAACCCCCACAAGAGCAAGCCAGAGGCAACAGTGGCAAGGAAAAACTCCCTGGTGTAACTAGGAAGAAACCTTGGGAGGAACCCATTCTCCTCAGGTCGGCTCAGGGTCTAGATCTTAATGACCAGCATGGTCAAAACTGACTGCCAATATCCATGATAGTAGAAATTGCAGCAGCTAGATGCAGTATGTATGTGTGTAGACTGTTTATTGATAATGGTTAGCTTTCTCATATGGCTAATATTCACATTACTAACTTAGTTCCTCCCATGATTATTTTGGGAATGGTTAGCCATTCTCACACAGGTCCTAAGTCAGCTAGAAAGCGTAAATGCTTCTCTGACTCTGTCTTGTACCCTTCCTATGCTGATGTGGATGCACAGGCACCAGAACCTCTCCTGTTCACACCCAGCCGTCCGCTTGGTATAGATTTAGGGAGCGTGCGCAGGGCCGTGCGGTTGACGACGAGTTTGATGCTGCGTGAAATAGACTTTTTCATGCTGTTCTTCACCCAGGCTGTAGTTTCGGATATTTGCGGCTTTACAAACCGGCAGGGGTGGGAGCTTGTTTTAAATCACGCGTCGTATGCCAGCAGTGAAGGAGTGTGGAATGAGGTGACCCCAGATGAGTTCTACAAATTCATGGGGTTACTCATTTACATGGGATTCCACGTTCTTCCTGACATGCATCGGTATTGGGGAACTAAGTCTCTTCAGGGTTCATGGGCGAGATCTTTTATGTCGCGTGACCGTTTTAAGGCTCTGTTGGCAGCTCTGCATGTTGTAGATCCTGCCACAGAGGATAACCAGGATCGTCTTAGGAAGCTTCGCTACCTCATGGACCACCTCAAACAAAAGTGCCAAGAGCTGTTTCAACCAAATCAGAATCTGGCAATAGACGAGCGTATGGTAAAGTCTAAAGGTCGGTCAGGGCTAAGGCAGTTTATGAAGGGCAAGCCTACTCGTTGGGGTTTCAAGTTGTGGGTGATAGCAACATCGGATTCAGGCTACACCTTGGACTTCAATGTTTACACGGGTAGTCGTGACGGTCGGGTTACTGATTTGGCCGCAAAAGTTGTAGAGGCTTTAATACAGCCCTACAAAGATCAGGGTTACAATCTTTGGATGGACAACTTTTACACATCCCCAGCACTTATGGTTAAATTACGACAAATTGGGATTAATGCTTGTGGGACATGTAGAATTAACCGTAAGAAATTCCCAGAAGAATTCAAAGATGTAAAAAAATGGGAACGAAAGACCGACCGTGGGGACATGAGGTGGTGTAGGGTAGAGGATGGTATCCTTGTCATCCAGTGGAAGGACACGCGTGCAGTTTCATGCCTCTCCAATTTCCACAATGCGAATGACTCTATTGATGTGACTAGGCTAGTGAAAAAAGATGCCACCTGGAGCAGACAAGTGGTCCGCCAGCCTGCTGTAATCAGTGATTACAATAAACACATGGGGGGCGTTGATAGGTCAGACCAAATGATCAGCAGCTACTGTGTCTTACAAAAAACACAGAAGTGGTGGAAGACTCTTTTTTTCCACTTCATTGACATTGCTGTCGTCAATAGCTTCTTGTTGTTTCAGGAGTGGCAACGCAGTCAGGCAGCACCAGGGGATAAGCATAGATTAGCTGACTATAGCCAGATAACATTCAGAGAGAACCTGTCTCGTCAGCTAGCAGGCCTGGACATCCACGCGAGTTCCCCGTGCCACACACTTAAGCCTGTGGCCTCGTCGTTTCACGTTAGCCATACCGCTGAATTGCAGAAGTTACCCAGGAACTGTTGGCTCTGCTACAGAAAAAGTAGAGTTCAACATAAGACAAAATTTGCTTGCATGGCTCCTGAATGCAATGGTAAAAGGTTTTGCATCGTTCAAAGCAGGAATTGTTTCAAAGCCTGGCACTCGGCTGAGTGTGACCAGTTACGCGCAGAGGCCTAGATCCTGAGCTAAAACGAGAGGTTGTGCCTGTGCCGTCCATTGTTTCCCTCCCTCCCTCCCTCGTCTCTCTCTCTCTCTCTCTCTCTCCACAGGTATTACAATTATTGTTATCTTCTTGCTCTCCACAGGTATTAGACTTGTTGTTGGTTACATTTTTGGTTATATTCTCTCCACAGGTATTAGACTTGTTGTTGGTTATCTTTTTGGTTATATTTTCTCCACAGGTATTAGACTTGTTGACTTATCTGCTGTATCTACTAAAACATTCATGATTTTACTGTAAATAAATTCAATGCATTAATTTGACGTGTAACTGATGTTGTTTTTGTTTTAGTTTTGCAATGTTGTTCACTTTTCACAGTTCATCAATTTGTTGTATTTCAGATGAAATTTTTTTAAATAAAGTGTGTGTTCCATTGAATGCATAAATTGTATTTCAGTGTGTCTTTTAATTTTGCATTATATCAATTGATTCTCAACAGTGGCTCATGAGGAGTATAGATAAGTGGTAATGTAAAATGTCAATAAACCAAAATTCTAAACCGTTTTTTAACCCTTTTCGCACCCATAACTGAAGTGGTTATAACTTTTGAGCAGTAGAAGATACATCTCTTCTGATTTGTACTCATATCACTTACAAAATAGGGAAGATGCTGCACAGTTTGTCTCCCTCGAGCTTGAACATGAAATGTTTAAAAACCTAGGTTTCGCATGGAGATTAGCCATTTAGAAAGTTTTGTATGATTATTTATTTTGTGAATTGTTTTAATAATTGATGATATTGTGTTAAAGTAAGCATATTATTGTATAATAATGGATATATATGGAAAGCCCCAGTTATCCTGTTTAAAATGGTATATTAAGGTTAGGGGTTGTGATGTAATATGATCAATCCATAAACATTTTTGCATATGCACATCATATTGTCAATAAACCAAAATTCTAAACCGTTTTTTAACCCTTTTCGCACCCATAACTGAAGTGGTTATAACTTTTGAGCAGTAGAAGATACATCTCTTCTGATTTGTACTCATATCACTTACAAAATAGGGAAGATGCTGCACAGTTTGTCTCCCTCGAGCTTGAACATGAAATGTTTAAAAACCTAGGTTTCGCATGGAGATTAGCCATTTAGAAAGTTTTGTATGATTATTTATTTTGTGAATTGTTTTAATAATTGATGATATTGTGTTAAAGTAAGCATATTATTGTATAATAATGGATATATATGGAAAGCCCCAGTTATCCTGTTTAAAATGGTATATTAAGGTTAGGGGTTGTGATGTAATATGATCAATCCATAAACATTTTTGCATATGCACATCATATTGTCAATAAACCAAAATTCTAAACTGTTTTTTAACCCTTTTCGCACCCATAACTGAAGTGATTATAACTTTTGAACGGTAGATGATAGCTCTATTCTGATTTTTATTATATTTCACTCACAAAATGGTGAAGATACCATACACTCTAGGTTTTCCGATATCTTAAACATGAAATGGGTAAAAATGTACGTTTCTCATTAGAAAATAGCCATTTAGAACATTTTATAAATTTAGTTGTTGAATGTCTTTCCATAATTGATGATATTGCCATTAAGTAATCCTATTGTTTTTTATATCAATTGAAAGCCCCAGTTATCCTGTTTACAATGGTAAATAAAGTTTAGGTATCTGATGTAAGATTATCACACCACAAACATTTTGGCAACGTATGTTAATAAATAGAATGGAATAGAATGTTCACAAAATATTCACTTAGGCTGGAAAGGGTTAAGCAGGTCTGCTGCTGTAAGCACAATAAATAAATAAGAGTACTCAAGTAAACGCAAGGACGTGTGTATCGGTGGCGTAACCTTTAGAGCACAGATCCCATGCTCATTGCGAGCTGTGACATCAGCGGTTTGAATTTGGCTGTGTGACATAAAGCTGAAGAAAGCTCTAAAACACCACAGTGACTCCTGCTCCTGCCAGGAATCTTGATGTAACTGTAGACAGTCGTACACAGCCCACATTGCTGCCATAACACGATCCTTCAGGTTTGCACTCTACAACAACCACCGAATCAGACCCTTCCTCACCAGGGATGCTGACCAGCTGCTGGTTTAGGCTCTCGTCATCTCCCGACTGGCCTACTGCAACTCCCTCCTGGCCAAGCTTTCGCAGCACTCTCTCCAGCCTCCTCCGCTCATCCAGAACACCTGTCTGGTTTTCAACCTTCCCAAATGTTCACATCACCTCTCTCCTGCATTCCCTCCACCGGTGTTAGTTTACAAGGCTGCTAAACGAACTGCACCCCCATACCTTCTGGCCTTGGTCCAGCCCAACATCCCAACCCATGCTCTACACTCTGCTGCCACCGGGTGCCTAGCTCTCCCCTCTCTGTGACAACCTGGGCATCACTCCTCCTGGCCTTAACTCTTCTCCCTCCTACCCCCCCAATAGTGGAACAACCTGCCCATCTCAACCAGGACAGCAGAGTCTCTCTGTACCTTCCAATGTAACCTGAAGATTCATATATTCAGGAAATGCCTCTCCGCCCCTTCTCCACCTTGATTCCCACTGCCTTTTTCCAAATCTATCTTCCATCCATCCTATTAAAAAAATGTCTTTCTTTCCACATGTTAATTCTTGTGACAAAGGATTACCTATTGCGAGTTTGTTGTGGCCCATCCATTACACACTCATTATTTGCTACTTGGACTGTTGGGGATTTACAAACTTAGGCCTTTTTCTTTGTGCACAAATTGTAAATCGCTCTGAATGCATAAAATCCAAATGTAAGGACAAATCAGCTTGTAATCATTTCGAGAAAATCATAAAATGTTCCAACCCTGGTTTAGATTGATGTGCCTGGTACACCTCCAACGGGAGGCACCCAGGGGGCATACTTACCAGGTGTCCTATCGAGTATATAGCTTTTAGATGGCTATGGCAAGCCGTTTTAACATTTATTCCTCGAGACTTACTAGCAACTATTCATTAGATACTAGTACTTATTCTTTAGTTACTAGTAACTATTCCAATAGTTACTAGTATCTATTTCAGTTTTACTAGTAACTATTCATTAGATACTAGTACTTATTCTTTAGTTACTAGTAACTATTCCAATAGTTACTAGTATCTATTTCAGTTTTACTAGTAACCTTTCATTAGATACTAGTACTTATTCTTTAGTTACTAGTAACTATTCCAATAGTTACTAGTAACTATTCAATTTTTACTGGTAAAATATTTTTAGATACTAGTTACTAGTATCTATTCAGACGAAAGATATCTCCAACCCAGTAAGTACTAGTAACATTAACAACATGATATCTACGTGGCATGCAAATTGGCTGCTAAATATTAATGAGGACCACACCACACTAAAGACATCAATCGGCAAGCCGTTTTAACATTTATTCCAATTGCCGGACCCTGCTGTGTGCCGAGTCGACCACTGGGTGGCTTCTCGCTTGCAATTCAATCAAATTTGACAGTATGCCTATTGCCTAGCCTATTCCAAAAACCAAAATCGGAAGAAATCCTAGCAGGGAAATATAGTGATGTTTTCGCAACAAAACATAACTTATGTTTTCACAAGTTAAACATAAGTTATGTTTGCACAAATATACAGCTTTTCATACCAGAGAAAGAACGGAAGAAATCCGTTCTAAAATAGCCTAGGGCCTACAATAGACGAATGCACTGCACTATTATATTACCGACTAAAAGGCCTAAAAACTACATCTTTCGCTTATATTAGACTAATAAACGCAACACGGTGATAATCAATCATGTTAATCTGATTACAACATTAAGATAGCCTACTTATAAGGCTATAGGGCAATAACATTAACGAAAAGCAACAAGTACAACTTTATTCAGCCAACGATGGATCCACAGTTAACGTGCAACACAACACTTGCATTCTTAAAAAATTTGGATAAATAAATAAATGGGCAATAATATTAGTAATATAATAATAATAATAACGAAGAAGAAATGGGCTACAGATCGTAAATTAGCCTACGCATGGCAAATTGTAGCCGACAAAATAGCCTGAAATCGAATACCAATAGGCTAAAAACTAAGCCGATGAAACTAAAACCATGAGCCTTTATTTAAAAGTGTTTGCCGTAAACTACATTGTCTGCAGATTAGTGTAGACTAGAGGCATGTTCGGAGGCTATTGTAATTTTTTTAAGTGACTAACCATGACACTGTTATGTTTGGGGAATTAAAGGTTTATAAATCCGGTGTCTTCAGCTAAAGCAGCTTCTAGTAGGCTATCATTAATTTTTAATGTATTATTGTAAATTCTTAATTGTCCTAGTAGTTAATTTTATGGTGACATTATGTTATGTGTGAAAAGGATAAACTGAACAGAGCTGACGAGAAGAAATGAATGAAGACATAATAAAGAAATGTTAGCCGGCGACTGTTGAGGGTTCGGCTTCCACAGTGAGTCATGACCGCAAGAGCAAAGCAGACATTGTTTACATGAATGCAACAACGCGATGTTAACCAGATGATATTCTGCGTTAAAACTTTTTTCTTTGCTTGACAAATGGCCATCGTAGCTAGCCTGCATTCTGCCGTGGTGTCCAGTGAATTGTTTCACGTGATGTCAGTGTCCGTCTGACTTTCAGCATTTCGCTGTAGTACAAGTGAAACATTGAACAGTTAATATTTGAAACGTTGCCTTTGCAATAAACATACGTTTGTTAATGGGAAAATAATAACAGTGTAATAAATCAAAAGTATTTAAAAGTTGCACATTGTTTTTGTCAAAAATAAACTTGTGCCCTGATCAGCTCGAACCCCCAATCCTCTGTATAGCGATTTTATTGGCGTTTGGCAAACCGGAGAGCATGCTGGATGTCTGCCTCATGTGTATGCATTCAGTCATTTGAATGAAGATATCTCCAAATGAAGATATCTCCAAATAGATTTTTACTAGTTCTTATTCGAGTTGAGGATATCTCCAATTTAATAGATACTAGTAGTTATTCCGATCTAAGATATCAACTATTTGCTTCTGACTAGTAACTATTCCAATAGTGACTAGTATCTATTTCAGTTTTACTAGTAACTATTCATTAGATACTAGTACTTATTCTTTAGTTACTAGTAACTATTCCAATAGTTACTAGTATCTATTTCAGTTTTACTAGTAACTATTAATTAGACACTAGTACTTATTCTTTAGTTACTAGTAACTATTCCAATTGTTACTAGTAACATTTTTATTGTTACTAGTAAGAATGTTAATTGAACTATCAAATAGTCATTTTGACTAGTCATTACCGATGACGAGTAAAACAGAAATAGTTACTAGTAAGAATAAAAATATTACTAGTAACAATTGGAATAGTTACTAGTCACTAAAGAATAAGTACTAGTATCTAATGAATAGTTACTATCAAAACTGAAATAGATACTAGTAACTATTGGAATAGTTACTAGTAACTAAAGAATAAGTACTCGTATCTAATGAATAGTTACTAGTAAAACTGAAATAGATACTAGTCACTATTGGAATAGTTACTAGTCAGAAGCAAATAGTTGATATCTGAACCGCAGAGCCCCATAGAATTCAATTGCAAAAAATCTAAATTTCTTACTAGTAAAAATGGAATAGTTACTAGTAACTATTGGAATAGTTACTAGTAACTAAAGAATAAGTACTAGTATCTAATGAAAAGTTACTAGTAAAACTGAAATAGATACTAGTAACAATTGGAATAGTTACTAGTAACTAAAGAATACGTACTAGTATCTAATGAATAGTTACTAGTAAAACTGAAATAGGTACTAGTAACTATTGGAATAGTTACTAGTAACTAAAGAATAAGTACTAGTATCTAATGAATAGTTACTAGTAAGTCTCGAGGAATAAATGTTAAAACGGCTTGCCATAGATGGCCTTCGATAGAGAAAGCATAATTTGATATGGCAAACTTGCTCATTGTCCATTGAATAGTACTTTGGTATCAAGAGGCCTGCTCTGTGTGACCTGACCTAGGATCTGCCTTTCCCTTTTCCACTTCACAAGCACAAAAGAAGCAATAAAATCACGCTGAGGTGCTGCTTACCTATGGATATAAATCTTGGCCAGGGTGCCTTGTCTCCTGTTGATGAGAAATACCAGAACACAATGATATTCATGGAATCAGGGCCTAGCGTGGCCAGAGAATGGCCAACTGGATTAATTTTCCATTTGAATTTTGAATGCCAATCTGTTACATTCCATTGAAATCATCAATTGAAAGTCTTAATGTTGATGTAGGTAATGGTTGTTAGTAGGGCTGGAACGATTCCTTGAGAAACTCAAGTAACTCGATGACTAAAATCCTTGATGTAAATTCTCTGCATCAAAGCTTTGTGTAATCCATAGAACTATAGTGTTTTTGCACGGACGATAATTACTGTCGCACAAAGTGCTGACGCTGTGTACACACGTGAAGAATACGATTTGATCGCACGAGTTGCAAGATGGAGGGAGGCAGAGAAAATACGACTGAAAAGACTAAAATGCACCAATCCAATACAGCAGGTATATTCAGTTTAGTTTGATTGCAGTGTGTAGGGTCTGTAGGTGTAGGGCAACCCTTCAGCATAGTAAATGCATGTACATTAGCCAGTCTTATGAACGTCCAGTATATTTAGGCCTAGTAATAAATATCAATAATAATTATTTCACCTCTTTTGGACCGCTTCGTGCGGACAGCTGCACCATGAGCAGGCAAAGATGTTCACAGACAGCATTTTGAACATGATTGTCAGACATGCGCCCGCTGTCCATGGTGGAAGATGAAGACTTTCAGAAGATGATTTCCATTTTCAATCCCAGATACACTTTTCCTTCAAGAGCCTTCATGGAAATGATGGAGAAAAGGTATGAAGAAATCAAAGACAAGTTGACGAACACCCTTAAGGAGACTGACGGCATTACACCCACAACCGACATTTGGACGAGCGTTGCCACTGAGGCGTATCTGGGGGTGACGTGTCACTTTCTTAATTGTTTTTGCACTTCAGAAAATATGTTTTCTTTAAAACCCTGAATGTAATATGGCACTTAATAAACTAAATGGGTTTAGTTTAGACATAACATTTTTGTATTGTATATTCCATTTAAGCAATAAAGATTATTTTAGATTTTTCTAAAAAGGAAACCAATTCATTGTTCATTTTAAAAGACCTGGCTTATTTTCTCTTTTGTATATTTACTATTGCTCTTTAATAAAAACAAAAGTATTTGTTTATCAGATTACTCCATTAATCGATAGGATGATCGGTAGAATACTCAATTAGTAAAAAAAAACTGCACAGACGTAACCCATTTAGACCGGATGCAGAATTTTTGTGTATATACCTTTAAAACCAGGTGCGCAGTTTGCGTGTATATCCCTTTAAGACCGGATGGGACGTTGAGGTCGCTTTAGATGCTGTCATCGTTTTCAAGACACGTGACCAATTAAATGCATCGTGATTCACTGAAATACACGTTGGAAAGGTGAAATGCATATTAAGGGATTTTTAAATATTTTTTTTGCCTTGTTAGGCAGATCAGTCTGGAAAGGCTCGATAGAGATCCATTTCTGTTCAAGTTCAAGTTCTTTTATTGTCACTTTACAGTTTACACAGGTGTAGACAGAGAGTGAAAAACTTTATGTGCAAACGCCCGACAATGAACAGCAGTTATAAAAAAAAATGTTAAAAATCTAAGTTAAAGAGCTATGTCAATTAAAATATACAATGTTCAAAACAGTAAGTAAATAAAACATAAAAAATAAATTGAAAGGAGCAATATATATATATGTAAATCAATGTGATAAATTATGCATTGTTATAAATTACAGTTTCAATACAGAGCAATAAGGTGTGCAAAAGAACAAGTTATCGGAATTATAAGTTAAATTATTTAAGTGCGGCAGGGATTCAGCAGCTTGTTCAGCAGCCTGATGGCCTGACTGTGGAAGCTGTCTCTGAGTCTGTTCGTGTGGGTCTTGATACTGCGGTATCGCTTGCGTGATGGTAAAAGTACATACAGTTTGTTGCTGGGGTGGTTATTGTCCTTCGTAATTCGTTTCGCCTTGGCCACGCACCGCCTGTTGTATATGTCCTGGAGGGAGGGAAGCTCACCTCCAACGATGTACTGGGCCGTCCGCACCACCCTCTGTAGCGCTCTGCGCTCGAGTGCGGTGCAGTTCCCATACCAGACGGTGATGCATCCTGTGAGAACACTCTCGATGGTACCAGTGTAGAATGTTCTGAGGATGCGGGGGCACATGCTGACTTTCCTCAGTCGCCTGAGGAAATACAGGCGTTGTTGGGCCCTTTTTACAATGTGAGTGGTGTGCGTGGACCATGTGAGGTCCTCGGAAATGTGCACGCCGAGGAACTTGAAACTGCTGACCCTCTCTACTGCAACACCTTCTATGGAGATGGGGGCGTGCTCCCCTCTCCGCTTCCTGTAGTCCACGATCAGCTCCTTGGTCTTCTTGACGTTGAGGGTGAGGTTGTTCTCCTGGCACCACCGTGCCAGTGATCCCACCTCCTCCCTGAAGGCTGTCTCGTCGTCGTCGGTGATCAGGCCCAACACTGTCGTGTCGTCAGCAAACTTGATGAAGACGTTGGAGCTGTGCATAGCCATGCAGTCGTGGGTGTACAAGGAGTAGAGGAGAGGGCTCAACACGCATCCTTGAGGGGATCCTGTGTTAGCCTCTAAAGTTGCGCTTCAGTGACAATGATTAATGAATTGAGCGACATTGAAGATGTCGAGTACAGCAGTTACGTTGATGAAAACAACAATGAATTAGAAGATAATTTATTTGTTTATTGATTTAAAAAAAAATTATAATAATTTAAAAAAATGTTAATGACCATTAGGGCAAAGGCAAGTAAGTCCCAATAAATGATTATTAAGACGAAAATGATTCAACTACTGTTAAAGGCAGGAGCATACATCAATTTTTGAGGAAGTATTCAGTAGTTGAGTGGAATTACCTGCTAGAATACCCCTGTTTTGACTCATTAGAAAGATGTTAAAACCCTGAAGTAAATAACAATATCATGGTGCTTAGCCCTGTTTTGAGCAACATAAGTGCACATTAATTAATAAGTAATAAGCTTTTAGATAAGCCTGTCCTGGTCATAAAGGAGTCTGACCCCCCTATCCCCTTCCTCCAAACCGTACTTCGGCATCACCCAATCAGGGCACAGGCCCTCAATGCTTGGTGAGAAAGGTATTTATGGGGGGGCCAAAGGAGAAACATTCTCTTTTTATTATAAGTAAGTTTTTTTTGGCTAAGTAAGTTGGGGGCTGTGGAGCAGGAAAGTCCTGTGGGTGGTGTGTGCGCTGCAGCAGTTCCTGGAAGTCTACAGAGTATAAGACCTGATTTAGACTTGTATTACTTGGCATATACAATACCAGGTTACTGTTCGACTGACCTATCAACGAATTTGGCAATTTAATTGATAATAATAATTATTAAATGAAATCCATTGAATATAATGAAATGTAGGGGTTTTAGCATGTAATACGCTTGTGTTCAGTATTCAGAGTGCTGCGCATTTTAATACGGGCAGTGTTCGAGTGTTAGAACTGCTTGATTTTGAAAATAAACACATTTTTCCTTAAACCTCACTTCCCTGAGACACCTCAACTGACTCTTCTCAATGCGGTGGAGCAGTGGCTCTACTCTGAGGTTCTCCCAGATAGCTGAGCTTCTCACCATATCAAGGAGAGCAAGCCCCACCACCCTCCGGAGAAACCCCATTTCGGCCTCTTGTATTTGCAATCTCATTCTTTAGACATTTAGGTCACTACCCACTAGTGACCATAGGTGAGAGTAGGAATGAAGATTGGCTGGTAAATCGAGAGCTTTGTCTTTGGCTCAGCTCCATCTTCACCACCACCGCCATCTGATACTACCGCTGCATCCTAAATCTCCCGATCTCTATTAACCTCACTGAATGTGACCCCAAGATACTTGAATTCCTCCTCAGATATGCAGTAGATATGGATGGATCACTTTAAGGGTTGTTTCCCCTGACTCATTTTCCTATTGAATAAGTCAGGAGAAACAACCCCTCAAGTGATCCATCCATATCTACTACATATCTGGCAGCAGAGTGATGGTTTGAGGCTCGTTTTATATCACAGACCCTTGATGACTTACAGCCATTTAGCCAGCCATGGGTTCCATACTATTCCCGTGTAATTTACAGCTTAATCTAGTCCCACCCCCCAATTCCCATATAGATCCATTCAAATGCAGAGTCGCGCCTCCCTCTCCAGGCAGAGAGGAGTGGGACAGCAAAGAAGCGGCGCCCGAATTGAGAGAAAGGGGGGGATGGAAAACGGAGGCTCGGGTATGGCAAGAGCCATACTCTGCCACACCCAAATGACGCCACTGCTCTTAATCAAAGATATTTTTGCATTTACCTTTGGGGATCTCCGTATTATTTAGCAATGCCATTTTTGAGAAATGAGAGAAAATAAAATGTCCCAAACCAATTTGATATAATTAACAGAATAAATCCTTACAGCCAAGCTAACATAGCATAGCCTGGATTCAATAGAAGTGGCTACAAATAGCAAATCAGTCACTGAAACCTAGAATGCCAATTTAGCAGTCTCTTATCATTGTTCATCCATATGAAAACCACACAGTAATGTTATTTTATACTCGCTTTGACAACTCAGTGCCGATTCGGTTTCTTAATTAATTAAAGGTATGGAGCATGCCCCACCAAGCCGTAACTCGGCGGCTGGCATACCTGCCATCCCAATAACATTTAAAATGGCTCTGTAGTGATTCACATAGATTCTTATGTCATCACATTTAATATTTTATACAGTACAATAACTTAAGACATTCATACAAATAATAATTGCCAATAATAACATTGCATGTTGACTATCTGTAATTATAGTTTTCATTTCATGAATTGATTCTGATTATTATGAACTGTCTCACTCCCAGTCACGTATATATTCTTTATAGATGGCGTTAGTGACCCAAGGTTGCCATTGCTCTACTGAAGCTTGGGTTACTATTTACTGACCAGGCCAAATGGATCCATTTATCACCCCCTCCCCCACAAAAACAATGGTAGCTTGTAAGCTAACGTTAAAAGACTGACTTGAGAACAGAGAGCTAGTATCTATTTACAGTAGGGGGCTAACGTTACAGACATAATGTTACATTCGCAACACGCATAAAACTGATGTTAATTGCTAATGTTTGTAAAACAAACTATATATATATATATATATATATAGTTGTGTTAAAAAATAATAATAAATGGCAGTGCAACATCAGTAACCTGATGAACCACTGTTATTAGTAGTAGTGATATTTCTGCATGGCAAATCATTTACTTGTAGATGTAGTAGTATAATAGAAAAACAACAGACATGTCATGACATGCACGCTGCTTGTTCTGAGTAATTGACTCATTCATTGAAAGGGGCGTGTTCAAAATAATAGCAGTGTGGAGTTTAATTAGAGAATTAATTAATTCTGTGAAAAAAGAGGTGTCATTAATTGTCCTTTCAAATGCTTTAAAATGGCAACAAAAACCCGAAACACGCAGAAGAAAACGAGCAACTACTGTTAAAACGGATCGGAGAATAGTCAGAATGGCAAAGATTCAGCCAATCATCACCTCCAGAAAGATCAAAGATGATCTAACATTACCTGTAAGTGCTGTTACAGTCGGAAGACGTTTGATCGAAGCGAAGCGATCAGCAAGAAGCCCCCGTAAAGCACCATTGTTGAAAAAACGGCATGTGTAGAATTGGTTAAAATTTGCCAAGGAACACATCGATTGGCCCATAGAGAAATGGCGTAACATTCTGTGGACTGATGAGAGTAAAATTGTTCTTTTCGGGTCTAGTGGTCATCGACAGTACGTCAGATGACCCCCGGGTACTGAATTCAAGCCACAGTACACTGAAGACAGTGAAGCATGGTGGCGCAAAAATCATGGTATGGGGACACTACGGTGTTGGGCCTATTTATCGTATACCAGGGATAATCATGGATCAGTTTGAATACATCAAAATACTTGAAGAGGTTATGTTGCCATATACCAAAGAGGAAATGCCCCTGAAATGGGTGTTTCAACGAGACAACAACCCCAAAGACACGAGTAAGCGAGCAAAATCTTGTTTCCAGACAAAAAGGATTGAGGTAATGGAGTGGCCAGCTCAATCTCCCGACCTCAACCCCATTGAAAACTTGTGGGGTGACATTAAAAATGCAGTTTCTGAAGCAAAACCCAAAAATTCACAGGAACTGTTGAATGTAGTTTGCTCATCCTGGGCTGAAATACCCGTTTCTAGGTGCCAGAAGTTGGTTGACTCGATGCAACGCAGATGCGCAGCAGTTATCAAACACAATGGTTATGCAACTAAATATTACTTCAGTAATTTAAAGTGAAGTTAAATCTTGAAAAAAAATGTCAGTTTATACAGTAAGTGTTTGGGTTTGAAGTGAAAAATGTCGACACTGCCATTTTGTTTTACAGATTAATATTCCTTTTCTTTGCTTCCTGTAAAAGAATAACGCACACTTGATACAATTTGTTCATGCTTTGATTTGGAATTGAATGTGTAATGTTTCCACTACATTTGAAATATGTATTTTCTCCTGTACAGATTGAGGACTCATTGAAGTTGTTTTTGGTGTAATGATTTAGACATGTAGAGTTAAGAGTTGATGTTGGAGAATTGATTTGTCAACCATCAATGCAGGATCTCACAAAAAATGGGAAGGTCAGAAACGGAGACTTCCACATTATGTAGGGCCTAATTGAATATTAAATTAGCAACTTCAATGATTCATTAATTTGGACAGGGGAAAATAACCATCACCATATTCACTTGGAAGCAAACTTAAAATATTATGAAGAAACAATACTCCAAGGCCCAGCTTCATAGTACTTGTCAAACATAGAGAACTGCTATTGTATTGTGGTTATCGGAGTGGGATTGGTGATTGGTTTTCGGGGGTCCATGGCTTTATTTTGACCATTTATTTGGAATCCTCATGTCTTAGTCATAATTACAAGAAGCAATTTGGTACAAATTGGATGATTGGTAGTACTATATTCACAGAATATTATATGAATCCTACAATAGTAAAGGTCCAGCCTGGGTCCAATCAATTAGCTTAATTTCTCAATTTCTTCAATTAATTCCAACAAATGTCTACTAACCTTATCTATTTATAACTATAGAAAGCATTTTGTAACAATCTGAAAAGGTGGGAAGTTGAACTATTTTTGCTATGAAAAAAAAATGTAGTGAAATTGCGTGAGAATTGTTGCTGTTCCGTGAAAATGCGTGAGATGTTTTGCTTTAGCGTGAGACCGTGAGAAAAGGGTCAAATTTGTGAGTCTCACGGTCAATGCGTGAGAGTTGACATCCCTGTTGCTAGCCAACTCCTAGTATTAAGTTGTTGTCTGCTGCTTAACGTTAGCTAAGCTTAACGCTATTGGTGTCAATATTACATTGGCATCATTTACGTTGGTGGTCGATGTTGGCTCGTTGAAGTCCACTTATCAACAAGAAAAAAACCTGAATCGACATGCCACAGACTGCGACAAACAAAGATTTGTCCAGAACCCGGAAGTAACAAAAAAAGTCCTGGCACTTGGTCAGACTTGATGCCAGGGCACATGCTTCCACTTACGCAACTTCCACCTCAGCACCCAGGCCCCAAAGGCTCTGGCGGATGAGGTGGGGCTTGGTGACAGGTCTGCAGGAAGACCCATCTCGGTAGGTCAGCAGTGGGGGGTAAATGGGGCATCTCTCTCATTGTCTGGTATGCCATAATAATTTTAATTTCGAAATCAATCAATCTAAGACCAGTCGATTAGAAAAAGTTTTGAACTCGTCTCAGGGTTTACCGCAGTTTACTCAATAGTACAATCTTGGTGGGACCTCCAATTATTTAGAGTAAGTGAGGATTAGGTAAAACGTGTATTTTCTGAATCCAGCGGTTCCAACAGTCAATGCCCTTGTTAAAATGTTTGGCACTGAATACTGAACACAAGCAATATTGCGTGCTAAAACCCCTCACTTAACCTACAACCTACGTTCATAGGTCAGTCGAACAGTAACCTGGTAGAATCAACAAGTCAAAACAAAGTCTAAATAAGGTCCTAAGATTAAATTATTTTAGTATAATGTGTTGAAATCATACATTCACTAATGAATGTAGGCTGACTACTTATAATTTACAAATAGGAAGACATAAACCAGACATTAATTAGAAGATGCCAGTAAAGAAGCGACACCCTAGCTTGCACAGACAATGAGTTGAAGACATTTCCTTTGATGTTTGTTGGGGTGAGTGAATGAAAAAGAGAGAGGGGTGGGGGGGAAGGGAGTAGCAGAGAGCGAGAGGAGCAGGATACTTTACTTTTACCTAAATAGTAGATATCCTACATTACAAACCACATTCAGATATATAGGCTATACTTACTGTAATTTAGAGGAGGTATTTCCATTTAAGTTAAATAATAATTCCTTTAACTCAAATTCAAACTGGAATTCTGATTTGGGAATGCCCCAGTTGTATAGCAGATGGGAGCATTTTTGGATTTTATTCTTCAAACTAATTAAATTAGAAATAAAGCTTGATGGCTAACTAGCTAACATTTACATTGGCTACCTTACCAAAGCTAACAGTGGATATCTGATTTAGGTTGCTTGCTAAAGTACAGTAAGGTTCATCAGGGGGGTATTCCACAAAGCAGGATTACTGAGTTATGAATATGGAGGAGGATTGCTCAGTGCAGTTATCCAGCTAACTCTAATAATCCTGCTTTGTGGAATACTCCCCAGGATGAAAACACAAATGAACAAGCCACAAGGTATTATATAGCTGAGGTTAGCTAGCATTAGTTATAATGCATTAGTCATCAGAATTCCAAGAAATATTTCAGTCGATTATGAGCTAGCGCGTCCAACATGTACAGTATGTGTAGACCAGAACCAGCTAACGATATAACCGTTTTCTGATTTTAAAAAAAAATACTCAGTGATATTTAGAAATCTTCCATGAGTACATTAGCCTGGCTGCCAAAATAGCTAGCCATATGGGTGGCAAGTGGTGTTTGTAACTTTGAGCTTTCCTGAGTACAGCTTGTATGAACCATAGACTGTAGAAAAATAGGTATGAACTTTGCTGAAATGGCAAAATTCAGACCTAATATTACATGGGGTTTACTCAATGACTCAATTTATTTTCGTCTAACATTAGCTAGCAAGCAGTCTATTCATTTCTCTAGTAGGTATAGACACTAGCCAGAAAGCTCCCTGCAATGAATTTATATATATATCTTGGTAACGTTACTGCAGATAAATTGCAGTCTATAGCCAGAAGTGTATTATTGCTACTACTGGTATCATTGTTTTTTTTGTTTTTTACAGACTAATTTCAGCTAGTCTGTAAGTCAGTTGATTAACACTGCTATTTATCTAACGTTAATAGCATTAGCTTCGTCAGTAAGTGGTTGTGTATTGTTGTTGGGATGTATTATCTAACCATTTAGCTGACTTTAGTGTCCATGCTATCTCTGCAAGTAACAGGCATTCCACCACAGATGTTACAGCAAGAATATGTCATAATAAAAGCCGTTGAAACAATTCTTCATTCATTTTAATGGGGAATGATTCTGGAAAAAATGTTATCGGTTGCAAAAATTCTCATTTCAATTGGGCATGATTTTAAGATTTTTCAATTTTTTTAGAAATCGACAAAATGCAGAGAAACTGACATAAAAAGGCGCTGGTCCTTATCACTGGTCACACATTCTGCCATGTTTGATTTAAAATATTTGGCTAGAAATTGAGCTATCCTTGACAGAAAAAAGTCTGATAAATTTCTTTACAACTGTTCCTCTGATATACTGAATGGATTTTTAAAAAATCTTTGTATCATTTTGTTAGCCGTTGAATACTGTGCTGTGAAAATCATTTTGGTTGAGATTTGTGTCGATTTTGCCGAGATATCAGCGTAAGAATTTAGCCAAAATCCAACGTGAAAGCTCGACCAAAGCTTAAATATAATCACTGTATGTTGCACATATTGATGACTGAGCTGATGAATTCATATGTATTTTTCAGTGTTTTCCATAGCATAAATAAGCTGGAAGGTAATGGCAATATGGAAGGAATTTGGTAAATGCACTGCGCCATCCCTGAGATTAATCAGGCTGTGTTTTCTGATCTCCACAGAGCTGGAGTGTCTGTACTGGGGCCTGTACTCCTGTAGCAATAGCATGATATCATCCAAGAAGGGCATTCACCTGTTGACTAAGAAGTGGATCCATACCCTGCAAGAACTGGACATCAGCAGCCAGCCCTTCTCTGAGCAGGACTTGGAGGTTGCCATGGGAGACCTCGCTCACAGTACTGGGGCAGACAGATTATGTTCTCTAAATCTCAGTGGAACTAAGATTACCTCAAATACCCTCAGGTGTGTCATACAGCATGGGTACCTCCCTTCATCTGGAAGGAGATTTTTTAGGTCATTGTCTCTTATATTCTGGTTTTTACAAAGGAGTATACCTTCTAAAAGAGCCAAGCTATATACGTATATTGTCTGGAACTTTATGAAATGTCATTTTCACTTGAAGGTCTAATGAATTAAAAGAAAAAACTATATTTAATGTTTACATCTTATTTTGCAGGTCAATTATAAACCACTGTTCAGAACTCAACTACTTAAATCTGTCATCTTGCCGGTATCTGCCCAGAGGCCTGAAGAGGGTATATCGTAGCCAGGAGGACATCCAGCAACTACTGGACAAATTACCAATAACTTGATGAGTGGGAAACATCAAGATTCATCTTTTTAAATCCTTTGTCTTTAATGGGAGATGAACACTGAATTCCAATTGTGGTGCTTTTCTTTCTGCAACATAAATATCTGTACAGTTCTATACCATAAATGCTTGTACTATCCATACTTATATGGATGGGGTCATCCTTTTCCATAGCATCTAAATGTGATATAAACCTTTGTACTGAACCAAGCTGTGAGTATGTTTTACTCATCTGTTTCATTTCACAATTTGTAAATGCTGAGTTGCATCTTTAGATGTTTAAATGTTTTTGTTTTCAGTTGTAAAATGTTCAGTCAACCAGTATATTTCTCCTGGGTATTTCTCTACCATGTGCAGAGACCAGAGCTAGTAATCCCAGTATGGGCTGGGGTGCTAATTGTGTCCCAATAAGTACAGTACGAGTGTATATACAGTATATTAAGCGAATAAAAGGAAATGACAGCATGTACCATTTTACACAAGACAACGGATCCAATAAACAGAACTCTAGCAGGGCTTATTAATAATGTTGTGCTTGATAAATCCTCTGAATCAAAGCACATGGTGTATGACGTATCATTAAGCCACCTTGATAAATTGTTCAAACTGTTAGCTGTATGACCGTGGCAGTGACAGCTAATGCAAAATTTGGCTGCCAGGCTCATAAAATAAAATAAAATCTATGTCTTATTACCCGAATACCCAACTGGCTTCCAGTATCTTAGAATTGATTTTAAGAATTACTTTTAAGACAAGATGACCAACCCCTGTTTATATCTCTGATCTTTTAACTTCTTCCTCAAAGCTGAACACTGAGCTTTTCTGTTATAGGTCCTAGAATCTGGAACAGTCTGTCCGAGGAAATCCAAGCCAAGTCTTTGTCTTCTTTTAAACCAATTAAAACCACATTTATGAGTTTGCTTTTAATTGTGTGACATATCTCTTTATTTTTAGTTCTACATATATATTTTATTGATTTATAACCTTGATGTTGTATCCATTGTCCTAATTGTTTTATTGTGTTTTATTTATCATTATTGATGTCCTGTTTCTTTGTTCTGTTCTGTTTTATTTTATATTTTAGCAATTTTCTGGAGAAGAACATTATAAGTACATTTATTATATTGGTAGCCGTAATTCTGAACACACTAGACTTATTGGAAATAAAACTTTGGAGTTGATAATTGCCGATGCATTGGTCAGCTAACAAAATTAAGTATGTTAATATATTCTGAGGATTTGTCAAGATACATTAGTCTTATTTATAGCATGATGAATACACTTTGGCTACTGCGACCTTCAGCATGTACAGTGGGGACGGAAAGTATTCGGGCAGTGACAAAATTTTTGTTGCTTTGGTTCTGTACTCCAGAACATTGGATTTGAAATGGAACAGTGACTTTGAGGTTAGTTAATTTAAGTGCTTTTACATCCATATCGATCAAATCCATAAAAGTCTCTGAAGTACATAGCCATATGTTGGGCATGACATCAACTAATGCTTTTGATGGGTCTCATTTCTGTGTATTGTACAGTTTTAAATAAACCTTTATAAATCTACGATACAGGAAATTAATAGGCCATTAACTTAACATTGGGGCATAAATTTGGTAGCCACAGAATGCCAATTGAACGTTCAAACCATTGAACAACAGTCATGCATGCAAGATTTCTCCCGAGTTGAATTTTGCTCTGACGCTTGCTTAAACTCCCATAGCACAAAAACGGACCATACTACCTATTTTTGCCCAGAGTTTTTTGGCAGGCGGGCCTAAACGCCTGAATGGAGGTAACAGACTGACTGGCTAGCTGGCTGCCTGTTCCCCATTGTTGAAAAGTGCATGTGCAAATTGCGAGTGTTGAAATTTTTATTTTATTTTGCAAATTCAATTTTGAAAATAGTTGAAAAGCAAATGCGCAAAATTTAAATTGAGTAATTACGGTAAAAAGTTTGCTGACTAAAGGCCGTGACACACTGGGGACGTAACGAATAAGCGAGGCGAAAATGCGAAAAATTCGTCTGCGAATATTTCGCGTAAAAACCTGACACACCTGCAACGATGCGAAAAAACGAAAAGTTCGCGTTCTTTTTCGCGTTTGAAAATCCGTGCGAATAAAAATGGATTACTCTTCGTCAAGCGATGACGACCTGGTTATCCGTTCGGTCCATCACGGAACGAAAGTATATTTTTTTCCCTCTACCAGAACGTTAAAAACAGCATGCTTAAATTACATTGGCAAAATATTGAACCGGGCTTATTATGTGTCCGTTTTTACTTATGTAAAGTTTGTTTTGTCTACAACATGCTCTCCTTCTCTTCCCTCCTTTTACGGACATACGTGTTCCACTGCCTCTTGATCTCTTCCACTAATATAAAGGGTTAACCACAACATAACAATACATTACGTCATTTCAGCAAACATCTTTAAAATACATTTGTCGTAGTCTTCTATACAGTGTATCAACTCATGAAGTCTGAAGAGTTTTCTCCAAAACGATCGCTACAGGCAGACCTCGTCTGTTTTCCTCGTTATTTATATAACTTGGCTATCAGTAATCAGGAAATCCACACAGCAGTCGGAATAAGATTTTTGTGGAACTTTATTTGACACGCACACAGACAACAGTGTTCGCTAGCTTTCATCCTGTTTTCACCAAGGCAAACAACCCAGCCGGTGACAGCGTAGCCTACATGAACTCGCCTAAAGTAAAACAATAAATAGCTATGTTTGTGTGTAATCGCCACTGGCTTGTTATCTTCTTTACATGAACTGCTATCAACGTTAACGTTAGACCTAAAGGTTAGCTGGAGACAACTTTAAAGCCAATGCTAATAACCTGAGGGAGCTGATCAGATAGCAAGTTGTGCGTATTGCAACCATTTAGCTATAAACCCACCATCTTCATAGCCTATTTGCTCGGCTATGGTTTTCCACAAATTGTCCTTCAAATCGTTGTCTTTGTAACTACGATGTCTCTTGTCGAAAAGGACGCTATTCTGTGACACATATAAAATCACTTGGTCCGCGATATTTGATGTTGAAGTTTGTTGTGTTAGTGCGGTGACGTCAGTCATGGAAACTTGTTATGATTGGATAGATAAAAAGTTTCGCAAACGAAAACTCGCAAAAAACGAACTTGAAGCGAATAAATTAAATGCCGCTTTTTCGCAAAGGACATTTCGCGTTGGATGTGCAAGATTTTATGAAAATACAGGAGTTCGTTTTTATTTTTCAACGTGCGATTTATTCGTGCGAGTAAATCGCGGCCGGTGTGTCACGGCCTTAACCCTGCTTGAGTTTATTGAGGGAGGTCGTATATCGGCGGTGGTAAATGCGGTGTTTGTGCATCATTACCGACAGTAAGAAAGTTTGTGTTTTAAAAGCTAAAATTATCTAAAAGCAATGTTTGTGGACACCTGTGGATATGTTTAAAGATAGTATCATGGGCGAGTCTTACCGAATCTCAAAAACAAGGTTCTCGAATGTCTACGGGTTTTACCCTGTAGACAGACTCTCTTCCTTTCTCATTCACAGATCACAAACTCCGCTCTCAGGCAATGAGCTGAATAGAGTGGCTGTAGAACAGTATGGTCTCCCCTCGATAATTCCCACCAAGACAGGACTAGCGCAATCTTCGCTCCAGATAGCGACCAGCTCCTTTTTGTTCCTTATTTGTTCAAGTTTTAGTTTTTTTTTTTTAAGACAACCAGCGCTTGTGGCTGTGTGTGTGGCAATCCTCTTCACGGCCTCTTTTTGGTGATCCTCGCACAAATCCACTCTCGCGAACATCCCGGCAGCCACTTTGAAATATTCTCACCTGCCGCCACAGGTGAGACCACACACACACCCCCTTCCGCCCATTGCCAATACATATGGATGTAATACTCTAACGTAACAGAAATTATTACTACCGAATTTAGATATGACAGGAAATACCGCTAATTCATCTACAACTAATCTAGGAGGAAAGGCATTCATAACACTCCCCCCCTCCTTAGCTAGGAAATCAAAACAAAACCCACAACTAACCCTCCTAAACTAACCAAAATTTACACCAACCACTGTTTTTATTTTTTTTCTCAGAGACTTTCCTCCTACCCTTCCTTCTAAACACATGTAGGGTGGCTCCTCTTATTTTACGGTGTTCAAATAAATAGCAGTGCATTAAAAAAGTGAATAAATTGCTAATATCTTTTAATAGCTTTTAGTTCCATATTTCAAATGTAGTGGAAACATTACACATTCAATTCCAAATCAAAGCATTAACAAATTTTATCGAGTCTGCGTTATTCTTATACAGGAAGCAAAGAAAAGGAATATTAATCTGACTCGATGCAGTACTGCTATTTATTTTAACACAACTGTACAGCTCATGCACACTGCACATCTATAATAAAATATTTACAAAACCGCAAAATACCACGGCACCTTTAGTTCTACTTTGTTTTCCCAGAAACCAAAATAGCAGGGGAGGTGAACTCTAAACCCTAACTAACCAGAGCACATGTAAATAGGCCCCTCCTAGAATTCAACTCATGGGTAGAAAATACGCATCAACCCCTCGACAAAGCGTCCGCAATGACGTTATCTTTGCCGGCAATATGTTTAATCATCAGACTATGTGGCTAAAGTATCAGGCTCCAGCGAAACACTCGGGCATTGGACACCTGAAACTTTGCCATAAAAGCTAAGGGGTTGTGATCTGAGTAGACCACCACATTGCCTCCCACACTATACACGTAAACTTTCAAATGTTGCACCGCCATAACTAAAGCTTGGTTGGTCGAATAAGCCGTTTGATGTGTATTCAATTTTTTCTTACAGGGAGAAAACGGTAGGGATGCAGTTTTATAACCTCCATTGCCCGTAATTACTGGGCAATGAGACTTCACATGCCCGCGCTCATAACAATAATGACACTATGTCAGAACGAGAGTAAAAGCCAGGTCCAGGCCTTCTATCAGGAGCCGACCACCGTGACGGGGGTCGCTCCCCTAAATTAACCTTATTAGTAGGGGGTCTACCTCCCCATGAAACCTCCTTGTTCTGATGCCCATCATGGCGCCCACCGTTGGGACGGACTTTCCCTGAGGGCTCAGCAAGAATGACTTCAAAAGCAAGTGCCATTTGTGATGCCTCAACCAGCTTGTTTACCTGGCGCTCACTAAGATAAACCTCCACTTCGTGAGGAATGCTGTTCTTAAATTGCTCCACCAACATTAGCTCCCTAAGCTCCCTAAGCTCAGAGTAGTCAAAAACCTTACAGGCGGCTAGCCATCGGTCAAAAGCAATGCTCAACCACCAACCCACATCAAGGTATGACTCACCATTCCTCTGCTTCAGGTTTCGAAACCTCTGGCGGTAGGACTCAGGCACGCCCCCATAGGCTGCTAAGACAAGTCCCACATGAGGGTCCAACGCGGCAAAAGCAACCTGTGCTTAGAAGAACCATAGAAGAACATTGCGAGCATGCGAATTGAGTGTCATGATGTCAGCGTTTTCCAAAAACTCAGTTTCACCCGTACACACGAATAGACGTTTTTAAAAATCTCCACCCTGGAAGGTGTTTTCCAAAAGCTCAGTTTTCAGCGACGTAAAACTCGTTTTCGTGTGGACGGGAGGCCAAATCAAATCAATATTTATTTATATAGCGCATTTCACTAGTTTTAATGTGCTTCACAGAAAAACCCAGCCTAAACTAAACCCCCACAAGAGCAATCCAGAGGCAACAGTGGCAAGGAAAAACTCCCTGGTGTAACCAGGAAGAAACCTTGGGAGGAACCAGATTCAAGGGGGAACCCATCCTCCTCTGGTCGGCTCAGGGTCTAGATCTTAATGACCAGCATGGTCAAAACTGCCAATGTCCATGATAATAGAATTTGCAGCAACTAGATGACAGTCCAGATGTGGCAACAATGATGGTGGGGAACCGGGTGCCGATGGCGGCAGGAGCAGCTGGCAGCAGTGAAGAGGCCAAAGTTTTTAGAAATATCCATATATGTGTGGACGGGGCCTCATTCACTAACCGGTCCAGTCTACCATATAGCAGGGGACCTCAAATATTTCGCTGAATGAACACAAATAAGATTCACTAAATAACCACTGCCTAAAGGCCGTGACACACTGGTTGCGATTTACTCGCACGAATAAATCGCACGTTGAAAAATAAAAATGAACTCCTGTATTGTTCATAAAATCTTGCACATCAAACACAAAATGTCCTTTGCGAAAAAGCGGCATTTCATTTATTCGCAGCAAGTTCGTTTTTTGCGAGTTTTTGTTTGCGAAACTATTTATCCAATCATAACAAGTTTCAATGACTGACGTCACCGCACTGCCACAACAAACTACAACATCCAATATGGCGGACCAACTGATTTTATATGTGTCACAGTATGCGTCCTCTTTGACGATTTGAAGAACAATTTGTGGAAAACCATAGCCGAGAAAATAGGCTATGAAGATGGTGGGTTTATAGCTAAATGGTTGCAATACGCACAACTTGCTATCCATCAGCTCCCACAGGTTATTAGCATTGGCTTAAAAGTCGTCTCCAGCTATTTTAGCCAGCTAACGTTAGCTAACCTTTAGGGCTAACGTTAACGTTGATAGCAGTTCATGTGAAAAAGATCACAAGCCAGTGGCGATTACACACAAACATAGCTACACGATACGTAGGCCTATTTATTTTTTTACTTTAGGCGAGTTCATGTAGGCTACGCTGTCACCGGCTGGGTTGTTTGCCTTGGTGAAAACAATGGATGAAAGCTAGCAAACCGCTATATGTGATATTGTTTTGTGGATATTTGCCGTAGTAATTGTGGGCTATATGCTAACCGAAGGAGAAAGACGACACGTAGTCTAGCTACCGGGTCTGGTCAGGGGCAGCCACTGTGGTGGAGGGAGAGAAAGGGGGAGGAGGAGAAGGGCAGGGTAGAGTAGGAAAATGAAATGTTTTTGCTGTCACACGGTTGTCTGTGTGCGTGGCAAATAAAGTCTATAAAGTTCCCCAAAAATCTTATTCCGACTCCTGTGTGGATTTCCTGATTACTGATAGCCAAGTTATAAATAACGAGGAAAACAGACGAGGTCTGCCTGTTGCGATCGTTTTGGAGAGAACTCTTCAGACTTCATGAGTTGCTACACTGTATAGACTACGACAAATGTATTTTAAAGATGTTTGCTGAAATGACGTAATGTATTGTTATGTTGTGGTTAACCCTTTATATTAGTGGAAGAGATCAAGAGGCAGTGGAAAAATCTCAGGGACACGTATGTCCGTAAAAGGAGGGAAGAGAAGGAGAGCATGTTGTAGACAAAACAAACTTTACATAAGTAAAAACGGACACATAATAAGCCCGGTTCAATATTTTGGCAATGTAATTTAAGCATGCTCTGTTTTTAACGTTCTGGTAGAGGCAAAAAAAAATACACTTTCGTTCCGTGATGGACCGAACGGATAACCAGGTCGTCATCACTCAACGAAGAGTAATCCATTTTTATTCGCACGGATTTTCAATCGTGAAAAAGAACGCAAGCTTTTTGTTTTTTCGCATCGCTGCAGGTGTTTTTTTACGCAAAATATTCGCCGACTAATTTTTCGCATTTTCGCCTCACTTATTCATTACGTCCCCGATGTGAAACGGCCTTAAGATGTAGCCCTTGTCAGCTCTGCCAATACACAGCTCTTCCCTAGCAATGGGAATTATAAGCACACTCTAGGCAAACCACAAAAGGTCCCAAAAAGGAACATTACCAGACTATAAAGCCAGACTATAGGCCAGAATGATCACCTACTGACAATGGTACAACCGCTACAGACCAAAAGGGGGAAGAATGGTGCAATACCACTCTGCCAAACACCGAAATGACCACACGCGACACTATAGGCTATACAACAATAACCCAAACAGAACTGCCAAGTTTATCCAAGCATGTGCATAGCCTACCAAGCTACCTAGTTATATTCCGCTGATTTCAGCACGATTGTAATCCTGCATGACACAGCGCACCGCGCACTCACTTAGCAAAACTTTTATTTATTTATTTTAACCAAATGACAGAAGCTATCCTTTCAAAAGGGTTTACTACAATGCGGTGCGTCACTACAGATTAACCAATACTATGCGGGAACGGTGCAACCTGATAGGCTACCCACTTCATTGCTGTCTGGCTATGAAGTTTAAATATTTCACTGGAACCACACAATCAATTCCTTGGTGCGAATCCGTATGCCTACACACTAATCGTGTTTTTTTTTATCCAAGTGCGCCCTATACTAACATTATCTTAACTACGCTGGCACGCACCCGCCGTTTAGCAGGTGAAAACTCCTAGGCATCCCTTAATTCATGCAAGGAATTGCTGGAAATGGCTAATAACCATCTTTATTTGTTCAAGTTTCCCAGTGAGCTTTTTCTGGTCTAAAAGACGTCTAATAGTTCAAAAGTGAACGTTTTTTCAACGTATATTTGTAGATGTCTATTAGACGTCTATGTTAGATTATTATTATTCTAACATTCTAAATCTATGTTAGATTTCAAACTAATTTCCAATCTTTGCATGTACCCAGTGAGCATTTTCTGGTCTAAAAGACAGTAGTTCAATAGTTCAAAAGTGAAAGTATATTTGTAAATGTCTAATAGACGTCAAATAGTTCAAAAGTGAAAGTTTTTTCAACGTATAATTGTAGATGTCTATTAGACGTTCACATTTAGACCCAATTTCAACCAATTTTTACAGTGACCATTTAGATGTATAAAAGATGTTTAATAGATGTCAGACTACGTTTCCATCCATTCCACAGGCAACACGGTCCCAGCGTGACAGCCCTAGTTAGTGATCCAATCATCTCGCTTGGAAACACGAGACACTAAGGGTCATAAATCAAACAGATAAGACTGAAGACATTCCAGTCTGCCACCCCACTTCTTCTCTTCCTTCATCGTGCAGCAGCACAACTGCTCAAGAGGCAGCACTCCATTGTGTCTTCCCCTTTTACTAGCTACACAGCTAAAAAAGGTGGATCTGAATTAACGCAACTCCGACTGTTCCAGCCACAGACAAAGACGCACGCGATAACCGGATAACGTCGGAGAAATTCCAACCAGGAGAAATCCCAACCGGGATAAGAAAGGCCAAAGGAGACGCCCTGGCCACCCAGGTCACGGACAAGCCAGCTGTAATCAACTCACCGCGGACTCAGTAAGACTGATCAAACATCCCAGGCATGGTTTAGGATTTTAGCCTGAATTATTTATCGGTAATTTGATTGTATCTCGACTTTGTGCTATAATACCTGTATAAACCTGTTCCACTGGTTAGCAAGCTAGCCGGGTGGCCTATCGTTTATGTGGTAGTACTCTAACTAACCAAAGTTGGCTTCAACAGTTTGCTCACCTATCCTAACACTGACTAACGTTCGTGTGGTATGATCTCATTTTAGCTTACTGTAGATGGTTAACAGTATTTCCTGACCGAAGTGCGTGAACTTATTTATAGTAACGTTAGATTTGAGAGCAATAACCACCATCGTGCTGCGACAGCCAGTTTACTCCACACTCTCTGAGCACATGTGGCACGCACACACACACACACACCTACACACGTATGCACACACACATGTGCATACCCACACAAATACTTCAATACGCACACAACACGATATGTCTATTTAGTAGAATGTGATATTCCTGTTTTTCCTTGTTTAATAAATCTATTTTTGTTAAACCTGGTGTCTGTTTTGATATCATATGAACACGAGGGCTGAGTCAACCTAATCATTAGAACGTAATACCTTCAACCCTTATGAGTTATTAGTTATTAGTGCTTTGATGGTAAATTGAAGTAGTAATTATAATCCATAATAATCAAAATGAGACTGATTTAATTTTAACCTAATTTAAAAATAATAAGGGTAAATCTCATTATTCCATAGTTATTGCCTATATTTTTGGCATCCCATGTAAGATTTTATATATATACAGAGGCATATTCCTTACATTTATTGGCGCCCCGTCCGAGGATATTCCCTACATAATTGGTGCCGCCTGAGGACTCTGATAATTCCGATAATAATATTACTAATCATCTTGCTCACTGCTTCCAGATTTGTACGTATTCTTTACATTAGTTGGTGCCCAGGTGAAGACTGGTAAGACGGACATGTTTTATTTGTCTATCACCACTATTGCTAAATGTATATGTAAACTGCTTGCATGAGTAATACTCCACATGTAAGAATATTACCTACAACATTTAGTGTCAAATTCTTGTTCTCCTTACAAGTTCCTACAATGTGCAAATAAGTCATTACAGAGGCTAATCACAACCCCTCACTACTAATTATTTTCTAATGGTTATACAGTCTGGAAACTAATAGTACTAACACAGATTCTCTGGTGAGCTTTTAACCCATTTACATTAAACCAGAAGGACTGCAAGATTACAAAATACACATTTTTAATACAATAGAAACAAGTAGGCAACAGGAGGCTTCGCACTGAGGTAGATATATTTTCAATATAAATATATAAAAAAGGTAGACTGACAGCCTTTAGCAATTGAACATGCGCAAATTGGGCACATTAAGGCCCTGACAGCCAGTGAACATGTGCATGTAAACATAGCACATTTCAGAACAAAAACAAAATTGTGCTATGAATAATTTGTACACAAATTAGTACTTCTCATAACCCCCCTGTTATGGCCTGCCTCAGGTGGTCTGCCATGGCTGCATGAATAGCCTTCTCGAATAGCCTTCTAAACCAATTTAATGAAGGGCTTTTACTGGATAAGCAATCACAAACTGCAGATAATGTAGCATGAGCAAACTTACCTTTCACAACACAGTAGGCCTTTGTGGCCTTGAAGGCATGCTTCCCCTTGGGACCGCTACCCTTCATGTTGAACCTTGTCATCATTTTGTTTGTGAATAATCAGCAAAACCATATAGCGGTGTCACTAGTTTCAAACTTCAGGAATGCTAGCCTGTCAAAATGACTTATGGTATAGACTACTGTAAAATGTCCATACTTGTCCAATAATTTATTCGTTGAGTCCTTCGCGTCCTTTCCTCCTATTTTGGAGAGGAGGACCTGTGAAAAGAAAGTTAAACAATATCATCCCCTGAGCTAACAATGCTACACATTCGCAAAGGCTACCATTGCTCATATGGATCTTCTTGGCTATCCTGGGAAATATCCTGGGGTGCGGCAGTGTTATTTTTTCCAGATGCAAATCTTCCCACCAACTGTAAACATCAAGCGTATTGTTGCCAATGAGGGAATTACAAAAAACTATATTTAAGTTTCCTATGTATTCTGTGTCAGGAGATATAGGTCCTGAAAGTGGCCATTACTGCTCTACAGTGATGCAATATGATGCGCTTTGTATCACTGTGGGGCAGGCACATTCAGGACTAATATCTCCTGCCACAGAATACCTAGGAAAGTTTGACATGTCATTCCCTCATCTGCAACAATGGACGTGATGTGTAAAGTCGGTGGACTGCCCCTTTAATAAATAAACCATGTACAATTTACCATCGACCCCTGGTGTTCTGGAGTCTGGAGTCTAGCCTCCAGCTCTTCAAACTCCTCCATTGTTTTGACTTGGTCAATGAAAGCTGGAGGGACCACTGGCTCAACCGCTCTTCCAAGCCTTCTCACCTCTGTGAGGTCCACAAGTTTCCCCAGGACCACCTTCTGGAATTCTAATGAAGTCCATATGTCAACACCTGTTTGTGTGTGTGTGTAATATAACGTATTGCGGTAAACATTACTCACATACATGCAGGAATAAAAGCCATTACTTACTTGCTTCACTCATTGGGAAGACCCTCTTGTCTGGCCTGGCTGAAAAAAAGGGATAGTGTGCATATGTGTATGTACTGTATATGTACAACAAATCATACATATGAGTGGCCAATGGCAAAGCACTCAACTTGGATGACAACCAATCAGCAGGGGAAACAGTGTAAATGGAAAACAGTCAGATTCTATCGTGTTCAGGAAATGCACAACGATTGAAATACATTGGCTGTAGTGTCTAATGTAAGCTTACCTGCTCTTGGGCTTTGTTTGCAGAGGTCTGCATGAGGACAACCTGTGACAATTAAGCATGGAGAAAGGAAAACACACATGCATCTCAATCTGACATGACTAGGGAAATGTGCAGTACATGATTGACAAATCACATATGTCGTTTATGTGGCAACATATAATGCAGAAGATATTAATTGAAAGGTCAAATGGAAAAATATACATCAGGAAATTTTACCATTTGAGGATCTCAGTCCTCCCTCTTCTGCTTTTTTAGGAGGAAAATTAAACAAAATTTGTTTGTTTCTATAGAAATGGTGGTATTATATGAGGGGCCGTTTAGGCCATAATTCATACTCTCTCTCACATACATATATACTCACTCTCATATACATATATACTCTCTCTCACATACATATATACTCTCTCTCACATACATATATACTCACTCTCATATACATATATACTCTCTCTCACATACATATATACTCTCTCTCACATACATATATACTCACTCTCACATACATATATACTCTCTCTCACATACATACATACTCTCACACATACATACATACTCTCTCACACATGCATATATACTCTCTCTCACATACATATATACTCTCTCTCACATACATACATACTCTCTCTCACATACATACATACTCTCTCTCACATACATATATACTCACTCTCATATACATATATACTCTCTCTCTCACATACATACATACTCTCTCACACATACATACATACTCTCTCACACATACATATATACTCTCTCTCACATACATACATACTCTCTCACACATACATACATACTCTCTTACACATACATATATACTCTCACACATACATATTCTCACTCTCACATACATATATTACCACTTCCACATAAAAATATTTATGTATGTATGAAATAAAAAGTATAGTGGAAACGGAAGGCACTTACATGAAAAGGAAGTCACTTACATGAAATGGAAAGATTGTGATTGGCTCAGAAGCTGGCTGGTACCATAGATATAAACAACTACTAGATTCATAATTCGCCCTGTTAAGTTACGTCTGCACTGCTACCATAATATGCCATACAGACTCTTGTCTAGTTCCCACGCACCATGGAGAGGGAAGACCAGAGACATGTATTACAACAGGAAATTGGAGTAGTGCATAATATACTATCGCTGCCTAAAACAGGCAGTGTATTGTCCTCGTCTCTTGAGGCCAGGTCAGTGCTGTATCATTCTGCGCTTTCTCACAGCGAGATGAGAGCGCTAGCATTAACGCTAGTGTAGCTACCTGAAGAATCCCCAGCAGGCCAGCTTGGACTTGCTCGGAGACAGTCTGCAGTCCTGCACGATATAACGCTCCACAACACTTTGGCAACTGACTCTCGATCGAGGAAAAGGTATCAACTAACGTTAGCTTGCTACCAAGTTTAATCACTGTGCAAACAGACAAATGAACCGTTATCATTTCGTAATCACGTAGTAATGCTAAAAGATAATCACACCACTTGCTAACGTTAGCTAACTAACCAACAAAAGCAAAACGGCCTTGGCTACTTAGATTTGCATTAAACAAGCTGACGTTAGAAAGTGATGTGATTATTTTTTTAGCATTAGCTCGGACGCTGGACAACAGCCTACCAGCCGTGGATATAAAAACGTAGATCTATGGCATCAGCCGCTGTGTAATGTTTCAGCGATACTAATATTGAAGAACTATGTAGGCTATGTAAAAAGAAACAATCATTCATTACTTTTTTTTAGTTGTGTGAAAGTGTCCACATTCTGGAATGAGTTAAATAGCCTGGCCACCGTCGGGCGGTCAAGATTCACGTAAACAAACGGTAGTGTATTGACGGATGCAGACTTCCTCCGATAAAATTGACTGTAACTCGCTTAATTCGCAACTAATTTGAAACATTTTATAAACATGATAAATGTCTGCATAACACGTTAACCTGAATTCCAAATTTCTCACAACATATACTTATTTGTAAAACGCCCTTTGAACTATTATGCTAAAGTTGTCAAAATGTTGTCAGAGCTAAGGATGATTGTATTGTTTAAAGCTGCTAGAAAGCAGTAGAGGGTGGTTCTTCATTATTAGCTTGGTAGCTCTGATTATTATAACTGTATTAGGCCAGCTGCAAATCTTGGATATAGTTTGAATCACAAATGGAGAGCGATTTTCCAGCTTGGAAGCAAAGTGGTGGAAGTCAGATCGCCCAGCTAACAAGGCGTCGTATGACGTGGGTATCGGCTGGAAGACGTGCAAAATATTACATTTCCACGAAGGTGTGCTCACCGCATATACATAATATGACAATGAGCATAGTAGATTCTAATGTAAAACCACAAGTGTGCTTAGAGTGTAATGCTGTGTAAAATGCAATAAACGATGTACAATTAATACAATTCTGAATGTCTTTATTTAGCAAAAAAGAAATTACTTGCATGAAATGTACAAATGGATAATTTTGTTTTGGGAAGTAGTACAATGAAGTTCACAGTGCAACTGGTAGTAGCCCAGATAGCAAGGAAACATTGAATCAATGTTGAATTGATTAAGAGCTGAAAACGCCCCAAAACAAATAAGTGCTTAAATAGGCACAACATAGAACATACGTGGTCAGTCTTTCTTTAAGGCTTCACTGTCGGTTACAGTTCTGTTCCACTGTTGTTTGCATTTGTGACAAAACCAGCGGCCATTTGCAGCAGGTGCATGAGTCCAACACAACCAAGGTGGTTACACTTTAACATAACATAACATAAGATATCACCTTAACATAACAGCTAACGTTAACGTTACCGTTAATGTTTATAGTTTGCTTCTGCAAAAATGGCAGATAATACCCACAACACAAGGCTGTTTATACGCAGATCGCGGCCGTGCAGATTTGCTTAGGGCAACTGAGGATCTGTTTGTAATACAATTATCTATGGTACCGGCCAGCTTCTGAGCCAATCACAATCTTTCCATTTCATGTAAGTGACTTCCTTTTCATGTAAGTGCCTTCCGTTTCCACTATACTTTTTATTTCATACATACATAAATATTTTTATGTGGAAGTGGTAATATATGTATGTTAGAGTGAGAATATGTGTGTGTGAGAGTATATATGTATGTGTAAGAGAGTATGTATGTATGTGTGAGAGAGTATGTATGTATGTGTGAGAGAGTATATATGTATGTGTGAGAGAGTATATATGTATGTAAGAGAGAGTATATATGTATGTGTGAGAGAGTATGTATGTATGTGAGAGAGAGTATATATGTATGTATGAGAGAGTATGTATGTATGTGTGAGAGAGTATGTATGTATGTGAGAGAGAGTATATATGTATGTGAGAGAGTATATATGTATGTGTGAGAGAGTATGTATGTATGTGTGAGAGAGTATATATGTATGTGAGAGAGAGTATATATGTATGTGAGAGAGTATATATGTATGTGAGAGAGAGTATATATGTATGTGAGAGAGAGTATGAATTATGGCCTAAACGGCCCCTCATAGTATTATGCATACAGTTTATATTGACAAAACATGATTACTCAGTTATTGGTCTGAGGGTACCTGTTCTCGCGCTCTGTCTTTCTGCGTTTTGGCAGACTTCTGTATAAGCAACATTGACAGTAAATCAGCATGGCTACAGTGAATGCAGAAAATAATTTAGTGAAATTAAAATATACAGGTGCAGCTCAAAAAATTAGAATATCGTGAAAATTTTCAATATTTTTTGTCACTCATTTCAGAAAGTGAAACTCATATATTACATAGATTCATTACACCTAGAGTGAAATATTTCAAGCCTTTATTTCTTGTAATTTTGATGATTATGGCTTACAGCTAATGAAACCCAAAATTCAGTGTCTCAGAAAATTAGAATATTTTGCTTTAACATATTTTTAAAGTATCATATTTAATATTTGGTCGCATATCCTTTGCATGCTGTTACTTCCTGAAGTCTGTGACCAATCAACATCAAAAGACTCTCGATATCTTATTTTCAGGTACTGTTACAAGCGATAATCTAACCTCTCTGCATTTGAACTGATCTCTATGGGAATTGGGGGGTGAGACTAGATTCAGCTGTAAATTACACTGGTATAGTATGGAACACATGGCTGGCTAAATGGCTGTAAGTCATCAAGGGTCTGAGCTATCGAACGAGCCCCAAACCATCACTCTGTTGCCAGATATGGAGTAGATGTGGATGGATCACTGCAAGGGTTATTTCTCCTGACTCATTTTCCTATAGAACTCTATGGGGAAAAAAGTCAGAAGAAACTACCCTTAAAGGGATCCATCCACATCTACTCCATATCTGGCAACAGAGTGATGGTTTGGGGCTCGTTCGATAGCTCAGACCCTTGATGACTTACAGCCATTTAGCCAGCCATGTGTTCCATACTATACCAGTGTATAGTATCGCTTGTAACAGTACCTGAAAATAAGATATTGAGAGTCTTTTGATGTTGATTTGTCACAGACTTCAGGAAGTAACAGCATGCAAAGGATATACGACCAAATATTAAATATGATACTTTAAAAATATGTTAAAGCAAAATATTCTAATTTTCTGAGACACTGAATTTTGGGTTTCATTAGCTGTAAGCCATAATCATCAAAATTACAAGAAATAAAGGCTTGAAATATTTCACTCTATGTGTAATGAATCTATATAATATATGAGTTTCACTTTCTGAAATGAGTGACAAAAAATATTGAACTTTTTCACGATATTCTAATTTTTTGAGCTGCACCTGTACATCAGGGAGGTAATTTGTTTAAAAGGGTTAATGGCCACAGTGGCAGGTACATTTAGACATTCACAAGTCAGGAAACATAATTTGTACAATATGATATGCAGAGGTGAAAATCCAGGGGACATAAAGTAAAAGTCCTCCCCAGTATTTTGCTCCAATCACCTGGATTTGCCAATTTACATAATTATTCAGCCAGGAGGTAGAACTAATTAGTGAAATTAGCTGGCTGAGTCTATGAGTGTAAGAAACACATGGTAGGACTTCCTCTGGATTTCCACCTCTGAAAGACAGTTACCTTTTTGATGGTCTATGTTGCTCATCTTGTGCTGCTACTGCTTCATAAGGAAAGGGTAACAAAATGTTAGCTTCAATAAAAATGGGGGTATTATGACTATAGTCTATTGACAAAACTGCCAAATCACATGTGCAAAAGTCTCCTACATTCCAGATCAGTGATATTTAACAGTCTTACAGCGTATGAGTCCTTCGGTCAGGATGGTCTCATCGAAGCGGGGCGCCTGTCTGCTCTTATGGGAGGCTTTCCCGGCATCTAATTAAGTTACTAATCACATCAAAATCAATAAATGATCATCAGTGGACAGTGAAAACAACAAATGTCTCACTGCTAGATGATCACAATAGAAGGCAAATAGTGGCATGGAGCAAAAGACATGTCAGTGACACAGATTTTTTTTTCTGAAACCCTGCTGTAAGTCTGATTGCGTATTCATACCTTTAGGTGAGTGGGGAATGCGGTGCCATGCCTCAATCAGAGATGCACGACCTTGAACAAGAAGGGCAATTCAGAATTCAGCATGACAGCAATAACCGTTGCCAATTGTTAGGCATTAAAGGCACATTTTGCCGTTGGCACACAATACAGACTTTCCAATGTGATAAAAAATAATGTGTTGCGGTTCATGCCATTGTGTTGTCATATCTTGCCGCCACACCTGGCTGAAGGATGGTCATCCAGCTTTACCAGTAACAAATTCATCATGGATAGGATAAGAAAAAAAGTCCAAAATGATCTAATGTTCATTGCAAACTCTAAGACATGTAACGAGTTGATATGTAGATGTAATGTAGACAAATCTGTGACAGTAAAACATTCTTAGTGGGGTGACTCAAGAGTTCTGACAATGAATCAGTATGGGCAACAGTGAATGTAAAGGTATTCCAAGATGAAACCATGTTTACAACATACATATATTATATTAACAATTGATATAAGACTTGTATATGACACAATGACAAATGGAAATTGTAATACATTGCTGGTTGTAATATTTTTAGTGGTGTAAGCATACTTCTGCTTGGTGTACCGCCACTTGTGTTGTTTTTTTCCCTTCATATTAAATCCAAGTTGGCGGAAGTCTGCATGCAGGAGAACAATGACAACAGGGAATCCAGTGAACAAACAAGTTTCAGATTTATATTCTGTTTGTCCTAAACATGAAATATGTATCATTACTCCAAGTATTTCAGTGATTGGGCTGAGGGAACCTGTAACTCTGTCTTTCTGTGTTTTTGCAGACCTCTGTATAAGCAACATTGACAGTAAATCAGCATGGCAACAGTGAAAGCATAAAACTATTTAGACCCAGTGAAATTAAAACATACATAAGGGAGGTCATTTGTGTTTAAAAGGGTGAATGGCCAGTGTCTGGTAAATTTACACATTCACAAATCAGGAAACATAACTTGTACAATATCATGACAATCAGTCGTTCCTGCAGGAGGAAGGGGCATACACTTAACCTCTTTCTGCAGAAGCAAAATTGGGCCAATTTTCAAATCTCCGTGTAATAACACATTACATTACATGATAGTCATTTAGCAGACGCTCTTATCCAGAGCGACGTACATAGTGCATTTCCGAACTAGGAACAAGTGCGTTAAAACAACCCTAAAAGGTAAATACGAATTAAAGTACCAGGCACAGTCAGTATGATTGGGTTTTTATTTATGTATTTTATTTTTTTCATTTTGGGGGGGTAACCACACAATATTGATGATAACAATATGTAACCAATATGTGCTGTACTTAATTGGCCCACTCCCCACTCAGTCAAACAGGTCCAGCGTTTCCTTGTGTTCGCTAATTTTTATAGATGTTTTATTCGCAATTTTAGTGTGCTCGCCGCACCCATTACAGCCCTGACAAAGAAAATGTTAGCAACTCAATTCTAGTGGAACCATAAGGCTGAGTCTGTTTTTGAAAAACTCAAGAAGAGGTTCAGTTCGGAGCCTATTCTGGTCATGCCCAATCTCTCCCTCCCTTTTGTGGTGGAAGTTGATGCGTCTGAGTTGGGTGTAGGTGCTATTTTATCTCAGCACTCATCCATTGACCGCAAAATGCACCCGTATGTGTATTTCTCTCGAGCCCTTACTTTGGCCGAGAGGAATTATGACGTAGGTTATCGGCAGCTATTAGCAGTCAAATTGGCCTTGGAAGAATGGCGTCATTGGCTGGAGGGAGCGGAACACCCCTTTACTGTATGGACCGACCACAGGAATTTGGAGTACATCCAACAGGCTACAACACGTAATTCTAGACAGGCGCGTTGGACATTGTTTTTTACTTGGTTTAACTTTCTTTTGACGTATTGCCCTGGTACGAAGAATGTTAAACCGGATGCGTTGTCATGTATCTTTGAATAGACTGACAGTCCCACTATTCCAGAGCACATTGTGCCGGTTTCCCAGATAGTCGCTCCTGTGCAACGGAACATTGAAGTGGCGGTTCAACAGGTGTTGCTACGTAATCTGGGCCTGGGTGGGGGTCCCGTCAATTGCCTTTTTGTACCTCCCACAGTGAGGCCTCGGGTACTTCAGTGGGGTCATTCGTCACAGTTTGCGGCGCATCCGGGTACCCACCGTACTAAGGAATTTATCTCTAGACGATTCTGGTGGCCTGGTATGGAGAAGGACGTGCGTGAATTTGTTGCTGCTTGTTCTGTTTGCGCTCGCAGCAAGGATTCTCGACTCCCACCCTCGGGCTTGTTACGCCCATTACCCGTGCCCAATCGACCTTGGAGCCATATCGCATTGGACTTGCCCGTTTCGCAAGGTAATACGGTTATTTTAGTAAGAGGTTTTCCAAGGCGAGTAGTGATTTGATTCGGTATCTGTCAAAATTTGATTGATGGGGTCAAAGGTCAATTTTATGAATATTAATGAGTTCATGAAAAATTATGATTATGCATAAATTATTTTTTTTTAATGATTTTTTTATTTTTATGATTATGATGATGCATCATCATTCGGGGCGGGGGTTTGTGGGTTTTTCGTTCCAAGGGTTTGTCGATGTCATTTTATTATGGATTGTTGTAAACGTTGTTGAATGGTTTTGTGACGAATTGTTTTTATGGACGGGGCATTGTGCTTAGGGGAGACATATTGGCAATGTAATGTGTGGTACATTTGTTTTATTTGAAAAACATCGTGAAAAAGTAATGGTGTATAAATGTATAGGTTATTATTTGTAGCAGTAGCAGTAGCAGCGGTAATTAAGTTTTATTTTAAAAAGCCGTCTGTGCTAGCGGCAGTAGCCGCTTGTTAAAAAAGCTTAGAATAATTCAAGCAGGCTGTTAAAACGTGAAAAATGACTATAACGAAAAAACATTAAACAGAAACATTGTAAAGACTTGTTAGATACCAAGACGCAAAAACACTGTTCCTATACCTCGATGGCATGCACTATTATGGCATCAAATCGTTGAAAGGTTTCTTAGGTAGTCAATATGTTTGCAACTTTTGCTACACGCCATACACATCGAAACATAACCACAAATGCAAACATAATTGTAACGTCTGTTTACACGCAGATTGTTTTAAGCATCGGTCGGCAACGATAAGGTGTGACGACTGTATGCGTATCTGTCGATCAAGCTTTTGCCATGCAGAACATAAAGTTTTGAAACAACAGAAGTCGAGCGGCAAGATGCTCAGCATCTGTGACACATACAAGTTCTGCGACAAATGTGCCCGGACATATGATGTCGGTATTCCGCCTAAACCACACACATGTGGTCTAAAGACATGCACAGCCTGCAAGGCTTTATTGACCCCGGGTGATGAACATGTGTGCTACATACAGCCTGTGAAAACTGAGCACCCAAGCGTACGTTATGTGTTTTATGATTTTGAGTGTCGGCAGGACCATGGTGAACACATTGCAAATTTCATATGTTGCATTGATTTTAATGGTAAGCGTTGGACGGCTGCTGGTGATGATTGTGTAAACGCTTTTTTAAAGCGATACCGAACACCAAAGTACAAGGGTTATACATTCATTGCACATAATTCGAAGGGTTATGACGGGTACCTGCTGATGCAGTATTTGGTTAAGCAGGGTGTGACACCAAGCATCATAGCACAAGGTAGCAAACTCCTGTGTGTTACAGACGATGCTTTTGGGCAGAGGTATGTTGATTCACTCTGTTTCCTGACTATGAAGCTTAGTGACATGCCCAACGCGCTAGGTTTTGACAATGTGAAAAAGGGGCATTTTCCCCATTTCTGGAATAAAATTGAGAACCAGAATTACATCGGCCCGTACCCGCCACCCTTGTACTATGGAGTTGACACAATGATGGAGAAGGATAGGGTTGCATTTAATGCCTGGTATGATAACGTGTCTGGGGGTGTGTTTGACTTTCGTAAAGAAATGTCAGAGTACTGCCAGAACGATGTTGTTATTTTGCGGGAGGCCTGTTTACGTTTTAGGACAGAGGTGCTTGGGAGCACGGGTTTAGACCCGTTCCAACGCATTACAATAGCCTCTGTGTGTATGAAGCAATTCTGCACAAACTTTTTACCCAAAAACACCATTGCAGTCACAGCGCCCGATAATTATGTCCGACAGCAGAAAGCCTTTTCCACCGCATCAATCCAATGGTTAGAATATGTGAGCCACAAGGAAAAGTTTTTCATTCAACATGCCTTGAACCATGGTGAGGTTAAGATGGGTAACTACCATCTAGACGGGTATTCAGAGTCGGACGGTGTACGTACGGCTTTTGAATACGCTGGCTGCCTATGGCATGCTTGCCCAAATTGTTTTCAGCCAAACACGATTAGCCCTATCACAAAAACAGATTTTGGCTCAATCTACCACAAATTTCAGGAAAAAATTGACGCTTTACGCCGCGTATACAACCTGAATGTTGTCGTGATGTGGGAGCATGAATGGGTAAGACTTAAACGTGAGAGCCCTGAGGTTCAGGAGTTCCTGAGACATCAGGACTATCCTGAGCGTATGGAGCCTCGGGCTGCTCTGTTTGGTGGTCGAACGAATGCTTTGCAACTTTACTACAAAGTTCAAGAAGGTGAGCAAATGCACTATTTTGATTTCACCAGTCTATACCCGTTTGTGAACAAAACTAAAGTTTACCCAACAAACCACCCCATCATCATCTTCCGTGACTTTGAACCGATCGAAAACTATTTCGGTCTGATCAAAGCCAGGGTCAACACACCAAGAAACCTTAAAATACCAGTGTTACCATACAGAGTCTCTGGTAAATTAATGTTTCCACTCTGCCGGACCTGTGCAGAATCCGAGCATCAAGGTTGCTGTCAGCATTCTGCGGATATGCGTTCTCTAACCGGTGTATGGTGTACCGTCGAATTGCTTAAAGCTATTGAAAAAGGTTACACCATTGACAAAATTTTTGAAATCTGGCACTTCCAAGATAGCTCCGAGTCTCTTTTCAGTGACTACATTAAGACGCACCTAAAGGGTAAACAAGAAGCGTCAGGATACCCCTCTTGGGTTTCTGATGATTCTGACAAGGCGGCATATGTGCAGAGTTACTGGGAGAAGGAGGGCGTCCGATTGGACCCAAACAATATAATTGTAAACAAAGCCAAAAGACAAATTTCTAAACTGTTTTTAAATAGTCTTTGGGGCAAATTTGGCCAGAGAAGCAATCAGTCAAACACAACCTTGATCCGTGATCCCGAGCAGTTTCTACAATTCATGTTTTCGGATGAGTATGACATCTCACACTTTTCATTTCTTACCGAGACAGTCGCCCTGGTCCAGTGGAGACTTGCAAAGGGTTTCCCAAAACCACCCAGATACAGCAATGTGTTCATCGCGGCCTTCACCACCGCTTATGCCCGGCTCGAGCTTTATGAGCTCATGGATAAAATGCCCGACAGAGTTCTGTACCACGACACAGATTCTGTAATCTTTGTGAGCCGGCCGGGTGACTGGATGCCTTCTCTCTGCGATTTTTTGGGTGAATTGACTAGCGAGCTAGACCCTGGTGACCACATTGTTGAATTTGTTTCAGGAGGACCCAAGACATACGGCTATAAAACACTGCTCGGTAAAACCTGCATGAAAGTGAAAGGTATAACCCTGCACAATACTAACACACAAGTTGTCAATCTTTCATCACTCACAGACTTGGTACAGCACTATGTACAGAATCCCGAGGCACCAGCTCGTGAAATTATGACCAGCACAAAGCAAATTGTTAGGGATAAGAGAGGTTTCTCTCTCAACACACGAACAGTTTCCAAAATATTCAGAGTTGTTTACAACAAAAGAGTACTGCTCCCGGATTTCAAAACCCTGCCATATGGATTCTAAACAAGTGCTTGGGTGTGAAGGATTTGACAATCGTCTTCAGCATCCTTTTTCATGCATAATCTCCGGCCCCTCAAGCAGTGGTAAAAGTGTTTTTGTGAAAACACTGCTCGATAATGCACAACATGTTTTGTCACAAGTACCTCAGAACATTGTATGGTTTTATTCCTGCTGGCAACCAATGTATGATGAGGTGCTTCATAAAATAAAGAATGTACAATTTGTAGAAGGGCTTCCTGAATCTTTGACCGATGAAGTTTTGCTACCTCTGCACAAAACCAATATGGTCATTGTTGATGATCTTATGCAAGCCGCCAGTCAGAGCTCTGAAATTGAGAGAGCTTTTACCAAGTATACACACCATAGAAACCTAAGCATCATATATCTTGTGCAGAATCTTTTCTTCCAGGGTCGAAACAGCCGCACAATAAATCTTAATGCAAACTATATTGTTCTGTTCAAAAATCCCAGAGATAAAATGCAAGTTAATGTTTTGGCCCGACAAATGTACCCCAGAAATTCAAAGTTTTTCCTAGAATGTTTTGATGATGCTACCAGAAAACCTTATGGATACCTGTTGGTGGATTTAAAAGCACAGACGCCTGAGGAATACCGCATCAGAACTGGTTTGTACGCTCCAGAGTGGCCGGTTGCTTACGTGCTAAAGAAAAAGTAATATGTCGACACGTATTAAACGGAACTGGAGTCTTCTAAAAGCTCTATTTGAAGGTGATGCCCGGCAAAGACGGGGTATATTACAGTCTGCTTCTGATGAACTCATAAACACAATTTGTGAACTAGCTCTCAATGTTTTGCGTGGTAATATTCCCCTAACGAACACACAATTGAAAAAAATAAGAAAACAAAAGGCTGGTATTAAACTGTTGGCTAACAAGAAAACATCAATTAAAAAAAAATTTAAAGTTATAAATCAAAGGGGTGGCTTCCTTCTGCCTCTACTGAGTGTTGCGATACCTTTTCTAACCAGTTTGATAGCTGGTCGCGGTGGCGGCTAAAAATATGGAGCATGCACAAAAGATGTTTCTGGTACCTCAAAGTCAGATGGACAAATTAAAGAATCTTACTTTTACACCGGAACCCATCCGACAAACTGTTGAAAATGATTTGGATCAAACCATACGTAACATCTTGTCGAGGAATGATGTTGTACCACACGAGAAGGCAAAACTGTATACGATTGCTCTGCAACGTTTTATGGCGCTGATTAAACAAGGTGCTGCGGAAACACAACAATTGACCCTATCCTTGCCAGTCGAGACTCACGATACTGTAAGACCTGAGACCTCCCGATTTGATGATGTCTTACAAAGTGTACCACCTAGAAGCCGGGAAAATGCCACGTACGTGTTGGATAAAATTTCAAAATCAGGAGATGTGGTAACGTGGAACGCTGATGGGGAGTTTGTGCTTAAAGGCAACGCCGTAAGTGGCTCACATATGTTGGATCTAATAAAGAACATAACAGCACCTCAAAAGATTTCTGAGAATAGAAGACCCAGGGGTTGGGGTGAATTTATAGAGGCTATGGCCCTGCTTAACATGCCTCTTTCTGTTATACCTAATCAAAATGTTCGCGACATGATAAATCGGCACAAAAAAAAAAAAACACCAAGTGCGGGGGTATTTACGCCAGAGCATGGTAATAGGCCGGTAGATCACTCAGCGTGGTTAGATTTCTGAAGCAGAATGTGTGTCTGTGTGTGTGTATTCCTAATGCTGAAAATGTCAAATGTCATGTTTAACGTGCTTTTATTTTACAATAAAATACATAAAGTAAAAACCAAACGAAACACGCTTGTTTATTTTTATTTTTTATTTTCAACAACCGTGACAGATATTAAACATTTCACCACAGCCAACCGTCTGTACACAGTTTAACATGTTTTTAAGGCATTTATTCAAATATATTTTGTCAACATATCTTGACACCATAGCATCGTTCTTTTTCAAATTATCAGAGTATAGGTCTATAATGTTGCTAAACGGAACCCCTTTGGCCCTGTTGTGTAGATAAAATATACAATGCTGGCCACACTTTGCGCTGAGCGGGTCTTGCATCTGTACTGTGTTGTAGGTAATCCTTGTGCAGTTCTTTTGCAGAAAAGTGTTGATGCTATCCGGGAAGTAAATGTAGTCAGGTGGGTTGCCGTAGGAGTCGAAAAATTCGCCCGTCTTATCCGCACACACATACAAAGCCAACCAGTGTTCCCCAGGCTTATTTCGAGGGTGTGTATTCACAATGTACATGGAGGGTAGATTATCTAGTTTATCCGCCGGTAGCTCATCGCAGGCCACCGTTCCATAAAAGTAATTTGTGGTGTAAGGGTTGTTGCACAAAATAGCATCTAGTTCTCGGGTGTTCATGTTTAATAATAATCATACAAAACGTTCCTCCTCTGGTTCACTTCAATAATATTGTCGAAGCATGCGTAAACAATTAAATTAACGGTTCTGGGTAGCGGGACTCTGAATCTCATCTCCAGACGAATATTGCCCGTTTTGATCAGGGACAAATGTTGGCTGCATCCTTCATCGGGGGTCAGATTGAATGCATAAAGTGTGTAGCCTTTTATGTATTCTTGACGATCTATACACAATGGTGAATCTTTCAGATGTCGCCCCGTTGCAAGTGCTAAACCATAAAATTCACGAACCGCCGAGCCGGTTGTGTAATCTGGGGTAAAAGCTTTTGCCGGAATCTGAAGACCATCCATATTGAGTGATATATGTTCGGCGTCATAATGTTTGAAATTGAAAGGGTTCTTGTTGTAAACTCCTGTAAAAGCGTCGTTATCTACTAAACCTATGATGACCGATTTCGGTAATTGCCCCAAAAACAAATTTTCTTGATTGCAAACTCTAAGACCAGCCGCCATGCTGAAAGTTTTAAGGCTAACACGGTCAATAGGATATTTAACATTCGCTGTTAGTAGTGCCTGTGCATGGCCTAGTTTAACAGGTGGTGATACCCCGATTTTTTTAACAAACATTGTTGCCGAGACTATTTTAAGCTTGTACGGGTGTTGTTGTGCATCAGCGGTCATTAGACAGAAAGCATCCTTACAACGCACCATCTTGATTTTAATATCGACACCGTTTATAAGTAGTCTCTCCTGAAAAAACATGTCTGCATGGATGGGTCCGAGCAATTCAAAAGTGTTGCTCCCCGCGGTATATATGGCTCTGCTTTTCAAACCGTTGTTGTCCCCCGCCGGGTCTGTTTCGTCCATATGGCCACCGGTATCCTTATAGAATAAGCCACTCGTAAATTGATTAGCCAATGTGGCTTCAGAATAATTAAGTAGACATTCCATAATTGCTCTGTAGGGGTATGTGTTGCTAGACTGGCTCACCAGCCTGTCACCCAACGAAACATCCACCTGTGAAAAAATGGTCGCTATGGGGTAATTAATAATCCCAACCGTGTCTGCGTTGGTGATATTGGTACCATCTGCACGGGTTATCTTACACTGTAGGTATAATAGAGTGTTGTTTAAGTCAAGGTAATCTTCACCATTGCCGGCTATATAGAACTCTAGGGGGCCCGTGTCCGAAAGGGCTGACAGGGGGGATACTTCAACATAGATGTTCTTATCAATGCTTGTTTGCGTATACGGTACTGCGAAAAGGTCCAGTTCTGACTTCATACATTCCTCTGACATGTTGTGTATGAAGGCCATTTTTAAAAAATGTATCTACTTTTTCTCTTAACCTTCTTGGTGCGCTTTTTCACCCTCCGCGTGCTTTTCGTCACTGTGGCTCGACTGCTCACTGTGCGACGCTTTTTAGCTTTAGAACTGCTCGTGACACGCCCCCCTGGGGGCCTCTTACGTGCCCGTCTTGTCATAACCATAAGCCCCGAACCGTCCTGGTCACCGGTGTTCAAACGACTCATCACAGCTTTGTTCACCACATCTTTGGCTATGTTCTTGGCTGCTGCTTTCAAATGTGGCTTGGCTATGTTGAAACCTTTCTTTAGTAGGGGCAAGGCCATTCGGAATAAACCGCGAAATAGTCCTCCAAGTCCACTACCATACATAACACTAGCACCCTTATACCCCGGCAGTCCATTACCAGCCTGTTCCGTATAATAGGCTATATACCTATTTGGGTCTACGTAGAGGGGTGTCCTAGCCATTTTTATTCGTGATACCGATATTTCACAGGCCTAAAGTGTAGTTTTATGTTGGCTTTGCCGTAAGTAAAGGCTATGTTCTCGTTCTGATCTGATTTCAGCTCAATTGTTATATCGTCAATGTGCTTCTTGCTGACATGTACGTAGTGCGGCTTCTCGTAAGATATTGTGATTACATCGTTGCTAGATCCTGTTATATGTACACATCGTAGCAGTGGCACAAAACTATCACCGACTCTCTGGTAGTCAATAATGTCTGTGTATACATACATTGTGTAGAACCCCGCCCGAATATCCGCGGGGTGGGGGGCCACAGGCTTTGCAACCGATAATGCAACATCTGGCTCCAACCCCAGCATTCTGGCGAGCTTTCCGTTAGCCGATAGGGCTAGATTTTCGTCTGCGCTAATATGAACTCTGTTTTTCATTACGGCGTAGCCCAACTCAATAGCCCATTTTTTCATCTTTAAACTTCTGTTAATCTCATCCACAAGCGCTTTCAGGCTCTTGTAATAACCCCAGCTTGTTGTGACAACATAGTCTGTGGCTTTTTTCGCGTCGCTCACGATAAAATAGTTTTCATCAGTATTTAGCATGCACCAAGTATAGGGGTATTGAATCTCCGCCAAAGCAACCTCCCATTGTCCTCGTAATTCGAGGGCTCGTGCAAACTTTGTTGTGTAGCTTGAAATTTTATTCCCCGGATAAATATCTAGACACGCATTGCTCGGGAGAGTGACATAAAAACCGTCGTCTTCCATGGTGTCCCCTGATGATTTGGTCGGGTCTGTAAACTTTTCAACTCTTTTAGAGATCGACAACACGACTTTCGGGTATCCAGCTGTTAAATTTTTCGGGCCACCCCACCCATTTTACTAAAACAAACTTGCGTCTATTGTGTGTTTTCTCAGCAACAATTTTTTCGACCTTATAAGTTTTGTCTTTCCCAACTATAACTTTTTGTAATTCAGCCTCATAAAACACCCCGTCAATGTTCGTACCATCATAATCCTTCAATCTGTATACAGGCGGTCTTCTGTGAACCCTATCAACAACCGTGAAATATTCATCTGTATATGTTTGTTCATATCCTTTTGCAAACTTCCCACGTACTTTGGAGACCCTGACTGTGTCACCCTCCTCAAACTTAAACTTTGGCTTTTTAGATTTTTTTGGAAAGAGACCATACATGTTTTTTAAAACTTTAAAAACATTATCTTTGTTTACTTCAAGGGGTTTCATTTTAATAGCGCGGTGATAGCTATTATTGTACCCCAGCACCAAGGCCTGCACAACATCTATATAGCGTCTTGTATTGTGGGCTGTAAAATAACGCCACATTCTCGTTTTCAACGTTCTATTGAAACGTTCAACCACAGATGCTTTAACATCTTCGTTATCGGTGGCAAAGTGTATTATTTTGTTGCGTTTCATCAGACTTTGGAACATTTTATTGAAAAACTCTTTACCTTTATCTGTTTGTATTTTTTTAGGTTTTCGACCTTTTGCGAGAATGCTTTGAAAAGCCCTGTGCACTTCGACAGCTGTCTTGTTTTTAAGAACACACACCCATGCATGTTTTGACAATATATCTATACATGTTAGCATAAACTTCATATTATCATTATGTTCAGAGACATTTGACATGTCAACTAAATCGACCTGCCATTGTGAATCAAGGTTACTCACAAAAACCCTGTTTCTCTTGAAATTGACTCTGATGGGTTTGTGTAATGTGTACGCATCTTCACCAGATAACCACGCAGCAACTTTCTTGTCTGAGACTCTCAAATCTTTTGTATCACAAACACCCCGCTGTAGGCGCCTTTTGCCGCCGTAAGACCCAGGGTTTTCTGGAGAATAATACACATCTTTCAGGGGCTTATCAACATCCATCCTTACGGTTATAGAAGTAATGAAACACAATATTAAAAAAACACAGTATTTATTATTTCTTTTTTATAAAAAACATAGATTTCATTTTACATTACAAGTGTGTATGTGGCAATGTTTCGCCTTCAGAACATATGGTCCACAGGTCTTCCTTCATGGCGCCCTCGATTTCCCTGAAGTCTGTATCGACCGCCCAAAAGGCCTTCTCGCTGGCCTGGTCAAGTTCCGTTTGTAGGATTTCACGCAGTTTGTCACGAATGTTTGTTTCCTCGCGAATTTCTGCAATAATCGTATCAACAGAACCCAGGATCCTCATAGGCTCGGGTTTAGCCACAAACAGCTCCATGGCTTTGACAAGCAGAGGACTTAACCATGGTTTCTTCACTCTTGCAACGAAATTGTCAAAGTGATATGTGAAATAGTGTGCGTCCGTCTCGTTTAAACAACTGTGTCTAAGCTGACTTGGATGGTCAACTTCACAACCCAGACATTGACTCTTCAGGTGTTGTTCAATAGAGCAGTCCAGAAGTCTCGCGATGATGATTTTCAAAAGTTTAATCATCGGCGTTGTTAGACAACCGTCTGTTTCACAGCCTTGTCTTTCGAACGAACCAGCGTATAAAACATTGTCCACCGCGTTCAGCTCGTCAGCGAGCCATGGCCCTGTAGCCGGAACGTCATTGTGTCCTGGGTAATCCGTCTCCCAAGATTCTGAACACTCTGCCGCCTGTAGGGGCGCGTACATTTTGTCAAAGTTCTGAGACATGTTGGTCAAGAGGTTTGTACCGGGTTATGTTATCAGGTTTGTACCGCTTGTCTTTTAAAGACCAACTCAAACTTATAACCACGCCTTGAAAACCCCTAGAGTTCTGAAAGGGCGTTTTGATTGGGGTTTTCGTGTTTGTGGGGCGTGCTTTGAATTTAACATGCTTGAATGGTTGATATAACAATGCTGACACAGGTCTTTAAATAGTATGTAAAAGAAATACTTTTTTATTTTAAAGTTCACAAAACAATAAAAAATAACAGCGCCGCCATATGTACACAGAGATAATGGCGATATACATGCCCACACAAACCAAACTAGAACACTTTTTTAAAAACACCAAATTTATGTTATACATGTTTGTAAAGCTAATTATACAAAGTTTGTCTAATGATCTTCATCAGAGACACACGGCGTTGCTGGTGCTGTGTTTTCCAAATCATCATCCGACATGTTGGCCGCTGCGTCAAATCTTGCCCGCAGGTTAGTTTTCACAAAACCCATTGAACGCATTAGCCGATAGTCCTCAATCCTTGTATTGGCTTGTTCGATACAAAGTTCCAACAACGGCAGGTCATCAAAATGAAAACAAATTTGTACATCCGTGATTGTTGCTGATGCGAAATGCTCGCTAATAAATAGTCGATCAGCTTTTCTGCGTCTTCTAACACACACCACAGAGCAGACGGGTTCTCGCCAAGTCACAAAGTTTCTTTCGCGGTGTATATTGTTGACAACATCGCGGTAACAGTTTTGGAATAGGCCCCATTCCTTAGGCTTGAAAGTCACACAGTCTGTGTTCTCACCAAACAACTCGCCGGCACACATGTTGAAAAGTGTGATTCTTGGCACGCCAGCATCTGTGTGAAGTTGATATCCACATTGGATATTGTCGCGACCAGTACAGGGCCAATCCCGGTACACAAGGTCTACACGTAGCCGTGATATCGCCGCAAAGGGCTTTCTTGGTGTTTGCAAAACCGTGCTGTCAGCCATCATAGCGTCTGGAGATTCGGGTGTCATAAGTTGTGCGTTCGCCATTTTCTGTTTGCTTTGACAAGTGCTTCGATACCAGCTTCTGCTAAATATCTGTGCCGAAAAGCCTGTCTTTTATACATGTCTTTTCGACTGCAACGCCTGTGGGCTACACCCACAACCACCACATGGTTAATACCCCCCCCACGTGACGGGAAGCTTGGGTGTCGTATTCATGCTTGAAACATGTCCGGACAAATTTAGTCATACCCGCTGGCCGCGAGCTGTCAACACGCTGGTTGTATATGCTCCGCAACGATTTGAAACCTTCAGAGTTATTTTTTTTCGTTTTTCGTTTTAATTCTTTAAAACGTAACATATTCTTTTATTTAAATTATTTTCTTCATAGTCTTTCGTGCAAACCGTTCTAGGCTTTTAAACGCGCTATCTCGCCTTTTGAACCTATCTTTTGTCTATTTTATACAATATCGTGATTTCACGGACCCCAAGATTTCTTACAAGTTTTTGCCTACAGTGTCTCTGGTCGCTGGCTATGCTTTGCGAACGCCTTTCAGCGCAAGTGTTTTAGCTCCGTATTGAGCTCGCCTTTTTTGGCTCTACGTTTCTTGGTATCTAACAAGTCTTTACAATGTTTCTGTTTAATGTTTTTTCGTTATAGTCATTTTTCACGTTTTAACAGCCTGCTTGAATTATTCTAAGCTTTTTTAACAAGCGGCTACTGCCGCTAGCACAGACGGCTTTTTAAAATAAAACTTAATTACCGCTGCTACTGCTACTGCTACAAATAATAACCTATACATTTATACACCATTACTTTTTCACGATGTTTTTCAAATAAAACAAATGTACCACACATTACATTGCCAATATGTCTCCCCTAAGCACAATGCCCCGTCCATAAAAACAATTCGTCACAAAACCATTCAACAACGTTTACAACAATCCATAATAAAATGACATCGACAAACCCTTGGAACGAAAAACCCACAAACCCCCGCCCCGAATGATGATGCATCATCATAATCATAAAAATAAAAAAATCATTAAAAAAAAATAATTTATGCATAATCATAATTTTTCATGAACTCATTAATATTCATAAAATTGACCTTTGACCCCATCAATCAAATTTTGACAGATACCGAATCAAATCACTACTAAGGCGGCCCATTTTCTCGCTCTGGCCAAATTAACATCGGTGCTGAAGACCTCTCAGTTGATGATCAGCCACGTGTTTCACGTACACGGATTACCGCAGAATATAGTGTCGGACCATGGTCCCCAATTTCTTGCCAGGTTCTGCCGTTCTTTTTGTGCCCAGTTGGGTTTCCATTCGCAAACTAACGGGCAGACGGAGCGAACTAAACAGACTATGGAAAACATGCCTTCCAGTGATCCACTTCATGCAAAGAGCGGGGCTGCCTGGTAAACTCGCTTAGCATTGCACCGCGCAGATCTCCTCCCTCAGTAATGCTGCCAGTTTGCAATCAGCAGGCCCACGCAACAGAAACAGCATCTGTTTCACCACCCCAAGACAAATGAGGTGCATGTAGTCTAAGGCAAATTGCCGGACACACAGTCCACCAGCACTGCAGAAAGGGCAATTTTTTTTCTGTATAACGGACCTGCTCAAACTCTACGTCTGACCTGGACTCAAAAATGTAATTTGAGTGGTAGGTGACCCTGCGCTGGACACTGATGGCTGGTGTCACACACCTTTCACACCCATCGTTGACATTGTGGCTGATAATGCACTTCAGAAAAGCTCTGGCAGGGGCATCACAGACAAAGGCCTTGGTGAAGTACGCCATTTTTGTCTGCATCAGAAAGTTCTGCGACTAAGTCCTGCAAATAGTCCTCGAGTTGCCTGGGCTTCTCTGTACCACAAAACAACAAGGCAACCAAAAACGGATGATTGAAACTAATTGAATGTTACCATTATGGGCTAAAATTGTAGTTTGGAGGATTTGAAGAGGGGGACACCATCAGCATTTAACAGGAGCTCAACATGTCCTGTGAAGTCCGGGCACTGCGAAAGATGATGCAGGATGCCAATCTCTAGGCCAGGGGTCGGCAACAGGCGTCCCGCGGGCCATTGTTGGCCCGCCAGCAATAATATTTGGCCCGCCAGATAATTTTGAGATTAAAAAAATAAAAATAAAAAACTTACATTTTTTATTTTTTTATTTTTTTTTACAATATCGAACCGACAGTCCCACGTATAGGCTATAATGTCCGAATAGAGAATCTATCCACACCTGAAGAATGCTTATTGTATGTACTTTTATCCATGTTGAGAGTGAATGACACGCACAGACAATCAGGCAGCGGGCTGCACTGACGCTGAACCCCTAGTAGTGAATCAAAATAAGTAGGTGGATAGCCAACATGCGGTGTGTGGTTTGAAAAAAATAACACCAGCTCAGTAAATCATTCAAACTTAATGTTTACTTATATGTGACTGCACCACACATGTAAACAGTAACAAAGCAAATTCAGTTTAATTTTATGAAAAACATCAAAAACAACAAAATCGGCGCAAAAAAAAGCTTGATCCGCTTGATCATGGAGTGCGAGGGGTGGTGGTGCATAGGCCTATGCTCCTGAAACGACAGAGCAAACACGCTACATTAGGGATAATAATTAAATGAGCCATTCATTAAAAATATAAAAAATGCAATAACGACAGGCTTAGTACTCACTTAATGTGAAAACTGGCATCTCCCATCGGTCACTATTCGTTGGATATCTGGTGATATGGACGTCACTTTAATCCGCAGGCAGTTTTCAAGGTTTTTATGCGTCAATCGATTCCTCTCGTGCGTCTTTGTGACACTGATATTTAATTGATACAACTGCTGTCCGCTGTCGGGCGTTTTGCACGTAAAGTTTTTCACTATCTGATTACACCTGTGTAAACTGTGAAGTGACAATAAAAGAACTTGAACTTGAACTTGCTTTGGTACTCATATCGGACTTTTCTTTTGAAACACGGAACTACGTTTCAACGTTGTTGAGAATCACAACACAAACTCGCTAGTCAAGCCAAAATACTGCAGTGCAATGGATTCGTTGAGTAATCCCCACTGCTACCTAGTTAAGAAATGTATTCACATTTTTCGAAAGAAAAGTCAGATCATTACACCAGATCCCGATATGAGGACCAAAGCATTAGAATGTGTCACATTTTTTAACGATCAATTACTTAAATTAGCCTTTTATTATGTTCTAGCCCGCCACCTAGTGGCTCAGAAAAAGATTGGCCCGAGGCCAAATCTACTTGCCGACCCCTGCTCTAGGCTGTAATACATATAGGTGCAGCTCAAAAAATTTTAATATCGTGAAAAAGTTCAATATTTTATGTCATATATTATATAGATTCATTACACATAAAATACAAGTGAAATATTTCAAGCCTTTATTTCTTGTAATTTTGATGATTATGGCTTACAGCTAATGAAAACCCAAATTCAGTGTCTCAGAAAATTAGAATATTGTGAAAAAGTTCAATATTGGAAACTCATAGTGTCACACTCTAATCAGCTAATTAACTCAAAACACCTGCAAAGGTTTCCTGAGCCTTTAAATGGTCTCTCAGTCTGGTTCAGTCTTGACAGATGTCCAGAAGACAGTCATTGACACCCTCCACAAGGAGGGTAAGCCACAAAAGGTCATTGCTAAAGAAGCTGGTTGTTCACAGAGTGCTGTATCCAAGCATATTCATAGAAAGTTGAGTGGAAGAAAAAAGTGTGGTAGGAAAAGGTGCACAAGCAACAGGGATAACCGCAGCCTTGAGAGGATTGTCAAGCAAAATCCATTCAAGAATTTGGGGGAGCTTCACAAGGAGTGGACTGAGGCTGGAGTCAGTGCATCAAGAGCCACCACGCACGAATCCAGGACATGGGCTACAAATGTCGCATTCCTCGTGTCAAGCTACTCCTGAACCAGAGACAACGTCAGAAGCGTCTTACCTCCGCTAAGGAGAAAAAAAACTTGACTGTTGCTCAGTGGTCCAAAGTCCTCTTTTCAGATGAAAGTAAATTTTGCATTTCATTTGGAAATCAAGGTCCCAGAGTCTGGAGGAAGAGTGGAGAGGCACCGAATCCACGTTGCTTGAAGTCCAGTGTGAAGTTTCCACAGTCAGTGATGATTTGGGGTGCCATGTCATCTGCTGGTGTTGGTCCACTGTGTTTTCTGAAGTCCACAGTCAATGCAGCCATCAACCAGGACATTTTAGAGCACTTCATGCTTCCTTCTGCTGACAAGCTTTATGGAGATGCTGATTTCATTTTCCAGCAGGACTTGGCACCTGCCCACACTGCCAAAAGTACCAAAAGCTGGTTCAATGACCATGGTATTACTGTGCTTGATTGGCCAGCAAACTCGCCTGACCTGAACCCCATAGATAATCTATGGGGTATTGTCAAGAGGAAGATGAGACACCAGACCCAACAATGCAGACGACCTGAAGGCCGCTATCAAAGCAACCTGGGCTTCCATTACACCTCAGCAGTGCCACAGGCTGATCGCCTCCATGCCACGCCGCATTGATGCAGTAATTCATGCAAAAGGAGCCCCAACCAAGTATTGAGTGCATAGAAATGAACATACTTTTCAGAAGGCTGACATTTCTGTTTAAAATATCCTTTTTTATTGATCTTATGTAATATTCTAATTTTCTGAGACACTGAATTTGGGTTTTCATTCGCTGTAAGCCATAATCATCAAAATTACAAGAAATAAAGGCTTGAAATATTTCACTCTGTGTAATGAATCTATATAATATATGAATCTATATAATATATTCTCCATTGGAAGACGCCACTGCACGTGGCGTAGAAAGTAGTGTCCAAACGTCTCTGGGGAGCCGATTCCCATGTTTTCGAAGAACTCAGAGAAGTAAATTTACACTCCTATGTGTTTGATTTGTGCCAGTGGCCCAATTAGCCAAGACTCTAGCTAAATTGTGAACTTAATCCTCCGAATCAGAGTCAGCAACAAGCTTGGGTTCTGAGTCACTGGGTTCTGGATATACAACATACCCATAATCAGACTCTTCCCTTTCATCTTCTGATTCCCCCTGTGTGCGGAAGCAGTAGAATCCTCCACTGTAGACCCTTCTTGTGCAAAAGTGCCAGACCCCCCGTGTGTGGAAGACCTCTCACTCGCAAAACTATCTGACACCTCCACTTCAGAAAAGTCCTCCTGTACAATGCATCCACTTTTGCCCTCCTTTCCCTCCATTGGCGCAAGTAATTTGAATCCATAGCCGAACCGTCGAATTACTGTAATATAAAATTAAAATGGATAGTTAGATGCTGCTTGAAGAGACTGTGATTTAGTTTACCAAAAGTAAAATATGAATTAAACCCAATATATTTATGTTAGCTAAGTCAAGACAACATGAAGCATATGAACGCTAGCTAGCATATCGTAACATTACTAATGTTAATTAACAACACTTGCGGCTACTAATTGAAGTTACCTATCTTCGAGGTATGGATAAAACTTATACGCACATAGCCGTACTTGACACATGCACGTTTCTTCCAAACAAAGATGCTAACGTGCTAACAGCTCTGGCTGTGTATATCTAACGTTATAGCAGTGGCGGCCTTTGCTGTTTGATTCGTTTCACCTGAAACGGGCCTCGCAAATGAAAGGGGCCTCGCTTCAATCATAAATTGAAAAAAAAAATGTAATCATAAAAAATCCCCACTGTAGAAAATTCCCCAACGTGTAACACCCTCAGTTTAGTTATAGTTTGCTTGGTAAATGCTATCAGTCATATTATCAGAGAATATATTGTAATTGTGTAGTATAATAATTGGAATAATGGGAGGGGTCAGGACAATTCTACTACACGTAATTCAAACTTTCTTCCAAATAGACACTACATTCCAGAGTCTGATATAACTTAATTTATTGCAAAAAGATTTGCATGAATATACATACCCAGGCTGATCGGCTAAGCATACATATGTTAAAAACACGCTCAATCACACGGTCCAGTCTAAGTCCGTCAATTTTATGCTCACCCACGAGACGTAAAAACAGGTCCGTGAATGACAGAAGCAAAACATAACAGCCGCACCATGAAGTTCAGCCGGAAAGTCTGCACACCCCTTTCACTTTCTCCACGTTTTATTACATTACAGACTTACACTACAATAAATTGAGTAAATGTTTTGCCTCAATGATCTACACACAATAGCCAATAATGACGAAGTGAAAACAGGTTTTTAGAAAATATGCTATTTTATTTTACTGACATAAATAGGTTATTTAGGGGTTACATATCTGTACACACCCTTAGCCTAATACTTGGTTGCTGCACCTTTGGCAGCGATTACAGCTTCAAGGCGTCTTGAGAAAGAAGCTACGAGCTTGGCACACTTGTTTCTGGACATTTCTGCCCATTCCTCTTGGCATATCCTTGCAAGCTCCGTCAGGTTGGATGGGGAGCGTTGGTGCACAGCCATTTTCAGCTCTTTCCACAGATGTTCAATTGGATTCAGGTCTGGGCTCTGGCTGGGCCACTCAAGGACATGCACAGACTTTCTCCGAAGCCACTCCTTTGTTCTCTTGGCAGTGTGCTTCGGGTCGTCATGTTGGAAGGTAAACCTTCGCCCCAGTCTGAGGTCCAGAGCGCTCTGGAGCAGGTTTTCTTCAAGGATCTCAGTGTACATAGCTGCATTCATCTTTCCCTCTATCAGGACTAGTCGCCCCGTTCCTGCTGCTGAAAAACATTACCACATCATGATGCTGCCACCACCATGCTTTTCTGTAGGGATGGTATTAGTCAGGTGATGAGCGGTGCCTGGTTTCCTCTAGACGTGACACTTGGTATTCAGGCCAAAAAGTTCAATTTTGGTTTCATCAGACCAGGGAATCTTGATGATCTTCATGGTTTGAGAGTCCTCTAGGTGCCCTTTTGGCAAACTGCAAGCGGGCTGTGATGTGCCTTTTACTAAGGAGGGGCTTCCATCTGGCCGATCTTCTGAAAGGTTCTCCCATCTCCACAAGGATACGCTGGAGCTCTGTCAGAGTGACCCTCAGGTTCCTGCTCCCCTCCCTGGCCAAGGCCCAGGCCCGTCTTCCCCGATTGCTCAGTTTGGCCAGGCGGCCAGGTCTTGGAAGATTCTTGGTGGTTCCAAACCTCTTCCATTTACGAATGATGGTGGCCACTGTGCTCTTAAAGCTGCAGAGATTTTTCCGTACCCTTCTCCAGATCTATGCCTGGACACAATCCTGTTTCTGAGGTCTGCAGATAATTCCTTTGACCCCATGGCTTGGAGTTTGATCTGACATGCACTGTCAACTGTGAGACCTTATATAGGCAGGTGTTGGCAATCCCCAATCATTTATCACAGGTGGACTCCAATTAAGTTGTAGAAACATCTCAAGCAGTGGAATCAGTGGAAACAAAATGCACCTCAGCTCACTTTTGGGTGTCATATCAAAGGGTGTGCGCACTTGTGTACATATGATATTTTACATTTAGATTTTTAATAAATTAGCACAAATGTTTTCACTTTGTCATTATGGGCTATTTTGTGTAGAATTTTGAGACAAAAAATGAACTCAATCTATTGTAGAATATGTCTGTAACATAATAAAACATGGAGAAGGTGAAAGGGGTGTGCAGACTTTCCGGCTTGACTGTATATCCCAATTATTATTATGTTTTATAGGAAAGGTGGTAACACTTTACATTAAATTGCACCTATACATAGTTAAATCTAACTCATTTGGTAACAAGAGGTTATTACTGCGTAACTCCAATGTAGGTAACATGGAAAAACAGTTAGCGGTATTCTTAATTACACATGTGAATATTTAGAAATATTTTATTTACACTCATAGGCTACATCTTTATGATACACAACAAATAAACCTTGCCTGTTAATTTCACAACCTGTCTTCGGGTGGTTCTTTGCCTCAATGTTGTGTGGTTAAAACCGTGTAATCCACACCTTGTGAATTATTGCTTAGGCTACAAATCGGAACAAACATTTTTGTAGTGTGTAGAAACGGTACATTTCATGCATGTTTTTGTCTGACTGTGGCAAGATGGTTGTTAACGGGATTTGTATGCACAAACGGCGACTTTAAAGTTGTTTACAATTTCTGAGAAATATGAATAGGCTACTATAATTGAGACATTGACGACTAGGCTAGCACCGTAGATAGGGCTAATAGCCTGCGTGTTTGTGGCGAAAAAGCACATTGCGCTTGATGCAGCATTTGTTGTAGTTAGTACAACTATTATTAGTTTTGAAAGGTTGTAAATCAAAATAAGAAACCGTGATATTAAAGTGAGTAGGATCATTTCAGTTGCAAACGTTGTTTGTTGTGTTATTTAAAACATGGTTCGGCAGGTGGTCGTTGGGGGGGGGGCTCCAAATGGCAAAGGCCACCACTGCGTTATAGCCTACGTTTTTGTGTAGCATTGAGTAGAAACAAATGTGAAGTGCTCATTTAATTGATTTTAATAAAAATCTAGTGGCGATACTCAACAATAAGCACTCGGCGATAGGTATTTCTTTTTGTAATGTTTTGTCGTCTGGCTTCTGCAGGCAGACTCGAGCACACTTCTCCTTCTTCTTCAGGTTTTCTATGGCTGGGTACTACAAACTCTCAGGTGCATACCGCCACCTACTGGTACGTGGTGTGGAAAAGCGATAGCAGTGATTCATACCCAGTTGAGCACACTGTTGCGTGGTAGCCGTTTGCCCACGCGCATGCGCGCTGTATAAAGGTGGCTGCAACATAATTATTCTGTTGTAGACACCAGGCTGAATCCCAAGTAGAATCCCATATCTTCTTGAAGTCCAGCTCGTGGTAACAAACAGTGGACATTTTATGAAATTATATAAGTTTAAAATTATACGTGTCTAAATTATGTCTACATGTAGACCGGATTTGAATCACATATGAAAATGGTTAAATAAATTTGTTATAGCACAATATATACAGTGCCCTCCACTATTATTGGTACTCCTGGTAAAGATGAGTTATTAAAAAAAAAAGGGTTCTAAAAAATTCACCATTTGGTGAATTCGCTTAATCTCACACTGAAAAAATTAGAAAATTTATGGATGAAAGTAGAAATGGATGGATCACTTTAAGGGTGGTTTGTTTTCCTATTGAACTCTATGGACAAAATAAGTCAGGAGAAGAACCCCTTCGGTTATCCATCCATATCCCTCCCTTCCTCCACTACCACCTCCTCTACTTCGTGCCCCGGAAACGGATCTTTGTGTTTTCATCTAATGTTGCTGATTACATCTTAATTACGTATTAATGGTTACATATAAATTAATATCTCGACGCAAACCGCAATATCAGGTACATTGTATACTGTACATGCAAATACTAACGTTCAGGCAGTTTTGCATACTTCCGGGTAGGAGAGGAGTGGTAGTGGGGGAGTGGAGGAAAGGAGGTGGGGAGTGAAGAATATTGGGTCAGGAGATGTAATGACTTATTTGTGCATTGTAAGAAATTTTAAGGAGATGACACAGAATTTGACACTTGCAAATATTGGAAATTAGTTTGAAATTGGGTCTAAATACAAACATCTAATAGATGTTGACAAATAGATGTTGATAAAACTTTAACTATTGTTAGACTTCCATTAGACATCTAACATAGACATCTATTAAACATATTTTATACATCTAAATGGTCACTGGAAAAATTGGTTGGAATTGGGTCTAAATGTGAACTAGACATCTACAAATATACGTTGAAAAATTTTCAGACGTCTATTAGACATCTACCATAGACATGTATTTAACATCGTTTAGACCAGAATAGGCTCATTGGTACGTCTATGCTTTTTCATGTGTCTAAATTTCGCTTGTCAAAGCAATGACTTAGTAAAATAGATCCACTTGAATCAACACATCGTTTCTCTTTGAACTTACAAACGAATCACGTATACAAATTGTAAAATGAAATATATCATCTATGTTTTTCATTATACGTGTCTAAATTGTGTCTACGTGTAGACCGGATTTAGCTGGTCAAAGCAATGACTTGGTAAAATAGATCCACATTAATCAACACATCGTTTCTTTTTGAACTTACAAACGAATCATGTATACAAACTGTTAAATAAAATATCTGATATATCGTCTATGTTATTCATTATACATGTCTAAATTGTGTCTACGTGTAGACCGGATTTCGCTTGTCAAAGCAATGACTTATAGGCTAGTGAAATAGATCCACATTAATCAACACATCGTTTCTCTTTGAACTTACAAATGAATCACGTATGAAAATGATTAAATAAAATGTGTTATATGGCGCATCTGTCATGGATCTTGCCTTCCTTCCCTTATCTCCATGTTCTCGTTATTCTTTTTTGTCGTTTACCGGTAATCTATCGGATTTTCCTGTGTTCTACTACGGGTTTTGCTTTCGCCTCATCATTAGTGAGTTCACCTGTCATTTATTTCCGCTTACTATTTATACCCCGCTTCCTGCCTCTCTCGTTGCTTCCATGTTATTCCACTTAACATTCGAGCCGGTAAAAGAAGGTATAGGATTAGTTAGTAAGCTAGTTTAAAAAAGAAAGGGTTTAGAAAGAAAGGGTTTATTAAGAAAGCAGTTTCTTTTCGCTCTCATTTCAGAGCAGAGACTTTCTCGTTTTCTTTTGTTTTACACGAAACGGTTTCCTTTCGTTTCGCTCCACAAACGGGAGTAAGATAAGCGTGTCTGCTTATTTCCTTTGTTTTACTACTCTTATCTGCGAGCACTTTAACTGCTTTGGTCCCAGTGAAAGGGATCTTAATAGTTTTATTTTCTTTGTTCGTTCGCTCCACAAACGTGGTTAGATAAGCATGTCCGCTTATTTCCTTTGTTCTTTTACGAGCGCTCTAACTGCTCTGATCCCAGTTAAAGGGATATTAATAGTTTTATTTTCTTTGTTCGTTCGCTCCACAAACATGGTTAGATAAGCGTGTCCGCTTATTTCCTTTGTTCTTTTACGAGCGCTCTAACTGCTCTGATCCCAGTTAAAGGGATATGAATAGTTTTATTTTCTTTGTTCGTTCGCTCCACAAACGTGGTTAGATAAGCGTGTCCACTTATTTCCTTTGTTCTTCGAGCGCTCTAACTGCTTTGGTCCCAGTGAAAGGGATCTTAATAGTTTTATTTGTCTTTGTTAGTTCGCTCCACAAACGGAGTTAGATAAGCGTGTCTGCTTATTTCAGTTTTGCTCGCATATCGAGTTCCTCGCCTTTTTCGTGAGGTTATTTTGTGTTCTCATTATTGTCCCTCTCCACTACAGATTATTGTCCGTTTCAGTGGTGTTCATTGAACACTTAAAGAGTCCGTATCTGTCGCAACTGGACCTCCAATATTTCCTCTGTGTCTCTGGCACAGAGAACCCCTACAGAACATGGAAGCCAAAGGGGAGGGGCCAGCGATAGATCCGATTCTTCACAGGGTTCTAATAACTCAGGAGGCAGCCCTTGCCTCTCAGGGAGAGAGTATTCGAGCTCTTCTAGTCTCTCAACAGAGTCTGCACGAGCAGATACGCCTTCAGGCGGTCGCTCTGCAGGATCTAGCGGAGAGTCTCCGAACTCTCTCTCTCAGGACCAACCCACCCCTCAGTTGCACAAGCACCCACACATCCCATTCCTCCCACACCTCCACCTGACGCTAGAGAGCCTAAACTTCAGCTCCCGCTGCGGTATAGCGGGGAGTCGGGAAAGTGTCAGGGGTTTTTAACTCAGTGCCCAATTTTTTTAAAAATTCAGCCCTCCCGCTTCTATGCGCAAGAGTCCTGGGTAGCATTCATTCTCTCGCTCCTAACCGGGAATGCTCTTGCATGGGCTGACCCACTTATCAGGGCTAATTCGCCTATCATGGAGAACACAGATGGGCTTATGGCGGAGATGGTGTCAGTTTTTGATCAGGATGTTTTTGGCAATGAGGCCGCCATGCGGTTGACCCGTCTTCGTCAGGGCTCTGACACCGTGGCCGCTTTTGCTATTGCTTTTCGTGCTCTTGCAGGGGTGACAGGATGGGCCGATGAGCCTCTTAGGGCACTGTTTATAAACGCCCTGTCGGAACCCGTAAAAGACGCTCTCGCGGGTCTCGAACCACCCGCTACGTTTGGTGCCCTGGTGTCCACCGCCATTCGGTTAGATAACCGTTTTAGAGAGAGAGAGAAAGAGAGGGGTTCTAAAGGTTTTAGGTATCGCCCAGCTAATTACCTTTCTTCAGCCACGCCAGCGGTGTCTCAAACCCCTTCACTATCTCCTATTGAGCTGGAGGAGCCCATGCAGGTCGATGGGTCCTCCATGCACGTAACAAGGGAAGCTATGTCCCGTGACTTGTGGTGTAGGTACTGTAAGGGGCGGGGTCACTTAAAGGAACAGTGTCCCAAGCTGTCAGGTAAAAAAGGGGCCTTGCTAGAGGAACCAAGTTGCCTAGGGGGACTGCAGTTCAAGTACCCTCGGACCCTCCTGCTAGTCAAGTTACGCTGGAACGATTGCCAGTTCCATTGCAATGCTTTTATTGACTCCGGGGCAGTTGAGTGCCTTATCGATGCCGATTGGGCCAAGTCCCACAAAATTCCCACCCACCCTCTGCCTCATCCTCGCCTTGTTACGGCTCTGGACGGCCGCCCGGTAGGCACAGGCATCATTTCCCACGTTACCTCCACCATACGCATGAGCGTTCCGTATCAGGATCATACGGAGGAGATTCAGTTTTTTGTTATCGAGTCCCCAGCTTATCCGCTGGTCTTGGGTCATTCTTGGCTTGCCCACCATAATCCTCATATTAATTGGGGGAGGGCCGGTCCTGTTATCCAACAGTGGGGTTCCCAGTGTAAATTTCACTGTTCTTCCGCCAGTCTGTTGCCGTCGGGAGGAGGGGTTCAGGAGTATTCCGAACCTATCAGTACTACTGATGTCATAGTTGCCCCGGTTATATGGGAGGTTGAGACAGCAGTGCAGAGAGCCTTGCGCTCAGACCCAGGCACCAGCCCACTGTCTTTTCGTGCCTCCTCATCTTAGGTCTAGGGTTCTCCAATGGGCCCACACCTCCCAACTTACCAGTCACCCCAGTGTTCAGTGTACTAGGGACTTTTTGTCCCGACGTTTCTGGTGGCCTAGTCTGGAGAGGGACGTACGCTCGTTTGTCACGGCTTGTCCGGTTTGCGCACGCGTCAAAGTCTCTCACCTTCCTCCCTCGGCTAGATGGCCGCGCTCCAGGCGCATCCACCCTACGGTTCACGTCTCCCGTCTGAAACCGGTACTCATCAGCCCGCTCGCGCCGGTGGAAAGACCACCTTCGCCTCCCCGACTCTTAGAAGGGGGCCCGGCTTATACTGTTCGCCGCATTATGGCCGAGAGACGTGTGGGCAGAGGGTGGCAGTTCTTTGTGGACTGGGAGGGCTACGGCTCGGAGGAACGTTGCTGGGTTCCTAGGAGAAACATCCTGGATCCTCAGTTAATCACCGACTTCCGCAGAAATAAGGTCGTGGAAATGTCTGGTGCCGTTCCTTAGAGGGGGGGTCCTGTCATGGATCTTGCCTTCCTTCCCTTATCTCCACGTTCTCGTTATTCTTTTTTGTCGTTTACCAGTAATATATCTGATTTTCCTGTGTTCCACTATGGGTTTTGCTTTCGCCTCATCATTAGTGAGTTCACCTGTCATTTATTTCCGCTCACTATTTATACCCCGCTTCCTGCCTCTCTCGTTGCTTCCATGTTATTCCACTTAACATTCGAGCTGGTAAAAGAAGGTATAGGATTAGTTAGTAAGCTAGTTTAAAAAAGAAAGGGTTTATTAAGAAAGCAAAGTTTCTTTTCGCTCTCATTTCAGAGCAGAGACTTTCTCGTTTTCTTTCGTTTTACACGAAACGGTTTCCTTTCATTTCGCTCCACAAACGGGAGTAAGATAAGCGTGTCTGCTTATTTCCTTTGTTTTACTACTCTTATCTGCGAGCGCTTTAACTGCTTTGGTCCCAGTGAAAGGGATCTTAATAGTTTTTTTTTTTTTTTTTTTTTTTATCATCAAATTTTTATTGTAGAAAGAGATATACAAAAGCATTACACTGACAAACACAAAACTATTTTATCCCCTGCTCTCCCCCCACCCCAACAGTCCCCTGAACAATCCCTCCCTCCCATCCTGTAGCGACAAACATCCCTCCCACCCCAACCCGTGATAGTTCTTCGTTACATTACACTTGAATATAAACATACTTAACATAACAATACAATCTGTTACATTTATATACAACATAACATACTGACACATATTTACTCCACCAATTGTTTTACCTCAAATATTGCAGAGGCCCATGCTTGAAGTGTTTTTTCACTAGACCCATGCATTCTGGCTATAGATTGTTCCATACAAATTATGTCAAGGAAGGTTAGCAGCCACTGTCCACGGGTGAGCGTATGTGGGGGGTTCCATCTTAAAGCTAACATCTTTTTGGCTGCAGTGAGACCAGCGAAAAGGATACGCAACTTGGAGACAGACAGATCCAATGATGAAGTGTCATTTAAAATCAACAATCTGGGACAATATGGTATACGTACACCCAGTAGGTCAGACAATGTAAAAGATATTGATTTCCAAAACAATGCCACCGCAGGACACTCCCAGTACATGTGTAAAAAAGAGCCTACCAGGCCTAGAGGACATAAATCACAGATTGGGGAGGGTATGAGCTTCATGAGATGACGTCTCTTCGGGGTGAGATATAGTCTATGTAAGAGATTGAAGTGAATAAGTTTGTGATTGGGATTTTTGGATGTGACATCTAAGTTGTCCCAGATGGTCATCCAATCAATTTCCCCTTCAGAATTAAGATCTCTTTCCCACACCTGGTGGATAGCAAGAGGTTTACAAGAGGATTCTAGTAAACGAGTGTAGAGTTTAGAAACTAAACCTCTTGTCTGTGTTCCCACATTTAACATGTTGTGGAGCTCATGGGTGTATAAAGATTGCCCCCAGGGTACACCATATGTACGCATGGAAGATCGGAGTTGCAGATACAGAAAAAATGAGAAACCTGGCAAGTTGTAAGTTACACGCAGGTCGCTAAACATCCTAAGACCCTCATCATTACAAATGTCAGAAAGAACATGGATACCTTTATTGCTCCACTGGGGATACGAAAAAGGCACATTACCAGTTAAAAGAGAAAAGTTGTGAAAAATAGGACTATGGGTGTGCCACTTCAATTGGGAGTGAGTGGCCTTCTCTACAGAGAGCCATACAGACAGAAGAAAAGACATTATGGGGCCCAGCTTAGATTTGGAGCGTTTTGACGATAAACCTGAATATACTAAGTCTTGTAAGCGGTGAGGAGAAGCCAGGTTTACCTCTATGGCTCGCCACGAAACTGACGCAGTAGGATCAAACCAAGTTGATAATGGTCTCAACACATATGACCAAAAGTACATCCTGAAATTGGGGACAGCCAGTCCTCCCTCCTGTCTGCCACGTTGTAGAGAGCATAATTTTAGGCGGGGGCGCTTGCCATTCCAGATGAACTTAGATACAAGACCGTGAAGCTTGTCCCAGTATCCCTTCGGAGGTGAGAGGGGTAACATACTAGAATAAAAGTTCACCCTGGGAAGAACATCCATTTTTACAATGGATACACGTGCTTGAAGGGAATTTGGTAATAGTGACCATCTATTCATGTCTGCCTCCACTCTGCTCAAGATGCCCTGGAAGTTCTTGGTTACCACTGAATGCAAAGAAGGAAAAATATCTACCCCTAGGTATTTAAAAGATTTAACCACAGGAATGTGGGATGGTAGGGTGGAAGGATGAAAAGAAGGATTGAGTGGCATTAGTGAAGACTTAGACCAATTGATTTTGTAGCCTGACAGAGAACTAAATTCTTCAAAAGTGTCTAACACTTGGGGGATGGATGTTAGGGTATTATCCATATATAACAGAATATCATCGGCAAATAAAGAGATGCGGTGTGATGTGTTACAGAAATTGATAGGAGAAATAAGAGGGTGCTGCCTTATCTTTTGAGCTAGAGGCTCAAGAGAGAGAGCGAATAATAGAGGCGATAGAGGACATCCCTGTCTAGATCCCCTTGAAATTTTAAGAGAAGAAGAAATAATGTTTCCTGTAGTGACCATAGCTGAAGGGTTTGAATATAGGATTTTGATCATTTTAATGAAATCTGAACCCAAGCCAAATCTGTCCAGTACCACCCATAAATAGTCCCATTCCAGCCTATCAAAAGCCTTTTCTGCATCCAAAGATAGAACTGTGCATGGAGAGGCAATATCTTGAGAGAAGTGCAGCACGTGAAGCAGTCTGCGAATATTGTCTGCAGCTTGGCGAGATCTTATGAAACCTGTCTGGTCATGGTGTACTAATTTGGTCATATGTGCGTCAAGTCTAGCAGCCAGTACCTTGGCATATATCTTTATATCGGCATTTAGGAGTGACAGAGGCCTATAGCTGCTACAGAGAGTAGGGTCCTTGTTTGGCTTCAGAAGAATTGCTAGAATGGCAGAATTGCCAGCTTTATCAAAACATCCTTTACCAATAGAAGTGCTGATCATATCTAACATGAATTGGCCTAAAACATCCCAAAAGGTAATGTAAAGCTCAGGGGGGATGCCATCCCAGCCCGGTGACTTTCCCTTTTTCATCGTTTGGATAGCATCTTTGAGTTCCTCAAGAGAAATTGGAATTTGTAATTGGTCAGAATCGTCTTGATTCAAGGAAGGGAGATCTAAGCCCTGAAAAAAGCCTTTGCATCTATCGTTGTCTAGAGTGACTTCGGAGGAATAAAGCTTACTTTAAAAGTTACGAAATTCAGAGTTAATTCCTTTGGGGTCAGAAATAATATTGTGGGAGTCACTAGACTTGATAGCTGTTATTGTAGAACATTTTTCATTTTGTTTCAGTCTAATGGCTAGGAGATGACTAGGTCTGGGGCCGTTTAAATAATAATTTCTTCTGGTCCTATGCATTAGAGATTCGGCTCGCCGTCTAAGGAGAGAGTTAAGTGCTATTCGAGTAACATGGATGTTCCGGTCCCTAATCTCAGAGAAAGATATTTGCTGCTGTTTTTCCATTTCTGCAAGTTTTGCCTCCATATCATCAATAGTGCCCAATCGAACCTTGTTAAGATGCGATGCAAAGGATATTGAAATGTTCCTGATACACCCCTTCAACGCATACCAAAAGATACGGGGGTCATCAACAGTGCCAGCATTCTCAGATACAAATTTATCCAGCTCGCTTCTGAAATATTTACGATAATCAATATTCTTTAAAAGAGTGGTATTGAAGCGCCAGCGCGATGCTCTAGTCGGTGTATTAACTAAGGTAAGCTTGACCATAATGATACTATGGTCAGATAATGGGCAGGGAGACATTACTGCATTGTGAATTTCAAAGGTGGCTGGAGAAACAAAAATATAGTCTAAACGTGAGTATGTTTTATGTCTATTGGAAAATAAACTATATTGTTTAACTGAAAGGTTAACAGCTCTGAATGTATCCAGCAGGTTAAAGTCTGAGATAAACTGTGACAAAAAGGCTGATGCTGAAATTTGGGAATGAGAATGCTGAATTTGAGGATGTGAACGATCTAAGGCAGGATCTAGAACCGCATTCATGTCTCCACCCATGATCAAAACATATTCATGTAGCTCTGATAATAACTTTGACAGGTATTGGAAGAACTCTTTATCAAATTGGTTTGGGGCATAGACAGATAAGAATGCTAACCTTCGCCCAGCAACAATTGTTTTGATCAGTGAAATCCGCCCATCCGTACTGCCAAACTTCTCCAGAATGTTTATAGATAAGGAGCGTTTCAGTACTATAAGAGAACCACGGGATTTGGAATCAAACGAAGCCGATGCTGCAACACAGTAGTGTTTGTTAGCAAAACGACATACATCAGCTGCCTTAAGATGGGATTCTTGGACAAATACTATGTCAACTTTCTTTCTACGAAAATAATCTAGACATGCTGCTCATTTTATTGGGCCATTTAAACCATTTATATTCCAGCTCGCTATTTGTAAAGTTGTCATAAAAGATGAGAATTGGGCTGGGCAAAAAGAGGGGTGACAGTAAGAGGCGTCCACCCTCTTAGAATGCAAAACATAGGTAGGTCTATAGAACTAGTAAGCAGCGTAACAGTATAGTAAGAGTATGAAGAACTACGATCCCCCCAACCCCTGTCACCAATATACCAAAAGATGTCACCAGAGAACGTGTGACAAAAACAAAATAAAACAAACAAACCTATTCCCCAAATCCCCCGAAAACACAAGACACCTGGCACTGAGAAAAGGGGGCTTACAACCCACCCACCCCACCCGTCCCCTTGTAAACATAACGAAGCTACCTCACAGGCAGCTTTAAGAAACTGTCTCATAAACAAAAAGCTATTATTCTGATGTAGCTATGCCATATATGAAAAGTATATAACAACAATAAATGGAAGAATAATAAAATAAATAAATAAAACGTTTTAATTGCTGTTATTTTTCTCACTTTAGAGTAGGCCACCAATAAAAAGTAATAACAATAATGGTATGCTTGTAGGCTACCATAAATATTAGCAGTTTCATTCTTACCATTCTGTTTAGCCTAGTGGTCAGGTGACAAATCGAAAACACTCAAAACAATAATAAGATAGAAACCAAATAATCTGTGATTTAACAGCAAATACTTGACATGTAAACAACATGTAAACCTGTAGTTGTGATGCCGAACATCAAGTCACGTTCAGACCCCAGGCGCCGGTGGTCCTTCAGAGTTGATAAAGTCCTCTGCTTCAGCAGGCGAGTCAAAGACGCGTTGCATGGATCCGCGGATCACTTTGAGCCTGGCCGGATAGAGGAGGAAAGACTGAAATCCTTGCTTCTTTGCGATGTCCATGGCAGTAGAAAAAAGGCGGCGTCGGGCCATGGTGTGTTGACTGTAGTCAGCAGAGAAGCGGACGGTCCTGCCGCCGAGGTTGAGAGGGGTAAGCCTGGCTGCTTTCAGAATGCTGTCACGGTCAGTGAAGCGTAGAAGCTTGCAGACGATCGTCCGCGTGCCATTGGTGTTAGCATTGCGGGGAAGGGGAATGCGATGTGCCCTCATGATTTCGAACTTTCCTTCGCCTAAGCTGGGGAACCACTTGGGAAGATTAGAGGAAATGTACTGTACAGCGTTGTTACCTTCGTTTCCCTCAGGGATCCCCATAATGCGCATGTTGTCCCGGCGGCTACGGTCCTCTAAGTCAGCTAGCTTAGCTTCGAAATTAACTTTGTTGTCTGTTGTGTTTCTCTCAGCTTTATCCAACCTTTTGCGAAGGTCATTGCATTCACCTCGGAGTTTTTGCACGTCTTTTGTGCAGTTCGCCACGTCAGTCTTGATATCATCAAGTTTACTGTTCAGTCCAGAGAACTGGCTTTCAATGAAGAGCCGTTGTTTTTCCATAGCTGCACCAATCGTGGCGGCTAGCTTCTCCTCAGCTACAGGTTCTTGAAAAGTTTCGTCATTCTCTTGATCGGAATCGGGCTGCTTGGAAGCTCTTGTATGCGGCATTTTGAGCTATTAGTTGGTAAAAGTCGTTTACAGAATCAGAATGAATAAATAAAAGTTGTCTAAGAACAGTTTTATACAAAAATAGGAGAAAGGGGGCAGGAGCGAATGCGCTAAGCAGCCATCTTCCCTGCAGGTCACGTGACTTCCATAGTTTTATTTTCTTTGTTCGTTCGCTCCACAAACGTGGTTAGATAAGCGTGTCCGCTTATTTCCTTTGTTCTTTTACGAGCGCTCTAACTGCTCTGATCCCAGTTAAAGGGATATTAATAGTTTTATTTTCTTTGTTCGTTCGCTCCACAAACGTGGTTAGATAAGCGTGTCCGCTTATTTCCTTTGTTCTTTTATGAGCGCTCTAACTGCTCTGATCCCAGTTAAAGGGATATTAATAGTTTTATTTTCTTTGTCCGTTCGCTCCACAAACGTGGTTAGATAAGCGTGTCCGCTTATTTCCTTTGTTCTTCGAGCGCTCTAACTGCTTTGGTCCCAGTGAAAGGGATCTTAATAGTTTTATTTGTCTTTGTTATTTCAGTTTTGCTCGCATATCGAGTTCCTCGCCTTTTTCGTGAGGTTATTTTGTGTTCTCATTATTCTCCCTCTCCACTACGGATTATTGTCCGTTTCAGTGGTGTACATTGAACACTTAAAGAGTCTGTATCTGTCGCAACTGGACCTCCAATATTTCCTCTGTGTCTCTGGCACAGAGAACCCCTACAGCATCTATGTTGTAGAAGCCTTTTAGCCGGGCTAAAAAAGAGCTAAAACACGTCTTAGAGGATCAGAACTGCATGCCAAACACACAGCGGGAAGCGTGATTTAAGGGCAATTTAAAGGGCTCCATTCACCTGACGCATGCATGGTCCGCATGCTTTTGTGCATGGCTGAGATAGTGGGTACACCCATTGTTACATTAAGGGCAAAATATGTTGTTCAAGGGAATATAAAATGCAACCTATTATGTTAATGTAAGTTTATTTAAGTATCTAAATCTAGAATTTCAGACCTGCAGCATGTTCGGTTAAAAAATTATTAGCGAAGACATACATCTAAAATCTGTGCTCATTAATGTTGTCTGATGCGCCTCCTGATTAAAACGGGTATTGTTACGGTTCTAACCGTTCCACGCCATGTTTTATGTTTATTGTTATGTCACACCCTTATTTGTATTCACGTTCTGTCATAGTTTATTAGTTTCATACATTTCTATGTTTCCGCGAACTCGCGTTCATGCTTTCTCTCTCTCCCGCTTTTGCTTACGTGTTTTCCATTGTATCTGCCATTCCTTGTCTAACTAACAGATTACTAACAATTAGCTAGATCATTGCTTACTAACCATCTAATCTCTTGTAGTTAATTGTTACCTTACGTTTCTAGTGCATGTCCTTACTAATTAACTAATTTACTAACGCTAGGATGGGATAATTACTAACAGACTAATTGACTAATGATCTTCATCTCGTTTTCCCAAGCTGTTTCTAATTTCTCTCTGTTCTCAAGCTAAGCGTTTGCACCTGTCTATACACACATATAAGCCCTCAGTTTTCACCGGTTCTGTGCGAAATTGTTGCCTCACTAGCACTCTTAAGCATTTGTCAAGTATACTTTTTCTGATTTCCTGTTTTGATCCAAGCCTGTTTTTTGACCAGTTTACTGCCAGCCTTTTGTTTTCACTGCCTGTCCTGACCACGATTCCTGCTTGCTGATTTTGTACTTTTGCCACGCGGCGAGCACTCCGGTCTGACCCTGCTTGTTTTTCGACTATTCTTTTGCCTTCTCCCTTTTGTACCTCTGCCACGCTGATTGCCTTCCTGGTTCCGAACTACTGCCTGGCTTACCGACGACGAGACTGCCTTCTCCCTCTGTATTTTTGTTTATTGGCTGGATTTTTTTGTGTATGACCTTTGCTTGTGCTAAGACAACGATTACTGGACTTTCCTTAATAAAGCCCTTGCAGGTATTTATTACATCTGTTGTTCTGAGTCGTGCTTCTCGGGTCCAACCCTCCACACACTACGTCTCAGAACAATTTCGCCAACATGGACCCTGCCGACTCATCCGTAATACACCACGCACTCGCGGAACAAGGTGCCATCGTGCAGGAGCACACCCAGGGGATCTCCGCTCTTCGCCGGGAGATGAGAGAGCTGTGCGAGGAGATGAGGAGACTCGTCATTGCTGTCCAGCCATGTCCCACAGAACAGCCTGTCAGCACGCCTGCATCACCCCTGTTCAACGCCACGGGAACCTGGCAATTCCGGGAGCCACAACAACCCCCCCCGGAGAGGTTCGGCGGAGAACCGGAGAGATGCAGATCGTTCCTCCTCCAGTGTGACTTTGTGTTCCGGCAGCAACCACAGACCTACCAGGACGACGAGCGGCGGATTGGATACGTGATGGGATTGCTGAAGGGGAGAGCTCTGGACTGGGCCACAGCTGTATGGTCCAGTGGGTCACTTCCCTCTCGCTACGCGGCATTTTCCCAGGAGATTCGCAAAGTGTTCCAACACGCGTCCAGCGATCAAGAACCCTCTCAACGCCTGATCACCCTCCGCCAAGGCAAGAACAGCGCCGCGGATCATTCGGAACGAGGAGGCTCTTGCCGATCTGTTCCGAGCCAGTCTCAGTGAGACTCTGCAGGACGAGTTGGCACATCAAGAACCCATCACGCAACTTGATGAACTCGTTCGTGCCGCTATTCGCCTGGACAACCGCTCCAGACAACGCCACCACGAGAGGCAAGTTCCGGCCGGCCAGCCCTACCCCAGACGATGGTCAAGTCCTCGACCCAGAGAGGGACCAGTGGAGGAGGCCGAGCTCATGGATCTCTCACGCACTGGGGTGAGAGTCTCGTCGGAGGAGCGGAAACGCCATAAAGAGACTGGGTCATGCTTCTACTGCGGCAAGCTTGGGCATACTCTACAGCAGTGCAGACTTCGCTCCAAGAAGTCAGATGGCGACGCCCCAGTTCGGATTGGATCCCTGACCTGCCCGGAGAAGACCAGTGGAGATGACTCTCGCCAGACCCTCATGGCCTTGATCATGTTGCCAGGGAGAGAGATCGAGGTCAGAACGCTGATGGACTCCGGAGCAGACCTTGATTTGATTGATGAGGTGATGGTCAAGGACATGAACATTCCCACCCTTCCATTGCCCCACCCCTTGGAGGCTCGGTCCCTTGATGGAAAGACATTCTGTAAAATGACCCACATCACCGAACCCATTCTACTGATTATCTCCGGCAATCACTAAGAAATAATCCAGTTTCACGTCATCCGCTCTCCCAACGATCTGCTCATTTTGGGGTTAACATGGCTCAGGAAACACAACCCCTTCATCAACTGGAAGACAGGTCAGATCCAAGCTTGGACTCGCGATTGCCACCAACAATGCCTGCGATCCGCTCCTGCTCCAGCAGAGGACGTACCCACTCCACCTAAAGCCCCCAAGCCTTCACTGGAGATGGTGCCTGCGGTCTACCTGGACATGGAGACAGTCTTCTCCAAGACGCAGGCTCAGACTCTGCCCCCACACAGACCCTATGACTGCGCCATTGAGCTGTTGCCCGGCACACCACTACCATCAAGTCGTCTCTACAAGGTCTCCAGACCGGAGAGGGAGGCCATGGAGAGATACATCCGGGACTGTCTCACCATGGGCTGATTCGTCCGTCCTCTTCACCCATGGGGGCGGGGTTCTTCTTCGTCCAGAAGAAAGACGGTTCCCTACGCCCATGCATTGACTACAGAGAACTTAATAACATCACGATCAAGAATAAGTATCCTTTACCCCTCATTGACTCTGCTTTTCATCCTCTCCATGAAGCCACCATCTTCACCAAGCTCGACCTACGCAACGCTTACCACCTGGTCCGTATTCGAGAGGGGGACGAGTGGAAGACGGCGTTCAATACCTCTCTCGGACACTTTGAATACCTGGTCATGCCATTCAGACTCACCAACGCCCCTGCGGTGTTCCAAGCCCTGGTCAATGACGTGCTACGAGACCTATTGGGTCGACACGTATTTGTCTACCTCGACGACATCCTGGTCTACTCTAAGAACCCTCAGGAACATGAAGTCCATGTCAGACAAGTTCTCCAAAGACTGTTGGAGAACAAACTATTTGTCAAGGCGGAGAAGTATGTTTTTCATTCTGACACAGTGGAGTTCCTGGGGTTTATTCTTGAGAGGGGACAGATCAGGGCGGATCCCAAGAAGATTCAGGCGGTCACTGACTGGCCCACGCCTGCCACACGGAAACATTTACAGCGCTTCTTGGGATTCGCCAACTTTTATAGAAGATTTATCAGGGGCTATAGCCAAGTTGTCGCACCCCTCACCAAGCTCACGTCCACTGCCTTACCGTTCCACTGGAGCCCCGAAGCGGAGGGGGCTTTTTGCAAAATTAAGAGACTGTTCGCTTCCGCCCCCATTCTCATTCACCCTGATCCCACTCGCCAGTTCGTGGTCGAGGCGGATGCCTCTGACACTGGGGTGGGAGCGGTGCTCTCTCAGGTCTCCGCCACCGACAACCGACTGCACCCCTGTGCGTTTTTCTCCCGCAAACTTTCACCAGCGGAGAGAAACTACGATGTTAGCAACCGGGAACTTCTCGCCGTCAAACTGGCTTTGGAGGAGTGGAGACACTGGCTGGAGGGGGCCGAAGTACCATTTGTGGTGTGGACGGACCACAAGAACTTAGCCTACCTCCAGACTGCTAAGAGACTCAACTCTCTCCAGGCCAGGTGGTCCCTATTTTTGGGGAGATTTAACTTCTCTCTCACCTACCGCCCCGGCTCCAAAAACATTAAGCCTGATGCCCTTTCCAGGCAATTCGACTCATGTTTGGAGAGGGAGAGAACTGAGAACATTCTGCCCGCCTCCTGCACCATCGCCTCGGTCTCGTGGAAGATCGAGGCAGTCATACAGAGGGCGCTACGCAACGAGCCTGACCCCAGAGCCGCTCCGGGTAATCGCCTGTATGTCCCCTCTACTGCTCGGACTCAGGTGCTTCAGTGGGCCCACTCCTCGCCACTCTCTTGTCATCCCGGCTTCACCCGCACGATGGCAGTGCTCAAGCGGAAGTTCTGGTGGAGTTCCATGGCTTCCGACACCAGGATGTTTGTTAAGGCTTGTACCACCTGCGCCAGGAGTAAAGCTTCTCATCAAGCCCCGGCGGGACTTCTTCAGCCGCTGCCTGTGCCCGGCCGACCTTGGAGCCACATCGGTGTGGATTTTGTTACTGGACTTCCACCATCCGAGGGTAACACCACGATTCTCACCGTTGTGGACCGCTTCAGCAAGGCGGCACACTTCATTCCCCTGCCAGGACTGCCCTCCGCCCAAGAAACCGCTGACGTTCTGGTCAAAGAGGTTTTCCGGATCCACGGCATCCCAGCGGACATCGTCTCCGACCGAGGACCCCAGTTCATCTCCCAGGTCTGGAGGGCGTTCTGCTCAGCACTCGGAGCTACGGTAAGCCTCACCTCACCCTCAGTCTAATGGCCAGACGGAGAGGGCTAACCAAGACCTCGGAGCTGCATTACGCTGTGTCTCCGCCAAGAACCCGTCTGTCTGGAGCAAGATGCTCACCTGGGTGGAATATGCGCACAACGCATTGCCCTGCGCCTCCACGGGGAAATCCCCGTTCGAGATCTCCTTAGGCTACCTCCCACCTCTGTTTCCCGACCAAGAGGCCGAGATTGCTGTCCCTTCCCTCGCCACCCACATGCGCCGGTGCCTCAAGCTATGGAAGGACACCAGGGCCGCGTTTTTGCGCACGGCTGACCGCAACCGGCGTGTCGCTGATCGCCACCGCACACCTGCACCCGCCTACAAGCCTGGCGACTCTGTGTGGCTTTCCACAAAGGACATTCCCCTTCAATCCACGTCACGCAAGCTCCAACCCCGATTCATTGGCCCCTTCAAGATTGACTCCATCATCAACCCCTCTGCTGTTAGATTGTCACTCCCTGCTTCCCTTAAAATTCATCCCACGTTTCATGTTTCTTGTATTAAGCCTGTGTCCACCCACCCTCTGTGTCCCCCGGATCCCCCTCCCCCTCCCCCCCGTATTATTGATAACCACCCTGCTTATACTGTGAAAAAACTTTTGGACATTCGTAAACGAGGCCGGGGGTTCCAGTATCTGGTCGACTGGGAGGGCTACGGTCCAGAGGAGCGTTCCTGGATCGCTCCCAGCCTTATCTTGGACCGCAGCCTCATTAACGACTTTCATCGAGACCACCCTGATAAGCACCATGGACCGCCAGGAGTCGGTCATTAAGAGGGGGGTACTGTTACGGTTCTAACCGTTCCACGCCATGTTTTATGTTTATTGTTATGTCACACCCTTATTTGTATTCACGTTCTGTCATAGTTTATTAGTTTCATACATTTCTATGTTTCCGCGAACTCGCGTTCATGCTTTCTCTCTCTCCCACTTTTGCTTACGTGTTTTCCATTGTATCTGCCATTCCTTGTCTAACTAACAGATTACTAACAATTAGCTAGATCATTGCTTACTAACTATCTAATCTCTTGTAGTTAATTGTTACCTTACGTTTCTAGTGCATGTCCTTACTAATTAACTAATTTACTAACGCTAGGATGGGATAATTACTAACAGACTAATGATCTTCATCTCGTTTTCCCAAGCTGTTTCTAATTTCTCTCTGTTCTCAAGCTAAGCGTTTGCACCTGTCTACACACACATATAAGCCCTCAGTTTTCACCGGTTCTGTGCGAAATTGTTGCCTCACTAGCACTCTTAAGCATTTGTCAAGTATACGTTTTCTGATTTCCTGTTTTGATCCAAGCCTGTTTTTTGACCACTGTTTACTGCCAGCCTTTTGTTTTCACTGCCTGTCCTGACCACAATTCCTGCTTGCTGATTTTGTACTTTTGCCACGCGGCGAGGACTCCGGTCTGACCCTGCTTGTTTTTCGACTATTCTTTTGCCTTCTCCCTTTTGTACCTCTGCCACGCTGATTGCCTTCCTGGTTCCGAACTACTGCCTGGCTTACCGACGACGAGACTGCCTTCTCCCTCGGTACTTTTGTTTATTGGCTGGATTTTTTTGTGTATGACCTTTGCTTGTGCTAAGACAACGATTACTGGACTTTCCTTAATAAAGCCCTTGCGGGTATTTATTACATCTGTTGTTCTGAGTCGTGCTTCTCGGGTCCAACCCTCCACGCACTACGTCTCAGGTATGAAGCCCGGTAATTTCAAACTAACACCTGTAACTCACCTGTCCGCTGGCCTGTTAAATGATGTTAACAATAAGGCTGTACAATGAAATAGAAAAAATACGTGGAGGTTCTTTTAACTTTATTATCAATATAACAATTAAAAGTGAAATTACTGGGCGCGTTAAGTAACTGAGTGCTCATGGTGAGCACTGAGTGGATTTTTTTCTGAATAAGCATTTCTAAAAATTCCTTTAGCCTGTTCGATAGAACCTTTGACAGAATCTTATAATCAGTACAGAGCAGTGCAACAGGCCTCAAGTTTTTTAGTAGAGTCAAGTCCCCCTTTTTTGGTAATAGGGAGAGCGCTGCACGCTTATATGAGATCCCACCTGAAAACACTCACGCAGCAATGCAAGCAAATCTATGCAAGCAAATCTCCATGCAAAGTTCAGCATCCAAAAAAACACGCTTCTCTGGCCCGAGCTGTGGCAGTCCTTGTAGCAGCTCAGCAGCACACTGCTCATCACACATCTCTGCTTCATACAGGTTGGTGTAAAAAGCCACAGCATGTTTCTGCATTAGAACAGGGTCAGTGGAAATGCCCCCATCAGGGAGACGACACATCTGTTTTTTCACGGCTATGGACCTTTCTAAATTAAAAAAAAATTAGCAAGGAGCATCTATATCCTTTAAGTGAGTAAATCTGGACCTCATCATTGCCCCCTTTACCCTCTTTTGTAAAAAGGAGCTGAGCTCCTGCCTCTTCTCCTGCAGCTTCCAACTGATCTCCAACCCCCCCATTTGAGAGACTATCTCTCTCAATCTTACAGATCTGCTGTTCAAGCGTTCTAATAGTCTGCTTTACTTCAACAGAAGAATGTTGGCAGAACACATGTATCTGTGCTTTACCTACCTCCCATCATTGGCTAACAGACTCAAACTGCCCCTTTCTTTCCTGCCACTGCCCCACAAAACATAAAATTGTTTCACTAAAAACCTGATCCTGCAGCAACTTTGTGTTAAAATGCCAGTAGGACACAGATCATGAAGTGGCAGTAAGGCAGAGTTCCATTGTAACAAGGTGATGATCTGTGAACCCAACAGGATGAATAAAATAATTTAAAAGTTTAGCACTAAAAACCTTGGAAATATAAAAACAATCTAACCGTGCCACACTGTGTGCACCAGAAGCTACCCTGACCCATGTGTATTGCTTGGCTGTTTCTAATTTCTAATTCTCCAGGCATCTATCAGCTCTAACTGTAAAGTAAATTTCACTAGAGAGGATGAGGACTGAGGGTGAGGTTCTGTCCCTATCCTGTCCACTGTAAAGTCTATAGTGCAGTTCCAGTCTTCCCCAACTACAATAACTTCCTCCTGATCATATTGCAACAGTGCATCCCTAAGTTCCCTGAAAAATACAACCCCTTCACAACCTATTGTGGGAGCATATATGTTGAGGCGACAAAAAACATTCCCCTCTATCTCCACCTTGACTAACACCGCTTTTCCTTTCACAACCTCCTCTGTCTTTAACACATTAACCCCCAAGCCAGGTGCAAAAAGAACAGCTACCCCTGCACTGAAATTTGTGCCATGCTGACCCTCCCACCATAGGCACCATTCCAGTTCATTTTCTTGACCTGCTGAAAAACCTCAGCTACCATAGCCCTTTTCTGTCTATCTCTCCCACCATTTATGTTTAGAGACGCAACCTGAAACCCCTTCATAAAAAAGGTAGAAAGAGAAAATAAACATAAAGTCAGTAAAAAAAAACACCAAGTGATGTATGATCATATAAATTTTATTCTTATTTTTTTGGCATTCTTTCCTATCGGTCTTCCTTAGTGCAGTAATGTGCTTTCTCAACCGAAACCATTTTTTTCATCTAGCGACTGCACGCTAACCAATTTCTGCAACCCAGTAACCGATTTTATGAATTTCTCTGTATCTGGGAAAAAATCTTCCACTTTTACCGTCATCAAGGAATTAATTTATTTCTTCTAATGTATACACATCCCCACCCTGAGACAAGACATCAGACACCGACTGGGTATCCGACTCGTACTCATGCTCCATATCTTCAATCTCACTGCTCCCCGGACTACCAATGGCAGGCGCCTCTTCTGCGCCCTCTCCGCTACTTTGCGTATTCTGACGATCTCCACATTTTTCATTGTTTCATTGTTGTCATCACCAGTATCCTCTGACCCACCGTTTAAAAACTTTTTTCCTGAAGCGATGGCTGTGCCCAAAACAGCTGCCTCCTTTAATTCGGCCTGTTGCGTCTGCGGTTCTGTTATGTTCTCCTGCTCTCTGCATTGTATGGCTCACCTCTCCCAGTTCGCTAGTCTCTCCACTAGCTACAGGCTCAGGGACCGGGGTGCTGTCTTCAGCACTGCCTGGAGTCTGCCGTCTATGCAGGCAAGTGAAACGCTTGTGTCCCATGTCATCACATTCGAAACACTTTGCACTTCCTGAACTAGCGTAAACCATATAAAAACTTTCCTCGTATTTAACCCGAAAGGATACCTCTAGGGTCTGAGTTAGGAAATCAAGAAACATAAAAACCTGTCTCCCTAGAGACTGGATATGCTTTAATTTTTCACTTTTGCATCCGAGGTTTATCGCTCTAAAAGTGCTAGCAAACTTTCCGAAACGCCGCAGTTCTCGCTCCAGCGCATCGTTCAGAATAAATGGAGGCACTCCCGACACAGTTATCCTCGTAGACGGAACAGCCAATGGTGAGACTTGTACAAATACATCATTAAGATAAACGCCATTCTCAATCAACTGACTGACAAAGCGTTCCTTCTTTCAGAAATACTACCACCGCTTTATTCATGCGAGATACATAAGCAATGTTTTCATAGCCGACTTGTTCTCCAGCGGCGAGCAACACCTCCTCTACCGTGACACTCGGTACCGGCACAACCCTCACTCCGTGCCGGAGAGATAAGGACGGCGTCTCCCTGGATGCCATCCTCACCAAAACACCTGGCTCAAAAAGCCAGCCAAACAATCACCAACCACCGATTCCACCCTAAACCAAATTCAAATAGATCGTTAACTGAATCATGTAATATTACCAGAAAGGTGGAAAAGAAAAGAAAAGAAAAGTTCACCAACACTCAACACACACTCCCAGCAAACGCGTCCTTTCCGACACCAAACTCCCAGCATGCAGAGAGAGAGAGAGAGAAAATCACACGATGACATGACCACATCCCTTTGTGCTTCTGTGGGTCAGCATGAGAAAGTTGAATGTAAACACCGTGACCTGGGGTCTCACCCTCACACTCTGACCATGACATTCCTGGGCTTGCTTCTGCTGATCTTCTGATGAACCAAAAAATGTTGTGGAGGACGTTTAAGGGGTAAGTTCAAGGGCCAAGTGTGTGTCCATGCCCAACTGTCTTTAGGGATACAATTCTGGACATCCCTTAAGGTTAGTCACAGCCAATGCAAAGCTCTTTAGCAGGTGGCTCTTTAATTTATGAAAGAATTGTGTCTAAATCTGAAACAGATAATTAGCTAGCTAGCTTTCTCTATTCCTCTTTCTCTCAATATGCGAGGAATTGACTTCTCAACTAATGTGAGAAACGCTGTCTGCAGCTCTGAATCACTTTTCAGTCTATGCTCTGACATATGTTGGAAGGTGAACGACAGAAGAAAGGAGGACAGAAGAAAGACACCACCAAGAGAAAAAGAGAGGGATCTTCTTTATTTCGACCTTCCTTTTTAAAAACAAGATAAAACTCTAAACAACAACAAATCAAACAGCAAGGGCTGGCAGAAGCTGGAATCACTGTGGGGAACTGGCCCGGTCTTCTTCCCAGGTAGAGGTACACTTACCTTCCCTCAGTGCTACACTCAACATTCGCATCACATACTGACGTTCACGTTTTGCATACATTAGTTTAGGTTACGGCTGTAGTCTGTTACAGATGGCTAGCACTGTCCCTAGATGAACGTCGCGTAGGTAGGTAGTTTTGTAACAACCTTTAACCTGATGGTTATTCGTTTCTATCTCAGGTTCTCGGTCGTAACACTGTGGCAAATCCCCAGACAGTAATTCCCACTTCAGTTAGGCCTATTGTGCCAGTCAAGCAAATATACCCAGTTGACACCGGTTTTGCATAAAACTCTGCAATCATGTCAAAAACCCCTTTGCCTAAAATGTACTAATCTAAATGATTGGTACTCTATCAACTGGCCGACTTGCACAATGCCAAACTGAACACAGACGAAGTGCTGAAAAGCAAGTGTTTAGTAACTTAAAGAAAGCATGTACAGCCGTATAGAAGGTTTTGAGGTGTTTTTTCATAAAGCCTTAAGGCATAACCATTTTTCAAACCAAAGTTTTGTGAAATATAATCAAGCAGAACAGTTTACCAGCACATTGTTTATGTCGTGACAGAGAGCTGCAATAATTTATGTTTGGTAATTAGAATTCCAACGTTATTTACAAAGTTTTAACTTTACGTTTTGGGCTTAAAAACCACTTTACCAGGCGGAATGGATGTATCTCAAGGATATTTAATCAAAGTATTGAGGTGAGCAGTTTATTATATATTATTAAACGAATGAAATATATAATTTCATAACTTCCGTAACGCCCGTGTTACCGCTAGGGGGCAGCGTTTGGTAGGAAGAGGTTAAAAGGGCTGTAATTCCTACACAAATGTTTTATTTGAAATCCGTTGTTCTGGAGTACACAGCCAAAACAACAAAGTTGTGTCACTGTCCCAATACTTTTGCATTTAAATTTACATTCATAAAGCTTTCTTTCTTCGATAGTTTTCATTAATGCTGTATGTTTATTGCCACATTGAGAATAACTCTGAATATTTACATTTTAGAAAGCAATTACCAAGATAACAGCAGGCCTCACCAAAAAAATGATGGGCCTACCTTGAAAATCAGCTTACAAAATCATGTCTCTGCTGTCCAGACATAAATATTCACACGCTCACACATACCCAACAAAGGCACTCTTTTGGAGCTGAAGTTAAAACAGATATAAATGTTGTGCCATTGTCTCACTAGAAAAATCATGTTTGAGTAAACAGGCCTGCAGTGCAAGGTTTAAAGTTTAATTATATTCCAGGTGACAGTCTAAAAAACGGATATAACAAAGTCACAATAAAGCCAATCAAACCATTACATAAACAGAAGTTTTATTTATAGCATGACATGAAACTTCCCCATGGAGAAAACATTATTATAGCAAATGTTGTAATTTATTTGGCTGCCAGTCAGTCGTGGACCTTGTTTCTGTCAATTAGAATCAATTTGCCAGTATGGCTGCTTCTGAAAGATATCTCAAAAACTAAGATAAATTACTGTTAAACAACTAGCATTTTCTCATGTTTTGCAAATGAAGACACACTATCCAATTGCACTTTTATTTGTCCACAACCCATGTCCCCTTTGCTAATGAATTTAGGTGGTCTCTGGAAAATCTAATTTAGTGTGACAGCTTACTGCCAGTGTAACACTGCTGCAGAGCACAAGGGTGCAGGCCTATTCTCTAGGGAACCAGTGGTCTGTGCTTTAAGAAAGAAGGCAGCCTTTCAATTGTCAGCAGGTGCCTGATGTCTGGGGGAATTTACTACTCGTAGTCTTGATTCTGCCTCTGAAACATCAACCGTGCCTTTCCATTGACTTTACATACAGCTTATGTGATGTACATAGATAGCCATATGGCTTTATAATACCTGGTATAGCTATTGATTAGGGAGCAAACAGTATAACATATATGAAAATTTGCAATTGCAAAAGTCTGCAACTGTCATGTATTTAATTAGCCAAGTCTTAAGGTAAGAGTTAGGGCAGGATTCAGAGATAGCTAACTTAAGTCATGCGCTTAAGTGCCCCTCCTGCGCGGATTTAGCACGGGATGAGATATGCCGTATTCTAACCAGCACTACGCGGTGCGTTTCCCAAATTGTGGGTTGCACAGGGCATGACATTCTAATGACCTGTTTCTTGTACCTGCCCCCTGGCTTGTCAGCTTTCTACTAAAAAATTTGTGTGGGAGTATAAATTTTCTATGTATCAGTGACATTGCCTTTAATAACCTTTGTAAAATATGCCTTTGTAAAATCATACCTTTGTGCATCGTAGTTGTTCTTGCGTGATGGGAAAGGCAGTGAACTTATTAATCCGTTGCATTGATAAAATGATCATACACTGCCGGGCCAAAAATAAAAATATGCAGCAAGGTTCCTAAAAGCACCTATAGGCAAACAGAAAAACAAACACATCAATAAAAGCAAAGATGCACAAATCCCTTTAATAAAAACAAAGATTCTCCAGTGTCCATCCTGGTCTCGTCCATCCTGGCCCCTAATGCAACGTCACAACATTTATTTCCATCCAGAGTTGCATTAATTTTTGGCTGGGATCTTGTATTGACGACGGGAGAGTTGTACCACTCCGTAAAGTCTTCTCCAGCACATCCCAAAGACTTTCAATGGGGTTAAGGTCAGGACTCTGGTGGCCAATTCATGTGTGAAAATGATTCCTCATGCTCCCTGAACCACTCTTTCACAATTTTAGCCTGATGAAGCTTGGCATTGTCGTCCTGGAATATGCCCATTGATGGGACAACCTGGTCATTCAGTACATTTAGGTACTCAACTGACTTCATTTTATTGCTGCATAATGTTGCTGAGCCTATACCTGACCAATTGAAGCAACCCCTGATCATAACACTGCCTCCAGAGGCTTGTACAGTGGACACTATGCATGATGGGTGCAACAGCGACTTTTTATTTGGCCAGGCAGTGTAGCTCCTATAGACGACTTGAATATACTCATCACACAATCAAAACAAATTATCGCTGGACAGTGTTTGCACGCAATATTATTACGTAAACAAATAAATCATTGAATTTACTGATTTAAAAAAAGAAAAATGTATCTAATCTTTTTTTAACGATTGACCTAATAAAGTCATGTAGCCTACAGTGGTTGAACACAATAGCCTATATGCGATGTCTTCAATTTAATAATTTTGGAGAAGCTGTGCTGACACCAATCGTCTCTCTGTCAAAAGCGAATATGATCCAGACACTGTCTATCAATTAATCAATCTAATATTGATCTGGTATGATATACCAGACGGGCAATCATAGCCTACTTTTACAAATATTTCTTTTTACGACAGCTCTTTGATAATTGCAAGTTAGCTATGCAAAGAAAAATATGACATGCAAAATCACATGGACTCATTCTAATATCCATTTATACCAAAGATGCTGTATTTTTCATAATAATCTATTGGCGGCGCTAGACATAAACCACCTTTTTTTCCGAACAAAGATGCGCAGAAAATAATTATTAAGTAGAAACTCATCGTGCACAACTTGCAGACCCGCCTCATTTTCATCAAATCTCCACCCCGCGTATATACTGGAGAGCTTAAAACAGCGAATAAGTCAAATTTCTGAATCACAAGTAGCTTAAGCTACGGGAGCAAGTCCCATTTGCGCATGAATCTGGCCTTTAAAGACAACAAAATATCCAACAAAATGTGTGTCAGAACAATTAGACAGGGAGGGACATTTTTTTTCTGCAGGGACTGGTTGTTCATTTATATAAAGTTGAGTTATTTGGAAGAAAATTAAACTTACAATCATTTTCAGACAGATGCAGTTATTTAAAATTTCAGCAAATGATCCTCTCTGAGTTAATGAAATGACACATTAATGGGCCTCTCTAAGCAGTGCCTGTGGAACCCTGGTGAGAGTGTGACATTGTTCTCCGCTGCAGATGGTCTATTGTTTTCCTTCAGTGTGGCTTGCGCTTTACCACTCACTCTGACATGTTATGTAGAAAATCCAGTAATCCTCTTCTGTATTCAAACATGTTAAACATGACAGTAAAGCAAAAAACTATCTCAAATGGTCATTGTGTGAGAGAGATGTTTATTTTATTGGGAAAGTGAGTGTGGTAGGCAGACTGTGGAAGAGACTGGTAAAAACCTCACTCTAATAGATTTTGACACCTCTAATATTGACCCTTAATGTGTCCTCCATACTTAACTGTATTCTTCTGTGTGCAATTACTAAAAGTAGATCTGATCTAGTATTGCAACCAAGCTGTTAACAAAATTACATTGGCAACATTTAGAGAAACTTGAACAATAATAACCAGCCCTTGTCTTTTGGCGATTGTTTGATTAATTAAAGTGCCATACTGCCTTGCCCTCAGGGCAGACTCGTACAGTAGAAGCTATGCTTTGTGAAGGGGAGGGGACATACCTAAAGTCTGCTTTTTGAAGACCTTGTCGATGAGGCTTAGAGCAAGGAGTGGGGTGCATTTCAGATTTAGGGATCACACCATTTAAACAGATTTAGAGATTATGCTATTTAAATAAATTAGATTATGGTGTCTTAAATCTTATCTTGAATTTTCATTATGTGAAACGAAACAGCTAAATCCATTAACCCCTTCTCAAGCACCATTTTTTTTAACACAAGCCTGAAAATAAAATGGTTACCATCCTTAAACGCCTTTGACTACAGGCATAATAGAATAGAATAGAATAACTTTTATTTTCCTGTTAAGGAATTTCAGTTGTAGCAACAACAAAGAAAACATTGACAGTGGGGCAGACCCACAACACACAAACAAACATATCAAATAAAGACATTCAATAAAATCATTGCATTAATCAAACTAATTAAGTGAATTAAAGTGGAATAGGCTACAGCAAACATGATTAAAAATAGCCCCCGCTGTCCCGAGAGTCCAGTGTTACCAAGCAGTCCAACTTCACGACTTTCCTCCATACATCCAGTGTTGCTGTCTCTGTCCACTGTCAACACGGAGCACCAAACTGCATCAGCCTTCCCACTCGTCGCCTCACTCCTCCCCCCGCATTATCTTCTCCTTCCCGTTCCTGGTGGCCTTTTGAAGATTGCCTGCAGTCCTAGATCAGTCCCGACATCTTCAACTCCGGTGAAACTTTGTGGTAAGCTTTGTAGCTGCAGATCCAACGGACAGTCCCGAGCATATGTTGCAAATGCGTCTCCATGGTGACGACCACAAACAAAATTTGTCAATATTATCAAAACGAGCAGCAGGAGTGCCGTGAACAATCTCCAGCCCGCTTCCCCATCTCACAACAGACACACAACGCATGACAAAAACAAAAGAAGAAAAACCAGACACAACAAAATACATTAAAATGAACAAACACGAACACGAGAGACAGCTGGACTACATGTCACCATGACAGCGCCACGTGAAGTCCTGTCCTGATCGCTTCTGTAAGGTAACCCTTAGGAGTTTGTTTTCCAAAAGTCAGAACTACTCTATTACTGAAACAAAGTAACAGAACCTCAAACACAGTGGAAGTTTTTATTTAGCCTAAAATTATTTATTCTATTTAAATTTTTTGCCAGGATACACATACCAATTTTACCTTGATTCATGTCATCTGAGGATTTCCAGAACACACGGAATCGATCATTTTGATCAACTTTTGTGTCATGGTACAAATTAGGAATTGTTGTCACTATAACATTGGAATTTTCAAATAGTTTATAGAGATACAATCATGAGTTTTAACACATTGAAGCAGTATATAGCATTACCAGATTGATTGAAAATTGGAAAACTTTCAGCCCATGCTAGTTAAAGCACAACTGAACTTTGGTAGAACTTTGGGTTGTGTAGTTAGTTACCTAGCCATGATATGAGTCCAAATTCGTTAATTGTTCTGTGCTACCCTGGGGTGATAATCCAGACTTGGGTATTTGTCACTCTTCATTCACTTCTATAGGGAAGCTAAAACGGTCTCAAAATGACACTTCTAGCACATATACGAATGTGAACGAAGAGGATTCTGTCCATACAAACAATAATTTTCCTATTGAACTCTATGGAAAAATTTGTCTGGAGAAACTACCCTTAAAGTGATCCATCCATATCTACTGCATATCTGGCAGTGATGCTTTGAGGCTCGTTTTATAACTCATTACCCTTGATGCCGGCGGGTAATGGCGTTGACTATGCAAGTCTGCTCCTTTGGGAGCCACTGCTCTTAGAATTCCCTAGGAGAGCCATCTAATGCCCCAGCCTTGGCTAGCCTCATCATTACCATTTTTATCTGGCCCTGGGACTTGCGAGTGCCCCGTGACCTTTTTCTAGTATGTCGTCATACCGTGGTCACTAGTTAGTTTATCACAAGCGAGGGAGAGCTCTGAGTGTTTTAATTGCTTTTCCCCTGGCATTTTTCATGCCATTTTGTTTCCATATGGGAAAATGAGAGACGAAACTATACCGTGCGTAATTGGAGTCTGAGCAGATAACTAGTTCGGTGATACCACTCCGGGCAGCTTGTTGCACGCTAGCTATCTCTGCATACTGACTGGTTTTGGATCCAATCTGATACTGTTGTGGCTCATTGACAGTACAGTTTTCCCACGTGATGCCCACTCCAGCTTAGACCTGGCTCTCATGTTGGAATGAACAACCGTCCACATAAGCCTTTGGGAGATTGAGGCACACGTTGTCATCATATAAATGGTGGTTCGAGGGCCACGACAGGGCCGTAACCACGGTGAGGATTCTGCCAATCCTCGGCCCAATGCCATCTTGTGATTCTGCGCGTATTCTGCCTCAACCTCATAGCCTTGCAGAGCCATCATCCAGGCGGTAATGCGACTGTTGGAAACTGACTTCTCTCAGCCTTTAGCTATTCAAGAAGATCACGGATTGGTGACAAGTCTCAATGATGATTTTCTGTCCACCAACGTAGCTACGGAGGTGCTCTAGCACCCATATTGTCGTAAGCAAGTCTTTTTCACAATCCAAGAACTTTAACTCTACGCTAATGAGTGCTCTACTAGCATAAGCGACCACACGTTTGTCTTGATCGTGTTTCTGTGATAGGGCAGCGCTAAGACAGTACTGTGAGAAGCTTGCTTCCATGTAAAACTTTCTGTCTTTATCCGGGTAAGCCAGACAGGGTGCCATGCAGAGTTTCCGCTTCAACTCTTGGACTGCTTGTTCCTTAGTCTGTCCCCATACAAAGTCTGTGTCCTTTTTTAAGAGTTCCGTTAAAGGACTGGAAATTTCTGCATAATCCTTGATGAACTGCCGAGAATAATTACAGACTCCAAGGAAGCTACGTAGCTCTCACACGTTGGAGGGAGCTTCTATGTCTTGGATGGCTCGAACCCTTCCAGACTGTGGCTCAACACCATTGTGACCAGGAGCCCAAAATACTCCACTTTTGTTTGGCACCACAGACCCTTAGTCAGTGATAGTTTGGTGCCAGCTGTGGAAAACTGATTAAGCACGTGGCGAAGTTCGGCCAGGTGAGCGTCCCAGGCCTGGCTGCGCATCAAGATGTGGTCAACATAGATCAGGTTGCCATGCATAGTCACATCGCTCATTGCTTTATGCAGAAAGATATTGAACTCAGCAGGTGAGTTTAAATATCCGAATGGGAACCGGTTCCAAGTGAATTGGCGATTACCAAAAGAAAAGGCCAGCTTGTACTAGTCGGCCGGATCCACTGTCATGGTACAGAAGCCATTCGATACGTCGACGGTCGAAAAATACTGAGCGTTAGTGATGGATCATAAGCAGCGGGTTAGTGGAATTTGTTTATTCAACTGTCAGTAATCGATAGTTAAGCGCTATTTCCCGGATGGCTTCAGCACGGGCCGCAAAGGGGAGCTGTATGTTGAATTGCATTCACAAATTATGTTCTTGTCCCAAAGGGAGTCAAGAATCTCCTGGATTGACTCAAAGACAGCCAATGGAATCCTGTATTGATGCACAAAGGTTGGAGGAGCGCCTGGATCCGTTGGTATGCGCACCGTATGGAGGTCTGTGACCCCACAGTCGTAAGAGTCCCTGGAGAAGAGGTGTTTAAAGTCATAGAACAAGCCTTGGAGCTCCTGTCTCTGGGCATCTCCATCTCCTGCTGCTGGACTTCTGACTCAAAATCGAGGTAGGGCTCTTCCAGAAGCAGGGTACCCACATCTCCACTAGAGCTTGCATTGGGTGCCATGGTACTGGTATATAGCACCATTCCAACTTTATCACCTAAGTCAACATGGCAGACAGTACTACTCTGTATTGGTTCCTGAGGGAATATGGCGATCATGTTAGTCGGGTGTGTCAAGTACACCCCTTCAGGGAGTTGGGTAGCTCACCGATGATGGGGATCGTTAGTTCAAAGTCGTGATAGGAACTATCAATCAGGTAGCCGAGAGGTCTGCGCGCAGTCACCTGTGTGGCTCGGAGTCAGGTTTTGGACTAGCAAGTAGACTGAGCGGTTAGCTACTTCAAGCAAGGGCGAGCCACAGACTATCAGGTTGAGCTCAAAGAGGTGAGGAGAGGGTTGAAAGAAGGTTTGTGTGCTGTCAAGCTGCTGTCCTCTCAAGATCATGAGTCTGAGCGGGACCCCTACTAGGGATGTCCACATCGAATTCGCCACCTGGCAGGCTAGCGGAACAATCTGGCCTGAGCACATCTGTTCTGGCTGGGCAGTCAACTGCTCGGACACAGGTACTTCAATGGGCTCATTCATCTCTCCTGTCCTGCCATCCCGGCTTTACCCGCACATTGGCGGTGCTGAAGCGTAAGTTTTGGTGGAGCTCCATAATCCCTGACACCAGGCGCTTTATCAAGGCTTGCACCATCTGCGCCAGAAGCAAGGCCTCCCACCAGGCTCCAGCAGGACTGCTCCAAACTCTGTCTGTTCCCAGCCGAACCTGGAGCCACATCGGGGTGAATTTCGTTACCGGACTTCCCCCTTCCGAAGGTAACACTACCATCCTCACTGTAGTGGACAGGTTCAGCAAGGCGGCCCACTTCATCCCCCTGCCCGGACTACCCACCGCCCAAGAGACCGCTGATGTGTTAGTCAAGGAGGTGTTCCACATCCATGGCATCCCCACGGACATCGTATCTGAACGACACCCTCAATTAATCTCCCAGATTTGGAAAGCCTTCTTCCTGGCCCTCGATGCCACTGCTAGCCTCTCGTCTGGCTACCATCCCCAGTCCAATGGGCAAACCGAGAGGGCCAACCAAGATTTGGGAGCCGCACTACGTTGCGTGTCGGCCAAGAATCCGGCTTCATGGAGCAAGATGCTCACCTGGCTGGAATACGCTCACAACACCCTACCCTGTGTCGCAACCGGAAAGTCTCTATTTGAGATCGCCCTGGGCTACCAACCTCCACTGTTTCCCGACCAGGAGGTCGAGATCGCTGTTCCCTCGCTCGCCACCCACATGAGAAGATCTGGAGGGACACCAGGGCCGCGCTTTTACGCACGGCAGATCGTAACCAACGTTTCGCAAATCGCCACCGTACACCAGCCCCAGTTTACAAGCCAGGTGATTCCGTCTGGCTTTCCACCAAGGACATTCCCCTCCAATCCACTTCCCACAAGTTGCAACCCGTTTCATTAATCACTTCAAGATTTTCTCCATCATCAACCCTGCATCTGTTAAGTTGTCACTCCCTGCTTCACTCAAGATCCACCCCACGTTCCATGTTTCTTGTTTAAAGCCTGTTTCCTCTCACCCCCTATATCCCCCCGACCCCCCACCCCCTCCTCGCCGCATCATTAACAACCACCCTGCATATACTGACAAGAAGCTCTTGATCATTCGCAAGAGGGGTCGGGTTTCCAGTACTTAGTTGACTGGGAGGGTTATGGCCCAGAGGAGCGTTCCTGGATCGCTCCCAGTCTGATATTGGACAAATCCTTAATCAAGGACTTTCATCATGACCACCCGGATAAGCCCATGAGACCGCCAGGAGTCGGTCGTTAAGGGAGGGGTCCTGTCACGAATCTACTGTCATGTCACGTTTTATTTTATTTTCTTGTCTTTGTTAGATTTCTTGTTTATGTCACGTATTGTGTTTAGTCTAGTCACGCCACGTTTTATGTTTTATACTTGTTACGTTTCCATTCGCATGCTGTTCTCAAGCTAAGTGTCTGCACCTGTATTTAAGCTCAGTGTTCATGTCTATTCTTTTCAAAATTGTTGCCCCTGTTTATCAGTGCACTATTGAGCATTGAGCCTGTCTTTTGTCTACGATCCAAGCCTGTTTTTTTACCATTGTTATTGACCTCTGTTTTGTTACCACTGCCTGTCTGTACCACTAGTTTTTGCCTGCTGTCTTTGTACTTTTGCCCCGCGGAGCGAACTTCGGTCTTGACTCTTGCTTTGCCTTCGACCCAGAGCCTGCCTACTGTCTGCCTGTACTTCTGCCCCGCTGACAGCTACTCTGGTTACTGGACTTTTGCATGGTGTACCGATTCCGTGACTGCCTTCTCCTTCGGTACTATACATTAGTTTTGGCTGGATTTTTGTGTATGAACTTTGCTTGTTTTTTGACCACGCTCTTTGGACATTCCTCAAATAAAGCCCTGATGGGACTTTATCTTACCACTGTTTCTGAGTCGTGCATTTCGGGTCCAACCCTCACGCACCCGTCTCATAATGATTTTAATAGATAATGTTACGGTTTTTGGTGAATTTATAGTTTTGCGGGTGTGAAAATAAGGGCAGCTCTCTCCAGAGGTTGACATCTGAGTTGGTTTTTGTTGGATAGTCAAAATCATAATATTGAATAATTATATTGAAATCGTATATTCTTTACTTACAGTATACATTACTTACTTATGTTACGTTAGCCATATTCCCTAGCGGATTGTCTAGACATGTGCACTCAGGAGTCGAGGGAAAATGAAAGAGAAAGAGAGTTTATTTGGACATGCGCTGTAGTATATATATCACTCCAGGGGTCCTCGCAGGGACCAACAGTCGTCCAATTTTAGTGCCTGTAAGTGAGGCTGCATACACCATATACAATATATTATGTTCAACACCCCCACTCAGGCTCATCTTTACAGCAGACAAAATAACAAACTTATGTCACCCATGTAACATCTTATGGTTATCTAGGTTTTTCCAAACAAGTAACATTTGAACCTTTCAAACTTGACCTTTGTTAATGGCTTGGTCAGAACATCCGCCACCATGTTTTCTGTGGGACAGTACTCAATTTCAACTTTACCTTAAATATGTGCAGACCATACAAAATGGTACTTTATATCCACATGCTTACTACGTTGCCTACACACTGGATTTTTTGAAAGAGCAATAGTACCCTGATTGTCCTCAAATATCTTAACTGGTGTGTGCTGTCTGTCTTTATCCATTCCATGGAGTAGCTGTACGAGATACATGCTTTCTTGGACAGTGGCTGCTAGAGCCATATACTCTGCCTCGCATGTTGACAGAGCCACAGTATGCTGTTTCTTGCTTTTCCAGGATATTACTGGACCCTCTTTAGTTAAGCTAAAACAGTATCCAGTAGTGCTCCGCCTGTCATTTTGGTCTGACGCCCAATCGGCATCACTATAGCCTTCTAGTTTAAGGCCTGGGTCACTTCGTTTGTAACATAGCTCATGTTCAATTGTGCCCTTCAGGTAACGTAGCACCTGCTTTGCTGTTTCCCAATGCTGTTGTTTTGGCTGTGTTAGGTATTGAGACAATTTACTGACCACCCAGCTTAGATCTGGCCTTGTAGATGTCATTATGTAAATTAAACTACCAATTATCTCTCTGTAGCCTGTAACATCAACAATTTTTCCATCTTTATCAAAATTGAGCTTTTGCTCACAGGGCGTTGATCTCGGTTTACACTCAGACATCCCAAATCTTTGGAGCACCTTTTCAATGTGTCTTCTCTGACTCATTTTAACCTCACCTTTACACTGTGTAAAATCAATGCCCAGAAAATGTTTAAGTTTCCCTAGATCCTTCATCTTAAACTTATTTTTCAGCATTTCTTTCACCTCACTGATCAGGTCGTTGTTGCTGGCCGCAATTATTAAATCGTCCACCCAAATGATCAGAATCACCCTTTTACCCTCAGATTGTTTTTCATAAACACAATTATCTGCTGCGTTTTGTTCAAAATCATTCTCTATTAAGTGATCATGTAATAGCTTGTTCCAATTACGTCCAGATTGTTTCAGGCCATACAACGACTTGTTCAGTTTACAAACCAAACGTTCATCAGTTTTAGATTCTGTTTCAAATCCCTCTGGTTGCTCCATGTATACCTCACAGTCCATCGGGGCATGTAGGTACGCTGTTTTTACGTCCATTTGATGAAGCATGAGGTCCTCTTGTGCTGCTTTCTGCATCAGAATTCTCACAGATGTCATACTAGCAGTTGGGGAAAAAGTCTCTTTATAGTCAATTCCCTCTATTTGACTGTAACCTTTTGCGACGTATCTGGCTTTGAAAGTCTCTGATCGGGGCTCTCTTTAATTGCAAAAACCCAGCGCCCTCCCACTGCCATTTTTCCTTTAGGCAGTTTGCATAGGGTGAAGGTTTCATTCTCTTTCAAAGAGATAATTTCTTCCTCCATTGCTTTAGCCCACTTTTGTGATCTCTCAGAGCTCATAGCCTCTGTATATGTTTTGGGTACACCAAATACAGCTTTATAGAAATAATCCACATCCTGTTCTTCAGTATGTTCAGTCTTACACTGGTACTCTTTAAGATATGGTGGAGCATTTCTATCTCTGGTTGGGTAACGATGTGTGCCCCCACTATCCCCTTGGATACTAGATTGTGTACCTCTTTCACCGCCTGCACCTGTAGTCGCTGTCTGACTAGTCTGGGGTTGTTCACCAATTCTGGTTGGTGTTACATTTAGCTCAATATCATCATAACAGTCTCCGTCGTTATGTGGACCTGTTTGAGTCTGGCTATCCTTGCTATCCTTCAATAGGAACTTCACCAGCCTATGCTTTGACACTCTTCCTGTTACGTTCTCCGTAGCGGGAGGGGTAAGGACCCAGACGCAGACCACAGGATTAGGCAAAAGGAGTTCTTTATTCCGTTCAGGGGTCAAGCCAGGAGATCAGAGGTAGGTAGGTACAAAACAAACGATAGGCGATAGGGCAATGAGGGACAATCCAGAGAGTCGAAAACCAGGGAATCAGAGTTCAGGCAGTACAAAGGGATCAGGCAGGAGAATGGTCGATATACAAACGGGGTCAAAAACGAACAGGCAGACTGGACAGATAAGGGCAAGGCAAAAGAATAGTAGTTCAAACAGGTGTCGCGGAATAATTCTACAGATCTCAGGCTTTCAAAAATAGTAGGCACTGGAAAAGGTAATCACAACAATCCGACACAGACTGGGAGTAACAAAGGGCTTAAATGCACAAGTAACTAATGACACAAGAGGAATCAGGTGTGTGAGGGGCGGGGTTCCAAATGAGAGACAATGAAATACATCTGGGAAACAATTAAACAACCACAGAGACAACTAGGGAAAACGCGGACTGGATTCCAAACATACACAATGACAGATGACCTGGAGTTTCAGGAAATCGTGCATAGAGTAAGATGACAGGAAGAAGAGATCAGATGCAGCTGAGAATGATTAGCAAGGACAGAACAGCATGAAAATGTGCGCTCTAATATGTTAGTGAGATTAGTAACTATACACACCCCTGCCGTTAGTATGATTAGTAAGTATATACAAATTAGTTTGTTAATGGAGTTAGTAGATCTTATCTATCATTAGTATGTTAGTGGTAATTAGTAAATCTAAGTGCACAGAGATAGGTGTGAAGCAAGAGGGAACCCGAACACCAATGAGATCACCCGAATGGTACAGAGACGTAAACGGGGAGTGACAGATCAGGTGTAAACAAGTAGACACGGGACAACTAGGCAAAACCGGAAAATAAACAAGTCAGGTGAAAACTAAGAATAAACAATACATACAAAATAAAGATACAAATAACCAGTAGAACACAGATCCTTACACTTCCTGTCTCTGGAAAATAGACATTGTATGCTGGGCTATATTTGTCATATCCAATGAAAATACCCTTTTCTGATCTTGGATCCAGTTTCTTTTTATCTTGTTTATAAGCATAGCACTCAGTACCAAATACCATCATGTTGGCAATGTTTGGAGTTTTCCCTGTGAAAATACTATATGGAGTTTGCCTTAGTCGTTTACAATAGCACTTATTGCGTATCTGTGCAGCTGTTTGCACTGCAAATCTCCATAGATTTTTGGGCAATTTACTCTCGAGTAGCATGCATCGAGCCATGTCAAACAATGTTTTCCAATTTCTTTCTGCTGTGCCGTTCTGGTGTGGCGAATAGGGAGCACTAGTCTGATGGCTAATCCTATTCTCCCTAAGCAGATCTTGGAACTCTTTACCGGTAAATTCCGTCCCATTGTCTGATCTTATAGTCTTTACTTTCCCGTAGGGTGCCATGTCAGCTAAGAATTTTTCTGTAGCTCTTGTTGTGTCACTTTTTGTCTTTAGAAAATAGGTCCAAGTCATACTACTATAGTCATCTGTGAAAGCTATAGTGTATCTATACCCATCTCTATCAGTTGGCTCCATTGGACCACATAGGTCTGTATGAACTAATTCAAGTATTTCTTTAGCTTTGCTATCAGCCTGCCTATTTCTCATATCAACGAATTTTCCTTCTGTACAAATTTCACAGTTGAGAGTAGACTTATCATATTTTCCCTTAATTTTCATCCCTTCAACTACATTCTCCAATCGGGAGACATCTTCAAAGTTACAATGGCCAAGTATTCTGTGCCACATTTTAATATCATGGCACCCCTTTAACTTATCAACATTTTCTTCATTAACTGTGGACAGATAATACAGTTTACCATAGACTTCCATGTTAAACCTGGTACCATCATTAACACCCATCCAGTTATTACCCTCTTTGAAATGCAATTCTGCCCCGTTGTCTGTAGCTGCTTTTACTGAGAAAATATCTTGTGGAAAGGTAGGTATATACAGGGCTTTCTTCAGTAGCGCTGTCACCTTGTGTCCCTTGCTGTCGACCAGGAAAATTTCCGCTTCCCCTCTGGCCCTGGCAACTCCGGTAGTCTTAGTACCGTCAGCTAGTTCAATCACGTGGTTCTTAGGCTCAAAGTTTTTATCGATATTCTTAAACTTTTTAAAGTCACTTATCATGTGCGATGTCGCACCACAGTCGACCATTAAACCTTTATTGTTAACTGTCCTTTTCGTCGGACTACTGTTATCACTTATTTTAAAACAATACGACCTGTTATTTCCACAGTCTCCGTCGTCTGCTTCTGTTGCTCCTCGGCACGTGCCCCAAAGTCCGTCTTGATGGCCGGCTCCCAGTTGCTGCTCCTCCCCCGTCACTCCCGCCATGGAATCCCGCTTTTTTCCTGGGCGCGGTTCGTCACTCCGGCGGTCTCGTCTCCTTTCGTCAGGCATGTTCGGACATGTCCTTGCAATGTGTCCCATCTTTCGGCATCTGTAGCATTCAATGTTATTCGCATCTGCATTCCGCCCTCTGCCTCGCCCTCGTGGCTTGTAGCCGGTTGCCCTCGCGGCACTCATAACGTTGTCTTCAGTCGAATCACTCGGTTTATATCTTTCAGTGTCCTCAAAACTCCTAAGCTTTGTTTTAAATTCACTGAACGTTAGGTTATCGTTCGTCTGAGTAATATTGACCACAAACGGTTTAAATGAGTCCGGCAAGCCTTTCACTACCATTCCGACTTGCAACCCGTCACTAATTGTCTCGTCTGCCCTCGACAATGAAGCGAATATTGTCTCAGCACGGACAATATATTCTGTAACAGTCTCGTTGCTCTGCATGTGGAGGGCTGAGAGCTCGCAGTATAAACTCACCACACGTGGCTTTCCCTTGCCTGCATAATGCTCCCGTAGTATCTTTAATGCCTTACGTCCATCCGCGGCTGCTTCTCTCATAATCAGCGACAAACTTTTATTGTCTAAAACTTGCACCAGTTCAGCATATGCCTGTCTATTCTTCCCTGTGTCGGCCTCTCTTAAATCGACGGCGCCCTCAGCATTCGGGTCAATTACTGGCTCGGCCAGTAATTGTTCCAGAAAGCCCACGTAATTCTAAATGTGCGAGGAATCTTGTTTCCCATAGTTCGTAATTTCTCTCGTCACCGTCGAATAATAGCCGGCTGAATCGTTGGCTAGACATAGCGCTGGGCCCATAACCTGTTACGTTAGCCATATTCCCTAGCGGATTGTCTAGACATGTGCACTCAGGAGTCGAGGGAAAATGAAAGAGAAAGAGAGTTTATTTGGACATGCGCTGTAGTATATATATCACTCCAGGGGTCCTCGCAGGGACCAACAGTCGTCCAATTTTAGTGCCTGTAAATGAGGCTGCATACACCATATACAATATATTATGTTCAACAACTTACTACTTTGTTTGTATCGTCAAATATTTAGTCACATTTTGAGGACATGCGAGACTCTGACGATAGCTTTTTGCCAGGAGCAGGTACAGTGAAACTCTTTTGAACCGCTGTACACGATGAGCATATAGCCCAATGGAGAGCCGAGCGAGCTGCACGAGCAGAGGGCGATGCCGCTGTTGCCACAGGCATGGAGGGAGAACTCGAACTTCCCCAAGCCATTACGAGAACCACCAATATGTGGTGGTGCACTTGTAGCAAGTGTAGGCTACTGCGATGCCTGAAGAAATTGAATGTCAGTGCTACCAAGAGAATCATTATTTGGTGACAACTTTCCTTGTTTAATTATTCTGAGTATGTATTTATGTTTATTTTATGTATTTGTGGTTTCACTGTCCTGTGTTTTGTATTTCTGTCACTCCCTGTCTTCATCACGCTTTTCAGGAGTCTGTGGGGATTTCGGTTTTCTCTGTATTTCCTCTCTCATTCCTTCTTTCTGACTAATTACTTAATTGTAAATAATACTAATTAACTAACAACCACTAACATCTTAGAATTAGGGTCTACTAATCTACTAATGACTAACTTGTATATAATACTAATCTACTAACGCCATAGAATCAGGGTTTTCGACTAATCTACTAATTTACTAATGTCTCTTGTTCTGCCTGTTGTATCACTAATTATCTTTCTTTGGTTTCTCTATTATCTACAGCTGACTCTCGTTTCCTCTTTCCATTCTCTTATTGTATGCACTTGCCCAGTTCATGTTCAAGTGAATCAGTTCCGTGTATTGCGTGTTCCCTTATTATTTCCTGTCCTGAGGTGCAGAGCCAGCTAACTCCCTGTCCTGAGGTGCAGAGCCAGCTAACTCCCTGTCCTGAGGTGCAGAGCCAGCTAACTCCCTGTCCTGAGGTGCAGAGCCAGCTAACTCCCTGTCCTGAGGTGCAGAGCCAGCTAACTCCCTGTCCTGAGGTGCAGAGCCAGCTAAACTCCCTGTCCTGAGGTGCAGAGCCAGCTAACTCCCTGTCCTGAGGTGCAGAGCCAGCTAACTTCCTGTCCTGAGGTGCAGAGCCAGCTAACTTCCTGTCCTGAGGTGCAGAGCCAGCTAACCTCCTGTCTTGAGGTGCAGAGCCAGCTAACCTTCTGTCCAGGGCGATGCAGCCGTCACCGCCGGCCTCCTGTTTTTTTTACTTCTGCCAGTGTTCTCGCGACCCTGATTTCTGGACTGTGTTTTTGTACCGTTTTGTGCCGTGCCTTCCCGGTTTCGACCTCTGCCTGTTTTAGTTTTTTTTACAATTCTTTGGATTCTGATTTTTGTACCGCTGCCTGACATTAAACTTTGGTTTCTTGTACTCCTGCCTGCTTCTGGGTCCCTATTTCCACTGGTCATAACAATTATAGGCTGCAGTATAGACCTGCAACTGGAATGATGCTGCCTTCAAGTGCTTTCGGAATTATCGGAAATACGAGTTTCCGACATGGAAGTTACACTTGAACGAACCTCCAAGTCATAATTACAAGTGGGGAAAGTCTGAGATAATTTTGCTATTAGACAGACAACAAGCGCTCATTGAATGACTGGAGGTCAATGGAGTTTTTACAAAACAGATCATTAAACAAATCATTATCAGACAGATGAAATCAAAAATCTCCCTTTTCTATTTAGATTATATATGTCTAGGTTGTCAGGACCCAGTACTACTACTCACAACCTGTTATAATTTTAACTATCCAACGAAAACCAACTTTAAATCCGGCTAGCGCTGGTCAGATGCGCGCCACTCTAAGCCTACCCAGATAGCAAGGAAGTATTGAATCAACATGGATATTGTGTTAAGTATCAGTCATCAACCAATTTTCAATGGTGGAATCAAAATTCGCTTTCTGATGGTAATGGTCACTGGTGTATTAGGTTGAAATGGAAACATTGTATCAATGTAACAATAACAATCAAAGTCATCATACTGATGAATGACATAGATTTTTGATCAGATGAATCAGATTCAGGTGCGCTTTCATTTTCAAATAAAAAACCGTTAGAATTATTAATTGCCCGTTTCTGCGGTCGCTGCTGTAGTAGCTACATGCTAGCATGCTCGTATATGTGTATGTTATGTGGTAAGTGAATTATAATTTTTTTGGTTAAATTGGTTAAGTTAAAAGTTTTACGTTGCTAGAACGAGGGTGACGTAGGAAAATAAACAAAACAAAACTTAACAGCAAAACGTATTTGTGGTTGATGCTAATGCTGCATTCGTTTATTCATTTCCAACTATAGGAATCCCGATATCTGACGAGGGAAAATGTAATCAAATTAAAATCAATAAAGAGGTTTGCATTTTTAAAACTGATGTCAATGTGTTATCTATTTTAGTAGCCTAACTCAAAAGTATTTTGTTTTTTGTAGATTTTAACTACTTTGAGCAAAAATTAGTTAAATTAGCTATGATAGATTACATTGATAATAAATTGATTTAACATCAGTTACATTGATTTCCATTGTTAACATCAACATTGTTTCAACATTACTTCAATGCATTGATTCAACGTAAACACGATGAGCACCTGGACGCAGAATCAACGTCAGAGATCAACATTGAATGAATGCTTCATCTTATGTTAATTCAACATTGATTCAATGTTTCCTTGCTATTTGGGTACGTTATGTAGGGTGACCTTATTTTTCGATTTCAAATAAAGAGGACAGGGTTAGACGAGTGTTATAAACATAATACTAGGCTATTTGTTTGTTTATATATGGTCTATGGAACAAGTAAATCCTAAACAGATATTTTATGAATTTAGAAATCCCGTCTGGACGGATATTTTCCGTCCTAAAAAGAAGAAATGTCCTGGAAAAAGAGGACGTCTGGTCACCCTAACGTTATGTAACTTCAGTTGCTAAACTAACTGAAAACACTAATGCGCATGTCTGATCACTTCCTCCAATGGGGAAAAGCGCCAGTTGCCGATCTTGTCATATCTAAAAATCACCAGTGATGTGATCAGCGCGATGCAGCACGTCTGGAAAACAGCTGGAAACAAAAGAACCAGGAGGTGCAGTTAGTTTTTTGGGGGGGAGATTTCACTTCTTTGATGTGAATAATGCATGAAGCCAATGACATTGAGAGAGACATGCATACAGAATACATGCAGACTGAAGACATTCACGTAACCATAACGCCCTCTACTGACAAGAATGAGAACATTTCTCCTATTACCCACAATTACATTAAAATTACAGTTTGTAGATGAGCTGTATTTAATGTCTAATAAAATACAATGATCAGCACCACCTAAGCTATGGATCATGAAGAAGCAAGTAAATGAATGAACCAAGTCTATATGGAGACATGCATGCACAATAGGCTAGATGCAAACACATTCTCGCTGAAAGAAAGACATACAGCCTAAATAGTTACAGCCTAAATAGTTTGCAGAAAGCAAAATATGGAAATACAGTTTTGAAATAGGCCTATTTGGATTATATAGAAATGCATAACGTTAGGCTATTCAACACTGGCTTGCCGTATGCGTAACTCTGAGCTTCCATATCTGGGCTACCAGCTGCCGAGTTCATAATGAACACAGCATAATTCCAGTGCAGTTTCAGTGTAATTTTTTCCGGTAGTGTAACGTTACCTGCAGGAAATTCTTTGGTACCGGACCATGTAGCTAGGTTTAGTTTCGTTTTCTGTACTGCAATGGACGCATGAGGCATTTTGATTCGCTTCGTAGAAGCCTAGCTTGTAGCTGCTTCCTGACTAGCGGCTGACTGACGATTCTCTGGCAACTAACATTGGCTAACAGAAGCTTAATTGGACAACACATATTTCCCAGGAATCTTAGCCAGAAAGAACACAATACCAAATTGTGAGCATTCACTGTTTTCCCTTGCTTACTGTACTATATACAGTACCTGATGCACTTTAGGTTTAGAAGACGGTAAATTTTTTTCTACAAAATCTCTCGTACAAATATGTTTAGGAAACCAAGTACTTACCAGTATATTCAGCTACAGCTGTTTTCTTACTAAGGCTGAGGAATTTATCTTGTTATATTTCGCCAAAGTCCCGTATAGTCGGCATTTCCACAGCGACCACCTATCGCACTTAGGGCTGAAATACGTTGCTGTTGTGTAAAACATGTTTTTTTTAACATATTTAAATACATTGGGTGTCGTATGTTATGGTTATTATATATATACTGTATGTGACTATTCTGAAATAAATGTATTCGGTTGCAAATTTCTGAATGATACAGCTTCTTCTTCAATACAAACTTTAAACCATGGATGTGCAGGGAATATTTTCTGAGATATTGACATTTAAATAAAACTAGTACAAACTAGGTGGAAATTGCCTCTGGAGGGCCAAAGTAAATAGAGTTAATCTGCCTATCTGAAACTGTTTAAAATTGCCTCATCACGTTTAGATGCTTCAGAGGCTGTCTTCCTACTACACAAACTGTGAATGTGTCTGTAGTTTAGTGATTACGGTGTTGTGCTACCACGTAGCAGGTTGGTAGTTTGATTCTCACCTGACCCTGACATTTATTTTCGATGCACACAATGTCTGGTACCGCAATTTTCCACGCGTGAGGTCAATGGTTCGATCCCCGCTTGGTACCAAAGGCTAAATAAATTTTCAACAAAACTATTGTGCAAATCCTCTCCTACTTTTAATGTTATTTTCACATTAACCGACATCTTTTTATTGCAAAAGTTAAGAAATTTCATAGAATTAATGGTTCACTGTTTCACTTCTACTTAAACGATGTGAAATTCCACCAACCTGGTCCACTAGCTCGCTACATTACATTACAGTCATTTAGCAGACGCTTTTATCCAAAGCGACGTACAGTAAGTGCATATAGAAAGGTCATCGAAGTAACTACAGAACAGATAAGAAAGCACATTCTTCTCATACAGTATCAGCTATCCCTAGTAACGAACACAGTGCAGTTCACAGTGAACTGGGTAAATCATCTCTACTACAATTCTATTCTAAATAGTATAAACTTGAGTACACAGTTCAACAAGAAGACATACCATGAGGTCCTAGATAAGTATTAGTCCAGGTGGAGCCTGAAAAGGTGTGTTTTCAGGCCACGACGGAAAGCAGGCAGGGTTGGTATTGAGCGTAGGGGAATGGGAAGTTCGTTCCACCACTGGGGAGCTAGGGTGGAAAAGCTCCGCAGTCGGGAGGAGCGAGCGCCATTGACACGGAGGGGGGGAAGTGCGAGGCGCCCTGCTGTAGATGAGCGAAGTGGTCGAGCAGGAACATAGGTCTGGATCAGGTCCTGCAGGTAGACGGGGCCTGTCCTATTAGCTGCAGTGTGGGCCAGGGTCAGAACTTTGAACCTGATCCTAGCTGCAACTGGCAGCCAGTGGAGTGACCTCAACAGGGGGGTGACGTGAAAATTTCGGGAGGTTAAACACAAGCCGGGCAGCTGCGTTCTGGATCAGTTGAAGAGGGAGTATGGCGCAGGCTGGTAAGCTTGCGAGCAGGGAGTTGCAGTAGTCCAGGCGTGAGGTGACCATAGTCTGGACCAGAAGCTGGGTGGAGTAGGTGGTCAGGTACGGTCGAATCCTCCTGATGTTGTACAGGAGGAACCTGCAGGACCGTGCCGTCACCCTGATGTGGTCTTTGAAGTCCAGCTGGTCGTCTAGGACCACCCCCAGGTTCTTTGCAGAGCGGGAGGCAGCCACCACGGTCCCGGCAACGGTGATGGAGAGGTCAAGTAGCGGGGAGGTTTTGTATGGCATGAAGAGGAGCTCTGTCTTGTCGAGGTTGAGCTTCAGGTGATGGGTAGTCATCCACTCAGAGATGTCGGCCAGACAAGCAGATATCCTCTCCTTCACCTGTTGGGTAGAGGGAGGGAAAGAAAGGAAGAGTTGAGTATCGTCAGCATAACTATGGTATGAGAAGCCATGTGAATTGATTACTGAACCAAGAGACTTTGTATAAATGGAGAACAGCAGGAGGACCAAGTACAGATCCCTGCGGGACTCCTGTAGACAGGGGATGGGGTGCAGAAACAGAACCCTTCCAAGAGACTTGGTAGGATCTATCAGTGAGGTACGATACAAACCAGGAGAGGGCAGTCCCAGAAATGCCCATCTCAGAAAGTGTAGAGATCAGGAGTTTGTGGTTGACCGTGTCAAATGCTGCAGACAGGTCAAGTAGAATCAGGACAGAGGAGAGGGATGAGGCTCTAGCATTGGAGAGTGCCTCGGTCACGGCCAGGAGAGCAGTTTCAGTGGAATGTCCGGTTCTGAAGCCGGACTGATGGGGGTCAAGCAGGTTATTCTGGTGGAGAAAAACAGACAGTTGGTTATGTACAGCTCGTTCAAGGGTTTTGGACAGGAAGGGCAAGAGAGATACAGGACGGTAGTTCCTGACATCAGAGGGGTCCAAGCTAGGTTTTTTTAAGAGTGGGGTTACACGGGCAGTCTTAAAAACAGCAGGAACATGGCCACAGGTTAGGGAGGTGTTGATAATAGAAGACAGATATGGAACAAGCTCAGCGGATATTGACTGGAGGACTGCCGACGGGATGGGGTCCAGCGCACAGGTGGTTGCGCGCTGGTGCGTCATGAGTTGGAGCACATCTGCCTCCTCCAGAGTCTTGAAGGACGACAGCGTGGCGATGGGTTCGGTATGGGGGATGTGGGGTGTCACCTGAGGTGTGAAGGAGTTGCGGATCATGGCCACCTTCCCCTCGAAGTGGGTTAGGAAGTAATCTGCAGAGAGGGAGGAGGGTGAAGGGGGCGGAGGGGGGATAAGCAGGGAGGAGAAGGTGGAAAAGAGTTTCCGTGGATTAGACACACATGCATTAATTCTAGACTGAAAAAAAGAAGCCTTAGCCGATGTAGTTGTAGCTGTGAAGGCTGCCAGCAGAGTGTGATAGGAGGCCAGGTCATCTGGGGATCTGGATTTTCTCCACTTTCTCTCAGCGGCTCGCAGCAGAGTTCTGCTGGATCTGAGAGAATCTGTCAGCCACGGGGAGGGGGGTGATGGTCGAGCTGTTTTGGAGACAAGAGGACAAAGTGAGTTGAGAGACTGAGAGAGGCAGGAGTTAAACATAGAGGTGGCAACATCAACATGCATATTCGCAAAGGAAGCGGGAGGAGGAAGTTTAGAGAGAGCGGAAGTAGTGAGGGAGGAGTGCGAGAGGGTGCGGAGATTTCTCCTGAACATAACAGTGGGTGGGTCGTTAGTAGGGTTGAGGGAGAGTGGGAGGGAAAGAGAGAATGAAATAAAGAAATGGTCCGATACGTGGAGCGGGGTCACCGTGAGTTCAGACGTGGCGCAGCTCCTGGTGAGTACAAGGTCTAGTTGGTTACCAGCCTTGTGGGTGGCAGGCGATGGGGATTGAGTGAGTGCGAAGGACTGGAAGAGTGAGGCGACACTGGGTAGCTGGGAACTCTCTGGATGGAGGTTGAAGTCTCCCAGTAGGATTACAAGGGTGCCATCCTCAGGGAAGTAGCTCAGGAGAGCTACCAACTAAAGATTTACCCCCATTTACTATGTGAACAATTATCCATTTGTCAGACACAGAAAATGAAGTTCTCACACAAAATATTGCCTGGTTAAGATCGCGTTATTGCATTAATGTAAGAAAATCTATAAATATTCTATAAATAATTTGCTATATGTTTCCCACAAACATTTGTTCCGCTCAGAAGCTGCATTATCGCACGTCGTGCATCCACTGGGCCCTGGAGATCCTTTTTTTCCACCTTTTTCCTGGCTCACGCTCGACTCGTAACTAACCCCACCATTCCTCTCAGTTACCCACTACCATTCGAGTTGCACCACTGCATTTCCTAATAATACCAACGTGTTCCTATAACACGTTTTACGGCACAACCTGTTGATTGTTATCGTATGATGTTTAGTAACCTAGATATATTAGTAATATGTAAGTAGTAGTATCAATACTTTTGTCTTACTGTCACCCCATAACAGTGAAATGTGATATTGTACTGTTATTTCGTGTTTAGCGTACGTGTGGTGTTAAATACCGTAATAGATTTGTGATACCAATATATCACACTGTTGTATAGCCCTATCCCCATATCTGTTGTAGTGTTATATTGTGTTGAATACTCATAGCGCTATACTGTTAGTGTTCCGGTGAATTCCCACATCAGTTTCTATTAAACTTTATTACTTAAAATAAATGCTTGGTCCTGTGATTACCACACAGAAGACTGGATCAGCTGAGCAGCGCTATAAGAATGCACTGATTTAATGATTATTACCTTAGCTGATGCTGGTATAGGTATGATTGCATATGTATAGGTAGCGATAAGAGTATGTGTGTGTGTATTTAGATTATGTCCAATGTTTTGTAGTTGGTATTATTTTTTCTCTAGTATACTAAATATTCTCTACCTTTCTCCCTTGCCAACCTCCTAAATCCTTCACCCCTATCTAACACTATCTACAACACTCCCACTCACTTTCTTTGTGCGTGCTGTTCTGCTCTACAGAGCTAAGGATAACTCCCCAGTGACACTACACCCTCGGTTAGAAGGCTAAGTACTCATTTGACACAGAGGGGTCCGTAGCCACGGGTCAGAGAAGGCTGTCTGCTTTCCAGAGCAGAGGTGTCCATCTTTTGATTTACAAGAGTACAACCCCTGCTTTGGAAACGTCTTTTATTACCATAAGTGCACCTTTTCTTATCTCTCTCTGCACCACAAATAGGCACAAACACCCACTCACACTAGGGAATCATGGCTAGCCTCCTGACACCTGATAACCCCTTTTTCTCAACCACTCCCTTTCCTGATGGATATGTACCCCAATCACCCTGGACCACAATGAACCATGCAGAGTACTTAAATTGGTGCTCCGAACACCTCCTGAGAGAATTTATCAGCCGCGATCCGGAATTACACCAGGCATCCACGCAGTGGAGTCGCACCAAACTTGAGGAGCTGTTCCAGACCTAGAGGGGAGAAACGGATTACTACAAGTGTTGAACCAACCCCACCGGGAAGAACTGGAGCCCAGCTCCCTGGCCGTGATTGCAGTGATGATGGCTTACTCATGACAAATTGTGCAGGGCAGAGAACAAATGTCAGAGCACCAAACCATGGAAAACCAAGGAGCACACCAGATCCAGCTCATCAGATGCCCTGGAAGCCCAGACTAAAGAGCTCCAAGCCACCGCTGAAGCCAAAAAAAAGGTGGAAGACCTCCTTCGCTGGCACACACAAACACTAGAGTCCACCAGATGGAAAACGGACATAGCGTGGGCCACAGCGCACATTCTCCGCACACAAGTACGAGCACAGGAAGAAGAGATGGAAAAGTTGAACAGACGTATAAAAGAACTGACAGAGCAGAAGTCCCTTCAACGATCCGTCACTGCTGGCTCACCGCCGCGGTCTCCGTGGCATAACGAGGGAATTGGACTGTACAAGAAAGGAGCCCCAGGGGACAGCATACAACCAGGCCCCCACTCATGATCCCAGCGGTCAAGACGTCCCCACACAGACTCCCCCGAACAGTGACCTGGACGCCCAGCCCACCTAGATCGGATCCCTACCGTGCCTGTAACACAGCACCCCCAGCACCGAAGCACCGGCCACCACCCTCCTCTGCCACCCAGACTAGCCACAGCCCTCCAGAGAGACCCACCACTTTAGCTAGCGGGGACAGTGCAATTCCCTAAGTGAGAGTCTCACCTAGGCACCACGTGGCGCCCAGCATCCATCCATCCACAGGTGCATCGCCTGACACCTTCACCCATGATCCAATCGACCCGATAGACCACAGATCTTCAGAGACCTCAGGAACCCCCAGCACTTTTGCCATAGCTACCGAACCACTAACAAACCACACCACACTCCCACAACTCAAAAGCAGCAAATATGAAGAACACAGTGTATAAGTTAGCACGGACCATAACCCCATTTGACCCCCTAACAGGGCCATGGCGATGTCAAGGCCTATTTGATGGAAGTATGCCAGCAGGTTAATTACCTAATTACTTTTGCAAGATAACCCTCATAACCCAGTCTCTTGTGAAAGGCCCCAAGGACTGGGCCTTCCACTACATCAGCGAACATCACTCCACGTTAGATCAGTTCTGTCACAAACTATGCAGAAAATACTGTTGGGACAACAGACTACGTTTCCATTCATTCCACAGGCAACATGGACCCCAGCGTGACGTCTGTAGCCAATCCTGTAGCTCGGAAATACGAGACACTCAAAAACTCAAACAGATAAGAATGAAGAATTCCAGTCTGTCTGCCCCACTTTTTCGCTTCCTTCATCATGCTGCACAAGAGGCAGCACTCCATTTTGTCTTCCCCTTTTGCTAGCTACACAGCTACAAAGGTGGATTTTCATTCTTTCTCCATTGCACCAGCAACACCACTGTAGCGGCATCAGAAAGGCTTCGGAGAGAGACGCAAGGAATGGGTTAGCTTGCCTATGGCAACTAACCATAGAACTGAATTAACGCAACTCTGACCGAGGTGTGTTCCAGCCACGGACGCAGGCGATAACCAGATGACAGCGGACAAAGACGCAACCCAGGAGAAATTCCAAAGGACACGCCCTGGCCATCCACCTCACGGACAAGCCAGCTGTAATCAACTCACCGCGGACTTCAGTAAGACTGATCAAACATCCCAGGCATAGTTTAGGATTTTAGTCTGAATTGTGTAGCGGTAATTTAATTGTATCTCGATAAGGCAGCACGGACCATAACCCCATTTGACCCCCAACAGGGCCACGTACGATAATAGTTGTATAAACTTGTTCCACTCGTTAGCAAGCTAGCTGGCTGGCCTATTGTTTTATAGCTAATGTGGTATTACTGTTAACTAATCAAAGCAGCCCTCATGATTTGCTCCTCTTTTCTTTTAACACGTACTAACATTCACGTGATATGGTCTCAATTCAACTTACTGTAGATAAATACGTTATTTTGTGAAAGAAGTGCGTGAACTTATTTATAGTAACGTCAGATTTGAGATCAATAACCACCATCGTGCTTCGACAGTTTGCTTACAGCATTTGATTCCTTTGTTCCTTGAATGCACATGTGGCATAAGCCTACACACCGACACACACACGCACACATCCATATGTGCATACCCACACAGAGATTCTACAATAGGCACACAACACGATATGTCTGTTTAGTAGAATGTAATATTCATGTTTTTCCTTTTTTAATAAATCTATTTTTGTTAAACCTGGTGTCTGTTCTGATATCATATGAAAAGGAGAGCTGAGTCAAACCTAATCATTAGAATGTAATACCTTCAACCCTTGTGAATTACTAGTTATTAGTGCTTTGATGGTAAATTGAAGTAGTAGTTATAATCAATAATAATCAAATGAGACGGATTTAGGGGTAACGCGGTTGTTACAGAAGTTATTGAACTACATATTTCATTAATTTAATAATATATAATAAACTGCTCACCTCAATATTTTGATTAAATATCCTTAAAATATATCCATTCCTTCTGGGAAAGTGGTTTATAAGCCCAAAACGTTGAGTTAGAACTTGATGCCACACCATAAACAATGTGCTGGTAAACTGTTCTGCTTAATTGTCTTTCATAAAACTTTAGTTTGAAAAATCGTTATACCTTTAGGCTTCAAGAAAAAATGGTTGAAAACTCATACGGCTGTACATCGAGTACCAATCCTGTGACTTTGCGTATTTTAGCCAAAGGGGTTTTGTACTTGATTGAGTTTTATGCAAAACCATCATCAATTCGGAGTATTTCTTTGACTGATAGCACAATAGGCCTATCTGAAGTGGGAAAAACTAGCATCAATCCGCCTCCACTGCGAGTATTATTTGCTTTCCATTAGGTTTTAAAATGGTCTGTCAAATATTTCAGCCAATAGTCAAGACTCTTATTTTTCAGATAAGCCCTCATTCAACACAAAGCCTTCGGAAGTCACGTAGATACTAGATACAGCTCCGCATAAGAGGGAAAAGCACCCGGACATAATTATCAAACCAAGATGGCGCAGAGTGTTTTTAGCTTGTAGCATAGCTAGCTACATTCCGCTTAGTAAAGCATTGGGTAACGGCTGTTGTTCAGCTTTTGGTCCAAGCCCGAAGATATTTTTGCGATCTTGTCTTAGTGATGCAGAGTGGTTTAAGGTAATGTAGAACCCGCAATTACTAGACCAATGAGGGAATAGATCTGAGCGAAGGTTTAAACGTGATGTATTCTGCTATTGCTGTGGGAAAAGGTAAAAGTTATTTTGAAATATTATTATTTAATTTACTTGTGTATCTGACTCCATTTAAAATTATAATTTAGAATTTGTAGGGTGTTCACACACATAATTTTGCTTTCACTCTAGATTAAAGTAAATATGCACATCACATAGAGAATGGCATGAGAAAAACAATGGTCCAAACCCCATGGTTCTATCATGTATGGTTCAAAAGTTATCAAGGTTTACCTCTTTACATACATGCGAATTACTAGAATTTATATCAATAGAACCTAGAACAAAAAGTGGTCACATGCAGAGATGGAACACAAACATGATTAAATTCAAGTTTATCTTTTAAACTATTAATTTTTATTACATAAACCTATATATAATTTTTTTCAGAATTTTAAGACCAATATTAATAACAAATAGAAAAATGTATGACAGAATTCATATCCAAGATGGCGGATTAAATTAAATATGGCCACCATGCAGAGATGGAACACAACTAATTATGAAATTGAAGTTTATCTTTTAAACTATTCATTTTTATTACATAAACCTATATATCATTCTTTTCAGAATTTTAAGACCAATATTAATAACAAATGGAAAAATTGATCACACAATTCATATCCAAGATGGCGGATTAAATCCAATATGGCCGCCATAAAAAAATGTTTGTCTTTGGTAAATGCTGCGTTAGGTTTTTGTGTATTAATGCTAAGCATAAAACCTATACATAATACAGGTATAATTAATTAATGGTACAGCTAAAAAATAAAGATTCATATACTTTAAAGGTATTACATCTCATTTTAGGCATCTCGTAGTCTGAAAAATGAATGGCTGCTAATGGGATATAGGGCTGTTATCCAATTATGGCTCCCTCTTTGGCTATTCATTAAAAAAATGTATTATGTCAATAGCCTACATTACTGTATAAAGTGTATCAAGTTAAATTTCTAATAAATATATACAGTATTACAGTATAGTATTAGTAATGAATAGGTTAAATTATAGCTTCTAAGATGTGCACCCACTGGTCATAGAATGTGAGAAAACGGTATCGGTCAAGGTATTCAAAAATAATTTATTAGTGCTAAAACCTCAATGTATACAAAAATAATTGACTAGTGCTAAAACCTCAAGGTATACAGTAAATAACTCATTAATGCTAAAACCTCAGGGTATAAAATAAAGAACTCATTAATGCCAAAACCTCAAAGTATTAAAAAATAACTGATCATTGCAATGGTAGAGGTGTGTGTGTGTGTGTGTGTGTGTGTGTGTGTGTGTGTGTGTGTGTGTGTGTGTGTGTGTGTGTGTGTGTGTGTGTGTGTGTCTGAACCCTTCTCCAGGGCAGGGTGTCGGGGGGTGGGGGGGAGATCAGACAAGATACAGGTCGTTGTTCTTCATATCTTTCAAGAGAGGAAAGCACCACAGTTCCTCGCAAACATCATACTTGATGTTGAACAGTGTGCTTGTGTCTTCCTCCTCTTGGGGCTCTATAAGTCCACTGACTGTGGCTGGAAACCATTCCACATTCCCATTCTCCCTGCACTGGTGCATTACCCTCTTGTCAACTAACAACTCAGGCCTCCTGCTGAACTCCTCCAGCCTTGACTTTGCCTGCTCGATTTTCCCCTTCCGCTCTGCCTCTTTTAATCTAAAGAGCATCTTGGCTCGGCAGTCGCTGACTACGACTTGCCACTCTTCCCTGGACCTATACGCCAAACCGCCCGGTTGAGGGATCTGAGGGACATTGAAATTAGCCTCCAGGATGGACATGAGGTTTATTTTCCTCCACTGTGTACTTCCTCTTCTCCCTCGACTCCTGGAAGTGATGCCTCTCCCCTGCAGAGTTGAGAACGGTTTTCTGAAACCGAATCTGGGACAGTAGTGCCTCCCTCCACTGGCCAGAGCCAATCTCATTGAGCCGCGACTGCACCTCCTCCTTGGACCATGGCCCCCCCCCCACTTGGTGACATCTTGGGTTAACCTAATTTTTGTGGCCCGAAGTGCGGCATTCTTGGCTTCCTTAGATTGGACCTTCATCGCCATCTTCTCCTCCAGAGCCAATTGAAGAGAAGCCTTCTTTTCCTTCATTGACGCGATGAAGGAAGGAACTTGACACCTCGCCTCGTCAAGAACCTTTGTCCTCTCAGCAGGGCTCAGGCTGTCCAGATAATTGCTTGGTTTGTTCTGCCACCACATAACCAGCGTCTCCAGGTTGTGACTGGAGATGGAGGGCTTGGAACGGAGGAGATTGTCGAGGACAGCCATGTCAAACTCACCCAGCATGTTGGTTTTGGGGACTGTGCTTGCCATCTGCTGTACTGGAGTGCTGGGCTCCCAGTGTTTCCCCCCTGGCAGCTGGATGGAAGCCTGCCTCTGTAGCACAATCAGCATCTCCGCACTAATTAGCTCGATGGCGAGCTGGGTGAAGGCATTCTCCTCTGCATTCTCCACCTCTCTGAAGATCTTCGCCATCAGCTCGTTGTCAAGGGGCTGCACCGCGAACACTGACCCCCTCTTCATTGCTACGCATCCATCGCTGGACCACACCTGGAGGGAGGAGAGCATCCTTTCTAGATCGATGTTAAGATCTAAGATGTTGCCAGGCATCTTCAGGATCCGTTCAAAAGGCTCCATGAGGAGAGCATAGATGAAGCCCATGGCCCTGCACCCGGCCCTGTACAGAGGCTCCTTGATGTCATACCTCACTGACTTTACCAGGTCGTTGTCAGCAGGCCAGTCAGCGAGGAACGAAGTGGCATCTTCCCAGTGGAAGTACAGGGCCAGGGCATTCCGGAATTAAATGTTCATTCGGTGGCCATGGTAGGTCAGACCCACGCCGTGTGAAAAGTGCTGCAGCGGTTCGGATCACTCTCCGTGTCCCTGCCTCCTCACTGTGCTGACTGTGGGGATTGGTGCCCTCAGAGAGTGTGATGTCCAGAACACGGAGAGCACGGGCTGCTGCAGGTTCCATATTAACCAGCAGGTGCATACGGCACGCAAAAGTCCCCATCTCCACGAGCTGCTGTTGCTGGTCTGTTGAAAGACTAAAAAAAGCTCTCATTAGATTAAAGTGTGGAAAATGTGTTTATGTTAAAAAAATAGAAATACAGTTAACTAACTATTCAAGATTTGTCCTGTTTTAATTCTTTATCAATACTCATTTATTGTTTCTAACAGACAAAACAAATTGAAGCCTCCTTGTCTTATTGAAATAACTAGCCTAATACTGCACTATACCTATCAAACTCTGGGATTACGGTTGGCAGTAGCTCTTCCCGAAACTGGGCCAGAAGTCGATTGAAGACCCCGTTGACCGCTGCCTGGTCTGACATTAAGCATTTGATGCTCAACACAAGTGATGCCATGATGACAGACTTCTCCTCCTCAGCTGATGTGATTGCTGCTGCCAGACTGTCTATGCTCTCCTTAAAAGCGGTCAGATAGGTTTCAGCATCTCCTCCTGCTACCTGCCTCAGCCCTAATGTCAGGTGTTTTCCTGACTTCAGTGACACCTAAAACATACATAGTAACCTGTTCTTAAACCTCAATCATGTTTGCCTTAAAGCAAATTCACAACAACAGTAAATGCATTTTATATGTTGTATACTTTATTATATATTTTATGCAAATCATGAATTGCAATCAATGAATGTCTTTAGTCTCCTAATTTACCGTCTGATGTAATTGGAAACAATTACATGTTGTTTATCACGCACGCACTCTCACACACACACACACAGAGTTTAGAGGCGTATGGTTATTGTTAAAGAGCACAATGGCAGTACATACCTGCATGTCTTGGTAATGGCTGTGATTAAACGTGGTTGCATCCTGGTGTAATGTTGTGCCTGCAGCACTCTCCGGATCGAAATCCTTCAGCATTTCTTCAGCAACCTTACCGGATAAGTGCAATGATTTTATTGTGAATTTGCTATAAACATAATTGCGTTTAAATTGACAACGTTTTATCAAGAAGTAGAGCAATAGTGCAATATCATGCCAAGATCTGTTTTTACCTGCTTACTCGCCACTATTCTGGCCTCCATCATAATTCGACTGCTGAGTAGGGTCTTGCTAGGAAGCCTTTGCGGTACCCAGGGCCGGAGTAAGACCCCTAGAGGCCCTAAGCACTAAAAAATTTTGGTGCCCCCATACATTTGTAATTCAAAATATAAACAATAATAAACCATAAAATAAAATTTTATTTATAGAAAATTCGAAATTAAACAAAACTTTCAGTAAGAAGGAAAATAATATTTATTTTGAATGCTTCCATTTTATTTATAGTAATAATTTTCTCCTACTTTCTTTCCTTGCAAAGTCTTTGATCAGATCCTCATAACCAATCTTACGTAACACATCTGCTTCTATACATAATAGAGATAAGGCATCCAGCCTGCCTTGTTGCATTTTTAATATATTTCAACCGTGAAAATGAACGCTCAGCTGAGCAATTTGTGACCATTAATGTTAAAAATATACGAAAGGCAATGTCTACAATGTCTACATTGGAGTTTCAGAAATACTCCTAAACAAAAACGCTTGTAAAACTAGTGTTTAACAAATAAACTGAAATAAATGTAACTATGTTCTATCAAAAAAGGCTGGAATAAACAAAACTAAATAGTATTGAAAAATAATTATTCGTAAACTAAATGAATTTTTAAAAAAATCCAAGAATAGAATTAAACGCATTCAAAATATATAAAACGTACTTACATTTTAATAGATTAAACAGCCGGTCATTAAGCAACAGGAATAGTCATTAAGCAACTTAAAGCAAGAATGAGGTAATGAATGCACATGCAATTAACACCAGTGACAGTTGGCAACTAAACTAAGAATTTACGAGCTACTACCCGTCACTTGCGCTGTTTCAAACGCGTACTAGACTTGTTCAAAACTTGTATAACTTCCAATCTGCGAGCACAGTGTACTTTATTTAGCAGGATAAACATGATGACACAGGAGAGAATGCTTTATAAACAGAACTTAGTCATTTTTCATAAAATTTTGAAAATGGCTATAAATTTAATTAATTTAATCATTTAAATGGTAAATTCAGCTATGAAAAATTTCTGAGGTGCCCCTCCTTCCCTTGATGCCCTAAGCACGTGCTTATTTTGCTTATAGGGTTAATCCACCACTGGCGGTACCTTGCCAGTCAAGTTTTTAATGACCGTCGTGAGAACCTTCGGCAGCTTTCGGATGCTCACATTCCCCTCCGTCAGCAGTATAATGCAGACCTCCCGGATTTCATTAGTATACCGGCCATTTTCAAATGTGGTAACCTCATCCCTCTCAGTACAGTCTACCACAGACTGAAGCTCTCGCTCTCTCCTTTCCATCTGCCTCAATTCAGCTTCCAGTTGTTGAATGGAAGCCTCTGCCTGTTCTTTAGCATCATCCCTCTCTTGCCTTGCCCTTGCCACATTACCTCTCACCACACTGAGCCTTTTCTGGAGGGCCACCTTCTCCTGCTTCCACTGGTCCTGGAGGCTCAAATTCTCAGTCAGCATCTCAATGAGTTCCTCTTTCTCCTCAAGAGCATGCTCAGATTGCTTGATTGTCGTTTTTAGCCGTTTAATTGTTTTTTCTTTCATGTCCAATGTTCTTGCTTTTAGTCTAATTATTTGTTGTAGGCAGAGGTCGTACTGTTTGGTCAGATTAGAGTTCTCAAGTTCAAATTGTTCCAATTTAAATTTAAATGATTCTCTGTCCAATGTGGCATCCGTGCTGGCCTGCTGATACTGCAATATAATTTGGGTGAATTTGGTATGATTATCAGCTATGCTTTCCTCCATAGCTGTGAGATGTGTTTGCAGCTGAGAGACCTGATCTTCTGATGACTGAAGCTTTCTGATTAGGGCTAGGTTTTGTTTTTTGAGTTGGGTTTCGGTTGAATTTTGGGTTTGGGCCTTTGGTGGGAGAAATTGAGATTGCCAAAATAATTGTTGGTCTTTACATTTGTATTTCTTCATTTTTTTTATTTTAGAGAGGGTATCGGCACATTTTCTTCAGAGGGTGTTTGGGCATGTATATATATTGGGAGCCAATTTAATTATTTCTGCTGTTAATTGTGTTGCAGTCATGCCCTTCAAACTCTGCTCATAGAGCCAACCATTCGTAATGACAGGTGTGCTGGAGGCCATAGTAGACTCTGTAAAAATCTAATAAACAACATATCAAAACAAAGAACAGCAATTAGGATTGTACCGTGTGGACATAACACAACATGTATTATTGTAGTATTATAATCAAGGGGGGAAAGCAGCACATTATCTTTTCACAGATGGTAGATTAAAATAGATTGAATGCAATGCACACACACACACACACACACACTGCATTAACACGTTTCAAGCATATACAATATTAATCTAAATACTGTTTGTGTTTTCTTTATGTTTATGTTTTTTTTCTATCATGAAATAATCCTGTTTCATAGCTGTATCACAAGTAATTAGTTTGATTTCACAAGATTGCATTTAATACTCGTGTCTTTTTTTTTTTTACTAAACTCAAAAAAAATAAAATAATGTGTGTTGCCCATAATCATAATAAAAACAAAACTAAACCTAGTCGCCACTGTTAGCTGAGTTACAGTAACGTTAACGGTATCTGTTTAATCCCCTCACGGCCAGCAGATGTCTATTAACGTTACAAGTTACTGAGCCAGATCATTCGCAAACAGCGGCTAGCTAGCTGGTCACCACTGACCACCGTTCAGAATGTCACAGACTTCGCTAGGTTTCGCGCCTTCAATTGAACCGGAGCGGAGTACCTTTTCTAATCGAAATCCGCGGAATACAAGACAAACATGTAGCTATATATATATATTTCTACATAGAAAACAAGTTGAATTTAATTGAAAACTTACCCCACTGATGATCCAATTCCAATTCCGTAGTGAATCTTCCAAATGTCTTCTTAAAATCGCCACAGGAAAAAAATCTCAGAAGTGACGAGTAGTGGGGATAGACTAATAGGAAGTCAGAATACTTAAGATACAGGTGATGTGTCCATTAAATGGATTACTATTGGTCCAAACCGCAGAAATGGCAAGAAAGAGAGGTTGGAAATTGTTGAAAATGATGGGAGATAGGGTTTAGAACGGCGCTGCTGAAAGCGGTAGTGAGTAGCAACGGTAACGTTAAAATAACATTCTTACAACAATAAGTATGTCGAAAACAAGTACACAGAGCTAATACTATAATACAAATGGACATGTATGTTGACTTATTTAAGACAAAATCTTCCAAAAATTTATTTTTTAATGGTGATTAAGTACCGCAACCCTGGCGAAACTCGGTTTTCTCACGTTCCTTGACCAGTGTGTGGACGCCCTAGAATTTGGGTTAAACATGCGTGGAGCTCGGAGTGGTTACACTCGACTTCGTCCTTAGGTACCATCATTACTCAATATATGCTTTCAGTTCGTTGGAGAACGCAGAGGTTGGGGGTCTAGCCAACACAATACATGCTTTATATTAGACATAGATAGTTGTGTTCCCAGGTCATAGTGCATTTAAAGGGCTCCTTAAGGCGAATTTGACAAGAACCGGCGTAGAACGCCCATGGGTTCTCTTCACATCAAATCACCAGAACCATACACTACCAACCCTGTTTTGCGGACAGAACTTGACTGCCTTTTCCAACTTGAGAACACCACTAAAGACGTGCTGTACCAGGCAGCTGATCAGTCTGTCCTTGGTCAGAATTGTCCCCCTGAATATTCAGTCGTAATTTAGGCTGAAAAGGGTATAAGATGGATTAGAGTCATGGAGACCACGCAAGTTAAATATAAAAATAATTGAATAACAGGGAGGTCATTAGCTTAGAATTAGCCCTGAGTGAGACGCAGGAGTTCTGACTCTGAGACTCAAGCATGCACACCACAGTGCTTGGAACACTGCAGCTCAGATCATGCAGGCAATTGAAGCTGGAAAAAGGGTTTAAAAGAAAGATGCAGTTGATGTGAAACATGGTAATTTATTAACGACAATAATCACTGGTTAAGACTGTGAGAGCAAACACGAACACATTCAATACCTATAGCTAAACACAGGATAACATGCTGCTAAGACAAATAAACATGAACAAGTTCACTAACAAAGTATATAACCAAGTGATTCTGTACGGTGTGACTATGGTACCAGGAGAACTGTTAAGCAGATTCTCCTGGTGCTGTAGTGGCACCATAGTCATTTCCGTATAGGAGAAACTGCTACACTAGAATTTACCTAGAATGGGTAAATGGAAGATGAGCTGTACATGGCTCAACGTAAAGGTTTGAGTATGTGTAAAAGAAAGTAAAGGTTTGAGATATGGCAGAGAAGGGATGTCGATATAAGTTCTGTTGTTCCACAATACTGTAGGGGATGCAGATAATCTTGTTCAGACACAGACAGGAAGAAATGAGACACTGGTGAAAAGCCAGTGTGATTTAGAGGATAATTGTATGTAGGGAAGTGTGAGGAAGTGTTGAAGGTAATAGTAGGTAGAGAATGCAGACATTAAGTGAAAGAATATGAAAATGATTCCATAATATATCAACTGTTGCCAGTAATATCAATGATTAAAAATAAATCACATGACAATGGCATATGTGGCACTGCTCTAAAATCCATGTAGTCATGTAGGAAATGTTGGGATTCACTAATATACCTACTTGGGTGCCCATTAAGTTAACTGAGGCATATTTATTAAATTTTATTCATGGATGTATTTTTGTGTAAATTTCCCCTAGCACAAAAACATGTGTTGGAATGTCTGTCTCACGCCAATAAGCCAGTTAATGCTTTAAAATGAATCAAATGCCATTCATATTTGCCCCTTTCATTTAAAAGCTGAAAGTAGGGTCATTTTCTAGCACAGACTGGCTTACTGGTCTCTTTTTGTCTCCTTACTCTCTCTCTCTCTCTCTTTTTGTGTACTCTCCCCTTATTTCTCCTCACTCTCTCTCCCCCCTCTCTCTATCTGGCTTGTTGAAGATCTTTGTTTTTTTAAGAGAAGTGAACCTACATTCTTCAGAGAGTGTATGATTATTTGCTTTCAATCATCAAGACTTAGCTATAACCAAATGACATTACATTACATTACAGTCATTTAGCAGACGCTTTTATCCAAAGCGATTGACCATTCTTTGATCTGAGTAAGATGTCTGTAAATACCTGTAGGGGCCGTAAAGACATACAAACCTCGTTTAGGAAACCTGAACCATAAACAGGCCCCCTGGTGTAGCACTAGAGCAAAGTTTACAACACATTTATTAGTGTAAAAGGATCCACCCATCCAATTCAGAATACCACCTTAGATTCGCTTAGCACCATGATGACAGTCCACACCTCGCAGAGTTGCATAAGAGACGACCTCTGTTAACAGGCAAGGCTGGTGAAAACGGTCAACGTTTCTATACCCATAGCAACGTAGGATAGGGATCAGACCGTCGGTTCCCAACCGGGTGGCTGATTACCACTACGGGGCTCGGTGTGACACTGAGCTAGGGATTGCTATCGACTGGATCACTGGCCGGTCGGGTCGCACAGAGCAGTAAGACCATGAGTGGCAGAGCACATGAGTTGCGTCCCTGTAGTGGAGCACATGGCCGCTGCGCTCCAGCCTGGAGCTGCGCCCGAGAGAGAGGGAGGCTTGAAGGAGCTAAGTGAACTCTGCACTCAACACCACTATATCAACACACATCCAAAACCACATAACTGCAGCACATATAGAACACAATGTACATTCAGGCATATGTGTTTTGTTGTGTAAAACCAGGAGTTTTTGTATATTTCAATGCTCACAACAATTTAAAAATAATACCATTTATAATGAATGACTGCTTCAGTTAAACTGTTTTCTGTTTCTGTAAAATCAAGCTATTACCATCTCATATTTTCAAGCATCCAACGGGGGGTAATAGAGGTCAATACAATATAATATACCTACAGTATGCTATATATGCAATAGGTGTACTGTATTAAAAATTCAAAACCAACTTCCCTGTCTGTCAGTTCTGTGTAGACATTCCATAATTCCGCATCCCTTAATACTTTGATGAACCTTACAAAACAGATGGGTAGATAGCAAAGTGTATAACTGAATTGTTCAGAAAGACACCTCATTTATCATATTTACATGTATTGCCACTTTTATCATATTTACATGTATTGATTTTTGTATAATACAGCTACTGTGATGTAATCCAGAAGTCCAGGTGTCGGATTCACTGTGGGATGATTGTTCAACAGGTAAATTAACTATCACCTCCACCGGGCCCAGGTAGAGGGAACATGGCCAAAGAACAGCGGACATTCTGTCCAGCTCCTCTACCCGCTCTGCCCAGGGCACCTACACATGGTGGGACTGGGTGTTCTGAGGATGCGTCATTGCCAGCGCCCTCATATTTGCCTTCACCCTGGTGCAGTGCTGCTATTTCCAACACCTCATCTACTCCCTGCGCACCTCAACCCATGCTGCACTGGTTCTCAGCCATCTCCAGTTGCCAACGCTGCCGGGACTGGGATGATAGACACCAGCATGCGACCAGCGCCACTCTCAATGACCCCTTTGGACTGTGTTTGTTTGTCCCACGGGGCCAACAGGGGAATCTGTAAGGCTGAAAAATTGATTATCAGTCCTAAACCCTTGGAGCTGGTGGCGACTTCTTCGAGGGTGCAATAAAACAATTTACCAGGTGGCCTGAGAACCCTTTTTCCTTCCTCTAACCTCTACTGACTGTTCCAAACCACTAATCACAGGGTCGTAAACAACAGCTGAATGTTTCACTCATCTTAAAATGGATTAAATAAAAAAAATTCTCATCAATCTTCACTCAATAACCCATAATGACAAAGTGAAAACATGTTTTTAGAAATTGTAGCAAATTTATTAAAAATCAAAAACTGAAATGTTTCATTTACATAAGTATTCATACCCTTTGCTTTAACATATTTTTAAAGTATCATATTTCATATTTAGTCGCATATCCTTTGAATGCTGTTACTTGCTGAAGTCTTTGACCCATCAACATCAAAATACTCTCGATATCTTATTTTCAGGTACTGTTACAAGCGATACTATAACCTCTCTGCATTTGAATTGATCTCTATGGGAATTGGGGGGTGAGACTAGATTCAGCTGTCTGAGCTATCAAACAAGCCCCAAACCATCACTCTGTTTCCAGATATGGAGTCGATGTGGATGGATCGGTTTAAGGGTTGTTTCTCCTGACTTTTTTCCCCATAGAGTTCTATAGGAAAATGAGTCAGGAGAAATAACCCTTGCAGTGATCCATCCACATCTATTCCATATCTGGCAACAGAGTGATGGTTTGGGCCTCGTTTGATAGCTCAGACCCTTGATAACTTACATACATTTAGTCAGCCATGTGTTCCATACTGTACCAGTGTAATTTACAGCTGAATCTAGTCTCACCCCCCAATTCCCATAGAGATCCATTCAAATGCAGAGAGGTTATTGTATCGCTTGTAACAGTACCTGAAAATAAAATATCGAGAGTATTTTGATGTTGATGGGTCACTGACTTCAGGAAGTAACAGCATGCAAAGGATATGCGACTAAATATGAAATATGATACTTAAAAATACAGTAAAGCAAAGGGTATAAATACTTATGTAAATGAGAAATTTCAGTTTTAGATTTTAAATAAATTTGCAAAAAATTCTAAAAACATGTTTTCACTTTGTCATTATGGGTTATTGAGTGTAGATTGATGAGATTGATGAGAAAAAAATTGGCGCCCCATCCGAGGATATTCCCTACATAATTGGTGCCAGGGTGAAGACTGGTAAGAAGGACATGTTTTATTTGTCTATCACCACTGCTACCAAACGTATATGTAAACACCTTCCATGAGTAATACTCCACATGTAAGAATATAGAGGCATATTCCTAACAATACCCAGCCCCCACCAGCGCTTTCTCCAAAATTAAGGCTGACAGGGAAGCCCAAGAGATTTCTTTAATGGACCAGGCCTACACAAGAAATGTGCCCCCACAGGATTACAACGCCAACCTTCTCAGAGAAGCCTTCCTGGACAACCTACACGATGACATTAAAGGTCTCGTTATGGCAATGGCCACAAGAACAACGTCTACGCCGGAAATAGTGTGCCATGCCTAACTGATATGGCTAAGTATGGGCAAAAAGAAGCTAGAACAGCGGAAGACGACTGAAGTCCTGGCAATTAATTCCGCACAACAGGGATTTAATTTAGAAGGAACACACACCCCCCTCCCACCACATCAACTCATCTGCCACACAAGCCTAAATCTCTTCAGGGACCGCTTCCACTCTAACCAAGAGAGAGGGCCACCACGGTCGCCGCGTCGTGACCAGTGGGACACCGTAGCCGACAAGCTGAAGCGGATATTGGACATCATGTCCTCACAAGAAGGGACAAGAACCTCCCAAACACTCGACTCGACTCCTCTCCACAGACAACCTCCCCCTCAATGACGTGTTTTAGTCTCTACAACCACAATTGCAAAATAAACATGCCACAACAAAGGACATTGTAATTCCCCTTAATCCTTCAAATCCAATGATCTGAATTTGCCCATTAACTCATAGAGGCCCCGCACACAGACATTATGCTATGCTGCAGCTCAACCAAAGCTTTAATGTAGAGGCTTTACTGGACACTCACACACTCTTTAAAGCCATGCAGAGAACCAAGGAATGCACAGGGCACACCCTACAGCTCAAGGGAAGCAAAGTGAACTTCAGGGCATATGGCAGCAACATGCCACAAAAGCTCAAGAGGAGTGATCGAACTACCCCTAACCTAAAAAGGATTGTCCATAACCCACCCCCTTTACGTGGCGTCACACGACTACCCTATACTCTTGATAGGGATTAATCTAATCAGCTGCCTCAAGCCCATTATGGACTGCGACAAGGACATTCTCTGGGGCCACAAACCGGAAGTGGACCACCACGTTCAAAGGCTATCTGTGCCACACTGGGTTAGGTGTTCCCCGACAGCCATGAAGCTGGAAGCAAGCCCGCCGCTTGGATGATCGAGTCCCCTACGGCTCCCAATGACAGGAATTACCCCATTCTACAGGAGGCACAGTACGTATTTGGGCCTGAAATATCACTGGATAAAGGCCAGTGGTGTAAACGCGCAGTGAACTACCTGGTTTTCCAAGTCGGACAGCAGACCTTAACTAAACCGCACCCAGGCACTCCAAACATTGCCTGCACCAACAACCCTCAAGTAACTCCGCAGCTTCCTGGGTATTTGTAACTTCTCCCGGCATTTTGTGGCAGACTATGCACAGCCGCTCACTCGTCTCCTGAAAAAAGACACGCTATGGCACTGGGGCCAAGAACACGACGCGGCAATGCAAACGCTTAAAGACTCCATTTCGGCTGCCCCAGCCTTAGCCTTTCCGGACAAAACCAACCTTTCATACTGGAAACAGCATTCACACCGCTCAACATCTGCGCGGTCCTTAAACAGAAACAGGATCAACAAAATAGGGTGGTATCATATGTTAGCAAATCCCTCAACCCTGTGGAATAAAGGTTCACAGACGCTTTAACTGTGCGTTTTTTGGCTGTATGGGCTATCCAGTAATATAGAAACCTAGTCTGTGGTGCAGAAATAATTCTAGAAACCCGCCATCAGATACACATCTACCTCACCAGCGGAAAACTCAGCAATGCCCGGATAGCTAACTGGATTCTCGCGACAGAAGGGCTTTCATTGCAAGTGAAATATGCTAAAAGCAAATACAATGCCCAAGGACTGGCCACACTGTACGATTGTGCATCACTGCCACACCAACCCTCTGAGGAACCCCCGTCCACTGACTTTCCCGGGCTCGCAAACTACCAAAGTTTCTCAGACTTAATTTGCCCAACTCTCCCAAAGGTCTACATCGACGGGTCCGCCCAGCGCAAAACGGGTACCTTAGGTGCTGGCGTAGGCTTAGTCTGGACAAACTGTGATCTGCGACCACAAATATTCTAACTGGGATCCAAATCTAGCCAATACCCACACTGATTGCCCTCACATAAGCGGTAGAAAAATATGAAAATCTGGTAATTTTCACAAACTCAGATTAGACAGTCCGCAGCTTCATTGACTATTCACTGGCTGGCAAATAACATAAAAAAGTCAGATTTTCAGCCAGTAGCCCACACGGAACTGTTCATAGCCATACAGCACCTCCTAGACACAAACAAGCTCATGATTTTTAGGAAGAAAATCTCAGGTCACTCCAAACTAGATAGCCTGGACAAAAAAGGCAATAATCGAGCCCAACAGCTGGGAAAAAGAGGGAGTATCTACGAGTCAACCATGGGAGTTCTGCAATCCAGCCTCGCAGTTTCCTCACTGCCAACTGGCACGTCCGAACTCAAGAACACACAGTGGGAAGCTAACACCTGCAGTTCCCGCAATCCCCAGCTCATGTGGACATTGTGATCCACAGCGGTGCCAAGGTGCCAGACCCTCACAATCCATCGAACCCCACCAGGATTACCTTGATCACACCAGAGGCCCGTAATGACCTGGTGCAAGCACAGGTGAAGGAAAGGGCCGTAACACACCTTCTTCAGGACACTGCCTTGGAGGCTGACAGTGGTGACCTCAAAATTGATCTATACTTCCAGGCGCTCTGGAAACACAAAGAAAGGCTGTCTCTTCGAGATGACCTACTAACCTTTAAAGGGGAAAATGACCAGCACTACTTCTGGGTTCCCCGCCAATGGAAAATGATTGGGCCGACAATATGCGCCTGACTAGGTTTTTCCACTATTCATTTTCTCGAAATCAAATCAATATTTATTTATATAGCGCATTTCACAATGCGCTTCACAGAAAAAACCCAGCCTAAACCCCCACAAGAGCAAGCCAGAGGCAACAGTGGCAAGGAAAAATTCCCTGAGGTAACTGGGAGGAACCAGACTCAAGGGGGAAACCCATTCTCCTCAGGTCGGCTCAGGGTCTAGATCTTAATGACCAGCACAAAAATATTTTTCTCATGAACCACACAGTTATTTTCAGATTTCAGTCTTAGTCTTCAACCTTTAAACATATTCTGCATGGAAGGTAGTTTTGGAAGTCGTTCTGAACAAGATAAAATTTGAATGGTCTCCATAGCTTGTAAAACATGGCCGCTATAAAAAAAAATACGTTTTTGCATTCTTAGCCATTTTTGAACATGGAAAAAATAATACAAAATAATCTTCTTCTCATGAAGCATACGTCTCATGATGATGCCCTTTGGAACAAGAACACTTTGTTCAACTGCCTAACTAAATTGTGAAGGAAAGGTTACTGTGTTCAAAAATGACAAAATGACAGCCACTCATATTTTGGTATATGCTAGCATACAAGTGAAATGGTAATTTTTGGCGTCATTAATTAGTCTTGCTCTTCAGCCTTAAAATATGTTCTGGAGCGAAGTGCAAGTCGGTCTGAACATGACAACATTTGAATGGTGTCGACAGCTTGAAAAACATGCCCTCTATAAAAAAATATCCTTTTTAGCATTCTTAGCCATTTTTGAATGCGAAAAAAGAATACTGTCATAAAGCATGAGGTCAATCAACATGACCTTTTGCACCTGACCAATTTCTTCAGCTGCCTAATTAAATTGCTAAGGAGATATTTCTACATTCAATGACGGCGACATAACAGCCAAGCATATTTCAGCTCGTGAAAATTAGCATATGATGCTAGGGCACAGCACTAATTGTTGGTCTATGGTGTTTAAAGATGTTCTGAATTAATGGACACATTGGCTGTGTTCCATTATGCATACTTGCACTCTAGTCAGTGCGCATAGCGCCATTTTGTTTGTCGTAAGTGCGTTCCGAACCACAAGTATGCAAAAATCAAGTATATTCTAAAATCCCCGGATGTGGACTTCCGTACTTGACAAGACTCAGAATTTCAAGTGGGCACACTTGTACGGGGTTTTCGTTCCCAGAGATCATTGCGCTAACCATAGACTGTAGAAAAATAGCATAACACGGCGTGGAACCAAAACTGTCTTATGAGAGAGAAAAAGCTTAGCTCAGTTAAAATGTAAAACACCGCGACCAAAATTGCTGCGGTAGCCTAATGATATGCTACAGGTGTGCCCAAAGTAAGCCAGCATATAAAATGGTACATACAATTTAACCTTACGTATTCATTACAAAATGTTGTTTAAATATGTTGTAGATTGTTTTACAAAACGATTGAAAAATGTATCACCTTCCTAGGGACACAAGAACTCGACCATATTCCACTGATTATCACATTACTAGCAAAAGGTATCAACGCTAACAATAGCTAGTTGGCACATTTTCAGATGCTAAATAGTTCAAGCGTAGATAGACCCTACTTGCCAAAAAGTGTCAAGAAATTCCTAAAGCGCATCAATATCAATATAAAACGTTTCTATCGGAGGCAAAAACGGCAGGTGCTCAAGCCCCCTTTGAGGTCTATGTGTGCACGTGCCTGGGTGTGCCGTTTTCCGACTCCACTGCAATTGAACGCCCTGCGCCTTTCTTTTGCTGAATTTCTCCAGTTAAAATGTAAACGATAATACTGTGGATTGTGGTACGAGCTATGAACCATGAATTGTAGATAGTTCTATTGATTGTGGTCGACCATAATGTAAAGAGTAATGATGTTGAACACATATTTTTCACTGGCAAGCAGAGGGTGGGAAATCTTTCAAGTGTCATGAACCGAAGTGCAAGGTCTGACACTCAACAAAATTACCCTACAGTAGCCTACGGTGTCTTAATCACATCTCTTAATAATATGCTATTATTTAATATATTATGCTGTCGCTTCGAATCGTGATACTTGAATATCTCACCCTCTGCCTGCTTTTTACCTCTTTATTTTATGGTCCACCTTAATCAATAAGAACAATTAATTCTGTAAAAAGTGCTATACAAATCAAATTTAATTGAATTAATATTTCATAGCTATGCTGAGTATGCTCGTACCACAAGCCGTACCAAATTAAGCAAAAGAGAAGCGCTTGTCGTTCGTAGCATATCGCATAGCTTGACGAGTGCATTTATGTGAAGGGGGTTCTGTAGGGGAGTCGAAAAACGGTGCAAAATTACTCCGGCTGCATAGTTAAATAAGCATAAATTTTTCTGGAAACTACCGTTAACCGAAGCTGAGCTTGTGACAGTTACTGACAGCATGACGTAAGCAGTATTTATAATACATATATATATATATATAATACATCTTGCTATTCCGTTTTAGGCTACTGCTGGTATGAGATTATCTGGCCTGATTCCGCCACTGCTTAGGTCGGGCTGTCCGTAACTCAGAATAAACAATTGCCTCATATGGTTCACACACGAAGTAGCTAGTTTTACCGTGGAAGTAATGTTTTAATGAAAATGCTAAATTTGGCAAAACAATATTTATTATAAATAATGCCATGTACCATAACATTTGTAGTTAATTAAAAATACTTAGGCCTAATGGTGCTAACTTTACCGTAGCTAGGTTATCGAGTAAGGTAATTCATGGAGGTGATTCTATTGTTTTTCCTGTATAAGGTCAAAGGTAGGCTATTCTGCTGACTACGTCATCAAGTGTGTTCCAAAATAGAAGCATACTTGCGCTCTTGCTTACTATCAAGTGCGTTCTAGCTAGTGTAATTGGAAGAATTTACTATCTAGAATGCAAGTACGTAGAACGCAAGTGTGCATAATGGAACACAGCCTGCGTTCTGAACTAGGAAAAACATGAACGGTGTCGATATAATAGCTGAAAAACTCTGTTGGCCTTTAGGATTACACATTGGTATTTTACAGTAAAAATGTAATCTAAAATTCCAGGTAAAACAGCATGGATAACAGTAAGTACTTTTTTCCTTTAACAAACAGTATTAACATTATTCCATCACTTACATCGACTAACATTAGAGCAATTATACTTTAGTGTAATAAAACGCTCTAAGAACATTTTGCATAGTTTCATATTAACAATTTTTCCCCATTTGGTATCCCCCCAAAGACCATGAATAAACCATTACTGTTCAAAGTCCTCTAGCCAATTAGGCTTTCTCCGGACCTCTGTTGGTCTGGGTGTGTGACAATCCACGGGTTGTGGAGGCACAGGCTCCGGGCCTGTGTCATCTTCCATCATGCATTCGGAAATCAGGGAAAGGTGAGTGGCATTCCAGGTCTTTCCATCCTCCAGTACGTAAGTACTCATCCCAGCTTTCCGGATCACCTTGGATGGACGTTGGAATTTTGACTGTCCCTTCTGGACATGAAAGGGTTTCTGGACTCAGACGAAGCTTCCTTCTTTGATCTTTGGCACCCGTGCACCTCTCCTCGCATCCGTGTAGGCTTTTGATGCGCTCTGTTTGGAGATGACGTGGTCGCACAGCTGTTTGTCTGACAGAGGAGCAGTTTTACACACTGGTGCACACAGTTTTGTGCACATCTTCCGATTGAACATGAGTTCATAGGGAGACACAGTGGTGGTGCTGTGTGGAGTCGCTCGGTAAGTGAGCAGGAAGTCCTTTATGAATGGTTTCTATTCTGTCCTGGCAGATACGTCACTAGTATTGTTAAACAGATAGCGAACAGAAGACTCAGTAGGCTTGACTCCAAGTTGAGTGTGATTTACTGAAATCTTGTTTTTTTAAAACTGCAACACAAAAATGACAATACACACCATGTCACAGTATAATCAAATAAAATGTGTAACAAACATTACTAATTATTTCTCTCTTCTTACAGGTATCAAACAGAGGTAGGTATTTTTCTTCACAGGTTTCAGACTGCGGTAAACATATAAACTTCCTTTACAAGTGTAACCCGAGTGTTACTCAAGGTTATTCATTTACCATATCTAAAAGATGCAGTAGCAATAAATAGGTAATAAATAGGATTAAATAGGTACGGTAAATAAACATGTAATAAATAGGATTAAATAGGTAAGGTAAAAAGTGCTTTGTTCAAAATAGTGCTTACTCTTTAAGATTTCATTTTATTTCATGTCTAAGTACCATTAAAAAACAGAGTTGTATGTGTTTGAATTTATCTGACTGATGAGCAGTTAGTGTTCTGATTGGTGAAGTAAGTGAACCTGGACTTTCCATTGGCTGGAAAGAACGTACAAACGCGAAACCGAAAGGAGAGAGAGAGAGAAGGGTGGGGTGTTCACGGTTATAGAAAATGCATAACGAGTGTTTGCTTTAAAAGAGTATTAAGGGGTTTTACATCCACAACTGCTATCATTCAGTGCAAGAGTTTATTTGTTAATGCGGGAGTGTAACTCAGTCGAGGTAGTAAGCCTTCCTGTGATGCATTTCTTTGTTATCAGCGCTAGGAAAGTGCAGCCCTCGCAGTAGAGGGAGACTAACCTATGCTAGCTAGTGAGATGACGAAGCATCTGCTAGCATTGTAGCGTTTGTGCTTTCAGCAGGCAGTCTGCAGTTAGCATAGAGACAAACACTCAGTTTAGATTTAGTCCACAGCTTCTCAGTTAGCGCCGAAGGCTACCTGTAACGCCTGAGGTTCCACTGAGTAGCCATCGAGAGAGCTACGCACCGGATAGCACCACTTGCGACCAGGGGAAAGCAGTGGTTCCGCCGGCTACGTGGGAGAAGAGTCGCGGGCCGTTTGAAGTGTCTATTGCTTGGAGAAGTTACACGTTCATTAATCCACGGTTTGATATCCATGGGACTGTGAGTACAGGGAATTCAGCATTCCACTCGAGCTATACCAGGCCTGCAACGTTTGTTTTGTTTTTTGTTATGCAGCCGGCTTTTGTATTTTATTTTCTATATAATGTGCTAGTGCGCTGTACATACACAGTAGCATAATTGAAAGTGGCCACTTAGAGTGAATGTTTAAAAGGTGATTTCTTGGTATAATATTAACAACTTAATTAAGTTGTGTATTTGCATATTGTGTTGAATAAGGGGGTGCAGGGCCCTACCTAGTGACAAATTGGTATTGTTTTATCTGTTTTATTATTTTTATGTCATTCTAAAAGAGGGTTACTATTTCTAGCTTGTCTCTTAAATAGTGCTAGGCACTCCTTAGTTACAATTTGAGATATTTCAACTCCTTTGTGTAATAAATACTTTATTATTCAGCTGATTGTTCTCCACTCACTGTTTAGGTTTAAGTCCTAGGAAACCAAGCCTTTAATATAGTTTTAAGAACCCGAGTTTAGTCCTCTTCATAACCAGGACGGTGATAGTAGGGCTACATAAAATGGCGACGAGGATGGGATTTTTACTTTAATGTCACACTGTTTTCACACTTTATTTTCAGATTGCAGTATAATTAATAATCACAGTGAGTGGAATAGTTATAATTAAAGTAAACTAGGATAGAAGAAAAAATTACAGTAGCTGATTGTGAATAGTAGCTTATCATGACACTAATTCTTAACTGGTGTAAGGGGGAGGGTATAGATCCCAACCACGCCCTAATAGTACATCATGTCCCAGAGGACATGGAAGCCGAAATTATAGAGGAAACCCTCAACACTATTAAACGACTAGGTTGTGTCAAAGTAAAAGGCCGGATTTTTGATTCTCAAACAAGGGGTCTCATGGTGTTATGTGTTTGTAGTGCACGAGTAGACACCACAGCCATTCCCATGAGAGTAATGCCAGTCCGTGGAGGCGACTCTTGGTCTCTGAGTACACCAGATCAGACCGGTAATGGTGGTGGACAGCCAGAGCCCACTCCCCTAGATCCTCAGATAGCAGTTCTCTTGAAAACTGTTGGGGATATACTGGGAAAAGTGCCCAAACCAGTTGCGTCAGAGAATACAGCTTTCCGACGTTTGCGTGGTTTCTCTGGTAGTACTCCCACTCCGTCAGGAGAAGAAACTTTAGACACTTGGCTTATGCAGGCCCGCCTAATGGTTGATGAGTGTGAGTGCTCAGAGAGTGAAAAGCGAAAACGCATCATTGAGAGCTTAAAAGGCCCTGCACTAGAAATAGCTCAAGCAGTCAGGTCTAGTGACCCACAAGCCGCACCCAACGATTACCTGGGGGCGTTGGAAAGAGCGTTCGGGTCCTCTGAGTCTGGGGAAGACTTGTACTATGCCTTCAGAGCTCTACGTCAAAAGGTAGGGGAGAGGCTCTCTGATTTTTTGCGCCGCCTAGAACACGCTCTGACCAAAGTAGTTCGCAGGGGAGGAGTAAATGCAGAGCAAAGAGATCGCATTAGGATAGAACAACTTCTGCGTGGGGCTGTTGAATCTGATTTAATGCTGGTGCAGCTAAGGCTTCGTGAAAGAAAAATGAGTCCTCCTTCGTTTCTCCAGCTGTTAACCGAGATCCGAGAAGAAGAAGACCAACAGTCAGTGAGACAGAAGGTTAGTCCAGCGACGGCTAAACCGATGGTACGTCAGGTGCGTACCACAGAAGAGGATGACGTCTGTCCCACTGAGGCAGTTAAGTTGAGACATGACTTAGACAAGCTCAGAGTAATTGTGGCCAAATTAACTGCCAAAGAGGCTAAATCGTCCCCAACTCCTCAGGAAGCAGATACCCCTGTCGTTCACAGAGGCAGTGTAAACGACAGCGAGGTTGAAACAGGAGCATTACAGAGACAGGTAAACGACTTACAACAACAGCTTCAGATAATGGCAGTTAGTCATCGGGTTTCTGGACCGTCCAATACCACTGTTTGGAGAAACAGAGAGGCAGATAGTCGTGGCCCAGGCAGTAATCGAGGCCCTAGTCGAGGCAATGGCAGTGATAAAGGAGCACCGGTTGATGGCTCGGGAGAATACTTCTGTTATCGGTGCGGGGAAGATGGCCATGTGGCTACGCGTTGTAGTGCCCCAGAAGATTCAGGAAAGGTTATCTCCCGTTTAATTCGTTCATTGAGGAAACAGAAGGGAGAGAGCAGGAAGGCCTCTTCTAGCTCATCAGGAGCCAAGGACACACATTGCATTGTGAAGAAGAGTAATATACAGGTCTCCAACCCCACCAAGCTGCCAGAAGGATTGATTGGAAAACCCTCTTTTAGTCCAGTAAAGATAGAAGGACAGTGGTGCAACGCCCTGATGGATAGTGGCTCCACTGTCTCCATCGTTTTTGAAAAATGGTATCGTGACCATCTATCACACGTTACCATTCATCCGATATCCAGCTTATGCATATGGGGTTTGAGTGACACTAGTTACCCGTACAGGGGATATGTTGCGATTAAGGTGGAGTTTCCAGATGATGGAAAGACGGTGACTACACATACGGTACTAGCTTTAGTGTGTCCGGACTCTCAAGGACCGGATCAGGTGCCGGTGATTATCGGGACAAATGCTAGATGTTTTCACCATGGTTCAGTGCCAACTCAGAATGCATCCAGTCACCAGCAAGCATTTTCCTTGAATGTGAACGCCAAATTATCCAAACCACGCCAGATGCAAGCCCCTGACTCCCATCCTGAGTGCAGTGTGGGACAAGTGAGGTGGATTGGGCCGGGGCCACTTAAGTTGACTCCAGGAGAGGCCCGACTTGCTGTTGGGAAAGCAACCATCAGAGAGCCCGGAAAACCAGGCATATTACTGCTTGACAGCTCCAGTGCTCTTCCCCAGGGAGTGGCGTCACCACCGTGTGTAATGCTCCCCTCAGAACTCAACATGGACCATTGCACAGTGCTGTTACAAAATGTCACCCTGAAGGAGCGGTCCATCCCGAAGGGAACAGTCATTGCTCAGATTCACAAGGCAGATGTGGTGACAAATATCCCCACGAGTAATAACACTGATAGTAGCATTGATCCGGAGCGGTTTGATTTTGGGAAGTCGGTGCTACCGCAGTCATGGAAGAATAGACTGGCCCAGAAATTGTCCGAGAGGACAATTGTTTTCTCTGTGGAAGAATGGGATGTTGGTTTGGCTAAAGGGGTTGAACACAGCATTAGACTTAGCGACACTCGACCATTTCGTGAGAGGTCGAGGCGCATTGCTCCAGCTGATATTGATGACATAAGGCGCCATTTGCAAGGGTTGCTAGCGGCAGGGATAATTAAAGAGTCTCGTAGCCCTTATGCATCACCTATTGTAGTGGCAAGGAAGAAAAATGGCAAGGTGCGCATGTGTATCGATTATCGCACTCTCAATGCGAGAACCACTCCAGATCAGTACACGGTCCCAAGGATCGATGACGCTCTAGATTGCCTAACTGGAAGTCGGTGGTTTTCAGTGTTAGATCTGAGGAGTGGATATTATCAAATCCCAATGTTGGAGGAAGACAAGGAAAAGACGGCATTCATTTGCCCCCTGGGGTTTTACCAATTCGAGAGAATGCCCCAGGGCATCACAGGGGCCCCTGCAACTTTTCAAAGATTAATGGAGAAGGCAGTGGGGGATATGAACTTGCTGCAATGCCTTGTCTATCTAGATGATATAATAGTGTTTAGTCGTACACTCGAAGAGCACGAAGAGCGTTTGCTCAAAGTTTTGGATCGGCTAGAGGAATTTGGATTGAAGGTGTCGATCGATAAATGCCAATTTTTCCAGACACAGGTCAAGTATGTTGGACACATTGTGTCAGAAGCTGGGGTATCTACTGACCCCGACAAAGTTAAGGCCGTGGCACAGTGGACCGCTCCGACCAACCTGAAAGCCTTACAGTCCTTTTTAGGATTTTGTGGCTATTATAGGCGCTTTATTGGTAATTACTCCTCTATTGTCCGTCCTTTGACTGATTTGACAAGGGGTTATGCACCACCACAGAAAGGCCGCCCACCTAAGGCAAATCAGAGCAAACAGTACTTGAGTAAGTCTGAACCGTTTGGGCACAGGTGGACTCCTGCTTGTGATGAGGCTTTTAAAAAAATAAAATCTTGCCTAACCAACGCCCCAGTGTTAGCATTTGCAGACCCAGCCAAGCCTTACGTATTACACGTAGATGCAAGTTTCGATGGCCTGGGAGCGGTGCTAAACCAGGAGTACCCAGAGGGATTTCGTCCAGTGGCGTTCGCAAGTAGAAAGCTCAGTCCTGCAGAGAGAAATTATCCGGTCCACCAACTTGAATTCTTAGCTTTGAAGTGGGCCGTAGTGGACAAATTTCATGACTATCTGTACGGGGCACACTTCACCGTAAGAACTGACAATAACCCTCTAACGTATGTCTTGTCCACTGCCAAACTAAGTGCATGTGGCCATAGATGGTTGGCTGCACTGTCAACGTATGATTTTGGGATTCAATACCGACCAGGACGAGAAAATATTGATGCTGACCTCTTATCCCGAAATGTTGCCGATGAGGAAGAGGGGTGGATACCACCCGCCGGAGTGAAAGCAGTATGCAAACAAGTCAGGGTGCCTAAGCCAAATGGGGTAACTATAGGATGTATAGACCAATTGGGGGCATCACCGCAATGCATTCCGGACATTTATGCCTATTCTGCATGGGTGCAAGGCCGTTTTTCCGACCCGTTTGGAGTGGAGGAGTTACGAGTAGCGCAAGACCAGGACGAGCTAATCTGTAAAGTGAAACAGGGCATGGAACATGGCCAAGTGCTGGCAACATCGCCCAAGGACCATCCAGATTTGCATCTGCTACAGAAGGAGAGGCCGCGTTTAGTACTAAGCCATAGGCTCCTTTTCCGGAAAACCAACAGAGTGTCAGGAAAGGAGACCTTGCAGTTGATTCTTCCTAAACTATTGCGTCCCCGGGTGTTGAAGTCCCTACATGATGAATGTGGACACTTGGGGACTGAGCGCACAATTGAATTGGTAAGAGACCGATTTTATTGGCCCAAAATGGCAGCCGAGGTTACAAATTACATAAAAACCTGTGGGAGATGTGTTGCCCAGAAAACGCTTCCACACAGAGCAGCACCCCTGAACCAACTTACCAGTAGTGGCCCACTTGATTTGGTGAGCATTGACTTTCTGTCAATTGAGCCAGATTCGCGTGGCATCTCCAATGTTTTAGTTGTGACAGATCACTATACACGGTACGCTCAGGCTTACCCCACTAGAGATCAAAAAGCACCAACAGTAGCTAAAGTACTAGTAGAAAAGTTCTTTGTCCACTATGGCTTGCCTGCCCGAATCCATTCGGATCAAGGGCGAGACTTTGAAAGCCGGCTGATAAAGGAACTTCTGCGTGTCTTGGGGATACGGAAATCAAGAACCACACCTTATCACCCCCAAGGAGATCCACAGCCTGAGCGGTTTAACCGCACTCTGTTGTCCATGTTAGGCACTTTAGACCCAGACAAAAAACAGCGTTGGAGTCAGCAGGTTGCCCAACTTGTGCATGCTTATAATTGCACTCGTAATGATGCAACCGGCTACTCCCCGTATTTCCTTATGTTCGGCAGGGAGGCCCGGCTGCCTGTGGACGTGTGTTTCAGTGCTGTGTTGGACAAGGAAGAAGAGATGTCCCATCAGCGATTTGTGGAGACCCTGCAAAGAGATTTGAAGAATGCTTACCAGAGTGCCGTGGCAGCTTCGGATAAGAAGCACCAACGAAACAAAAGGGCTTATGACCTCAGGGTCCGTCCACAGCTGTTAGAGGGCGATAGAGTGCTTGTTCGTGCGCTGGGGGGGACTGGTAAACAAAAGTTGAAAGATAAGTGGAACTCTCTCCCATATATAGTCATGCAAAAGCTTAAAAATTTGCCGGTCTATCGCGTGAAACCTGAGAATGGGAGAGGAGTGTTGAAGACTTTGCACCGAGACCACTTATTGCCCATAGGGTACCTGGTGAGACTACCCGAGCCTTCTGATGATGGGGTGTTTCCCCCCTCTGCAGCCACCAGACCTGCAAAGACACAAAGTCGACAGAGATTGAGAGACCAAGAAGACTTAGCGGGGGCTTCTGATCAAGAGTCCTATTCTTCTGATGAGGAGGAGTGTTACTATGCACAGGGGCCACCTGTGACTGAGAACCTCCACCAAAGACCTACTAGTCCGGGGACCCCTGCAGAGTCAAACAGCGACAATGCAGACGAAGAGCCTATAGAGGATGCGGAAAATGATTCCGCAGGAGAGGATTCCATTGAGTTTCGCCAGGACCCTCAAGCGCAGGCGGCAAGCTCTCAGGATGATGCAGAAAGCATTTCTAGTTGTAGTGAGCCTTGCAGGGACACTGTGGAAAATGTTGCTCCTAGAGAGAGGCGAATGATCAAGCCAGTACTCAAGTTCAGTTATGATGAATTGGGAAAACCGTCGGACCATCCAGTGGTCATACAGCACAGAGGTATGAAGATATCTATCTCAAAAGATCCAAAGGACACCCTGGCTGAATGTTTGACCATTCAGATCATGCCCAGCCCCAGTTGTCACTTACAGTCTGATGAGGACATTCAGACGTTTAGAAAGGGGGGAGTGTAACCCGAGTGTTACTCAAGGTTATTCATTTACCATATCTAAAAGATGCAGTAGCAATAAATAGGTAATAAATAGGATTAAATAGGTACGGTAAATAAACATGTAATAAATAGGATTAAATAGGTAAGGTAAAAAGTGCTTTGTTCAAAATAGTGCTTACTCTTTAAGATTTCATTTTATTTCATGTCTAAGTACCATTAAAAAACAGAGTTGTATGTGTTTGAATTTATCTGACTGATGAGCAGTTAGTGTTCTGATTGGTGAAGTAAGTGAACCTGGACTTTCCATTGGCTGGAAAGAACGTACAAACGCGAAACCGAAAGGAGAGAGAGAGAGAAGGGTGGGGTGTTCACGGTTATAGAAAATGCATAACGAGTGTTTGCTTTAAAAGAGTATTAAGGGGTTTTACATCCACAACTGCTATCATTCAGTGCAAGAGTTTATTTGTTAATGCGGGAGTGTAACTCAGTCGAGGTAGTAAGCCTTCCTGTGATGCATTTCTTTGTTATCAGCGCTAGGAAAGTGCAGCCCTCGCAGTAGAGGGAGACTAACCTATGCTAGCTAGTGAGATGACGAAGCATCTGCTAGCATTGTAGCGTTTGTGCTTTCAGCAGGCAGTCTGCAGTTAGCATAGAGACAAACACTCAGTTTAGATTTAGTCCACAGCTTCTCAGTTAGCGCCGAAGGCTACCTGTAACGCCTGAGGTTCCACTGAGTAGCCATCGAGAGAGCTACGCACCGGATAGCACCACTTGCGACCAGGGGAAAGCAGTGGTTCCGCCGGCTACGTGGGAGAAGAGTCGCGGGCCGTTTGAAGTGTCTATTGCTTGGAGAAGTTACACGTTCATTAATCCACGGTTTGATATCCATGGGACTGTGAGTACAGGGAATTCAGCATTCCACTTGAGCTATACCAGGCCTGCAACGTTTGTTTTGTTTTTTGTTATGCAGCCGGCTTTTGTATTTTATTTTCTATATAATGTGCTAGTGCGCTGTACATACACAGTAGCATAATTGAAAGTGGCCACTTAGAGTGAATGTTTAAAAGGTGATTTCTTGGTATAATATTAACAACTTAATTAAGTTGTGTATTTGCACATTGTGTTGAATAAGGGGGTGCAGGGCCCTACCTAGTGACAAATTGGTATTGTTTTATCTGTTTTATTATTTTTATGTCATTCTAAAAGAGGGTTACTATTTCTAGCTTGTCTCTTAAATAGTGCTAGGCACTCCTTAGTTACAATTTGAGATATTTCAACTCCTTTGTGTAATAAATACTTTATTATTCAGCTGATTGTTCTCCACTCACTGTTTAGGTTTAAGTCCTAGGAAACCAAGCCTTTAATATAGTTTTAAGAACCCGAGTTTAGTCCTCTTCATAACCAGGACGGTGATAGTAGGGCTACATAGGTTTGCAAATGAGGTAGGTAACTAAGGTAAGTATGATAAACAAACAGATTATTTATAACAGGATTCATCCCCAGGTAAGCAAATGATGTATAGAATGCAGTAAATGTCAGCAATCCACATAACAATATACCAACCAACATGAATGAGGCTCAACAATGTAGCTTAGCTTATTAGCCTATGCTAACCGTTAGCTTCCCGATTAGCATTAGCATCTAAATAGTTCGGTTTTTAACAGAAAACAAATGCTTTTAACATATTCTGAAGCACATAACATTAGGACCACGGTAAATAAAGCTATAGTGACCATACTCACTGATGGATCTACTCCAAGGAGCAAACAAACAACTCTGAGGTAGAGCACTGGTCAGCTGTGCTTGTGTTGCCTGAATCACAACATGGATGCAAACTTTCCTTAAAGGTGCAGTACCACAATCACCACTGGGTGTTACTAACATTACTCAAACACTGACTGGAGTCAGAACACTCCCCGCTTGGTATTTTATACCACTATTTACAATCTTAAACCTTTGGTATAAGCAAAACCACATCACTGATAGGTCTAAGGTACTCCTTAATTGTCCCTTGGCCGAAAGTCTTGACCATGACCTTATGGACCCTGCTGTCAGAGCTGGGAATAGCCTCTACTATGAGTCCAAGAGGCCACTCATTACGTTTCGCTTGAATGTCCTTTATCAAAACAACATCACCTTCCTGGAGGTTAGGCTGTTCCTTGGTCCACTTTCTCCTTGGCTGAAGAGTTGCCAGGTACTCCTGCTTCCACCTTTCCCAGAAGGAGTCTGCCAAGCTCTGAACCTGGCGCCACTGTCCCTTACACAGGTGATCCAATTCAAAGTCCCCTGGTGGTGCGGGAGTAACACTCGCCTTCTGGGTTAGGAGAGTGGCAGGCGAGAGCATTTCAGGTATCCCTGCATCATATGAGATCGGAACCAGAGGTCTAGCGTTCATGATGGCCATAACCTCAGCCATTAAGATTGTTAGGACTTCATGGGTCAGTCTAGTAGCTCCATTCTTCATCAGCAGTGCATCAAGGATTCGTCTAGCCACACCAATCAGTCTCTCCCATGCTCCTCCCATGTGCGAGGAGTGAGGTGCGTTAAACGTCCATGTACAGCCCTGGACTTGCAGGTATCCCTTGATCTCCGGGTCGTCTGTGTTAATCTGAAGCTCCCTGCATGCACCAATGAAATTTGTGCCTCTGTCTGACCTGAGGTGTTTGACAGGTCCTCGTATGGCTAGGAAGCGCCTCAAAGCGTTGATAAAACTTGAAGTTGACATAGATTCAATAACTTCCATGTGGACGGCTCTCATGCTCAGACAAGCGAAAATGACAGCCCACCTTTTGCTCTCAGCAGCACCGCCTCGTGTACGACGGGTTACGACACTCCATGGACCAAAAACGTCCAGTCCCACGTGTGTGAAAGGTGGGTCTATAGCCAATCTGTCAGCGGGCAGATCAGACATCTTTTGAACCTCAGACTTGCCCCTCAACTTCTTACAGATGACACATTTGAATATGATGCTTGATATGAGTCTCTTTCCTCCTACTATCCAGACGCCAGCAGTACGCAGTGCGCCCTCTGTAAAGTGGCGAACTTGATGGGCTACTTTGTCATGATAGTGCCGGACTAGAAGAGTGGTTACATGATGACTGGCTGGTAGGATTAGTGGGTGTTTCTCATGGTCTTCCAGATCGGCTTTGTGTATCCGACCTCCCACCCTAAGCAATCCAGTTCTGTCCACAAAGGGGTCCAACTTTATAAGAGGGCTTTGGCGCTGAACTTTGATCCCCTGGGATAGGCGTTGGAGCTCCTCCTTATACACATCCTCCTGCACTGCCTTGAAGATAACTGTCTTGGCCTGACATCGCTCTGTGGTGTGTGGCTGATTGCATTGATGCCATCCTTTGCACTCGTCAGTCTGAGTCTCCCTGGAGAAGGACTTGGCTACATGAATGAGACTCGTCACCCCTCTTACCACAGCCTTCCATGTAGAGAAGTTTTCAAATCTTTGTGATCCAAGAGGCTGCTCTGTGACCTTGGTGGCAAGAGAGATGACTTGAGGCCGAATGTCTTTATCTATGTCTGGTTGCACAAGCTCAAATGATTCTGCCACATCAGCTTGATCTGGGTTTGGTTGACTGAGAAATGATGGACCAAAGAACCAACTGGACGAGGCCAGGTTAGCCGCTGGAATCGGCCTGGTTCCGTCATCTGCAGGATTCTCATCAGTGGTCACATGACGCCACTGTTTTGGTTCGGTGGAATTCCTTATGCGAGCTACTCTGTTAGCTACATAGGTGTAGAACCTCCTTGAACTGTTGTGGATGTAACCGAGCACAATGCGACTGTCTGTGAAGAACTTGACTGCTTGGAACTCTAGATCCATTTCAGATTGGATCAGTTCTGCCAGCTCGACAGCCAAGACTGCTGCGCACAGCTCCAGACGTGGTACGGTGTGCATGGAGTAAGGAGCCAGCTTTTATTTTCCCATTACAAAACCTACGTGCCATTTTCTTTCAGAGTCCAAGACACGCAGGTAGGCTACAGCCTCTATTGCCATAGTGGAGGCGTCTGAGAAAATGCAAAGTTCTTTTCTTTCGCAACTTGACATGGAAAATGGAATGTATGTATATGAACCTGTTCCAGCTCAGTTAAGGAGTCAGTCCATGCCTTCCACTGTGTCTGTTTCTCTGGTGGGAGTGGCGCATCCCACTCATACTGCTCTGAAGAAAAGTCTCTTACCAAGGCCTTGCCTTGCACCGTGATGGGGGAAGCAAATCCAAGAGGATCATAGAGACTGTTTACCGTGGACAGTGTGCCTCGCCGAGTGAAAGGTTTAACATCATGCGATACTCTGAAGGTGAAACTGTCACTCTGGAGTTCCCAACTTACACCTAAGGAGGGGCAAGGGGTCTGCTCCTAAATCCAGATCCTTAAAGTCACTTGCTCTGTCTTCCAGAGGAAAGGCCTCCATGACCTTTGCACTATTTGACGCTATCTTGCGAAGTCTCAAATTGGACTCTGCCAGTAGGGCTTTGGTGCAATGGAGGAGATCAATAGCTTCCACCTCCTTGGACGCTGAGGCGAGTCCATCATCGACGTAAAAATTCCTAAAGACAAACTCCTTTGCATCTTTGCCGTGTTCAGTTTCCCCTTGTTCAGCAGCTTTCCTCAGCCCGAATGTTGCTACTGCTGGTGATGGGCTATTTCCGAACACATGCACGATCATCCAGTAGTCAATAATCTCTTTCTCCGGATAATTATCTTGGTGCCACAGAAACCGGAGGACATTGCGATGGTCCTCTCTGACTTTGAAACCATAGAACATTTGTTCTATATCGGCCGTGATGGCTATTTTTTCCCTCCTGAACCTCAGTAGAACTCCCACTAGAGTGTTGTTGAGGTTAGGTCCGCTGAGGAGGACGTTGTTCAATGATGTTCCTTTATACTCAGCGCTGGAATCAAAAACCACTCTTATTTTCCCTGGTTTCTGGGGGTGATATACACCGAAAGTAGGCAAATACCAGCACTCTTGGTCTGGCTGAAGTTGAGGAGCTGGCTCTGCCTGGTGGTTGTCAATGACCTTCTGCATGAAGTCAAAGAAGTGCTCCTTCATATCAGGTTTCTTTTTGAAAGAGCGCTGTAGAGAGGAGAGTCGTTGGCTTGCCTGTTCTTTGTTATTAGGAAGAGGCTTGCGGTCCAAACGAAAGGGCGGCGGTGCCACCCAGTGATTTTCGTCGTCCATATACACTTGGTTCTCCATGATTCTGAGAAAGTTGTTATCATCCACTGACAAGGCTGGTTTGTCATCTTCAGGTGTTTTTTGAAACACACTTTCTCCTAGACCATCTAGATTTGTGTCAGGAAAGTTCTCCAGGCTGTGAGATGGAATTTGGCGACCATGCTGAGCTGGACCCTTTAATCTCTCCTTTACGTAGATGCTGTTTGTACATGGCTTAAGGAAAGAGGAGCGTCCATTTTGAAGGACATGAGTCTTATAGGCGTTGACTTCCTCTGACTTGTGAGCACCACCCAAGCATATCTCTCCAACTATGACCCAGCCAAGGTCAAGGCGCTGGGCGTATGGGGAGTTGTGAGGCCCGTTGCGCTGCTCACGTACCTTATGCACGCTCAGAATATCTCTGCCTAGCAGGAGGAGAATAGGGGCACTGGTGTCTAGGGGAGGAATCTTGTCAGCTACTGGACTGAGGTGAGGAAAATATTGTGTGAACTCAGGAGTGGGAATTTCTGATTTGTCGTCTGGCAGGTTATTACATTCTAACAGAGTGGGAAGCTTCACTTTGTGGTTCCCGTCAAGTGACTCCACTATAATGTTGCTTAACTTCCTCCCTGCAGTCTCTACTGTGCCTGAGCATGTCTTTAGAGTATAGGGAGAAGTATCGCCATCAACGCCAAACAGATTGAAGAATTGTGCTTTTACTAAAGACCGATTGCTTTGGTCATCTAGTACTGCGTATACTCTGTGAGATTTGCTTGGTTAGTCAGCGTGGTAAACATTGACCAAGCAGATTTTAGAGCAGGATCTGGGCTTGGGAGCACCACCACAGATTTCTGTACATTTGGAAGTTATGACCGGGGGTGTTTGTTCTACCTGCTCCCCGCTTTGCTCATCTACAGCTGTGTGCTCACTAAGCGACCAAGGAGCCGGACCAGGATGCATCGCTGAGATATGTTTGTCGCTTTCACACTCCTTGCATTTTAGTGTCGCCTTGCAATCTTTAGCCATATGCTTGGTTGTGGCACAACATCGAAAGCAGACCGAATTCTCTTTTAAGTATGTTTTTCTCTCGTCTAGATGTTTTCCTCTGAACCCGCGGCATTTTGACAGCGGATGAGGTTTATTATGTATAGGACATTGCTTGTCTGGTTCGTCCTTTTTGGCAGCTGGCGTTAGCCCGTGAGGCAGTATTTGCAGCAGAGATATCGGTTTTTCTAACTGACACAGCTGTCTTGGGGATGTATTTTGATGCCTTTTCGACCCTGGTGTAGCTTGGGTTTGCGGAGAGATTGAACGCGAAACTGGGGTCGTTTCTGACCGTGAGGCAGTATTTGCAGCAGAGATATCGGTTTTTCTAACTGACACAGCTGTCTTGGGGATGTATTTTGATGCCTTTTCGACCCTGGTGTAGCTTGGGTTTGCGGAGAGATTGAACGCGAAACTGGGGTCGTTTCTGGTTTTAGCCTGAGAACTTACAAAGCTGACAAAAAAACTGAATGGAGGGAAAGAGACCCGATACTTATCTTTATATTGGGATCCCTGCACAACCCAACGCTCTCGTAGGCTAAAGGGCAGCTTTTCTACTATAGGATTAACACCTTTTGCAGTGTCCAGATACATAAGACCAGGCAAGAATCCCCCTGATTTAGCAGCATCTATCTCCTGTAACAAGTCACCTAATTCTCTGAGCTGGTGTGGGTCTTTGTTTGAGATGGATGGGAAAGTCTCTAGCCGTTTGAGTAGCGCGTTTTCAATCACCTCTGGGCTTCCATAAGTTTCCTCCAAGCGTTGCCATATCTTCGACACACCTGCTCTAGGGTTGTGAACATACGCTGACCTTATCCGCTTGGCTTGAGTTGATGACTCGGGCCCGAGCCATTTGACAAGGAGGTTTAGCTCTTCCTGGTCAGACAACTCTAGTTCCCTTGTGGCTGCTAGGAAAGACGATTTCCAGGCCCAGTAATTCTCTGGACAATCATCAAAGGCAAGGAGGCCGGAACTCACCATCTCCTTTCTCACAAGATATTTGGCTAGGTCAGGGGCATGAGGGGGCGTTTCAGCTAAGACTTTATTATCATGCGCTAATTTGGAGGCATGAGGGGGACTTTTAGCGAAGTATTTGTTATCCTGCGCTAGGTTAGGGGTATACTGAGTTGCAGGTTGGTATTTCTTATATTGGGGCTGGTCAGAGGTATGGGGAATAGCTGATGAATATCTATTCGAGGCATGAGGGGGCCCATGTAAGTACTCTATTTTTGGGAAAAATATGCGAGGGTCAGGGGGGGCTGTGTCGCGTATGCCTTCGATGCATTTGTCATCCTCTTCACCCTCAACGGACTCGTAAACTGTATTTACGGCACTGTCGATAGGGGGTGGGGGTCTTAGGATTTTATCATGAAGCATTAGCTGCGGTGACTTAGTATCTTGAAGCTCCTCTTGAGCATGTTGTTCAAATGTTTATAAAGTTTTCAATGCGTTTTGCTGGATCTTCGAGAGTTAAATCCTGTAACTCACTAAGATGGTCTTCTTCCATCTGTTCGGCTGCTGCTTCTTCGAATATTGCTGCCTCTTTTGATGCTGCTGAAGCTTCTTTCTCTTGCTTCAAAATATGAAGGTTTTCCTCTATCTGAGCCTTTTCTTTCATCATGGCTGCCTCTTTGGCTGCATAGGACACCTTTATTTTTGCTGCTTCGGCCTTGGCTCTAGCCTTTGTCGCAGCGGTGCTGGCAGATGTCCGGGCTGAGCTCCTAGAGGACTTGCTTGTTGTTCTTGAGACTCGGGACCTTGTGTGCAGAGACAGGCGTTCTTCGTCACCGTGGCCGCTCATCTGGCGTTCTTCGTCACCGTGGCCGCTCATCTTAGTGATGTTTCTTGACAGAGTCTTAAGGTTTAAGCAGCTGCGTGCTGTTCACAGAGTTATGTCGCCATCTTTTCCCGCTGTGTGGACATCATTTTACTATTCTGTCCTGGCAGATACGTCACTAGTATTGTTAAACAGATAGCGAACAGAAGATTCAGTAGGCTTGACTCCAAGTTGAGTGTGATTTACTGAAATCTTGTTTTTTTAAAACTGCAACACAAAAATGACAATACACACCATGTTACAGTATAATCAAATAAAATGTGTAACAAACATTACTAATTATTTCTCTCTTCTTACAGGTATCAAACAGAGGTAGGTATTTTTCTTCACAGGTTTCAGACTGCGGTAAACATATAAACTTCCTTTACAGGTTTGCAAATGAGGTAGGTAACTAAGGTAAGTATGATAAACAAACAGATTATTTATAACAGGATTCATCCCCAGGTAAGCAAATGATGTATAGAATGCAGTAAATGTCAGCAATCCACATAACAATATACCAACCAACATGAATGAGGCTCAACAATGTAGCTTAGCTTAGCTTATTAGCCTATGCTAACCGTTAGCTTCTAGATTAGCATTAGCATCTAAATAGTTCGGTTTTTAACAGAAAACAAATGCTTTTAACATGTTCTGAAGCACATAACATTAGGACCACGGTAAATAAAGCTATAGTGACCATACTCACTGATGGATCTACTCCAAGGAGCAAACAAACAACTCTGAGGTAGAGCACTGGTCAGCTGTGCTTGTGTTGCCTGAATCACAACATGGATGCAAACTTTCCTTAAAGGTGCAGTACCACAATCACCACTGGGTGTCACTAACATTACTCAAACACTGACTGGAGTCAGAACAGTTTCCATGCCTTCCGCTCTTGATCTGCAGTGAGCAGTGTCTCTTTCAGAACACGATTCCAGCGTTCTGTGGCCCCATTTCCTTGAGGGTAGTACAGGGACACCGGTGTGGAATGTCTCTCAGTGAAAGTCAGCAAACTCACGTGATGTAAACGGCACTCTGTTATCACTAACGAGTTCCGTTGGGTTGCCAAAATGACTAAACACTGTGGATAAAAAAGTGGTGATTGCTGTGGTTGTGATGGAAGATGTAAAAGCGACCTCCGGCCAACTTTGTGTAATAGTCGATTAGGGTAACTGCGTAGTGGCAGTCCCAGCTTGCTGATTCAAACAGGCCAACTATGTCGATTTACACCTTGTGCCACAGTCCTTCAGGCAGCGGGACTGGCTGAAGTGGCGCAGGATGTGTCTGGGCACTTTTATCATTTGTCTGGCAAGTCACACAAGCACTATGTCCAACAGAGATACCAGCTCAGGCTCTGTCACTGGGTCTGCATTCTCTTCCACTGGCAGTGGTAAACGGGAGAGACAGTCTGCCGCATGATTTTCTGCATCAGCCCAATACACCACATGTGAAACATAGTAGTCTGGCGGACCATCGCGCAATGCGCATTCCTGCACGACCTAAGCCCTTCGTGGCTAGCAATGTGATAAGCGCCTGGTGGTCTGTGTGCAGTGTGAATTTTGTCCCCAATAAGAATGTCTTACATTTTTCCACAGCCTATACACATGGTAATGCCTCCTTCTCCACAATGGAGTACTTACGTTCAGCACATGTAAGTAAGCGTGAGGCAAATGCAACAGTGCGTTCCATTTCATCAGGGTGAATCTGTGTCAATATGGCTCCTAGGCCATAATCTGAAGCATCAGTGGATACTATGGTAGGCAGTGCCGGGTCGAATATGGCAAGCACAGGGCTATTTACAATGTACGACTTCACAGTGTCAAAGCTTACCCGGAGTGTTGCAGTCCATTCAAACTTTCCATCCCGGAGACATTCTCGCATGGGCGCCACTACTGATGCGTAATAGTCACAAACTTTTCATACCACGCTGTGAGCCCCAGGAACGAGCATAGTGTGGTGCCATCAGATGGTGTGGGAGCTTCTATGATAGCCCTTATATGGTTTTTATCAGGCAGCAGATCTTGAGCTGTCACTGTGTGGCCCAGGACCGTAGACTGGACTGGTTAAAGTAGCACTTTTCATTGTTGAGCTGGAAGCCAGCTTTCTCCAGTGCAACAAGCACGGCTTTCAGGTTCCAGTCATGCTCCGCCTCGTCCTTTCCAAAGACAATGACGTCATCGAGGTAGTTCTGAACGCCAGCAAGGTTTTTTAACACTACAGACATGAGCTTGGAGAATGCGCTGGGAGCTGAACACAAACCATAGGGAACCCGTCGAAACCTGAATAGGCCTTTGTGCGTTATGAACGCGGTCATGTCCCGGCTTTCCTCTGCCAGTAACACCTGATGATAAGCATTTGCTAAATCAATGGTAGAAAACCTAGTAGCTCCACACAGTTCAGAAAAGAGGTCATCCATATGCGGAAGTGGGTGGCTGTCCATTACAATAGCCTTGTTGGGCTCACGTAAGTCCAAACACAGGCTCACCACACCGTTCTTTCATTGTGTGACCACAATGGGTGAAACCCATGGTGATGCGTCAATCCTCTTTATGACGTCTGCTTCCAGCAGCCTCTTTAGCTCAGCGGAGACAGCATCTCTAACTGACAGTGGGAGCCTTCGCAGCTTTTGCTGGATAGGTTGCACCTCCTCTCTAAGTTTGACACGGTGAATGAAGCCTTTGGCGAGGCCCAGCTTTTTCGCCTTAGTTGCACCTTGATAGCGTGCACAGGAACCTGCATTTCTGTTTGTGTCTGCACGTGTCCAATGGCAGCCTCCACTTGTTCTGCTACTCGAACAATCTTGTCTAAGGTAAGATTTGCATCGGCTTGTACTAAAAGCCTCTCACACATTTTCGGACAGCTTGCATGTTCGATAATCTGATCTCGTATCATTTCATCTATACTAGCCGCGAACCCACATGTTGAAGCTAGTTCACGCAATGCAGCCACATATTCGGTAACAGTCTCGTGTGCTCTTTGTACTCGCTGCCGAACATGTTACACAACAATGTTTATTGCGAGTATGAAATGTGCACGCAATGCATCCACTGGTGATTTGTAAGTCGTACCTGTGTCTGGGAGTGTGTAAAAAAAATACGTTGGGCTTCAGCACCTAAGCAATGCAGCAGAATAGCATACTTTCGCGCCTCTGGCCAGTCATCCCCCTCCGCAAGGATGGCAATCAAATAGTTTTCTAACAAGGAACTTCCCATCTTTACTGGAGAACTCGCCTTCTTTTTCTCTTTTTTACATGTCAACACCTCCAGGGCCAGGGCTGCCTACAGCGCCCTCTACTGAAGTGAAGGGTAGGTGCAATGTAATACACCTACCCTTCACCCTTCAGGTAAGTAACTGCAATACACAATAAATACAGTGTGATGAGTTACTTTGAGGCAGACATCAGGTATGTGGCCAAACAAAGTATAAATATACTGTTCATTTTCGTTTTATATTGATATTAATGCGCTTTAGGAATTTCTAGAGACTATTTGGCAAGTAGGATCTATCTATGCTTGAACTAGCTATCGTTAGCGTTGATACCTTTTGCTAGTAATGTGGGAATCAGTGGAATATGGTCGAGTTATTGTGTCCCATCCACTGAACTTAAAAGAATGGTCCCATCTCACCACAGCAGGTTTAATGTTGTCTTATTGCCACCGCGGTGGTACAACGGTAAGAGCGCTGACTTTCAGTCAGTGCAGTTGTACTCCAAGGATCGGGGTTCGCGCCCGGTCCTGCCAGATCCGAGCTTGGCCGGTGCCCTGTGGGAGCGGCTGCTTCCGGGTGGGGGGAGGGGCTCGGAGAGAATCGCTGCGCACAAAATGGCCCTGGGCGAGTTGGAATCACGGTCAGGAGCTCGAGGAGTCGCGCCCTGTAGAGGACGTGGTGCCCTCCTTCCTACTACCGGCTGACAGGGTTGTATAGCGGTGGTTCTCAAGCGGTTGCTACATGGGGGGAATTGAATTAGAATAGGGGTTCAATTGGCTACTAAATTGGGAGAAAATGGGAAACAAATTTTTTTTTAAAAATGTTGTCTTATTGTCTCGATAGCTAGTTAGCTAATGTAATATGTAACATGTTTTGCATGTTCATTGTTTTGCATGTATCATTAATTAACTGTCATGTAGCAGTGTTTGGACCAACTTCAGTCATGGGTTTGTTTTAAATAGATTTTTTCACAGACCGCTAAGGGAAATCGCGACCGCCAAAATGACAATAATTGAGAAAACGGCAAATAAAATCCTATCCGAATAGATTTAATAAAAAATTTTGGGTGCAATATGGTCTTTCGGCTAGTGGATGGCAATATATATTGTACTAGTCACCTTCAAGATGTCAGTACTAGGAGACGAGTAGAAGCATAGAACCATAGAACCATAAACTGTATAGAAATGCGGCTCAGCTATTCTGTGGCAGAGTGCGACCTAAATCTTTGGGGCGACTCGGTAGAAAGACATAGCCACGTTGGCGCCCCATACTATAGTGGTAGACGTATTGGTCCCAATTACAGTATTCATGTTTGTCTTAAATTATAAACTAGGCTACAGCTTTAAGAAAACCCGCAGGATTGATACTGCAGTGCAATACAATAAGAGGGTGCTATTAATCGCCCAAAGCTCTTACGAGTTACGACCCTCATCTTGCCACAGCCACAGACTGTAAAATGCACTGTTTACAAGAAAATCATGTTCATAACTTCAGATATAGCTTGAAACAATTTTTAAAAAACGTTGTAGATATAGGCCTAGCATTCAACGTTTTCCATTGCTTACTGTAGGCTACTGGCTACCTGATGCTTTTTCGGTTTAGAAGACACCTCATTTTTGTTCTCCAAAATCTGTCGTAGCTATAAATATGTTAATGAAACCAAATATCTTACCTGTAGGCTATATGCAGCTACCACTGTGTTATGATTAACCCTGAAGAGTTTATCTTGTTACGTTTAGTTAAGTTCCATACAGTCGACATTTCCACTGTGACCGATCGCATTTAGGGCTGAAATAACAACAGCAATGTAGACTATGTAAAAACACACACAATGCTTTTGTACATTTAAAAAAAAAATTTTTTTAAACTTGTAGGTACACTTATTTTTTATTTGTGTTTTAGTGTGTTGTTTATTTATTTTTATCAAAATAGCCTAAATGTTACGTTTCTGTCATATTTATGTCACGTTTCATGTTTAGTGTTTGTCACAGTTTATTTTCTGTTCATGTCATGCTTGTGTTCTGTTTATGTTACGATGAAGTTCATTGTTTGCATACACATTTTCCGTGTTTTTCCGCAGCCTTGCATTCATGCTGTTTCTCTTGCTGTCACTCACGCTTCCCTAATTGTTTCATTCTCCCCTGTCTATTTACTAATCTACTAACATTAGATCAGGATTGGGTAATACTAACTCTCTAACCATGTGTTCATGTTTACCTTACGTTTCTTGTGCATGTCATTTACTAATTTACTAATGTCAGGTCTAGGATAGGATAACTACTAACTATTTACTAATTGCCTCGTTACGTGTCATTTTCTCAAGCTGTTGTTAATTTCCTGCTGCTCTCAAGCTAAGTGTCTGCACCTGTCTACACCTGCATATAAGATCAGTGTTCATGTCATGTCTTTGCGAAATTGTTGCCTTAGTTTACTACTGTCACTTTTGAGCGTTTTCCATTGTTTCGACTACCGTTATTGATCTAGCCTGTTTACTGACCATCGCTACTGCCTGCCTATTGTTTCCACTGCCTGTTTTTGACCACGAGTTTTGCCTGCTGTCTGTTTTGTATCTCTGCCCCGCGGATAGGACTTCGGTCTGACTCCTGCTACGCCCCACGACTACGAACTTTGCTTTACCCCTGTATTGTACTTCTGCTCCGCTGACAGCTACTCTGGTTAATGAACTTGTGCACGAATACCGATTTCGAGACTGCCTTCTCCCTCGGTACTGTATCTTTGGTCTGGCTGGATTTATTGGTTTTTGGACTTTGCCTGTGTGATTACGATTTTGGATTTCCCCATAATAAAGCCCTTGCGGGTATTTATTATTACGCCTGTGTTCTGAGTCGTGCATTACGGGTCCAACCCGCACACATCCGTCTCACTAAATGGTATAATATTCAAAAAGCTTCAAGGACCTTTGATTTCTTAAACTCCTAAACCAACCATACTGGTACTTTACAACCAAAGCCTGCATGGGCTTTTTGTTCTCCAAAAACTGTATTTACGGTAAAATTAATGCAACAAAATTTTCTGCTCGGGGTCAATTGTGCCCCAATTAGTCTTTTACACGATTGCTAAGAGACCGCTTGCTCAAGAATGACAACATTTTCTAATTAATAAGTTAATACTCTCTATTAACATTTGCTCATGTTCATTTACTTGAATCGCTAACATGACAGGCACATTTTGATATTAAACAAAATGAGTTCAAAGGAACAAATGACCTCGTCATCTGCATCATTTGTGCCCTTAAGAGGGGGTCAGTTGTGAATAGGATTTTTTGTTTCCTTTAAAGATAATCCTCATGTTTAATCTTCACATTAAGAGAAATATTTTTTGTATTACACTTTGTAAAAAAGTTTAAATATGCTAATTAGGTAATCTCATTAACCTCTTGGCGCAAATGGCATATTTGGTCAATCTTGGGGGTACTCTGTTTAAGGCTTTATAACTCCAGGTGTGAGCATCACATAAACTTGGTAAATGGCTTAAATGAAACAAACCCGGTGTACCATTTTTTGTACAAACTTTGATTTGTTTATTTTCATAATTTAAGTCAAAATAAAGTGCCGGAAATGCAAGCAAAACTTTGCAAAAAATGCTACAAAATATATATTTCTTCAAAATACTGAGAGCTACATAAATGAAACAGGTAAAACTACACATTTCCTGGATCATAAACTCCTTGTCCACAAGCATTCAATAATCGCAGGGTGATATACAGAACTACTAAAGATCTATGACACAAAATGTAAGCAGTGTAGCCTGATGTACCCAGGGTCTCCAAACCTATCCAAATTGGCTAAAATGTGAATAGCTGTAAATCTTAAACTAATCATACATTTCAGTGCAAATCAACCGTTTTGACTCATTTAACTCACCTTTTTATCATTTTCATGTGGGAATTATTTTGGATCAGTACAGGGGGGTGGATATCTAGGTGTCCAATAACCTACCCAAAACCTCTCCAAGAAATTATTAAAAAGCCTTTTGTCCTTTATAAAGCATATACATTTTCCCTTACGATCACTTAATGGATGAAAACATTGATATTGCACAGTTTCAGTTCAGTGTTTGATGCCAAGTGTGCCATTTTTTCACCATTATCCTTCATATACTGCTTCATCCTGTGCGGTGCCTTCGTAAGGATGCTGTAAGGATCTGGTCCTGCAGTGGCTTCACTCTGAACAGTAGAGGGCACTGCTGGAGTGGCAGAGGTGGAGGGTCAAGCATGTTATAGGAACAAATTACATAATGCAGAAGCATTATAACACTGTGGTACACACAGCTAAATATGAAATCATTCACTCTTGTACTTCAGTAAACACTTTCTTCTGTATGCTACATTATGTTATATTTTGTTGCATGCTCTAGGATGGCATTACTCTGTAGTGTGTTTCACAACTGTTGCTTATTTATTTTATTTATTTATTTTACATTCATCTTGCACACATCTGGACACAGTAAATTTGAATACATATTTTCCATTCCCTAAGTGAAAAGCATCACCCATGGATATACTAATACCCCATAGAGTACATTATGCACAAATAAATTACAATACAATAAAATAATATCGGAAAACACTGCCAATGTTCTAGCTTCACGGCAAATCGAGGCATAAAATATAACGTACGACTGAGCAACCAAACAGAACAGCGCTAAAATACTCAATTTCATTGTGAATGCTATGAATTCTAACAAAGCAGGCCACCACGAGCCACTACGCGAACGGCACGAACACAATAGTATCATTACATTGCAGTTATTTGGCAGACGCGTTTATCCAAAGCGACGTACAATAAGTGCATATTGAAGGTCATAGACACAATCTACAAAGCAAAGTCAAGAAAGCGCTACTTTCTCACAACGTAGGAGCTATCGCTAGTCATCAACCGAATACAGTCAGCTATACATTCTAAGTCACGAAAGCGCTACTTTCTCACAACGTAGGAGCTATCGCTAGTCATCAACCGAATACAGTCAGCTATACATTCTAAGTCACGAAAGCGCTACTTTCTCACAACGTAGGAGCTATCGCTAGTCATCAACCGAATACAGTCAGCTATACATTCTAAGCTATGAGATAGCTAAACCAAATAGAAAATAAAAAATAAACGGAAAGAACGTACTATATAATTGACCTTATACATGTAGTTATTCAAGGTGGAGTCTGAAAAAGTGTGCTTTCAAATATGTTCAGCATTATTAGCAGTGGTTAACAGTGGTCTATTACGACCGATGCAAATACAAAAATAACGAAAATATAGCACGCAGTGGAAAAACGAATGTATATAATCAAAATATTACAAGCAGTAATACTTACATGTTGAGGAGGATATCTTCCCCATATTGATAGGCACCTCTTCCACAGAATCTATGCTACAGGGATTAGAAGAATCTCTGTTGCTGTCCTCTTCTGACCGACTTCGGGAGAAAACTGCTAAAAAGTCACTTCAAAGGTGCGCGCAGTTTTATTGCGTAATACCAATTGCGTCATACCAAATGCGTCAAACCAAATGCGTCATCTGCGCATGCCTGCGTAAAATTGTCGTGATATAACAAGTATTGCAGTTACGCTCGCCCTTAAATAGTTAATCCAAGCTTTCAATTACACATGTAAATTACTTTTGGGGAAGTTTATCGTGCCTTCTATTGGATAAAACCATCGTCGATCAAACCAGAATAAAATTGATAGCGTCACAACGGAGCAATCAGGAAGTGGGTTTTACGCAGAGCTAGTTTAGGTTGTGTAATCGTGTTCAAATGCGCTGTGTATTTTTCCAACGGATTGTCCAAGACAATAAATGACCACGGAATCTTGAAAGGGACATATCTACGCTTAAATCCATGGTAGGATTGCACATGAATTCCATATTTAATCGCAGATATTGATAGTAGAATGGCATTGTATTATTAGAGAATGATTCCACTTGTTTATGTAGGTATTGATTGAGCAGCGATTTGCACCGCTGTTTTTGCATAAGGTGGGTTTATCTGGTTGCTATGACGGTATTCTAATATTATATGATGAATACATATATTTATGAACTCCAACATAGACGCTATTGCCCACTATGTCACACATGGGTAGGTATAGGCTGGGTGGGGAGTGCTTGTTAAATGGACTTGCTACGGAAAGATAGTGACACTTAGAAACTACGCATTGGCCAGAAATCGTCGCGAATCGTCTACCAATAAAGTTAAAATACCGCGTTTGGGTTTTCCACTAATAGTTTGGCTGCAGGAGCAACACGTGTCTCAGTTGCGTAAAACGGTCTCGCAGGCGCGACTATCTAGACCAGGGGTGGGCAACTCCAGGCCTCGCGGGCCGGTGTGTATGCATGTTTTTACTGCCACCATTTACCAATTATTTAATTAGCCCAATCGTTTACGTGATCTGATATTTTAATCTACATATCCGCGATATGAACAGCAGTTGATGAATGTTCTTGTGCCGGTATGCGTGTATTGTAGCGTTTTATCGTTCTGTAATTTACGAGTGAATCGTTATTGTGTATATGACTAATTAGCTGATTGAGCCGTGGTAACTGGTGGCAGTAAAAACATGCATACACACCGGCCCGCGAGGCCTGGAGTTGCCCACCCCTGATCTAGACTATCTGAACTAAGGGGTTAAATATGAGTGAATTTGCATATATTTCAGTATATTTCATGGGTTTACTATTTTCTGCTGTTACCATCACTGTTTCAGGCTCTTTCTTATAGTAATCGATGTTTTGAATGTGCATGAACATCATTTAGTTAGCTTAAAGCTAAACCATCTGTTAACTGACTACTTTTCATAGAGTGGGGGTCGTTTGTGCCCTGGGCATCCCAGTTATGCTTTTTTTACTTATTTTAGCTTGTGCATAAAATTTTTAAAGTTATGCGTATACTCTACTGATAGTCAACAAGGTTACAATTTAAAACAAGATATGGTATGGTTAATTTACAGCTAAAGACAGCTGGTATCTAAAAATAACGAACACAAAAAAAAAAAAATTCCCTTCGCGAACTTGACGTTTTGCAAAAGGAAAAAGGAGGTGATACTTCTTGTGTCAACAGTCACTCGTGTCTTGGTACGGAAGGGGGTAGTGCAAAAGGTTTAAAAAATTTATGACGGCACTACAGCTTGTTTTTTATTGGGTGAAAACCACAGAGAACAATCGAATCGGGTCTACCCTACGTGTGCTCGCATAGCCTACGTACCGCCAAAACCCATTTCTCTGTCAGGAAAAACCCTGAATACATACATTTTAATAACCCTTCATTTCAGGCATATATTTGCTTAAATCACCGGTGTGCCCCTTTTATGAATTTCGGCCCCTCTGCATGTGCCTGGCCAGTTCGCACGCGATCTACACAACATATAATAGCCACCAAATAAAGAAACGTTATCAATAATTAATTTACAATTCTTTATAGGTAATTACATTTGTCTGGCAAACAGAAAGTCCATTCATGTTGAAACTTTTTACCTACCTGTCCAGTCTTTAAACCGATTTGTTCCCTAAAATCTCACCAATATTCTTCACTCCCCACCTCCTTTCCTCCACTACCACTCCTCTCCTACCCGGAAGTGTGCAAAACTGCCTGAACATTTTGAGTACAAGTAGTTGCATTTACAGTTGTGTTCAAATAAATAGCAGTGTGTTAAAAGTTTGCTGAAAGTGCAAATATTTTTTAATAGCTTTTAGTTCCATATTTCAAATGTAGTGGAAACATTACACATTCAATTCCAAATCAAAGCATTAACAAATTTTATCAAGTCTGCGTTATTCTTTTACAGGAAGCAAAGAAAAGGAATATTAATCTGTTCAAAAAAATAAGTGTCGACATTTTCTCTTAAAGCTCAAACACTTACTGTATAAACTGAAGAAATTTTTCAAGATTTAACTTCACTTTAAATTACTGAACTAATATTTAGTTGCATAACCATTGTTTTTGATAACTGCTGCGCATCTGCGTTGCATCGAGTCAACCGACTTCTGGCACCTAGAAACAGGTATTTCAGCCCAGGATGAACAAACTACATTCCACAGTTCCTGTGAATTTTTGGGTTTTGCTTCAGAAACTGCATTTTTAATGTCACCCCACAAGTTTTCAATGGCTGCACTTCTTTATACGTTTTCCCCTCTCCAATCAACTTTTTAATCAAATTACATTGTTCCTCCAAACGATGCTTGGAACGGCCCATTTTACTTAGCAATTCAGAAGGAAATATATTTTATAACAATCTGTGAAACATTTGCTTCCCTTCTTCCTTAATAAAGAACAATTAATGACACTTGTTTTTTCACAGAATGAAAAAATGAAACTCCACACTGCTATTATTTTGAACACGCCCCTTTCAATGAATGAGTCAATTACTCAGAACAAGCAGCGTGCATGTCATGACAGTTGAGTCTGTTGTTTTTCTATTACACTACTACATCTACAAGTAATATCACTACTACTAATAACAGTGGTTCATCAGGTTACTGATGTTGTACTGCTATTTTTTTTAACACAACTGTACATTACATTACATGCATTTACCAGACGCTCTTATCCAGAGCGACTTACACGACTTTTTTAGCATTTTTATTTACATACATTATCCAGTTATACAGCTGGATATATACTGAAGCAATTCAGGTTAAGTACCTCGCTCAAGGGGACAACAGCAGTGTCCTACTGGGGAATCAAACCTGCAACCTTTCAGTTACAAGGCCAGTTTCTTAATCATTATACGACACTGGCGCATGTACAGTATACAATGTAGCCTACTTCACATTGCGGTTTGTGTCGAGACATTAATACATTTGTAACCATTTGTAATTATATGTAGCCTAATCAGCAACATTAGATAATGACACAAAGATCTGTTTCTGGGGCACGGAGGAGAGGAGGTCGTAGTGGAGGAAATGAGGGTGCATTTTTTCGAGTATTGGGACACACCCCACGTTTACTCTATTTGTCCAATTCCCTTTTATTTTTCTTTCCTTGAACTAGCGGCGGTATAACGGGTCGCTGTGAAATGTCTAGCTGGTGAACTGGCTACTGAAAAGGTGGTCATGGTCATAAGCCACTGTTTTGAAAACTTGGTTTGAAAACGAAAAATGGAGTGAATTGTTAGTTTTAGAATGCAGAATTTGAGGGTATAAACGCAGTCAATGGTGCTATATTTCTCTCAAGAGTTCTTCCTATGATTGCTACCCTTCCCCGATATTTTTCAAAATACTCTAGCTTTAAAGGTTGTAAGTCCAACTGACATGACAAACTTGATTAACTTCTCTGGATGCTTCACTTAATTTATTGGGAAGGGCATGTCTCTACGTTCAACAAATGTGGATACGGCTGATTATGGATGGACATGGTGTCATGTTGCAGTACCTGCTTGGTCCCCGGAATCGCTGCTTTGCAGCTATATTTGTTATTATTATTATGTATTTATTTATTTGGAATATTTGGATTTCAATAGAAACCTGTGTGGTCCCCCAAAGAATAGACATTCTTGTGTTCACAAAATTCCGTTCACAAATAACATTTGCTAGTATTTCACATGTTCAGAACATTTGTAGTAATTACTTATTTGGCGTCATCTGACCCACAAACATATAGTAGGCTACATTAATGGGACAAACATGTCTGGAAAGATTTGTAATAATGCATTATGTAGGCTACTTTCTAGGTCAACATTTCTATTCTATTTCTATTTCTCTGCACATGGTAATATGAGAAAACACAGGGCCAAGTTACATGAAAGAATTTAGGAAAGATTGGATAGCATTGCTTTGGAATAGAGCAAGTTTAAGTAGTGTGAGCTATGATAGGCAACATTGTTAGTTGTAACTTGGCCATATTTGATATCAATACTTTTAAAGGCAGGCCTTGTTTTTGCAAGTTTTTTGGTGAGTGTATAAACAATACAGAAAAAACTGTAGTTATAATAATAATAATCATTATAACTTTCTTTCATTCAGGTAACATTTGAATACTGCTGGTAGTATTGTTATTTTAGTACATTTTTATGAAGTTGGTTGATAGGATTTGATGACATTTGGCCTCATGCAAGAACATTCTCTTATTTTTCTTAACTTTCTCTTATATTCGTTCTTGAGAGATGTTTGTACAAGGATTTCACGTCGGATTCACCAAACCCTCTTAACCTCCTGAAATATTTGTACAGACCAGTGTAAATTCACCTGTTCCTGAATGAACGCAAGTTCACATGAATTCCCTATTAGCATAATTAACGCCCCCAAAATGCCATATAGGGCCAGCTGTCCCGCCTCCTGTATCTGGAAGATGCTTTTATAAAACTTAATGCAAAAGGGGGTAGAGAAAAAAAGTTTTAATGAATCATGAATCACATAGATCAAGAGAACTGATGATGTTGGTGCACTGTCTTGCTGCCCCAATAAGAAATTGTGTGCTTTCCAGCTTACATTCTTTTGATACGACATGTCTATATAGCCGGATATTTACTGCAGCTATTCCGGTTAAGTACTTTGCTCAAGGTTACAATGACATTCCCACCTGGGAATAGAACCTACCTACCTCAGATATGCAAGCTCAGTTGTTTGTATTGAAGTACTTCAGTATTCCCATTTAAATGATACCATTTTAACTGCAATATAAACATGCATTATGATATCAAATATAATTTTTACATGTTTAGAGAGCAGTGATTGATGATTAGCAGTGTAGGTGAGTTGTTTTAAGGGAGATCTGTAAGTGTGGTAGAGCTGTTTGAGGGTGAATTGGTCATGCATATAAGGGGTTTGGAGAGCAGTGTGATTAGAAGTGTAGTGGTGTGTTTGGGGAGAATATTTGGTTTTGTGGGTGAGGTGTTTTGAGGGAAGTATATTAGGAGTGTGGATGAGGTGTTTCGAAGGCCGGGTGGAATTGGGAGGAAGTTGTGGGTATAGAAGCAGCAGTGACTTTAGTTATACATGGTTGGTGGCCTTTTTCTTAACTGCTGAAACTAATGCATAGATTGATTAACGAAAAGTTACATTTAAAACTTTTAAACAATTACTCACAGATATGATTTTCATAGAGATTACAAATAATAATACTCAAAGTGTTTAGTTATAAATTAATTGAAAGGGACAGTAATGTTTTGTTACACAAAAAATATAAAGTCCATTATTGGGCATCATGAAGAGGAATCAATTTCTCATCACAATTTCACTTATGTCAGCATGTCATTTTTTTAAATCAACATTAATTAGGTATTACATGTCAAAAGGTGATACACTCTCTTTTAATTGGAATTTTAATGGTCTTCCTAGGCCCTAGTAAATGTCCTCTCAACCCCTCTGTTTGAGTTTTTTCCAATCGAAAGCAGCTTCTGAGGGCAGATGGTGTGGAGGGCTCCCACACAAAACCAGGCACTCAAAGTGTAACAGATGACTGCAGCTCTAGAGAATCATCTCTTTGTTCTGTGTGCTAATGAGAGTGCTCAGTGCCACAGGAGACTGCATAGCTAATCACCTGTACTTAAGTTCTCTAGCAGATGGTGGCGCCAGAGTTAAACAAATGAATGTGGCTAGACAGTACGCCTTTTTCCAGATATTATTTGAAATATGAGACCTTCATGCATGAAACACATATACAGACACATATATTTTACAGTTGATTTGATACACATGATGAATGGAAGTGTTGATGTGTTGACATGCAATGTCTAGAATGCCAAAGCAGCAATGGCTACAAAGATTAGCAAGGAGAGCATGGGGACTTAGACTCAAAACAAAATTATCTGTTGTTCACCCCATTTTATCAGTCAAACAGTATTGCATGTATGTTATCTGTCATCCCAAAGTTCACATTTCAAAAATATTAATATGCAAAATCCAAATATTACTTTGTTTTGTTTTTCTGAATTTATCCACAGTATTGGGCTTGAAGATGTTTTTAAATTTTTTGTTGAAATGTTGTATAAAATGTATTTTTTAAAATCTAAATGTTGATAAAATTTTTTTATAGCACTCAATTGTATTGTTTAAAATTAATCTCTTGTACATAGCATATAGACACTACCGATTTATATTCATGTTTCAAAATGTTAAATTTCTTTATTTATTTTTTGACCCCTACCAGCAATATACCGCCTGCTTTCATAATGAAAATAGAGGCATAAAACAAAAGAAAGCGGGGAAAGGAAAGCGCTGAAGCATTTAAAGCCTTTGAAGGCCTGTTGAGGCCTGGCTGTGACAGGCATGCAAAGCTCTGTTAATGGCTGCAGTCTGAATGGTGACTGCTGCACAAAGTACAGCGCTAACTGCGTGGATATCACAGGACCTGATGGCCTCCATGCGGGTCCCAGTCTGCAAACTTCAGGGCTTTGACATGTGATGTGATCCCCATGACACTGGCCGCGCCGTCACCGAGAGACAACACAAAGGCAACAAGCCCCCCTCTGGAAGCTGTGCACTCCGCAAGCCCCCTGGTGTTCCCCAGGCGTACTCCCCCGCTCTGCCTGGCTACGAACAGCGCTTCTGGGTGGACAGGTTCCAGCTGCTTCCTCGGACTTCCAGAATAAATTGACCTGAATGACAAGGGCACACAAACAGTGTGATATGTATTATTCCTGTCAATAAAAATGTCCCCATGAATTATACTCTTTGTGTATAATGTACAGCCTTCTTTCTTCCGGCAAAAATGTCCTCTGGCCCAACTTCTCTTTTTGTCTCTTTTTATAACTGAGGATAAATCGTAGGAGGCGGAAAGTTGTACGATTGCTTTGTTGCTGAATACCACTCATATTTTCCACGCAGCTTGAATTGAGTGCCTTTTGTTTTGCAAATAAAAACTAAAAAGCATTTGTGTAATTTTTCAGATGAGGTTTGAGGGAGAGAGAGCCTGAGAAAGAAGAAAGTAAAAAGCCAGTGGAAAGGTCTGAGGCGCTGCTCATGGACTTGGAGAAAGGCAAGGATGTGCATGCTAAAGTCACAGTCTTTTAGGCTGTAAAATGATAAAGGTTTATTAATGATAAATGTGTATTGTTAAGATACTATAATAATCTTAGTAGATCTACGTATAATATAGATTTTATGTTACTAAAACAATTCTATTTGATATGCACTGAAAAATACAACATTTTCAAGTATTTCCACATTAATTGCTTTACTGTTATAAAAAAAAGCTTCTGATGCACATTGCTTTTATTTCACGTGAAGAGAAATGTATGCTGATTTACAATGCTTGATAACACTTCTTAAATTGACTACCCTTGTGTAGGGTGTGGGAGTCCCGTAACAGAAAGTAAACACGAGACAGGTGTATTTTCAACAAGGGGCAGGGATTTATTTACCTACATGTTTGATGGTAATTGCATATGTAACTTAGCAACTATCTAAATGTATTTCCCTGGGCATGTAAATATAAAATATACTGATATTACAATGTGGCAATATGATTTGACATAATGTTTGTGCACAATGTAGCAGTTTGAAATGTGTTGTAGTGATGTCATTGTCTGAAATATGAGATGAGGTATGTACTCACTTTTATTCTGCTAGGATGTGACATGGATATTTGAAACACATTTTGCAATTGAGACTGTAAGGCAACCACATCAGAACAGGACAGCATAAAGTATAAACATCCATACCATACAAATCATCATATACATATTCAAAACGTATCAGTAGACATTCCATAAAATCAGACTCATACAGTACAAGTAAACAGCTATTTAAAGCATATACAGAAACGAGTTAGAATAGCTAAACTTTAAAACATTTAAAAATACTTTAGCTTCTGTCTGAAATCATTCTAAGAGAGTAATAATCCAAGCTTTTATTGGACTAATAATAGATTTGTACATTAACATACCAATGTGGAACAGGTGTCCGTTCAACTAAACTGTACAAAGTGCAATGGTGTGTTTTTTTATTCAGTTAGTAATGCGTACAAGAGCTACATGTTCCAATGGCTCAAGCTGATAGTATCATAGTCATCTAAGAGGCTTGGAATATTGTGTAGGTATATATCTGTAAGGGTCTAAATTTTCTTGTGAGTATATAAATGTAAGGATATAAAGGTCAAAATTTTTTTAATCTGTTAAAGGGTCTGAAAGGTGTAATCAGTATTTAAAGGGTGTGAATAGTGTTCTACAGATATATGGCTCTAAAATATGAGTTGCTTGCTTCCCACTTTAGTACAACATGAGACACAATTCCTTTGAGACACAATTCTTTCATAAATTAAAGAGCCACCTGCTAAAGGGCTTTGTATTGGCTGTGACTAACCTTAAGGGCTGTCCAGAATTGTATCCCTAAAGACAGTTGGGCATGGACCCACACTTGGCCCTTGAACTTACCCCTTAAACTTCCTCCACAACATTTTTTGGTTCATCAGAAGATCAGCAGGAGCGAGCCCAGGAATGTCATGGTCAGAGTGTGAGGGTGAGACCCCAGGCCACGGTGTTTACATTCAACTTTCTCAGGCTGACCCACAGGAGCACAAAGGGATGTGGTCATGTCATGACATTGTGCTCTCTCTCTCTCTCTCTCTCTCTCTCTCTCTCTCTCTCTCTTGCGCTCGCTCTCTCTCTCTCTCTCTCTCTCTCGATCTCTCTTTCTCAATTCAATTCAATGTGCTTTATTGGCATGACAAAATTTGCATTTGTATTGCCAAAGCAGGGCAAAAAACATTAAACATTCGATAAAGTAATAACAGAACAATATGATTAGATATATACACATATACATACATACACATAAACAGTAATGATAATAACAAACTAGTAATAACAACAATGTGTTTGTATATGTATGTATGTATGTCTAATTTTGTCATATTTTTGGCATTTTAGAAGGAAGTACACTCTCTCTCTCGGCATGAAATACTTTCTTTTGTAAACATTAGCAGAGCATTTTTACATAATACAAAAACTAACACAATAAGAAATATACATTGAAACTAGTGAACATTAAGTGAAATAATTCAGTTCCACATTCTACACTAAAACGAAGGAGGCCTGAGATTCAGGAACGACCTGCCGGAGGAGATCAGGCTAGGCAAATCTGTTCTTTAAAAACCTTTTTGAAAATTTTATAGGCTAGCTTTTACTTCAACATTACCTTCTGAATGAAAAAAAAACCAAAAACATCTTTATCTTTTTTGCTGTATTTTAAATCTAGGCTATGTTTTGCCTTTTATTTTTGTGTTCTTATTTTGCTACAGTTTTACTTTTCAATTATTGTCTCGTTTTGTTTTTAACGTTTATGGAGTTTTTAACTGTTTGTGATCTTTGTGAAGCACTTTTTACCTGTGTGTATAAAAAAAGTTTATTGGTGTTATTATTATTAATAATAATCTGTAAATAGCATTATTGATGTATTATATATCAGTGCTGGAGGTTACTCAAGTTTGGAGTTAATGTTGCCGGTGTGATCAGTACATTGTCCTCTTCTGTGTGTAGTAAAAGATTTGTCACTTATTGTCTCTGGAAGACACGATTGAAAAGAAAACAGCCATTTTAGTGTTGCAAGTTAGATGAAAACAACATCACGAGTGTTACCAATAACCAGTAATAATTACAAATAACAATAATTACAATTATTTGTTGCAATTATAGATATAAATTCAAAATCAACCTTTTCAAAATGATAATATTCACACAGTACTTTTTTTTATCATTAGTCTTTGTAAAATTAAATAACATCAAATAAATGGGCTATACTAATGCATATTGTTGGTCTCTAAGAGACCTTGCAATTTAGAATTGTAATTCACAACTATAAAATGAGTTCAGATTTTTTATTTATTGAAGTTTTTTTTGTTGAAAATATTTCACAATGCATGAGGAAGTGCAACTACTGTCTTCCTTCACACTTGTGAAGCAGTACCAAACTGAAGCTGGTTTATAGTATGTATGGTTTGGTGGATGTTGACAATATTGTGTAACTACCACTTTCTGTGGGTTTAGAGGTATGCCTTGGTACAAAGGCATTCCTCCCATCCCCCACCCCTCTCTTCACCCCACAGAGAGTTTTAGTAAATTTATAAATGAACCCCTTCACGCAGACCCTCTAGTGGCCATGGTGCTGCTGACAACATATTTCTGGATTGCAAGATATTAACTGAGACATTCATTGCTCCCGCAACCGAACTATGAGTGGAAACAACAAACCCCATGTTCTATACCAGGGTTAGTACATGATTCAGCTCTGCTGAATACGGAGTTTCTAAGTGCCAGTATTGTCGCGTAGCTAGTCCATTTAACAATCAACCCCCCACCCAGTCTCACCTGCAACTATACCGAACCATTAGCGTCTATCTGAGTTCATAAAAATATTTTCTCACCAGTAAAAATTTGTATTCCGACAAGATAAACCGAACAATAGTATGCTAAAACAGCCATGAAAAGCCCTGCTCACTGAAATTCAAAATAAACAAGTTGTTACGTTTCTGTCATATTTATGCCATGTTTCATGCTTAGTGTTTGTCACAGTTTATTTTCTGTTCATGTCTTGCTTGTGTTCTGTTTATGTTACGATGCAGTTCATTGTTAGCATACACATTTCCATTTTTTTCCGCAGCCTTGCGTTCATGCTGTTTCTTTCTCTTGCTGTCGTTCACGCCTCCCTAATTGTTTCATCCTCTCATGTCTACTTACTAATCTACTAACGTTAGATCAGGATTGGGTAATACTAACTCTCTAACCATGTGTTCATGTTTACCTTACGTTTCTCGTGCATGTCATTTACTAATTTACTCATGTCAGGTCTAGGATAGGATAACTACTAACGATTTACTAATTGCCTCGTTCTGTCTCATTTTCTCAAGCTGTTGTTCATTTCCTGCTGCTCTCAAGCTAAGCGTCTGCACCTGTCTACACCTGCATATAAGATCAGTGTTCATGTCATGTCCTTGCGAAATTGTTGCCTTTAGTTTACTACTGTCACTTTTGAGCGTTTTCCATTGTTTCGACTACCGTTATTGATCTAGCCTGTTTGTTTACTGACCATCGTTACTGCCTGCCTATCGTTTCCACTGCCTGTTTTTGACCACGAGTTTTGCCTGCTGTCTGTTTTGTACCTCTGCCCCGCGGATAGGACTTCGGTCTGACTCCTGCTACGCCCCACGACCAACGAACTTTGCTTTACCCCTGTATTGTACTTCTGCTCCGCTGACAGCTACTCTGGTTACTGAACTTGTGCACGGATACCGATTTCGAGACTGCCTTCTCCCTCAGTACTGTATCTTTGGTTTGGTTGGATTTATTGGTTTTTGGACTTTGCTTGTGTGACTACGATTTTGGATTTCCCCATAATAAAGCCCTTGCGGGCATTTATTATTACGTCAGTGTTCTGAGTCATGCATTACGGGTCCAACCCGCACACATCCGTCTCACAAGTTGTAATTATGCCACGTCATTCTACTATCAATATCTGCTACTAAATATGAAATAAATATACAATCCTACCATTGGTTTTATGTATAGAGATGTCCCTTTAAAAAGTTCAGTGGTCAGATATTGTCTGGGACAATCCGTTTGAGAAATAGACACACCAATTTATAACACTATTACACTATCTGAAATGTTGACACGTAAAACCCCTCATGCTTTTAAAACCTGTCTCATGCATTCCAGTTCATTCTGGTTTCACTGATTACTGTTTTATCCAAAATAGGACATTATAACCTTAGCAAAGGTGTTTGCATTGTCTCATTGCATGCTTTGAACAATAAATTACAGCCGGGCGTAACAGCATTTTTATGAGCTCGGTTTTACGCAAACAACTTTAGAATGTACAAACCCCAATTCCAAATAAGTTGGGACAGTATGTAAAATGCAAATAAAAGCAGAAAGCAGTGATTTGTAAATTATCATTTACATATATTTAATTGAAAACAGTACAAAAAATACATATTTAATGTTTTACCTTATCAACGTTATCTCCATGCGTAAAAGGGCAAGGCCCCGTGGACGAGCACTTGGAGGGTGTTGTGGGCATACTCAGCCCAGGCGAGTAACTGACTCCAGGCTGATGGGTTGGCTGCCACATGGCACCTCAGGACAGTCTCCAGGTCCTGATTGACACATTCGGTCTGGCCATTCGACTGGAGGTGAAACCCAGAGAACAGACTGGCAGAGGCACCTATGAGGGAACAAAAGGCCTTCCAGAACCTGGAAGCAAACTGAGGGCCACGGTCAGAAACAATGTCCAGAGGAAGCTCGTGAAGACATTCTGGACGACCAGTTGGGCAGTCTCATGGGCCGAGGGGAGTTTAGGCAGTGGAATAAAGTGGGCAGCCTTAGAAAACCTGTCCACAATAACTAGGATGGTAGTGAACCCGTTAGTGGGTAGAAGGGCATTAATAAAATCCATGGACAAGTGGAACCAGTGACGGGTGGGTATGGGTAGGGGATGCAAGAAACCCTAGGGGGGCTGGCGAGAGGTCTTTCTTTGTGCACAGGTGGGACATGCAGCAACAAAGGAACGAGCATCCAAATCTATCGAGGACCACCAGAATCTCCTCCTCAAGAAATCCAAGGTCCTCCGGATTCCAGGAAGGGGGCGTCGTTTGGGGGTGGCAGGGGATGTCAATTGCCATCCCCTAGCTTCTTGGTTGAGTTGGTGAGAATCCTAGACGTATATAAATTTATTTTTTTTACATTTAAAAAAAAAAGTTGTTTTGACACATATGTTATTCCTCTGTGTGTGCCCTAATAATCCACTATATATAAACGCTGATCTAAAATGAGATTAAATTGCAAAAACATTTATATCACATCAGATTCAGGGAAAAAGGGGATTATTTGATGCAGCAAGCTTCACGAGTGATTTTGAACGAAAGCAAGCACGCTCAACGTCAATGGCGAGCACGCTCAACGTCAATGACAAGCACGTGAATTAGGCCGCCAAGTGAAGAGGTGCAGAGGTAGCGAAAGTTAACTTTAATTAGCTAGGTTAGTAGAAATTGAAAAATGAAACGGACAAACAAACCGCTAAAAATACATGCATTTTTAAAGAAAACTAAAGAAGAAGATACACATGTCGAGTCAAATTCAGCGCCATCATCAACTACTGAAGGTAACACTGCAGCAGCAACGTTGATTCTTCTGCTAATAATAGCAGCAAGACAGAATCGCCGGTAGGCCTTAGCAACAGCAAGTGGAGTAAGTAGCTGCGTGTTAGATGTTAGCAAGACAAAAAATGACCCCCCCTGTCCAGCCTCAATTGTCTTGCTTTCCATCCACGAATGGAAGACGTTTTTCAGCGCAAGCATATAAGGTTCACGAATGGATTGAGTATTCCATGTCATCAGACTCTGTATATTGCTTTCCTTGTCGCCACTTTGCTGGTGAGACAATCGTGGCAGGGGAGAAGAACGGGACTCAAATTTTTATTGACAAGGGGTTCACATGCTGGAAGAATATGCAGCTCAAATTTAGAGAACACTTGGAGATGTCACCACTATCAATGTGTTTGCCAAACTGTACGACATGCATGTCAACTATACCCTGCTTGCGTCTGTGCTACTCAGCCCGAACGTTTTTACTCCCAAAAGCAGGCTGGTGATAGTAGCATACTCTCATCCCTTGCGAAGCTGGATGCTATGCCAGTTGCTTTTTCAGTGATAAAAAACTTTTTCTAATTTCAGAAATGTTACCAGTGTCAACAGCATCCAACGAGAAATGTTTTTCAAAGAGTAAAGGAATATATGAGGACCACAATGGGCAACGATCGGCTGACTCATTTGATGCTCATGGCAGTGGAGTCACAGCTGGTAAAATCATTTAACTTTGACGACCTGGTCACTGACTTTGCTCAATTGCGACCTCGTCATTACCCTCTAATGAACTGATTCGAGCCTGCCTTCTCCCTCTGCTGATGTCATGTCATCTTTTAAAAGCCAAGATATACCTAGCCATTTGCTGTTTGTTGCCTGAATGTGGTTATATTGTTATACATTTAAAACGTGTGCGATGTTGGAAAGACTAATGTCATGTGGTGTTGTGACTGTTGTCTATTGTCTTAGTAATGTTACTGCTGTTAGTGAAGGACTGTTTAAGTAGGCCTTCAATGCCCAGTGCTGTCTAATGTAGGCTATGTGGTGCTGAATGTTGTCTTTGCTGTTGATGGTAGCGCCTCCTTCTAATATTTGATATAAGGTGTTGACGCAGTTTTATTGTGTTGAAGCAGCCCCGTTCATGTGCTTGCTCTGTGGATTTTACTGGTATATAGTGCTTGGTGCATCTACTGTTTGCGTAGCCTATAAGTGTGTGTGTGTGTGTGTGTGTGTGTGTGTGTGTGTGTGTGTGTGTGTGTGTGTGTGTGTGTGTGTGTGTGTGTGTTCTGGGTTGATTTATTATTTGGCTGTTTTAGCTACTATGATTATTCCTTTTCTTTTCTACCCTTTGAGGTTTAAGCTATTAGTGGTTCTCACCTTTGTGGGTGACTTGTTCTGATTTCCCTTCCCATCGCATTTGACTCTTCACCACTGGAAACCATTACAGAGTAGAATCAATCATTAACACAGGTCAAACAGATGCAACTAAATTAGGGTTGGGGCAAAGACTGCAACCGTGACAAATATGTCTTAATTTAAAGAAGACCCTTGTATCATTTACTATCATACCTTAAATAAATTTATTTTAATTCATGTATAAATTATTGGCAATGAATACACAACCTCCAGTAAAAAAACAATGTTTCACCACTCTAGTTTACAGTAAACCTCAGTCAATGAGAGTCAATGATGTGATTAAGGTAAAACTTTTAATTTTCTGGTTCACAAACCTCCTGTCAGCATGTGTAGAAAATATGAAACTGATATAGATTATTTCTCAAGTCCCAGAAGGCAATTTGTGTACCCTGGTGTCCAAAAATCCAAAATGGATAATTGTGCATCACAGTAATTCAGGAGATACTTAAATATACTTATCGATACTTAAAACCGATAAACTCTTTTGACTCATTGGAAACATATTTTTTGTTATTACTATTTGTTATTATTTTTTCTATTTTTCTATTCTATCTACGCCTCTTTTTTTATATGTTCCTGTTTTTATTTGAAGTTTTATTAATTTCATTGAATGTTATCTATTTGTTTCCTGATTATTTTATCATCTATAATTGTTTTTATTACTACAAAATTGTATAGTTTTATACCACAATTGTATTGTATTACAGTGGGGTGCAGAAATTTGGGCACCACTAGTCAAAATGCCTTTTACAATTAATATCTAAGTGAACAGAAGCTAACCTGACCTCTAAATGTTAAACATGACACATTTCTTCAAATTTTACAAATACCTTTTATTTTTAACTTTTTATTTTTCAAAATAATAAAAAAACTTAAAAGGCTCTGTGCAAAAGTTTGGGAACCCTTTTGGATTATTCTTTGTTACTTTTTTAAAGAGATGATTGCTAGGGCCAGGCCCAGGTGATTTACTCGTTAGAGCTTCAATGGGTCAGGTGAATATAATTTCAGGGCTGAACTATTTATTCTGAAGTAACTCCACGCCTTCTAAAGCATCCGACTGCAGTGGCTGTTCTGTCTGGTGTTAACAACCATGGGTTCCCTTAAATAGTTGTCCAAGGATGTCAGAATCAAGATAGTTCACTTCCACCAAGAAAAAATCTCTCTCAATGTTTCAAACTACCTATTTCCACTGTCAGAAACATTATCAGAAAATGGAAGATAAATGGAACAGTTGACGTCAAGGCAAGATTTGGAAGACCAAGAACAATTTCAGATAGAATGGCCCGAGACCTAGTGAGAAATGCTCAGAACTGCAAAAATGATTAGCAGACGCAGGTCTAGTTGTTCACAGGACAACAATACAATGTACTTTAAACAACAAAGACCTACATGGCAGAGTTGCCAGAAAAAAGCCTTAAACTAAGCCTGAAGTATGCAAAAGAAAACCTTGGGAAACTTGAAGCATTTTGGAACAATGTGCTTTGGACTGACAAAGACAAAATTAAACTTTTTGGCCACAACCAAAGAAGGTAAAAACAAAATCATTGCTGAACCCACTCACCCAGCTCATCCTGGCTGCATTCCAATCCCTTATTTTAGCTGTCCTTCTGTCCTCGGTCCTCGCCTGACCCGGAAATCGATCGAGGTCCGCTATCTTTAAGGACATTCCAAACTGGTTCCTTTCTATGTATTTTATAAAGTGCTTTAATTTATAATATCACTCAAGTTTATTCATGAAAAAAGAGACAACAAGTGTTGTTCAGCGTGTAAGCGTAAAACTTTTTGTGTCCCATATAGTCCCACGTGTTTGTTAGCTAACGTTACTGCATAGGAAATGCAAGCTTCAATGAACCCATGTCCTTTCAAAACTGTATAATGTAGGCTATGCAATAGGCTATGTCACATTTAGCCTGTGTTCACACTGTTGAATGCATTCCGGCAAGTAGGCTAACTGAGAAATAGGCTCTACAGTCGCTGCTCATTTTCCAGTGCAACAACTGAAACATGAACACGCAGCTGCCTTGCGTTCAAAATATTTTCTTCCTCACTCTTGTATGACTGAGAAATAATAATGTAATTTCAGTCTATGTTTCTGCATTTTCTGTCTTTGACCGATTAAATTCATATTAGGCTATAGCTTATTCGTATAGCCTACTATTTTGCATCATGTACTTACATATGTCATGTCTGAAATATGGGCTTGTGCAGCGCCTTGACACATGCCGTTGTGATTTTGGGCTATACATAGACATTACTAGCTGGCTTTTACTTTTACAGGTTTGTTGTGTCATTTACAGGGACAGATGAGAGCACCCTCAGACTCATTCGGCTGAGGTGTGAAAATTCTATACATTCTATAATGCATCACATGTAACTAAAAGATGTTATACAGAAACATTGGCAATAAGCCAAAAAACTGTTCATTTCTTATTTTCTTGCAGCACCACGTCACTGTCCATATTGGATATGCTTGCCTATACTCTTATATTTAGCATGTGACTTGGTGTTCCCAATGTATGATAATCACCGTAAGATATCCATAAGAGTTACATGTGGGTATCCCCTTACTTATTAGGCTGCTTTTAATTAAACCATGATTGCTTTGTCATTGTAGTTATGTCATGTGAAGAACATTGTGAGACTGAGGGTGGGGTTAGTTTTTATTTACAGGGCACTGATGCTTCACTTGCAAACTTCTTCCTACATGTCATAGGCTAATGTTGACGCAATCACTCCTCTGCACCGTGATTCATGTCTTGTGTTGAAGTAGTCAATTGTATGCAAATGATAACTTCTGATATCCCTAATGTAAGTGTGATAGCAAGAGGCATGCCTGCCCCTGTAAATGGATAACACATGAACATGTTATGGCATGGCAGTAATTGTTGTAGGGCACTTGGGTATGGTATGGTAACATGTGTTGTTTTCCTCAGTGAAATTCTTCAGCAGATGGGCCTACAGGGCCAGGTGAGCCCCACCCAAATAACAAAAAAAATAGGACAAACTCAAGTGAAAATATAAGGTGATGTTTTTTCTTTGCAAATTTGTAGTTTCTCTTACATAGTGAAACAAAATTATGCCTGCACAATAGGCTCACAGCTCACCTTCACCCTTGCATCTTTTTTAGTAGGCACTCAGATGCCCTGCTTCCTTCCTATTGAAATATATCAAGTCTTTTATGAAGATATCAAGGATCCTCTACGCACATGTTTTAACTATTCTTTTGTTAAGGACTCATTATCAGATGCACAAAAAGTAGGCATAATTTCATTGTTACTAAAACAACACCTACAAGGTCAGTATAAAGACCCAGTCCACCTTAAAAATTGGCTCAGACTAACGTTACAGTGTTGTGATGCAAAAATACTGGCAAAATGCATTGCTCAAATAATGAAACAAGTCTTACCAGATATAATTAATTATGATCAGACAGAATTCCTTCAAGGAACATATATTGGTGAAAATATTTGTCAATTGTTAAATTATAGAATACTATGATAAAATAAAAAAACCTGGTTTAATTTTTATCTCAGATTTTGAAAAAACCTTTGATAAAGTTAGGCTAGATTTTATATATAAAAGTCTACATTTTTTCAACTTTGGGAAATCATTAATAAAATGGATACAAGTATTATATCATAAACCGATATGTAAAATTATTAATAACAGATATTTTTCAGATGGTATACAGCTGTTTAGAGGGGTTAAACAAGGATGTCCATTATCTCCATATCTATTTATCATAGCAATATAGATTCTGGGTATAAAAATTTGAGCCAATGACAATATAAAAGGACTGGAAATGAAGGAATTGGAATCTAAAGTCTCCATGTATGCAGATGATATAAATTTCCCATTAAGTCCTCAATTATCTTCTCTTCACAGCCTTATTGAAAACTTGAATAATTTTTCAAATTATTCAGGTTTAAAACCAAATCATGAAAAATGCAACCTGTTAAGAATTGGCTCCTTAAAAAATACACATTTTAACTTACCTCTTTCCTATAAAATGGACTGATGGACCCATGAAAACTTTCATGAAATACTATTATATTACGGAAGGTACTGCTGCTAGAGATATGGGGAAAGAATTAGATCATGTAAAAGTATGGGACTCTATAACCACAGGTGAGGGATGGATATTACCTGATTTGTGATACAACACTATGTTTAAACTCCATCAAAGTGTATGTTTATTAAATAATCTCAGTTAAACTGGGAGGTGCACAAGAAAGTACAATGGACAATCATGGGGTGGAGTGAGTGGGGACAGTTCCTGGTTTTTGGGGAGGGAAAATTATATATCTTTTGTGTGGTTCGGATTTTGTCTTCTGGTTTTTTTTTTTCTCTGTGATGGTTTATTTGTATGTATTTTTCTTTCTTTCACTATAGAGAAAATGTATGTGTAACTATATATGTATATTGTCCAATTCCACACACATGATTATTTATTATTGCCATTGTATGTGTATACATATATGTTTAAAAAATGTTTTTTTGGTTTGTTTGTTTATTGTTTTTATTTTTTTTTGCTTCTTGTTTTAGTTTTGTCTTGGTTCTGTCCCTTCCTCAGGTTTAACTTTTTTTAAATATTTTTTTTGTACAATTGCAATTAAAAATAAAGTTGACCGGGAGAGTCACGTGACCTGCAGAGAGGATGGCGGCGTAGCACTTTCGCTCCGCTCCTATTCCCCCCATTTCACTTAAAAAAAACTACCTTTTATTTAGCTTAACCTTTATTCTTGTGCATGTTGGGACATTTAAACATCCACTCTGTGAGATGCCGAAACCAAGAAAGTCCACCAGACCTCTTGACTCCAACCACGAGTCGTCTGATGAAGACGATGAGCATGGAAACAAGCTAGCCGCCATGTTGGAGACAGCCATGGAAAAACAGCGAGTGTTTATGGAGGCGCAGTTCACAGGACTGAACGGAAGGCTTGACGAAATAAGAACCGAGCTGTCACGTTGCAGTAATGATGTTACTAAATTGCGTACTGACTACAACGACCTTCGTAAAAGAATCGATAAGACGGAGAATAACACCGAGGGCAACAGAACTAAGCTAGCAGACCATGAAGCTAAGCTAGCGGACCTGGAGGACAGAAACCGGAGGGACAACGTACGTATACTGGGCATCCCAGAGGGCGCGGAGGGATCCAACGCCTCCCAATTCATCTCCACGAATCTCCCGAAATGGTTCTCTAACCTGGGTGATCAACGGATGGAAATCATGCGAGCACATCGCATAGGTCCTCCGGCTACTGGTAATCGAGGTCCTCGGACGCTGATATGCAAAATGCTCCGCTTCACCGACCGGGACAAGATACTACAAGCATCGCGGAAAACACCTGTCAAGCTCGGGGATCGAGATATCCGCTTCTCCGCCGACTTCAGTAACTACACGGTGATGCGGCGCCGGGCTTTTTCCCCGGCCATGGCGGAAGCAAGAAAACAAGGACTCCAAGCCTACCTGCTTTACCCGGCCAAGCTGAAGCTAATCCGCGGGCAGGATCAACGCATTTTCGACACAAGCACCGAAGCTGAGGACTTTCTCAACACGAAACAGACGAGTGGAAACGACTGAACGGTATCTGAACAGTAGCTTACTAGATGAACATGCCCGGGGCTGATAGCTGATGTTACCTTTTTAACTAATAACGTGGACTAGGTCATATATCAGACTGAGTTCATGGACACTGAGGTATGTTAAATGCTATAAACAACGCTCTGTCGTTGTTTGTTATTGTTCCCATATAATGGTTCAGCCTTCCTGTTTACTGTCAGTCTACAACACATGCAGAGTGTTTGCCTATTTCTGTTTAAAAAATTGCTATGCAACTTAATTAAGAAAGTGAAGCTAGCTATAATAGCTGAGTTCATTGTTAAATTTATACAGCCTTCACAGTCTTGAGTTTTTGCAATTTAAGGTAGTTTATTTTAAAACTGTCAGTATCTGACAGCTACTTTCTTCATGGGGGGACGGGCGGTTTCGACAGACAGTTGCCCGCTCTCTCAGTGCCAAGTGCCTGATGTTTTTTGGGAGGGATGTTTTTCTTTTTTGGCGCTTTTTGCTTTTTTGTTTTTTAACTCACTTTGTTCTAGATGTGAGTTTTGGGGTTATTGGCGACAGGGTATTGTGGGGGGCGAGATCTTCTTATCTTTATTGTAATACAGTCATCTTTATCTTTATTTGTGTTCATAGTATGGGCCAACATGCAAGGACTCGATTGCTTAATACATTGCACATTGCACAGCCCAATCTAGCCCTTTAACTGTTTTATGACAACTTTACAGCTAGCTAGTTGGAATACTAACGGATTGAACGGACCAGTTAAACGCGCGGCTTGCTTAGATTTACTCCAGAGAAAACACATTGACATTGCATTCATCCAGGAGACCCATCTCAAAGCATCTGATGTACAGCGATTTGCTAATAAACAATATTATGTGGCGGCATCAGCCTCTACTAATTCTAAAACCCGGGGCTCCCTTATCCTTCTCAAGCGCTCTCTATCCATAACCATACTTGATAAATATGGCAGTGATGATGGCCGCATTTCTTACATAAAATCTATAATAGCTGGTCGTAAGTTAGCATTTATGTCAGTGTACGCACCTAACCACTCCGAACCTATATTTTTCACCACACTATCAGAGATCCTGTCTGAAATGAATGATTTCGCTATAATTATGGGTGCAGATATGAATGCAGTGGTGAACCCGGTTTTAGACTGCTCGGGCTCGGCGGGACACTGTTCTCACTCTCAAAGCTCTGCATCGGCCTCTTTGTCCAAATTTATATCGGATTTCAGCTTAATGGATGTATTTCGTGCTATTAACCCTACAGTTAAGCAATATAGTTTCTATTCCAGTAGGCATAAAACATACTCTCGCATTGACTACATTTTAACTTCTAGCTCAATTTCAGAAATCCATAATGCAGTGCTTTCCCCCACTCCATTATCTGACCATAGCGCCATATTAGTCAAACTTACCTTACTGAACACACCTACTAGAGCAGTTCGCTGGCGTTTTAACACAACGCTACTGAAAAATGAAGACTATTGTGTCTACTTTAAAGGAGAGCTGGACAGATTTGTGGCTGAGAACACTGGTTCCGTAAATGACCCTCGAATATTTTGGTACGCTTTGAAAGGATGTATTAGGAACACCTCGATATCTTTTGCTTCACATTTAAGTAAGACCCGGATGGCCAAAATAGATAATCTTGAAATTAAACTCACTTCTCTGGAGCATCAACAACAACTCTCTTTCTCTGAAGCCAGGAAACAAATTATCGACTTGACAAAAATTGAGCTCAACTCTCTGCTCAGGCAAAGAGCTGAATTTTTAATTCACAAGACCAGGAGAACTTACTATTTTCAAGGTCCTAGGCCAAGTCATCTTCTGGCGCTCAGACTTAAGCGTAGTGAGAAATTTTCCAACATAACAACCATTCGCTCTGGGTCATCTCAGAATATGTTAACAGAACCAAAAGCAATTAACACAGAGTTTCGAAACTTTTACTCTAACCTCTACACTTCTGAAGTTAATTTAGACAGTGACAGGTGTAGAAATTTTTTACAGAAGGCAAATCTCCCAACCTTAGACCGGGAGGAAGCAGATGACCTACAGAAGCCCATTTCACTGATAGAACTAAAAGAGGCCATTCAGAGGATGAAAAAGGGGAAATCACCGGGGTGGGATGGAATACCACCTGAATTTTACTTATTTTTCTGGAAGGAGTTGGGTCAATTCATGCTGGATATGATCCACACAGCCGTGGATAAGGGCTCATTTGACCGAGACACTAACTCTGCTATACTCACTGTCCTCCCTAAACCGAATAAGGATCCCTCCCTCTGTGGCAATTACAGACCCCTATCACTTCTGAATTCAGAAATTAAAATATACGCCAAAGTCCTGGCTTCACGGATTGAGACTCTCATGATAAAATTAGTACATTGTGACCAGACCGGGTTTATAAAATCGCGTCAAGCAGCTGATAATATGCGTAGGCTTCTCCATGTGTTATATTTTTCTAAAGATATTGAGTCCTCATGTGCTGTTCTATCGCTAGACGCTGAAAAAGCCTTCGATAGACTCGAATGGGATTATCTCTGGCTGGTTTTGGAGGCTTTCGGTCTTGGTGCTAACTATATCAGGATGATTAGGGTACTCTACTCTAATCCCTCAGCTATGGTTATCTCAGGCAACATTTTTCCCCCCCCCCTTTACAATATCGAGAGGCTCCCGGCAAGGCTGTCCTCTGTCCCCTCTTTTGTTTGCTCTCTCCCTCGAACCTCTTGCGCAGACAATTAGACAACACCCCTCTCTCTCGCCCATATCCTTCTGCAACACTTCACATTATATATCATTGTTCGCTGACGACATTCTGCTATATATAAATAACACGTCAGTGTGTATTCCGATAATATTGGAGGTGTTTGAGGAGTACAGCGCTCTCTCGGGCTATAAAATTAACTGGACCAAATCTTCGCTGATGCCCCTTAACTCATCTCTCGACACTTCTACATTGCCAACACACATACCAGTGGTTGGGAGCTTTAAATATCTGGGCGTGGATATCTTCCCCTCCTTGTTCTCCATCTCTAGCAAGAATTACCAAGGTATTATGAAGCGGGTGGAGGCGGACTTGACAAGGTGGACGTCTCTCCCAAACTCCCTACAAACACGTGTGTCAATAATCAAAATGGATGTCCTTCCTAGAGTGAACTTTTATTCTAATATGATACCCCTTTCCCCACCCAAAGGCTATTGGGACAAGATGCATAGTATAATATCAAAATTTATCTGGGGTGGGGGGCGTCCACGCGTCAGGCTAGCCACTCTTCAGCGCAATAAACGGAATGGAGGTCTAGCTGTCCCTAACTTTAAATTCTATTTTTGGTCTTACGTGTTGCGTCCACTGTCCAATTGGCTTGACCCCCAAGTAAAAACATCATGGAGACCTATAGAAGAACATTTAGCCTTGCCTCACCGGCTTCAAGATTTAATACACTCAGGTATTTCCATTAAACGCTCCAAACTTAAGCATGGCCCCATTATGTCTTTCCTTTTGACTATTTGGCACTCAGTGGGGAGGGCGACTGGCTCTATGTTAAAGTGGCACGCACAAAGTCCCATTTTCCATAACTATTCTTTACTTACTGGTGGGGTGCCTTTTTCTTTCAGGGAGTGGAGTGATAGAGGGGTTAATGTCATGTCTGATATCTGTGACGATGGAGGACTTAGGATGTTTAATGATCTACGAACTACTTATGATCTGCCAGGTACATCTTTCTTCTTCTATTTACGCCTCAGATCTGCAATGCGAGCATACGGCGTGCCCTGGGATACTCCACTTGTCAAGCACAAGTTACACACATTATTAGATGTAGGAGTAAGGACGGGAGGCTTAGTCTCTGCTCTTTACTCTTTTTTACTGGAGCCCTCTAAGAGGCCTCTGGCTGTTCAGCAAGTGTGGGTTAGAGACCTTGGTCTATCCAATGACGAAATATGTTGGCTGACTGTCTGGGACAATTTAGATGAAACATCAAAAAACCTTAATCATAAACTTATACACTTCAAACTTATACATAGAATATATCTTACGCCAAGGAAACGATTCCTCATGAAGCTCATACACTCTCCTGTTTGTGATCTGTGCTCTCTGGGTCAGGTGGGATCTTTCTTACATATGTACTGGGAATGCCCTAACGTGGCGACCTTTTGGGTATTAGTATCTTCCACTTTATCTGACTTATTGGAGGTAGACATACCATGTTCTCCTAGAATATTACTTCTGAACGACACCTCACCATTGAGCCTGTCCTCTAGTCAAATCCACACTTTATTAGCAGGGTTAACGGCGGCTAAGAGGATGCTGGCCTTGCGCTGGAAGCCCCCCCACACACTCACACGCACCCAGTGGCTACAAACATTTCTGAGCATACTCTACATGGAGTTATCTGTAGCAAGAATGCATGGGGCTGGTCAGAAAACAATCCAAACCTGGGCCTCTGCGGCTGCAGTGGTTAAAGATCTTCTGGAATGAGAAACATGTATATGTGTATTTATAATTGTGTCTGTATTTGTAACTTTTTGTTTGTTTATATCTATTCACATACTCTGGCCTACAGAACACTGATACGATAAGTACGTTATGTGCTGTATAATGTTATGTACTGTATGTAACAATGATGAAGATCGGGGTGGGACAATGGGGGAGGGGGGATGTCGCCATTGGGGGGGGGTAGTTTGGAGGGGCGGTAAAAGGGAAGTGTATATTATTTGTTGGATTACTGCCATTGTACTATGTCATGCCCTTCTCTTTTGAAAATAAAAACAATTGATCGCAAAAAATAAATAAAGTTGACCTCCAAAGGGGGGGTGGTGACGAGAATAAAAATAAATAAATAAATATGATAGGCTACAGAGCAATCCGTTAGCCTAATTCATGTTTCCTCGGTTGCTGTGTCCACATATGTGATCCTTGGATCCTTTCCTTATGCCCTCCACTGGGTGAAGCTAATGAGCGAGAAAAGGACGCGAGGAAAGGATGCAAGGAGTAAAAATAAGAGATTGGAATGCAGCCCAGCTCTTCCTGCTGCTGGAAGGCGCAATAGATCACCAAAACAACCTGTTTCAAAAATATGGAGAGATGCTTCACCAGTATTAGTTTGGTGAATGTGAGGCCTTCCTTTCTTAAGAAACATAGGGGGAACAATATCTGATGGGGCCCAATTCAGCTTGTCAGATAATGTTTCCCCTTATGGAAATGGTGGTGATGAGATGGTGAAACTTGGTGAATTGACTATATGGGGAGATGCTTCACCAATATTAGTTTGATGAATGTGAGGCCTTTCTTTCTTCAGAAACATAGGGGGAACGGTATCTTGTTGCTTTTCTGAATGGATTTAACTGTTTTACGTATAGGCTGACCTGCATAGCGCGGCTTCTGATCTTAAGATTTCCTTGTCGGAAACAGTAAAATTACTTAAAACACAAACTGAGATTCACACCAGTGGCATGCGCATTCCTCCTTTGGAGCGAGCTGATTTCAAAACGTGGGCCCATTGCGCTATTTCCCAAAATAATTGCGCAGCAACGCTAGGGGGAACGTGATTTTGTGGGGGAACAGAATTTGACACAACACCGGAAACTTGCATTCGATTTACCATAGCTAAAGCAATTCTAGCAAGACCACCAGCGTCAAACAGTAAAACAAAACAAACTGACTGCCTAGGCTCTGAGGTAAAAGTGAAACCTCCAGACAGCTCACTCTTATCGTTATTTGTGTTCATTCAGAAAAATAGCAAACGTTAGGTAACGTAGCCTAATAGTATTAGATAGGCTAATACATAATTTATATCCAATGTATGTAATACATTTATACACAATGTTTGACTGTTTAACCCATAATACTTAATGTAGCCTAATAAATAGCCTACTATTTTATTAGAGCTACTAAACATGAGTATGCATTTTCTGTAAGGTATCTGAAACATTATTCAAGCATAATGTTAAAAAAAAAAAACATGTCGGGTAAAATTTTGGGGTGGCTGATAACATTTTGCATCTAGGTCAGAAAGTTAATTTCCCACCCTGTTGCTCAGCTAGTGTTGAAAATGAGTGCAGAACATGTTTATACATTTTAAAGCCCTTGCTCTAACGTTAGCTAAACAAAAAGGGCTAAATTTGTGAAACGACAGAGATGCAACTCTGATAACTAGAAGAATCTACGCAAGAATGAATGGGAAGTGAGATCATGTCATGGTGTCTATCTAACCATTATCAATCCAAATTCACAGGAAATACCTAATCCATGAAATTGTTTAGCATGTTTGAACAAAATGTATTTACATGACATAAGACTTTTCAGGCTATTGTAGTCAGTTAGTGTTTAACACATTTGCAGCAATATTTTTTATCGGTCAAAATGACGAATGGCTTCTAAAAATTAGTGAAGTTGACACAGTCAACAAAGTACGTTTTCTGTGAGAAATGTATTGTCAAGCTCATGTGCACACACTGTTGTCTATGTTCTTACGCTCCATTTTGACCTCCCTATAATAACTAGGCTATACAGCCAGACATATATTAGGTTATAATTGTCTTCTCCTCCACCACCCGTTTGTTGATCTTGGACACAGCCATCTGACAAAACTGTAGCGTGACGCCTATATATTTTAAAAAATTTACGGGTGTTTATGGTTTTAAAGGTTTTTAAGCAATCTGCGTTATTGCATACTAAGTAGTACATACTTTTTAGTGCACATGGTAGTACATATTTACCCGGGTATGCAAGTATGCAATTTGAGGCACAACCAAAGTGACATACATACTCGGAAAAAAGACAATTAAAACCTAATACATGTGGCTGACCCTGTGATAACATAAGGTATATTTATAATTGGTATACTTAAGCACAAGGACAGCTTAAATGGCATGATACATTGGCAATGTTTCTAGGCATTGTAGATGGGCAATATTGCAGTGAGGAAAACATGGTGGGCTCAAGAAAGTAAAAAAAATGCTGTGGTGAAAAAATGTGGGCCTCAAAAAATTGCCTGTCTATCATGACCTTAATGAGTGTGAAGGCAATGGCAATCATCTTTAAAGTAAGATCCCAGCCACCATCAAGATCCCTGGTTGGGAACAAATAAAGTGATTAATTAATACTGACACAGACATAATCACAGACATCAGGAAGTCATGGCATGCAAAGGATATGTGACCAAATATAAAAAATAATTACTTTAGTCTACAGGTGCAGCTCAAAAAATTAGAATATCGTGAAAAAGTTCAATATTTAATTCAGTGTCTGTTTAAACCCGGCTTCCCAATTATCCCCTCTACTGCCACAGAAACCGCACACATTCCCTCCTCACTGAGGGAGACCACAAACATGTTACCGTAAGAGTTTTATATGTGTTTTTGTACACGCAAACCTTTAGTAAATCGACCCCTAAGTGTAAAGCCATGTCCCCTGTTGCTTTAATTATTATCCAGATCCCTCCAACATCAGCTGCATCAGATCGAAAATGGTCCCTATTTGGTGGAATATGCAGCAGAGTGTACAACAGGCTGAAAAATAAAAGAGTTGAGAAGCTGGTGGCTATTCAGTCAACCTTGAAACTCTTTGATCCCATCATAGATGACAACATACAAATTTAATCTGAGGAGGATTGTCCAGAGTCTCTTTCTGAAGATGATGCTAGCTGTGTTTGAGATAAATAATTAGCCTAGGTCAAGCAAGTCGAGTTTTTGTTTAACCTTACTTTAGTCAAAATGTTATCTTAGTGTTATGTGCCAAAGGTGTTTTTTTATTTTCTAGTTTCCCGTATTAGCTCTGGTATTGAGCTCGGGAGACTGAGTTTTGTGTTCTCACTCGTATTATTCCAGCTTGTCTTATTTTCCTGGGTTGATTATCATTTGGCTGTTTAGCTACTAGGAATTATTTCCTTTTTTCTTATTATGGTGACCAGTATTATGGTGACCAGTATTATTACTCGCTTAGTGGTCCTCACCTGTGTGGGTGACTTGTTCTAATCCCTCTTTACCTTCACATTTGATTCACCGCTACTAAACCCATCACACAATTGCCAAATACAGAGTTTCTAAGTGTCATTATTGTCCTGCAGCAAGTCCATTTAACAAGCAACCCTCCACCCAGTCTCACCTGCAACTGATACCTACCCATACGTGACATAGTAGACAATCTATGTGTGAGATCATCAATATATGTTTTTATCACCAAAAAATCTTATTCCGTCATAGCAAACCCTACAATAGCCCGAGTGCATGCCAAAAAAGCTGTGAAAATCCCTGCTCACTCAAATGCAAAATAAACATGTGAAATGCTTGTGTAATTATACCACGTTATTCTACTATCAATATCTACTACTAAAGATAAAATAAATATCCAATCCTACTATTGGTTTTATGCATTTAGTGATAATTTATTGTCTGGAACAATCCGTTTAAAGCTATTACACTACCTGGAATGTCGACGCGTGAAACCCCCCACGCGCTGCAAACCTGTCAACAGTGTTTGCAAAGTCTTAATGGTTGCTTTGAACAATTACTTACAGCCCAGTGTAATGGTAGTTTTCGGTCTAGTATTATGCAAGCTCTACAGAAGACACATTCCCCAACGGGAGTTTCCACTTCCTGATATGTAAGTAGTACTGCTTCTTATTAGAATATTTGCGGTTGATCTCGCTGGCTACATATGTACGTTAGTTTTTCCACTCGAACACTGTCTTGTCCAATATGATTGATATTGTTCTTTTCCCATTTTGAGTGCATTTCACATACTGTAGTCCAAGCGTTTATTTTATGTTTGATGTAGCCTACCGATTTTCATTGAAGATAGAACATTTGGCAACATCTTGTTGATGGTATAATCCTATTTTATTTTCATGTCACTTAGCGCATGGAAAATACACATTCCAATTTACCATGCACTGATATGTGCATACTGAATGTTAAATATTCCTTGGAGTTATTATTCTCTTTTAAAAAAAACTACAGCGAAATCTGGGTTTTGCAGGGCATGAAGCAAAAAAATACATACTGTAGAATACAGAAAAAAGTTATGTTATTGACGTACAAGAGTGAATGATTAGGCTGCATATTTAGGTGTGTGATATCAATGTTTTCATCTTAAACATCAGATTGAGCAAATGTATATGTTTTATAGTGGACACAAAATGTTATTCATTCTATGACATGTTTTGGATAGGGTATTGGACTCATAGATATCTATCCCCCTATACTGATACTTTTCAAAGTTAGGATTGTAAATGGAACTGTCTTGTTTCATTTAAGCCATTTTCCAAGTTTCTGTGATGCTCACACCTGGGGCCCTATCTTACACCAGGCGCTAAGCGGCGCTAACCCAAATGCAAGTGTCTTTGCTATCTTGAGCTGTTTCTAGACTGCTCTGATTGGGGGGGCATGAAGAGATGTTGGTGGGGCACAAGGGGGGCATGAAGTAGCGGGGGGTCGAGGAGTCCTTTCCCAGAAAAATTTGTGCCTTTTAAAACTATTTTCCTGCATTTCTACACAACCTCACACAAGGCATTTTCTAAAATAAAATGTAACATTTATGAACATTTTGAAGATGTTTTTCAAAGCCCTAGATGAGATTTGAGATGCTTTCATATAAAGCTAAAGTATAGGCTAATCAGTATATTAGTGGATGAGATTCATTTATTACATTTTAAACCCACCTCCACCCCCTCATCTTATAGGAGGTCAACTTTATTTATGCCCAATAATACCAAATAATTATCTAATCTTATATGAAAACAAGTATATTAAAAATGAGCTATATTCCTTCATCATTTCAGTCTCTTTGTGCTATTTTCTATTTACATGTGAAACTATGTTATTGTAACTGGCGTTACAGTTATATTTTAGCCATATATTACCTGAACAATTAAGGGACTGGCTGTGAAATTTTAGATCATTATCGCTACTAAAATTAACTACTTTAACATTGGCGACTGCATTTCATTTGCCCAGTAACATTAGGTTGCAATCTATTTCAATATCAAAAATATTCGAATATTTTATAAGATAGATTGCGCACTCACGGCAAGTAGACTGCTATTTTTCTAATTTGATATGGTGCGAAAAATCACGCCTTTTCTGCTTTCACTGTGTGAAGAAGATGGAAAAAACCGTCATAGAGAGCCGAAGTTGACACATCACTGCCCTGGTCCGTGCTGAAAGAAAAATTTATTCATTTATCCATCGACTTTTCTGCTATTGACAAATATAACAAGACAAGGTATCATACCAGTTTCTCGGTTCCATAAGATTATTACGTAACATCCAAACTATCTAACTTGTGAAAGCAACCCCAAATGTATAATCATTTAAGTAAAGGTACATGCTTTTTGGGGGGGGCCAAACCTACCAATGATCTTTTTCCTAAATTATTCTATTAATTAAACAGTATCATAAATAATTATAATATGGTATAACACATTATTTATTATAATATAATATTATAATTTGATATATTTGATATTGTAGTTATATTAATTATAAATGTTATTCTTACTTGTAGAAAGTATTTAATTCTCATAATAAAGGAATTAAGAGTTGATGCAAAAGATTAAGCCTGTTTTGACCAGTGATGGTGTTACATTTTTAAAACTGGCCCAAGCAGTGGTTGCTATTTCATTATGAAGGGCTATATTTGTTTGTTTGTCTGAAGATTATACATATAGACATCACATTTAGAATAACATTTATGGTTCAGTGATGCAGATGATGCCATGGTATCGCCATGTACAGTATACTGTATGGTGCGACTCAGGGTTATGTGGCCGTGGTACTTGAATATGCTTTTCAGTGTTGGCAGGTCTGTTATGGAGGTAGATTTGTGTCTTTATTATGCAATCAAACAGAATAGGTTTGCAATCAAAAAAAAGATTTGAGAGCAAAAGTATCAATACAAATCCAAAAGTTTTGTTTGCAAATCCAAAAGTTTTGTTTGCAAATCCAAAAGTTTTATTTGCAAATCGAAATGTTTTGTTTGCAATTCTAAAACTTTTATTTGCAAATCCAAAAGTTTTGCTTGCTACTTCATCCAGTTAATTTTGTGTCTTTATTATTGAATTTTAAAAAAAATGGTTGCAATCAAAATATAGTTTTGAGAGCAAAAGTATTGGCACCGCAAACAAAAATGTTTTATTGCAAGTAAAAATAAATGTGTTTGTTTGTCTGCAAATTTTTTTTTTCTTTTGCAAATCTTTTTTTTGTTTGTTTGCAAATCTTTTTTTTGTTTGTTTGCAAAAAAAATTTTTGCTTGCAAACTTTTTGTTTGTTTGCAAAAAATTTTTTTGCTTGCAAATCTTTTTTTTGCTTGCGAATCTTTTTTTTGAAAAGAGGAACCTCGTGGGCGGGACCTACACTGAAATCTGTAAGACACGTCTCTATAGGACAAATTAGCGTGACGTCACAACAGCAAATAACTTACTTCCGGGTGGATAATGGGTCTGCGGCTCTACTGCCGACTAACGTTGAGGAATGTTGTATAGCAGGCAGTGTGTATGTGTCATTTAACCAAGGTACGAACACGTAAAGTCAATGTTGGAATATAAAAATAAATTGTGAAAACTGAACGAAATTGTTTTATTTATATGATTGATATGATGTGGTCTATGGTCTAGCTAGCTAATGTAACACGTTAGCTGTCAGCACCCCCCTAACGTTGTAGCTAACCAACATCATGAACATGAATAACCAGTGCAAACTAGCTAGCTAGCGTTATTGGAAACCCTATTACTGTAACGTTACCAACTAAACAAGTTAGCTAGCTAACTAGTTTTACAACAGGCAAGGTCGGATTTAACGTTTAATCGTTTCATGTTTGTAACGTTAAGGACATGAGCAATACAATCAGAAGTTCCGGATTTGTTTTTTGTTCCCCCCCCCCCCCATGTTTCTGACACTTTGAAACTTATGTCGGGCGTCTCTGTCCACAAACTACTCTATTTTACCAAAATGTGTATAAAATGCTATACAATTCTGTTTTGGACACGGTCTTATACAAATGAACTATAACCTCTGTTTTTATTTTATGTTTTATAGCCAACCAGTGACGGTAACGTTAAGTTGTTAGTTTGATTCAGCAAGCAGAAGTTATTCAAGTTCAAATTCAAGTCCTGATCTAACAAAGCAAAGTCAAACCAGTAATACTGTAACGTTAGTGTTCTGCTTTACAGAAGAAACTGTGCACTGTTCGTTATTTGTTTTTACAATTCAGATTTTAACTTGTGTTTTTACTGTAACGTTATTGACAACTCAACCTCTGGATTCTTAGCTGGCTAGCTAACGTTACAAGTACAACAGACAGATAGCCAAACATTGTTTTATTGATTGATAGATAGTTCGTTCATAGCTGGAATTACCTATTATTTTTTTCTGAGGGAAGCAGCTAACGTTAACGTTAGCTAAGTTCGCTAACACTTTTTCGCCGTATTTTCATCTAAGTTAGCGTTAACACGTAGCTAACGTTAGCTAGCGAGCTATATGGTTACCTTCACTAGCTAGCCAAACGGACTGTATGATCTGGGGTATCCTCTCTTTTAAGTCTCTGAATCGACAGGTTCCGTTGGGTCGATTTAGACTTTAAAGCGGGGAATCGGAAAAAGCCCAACCCACGGTGTGCCTGATTACATTTGGCATTACAGCCCCAAACACAACACGATTTCGGCATAGTGTACGTTAGCTAACTGTTTCTACACAGCTCCGACTGGTTCAGGTTTACGACAAATCAGAATGTTTGTAAACAGAGGTTGCTACGATACTTCCGGGTGGCCACTCAGCACTTCAAAATCGACTAGCCAGCTAAGAATCCAGAGGTTGAGTTGTCAATAACGTTACAGTAAAAACACAAGTTAAAATCTGAATTGTAAAAACAAATAACGAACAGTGCACAGTTTCTTCTGTAAAGCAGAACACTAACATTACAGTATTACTGGTTTGACTTTGCTTTGTTAGATCAGGACTTGAATTTGAACTTGAATAACTTCTGCTTGCTGAATCAAACTAACAACTTAACGTTACCGTCACTGGTTGGCTATAAAACATAAAATAAAAACAGAGGTTATAGTTCATTTGTATAAGACCGTGTCCAAAACAGAATTGTATAGCATTTTATACACATTTTGGTAAAATAGAGTAGTTTGTGGACAGAGACGCCCGAGATAAGTTTCAAAGTGTCAGAAACATGGGGGGGGGGGGGGGGGGGGAACAAAAAACAAATCCGGAACTTCTGATTGTATTGCTCATGTCCTTAACGTTACAAACATGAAACGATTAAACGTTAAATCCGACCTTGCCTGTTGTAAAACTAGTTAGCTAGCTAACTTGTTTAGTTGGTAACGTTACAGTAATAGGGTTTCCAATAACGCTAGCTAGCTAGTTTGCACTGGTTATTCATGTTCATGATGTTGGTTAGCTACAACGTTAGGGGGGTGCTGACAGCTAACGTGTTACATTAGCTAGCTAGACCATAGACCACATCATATCAATCATATAAATAAAACAATTTCGTTCAGTTTTCACAATTTATTTTTATATTCCAACATTGACTTTACGTGTTCGTACCTTGGTTAAATGACACATACACACTGCCTGCTATACGACATTCCTCAACGTTAGTCGGCAGTAGAGCCGCAGACCCATTATCCACCCGGAAGTAAGTTATTTGCTGTTGTGACGTCACGCTAATTTGTCCTATAGAGACGTGTCTTACAGATTTCAGTGTAGGTCCCGCCCACGAGGTTCCTCTTTTCAAAAAAAAGATTCGCAAGCAAAAAAAATATTTGCAAGCAAAAAATTTTTTTGCAAACAAACAAAAAATTTGCAAGCAAAAATATTTTTTGCAAACAAACAAAAAAAAGATTTGCAAACAAACAAAAAAAAGATTTGCAAAAGAAAAAAAAAAATTTGCAGACAAACAAATTTATTTTTACTTGCAATAAAACATTTTTGTTTGCGGTGCCAATACTTTTGCTCTCAAAACTATATTTTGATTGCAACCATTTTTTTTAAAATTCAATAATAAAGACACAAAATTAACTGGATGAAGTAGCAAGCAAAACTTTTGGATTTGCAAATAAAAGTTTTAGAATTGCAAACAAAACATTTCGATTTGCAAATAAAACTTTTGGATTTGCAAACAAAACTTTTGGATTTGCAAACAAAACTTTTGGATTTGCAAACAAAACTTTTGGATTTGCAAACAAAACTTTTGGATTTGTATTGATACTTTTGCTCTCAAATCTTTTTTTTGATTGCAAACCTATTCTGTTTGATTGCATAATAAAGACACAAATCTACCTCCATAGTCTGTGTGGGTAATATTTCTGTTACTGAAATTATATGCTTTCACATGAATATCTATAGATTTCCTCACACATGCTTATTTTGGATAGATTTTTATTATGAAATGCAAGTTGTATTATTTTGTCCAGCTTTTTCATCATTCACTCTCTTTTACAGGTAAAGAATCTACGTATCTCTGCACGGAGGAACAACCACTAAAGATAACTCCTTAAAAATGACCTAGCCAAAAATTTTAATCAGAGGTAATGTGGTAATCATTAAGGTGTCTGTAATGTACTTGCAGTGCAGTCTGTAAGTATTAGGACATTGACACATTTTCTGTTGTTTTGGCTCTGTACTCCAGTACATTACATTGAAATGGAACAGTGACAATTAGGTTAAAATGCAGACATTGAGCTTTAATTTGAGGGTGTTTACATCCATATCAGGTGAACCGTGTAGCAATTGTAGCCCTTTTCATACATAGTGCCCCCTCCCACCAATTTCCAGAGAGATCCATTCAAATGCAGAGAGGTTATAGTATCACTTCTCTTTTGATGTTGAGTCAAAGACATCCGGAAGTCATAGCACGCAAAGGATATGCAACCAAATATTAAATATGGTGACTATTTCAGTTTATGTTCATTTGTCCAAATACTTAATGGGGGGAAGATGCATAAAAATTAAACTCTGCACTTTAACCTCATAGTCACTGTTTAATTTCAAATCCAATTTGCTGGAGTACAGACCCAAAACAACTAAAAATGTGTCACTGCCCAAATTCTTACAGACTTGCACTGTATCTCTTGATTTTATTTACATCGTAAGATCAGATTTTTTGATTTATCAGTGTTAGTGGAAATTGCACTTAAATTCAAGATGTTTGGAAGTGGAATGTTTAGTTTTTAAACAAGGAAATGTTATGTCAGCTTTGAATATCTTTTGGAAAAGCAGTTGATTGGGCCTGCTGATAGTATTGCTGTTCTTTTTAACTTCTGAATTTTGTACTCAACAATTTTAAATAAAATCTTTGAAGTGAGAATTGAGTTAAGAATTATTTCTAATAGGATCGGGTACATTTCGCCATGGTGTGGCATTTGTCTCCGCACTTAGACAATGTAGTTAGATGAGCTTCAACTTAACTTTTGTTAGATTCAGCTTATACCCAGAGCTAAAACTAGTTAGAAATACAGTTGATGCAAATGTAGTAAGTATGTTGTATGTTGTCTACATGTCGTCTTGGGTATGTAGTTGTATGTTTTTATAAAGCTACTACGCCAATAACAATAATACCATAAAATAAAGTTTTAGGGTAGAAAGTGGCTAATTTAAGATGTATCTGTTAAAGTGCTGCTGGCTCAATTCTGGCCCAATTCTGGCCCATTTCATGCCCGAGATCAGCACCAGCATGCCACCATCCCATGCTGAATACCAGCACCAGCATACCCCCATACCAGCATACCAGCACCAGCTTACCACTATCCCATACTGGTCACCAGCATACCAGCACCAGCATACCACTATCCCATACTGGTCACCAGCATACCAGCACCAGCATACCACTATCCCATACTGGTCACCAGCATACCAGCACCAGCATACCACTATCCCATACTGGTCACCAGCATACCAGCACCAGCATACCACTATCCCATACTGGTCACCAGCATACCAGCACCAGCTTACCACTATCCCATACTGGTCACCAGCATACCAGCACCAGCATACCACTATCCCATACTGGTCACCAGCATACCAGCACCAGCATACCCCCATACCAGCATCCCATGCTGGTCACCAGCATACCAGCACCAGCATACCACTATCCCATACTGGTCACCAGCATACCAGCACCAGCATACCCCCATACCACTATCCCATACTGGTCACCAGCATACCAGCACCAGGCAACATGTAATCAGAGACTCTTGCCACTATCATCAACTCACTGAGTAAGCCAGCCTAGCGAATATTATATCCTAAGCAATGCGTAACAGTCACAGAACTCTATAGTTAGTTATCAAGAAGAGACAGCATAGATTGATCAAATAAACGGACCGCTCTCTCACTGCGTCTCCATGGCCAAACCCACCAATCAGATATTATAAAAATATATTATTTCGATGTGGCATTTTCATGATTGGCCGAAATCGCCTGTAGCTCTAATAAACCTACTGACGGTGCTATGGGCGCCAACTTCATATTGTCTGATTTAATTTTTTCTGGATTTGTTTTAAATACATACATTTTAATATCCCTTTAACAGTGTTGCAAAAGTAGTCATTCCAGGCATATATTTATTTAATTATTTGCAAAAAAACGCCGACGTGCCCTTTTATAAATTTGGGCCCCTGCCCATCTAATATCCTCTGCACGTCCCTGCTGGTACAGCATGGAACACATGACTGGCGAAATGGTTGTACGTCATCAAGGGTCGAAGGTATCAAACGAGCCCCAAACCATCACTCTGCGGCCAGATATGGAGTAGATGTGGATGGATCCCTTTAAGGGTTGTTTCTTCTGACTTTTTCCCCCATAGAGTTCTATAGGAAAATGAGTCAGGAGAAATAAACCTTGCAGTGATCCATCCACATCTACTCCATATCTGGCAACAGAGTGATGGTTTTGGGCTCGTTCGATAGCTCAGACCCTTGAGGACTTACAGCCATTTAGCCAGCCATGTGTTCCATACTGTATCAGTGTAATTTTGAATCTAGTCTCACCCCCCAATTCCCATAGAGATCCATTCAAATGCAGAGAGCTTATAGTATCGCTTGTAACAGTACCTGGAAATAAGATATCGAGAGTATTTTGATGTTGATGGGTCACAGACTTCAGGTAGTAACAGCATGCAAAGGATATGTGACCAAATATTAAATATGATACTTTAAAAATATGTTAAAGCAAAGGGTATGAATACTTATGTAAATGAAAGATTTCAGTTTTAGATTTTTAATACATTTGCAAAAATTTCTAAAAACATGTTTTCACTTTGTCATTATGGGCTATTTTGTGTAGAATTTTGAGACAAAAAATGAACTCAATCTATTGTAGAATATGTCTGTAATGTAATAAAACGCGGAGAAGGTGAAAGGGGTATTCAGACTTGACTGTACATTTAATTATGTATTCTACCATGAGGCAATTTTTGTTTTCTGAAACTAGTTTTATTACAGTAACTTGGAATTCTGACATCATTGCTTCAAATTTAAGAATTATCTAGAAAAAATAAATAATTATCTGAAATAATAATAGTCTGTTAATACCAACCAGCTGACAATGATAGAACCATTTTTTTATTTTTTTTTACCAGTTTTGATAAGATTTGTTTGAATCATCATTCTAGAATCTACATTGTAACTATCTAGAAGATTCATACTGTTTTCATGCTAGCATTTAGGTTGAAGCATATTTGAAAATCACTTTGTAATGGGGTTGTCTTGTGATGTTCTTCATCCATTTTCTTTGTGACACTAAGATTTGTTAATGATAAAATATATCTAATTATGTATATACTGTATGATTAGTGATCATACATTATTGTGGTGAAATAATCTTACAATAGGAAGAGTGCTCCAAATAAAGGTGCTTTTGAAAATGATTAATGCATTGTCCTTTGTTTGAAACATACAGGTTTTCCTATTACTGGTTTCTTTACCTGCATACATCTTACTCTAAAGAAGAAAAAATGTGTTAATGAGTTTTTGTAAAAGCAAACGGTCTGTATTATTTCATCCTGCCAAATTAGAATTACTTACTGGCAACCGAGTTGCAGTACAAAGATTTTCTGTAACACAATACAATATCATGCTGGCTACTGAGTTACAGTAAAATGCAGTACGTATCAAAAATTACAAGAATTAGCTGTAATTTAATACAGCATTCCTTTTGTAAAAATACAATATCCTACTGGCTACTGAGTTGTAGTAAAAATACAGTACGTATCAAAAATTACAAGAGTGCGCTGTAATTTAATACAGCATTCCTTTTGTAAAATTACAATATCTTACTGGCTACTGAGTTGCAGTAAAAATACAGTAAGTACCAAAAATTACAAGAGTGCGCTGTAATATAATACAGCATTCTTTTTGTAAAATTACAATATCTTACTGGCTACTGAGTTGCAGTAAAAATACAGTAAGTACCAAAAAGTACAAGAGTGCGCTGTAATTTAATTACAATACTGTATTGTATTACATTTACAGTATTGTTACTGTATATTACTTACTGTAATTTTACTGCAACCAGTAGCCAGTAATTTACTGTAAAATCTACAGGAAATTTTTTACACTGTACTTATATGTGTAAGTTAAAACAAACAACACAGAAATAAATGAAAAGTATATATTAAGGAAAATAAGTGAATGTAGTTACTTAACCAAAAACTTGAAATCTAATAACTGATTAATACAAATCAAAACAGGAACAATGCTTAAAAAATGCAATAAAAATGAATACATAAAAACAGAAAGAAGGAAGGGAGAAATTATGTACATGAATGGCATTGACAATGGCATTTTCACACAGGAATTTACTCAGTTTGATCATGTATCAGGTAAGATTTTGAAATGTTTTTACAATGCTGAATCAGTGTCTGGACTATGGTGCAGTGGTTAAAGTATTGTAGGGGAGGCTGAGGCATCTTGTCTCATGGGCAACTTGTCACACTAATCATAACTTCAATACCAGAGGACACTACCTCAGAAATATAACAGTAAAATGTACATTCTCCTGTGCTGAGGTCAACTTTCCTGTCACATGTGGTCACACTTTTGTTATTTTTCACCCTTCAAAGTAAAAGAAATAGCATTTCACATTTTATTCATCAAAATTCAATGTACCGAGTAGAGGAAAATAATGTGTCTTTTGATTTGATACTTCAGCTGTAGTTCTAGGCTAAACTTGGTAGTCAGCCAAAATTAGCACAACTCTCAGATTGAGGCAAGTAGTCACAAAATTAGTAAAGTACTAACCCAGAATTCTTCCCCAAAATTCTTTCAAAAATATATTTTGTTCAGGCATATTAGTTAAATTCAATTTAAAATAAAATAAATTAAGTTCAGCCAAGACTGATTAGATTAGTTAATTATAATTAATCTTGTTACAATCCTGATTAGATCCAATTAAATTGGTTCTTTACTCATCTCCTAATCAATGTGGTCAATTGTAACACATATTCATGAAGAAGATGCATTTAGTTTTGGTCCTACTTTGAAATACAAAATAAAAGCAGAATCGGTTGTGTTATTGTTTCTATAGAAAATCCAATGTGATGGCTTGCCCCATGGTGGTCAAATGCAAACCCTCTACTTAATCAATAACACTGTACTGAAGTAAAATGTAAGATTAAAATAAATGCACATCTGCATCAGATTTAATTCTTTCATTTCATATGACAAATAAGCAATTGTGATTTATTGTGACGGAGAAATGTAAAAAAGAGTAAAAACTGTGAGAATGTCCCCTCTATTAGTATCCAAAATATTGCAGGTTCAATTCCCAACACTACAGCTGTAGTATTTTGTTGTTTATCATGGGGTGAAAAGACCCATATAAATGTAATTCCCTTTTCCCAGGAGATTATTGAGGACAGATTTTCTTACTTTAAAATGGAATCATGGACAGCTGAAAAAGAATGCATAATACATTAGGTACAGTATGACATGTCAATGTCAAATTTGGGGATTTAATTTCTGTATTCAATTGAATTTATTAAAATATTTTTAAAAATCTATTTCAGAGACTCATCTGAAAGTGAGGAATCAACACCCAATCTCAAGGTACTAATTTATCTTTATGTCCTTTTCACGTTTATTTAATCGCCAATCAGTTTTTTAGTCTGAATTGTAAAATCACTGGCCTCTTCAGTCTGTGTTCTGTCACGAAAACATGACACAAAGCATGTTAGCCTGAAAACTAGCGACCCATGAGACCATTGTTAGCACGATCCTTTATTAAGGTATTTGATGCTGTGCAATCTTTGTTTCAAGTTTCATGTTGTTTCATTATTTAGTGCTGATGTTGTAAATGAGACAACCCAACCTGAAGCTGGAGGTACAGAGAATGAGATGGGTCATATTGAGCCAGAATCACCATATTTTCAAATAGAAAATGGTGATGCTCCTCTTTTCCCTGGTGCCTCTGTCACAAAGGCACAATCTATGTTACTGTTTAATGCTTTCATTTTAAAACATGGATAAAGCAAATAATTTGTTAGAATTATTAGATGTAATATGCCTGGTACATTCCTGGTACATTCACAAAGTGTGTTTCTATTGTCAAAGCAGTTCCCAAATTACAGAAATATCTGTGAGATTAATTTCTATTGCCATGTCTGTTTTGGCTACTGTGGAACTGACACATCCTGTACATGCTGCCCAAGTTGTAATGAACAGTTAAAATTTCAAATTTAAAAATCCTATTTTATGTATTTAGTTACCCATTGAAAAGCAGCTTCAAGCCAGTCTTCAATTTTCTGATTTAGCCTCCCACCTCATAGACTGGGAGAAATCTGCCAGAGATTATGTGTATTGTGACATATATGATGGTTTCTGTTTTGAAAAATTGGTAGACGTTTCAACTTGGAAAAAATTAGTTTCTAAAGTTTCTAAATCCTCATCTTGTTCGATTTGCCCAATACAGTTTAATGTTAATAAAATTGTTCCAGAATTGCGCAGGAAAAATACTTTTCTTGCAAGTTTGTGGTGTGGCACTTCCAAACCTCGCATGGACATTCTTTAAACCTTTTGTAGAGAAAATGTTGAAGTTGGGTTTGTGTGGGTTTGAGAGAGATTGATTACAAGCTGCGAGTTTTACACCGCCAGAAGAAGTAACAAGGTACCCACAGTCTTTAAAGGGCAGGTCCTGGAAAGCCAATGACAGACCTGCCAACCCTAAAGAATAAAAATTAGTAGTCCTTTATGTGCACCCACACGCTGAAAAAAAGACATCACACAGTACATTGTGAAAAAAAAGCTTGTACACTTATTTATTGATCACTGAAACCAAAACACAAAACCACCAGTCATCGGGATTCATGACTGTTCACCATGTTAGTAGGCTTGCATCGGGTAAATCATATTTAAATGAGCAAAAATTCAGTTTGAAGCCCAAAATAAACATATATGAAAATATATTCATTATAATTACTTCTACTTGAATATTATATATTCTTTACTCTCATACCATTCATGTCATGTGAGTAGAGAAGGCATTGTCAATCTATGAGTTAAATAAATACCTTTTCCTTATTTTAGGCCCATCTCGCAAATTCATTCATTTGTATTAAGTTTTGTAAGGGCATTTACTGTAGCTGTTCATAATATCACAGGAATTAGGCATGGTACACAGAACTGATTGGCCCACATTGTTATACCTTAACAGTATAATTCACATTACCACTAATAATAATAATTAATACTAATAATAATAATAATAACATAACATTGTTCATAATTATATTCCCCTTAACACACAACACTTTTCCTAATAACGTTAGCTCCTGTAATTATAAATAGTTATTCAACATTCAATTATTAGGGACTTTAAGCAGCGACGGTTGCGGCGACAGCTGCGGTGACCGGAAATAAATTTGTGTTCACACCGTAGCCACAGAAATCAAAGTCATGAATCAACGACAGCAGAATGTTATGTTAGCTACGAATAATGTGGTTTTAAAAGGCCCAGCGAGGAGTTACTGAGTGTAAAGTTATGCTTTCGACAATTAATTAATTTCAGAAGAGGAGTTTTTATTGTTATATAACGTGAACAAGTCTGACAACTTAGATTTACCTTCCGACCAGTATTCGCGTTTCGGTCTTGATGACATTACTTTGGAAAAATGGGAAAATCGATTAAATTAGCAGGTGTCTTTGAAAAATTCTCAAAAATTGTTGAAAGTACAAGTTTCATTATCTATTGTAAAACAAATGTTATTCCAAAACACAATAATAACGGAAAATTCACTCGTCTAATCCCCACGTTGTGAAACTTGTGTTTTGCCGTTGTAGATCTACAGGCTACGGCGGCAGACGGGAGCTAGTCAAATTCACGCATGTGCAATACAGAACAAAGTTATTTCCGGTCGCCGTCACTGCTTAAAGTCCCTATTAACTTACCTGCAGCTCCTTGAAGACAAGGCCATTTTTCATGGTATAAACGCATGGTTTGGTATTTTAGAAAGTTGAAGACAAGGCCATTTTTCATGGTATAAACGCATGGTTTGGTATTTTAGAAGGTTGAAGACAAGGCCATTTTTCATGGTATAAACGCATGGTTTGGTATTTTAGAAGGTTGAAGACAAGGCCATTTTTTATGGTATAAACGCATGGTTTGGTATTTTAGAAGGTTGCAGACAAGGCCATTTCTCATGGTATAAACACATGGTTTGGTAGTTTAGAAGGTTGAAGACAAGGCCATTTCTCATGGTATGTGGCGAGGAAGTTCTGGGGCGCAGACACCTGTGTGGTCTCTTTGTCACTGCTATCAGTGTCCGACATGATCAGCTGCTCTCTCTACTCTCTGACTACGGCTGCAAGAATAAACAGCCATCACCGCACGTCAGTTTAACGGGAATATCAAGAGTCCGAATCCTACAAACCACTGCACTGCGACACACACGCTAACGCTAGCTATATATCTGTAACTTCAACGTTTCAAAAAATCCACTAGCCCAGAGACAGAATCAAACATTAATGCAGCGCAGTGAGTGGACTGAATCGTTAGCTAGCTTATTAGTTATGGACAGGAACTGGGAACTCATAGTTAAGTTAATTTAGCAGTTTGGGTTAATATTGGTATACAATATTGCTAATGGAGAGCATGGTTGTTAGCTAACGTTTGCTAGCAAAGACGTTAGCTAGACTTCAAGATACGGCTGCATGGAGATAAATATTTCATATCTGTAATAGCTAGAGTAGAGTTGACTACTCTGAATAAATGTTATAGTTATAGCTAGCTAGTTTTCTTAAATGTATCAAACCACATTATGTTTATGAATTAATATGAAAATGTATTCATATCAGGGAGCGAACGTAAGACTGGAGGGGGAGGGGGGAGGAATCATCCCGAAGAAGTGAAGAGTTCAGAACTGTTAGTGTTTAATACGCAATTTCCAATCATTCCAGGTTCATGTCTTGATTGGCTCGTCTAAAATTATTATCAGTTCAATAATAAACATATTTTTATTTATTTTTTTAAGATTGCTTTTTTGCGTATTTTACAGTAGCAACTCTCATTTGGTCTCAAAATGCGGAGTGACTACGCAGAATGCGCAGAGGTTGGCAAGTCTGCAATGAGTGGCAAAGTTTTTTATTGTTTTACTCCTTACCTATACTACGTGGATTTTTTGAGTGCAGGTATTACTTTCATTGGTCTTTGTTGATTACATCAATGTTTTACTCCAAAAAGAAATCCCATCTACAGAGCTAGACTCAGTACAGCTAAAGATAAATTATTTTGTGGAATTCAGAATTTGTATGGAAAAGCACACAACTCATTCAACGTGCATCTACTGTTGCACATGCCTCAGGCGGTCTGTAATTGTGGACTAATGTGGGCATGGTCATGCTTTCCATTTGAATCATTCAACCATTCAATTCTAAGGTTCTGCAAGGGTTCAAAACAATTACCCATGCAAATATTTAAGAAAGTCTGTCTACAAAGAGATTTACTTTTCAATTCTTAATTTTATTTAGTAAATGTCAGCCGAGAAAGTGCTGTAATGATGCACAACATGTTGACATCTTTCATTCCCAACAATTTTGCAATGGCACCAAATTACATAGAATGTCTTGGATGTTTGGCTAGGGTAAGCCTTCCCCACAGTCTCTTGCTTGAAGAGTACTTTAACATGAGTTTATCTGGTATTGCAATGGTGGAATACACACAATTCAAAAAAGGCACTGTTCATTTTACATCGGTAAGTCATACCGCTAAGACCAGGAGAGCTAATCATAGACACATGTATGCGTATATCATAGCTTTTTGCCAAAGTGTTCTTTCCAGACCGAATAGATTTAGTAGTAATTGTGATGCTCTTGCAGATAAAAAAGCGACTGTCAAATGGAAAAAATCTCCGGAAAATGTCCTTTTTTGTGTGAAGTTGAGGGGCATTAAAAAATTGCAGTCTCACTGTTAGGTACCTCGAGGGGGGACTGGACCAAAATGCAATACTCAGAGACGGCTCAAGGAAAAACTCCACCAGGGAGCACATTTCCTGGGAAGACAGGCAAGGGCAAGACAAAGACAGGCGAGACAGGAACTGGAACAAGGAGGGTCAGGAAATTGGAGGGTCAGGAACTGGAGGGTCAGAAACATGGAGGGTCAGGAAATTGGAGGGTCAGAAATAGGACGGTCAAGAACCAGGCGTTACAGGAACTTGAACGGGCACAGGGGCCCGCGGTCGGGAAGAGGAGCGGGGGACCGCAGATGGCACGAGAGCCCAGGTCAGGGCCAGGCGCTCAGTTTGGGGTTCAGGCATTCAGCCTGGGGTTCAGGAACAGGTGCGGGAGACCGCAGATGGTGCGAGGGCGCGTTGGCAGGGACAGGCACTCAGCCTGGGGGTCGGACAGGCACTCAGCCTAGAGGGAGAAAAAGCGGGGTGGACTGACAAACTACAATTTCAATTCCATTGAAACCACATTCAGGAAGTAACATCTTTTTTTGGCGGGAACTGAAAGTGAGGTGAGTATTAACTTTCACTTGATGTTAACTTGTCTGTCACACTCTTAATGTTCCACGCTGTTAGGCTAATTTATGAAGAAAGTTCATCCGATTTTAAAAATTGCAACACATTTGATAAAGATATTAAAGTCCTGTTTAAATATAGCTAAATCTTGATCACTCACAGAGCTATGGCTAACTTAATTCAAAAGTTTTCATCCTGTGAGGTTCCACCCAACGGGTATATGAATCCAACAGAACAGGGTGGAACATGACCCTATCAGGGTGGAAATGCAAATAGAAAATGTACTAAATAAATTATTTACAATGAGATGCATATACATTTTGATATATGTCCAATTGTGATTTAAATTGTTCATGTAATTTAAGAATATATATACAAATTGTATGAATGAAACATAGTAAAATGGTAAATATGTTAGGAAATGGCTCCAGCACTAAGCACAGCCGAGATGCAGTGTCGCTACAGAGCAAAGAGAGATGCAGACCCAGAGAGGAGAGCAAAAAGTACCTCCAAAAAGAGAGAGAAAAATGGCAGTGAGACAGAGACAGGCTAAAAGAAAAAAATGGATGACCTCAATGAGCGCTACAAGCGTGCTCAAAGAAAAAAAATGGAGAGAAAGGAAGAGGGAGGTGATAGTCTTCCACGTAGCATCTTTAAACATTGGTGGTAATTCCACCCTGTTATGCTGCGTTCCACCAGGTTATGCTCCATTCCACCCTGTTAGCCAAGTTTTTTGTAGTAATAATTTTAAAACAATGTTAAATGTTTTGTGTTCATTTGCAGAGATTGAAAGGATTAACAGCACACTTTTTTTTTTGTGTGCAAAATTACTTGCCATTTTGGGGGAAAATGGATGCAAAAAAGTTCCGGTTCAAAATAAACAACACACATTCTCATCAATAATTGTTTTGTTATTATTTGAAAATATATATATATGATGTAATAAGGGACACATAATGTCTAAGAAAATCTTAGTATTGTTAAAAATGTACATTATTAACACTTTGTGATACCTATGTATATGTCCCCTAACAAGGTGGAATACTTTCACAGTCCATGTCTGAACAATCCATCCATAATTATTATTAGTTGAGTGCCTGAGCTTGGCCAATATGTTTTCCTGAGGTCAAAATGTTTCTTTAGTGGTTCGTGGCTGTTTTCTTTTCTTTTGCGGTTCTCGTTCTGGTTTTCACAATTGTTAATCAATCAGATTTTTTCCTCGTTCCGTTTCGTGCTTTGTGGTCCTCATTATTGTTTTCACGTGGGCTTCTATGTCCGGGGTATTTAAGGTCCTCATTTCCGCTTCTCTGGTGCTTGTTTGCAGGGGCGTGTCTAGAACATTTTGAATGGGGGGGCCAGGCTGGGGCACAGACCCAGAGGAGGGGGGCCAGCCATCAAGGCTTACCATTTTTTTTTTTTGCCGCGTACAGCAGACACACGTGTATTTATCCGACCAAACCTTAGCCCTAGCCTTAACCCTAGCCTAACCTTTTTTTTTATACCTGCCCCTGATTCTAGGTAATCATATACAGTGCTTTCGTATGAACACTCTTTCAAATTTTGCTGTTTGACAGCTCAAATTAAGATGTTTCAATGGGCTTTTTGTTACTCATCTACACAAAGTGCTCTATAATGTCAAAGTGGAGTAAAATGTTTTGATTATTTCACTATTGGATACACCAGAGCTTATTTTTAAGCCTTTACAGCAAAGGGTGTATTTTTTTCTCTACTTTGACATTATAGAGCACTTCATGTGAATGAGTAACAAAAAAAGTCACTTGAAATGTTAATTTGAGCTTTCAACATAGCACAATTTGAAAAAAATCCAATGGGTTTGGATACTTTCCAAAGGCACTGTACATATATTAAATGTTGCATTATACATTTCCAAACTGTATGGTTGAATATCCCCTCAAGATTGTAGCACTTGTTCAGATTTCCATTTTATTCTTCTGCTTCAATATTATTCTACTGTTCTATCATAACCAATATACTGAAAGATAATGCCTTTTATTTACCCTTTATTGTGTAGTGTCCCCTTACTGTGTACAGTTTTGCAGGTAGTTAAATAGTCATGCAAATCTTCAATACCCATTTAGTATAGAGAAAAGTAAGATTATAAATAAATGTGTTTGTACCCAAACAATAAAGTCTAAATAAATCTGTACACCATTATAGCTAACTGCCTGTAGCTACACTACATAAATGGCCATTAGGTGGCGACAACCAGTAATATTAAGAGCACCCCTAAAATAATATAGCATGAGAATAAATGGATACAGTCCAGGTCAGAATTAACGTTAACAGTTAAATTGTTTATGCAGAATATTAAAGATAAACATAAATAAATAACTATTTTACATATTAACAGTATGAAAATGGATAAAAGGCCATAAAAGCAAAGTAAATAGAAAAGTGCTATGTACAATATTCACAGTAGTTTGTACAGTACACAGTACAATGAGGTTTTGAACCTAAAAATATATAAAATAAAATGAATACAAAAAAACAAAACAACCATTTAGCTCTTGACTGGTCACTTCTGTGACTGGTGGGCAACAAAGGTATTTGTGTGGGGGGGATTGGCTCCATATATATGAAGATATTTTTTGCATTTTTATAAACTTTAGCCATAAAGGCCGTGACACATCGGGGACGTAACGAATAAGCGAGGCGAAAATGCGAAAAATTCGTCGGCGAATATTTCGCGTAAAAACCTGACACACCTGCAACAATGCGAAAAAACAAAAAGCTCGCGTTCTTATTCGCATTTGAAAATCCGTGCGAATAAAAATGGATTACTCTTCGTCGAGCAATGACGACCTGGTTATCCGTTCGGTCCATCACGGAACGAAAGTGTATTTTTTTTCCTCTACCAGAACGTTAAAAACAGAGCATGCTTAAATTACATTGGCAAAATATTGAACCGGGCTTATTATGTGTCCGTTTTTACTTATGCAAAGTTTGTTTTGTCTACAACATGCTCTCCTTCTCTTCCCTCCTTTTACGGACATACGTGTTCCACTGCCTCTTTATCTCTTCCACTAATATAAAGTGTTAACCACAACATAACAATACATTATGTCATTTCAGCAAACATCTTTAAAATAAACTTGTAGTAGTCTATACAGTGTAGCAACTCATGAAGTCTGAAGAGTTCTCTCCAAAACGATCGCTACAGGCAGACCTCGTCTGTTTTCCTCGTTATTTATATAACTTGGTTATCAGTAATCAGGTAATCCACACAGGAGTCGGAATAAGATTTTTGGGGAACTTTATTTGCCACACATACAGACAACAGTGTGACAGCAAAAAAAATTCATATAGGCTACTCTACCCTGCCCTTCTCCTCCTCACCCTTTCTCTCCCTCCGCTGCAGTGGCTGCCCCTGGCCAGACCCGGTAGCTAGCATACGTGTCGTCTTTCTCCTTCGGTTAGCCTATAGCCCACAATATCCACGAAACAATATCACATATAGCGGTTCGCTAGCTTTCATCCTTTATTTTCACCAAGGCAAACAACCCAGCCGGTGACAGCGTAGCCTACATGAACTCGCCTAAGGTAAAAAAAATAAATAGGCCTACGTATCGTGTAGCTACGTTTGTGTGTAATCGCCACTGGCTTGTTATCATCTTTACATGAACTGCTATCAATGTTAACGTTAGATCTAAAGGTTAGCTAACGTTAGCTGGCTAAAATAGCTGGAGACGACTTTTAAGCCAATGCTAATAACCTGTGGGAGCTCATCAGATAGCAAGTTGTGCGTATTGCAACCATTTAGCTATAAACCCACCATCTTCATAGCCTATTTTCTCGGCTATGGTTTTCCACAAATTGTCCTTCAAATCGTTGTCTTTGGAACTATTAAGGCCGTGACACACTGGGCGCGATTTACTCGCACGAATAAATCGTACTTTGAAAAATAAACTTTGCAACTTTGGTTCCGCCTCATTTTATGTCCATTCCCATTGGGCTACAGAGGCTTCTTTCATCGATACTGACAAGACAATGGCCTATCATATTCCGGTTCTGGTAGGGGGGGCACCAGGGGTGGCCAATCAGATTCCAGTGGGGGCCAGTGCCACCCCTGGCCCCCTACTGGCCCCGCCCCTGCTTGTTTGACTTTCGACATTGCATTCGAGCCAGGTCCTAGCGACATCCTGATATTAAACCTTGTTTATGTTCAGGGGGGACTTGCTATTAGCTACTTAGTCAGGCATAGGATTGTTTTCCTCCTGGTCGCGTCCGGCGCAATTTTTTTGTACATTGCTGTACTCTAGGAGACAGTTTTTCTTTGTACCTTTGTTTTTGGTTTTGCACTCCTCCGGCTCTGAGCTAAGGTAGCCGAAGGTGTTCTTTTGTTTGCTAAGTTTCCCGTTCTGTTCATTACTTGAGCTTGGGAGATTTAGTTGGGAATTCACTAGTTTTGTAGTTCGCCCGTTTTTGTGGGTGTGGCTGTTTAGCTTTCAGGAATTACGTTCATGTCTTTTCTTTCTTCCTTTATTATTTTCTCTCCCAGTTATTGGTCCTCACTACTGTGAGCTGACTTGTTCTGATCCCCCCACCTTCGCGTTTGAATCTCCGAACCATTAAGAAACCCATTACAGAACAAACAAGCCATCATGGATGATTTCGCGAGGTTGTTCCAGGGAGATGAATCGGGATAAAAAAGCAGAGGAACACATCAGGGGTATTGAGACCAACCAGCAGTTACTGGCTAATCAAGTTAGTCAGCTGAACGCCTAAATGAGGGTTCAAGAGGGTTGGCTCCGCGAGTTGACGGAGGGTATGCAATCCCTTACAGTTTCACACCAAGCATTCACACCTGCCGCTCAGGCTATTGCTTCCTCAGATCCCGTTGCTCAAATTTGTAGGGAACCTAAGTTGCAGCTTCCTCTCCGCTATGACGGTAGAGCAGGGAAATGCCGTGGGTTTCTTGCTCAGTGTTCAAATTTTTTTTAATCCCAGTCATCGCGGTTTAATAATCCAAGTAGCTTTTATTCTTTCACTACTTTCTGGGTCTGCGCTTGTTTGGGCTACGCCCTTGATCAGGAATAAATTTCATATTTTAAATTCTACTAAGACACCCATGCAGGAAATAGAGTCCGTTTTTGCCCATTGCATTTCAGGTTGGGAGTCGGCTAGATGGTTGCATCACCTTTGCCAGGGTAATGATACTGTGGCAGAATTTGCCATAAAATGTTGTGCACTGGCAGGTGAGACAGGTTAGGCTGAGGCTCAGTTGATGACATTATTTTCTGAGGCATTAGCGGAACCGGTACAGGATGCTCTGTCCATTCTCGAGCAGTCCGATTCACTAGATGCTTTAGTGTCTTCCGCCATTCACATAGACAATCAGTTGCAGGACCGTTAACTTCGCAAAGAACTGAAAAAAGGTAATAGGATAAGACCTTTGTCTCTCCCATTTACGGAGTTTTATTCTCCGGTAGCTAAGCCCTTTTCCCTGAGTACTGAAGAACCTATGCAGATAGATGGGGCAGTAGGTCACTGCCACACTGAGTGATGCAAAAAGAAAGGGCACACTCGTGATCAGTGCTTTAAGCTGAAGCTTAAAGGAAAATGGTAAATGGGGGTGTGGCTGTGGCTCAGGAGGTAGAGCGGGTCGTCCGCTGATCGCAGGGTCGGCGGTGTCCTCCTGTCCACATGTCGACCTTGGGCAAGACACTGAACCCCAAATTGCTCGCCATTGGTGTGTGATTGTGTGTGTGAACGGGTGCGAGGCCATTGTAAAGCGCTTTGGATAAAGGCAATCTCTCCGCCCAATCAGGGAGATTCTCTTTCGGAGTTTGAGGTTGGTGACGAGAGTCTGGAATGGGACTCTCTGGCTGACGGAGATTCTTATTGGAAGGGGCTATCTTCTGAGGACCCTTCTGATTCTGAGATTAAGTGGTCGCATCCTCCTGGGTCGCCTACTCAGAGGGAAGATACTGAGATGGTAGGAACTATTGAATTTACCTCTCAACGTGCCGACCAAATACGTCGAACGAGCAGAGGTTTTTAGCAAACAGAGGGCACCCACCCTTCCTCCCCACCGTCCTTTCGATTGCGCCATTGAGCTGTATCTGGATACTACCCGAACTGAAGGGAGCCTTTATTCCCTGTCAGCTCCCGAGAGTGCGGCTATGAAGGAATACATCGATGAGGCATTGGCAAATGACATAAGACCATCTACTTTTTTTTTTTTGTTAAAAAGAAGGATGGCACTTTAAGACCATGTATCGATTAGCACGCATTAAACGCCGTAACTATATAAATGGATACCCACTTCCTCTTATGAATTTGGTGTTTGAACGTCTCCAAGGAGCTACAATTTTTTCAAAATTATATCTATGTAATGCTTATAACCTAGTGCACATGCGTGAGCGTGATGAATGGAAAACCGCTTTTAATACCCATAATGGCCACTACGAGTATCGGGTCATGCCGTTCGGGCTCACTAGCGCCCCCTCGGTTTTCCAGGCATTAGTTAATGACGTATTACGGGAGATGTTGGAGAAATTTGTTTTTGTTTACTTGTTTAAATGTTTTTTGCCAATTTACAGACCCATATTGGGCATGTTAAACAGGTATTGAAGGCCCAGTTACAGGCCAGACTGTTGGTCAAAGTGGAGAAGTGCTCATTTCATGCTAGCACGGTTTCTCTTCTGGGATTCATTGTTTCAGAGGGCAAGGTCTCTATAGATCCCGAGAAAGTCTTTGCTGTACTTAATTAGCCTACTCCCAATTCTGTGAAGCAGGTTCAACGTTTTCTTGGGTTTGCCGATTTTTATAGGCGTTTCATTCTAAAGTTTAGTGTGCTCGCCGCGCCCATTACTGCCCTTACAAAGAAAACATCGGTTACGAAATTTGTTTGGAATCGGAGGGCCGATTCTGCATTTGAAGAACTGTAGAAGAGTTCTCAGCCTATTCTCGTCACGCCCAATCCCTCCCTCCCTTTTGTGGTTGAGGTTGATGCTTCAGAGTCTCAACATTCACCTATTGACCGATAAATGCATCTGTATATTTCTGTCGTGCCCTTACGGTGGCCCAGAGGAATTGTGATGTAGGTGATCAAGAGTTGCTAGCGGTCAAATTGGCGCTAGAGGAATGGCATCATTAGTTGGAAGGAGCGGAGCACCCTTTTACGGTATGGACTGATCATAGGAACCTGGAGTACATCCAGCAGGCCAAAACACGTAGTCCTAGACAGGCACATTGGGCACTGTTTTTTACACGTTTTAACTTTCTTTTAACGTATCGTCCCGGTATAAAGAATGTTAAGCCTGATGCTCTGTCATGGGTTTTTGAGCGAGCAGATGGTCCTGCGATTCTGGAGCACATTGTGCCTGTTTCTCAATTAGTGGCTCCGGTCTTGTGGGACATTGAGATGGCGGTTCAGTAGGCATTGCTGCGTACCCTGGATCCAGGTGGGGGCCCCGTCGGGCGCCTTATTGTTCCTCTTGAGTTCAGGTCTCAAGTGTTACCATCAGAGCTGGAGACCATTCAGTTGATCATTGCGCATGTGTTGCGAGTTCACGGGTTACCTCAGGACATTGTGTCCGACCGGGGTCCTCAGTTTGTCGCCTAGTTCTGGCGTTCTTTTTGCGCCCTGTTGGACGCATCGGTTAGTCTTTCTTCGGGATTTCACCCGCGAACTAATGGGCAGACAGAAATAACTAACCAGACAATGGAGAACACCCTTCGCTGCTTAGCAGCGGCGAATCCTACGGCGTGGAGTTGCTATCTTTCTTGGGCTGAGTATGCACATAATACTCTGCACAATGTCTCCACAGGCCTATCTCCTTTTGAGGCTCAAGTGGGTTACCTTCCTCCATTGATTCCGGAACTAGAGAGGAATGTGGAGGTTCCCTCGGCTTGTTATTTTGTTCGGAGGTGTCGCTCGGAGTGGAAACGAGTTCGCTCATCTCTGTTGCGAGTGTCGGCGTCCCAAAAGGTTTTGGCCGACAGACAGAGACCCCCTTGTCCTCCTCGGTTCGTGGATGGAGGTCCTGTGTATACCGTCCGTCGCATTTTAGCGGAGAGACGGGTGGGCAGGGGGTGGCAGTTTTTAGGTGACTGGGACGGTTATGGTCCGGAGGAGCGGTGTTGGGTTCCGGCCAGAGATATTTTAGATCTGAATTTGATTAGATATTTCCGCAGTAGTCTGCCTGGGGGATCGTCTGGGGTCGCCCCTTAGAGGGGGGGTCCTATAGGGGTTTGTGGCTGTTGTTTTCTTTTCTTTGGCGGTTCTTATTCACAGCCGTATGGTATATCAATACCAACACTGTTTTCCCTGAGCAGTTGAATTGAAAATTGAATTGAGAACCTGTTCTGTTCTTCCATAATGGATGTAGCTTAGGCTACTGGACAGTTGCTCTCAAGACGTTTTCCAGAGTTTACAGGTGCAGCTCAAAAAATGTGAATATCGTAAAAAAGTTCAATATTTTTTGTCACTCATTTCAGAAAGTGAAACTCATATATTATATAGATTCATTACACATCGAGTGAAATATTTCAAGCCTTTATTTCTTTTTGATGATTATGGCTTACAGCTAATGAAAACCCAAATTCAGTGTTGGAAACTCATGATGTCACACTCTAATCAGCTAATTAAAGGTTTCCTGCGCCTTTAAATGGTCTCTCAGTCTGGTTCAGTAGGCTACACAATCATGGGGAAGACTGTTGACTTAACAGATGTCCAGAAGACAGTCATTGACACCCTCCACAAGGAGGGTAAGCCACAAAAGGTCATTGCTAAAGAAGCTGGTTGTTCACAGAGTGCTGTATCCAAGCATATTCATAGAAAGTTGAGTGGAAGGAAAAAGTGTGGTAGGAAAAGGTGCACAAGCAACAGGGATAACCGCAGCCTTGAGAGGATTGTCAAGCAAAATCCATTCAAGAATTTGGGGGAGCTTCACAAGGAGTGGACTGAGGCTGGAGTCAGTGCATCAAGAGCCACCACGCACAGACAAATCCAGGACATGGGCTACAAATGTCGCATTCCTCGTGTCAAGCCACTCCTGAACCAGAGACGTCTTACCTGGGCTAAGGAGAAAAAGAACTGGACTGTTGCTCAGTGGTCCAAAGTCCTCTTTTCAGATGAAAGTAAATTTAGCATTTCATTTGGAAATCAAGGTCCCAGAGTCTGGAGGAAGAGTGGAGAGGCACAGAATCCACATTGCTTGAAGTCCAGTGTGAAGTTTCCACAGTCAGTGATGATTTGGGGTGCCATGTCATCTGCTGGTGTTGGTCCACTGTGTTTTCTGAAGTCCACAGTCAACGCAGCCATCTACCAGGAAATTTTAGAGCACTTCATTTTCCTTCTGCTGACAAGCTTTATGGAGATGCTGATTTCATTTTCCAGCAGGACTTGGCACCTGCCCACTCTGCCAAAAGTACCAAAAGCTGGTTCAATGACTATGGTATTACTGTGCTTGATTGGCCAGCAAACTCTCCTGACCTGAACCCCATAGAGAATCTATGGGGTATTGTCAAGAGGAAGATGAGTGACACCAGACCCAACAATGCAGACGACCTGAAGGCCGCTATCAAAGCAACCTGATAGCTTGATAGCTGAGGGCTTCCATTACACCTCAGCAGTGCCACAGGCTGATCGCCTCCATGCCACGCCACATTGATGCAGTAATTCATGCAAAAGGAGCCCCAACCAAGTATTGAGTGCATAGAAACGAACATACTTTTCAGAAGGCTGACATTTCTGTTTAAAATATCCTTTTTTATTGATCTTATGTAATATTCTAATTTTCTGAGACACTGGATTTGGGTTATCATTAGCTGTAAGCCATAATCATCAAAATTACAAGAAATAAAGGCTTGAAATATTTCACTCTATATGTAATGAATCTATATAATATATGAGTTTCACTTTCTGACATGAGTGACAAAACATATTGAACTTTTTCATGATATTCAAATTTTTTGAGCTGCACCTGTAAATTCACTATTAAAAGTAAACTCCCAATGACATATTGCAGTGTGGAGAGACTGTTTTCTACCACAAACAGAATTAAACTCGTCTCCGGTCATCAATGAATAGCGCTCGGCTAAATAACTTGACTTTAACAGGTTGTTAATATCACTTATCACTTGTAGACGTGTCATAAGTAAAAATAAAAAAAATGGTCTTGTTTTCCCCTCGACTTTGTCGTGTAGGCCCAGATATCAGCCATCCGATTTTAATTCAGTTATTTTCTCTTAATTCGGGATAATAAGCTGTGCCTGTCACCAGCAGACACACGCTATAGGGAGGGGTGTTGCATTGTTGGTTTGGGTTTATGTTATGCCTGTGTTCTCCTTGCTACTTAGTCTTGCTGTAGCTAATATTGATTTTAAAAATGGAGAAAAATGTATTCACGTAATTTGTCGTTGCCGTTAGAAATACAGTAATGTCATAGGATAGCTCCAAGGAGTGCTGGAGCGGGGCATAGAGCGTGTGGAAAAATGCTACATTATTTCGAAAAAAACCTACCTAGTCGGCCTACCCACGTTTTCACCGGCTTAACCCCAAAAAATTCTGTCTACGCCACTGGGCCCAGCTTAAAAATCTGGTTGGAATCGAAGATTGCGTTAAGGTTTTATAGTATGTAAAAACAACGAATGAGTTGTGAACACAGCGTTAGAGCCGAAAAAACTTCCAAGTGATCTGGCGTCCATAGCAAGCTAATCTTGAGCCAGCAAAAAGTACTTGCGCTAAAACCACCACAAACCTGGTCATAAAGTAACATAGTTATTAACTATGTTATTTTAACAGCGCAATATAAGTGTGTCTACATAGGCATGTGCCCAACGAGCATACACCTTCAATGTCTGTTACACACAGGGGCACACACAAGCATGCACAAGATATCAAGATCACATTGTGAAATAGGGACTCATATTTTTCACAAATATGAGTGAAAAGGGGAATTCCCAGGGGAATTGGCTTGTTTTAATGCATTAACCAGTAAAACGGCATTATTTCCATAAGAAGGACATTATAAAACAAGGGAAGTATGCGTGACCCTATATGGGTTCCCAACCTTACAGCTTTATCCCTCTCAAAACTTGCAGATCCACCTATGGTCCTATAATTTCTCATCTTATTACTACATGGAGACTAATCGAATCACATGCCAATATACATTTGAAATATCCTGCCCATCTTCCTTTATTTAACAATTTAGCAATTTGTTTGGGTGGGCGGCCAATTTCATTTCCACAGTGGAAGGACAGAGGGATTAATATCCTTTCTGACCTAGTCTCACATAATGAGCTTAGATCTTTTCAGGACCTTAAGTTCCATTATAATTTACCAGGTACCTCATTTTTCTTTTACCTACAGTTACGTAGTGCATTACGCACTTATGGGGTTCCCTGGGGAGAAGAGTTGAAGACCCACCCTATCCATAAAATATGTACTTGTAAATCAACTAAAGGCTTGGTTTCTACTTTATATACATTTATCACTAAAGCTGCAGAAAAGCCTCTTCAAGTCAATAATCGCTGGTGTCATGACCTTTCCATTTCTTCTAACACAATTAATTGGAACAAAGTTTGGGTAAATATTCTTTTGTCCTCTCGGAACCCCAACCATCAAATGATACATTATAATTTCGCACACAGACTTTATTGTACCCCCAATAAGTTATTTAAGATGAAGCTAGCACAAACCCCTAACTGCCAATTATGCACATTGGAAACTACCGGCACGTTTATTCACATGGTTTGGGAATGTCCTGCTGTCTCTTTATTTTGGAGCACTGTTATTGACAAAATTTCTTCTATTTTAAGTTTATCCATTCCCTGTTCTCCTATTATTTTATTATTGAATGATTTCTCTACTTTGACAGTATCTAGTAAACAACAACGCTGGCTGCTGCTGTGCTTAACAGCAGCCAAAAAAATGATAGCCATGAGATGGAAGGCCCCACATACCCTGTCCTATCATCAGTGGGAATCATCCGTGGTGGAACTGGCTAAACTGGAGATGTCTGTGGCCCGCATGCATGGTGCAAATGCACAGAATATTAATACATGGTCCTCCTTTATCGAAGCCATGCAGGCGGGTGACTGACCTTCTCGGGTTGTACTTATTGAGGGGTTCATAGGTTGTACTTATACTTTGTGTATGGTGGGTGGACAATATGTAGCCTATGTTCTAGGTATAGATCTATTGATATCCCGAAACCACATTCATTGTCTGCGTGCATTTGTTTATTTGTATGTATATACAGTATGTATTTTTTATTTTTTTCTTGTTTATCTTTTATTCTTGTTTCCATTGTTATCTATTTGGCGGGCGGGACCTATGGGGTGGGGGGAGGGATTTTGTAAGGGTGTGTGTTTGTTACTGTGATTGTCATGTATGGTTATTTGTCTTGTTTTGTGTTATAATTTACAAAATAAAATAAAAAATTGATAACAAAAAAAAAAACCTTACAGCTTTAGTGTATTTAGTGTCATCGTTAAGCAAAAATAACGCTATTTATGTTATTATGAGAATGCACGTAATATGAATTTTGGATGTCAATCCACTTCTGATGTTGTTTTCTCTCAACCCATTTACAGCACAGCAGCCAAGAGCGGGCTCTAGTTAGCAAGCTAACACGTCGTACAGTAAGCTGAAAGTTTAATGAATGTAACTGATATTTTCCTATCCGAAGTTGCCAGTTCATATTGGGCAAATAATTTAATTGCAGCAGGGAAATATTTGATTCAGTGCCCACCTGTCTGTATGCCTTTTACTGTGGGAGCAGATGGGTAAATAGAGGAGAACACACACAACCCTGGAATGGAGGCTTCTTTTTTTTGGGGTCTCGCCCCCCTGTCATCGCTTGCTGTCTCCCGTCTCCTCCCTACTGTACCTAGAAAGAGCTGCGGTGAAGACTTCCAGTGCCTACAAACTTATTATAGCCTAGTCGATCTCCATCGCAAACCTAAGCAGCTGCAGCCAACTTGTTGATATATGCACACTATGGGCCCGATTCAGATTGAGATAAGCACACACTAATGGGACTTACTCCCAAAATTCAGCGCCGCTTAAGCTACTTGTGATTCAGACATTTGACTTATCCAATGTTTTAAGTGTCTGTTTTGTAGCCTACTTGTGTGACCGCAGCTGCTCCAAAATTATTAGAAAACGCAAAGTAACTCCCCGCAGTGTAGATCTACCAGTGCTCCAGGTTCAAATCTCTCCTTCCTGGCCACATCCTTCCAGGAGTGGCGGGCCGTGCATTTCACACCTAGGCCTTCAGTGATGTCCTACGCAGTCCTACCTGAATTATTCCACCTCTTAATACCATCATTATGACGCCATGGCTCTAGAAACTATACATTTACACAGAAACGCAGTATAACCGGGCGTTGCATCACCTTAACATAGTCAAGTACAACAGAGTTATATTAATATTTCCGAAGCATTTATAATCAATAAATCCGCATTTACAATTAAGAGTGTTAAACTACCAGCTTTAAGATCGCTTGGATACTGTCAAAACTTTAAAATAAAAGGCGCTTTTAAGGGATTAGTCTACAAAGTTTTATTAAGTCCACCAAAAGTATGTGAGCTTTAACAAGTCTGTTCACTAAACAGCGCATTGTCGCACCCAAAGCAGTTTCATTTAAGAAACGTGACGATAAAGACACATAAACTATTCACTGAAAATAAAAGAAAACAAACAAATAATTAGCATTTGTTCATGAGGATATATTTGCGACAGTGGTGAAAGTGTATTCCTAGCCTTGAATGTCCACTTTGACTCGCTAGCATTGGCTCGCTAGCGTCGGGGTTGGCCGTTCTCTTCTGACGATGTCTAGCTTTTCTTGAAAAGTTCGTCTTGAAAATGGCGTTGTAATTATATCTGCGACCAAATCGATCTCTTCTCGTCCTTCAGCCATTGCGGGTTGAAAAAAAACAGCTTGTAGAAATCTACACAAATGAGCTCGTTCAAGTTCAGTTTGCTAGCTCTGCATAGCTCTGCCTCAAAATAGTGCGTATCCAATCAAAAGACGTGCACGTGCTGACGTTATCGTACGCCTGCTAGCTGGCCCCGGTGTCGCCAACTAGAAATCTGATTGGTTAACACCACAGGTTTGTTTCGGTTCACTTTAAGCTACAGGCGCCCGCACTGTCGATTATGAAGGCCTACGGGCAGATTTCTTGGACCCTGGCAACACATTATGGCTGAAATATGATTGGATAAAAGCTCTAACATAAAGGCCAGCCCTCCAAATCTCGATCTGAGGCTGGAAGCAGCGCAACCAAGAGGAAAGCTATGAAATGAAGAGAATAGACTATGGGGAATAATTTAATACATATTTGTGGAAAAAATATATCAAAATTAAATTTATATTCTGATGTTTAGGCCAGCAGAGAAGGCCTTGCTGGCCCTGACGGCCCGCCACTGCCTTCCAGCATGTGACAGATGCACTCAAAAAACAAATCTTTGGACAGTGGTTGCAAGTAATGGGCTATTATTAAGTATATGTAACTTCTACTCGTTAAGTGGAAGACGTCGCATCTAGGCTATTATGTTACCGTACATTACTTTATTAGGTAGGCTAAATCTTAAAACAAATATTTATAAATCTTTTTTTTAAGTAAATCAAACGATTTATTTGTTTACTTAGTAATATTGCGTGCAACCACTGTCCAGCGATTATTTTTTTGATTGAGTGATGGATATAGCCCTGTCATCAATAGAAGCTATGATAATTTTATCAATGCGATGTATTAATATGTTCACTGCATGCCTATACCCTGTCACGCAAGAGCAACTACGATGCAGGATTTTCCAAAAGGCAAATGCGGTTATTAAAGGCACTGTCACTGACATGTTGAAAATGCATAACTCCACAAACATTTTTTTGGTAGATACCTGGCAATGCAGGGGGCAGGTACAAGAAACAGGTAATTAGAATATCATGCCCTTTACCAGCCATATTTGGGACCTGCGCAACACAAGTTAGGATACGGCGTTAGTCAGCTCACGTTCAATCCGCGCAGGAGAGGCACTTAAGCGCATGACTTAAGTTGGCTATCTCTGAATCCGGCCCAAACAGTAGAAAGGAGATGGACAGCACAGCATGCTGTTGATCAAGAAATTAGGTAGCGAGCCTTCTGCGTGGATTGTCACCTTGTCGTGGTGGAGAAGCTTGTGGGGTCCTCAGATCCCGAAAGCAATGCCATCTGGAGCTATGCTCCTGGTAGGGTCACCCATGGCGGTAAGGTCAAGGAGGAGGTCCCTGACAAAGAACAATCCAACCAAGACCTCAACGGCGGATAAAGTTACTGAGACCTCAATGGCTGTGAAAGCGGATGAAGACTGCAACAAATCTATCAGCTCTAATTGTCTTGGTTTCCTTGCCATTAGATTCAACTGGTTGATTTGTGAAGCATTTTGTGCTTCTTGTAGTGCAACATCAAGTACACCTTAAACAAATACACACACAGGCATCTTCGCTCTGTAGGCCAGCACAATCTTCGTCAAGTCTTTCGGCGATTGGGGAAGGGCGACGGGAGCAGGATACGTGATGGCTGGAAGCTCCTAGTGTTAGCAATCAAAATGTATTGCTTTTCGTGGTCAAGGAGGTAGATCAAGGATACTCTTCAATTCAATTCGAAAGATTAAATCACTTTGTATTTATTGTGTCAGCTCGTGTCTTTACAGGAGAATACAATGGGTTAGTACATCTGTGGTCCTCTGGTAGCGCGCGCTCGAAGCGCGCTCTCTCGTGCACGCTCTCCGGAAAGCCCGCTCTCGCGCGCACCTGTGGTGCTTATATACTGTAGTGCTAAAAAGGGGTATGTCTTCTACCTTCCATTTTCAAACATCACTGGGCGTATGATTTAAACCAATCTCAAGCGTTTAGAATTACACATGTCCAGTGCATGTCTAGTATTTTTCCATTATGACAGAAACTCATCTATGAGTTTTGGCGTTTCCTGTTTTGCATAAACTGGCTCCGCTTTTGTGGCAAATCCTTTATCTGAAGAATGCTGTGGCCTTGCTGAATTCTGTGGCCTTGTTTTTCAGAATACAGGCTTAAGGTCACTCATTCGAAACTTAACTAGCACAGACAAGTTTGTACATTCTATTACACCATGTATTTTCATATAATAAATGTCAAATTCCCACAATTCCCTCCTTTGATCCCTTGGGATCAACACTATACAGCGGTATTCCAAGCTTGTATGGGTGATATCTTCACTCAATACCTGAAGCAGGTACACATTGCAAACCCAGTTTTCTTAATTTTATTTACTCTAACTATCAGGGTTATAATACTGGCACAGCGGTAAGCAATGATGTCAGAGCTCTTACTTAATCACCAGGAAAACCTCCAATAGGCAAAACCACAGAACTCTAGACTGAGTCTGCTGCTGATGAGGACATGTCTCTGTCCGATATCCATCTTAAGCGATACTCCTTCATTTTTAATACATTTTACTTTTTACCCTTCTATCAAGAGGAAAGAACATCCTAGCATTTTGGCAACAGTGCATTGGCAGCTTTTTCTAAACATTTTATCACAATATAGTTACATGGGGGTTTCTTCTTCAGGGCAGTTGGGGGTGTAGGGAGGTTCTGGTATCTCCCACACGGTTGGCATAGGCATAGGGTGCTCATCACATGGTTCAATCAGTAATGGTAGTACAAAACATTTAATCGACTAACATACGATACTTTTACCGCAAAATTATGTTGGCTTCTTCTTCTTTGGTCCAAGTAGCCTCAACGTCGGACCAATGGACAGAGGAGAGGTTACTAGCACATCACTCAGCCACGGTCTTTCTTTGGCAGATTATGTAATGCATCTATGTGTGTGTATTCTCTCTATCTGCCATTGATGAGGGAGCACATAGCTCCTGGTTGTGTAATTCTTTCTTCGTGTGTGTGTATATTCAGTGTTAGTGTTACTTTAATATACACCCAATCCCCGGGCGTATTCCACCTAAGCCCCAAGGAAATGTCGTCTGTCCTTTTCCCCTGTTGGAAAATAATCTTGCACATTCTGGTTAAGTGTTACACATAGCTCGCCAGTTCCCTCTTGAGCTGTTCAAGCGGGGGTCCATTGTACGGACCTCATACAAATGGCATGGGCCCTCCTATGGTCGATTGTGCCCTATTGGGGAAAAACTGATACTTTCCAAATTATTATACATCACCACTTCCCCACAATCATACACTTCCCCCTTTGCACAATGGTCCTGCTCATGCGCATCCTTAATCACACTTTGCTCTGTGTGTGTTATCTGTTTATTAGTTGCTCGAGGTTGTGTGCTTCTGTCTTCTTGGGCCCAATATCTGTAGAGAAACCTGACAATTTCAGTTAGTCACACAGTACTTTGTCATCTCATCTCCAATCCCCTGTAATTCTTCACAGCAGTGATAATTCGTCCCTGGAATTATCATTGGAGTTCCTGTCATAAATTCAAAAAAGGGGAGAAATTAGCAATATTTAGTGGGGCCTAGTTCAGCTCTCATTGTCAGTAGAGCTGCTTGAGAGCCGCCACCCAGTTCCTGCTGGAAACAGAGAAGAACTCCTTATTAGTCTTTTCCCTTCACTTAGGGTACATTTTCACATACGGGGCAGCGTAGGATTTATTTGTCTGTTCAGTTTATTTATTTATCTTTGTTTTGGTTGTGCACCTAAACTGACAACCCCTTAGGAGAGATCGCATTGCCGGGTTTCACTTTGATGGTTTTTAGACAAAATCAAACAATTAAACACAAAACAAAACCACACAACTTAGGATGTAAATGAAACTAATTATTTATCTGCACCCGAACAAAAAACACAAACATTGGGAAGGTGGCCTTGCCCTCCACTTCCCCCAGCTTAAACTGTTTTCTCCTACTTTTTCTTTGATCAGATCCTCATAACCAATCTTAGATAGCACATCTACTTCTATACATAATAGAGATAAGGCATTCAGCCTGCCTTGTTGCATAGTTGTTCTGAGGGTATTTCCTAAACAAAACGCTTGTAAAACTAGTGTTTAACAAATAAACTGAAATAAATTTAACGATGTTCTATCAAAAAAGGCTGGAATAAACAAAACTAAATAGTACTGAAAATTAATTTATTCGTAAACTAAATGAATTAAAAATATCTCCAAGAATAGTATTAACCGTATTCAAGATATATAAAACGTACTTATATTTTAATCGATTAAACAGCCAGAGCTGAGTGTGCTATTGGACTAGTCATTACGCAACTCAAAGCAAGAATGAGGTAATGAATGCACATGCAATTAACACCAGTGACAGTTGGCAACTCTAGTATAGCCACATATTGGTTATATTTGTGTAGCCTATATAAAACATGGTTATAGCATGGCCTCCTTAAAATAGCCTACATTTATTGTGCTATTTCGATACAAAAGAAAACAAAAATGTGCTTTATTTAATCAATATCATTATTACAGATTTGAAATGGTTTAACCCCTTAGTGCAGATGGCATATTTGGTAAATCATGGGGGTACTCTGTTTAAGGCTTTATAACTCCAGGTGTGAGCATCACATAAACTTGGTAAATGGCTTAAATGAAACAAAACCGGTGTACCATTTTTTGGTACAAACTTAGATTTGTTTATTTTCATAATTTAAGTCAAAATAAAGTGCCGGAAATGCAAGCAAAACTTTGCAAAAAATGCAACAAAATATATATTTCTTCAAAATACTGAGAGCTACATAAGTGAAACAGGTAAAACTACACATTTCCTGGATCATAAACTCCTTGTCCACAAGCATTCAATAATCGCAGGGTGATATACAGAACTACTAAAGATCTATGACACGAAATGTAAGCAGTGTAGCCTGATGTACCCAGGGTCTCCAAACCTATCCAAATTGGCTAAAATGTGAATAGCTGTAAATCTTAAACTAATCATACATTTCAGTGCAAATCAACCGTTTTGACTCATTTAACTCACCTTTTTATCATTTTCATGTGGGAATTATTTTGGATCAGTACAGGGGGGTGGATATCTAGGTGTCCAATAACCTACCCAAAACCTCTCCGAGAAATTATTAAAAAGCCTTTTGTCCTTTATAAAGCATATACATTTTACCTTACGATCACTTAATGGATGAAAACATTGATATTGCACAGTTTCAGTTCAGTGTTTGATGCCAAGTGTGCCATTTTTTCACCATTATCCTTCATATACTGCTTCATCCTGTGCGGTGCCTTCGTGGCCAACATGCACTCATCAATGGCACGGTCTTCAGTATGCTGTAAGGATCTGGTCCTGCAGTGGCTTCACTCTGAACAGTAGAGGGCACTGCTGGAGTGGCAGAGGTGGAGGGTCAAGCATGTTATAGGAACAAATTACATAATGCAGAAGCATTATAACACTGTGGTACACACAGCTAAATATGAAATCATTCACTCTTGTACTTCAGTAAACACTTTCTTCTGTATGCTACATTATGTTATATTTTGTTGCGTGCTCTAGGATGGCATTACTCTGTAGTGTGTTTCACAACTGTTGCTTATTTATTTTATTTATTTATTTTACATTCATCTTGCACACATCTGGACACAGTACATTTGAATACATATTTTCCATTCCCTAAGTGAAAAGCATCACCCATGGATATACTAATACCCCATAGAGTACATTATGCACAAAGAAATTACAATACAATAAAATAATATCGGAAAACACTACCAATGTTCTAGCTTCACGGCAAATCGAGGCATAAAATAAACTCCTCAAAAAAAGTTTGGAAACGTTATTTCGGTCGATTATTCCTCCCCTTTAATAATACCAATTGGTATTGTATTTTATATCGTTGGAAAGCCTGATTAGTCACCTTTACAACGAGGTACAACTTGTAAGGATCATGCATTCGTGGAATGAGCAACACAGCTAACCGTGTGGGTAGCGGCCCAAAAAAATGTGCCAAAATCCCCTGCAATATTCTTCTGTTGGTATTCACTCTCGTTTTGAGCTTCAAGTGCTGGCAGATGCCATCCCACAGCAGTGTGTGACCAGGCTGGTGACCAGCATGAGGAGGAGGTGCCAAGCTGTTGTGGCTGCGTATGGATCTTCCACACGCTACTGAGGTCCCTGACAGTGTAAAATGAATAAAGTGTAAAAATGGCCAATATGTGTTGTTTTTTCCTTATTACTGTGGGAGAGTGCAATCATCCAGTCCACCAAGCAACTCAAAATGAGAGTGAATACCAACAGAAGAATATTGCAGGGGATTTTGGCACATTTTTTTGGGCCGCTACCCACACGGTTAGCTGTGTTGCTCATTCCACGAATGCACGATCCTTACAAGTTGTACCTCGTTGTAAAGGTGACTAATCAGGCTTTCCAACGATATAAAATACAATACCAATTGGTATTATTAAAGGGGAGGAATAATCGACCGAAATAACGTTTCCAAACTTTTTTTGAGGAGTTTATAAAGTACGACTGAGCAACAAAACAGAACAGCGCTAAAATACTCAATTTCATTGTGAATGCTATGAATTCTAACAAAGCAGGCCACCACGAGCCACTACGGGAACGGCACGAACACAATAGTATCAATACATTACAGTTATTTGGCAGACGCGTTTATCCAAAGCGACGTACAATAAGTGCATATTGAAGGTCATAGACACAATCTACGAAGCAAAGTCACGAAAGCGCTACTTTCTCACAACGTAGAAGCTATCGCTAGTCAACAACCGAATACAGTCAGCTATACATTCTAAGCTATGAGATAGCTAAACCAAATAGAAAATAAAAAATAAACGGAAAGAACGTACTATATAATTTGCCTTATACATGTAGTTATTCAAGGTGGAGTCTGAAAAAGTGTGTTTTCAAATATGTTCAGCATTATTAGCAGGCTAACAGTGGTCTATTACGACCGATGCAAATACAAAAATAACGAAAATATAGCACGCAGTGGAAAAACGAATGTATATAATCAAAATATTACAAGCAGTAATACTTACATGTCGAGGAGGATATCTTCCCCATATTGATAGGCACCTCTTCCACAGAATCTATGCTACAGGGATTAGAAGAATCTCTGTTGTTGTCCTCTTCTGACCGACTTCGGGGGAAAACTACTAAAAAGTCACTTCAAAGTTGCGCGCAGTTTTATTGCGTAACACCAATTGCGTCATACCAAATGCGTCAAACCAAATGCGTCATCTGCGCATGCCTGCGTAAAATTGTCGTGATATAACAAGTATTGCAGTTACGCTCGCCCTTAAATAGTTAATCCAAGCTTTCAATTACACATGTAAATTACTTTTGGGAAGCTTGTCGTGCCTTCTATTGGATAAAACAATTGTCGATCAAACCAGAATAAAATTGAAAGCGTCACAGCAGTGCAATCAGGAAGGGGGGGTTACGCAGAGCTAGTTTCGTTTGTCTAATAGTGTTCCAATGCGCTGTGTATTTTTCAAACGGATTGTCCAAGACAATAAATGACCACGGAATCTTGAAAGGGACATATCTACGCTTAAATCCACGGGAGGATTGCACACGAATTCCATATTTAATAGCAGATATTGATAGTAGAATGGCATTGTATGATTTCACTTGTTTATGTCGGTATTGATTGAGCAGCGATTTGCACCGCTGTATTTGCATACGGTCGGGCTATTGGTGGGTTTATCTGGTTGCTGGACGGAATTCTGATATTATATGATGAATACATATATTTATGAACTCCCAACATAGACGCTATTGCCCACTATGTCACGCATGGGTAGGTATAGGCTGGGTGGGGAGTGCTTGTTAAATGGACTTGCTACGGAAAGATAGTGACACTTAGAAACTACGCATTGGCCAGAAATAGTCGCGAATCGTCTACCAATAAAGTTAAAATACCGCGTTTGGGTTTTCCACTAATAGTTTGGCTGCAGGAGCAACGCGTGTCTCAGTTGCGTAAAACTGTCTCGCATGTGAGACAAAATAGACTATCTGCACTAAGGGGTTACTAACGGGCAGACTTTCATTAACTCTTAGTTTGATAGTCGCAGAATGGGCCTACATGGAAAATGTACAACATAGCCTAAAGTAGCCTATGTGATTTTGATTAGAAATGCTTGAACCGTTTTGCTTTCGGTAACGTTCCGCTGGGTGGACGTCAGATGCCAGGTAGGCTACAGGTTTCGATCATTTTGTAAGATTGCAGGCTATATATATATATTTTTTTTTTAAATGTGAAACTAATTTGTTGCTAATTTATTAGGCTACTGAGTAGCCCGTAGCAGTAGCCCATATGCAGAGAGTAACTGATTCGGTTGACAATTATGTAGGCTACTGCGGTGCGGTAGTCAGCAGTTCATATAGGCTAGTCAGTTCAGTAGGACTCACTGAACTGTGGTAGTAGGGGTAGTCTGTGGTCAGTACAGTTCGCTACAGTTCCTGACCGCTGATGCGCACTCAAGCATATGAACGAATCATTGAGTGATGATCCGGTACACTCAATTCACTTTAAAGATTCGTTCATTCACGTACTGCACATCACTAAGACACGCTCGCGCATGCCCACTACACTGGTTAAAGAATGAGTTCCTGGTCGTTCCTGACAGTGTTGTTGTTATACAATATATACACATACTCGGTTAAATCACACTAAAACACTGTCTCACTTTCTATGTCTTGGCTGCTGGAAACTACAACTAAAGTTCCCTCATGGGAAAATAAGTTATTCTATCCTGTTCTATTCCATTCTCTTCTCTGGCCACCAAACAAGTCCCCTTTCCCTGAAAGACTGAAAAGTTAAATTCAAAGCGGGCAACGCAGACCCTCTCTCTGCATGAAATCAAATCGCACATGCAGAAAATGGCACTCAAAACGAATTGTAACATTTTGCTTAAACACTAATATCTACTTTCACTTCTGAGGCACTAACCACATTCCAGGCAGCAAGGAAACATCGAATCAACCTCGCTAGCATGTCATTGGCAACAGTATCGGTCAGCAACCAACTTTCCATGATTGAGCACCCACCGGTCACCGATGTATCAGTGTAATAATAACACTGAAGTCATACTGATGAATAACATTGATTTTTACTTTGATAAATCAAATTCAGATGCGCTTTCTTTTTTGTAAACCCGTTAGAATTATTCATTTGCTATTTGTACAGTCGCTGCTGTAGTTATATTCTTCTTAATGCAGCAAAAACCATCCAATCATAAGCGAATAATGTCTCAATACTCCTCCATTCCTTTATCTACAGAATGTGCCCTTTGCACCATTCTGTCCACTGCACAGGACTCTCTGCTCCAGCCTCACATGCATAAACCTTCAATCTCCTTTCACCAGACCCCCCTTCATGACCAACAGGTTTTGTCTGATTGTGTCAAAACCTTCCAATAAACATGTGATCATACATTTTGGATAATAAACAGCTCTATTTAATAGTTTTAATCATTGAGTAATGCATAGATTTATTTTTCTCTAAAAATAGTTATGGATAAATCCCTCCTTTTATCACCTTTAGTGATAAATATACATTAAAAACATAAAAATATTCAAAATGAACTTAACCGCAAATGTTTGTGGTTAATGCCAACGTTTATCAATTTGTTATTTTTTCCTACCTAAGAATCCCGATATCTCACGATGGAAAATGTAATAAAGCCCCTTGTAATTGAAATCGGTGCTCGGCCCGACCTCCCTGCTAGAAAGAAATTACCATCACGTTATCATGGCAACTCACACCGTGACCCTCATTGTGAAACAACCCCGTATTAGAGTTCAGCTGTTGTGACAAATTATAGATTATTCATTATTTATATACAATTATATAACATACTGTAGGACCAACTATATGAAAATGTAGTGTTAATATGAATATGTTTTTCTGTGGTAGGATGAATTGCACAAAAAAGCCCATATGTGCACAACAGCACACACTCAAGGCCCCAGACTCAAGGGCAGACAATCACGCCGGAAAAATTAGCTCATTATTTGTATCGGAGTGTGCTCAATGAACAATGGTCCCAAACTAGGCACCCAACACGAGCCCATCTCGACACCTGTAAATCAAGGACATATACACACACCCACATGCAGGGAAATTGAAACAGCCACACCGCAAACACACTCCTCAAAATTTCCCATGGCGAGGTTTAGTTATCTCAAAAAATAGGTGATGGACCCATTCATTCACACACACACACACACACACACACACATACACACATACACAATTAAATGTTCCTAGCCCGTCCGAAGCGATAAGCATGAATTACTCCCCACACATTCCTCCCTGACCGTCGGGAGGAACACTCAGTACCCTAGCCTTGAAAATGTGTGTGTGTGCAGTTTGAGGAACTGATAGAATTTATTAAATCCAAATAAAACATTTATCGTCTATCTTTACAAACATTGGTGTAAAAACTATGTATTGAACTACTATTGTCAAACCGTGACTAGGATGTTTCTGATATGATTAAATCATAGCATTTCATCAAAACTACCATATACTACGCAATAACACATAAGATGTCAGCTGAACTTCATGGTGCGCTGTTATGTTTTGCTTCTGTCATTAACGGACTTGTTTTTACGTCTTGCGGGTGAGCATGAAATTGACGGACTCAGACTGGACTGTGTGATTGAGTGTTTTTAACATATGTATGTTTTAGCCGATCAGCCTGGGTATGTATATTTGTGCTAAACCTTTTATAATAAATTACGTTATACCAGACTCTAGAATGTTGTGTCTATTTTGGAAGAAAGTTTGAATTACGTGTAGTGGAATGGTCCCGACCCCTCCCGACAGGGCGGTGATAGGATTGTTCGATTTATTATACTTCACAGCTTTAAATGTTTGCTTTGCTAGCATGAAGCTATAACTGTATAACTATAACTATAACTGCGTGTATTATCTGCATTAACCAGAGGTTTAAAATCAGTACATTGGCCTGCATTACTTACTTATTTATTTATTAAATCAGACATTTTTCTTCACGAGATTCAGGGTGCTCATGCCGAACTACAGTTCCCTTTATACAACATCATCTCAACAACCATTTTATTTTATTTATTTCACTTAAATTAAAGCCTGCTAATATATATGTAAGTTTCTGTATTGCCATACCCGTTCTGTATACAGAATCTTCTAGATTTACAGAATTTAAAAGTTAAAATCTTTACCACAAATTGTCTCTTGGTTATTGAATCGTCAATCTTGTCTGTTACAAAATGACGCTCGAGCTTGTACTCAATTTATTTCTTTCAAACACTTTGAAGGACAAAAATACGGTTCGGTTATCATGCTGAGATCAATCTTAGTTTTTATTTATTTATAACCATAGGCTAAAACCTTCTCCACCGCGAATTCGCTGTAGCCAGTAGCCTATGCTATTTGAGCACAATAAACTGCAACAGACTGTTTTGCCCCACAAGACGTCTGCAACTAAATCGAATCACTACCTGAAAATAGAGAACTGAGTAGCACATAACTCCAAGCCAGTCAAAGGACAAAATTACAAATTAGTGCACTCAGAATTTTCCATGAAAATAAACTGCATATATGTATAATATCATATAATATATATGTAATGTAATAACAAATCAACTAATAACGCAAATTGAATTACACTTTCACTTCCTTCTATGTCCTTCTATCACTTTCTGTCACAATCCTATGCAAGTTTCCCTCACGTATAACTTCCACTTATCTATCTGTACTAACCATAAACTTAATCAACCGTAAACTCTGATTAAGATCTTCCACACTTCTCTGCACAACACTGTTTACACTTTCCCAGGCGGGTCTTCATTACGATGCGTCTGATCATAAGTTTCACAAATCTTATAGTACACTGAGATTATAACACAAACTATTGCAAATATATCATACATTGTAGTATAGCTCCAGAGACACAGAAAATATTGGGCACATAATTGAACTCTTTTTCTTAAGTTCTCTCCTACATGAGCTATTACGGTAATTCTGGTGGTCAGGTTACACACACTGCAAAACGAAAGCTACGGGATCTTTTAACAAAATAAACTCTGCTTATTTCACTCAAGGTGTAAAGGGTTCAAAGCACTGCAAGTATTTTTAGTTTTCCTTTATAAATTCACCAATAATGTGCCTTCTACCCACTTAATAACTGCTCACTTCATTACGAAGGCTACAACTCAACAAGCCAAAAGTATTTGGACGCCTTTATGCGTGCACCGTTAGATTGTTTGTTCTTCCAGTCTCTCCGCTATCGATATTGGCTGCCCACGATCAACAGGACACTATAATTTGTTCAATCAGAATCCCACTTTATCACAATATACCATGAGTTAGGCTTTCCATTCACTTTGAATCACCACTTCTGGATTAAACAATTTGCAAGTATTTTCTTCTAAACTACTCAGCTGATTTAACATAAACACAACACAGCTCATACACAACCCACACAGCGCTTTTTCTCATACTTGTGTCGACACACATTCACTCTCTGGCCAGCACGGTAAATAAAAAATAAACTTTGATCTTGCTGATTTATCACTCATACACAACCCACACAACGCTTTTTCTCAGACAAAAATGGTTTGTCTGGCTCGGGGAACCATCCCAATTTGTTCCACTCGGCTAAATATTTAGTCCATTTATCACGACGCTTTTTCAATTCCTGGGCACATAATTTTGTGCTCAGATTGTCCCATAGTTTACGCAATACTTCTATTGTAGTAGCCATTTTATTTTATTCCGTAAAACGTTATTTATTACTTAGATATTGACTCATTTTAATTTCTACTTTTTACTTGATTAGGATCCACAATTTAACAGTTCTAATTAAATGAACACAACCTTATTTCCCTTAATAATTCACCAAATATCAGTTATATTGCAGTCATTGGCTGTGATCAGCTGCATTCAGTTACTCATTTAATTTTCTCAATGCCTCATTACGTCTGCATTATCAGAAAATATTTTCACTGAATCAGTATCACGAAGGCTTACAATGACTGACGGCGTCGTGTAGACAAACACACCCACAGTTTTGTGACGTTAGAGTTTCCTCTCAAGGACTACAAGTACCAGTTGTCTTGTGCAGCGACTTCCAGTGACTTAGTCAACTTCACAAAATTTTTAATCCCCTTTCATCCTTTTAATACAGCAGATATACAACAGATAAAAACTCAAAAACCTGTTTATGAATCAAAACTGTATTCCATGAGTCAAGTCTATTTGTTTGTTTATACTGTGGACTTTTATCGCAATTCTAGCTCGACTGTCCGGTTCGAGTTACCTCACTTCAATTCTAGCTCGACTGTCCGGTTCGAGTTACCTCACTTTTATTATCGCAATTTTAGCTCGACTGTCCGGTTCGAGTTACCTCACTTTTATTATCGCAATTTTAGCTCGACTGTCCGGTTCGAGTTACCTCACGTTTATTATCGATTGTCCGGCTCGACTGACCTCGTTCCCATTTTTTTCTTTCTTTTCGTGTCTTTGAAGCATGTGGTTATATGACAGTTTCCCATTTCTTTACACAGTCCTTTGCATTATTATTGAACTCTGCGAGATCTTTTAAGCTGCACTGGTTGGGTAGTAGAGGGCAGACAAGGCAGTGCTGCATCGTATGGTCCTCTTCTCCACATTCACAGATGGTTGGGCCAGTTTTGTAGCCCCATCTGGCCATAGCAGCTTTTGATCGCCCCATTCCTGTTCTCAGGCGGTTGAGTGTCTTCCACTGGACCCATGGTGCTTCTGAGCCAGGAGGGAGGGCTTCAGAAGGGGGGATTCCCATGTCAATAGGAGGGGGGTCATTCTCTAGCTTTCTGGTCCATAGCTGTAGTCTGGTTTCCTCCTGAGATGTTGTTAGGGGCTGGACATGGCTGAGGAAGCTTCTCCTTGACTTCAGTCGTTGGGCCGGGGGTTCACGTCCGTGAAGGAGGTGGCGTTCATCACTGGTGGCCTTTGTGATCTCTACTCGGCTGGCAGCTTCCCGTCTCACATCTGCAGGGGCAATGCCAGCGAGGAGATGCAGGTTGTTCAGGTTGGTAGGCTTCAGGCAACCAGTGATCAAGCGGCAGGTGTTGTTCAACGTTCTCGTTCCCATTGATAAAACTAGATCAATGGTAACCACAGCAACTTGCGTATTTCGTTACAGAGGTGCATATGCGTCACACTATGTAACTTGATACTGGCCCAGAATCCTAAGGCTGAATTCGTTTCCAAAGGACTACTCGCTTAGTATCTCATTACATAGGTCCCACAAATAATGGATCCGCAAATTTTTAATTACAAACAATTTTATTCAATACTTTCGTTGTATCTTTTATCCTTATTCTTTGTCAAGTTGGGTCATGGAATACACCTTAATCCGTTTATATTCGTTCTGACAAATTTAGTTTTCACAAATCAGTTTTATATCTAAAATTTTGGAAATAGTCAGTTATATTTCTCAGACATTCTCTAAAATATCCTATGCAGATTTTATGAAAAAGGTTCTGCTTACCTTATCTTTTTGAGGCCTCAGAATGTCCAAGAGATTAAACCAGCAATTTCTTTTCTTTTGGACTCGTCCGAGATCCAAGATCTCCCTCTCCTCCACGACGGAGTCACCAATTGTTAGCAATCAAAATGTATTGCTTTTCGTGGTCAAGGAGGTAGATCAAGGATACTCTTCAATTCAATTCGAAAGATTAAATCACTTTGTATTTATTGTGTCAGCTCGTGTCTTTACAGGAGAATACAATGGGTTAGTACATCTGTGGTCCTCTGGTAGCGCGCGCTCGAAGCGCGCTCTCTCGTGCACGCTCTCCGGAAAGCCCGCTCTCGCGCGCACCTGTGGTGCTTATATACTGTAGTGCTAAAAAGGGGTATGTCTTCTACCTTCCATTTTCATACATCACTGGGCGTATGATTTAAACCAATCTCAAGCGTTTAGAATTACACATGTCCAGTGCATGTCTAGTATTTTTCCATTATGACAGAAACTCATCTATGAGTTTTGGCGTTTCCTGTTTTGCATAAACTGGCTCCGCTTTTGTGGCAAATCCTTTATCTGAAGAATGCTGTGGCCTTGCTGAATTCTGTGGCCTTGTTTTTCAGAATACAGGCTTAAGGTCACTCATTCGAAACTTAACTAGCACAGACAAGTTTGTACATTCTATTACACCATGTATTTTCATATAATAAATGTCAAATTCCCACACTAGTCAAGAACCGGCACAAAAGCGGTGAAAACTTTATTCAGTCGCTCAACGTTTGGACAGAAGCAGCTAAGTTGTTTGGTAGCAGTATTCACGTCTGAACAACCGAGGATCCACAGAGTAGGTTTTGCCATCCGAAACAACCTACTTCAGAAGCTGACAGAGCAACCACTGGGAATCAACAAATGTCTCATGACTCTGCCAATCCAGCTCATCAAGACCCAACACGCCACCATCATCAGCGCCTATGCTCCAACTATGGACGCTGAAGATTAAAGTCAGAAAAGATTAAAGGCTCTGGATTGGAATAATCAGCAAGGAAGGAGTTGGCAAGGTCAATGCGAATGGAACACTCCTCCTCACCCAATGTGCTGAACACAACCTGGTGATTACAAATACCCTATTTCACCAGAAAAACAGGCACAAAGTCTCCTGGCAGCATCCACACTCCAAACACTGGCACCTCATTGACTACATCATTGTACGATCTCGGGACCAACAAGATGTACTGAAAACAAGAGCTGTTACGGGTGCCGACGAGACAGACCATCGTCTCATCTCATTCACCATGAGAATGAAAATTCGGCCCAAAAGGAAACACCACCAAGAAATTATACTATATACAGACGTTTCAACAAAATCTTCAAAAACAACTGCCTCCACAAATCCCACCATCTGTAGAACAACACTGAAATCAATTGAAGAATACTATCGTCACCTCCTGCAAGGAAACAATTGGTTTCAAGACGAAAAAACATCAGGATTGGTTTGACGACAATGACAAACAACTCCAACAACTCATCAACGAAAAAAGTAAAGCTTTCACCACTGGACTTAATGGAATACCAGCCGAGGCCTACAAAATTGGTCTGCTAGTTGTAATCTGCTTCATTACTAACTGCATCAGCTTCTCATTGAGATCTTGATAAATTAAGATGTACCAGCAGACTTTAGAGACTCAGCAATTGTTACCATCTACAAAAGGAAAGGCGATCGATCTGAATGCCGAAACTATCATGGAATTTCCCTCTTAGCAACAGCAGGCAAGATCTTCACCCACATCATGAACAACCGGCTCAAAATGAACTTCCGGAGACATAAGCCGGGTTTAGACCATCACATTCTGTTCATCACAGGAGTGTTCGCATTTCACATAATAACCATTTCACAATTTTTTCCCCCAGTTTTAATCGATCATGAGTTGATTATATATTGTAGCCTACCTCAGATTTTTTACAGTTCCAGTTCAAAATTATTGTTCAGTGTCCCCCAGTTAGGTGGTGGTGGGTACAAATAGGTTAACAAAAACAACCTTTAACAAAACAATAGATAAATAAGTATATATAGTATATATAAGTCCAGAATATAGTTCTCATAAAAGGTTTTTAGAAAAGAAAAAAATACAGGGAGGGGGTGAATACTTGCAATAACAATACATTTTAGACTAGAAAATATGACATTTCATATACAGGTGCAGCTCAAAAAATTTGAATATTAGTTCAATATTTTTTGTCACTCATTTCAGAAAGTGAAACTCATATATAATATAGATTCATTACACATAGAGTGAAACATTTCAAGCCTTTATTTCTTGTCATTTTGATGATTATGGCTTACAGCTAATGAAAACCCAAATTCAGTGTTGGAAACTCATGATGTCACACTCTAATCAGCTAATTAAAGGTTTCCTGCGCCTTTAAATGGTCTCTCAGTCTGGTTCAGTAGGCTACACAATCATGGGGAAGACTGTTGACTTAACAGATGTCCAGAAGACAGTCATTGACACCCTCCACAAGGAGGGTAAGCCACAAAAGGTCATTGCTAAAGAAGCTGGTTGTTCACAGAGTGCTGTATCCAAGCATATTCATAGAAAGTTGAGTGGAAGGAAAAAGTGTGGTAGGAAAAGGTGCACAAGCAACAGGGATAACCGCAGCCTTGAGAGGATTGTCAAGCAAAATCCATTCAAGAATTTGGGGGAGCTTCACAAGGAGTGGACTGAGGCTGGAGTCAGTGCATCAAGAGCCACCACGCACAGACAAATCCAGGACATGGGCTACAAATGTCGCATTCCTCGTGTCAAGCCACTCCTGAACCAGAGACGTCTTACCTGGGCTAAGGAGAAAAAGAACTGGACTGTTGCTCAGTGGTCCAAAGTCCTCTTTTCAGATGAAAGTAAATTTAGCATTTCATTTGGAAATCAAGGTCCCAGAGTCTGGAGGAAGAGTGGAGAGGCACAGAATCCACATTGCTTGAAGTCCAGTGTGAAGTTTCCACAGTCAGTGATGATTTGGGGTGCCATGTCATCTGCTGGTGTTGGTCCACTGTGTTTTCTGAAGTCCACAGTCAACGCAGCCATCTACCAGGAAATTTTAGAGCACTTCATTTTCCTTCTGCTGACAAGCTTTATGGAGATGCTGATTTCATTTTCCAGCAGGACTTGGCACCTGCCCACTCTGCCAAAAGTACCAAAAGCTGGTTCAATGACTATGGTATTACTGTGCTTGATTGGCCAGCAAACTCTCCTGACCTGAACCCCATAGAGAATCTATGGGGTATTGTCAAGAGGAAGATTAGTGACACCAGACCCAACAATGCAGACGACCTGAAGGCCGCTATCAAAGCAATCTGGGCTTCCATTACACCTCAGCAGTGCCACAGGCTGATCGCCTCCATGCCACGCCGCATTGATGCAGTAATTCATGCAAAAGGAGCCCCAACCAAGTATTGAGTGCATAGAAATTAATATACTTTTCAGAAGGCTGACATTTCTGTTTAAAATATTCTTTTTTGATTGATTGATTGATCTTATGTAATATTCTAATTTTCTGAGACACTGAATTTGGGTTTTCATTAGCTGTAAGCCATAATCATCAAAATTACAAGAAATAAAGGCTTGAAATATTTCACTCTATGTGTAATGAATCTATATAATATATGAGTTTCACTTTCTGACATGAGTGACAAAAAATATTATAACTTTTTCACGATATTAAAATTTTTTGAGCTGCACCTGTATAAGAGTGTTCTCTGCAGAACTCTAGAAAATCCAAAGTTTGCAGTGAACTCCTGTTTTACCCATTCTTGGCAGACAGGTGTGAATGTAGACTATTCATTGGCATGTCGGACTAGGCAGAGGTAAATGCATACTAGCCTAACTATCCTACTATGGCTGAATTTACGGCAGATTGGAATATGCCTCCACTTGAATTTTAGAAAGAAGAACTACCCACTCGCTAAAAATCTAGTGCATACAGGGACAGCAGGCATTCGTCTCCAGCTCAGCTGCCAGGAGATGATAAAAGTTTGTTAAAACCTAGCAGGATAAACGCAATTTTAGGTGACATTCCCCTTCACTGAGGGGCAGGTATGTAGTCCTTGACCGATGGACCCTTTTATTAGCATGGATTTTTTGATACACACAATATAAATATTTCACATGGTAATCTTGATACTTTTATGCATGTTTGTGCGTGCACCTGTGTGTATGTAACAGACAGGTACACACGTTGTGCACACGCCTATGTAGGCATGTTGCACTGTTAAAATAACATTGAAACAACTGCAACATGACTTAAGACCAGGTTTGTGGTCGTATTAACACTTAAGCCTAATTTATACTTCGTCGCACAACCCTTTCGAATGATGAAAATAACGTATTTTCAACAGAAAAAACTGTCGCTCAACACTTTTTCTCAGTGGCGCGTACCTCTAGAATGTTATGTCGCAGACAATGTCATACTTTGTCATGCAATCTCATTGGACAGCCAGATGGAACGCCTAAATTCATTGTCATGAATACGTTTTAAAAGTTCTTCCACCTCTGCAATTTCAATAATTTCACAGAGCGCTGCCAAGTAGCCTATTAGAAATGTAAACAAACGGTCAGAGGTCATGCGACGCCTTCATTTTTGTTGCTTGACACTTGTCGAAAGGGCATGCGACGAAGTATAAATTAGGCTTTACTGCTGCCTCAAAATAGCAATACACCAAAATTTGCCTGACCACATCTCATCTTAAGACCAAACAAGTTTACTATTTAAACAACGTAAGTGCTGAATGGTAAAATGACAACGGCGTCTGTTTGAAACTAGCCAAGACCCTTTGGCCTTTACCGCCGCTTAGTGCCGACTGTACGATAGAGCCCATTGTAGTCATTTTAAGTGTAACACAGCTAAATTGCATGTTATGTCCACTATAATTGATTGTCATTTGACACTTTTACGTGACCCATGAAGTTAGAATGACCATGTTCCCTTCAGATGGTAAGATAAAAAGCACAGGGCCAAGTTACATTAAATAATTTAGGAAACATTGGGTGGGCTAGCATTTGACCTCATTTTGATATCAATGCTGTTAATGGCAGGCCTAGATTTTGCTAGTTTTATTATAGACAGTGCTTCGTATGCGTCAGTAACTTGGCATTTTTGTATGTTGAAAATGTGTTTTGTTGAGATATTATTAACAGAATAAATCATTACAGCCAAGCTAGCATAGCATAGCCTGGATTCAATAGAAGTGGCTACAAATGGCTAATCAGTCACTTAAACCTAGAATGCCAATTTAGCAGTCTCTTATCATTGTTCATCTGTATGAAAACCACACAGTAATGTTATTTTATCTGCGCTTTGACACAAATCATTTTGATTCGCTTTCTAAATTAATAAAAAATTTATTACAGTTTTTACTACGATTTCAGTCTGTATTATCCAGCAGCTTAGCTAGCGGTTACTTCCCTGGTGCGTTCTCTGTCGGTGACGGTGAATAAGCTCCGAACGTTGTAAAATCGTCTTCAGATCGACGAAGAATATAATGTATTCACTTTTATCTTGTAAATAAACACTTAAGTTAACAGTTAAATAAACATTTAAGATAACCCACAACAGCATAAACAGCTGCTTAAGCGCCCTCTCGAATGTTTCCTACAGACGGAACCCGACTGATCACTGTCTGGGGTTAAGTTACAATTTCAGTTTGAGGCTTTTATGGCCTACCTTGTATTAATGTAGCTATCTGAGTCATGAAATGATATTATGTGAAATGATAGAGAATGCATCTCAGAAATATATATTTAAAAATTTCTTCCCACAAAGATTATTCAGGTGCCAAATGTCCAATAATAAAAAATATAATTATACTACTCGGCAAAAAATTCTAATTTCAAATATAGAAAACTTGCACAGATTTAAGAAACAAGGTCAAACACCATTATAAGATGGAGAAGATAATTGCCATAAATGCCAATAAACTTGTACAGCATACGGCTAGGTGGGATACAATTATAACACAGGAGGGTTGGACTTAGTTGTTTATGTGTTGTGTTTATTTTGTATATTTAAACCTAAATTATGAGTTGTGAGAAAATGCATATAATGTAAGGTGCGATAAGATGTGTAATGTATATTTTGTGTATCTATGTAAAGTGTTTTTTTTTGTTTACTTAACCCCTGGAATATATTTTTAAACAATATACATTATTCAGGTGTAAAAGCAATAGTTAAAAATTTAAAACAAGCTAGCTGCTGCAGGAAACAAAGATGGCGACGACAGTTTTTGAGAAATATTCTGTGGCATCAGAGATGGCATGTTCTATTGGCTGAAGTAGCATCACATGTGCACTTCCTTATAAATCCAAATATTCCCATCCTTATGTGGATATTAAAAAAGCATTACGTAATGCACATCGTTCATCTTGGCTGTGTATCATGCAGTTGTCCATCTAAGACGGCTTTGATAACACTTTGTTATTGGTTGATGAGACGTAGTTATTGGGCGATCAGATGTTGTTATCCAATGGAGATAATTATTATTTGTGGGCAAGCAGGAAAAATTAAAAGAATTGGAAGAAGAATAATAAAAAAGCAGACGAGGAAGGACAAAAACAGAAAAAATAACCCAAGTTTGGGGCTTTATTGTGTGGATGTGTGAAGTTCTATCTGAATTAGGTGCGGTTACATGAGGTCAGAATGTGAAGTAGTTAATGTTTTAAGGGCTGAGTGTATGTGGCCATTGTAGTCATTTCTGTAGGAAACCCTGAAAAGTGCCGTGCTGTATAGGTATGGGGCATGCCCCACCAAGCCGTAACTTAGCAAATGGCATACCTGCCATCCCAATTAATTTATATCTGCTCAGTAATTTTCCTGTATGGTCTCCCTGTTTTGTCATGGCTCTACAAGCCGGGTCGTGACGACACCAAGTCACAACTTATAATTTAGTATCATTTACCTTTCATGTATAACGCACTCTAACTTGCTGCAGTAACCCCGGATCATGGTCACAAGCAGGAACCAGCGCAGGTGCAAACACAACCCATTTAAATGCATGTCCACATTAGCTCTAGCCTACCCCCGTGTTCTATAAACAAACATTGAGAGAATCCATAATACTTATGGATACCACATGATACAGGTACACGATTTGCAAGCAGAATCAGAATCCCATACCCCGGAAGCGGAAGGCTAATTGGTTAACTACGTTCCACTGCATTCCCAGCGACCTAGAGATTTCTGCATGGTCCCACCACCCACCCGCTACATTCCACCCTCGCTAAAAGAATCGATGTCCCATCGATTAATGCTAAACATTATAGCCATGGGTGAAATACATGGTGCGCGGCCAAAAATTATCTGTGGTGGGCGACCCCAGATATCCTGGATTTTACTCCGGCCGCGATGATGAGCCTTCTGGTACACCAGCTAGCCGTTCTGCAACACATTATCTCTCACCTTGGAGTGATGAACCTTACACCTCTTCTCCGCTGCCGCCTCCTGGCCCTCTGGTAGACGTTGGTTAAGGTTTCCTGATGCTCCACTATCCAGTCTGCCACACGTCTCAGGGTTAGGTCTGACTCTCCCTTCTTCAGCAAATGATCTAGCAGAAGCTGGGGTTCTTGGCCAAACATAGGCACATATGGGGAGTACCCAGTTGGGGCAAGGTGCGCAAAAGTTCATGAAGAGTACGGTTGAGCCGCTCACACTGTCCATTATCTTGTGGCTGATAAGGTGTTGTCCTGGTCTTCTTGATACCGTACATGTGACAAAGATGTTTATTCACTTCGCCCTCAAAGCACCTCCCTTGATCAGAATTAATCTGCTGAGGGACTCCCAACAGGTAGAACCAGTTATATACCAGTGCTTTAGCCACAGTTTCCGCACGCTGGTCCCTAGTAGGCACATTTTTGGTGTATTTAGAAAATACATCTGTAATTATTAGCACCATCGCTAGATGGCTCCAAGACAGTAAAATCTAGAGCTAAGATCTGTAATGGCCTCTCAGCGACAAAGTGACCCATAAAACTCCGGACCACAGGTTGGACAGCTTTAGACAGGGTACAACGTTTGCAAGTCTTACACCACTTTTCTGTAGTGTTTGACGTATACATCTGAAATTATTTGGGTAATGCATCGTTTTGAAATAATCCCACTCCAAACGTTCTATATGAAACAATACAGTAATATTGGGAATGGTGCAGCGGCTGGTTTGCTCAAGCAGTCAAATGCACTGCTTCATGTTATATTTTAAGTGTTTAATTAGATTGCTAGTATTACTCCCCTTACACGCAACAGTTTTTTTTTTAACATAAATTGCATTTTGCTGTGTTTGCGTTCGCTTTGGTAAAGTGGGCATACACTTTTGAACGTTTTAACCTGTCTGCCATCAATGCCACATGACTGGAGCGCACAGAACGTAAACAGACAACGTCGAACATAATCGCCTGACGCGTGCAACTCGTCATCATTAGAAGGAAAAAATAAATTGTCATTGTTAGCACCCAAGTAGAAACATATGTTTTACGGTAGGTAGCCTAATTTGAAAATGCCTGCCAGCTATGTTAGAATGAATTAAAGTGAATTACGTTCAAATATCGATAGCAGCATTGTTTGTCCACGGGCTTATCTGTATTTTGGTCCTGACTAATCAGGAGCCGGTACCAGTTTAATACCGGTTCTCGATACCCATCCCTTGTCATAGATAAGCACGGGCCTGGGTAAATTGGCAACAGCCAGTAATAACAGGAAGTAAAGAAACCACCTTTTTGAAGTAAAACACATAAAGAACCTTGTGCAAAAACACAATCGTACGGGTTACGGAGGTAACCCTGGTTCTATGAATATGGTCAACACGCCACGGTATGGGTCATCCTCGTCGGGAGGAGGAGCTGTTCGGAGACTGAATAGCAAATTAACCACCACTACGGGCGGACCCACGTCACGCCATAAATATGGCGCTTGTACGCCGCCCGACCTCTTTTGCCGACTTGAGAGCACTTGCCGTCCTGAGGGTGCAAGGTTCCCCGCCTGACCATGCAGCGTGGCTTGTTGACCGTATTCCTAGAACCAGGGTTACCTCCGTAACCCGTATGTTCTATTTCATACCGGTCAACATGTCACGGTATGGGTTACCGAATACAAAATATGTCAGGCGGGGGATGTAGTGGGTACCAGGAATGCAGGCTCATAGCATGAGTGCAAATCCTGTAAAAAATGCACTATTAGCTGCTGTTCTACCAGAAGAGCAAGCTCAAGTGAGAAACGTGGAAAATAACCACAGGGTGATAGTACCCTAATCATATTCACGGCTGCGCCGCTGACCCGAGGACAGGGGAGGCAACCAATGTGAATGACACAATGCCCAGGTGATAAACCTGGTGAACGTGGGGGGATGAGGCCCAGGCCACCGCTGCACAATGTCAGCGAGCGGGCGCCACATAGTAAAGTTCAGGAGGTAGCTATGCCCGAGTGGGGTGAGCTACCACGCCTGTGGGAGGGGATGCGTAAGAGCTGCTGTAAGCCATGGAATCGTCTCAACGATCCAGAGGGTCAAGCGATGTACAATAGGGTGAAGCCCCGCATAGCCCCTCCACAACAATACAAGGATTTTTGGTCTTCCTCACTGCACTTGTGCGGGAGGTATAAGACCGTAGAGCTCAGGCAGGGCACAATGAGTGCAGCCTGGCTTGTTCAGGGGTCTTGTGGGGAGGAGGGTGAGACGCCTCCAACATCATAGCCTGAGATGTACGACTGCGAGAGGACCTTAGGCCGAAATGCGGGGTTAAGAAGCAGAGAGACCGATGAGCTACTGTCACCCCACCGCATACAGAAGGGGTATACTGACAGTGCGTGCAGCTTGCTCACATGCCTCACAAGCGAGCAGGAAGGCAGTCTTCAAGGTTAGAGTGAGTCTGGCCTGCTCGAAGGGCAGCTCAGTGAGGGGATTCAAAGCCAGTTGTAAGCCCCACGAAAGGACTGAGTTCGACCTAGGCGAGCGAAGCCGCCTGGCTCCTCAGGGAAACTGGCTGGCGAGGGGGTGCGATCCCACCGTCAGGCCCTCAGTACACTCATGGCAGTCTGATATGGCTGCCAGATAACCCTTTAGCGTGGACTCCACTAGCCCCTCTACAAAGAGGGACTGGAGAAATGCTAAAAAGACTGAACTGTCGCCCAATACTGGGTAAACTCGTTATTGTGGCACCAGCGGCTGACCTCTGCCCACTTCCCGGGGCTTCAATGCCTGAAGTGTTACCAGTACTGCTGGCCCTAGGCCCTGCGGCCAGTCCATCTTGGGGCCAAGCAGGTCGTAAAGCTGTGGATTTTGTTGCCATAGCAGGCCCTGGCCTGTGGCAGCATATCCGCTCAGGCTGGGAGGTGCGACGGGCTGCCCACTAGCAACTCCCTAAGTTCGCCATCCATGTCTGCTGGGGCCAATTAGAGGCATCCGGCAGAACTCGTACCCTTGAGTCCCTGATCCTCGCCAGAACCATAGGCAGGAGAGGGAGGGGGGGGGGGGGTGCATAGAGCAGGGCTGGAGGCCACTGGAGCACCAAGGCATCCATGCCCAAGATCCCCCTCTGGGCCCACTATGGGATATCGTAGAGGAAAAAGCATCCTCCCTGGATGCAAAAGGTCCACCTGCGCCCTCCCTAAGAGGGGCTAAATGGACTGCACACTGTCTGGGTGCAGGCACCATTCCCCCGCTCTCGGGGAACCCCTGGACAGCAAATCAGCTGCCACCTTGGTTGTGCCCGGCACATGCACTGCCCTTGGGGACATGCTCTAGGCCTGTGCCCACAGCAGGAGTTGACATGTTTGCATGTAGGGACTAATGCACCACCTGGCCGCAAAAGCCATCAGGCTGAGCACCCTTCGGCTAATGTTTACTGTCACCTGCCGCACTGCAGCAAATTGGGACAGACTCTCCATCAAAAACATGCTGCCTTTCTGGGTTAGAGAGGCCTCTTTTCCCTTGTTCAGGGTCAGGCCCAAGCTGGCTAAGTGGGCCAGTACTGACCTTGTATCCCTTCTGGCTTGCTCCTCTGAAGGAGCGCAGATTAGCCAGTCACCAGGTAGTTCGCAGTGCGAATCCCTTGGTGACAGAGTGGGATCAGCGTGGCCTCCCTGCACTTCAAAAAAAGGACCATCTTTGCCATTCTTGCAGAGGTACTTCCGGTGATCCCGGTGTATAGGGACATGGAAGTATGCGCATAGTATATAAAGGCGGAGCATGCGGAAGGGCAAGCACTTTAGGAAGTGGTTGAGACCTTTTCTAGCCTAGGATGGGGCAGAAGCCTCCATCCATTTCAGGTGCCGGGAAATACGTAATGTAAAACCCAGTGCCAAGGCAGGGGTGTCATTACTCCCTTTTCAGAAACACCAGAATCTCATCTGGGAGAGTTCGCATAGTAGCCCCGTTTCTCCTGAGTTGGGATAACCCTGCAAAAGTGGGGGGGAAGGGCTTGGTGTTGAACTGGAGCTTGTACTCCGACTCCAAGGTGCTGAGCACTAAAGGACATTGGGTACGTAGGCGTCACTAGGGGTAGCAGACGTATCCTGCGGCAATCCCTTCAACACACTAATGCTGCACGTTAGTGTCAGCTAACAAAGCCAACAATGCGCAGGTGGTTAGCAGTAAACCACGGTATCAAAAGCTGGGAATCCCATTGGCAACCCTGTGGGCAAACTATCAGGGTGACGCCGGGGTGTCTAGCCACAGGCTCCCATGGGTTATGGGGCCTACGTGGCTACCGCTGAAGTGTGCACAGCACCAAGCTAAGGGCCCAAATCAATACAATTGAGGGGACACAAGGGGGTGAAGAGCCTCAGTTAGTGTATGCTTTCACAGATGGAGGCTGCCTGCCGCATCATCTGAAGTGCTACGGTATCGCTGATATGCATAGTAGCTTCAACACAATGAGTGCTGAAATATAATTACCCCTATACCATGGACCTGAACAGCACCACTGCAGGGTGGCTAGGGCCCTGGATTCTGCACACCTTCTGACATGTTAGATGTTGAAGTGCGCCCGATCACCAGCCAAGGGCCCAATCAGTACTACTGAAGGGCAACAGGGGGGGCAGAGCCTCAGGAAGTGTATGTTCTCACAGACCCAGAGACAAGGGGCATGCGGTTCCTCATCACGCTCCCGGATTCTGCACACCTTCAGACATCCCTGATGTTGAAGTGTGCTCGACACCAAGTCAAGGGCCCAAATCAGTACCACTGAAGGGCCACAAGGGGGTGGAGACCATGGCTGAACAAAAAGGAAGCATGAGCCCAACGGGGGAAAGAGCGCATGTTTAGCCCCCCCTGAGAATCATCGCCCATCGGAGAGATCCAGGGGCGGGGGGCTCAGATGAACAGTATTCCTGGTCAGCTAATGACACCCCTCTCAGTCTCTGACTGCTGGGGATCAGGCCGACGGAACAGGCTGTCTGCTCTCACGAGCAGAGAGGCCCCTTCCGGTTTTTTTATTTTTTTATTTTTTTCTCTGCTGGAATGGCAGCGTACTGCCCAAACCCACAGGAATGGAGTATGTCCGACACCAAGCCGAGGGCCCAAATCAGTGGTACTGAAGGACCGCGAGGGGGTGTGGAAGCCTCAGGCAGCGTCTGCTCTCATGAGCAGAGAGGCCCCTTCCGGCTTACTTCTTCTGCTGGAACGGCAGCACTCTGCCCATAACCAACAGGAATGGAGTCTGTCCGACACCAAGTCAAGGGCCCAAATCAGTGGTACTGAAGGACTGCGAGGGGGTGTGGAAGCCTCAGACAGCGTCTGCTCTCACGACCAGAGAGGCCCCTTCCGGCTTACTTCTTCTGTTGGAACGGCAGTGCGCTGCCCATAACCAACAGGAATGGAGTCTGTCCGACACCAAGTCAAGGGCCCGAGTCAGTGGTACTGAAGGGGTGTTTGGGTTTTTTTTTTTTCCCCCCCGCTGTCGTAACTCCACCGACAGAAGACACCCTAACACAGGTTAACACGTGTAGAAAGGTATAGGTTTACATGGATATAGTTTCTGCAAGAACGGCAGTGAGCTTAGCACAAACAACAGTAATGGAGTGTGTCTGACGCCAAGCCAAGGGCCCGAATCAGTGGTACTGAAGGGCCACGAGGAGGTGTGGAAGCCTCGTTTCTTTTTGCTGTTCTTTTTGTTGTTGCAGCGCAACTAACAAGAGAAACAACCCAAGCCTAGCGCAGCTAGTATAAAACAGAAGGGTATCAGTTTAAATGAGTATAACTTCTGTAAGGCATGGCAGCAACGTACATCGATTATAAGGTGTGCATAACACTAAGCCAAGGGCCCAAATCAGTGGCACTGAAGAGTAGCGTGTGTCCATGGCACAGAGGCTCCTTCCGGCTCTACACCCGTTGCTGTTGCTCCTGTAGTTGTTGTTGCTGTGCAACCAACAAAGGAACAACCCAGTGCCTATGTGGTTAGTATGAACAGAAAAGTATCAGTTACAACTAATATAATTTCTGTATAAAAATGGCAGTGACCTGCCTACAACCACGTTAACAAATTAGTCCAACACTAACCCAAGGGCCAGAATCAGTGGTACTGAAGGGCCACGAGGAGTGTGGGGACCAACACAATGCCTAATACGGCTAGTATATACAGAAAGGTATTAGTACAAACTAATCCGATTTCTGTATAGAAACGGCAGCAATCTGCCTATAACAATAATTACAAGTGTGTCCAGCACCAAGTCAAGAGCCCGAAACAGTGTTAGGGCACGGAAGCCCTGGTAGCATGTGTGTACTGACACAGAGGCTACTTCTGGCTTACTTATTCTTACTCATTTCATATGTTGTTGTTAATGTTAGTTATTGTTGCTGTGCAGCTAACAAGGGAACCAACGCAGTAGTATCAACAGAAAGGTATTAGTATTTACTAATATAACTTCTGTATAAAAATACTACACAGTACCAGCCCGAATCAGTAGCACTGAAGGGCCGCCAGAGGGCGCTGAAACCTCAGGTAGCGTGTGTCTACCGACACAGAGACTACCTCCGGCTTCCCTTTCTTTCTCTTAGTAACAACGAGTAGAAAGACAATTCAATGCCTCAAAATACAATCAGAATATATCGGCCTAACCCGATCTAGTTCTGCAAGGAAAACCGGCAGTAAACTGCCTTGCACTTACCTTGAACGTTTAGCCAAACAACCAGTAGCAAACCGCGATTCCGTGTTGCTAGGGAGGGAAAGCCCAGGAAGCATACTCCGTTAGGACGTAGCTCCGGGCAATCGGGAGAGTCGCGATTCCGCGGGTTCCAAAGGGAACCATAAAAAACAGTCTCAGCTCAACTCACGAGGAGGCAAAAAGAGGTCAGGCGGCGTACAAGCGCCATATTTATGGCGTGACGTGGGTCCACCCATAGTGGTGGTTAATTTGCTATTCAGTCTCCTAACAGCTCCTCCTCCCGACGACGCTACCCATACCGTGTTGACCGGTATGAAATAGAACATCCCCATTCTTGCTGATAATAAAGGTGGTCAGATAAGGAGGAGTGTAGGCAGACAGAGTGTCTGTGAGAGAAAGGAGAAATAAACCCTACTAACTTTGTGTTTGCAAACTGAATTCCTGAACATGGCAGGCATGCTGAGCCGAGGAGGCAAGGGGGGAGTGGGGAATATGTTTTTCCATGAGATGAGGGACTTAGCATTGAGGACTGTGATGCCTCGATATAGTAAAGCAGATAAGGCAAATCCTGCATACCCGCAAAAGGCAAAGTATACATGGTGTAAAATACGTGACTAAGTTTTGAAATGCATGCTAAAATGTTCAAACACCCACGCCTGCGTTTGTGACAAGCTGTTTCTAACTGAATCTACTGCTACTATGTATACAGTCCTCTCCTCCAAGTGAACATAAAATATTTACGGTATTTGATGTGTCCAATTGTTTTTGTTCTGGTGGATACCGATAATCAGTTTTGGATTTCTATAGGTATGAAGCAATATAATATTCCTAAACTAAGTCAGCGATTTCACAACTCGCCTACGTTGTTTCATAAAGCATTAGCCAATGTGTTGGCTCAATACCTAGGACTAGAATCAGAGGTCATTCAGTATGCTGATGATTTGCTTATCTCATCTCCTGACAAGGAGATCCACAAGTGGGCACAAATTGCAGTTACATACTTGGAATATGTAAGTTCACTGTACTAAGGCAATAAGCACTTGTAATCGGCTAAACACCATCAGAGGGGGTTCCTAAGATTATGGGGCACTTTAACTTTTGTGGGTTTCACATTCAGAACTACTGTGTGTACAACCACTTAATGATTTGTTGAAGGGGGCAGGGATCCCATGATGTAATTGAGTGGACGCTGGATTGTGAGGATGTGTTCCCCACAAACAAAACTGCACAGCCCAGGGTTGCCAAATACTCAGCTCCCGTTTACTTTTACACTGTTGAATAGTTGGAGGGCATATTTCTGCGGTGCTTACACAGAAGCACAGGGACCGGCAGAGGCCGGTTGCCTATTTTATATCCAAGTTGGATGCAGTAGCTTCAGTGTTTGCAAGCTGTAGACAGAGCTGCGGAAGCTCTGAAAACAAACACTGCCACTGATAGGAACTCAAGAAGTGGAAATTGTTGTGTCTTACGCTGTTCTTGCTATTTTGTCAGGAAAATACATTGTCTGTGGTCCACATGGCTCGATGGACCCTCTGAGAAACGCACTTGATTATGCCATCAGTCCATCTGAACTGTGCCAGCCCTGCTGCTATCCCCAGATATGGGTGAGCCTCATCATTGCGGTAGTAAACATGGACGGATCTTCTTTTATGTTGACGGGAAGAACAACATGGGTTGGAAGTGTGTACACAGGACAGGGCACTGGTAAGGCAGGGTCAGCTAACAGGACATGTGAAACAATGGCAGTTACACTGTTACACTGATTCACACTATGCGTTTGGGGTAGTACACAATTACGTAGGTTTGTGGGCAAATAGGGGGGTTCCTGATTTGCAAAGGATCCCCAATTCAAAATGGGGGAGTAGAGGAGCAAATACATAAATCTATACAAACACCAAAACCGGTAGTAGTGTTAAAGGTGAGGGCACACACCAAAGTAACAGATCCGCACACATAAGATAATAGGAGGGCAGAGGAATAAAAAAATAAAAAAATCTGAAATAGAGGGAGAGATAATGCTGCCCTTTGCAGCAGCTTCAGCATCTAGCAACACAAGCAGAGCATTGGTTATGGATGGTCGAAAGGGCTAACTGAAAACAAACTAACTAAACAATTGTTCTGTGCTGCAGGGAAGAATTGGGTGACCCAGCTACCAGCTGTGCTTCTCTACATGAGAGCAGAACCGACTAACCCTAACTTTCTCTCCTAGGAGCAATGCCTCACAGGGGGGGTTGCATATCATGGGAGATATGTTAGTGGAGTGCTGCGGGCTCCTTTCACAATTTGTTTAGCAGGATCCCAGGACAAAGCAGGATCCTGCGAAAGAGGAAGGTAGAACCGGGAGACCGGGAGACCGGGTTCTGCTCAAAGCTTTCCAGAAAAAAATATAAAACACTTGAACCTAAGCAGACCGGACCACACACAGTTATCTTGACAACACCATCAGCGGCCCTAGTCTTGGGAATCACAGTATGGGTCCATTTGTCACATTTCAGGAAATACAAGGGTGAGGCTCAACATGGGGCACAGTAATGCACTGGAGACGCATGGATTACAGATGTCAGATGTAAGTATGCACTAGTGCCAACAGATGCAGTTGGATGTGGGACAACTTCAATCACGGATGGGGATCCCTCCAGTGACGTGAGGACATTTGGTATATTGTTGTTTGTCATAAATGGGGTTATCACAATCATAATAAAATGGTGCCCCACCCTTGTTTTAATGTTTTAACGAGGCTAGGTACAGGTGGATTGGTGTAGAAACATATGAGAGTATGCATTGATACTGGTATGATTGGGTGATTGAATTACATTTTTCAGAGATATATGGGGGCGAACTGGGTAAAGGCAGCAGTGGGACTGAAGGAAGACAGTTGCCCCTCTGTGGAAGCAATTCACAAATTCACTATTCACGCAGGAGAGCTGACCATTAGAGCTGACTATGTCCTCCTCCTGGGAAGCCCAGCTCCTGTCCTAAATAATAAGAAGCCCCAAATATAATATATTTTCAAAATCTGAATATATTATAAAAAAATTATTTTTGTATATATTATATATCATGTATATATTACAAGAATATATTTTTACAGGATAAATTAGATTTTCAATATATTTTCAATATATTACAGGACGTCACAATATATTATATACAAATTATTGGACTTTTTTTCATATATTTTTTTCATATATTTTGTCATAATATAATGCACAAAATATATATTTATAATTATATTATAAGTAGTTTGTAATATATTTAAATACATTTAAAATATGAAAAATATTATTAAATATATTTTTGTTCTAATATTTTGAAATGTATTTGTAATATATCTAATTCTGAAATATTATGCACAATATATTAGCACATTTATTTTCATTATATTCTCAAATACATTTATATTACATTCTGAATACCCTCAACCCAATATATTACTTAAAGGTCCCATATCATGGAAATTGGAGTTTAGCTATTTTTAACATTTATATGCAGTGTAGCATGATACTTATGTGCTGGTAAAATATTAAGTTGGTACTACCTGCCATTTTTTTGTTGTGGCATAAGAAAAAAATCACTCGGCTTAAAAGTCTGTTCAGAATTGACTCCAGCTGTAACATCATTACTGGACTCCTGTGAAAAACATTTGCATAAACCCGCCCTCTTTCAGCCTCTAAAAAACAGAGTAGGTACAGTTATGTGGTACCTTTCCGTTATTTACTTAGCCTCTATCACCAGAGTATAATTACGAACAAGTGGAGGGTTCATGACTCGCAAAACTGCCCATGTTAAATGTGCTGTGTCAGGGAACTTTTAATCTTTCCAGCTACAATTGTAAGCGCTTCAACGTTTACTGCTCTCTAGCTAAGCCTGGTTGTCCTGTAACGTTAACCCATACGACCGATACCATTAATTACCGAACAGAATCCAACGCAGATTTCGGTGCCACTGTAAAATACAATGAACGACCTTCCGATTATTTAACGACGGCTCAGTCAGTGACCGCAGGTAGCCTACTGTTAGCAAGCCAGCTAACGTTAAACTCGGTCAATTTTCTAAAAGCGAAACTGTTTAACGCGTGGCTGTATTTGACCAAAAAATATTCAGACGAATGCTTAAAAACAATAGCTTGCAGAGGGGGGAACACGTCAATAATGTAGCATTTGTTGACCTATAGCAGGGGTGGGGAACCTCATCCGCAAAGAGCCGGTGTGGGTGCAGGTTTTTGTGTTAGCCCAGCACTAACACAGCTGATTCAACTAATTAACTAATCATGGTCTTCAATCAAGACCTTGATAAGTAGAATCAGGTGTCTTAGGGCTGGGCTAAAACAAAAACCCGCACCCACACCGGCCCTTTTCGGATGAGGTTCCCCACCCCTGACCTATAGGATACATTTGAAAGCATGCAGGGTTGCCTCTTCGACTGCTTGAAAAGTAACGTTAGCCTACAGGCTAAGTATATTTTAAACAGTTAAGAGGTAATCGCTATATTGTATATATGTTACATGTATTTGCCTTTGTAAAAAAATACACCCTTTAATGTCTTCGTTTGCTCTTTTTTATTTGTTTCTCGAGCTAAAGTGTAGTCCTATACGGAAATAAAATGTATTTGAAATGTATTTTTATTGGCCAAAATGTATGTCAAATGTATGTCAGATACAGGTCCAAAATACATTTAAGAAAGACAGCCTGAAAATACATTTCATGTATGTCAAATACATTTCAGAAATATATTTGTAGCTATATTTTCAGAATGCATTTTAAATACATGAGTCATGGTATCTTTATAATTACTATAAAAATACAATAGTTTGTATAGTTATATTATTAATTGTTTACTTTTAGGTTCTATAGGCAATATCAGAAGGCTATATAGTGTTACTATACTTTCTTATGTTTGTATAATTATATAATACTATTTTAATACAATTGGCTATATCTATATATTTTACTTCCAATACTATCAAGTGTTAGTAGAACAGTTAAAATATATTATTAATTTTAATAAATGTCATGGTATAATTGTGTATTCAGATGCAGATACACCATATTTAGATTTCTCATTGTCTGTTATACCCTGTACTCTGTGCTTTTGAGGGTTTGATGTTTAACAAACACTGCAGTGAAGTTTTTGATTGTGTAGATTGAATCTAAATGGACTCTTACCATTAAGACAAATGCACAGTAGAGGGTCATAACTGACTATGGAAAATTTTAATGTGGTTTATCTGCATTTGAATACAATTGTACTAAAATACTATTGCTGTACTAAAATTGTTTATAAATAATAAAATAAAAAATTTTTAAATGACGTAGTGTAACTACATAAAAGCTACCTTTCCACAGCGCAAGGAAGATCAGCTTTTTAAAATGAATATAAATTGCACAATAAATAAATATAGATATTAAAAAGGCAGGTCCGTGCATCTGTCTAATGTGGAACAATGTCTGCACTCTCTGGGTGGGAGTTTGTGTGTATATATAGGCTAGGCTGGCTAGCCTATACCAGAATTTAATATAAATATAATGCAAAGGAATTTCTCACCAATTATCAGTAGGCTATATACAGCAGGATATAAATAATTTTAAGTGCAAAGATGGGTGAAATTGGCAGAGTATGGAACATCAAAGGATTGTTGGAGATAATGGATAAGCAATGGAATTTATACAGGGCATTCTTTAAATATTTACAAAATACAGGATTAATAAACACATAAATCAATAATGTAATTTGAACGATACTCCCCGTACAGTATGTGGTGGTATGCATCTTTAACGTTTGGAGCCGCTATAAGCCAAAGAAGAAGAAGCTTGGCGCTCAAATTCAAATTGCACCGTCTCGATTTTTCAACTATCACCAGTTGGCAGTTGCACCGCAACAGTCAGGACTGCTGGTAAGTTAGCTACAGGGCGCCCATTATCGGGCGGCGCCCTTTATCGGGCACGGCCGCGTTCGATCATATTTGAACTTCGTCGAAAGCCGATTTGCCAACGGAAAAAAGAAAACCACTATTTTCCACCCACTTCAAACCAAATAAGGTATGTATCTGCTCAATTTCATGAATATTTGACCATAATTACACATTTTGTGAGCATTTTTATCACGACCCCCATCTGAAAAAAAATGTCCGAAATCTGATTCTCGTTCCGCGCTGGTGTACTACGCCGCATAGTCATGTTTACTTCGGGGGATTTAATTAAATAAAATGCCGCTAAAAATTTAGCTAGATAGCTAGCGATGTTTCCAAGTGTTGAGAGAATGTCATATTACCCTGATATGAAGATACGATTATTATAGACAATCTGTACAACGAATATGAACCGATGTTGTTCATGTTTCCTATCGGATTTTTCACCCATCTCGGATAATGTTTACAAGCACCTGCTGCGTTGAGCGATATGTCTGTTATTTCGCCCATTCACTCTGTTTAACCTTAAGCTACAAATCGTCATTGCTGTATATGTATACACACCTTACTGGTATGACTGAGCTTGCATGCACAATAATGATACATTGCTCTTTTCTAATAGAGACAAGACATTAGCCTATTACCATCACATCAAGCCCACTATGAACATGTGTCCCCCCCCCTATATATCAATAATCTTTATCAATAAAGACAATGCAGTATCTAAATCAGTTATATGTTATAGCCCGAGAAGAGGAAGCCGTGGAAGGAAGAGGACATGACAGCGGCCATGGATAACTGTGAGAGGGGATGGCTGTCCGTAAGGCTGCGGGTTAGTTTGTGAATGAATACACGTCAGTAAACCATCACCAACAGCAGAAACAACGACAACCAAAGTCAATATTCTTTGTTAAACGATAAGCAAATAACAAGCATAAATGTTAATCAAAATATTGTTTTATTTCCTGTAATATTCAGATCCATCAGGTGCCGAGGCAAACCCTGCAGGATGGGGTAAGTGGCCGGGTTGTCCACGGGAGCCGTAGTGGGGGACCCACAATGCTGTCACCAGAGGATGAGAATTCTCTGGTACAGTATTGCCTCTACTGCGCGCCCCGTGGCTTTCCCTTGACACGCCACATCCTGGCGGCATTTGTAACGGTGCTGCGTCGGAAGAGGCACCCGGGGGGGGAATATCCCAAAACTGGAAAAGACGTGGTGGAGAAATTTCAGAGCCAGGTACACTGATGTCCTGAGCATGAGAAGGTTGGACAACCCTGACAGGGCACGAGCAGCTTGTGCTACGCGGGAGGTGGTAGACCAGTTTTACACCCTGCTGGACGACCCTGGAGGCCCTGAGGTTGAAGGACAAACCCAGTCAAATCTACAACTGCGATGAGACTGGGTTTGCAATGGAGAGGGGTAGGGAGAAAGTTCTGTCACGTAGAGGCGCTAAACATGTCTGGTAAAAATATTCAACATCCCATACAAGAACTGCAAGGAAAAGAAGATTGCGGTGGCAGGCTTTAGGAACACGGGCATTTTCCCTTTCGACCCATCCGTAATGGATGAGTCACACTTGATGCCATCTGACGTGCAACCAGATCCTGGCACCAGCACCACCTCTCTAAGCTCCTCCACAACAACATCCACTCTGCCGGCAGCCGCACAGCCATCCACCAGCTCGACCACCAGTACAACCACCTGCACCTGCACCTGCAGCCTACACTGCCTGCCCTGTCAGACAACACCATAGGACCGGCCTCCTCTAATGCCACCACCCCCCCGGGCAAATCAACATCACAGCCACAACATCGCCTCCTGTCTCTTCCAACACCAACCCCCTCTCACATAACACGCGGCCCAACAACCATAGAGGTAGTTAACATTATTTTCCCTTATAAATATAAGTGCAGTCCATTTACCATTTATACATAAACAAATTGTTGCCTATTCTTGTTTCATTACTTTGCCGCCTGTCTTGTTACTTTCTATTATTTGTATCAACATTTTATTAAAATTTTTTTAGTGCAACAAAGGCTGGTAAAACGACCCTACTCCGTGGTGTCCTCTACCCGTACTGTTCCACTTCCGCATCTACCTCCACCTCTGAAAAAGGACAAGGAAATGGCAGGCAATGGAGGAGGAGGAGGAAATGGCGGTGTATGGCGTCTGCGGCCTGAGAAACCCAGAAACATCAGGGGAGGTGGTGTCCTGGGTGCAGTGCAGCCACTGTGGCAGTGGTTCCACACTGTCTGTGTGCAGTGGGTGTTAGACAACCTGAGGGAAAACGAGGACTATTTCTGCAGCTACTGCAGCTTAAAATAAATTTAAAAAACAATAAAAATTGATATTTTTTATCTAATTCAAGTGCTCTGTGTTTGTGCTTTCAGATATACAGTATGTTTGATAATAAGATTCTTGTTTACAATACAGGTATATTAATAATAAAGTAAAAATATATAAACCATTAATAGACTGACATGTGTATAGCACATTTACAATATTAGCACTCACCTAGCCTGAACTAGCGAGCGCCAACATCAATGTGCCATTTTAAAAATATGTCCACTTGAGGGCGCGGTAGGTGAAGAAATAAATCCAATGAGATTGACAACTTTAGGACTGCCAGGTAAACAATCCAGTTAGCCAGCTATTTTGCCAACATATTGGTTATTCAAACAGTAGCTATCTTTCATGATAATTATAAAATATTAATTGGTTTTTAAAACAACAAAAATCGTGAGCTTCTTTATGGATTACAACAGCCGCCCGATAAAGGGCGCCGCTTTTTTTGCAGCACTTTCTCTTCTAAAAGACGTTAAAACAAAATAACTACCGGTCATGTCAAACGTTACATGTTTATTGTTTTTAAAGTTAGTTTATCGTTTTTGTGAAGAAATAAATCCAATAAGATTGAGCCAATAAATGATAATGGGTGCCCCTTTTTTGACAGTAGTCTCATCTAAAACAAAGACGTTAAAACAAAAAACTATCGGTCACGTCTACATGTTTATTGGTTTAAAAGTTAGTTTATTGTTTTGTGAAGAAATAAATCCAATGAGATTGACAACTTTAGGACTGCCAGGTAAACAATCCAGTTAGCCAGCTATTTTGCCAACATATTGGTTATTCAAACAGTAGCTATCTTTCTTGATGATTATAAAATATTAATTGGTTTTTAAAACAACAAAAATCGTGAGCTTCTTTATGGATTAGAACAGCCGCCCGATAAAGGGCGCCGCTTTTTTTGCAGCACTTTCTCATCTAAAAGACGTTAAAACAAAAGAACTACCGGTCACATCTACATGTTTATTGGCTTAAAAGTTAGGTTATCGTTTTGTGAACCCAAAAAATATAATATGTCCAATGGTATGTGCCCGAATAATATCAGTATCGTATGTTGAACACAAAAATGTCTGTTTTCCGCCCGATAATAGGCTCCGGTACGCTAACGTTACCGTGCTTCTTAACGTACATTATCATGAAATCTGATAAATATAGTTTGATTGTTATTTATACTATTATTATACATTCATGTTATCGATAATGTGCTAGTACCAATTGTGAATGATTAACGTTGGCTAGTTAACTCTAACGTTAATGCCCTGCTATAATGTTTAGTTGCAAAACATTAGGTAGCATTGAAGCTTGCTAGAATAGCGAACATTTTTGGTTATGTTAGGTTCACTGTCCGAAAATTTATCGGTTTGCTCCATTTGCTAACTGTTCAGAGGAAAGGAACGTTTGCTTAGCCTGGGTTCCCGAAATAAGGTTAGGCCTAAATTTCCCATTTGTTTTCTCCTTAACGCAAGACATTTCAGAAAATCCCTAGCTAGCGTTAGATAAAGAGTTTTAAAACGTGAACTGAACCATTGAGCTACTAGGTATATTGTGACATTATGAAAATTGATTCAGGGCAAAAAAAATCGTCAAACGTAGCTAGCTAACGTTACAAGACTGTTAACAGTTTTTAAGAGGCTTGAACTACGTATCCCATAAAGCATTGCGAATGATCACAAAATCATTCGCAAATTGCTAGATGCGAGTACGTTAACGTTACCCGACATCTTCAGCTATTTCTCAAGTTAATTTAAACGAACGTTACGTTACCTATAAAGTTAATTCAAATTTGCTGAGTTACAAATGTGTCTACCTAACGTGTATCAGTCATGTTAACTCATTGAACATACTATGCAAGCTTGAACTAAGGTGGCTAACGTCTTGATTTAACATGACAGGCGATAGAGGGGCAGGTTGAGAAATCAAACGCTGGCCTCTGACACAGAGACGGAGGAAGTTTGAGAGAATGGAAAAATAATGGTGCCCCTTAGCTTATCTTGACCACCGCTAAATTTTAAGTGAAAATAAAAATAAGTATAATAGCTTGAATTTGAATTTGTTATTTCTTTTTTTTCTTATGCTACAGTTTACAATTCTTATGTGTTGACATGTTTAGGCATACTACAGATATTTTACTTATCTGCACTTAAATATTAATGTTGGAGTTATGGATTTAGCTTAAAATGTATAACTAATATTTATCTGAGAGCTCCTATGTAAAATATCTCTCAAATATCTCTTTTAATAATTGCATTTTTAAACTTTCAACAGACCCTGATTTGTTAATAAAAGACAATTGTCATCAAGTTTTTACATATACTTAAGGTACGTTTAATAGCTGCAGCTATCTACCACTATTTAAAATGCAATGTTACTCTGTTGATTATATCTGATCATGCTCATTAGTGTAATTTTAAAGCAACTAATCAATTGTACTATTTTAATTGGAGGTTGTCATGAGATGGAATTAACTGCCCTCTTCACCGTATCTCAGGTGAGTTCATGTATTTAACCACTTTATTGGCAGTGCAATCCATGATCATTCAAAAGTTAATTTATATGTGCTTATTTTGACAAATGTGATTGGCGTTTCACTTGTACTTGGTCCTTAATATTATTTCTGTTGTCTTATAGGCCAGGCAAATTCATGACAATTATAACACTCAATCTCAAGCCAAAGTTCCTCAGTGTTCTGGACAAGTACACAGTATTGGCATTGCAACATAAAGGAGGCTAAAGATGAAGAGCCTTATTGAATGTCTACAGCAGGTTAGTAAATACACCTTAGCCTATGCTCTTCTTTATGTATTACATGGTGACTAATTCACCTCTTATTTGATGGGATTTATGAGTTGCACAGTAAAATATGGATATTTAACCATTTAATTATGTTAAAGTTATTGCTTTGTCAGTTGTAAAATCATTAGAAGTGCTAATGATAACACTGGGATAACTGAGTAAGGATAGATTAAATTATAATCTCTACTCATTCGTGAATGTTTTTATCAATCTACAAATCTCATATGCCACTCATCAAATGCTCCTCTGTCATGTGCTCCTCATGGGTTTGAGGTGTGTACTGCTCTCTGCAAATGCATTTTATTAACAAAACTTTCTTGCCACTTTACAGGACAGAACCATGGTGAAAAAGAGGAGGGAGGTTGCAATCCAGTGCTCGATCCTATATATGGGTGAAGAACAGGATGCTCTCATTAGAGAATTCCTGGTAAGCCCCGTTTACCTTGTTTTAGGTGTCAGACATTCCTTTATATTTTTATGAAGATCCTTGTAGTGTGAAAAGTTTTAATGCCCATGGTTCTCTTTTGAGAAACTGTGTGTACAGAGCGTACATTTAGTGTTTTCCCTTGACTTTGAAGTAGCACACCTTGGATTAAACATACATTTTGAATGTAATTTTAACATGACACTCCTCTCTGTACCAGTCCTATCAAGGCTTATTAGAAATAAGCAGTTTTATACTTAATCAAAGGCCAATATTAGACACTATATATCTCTCTCACACACACATATATATCTTCACTCTCTCATCTGAAAATGATCAATAACCATATGGTTTATCTTTAGTCATCAACATGTTTCTGACTGAATCTTCTTACCTTTCTAAATCCTGTCCAAGCAATGTGTAAATCTATTCAACATAACTTCTAATACATGATTCATGCTTTCCTGTCTCCAGGGATGATTATTCCAATCCAGAGGAACTTCTGATGTATAACTTCTGACTCCTCAAGCAGAAATGGTCACACCACTGTGAAACTCCCTAGCTGTTCCAGACGGATTGTGCCTCTGTACACGCCTGTGCTCTGCCTCATTCAAAGGACATTTTTTTGCCTACATTGAGTACCCCATCTTCAGTCAAGTATGGGGGATCAAGGTAGAAGCGTTCACGTCGCGATCCCTGTCAAGTAATACCTACTATTGCCTGCGAATTCTACCAAACACTTTGAAGCCGAGCCAAAAGACAAGCGATGTCCAGAAGCTCAACGAATGCCAGTAGCCTATCAGTCCGAAGCATGAAGAGAGGCCAACGCCCACCTCCAAGGCCAGCATTGACCATCATATCTCTAAATATTGAAGGACTATCTGCAACTAAAGAAGAACTTGTTGCAAAACTCTGCAGAGAGCATCAGTGTGATATTCTCTGCCTACAAGAAACCCACCGTGGACCTAAACATCCCCGCCCTCGTGTGGAAGGAATGACCACCCTCATAGAAAGACCACATGAGAAACATGGAAGCATCATGCTAGCAAAAAATGGGACAATCATCGAATCATCATCAAAGAACGATGAAAATAACATCGAAGTCCTAACCGCTGAGCTCAGAGGAATTACCATCACCTCAGTCTACAAACCACCTCCCACACCTCTCGTGATGCCAGAAATACCACCATCTGGAAAACCAAAGATTGTGATCGGAGACTTCAACAGCCACAGTACACAATGGGGATACGCTAATAACAATGCAGATGGAGATGCAGTGGAAGCATGGGCCGAAAGCAACCAGCTTGATCTGATCCACGATGCCAAACAACCAAAGTCCTTCAACAGCGGACGATGGAAAGCAGGTTACAATCCTGATATTGTGTTTGTCAGTCATAACATCACCGGACTGAGCAAGAAGCTGGTACTGGAGCCACTGCCAAAAACCCAACACCGCCCCATTGGCATCACAGTCAATGCTGCAATCACCCCAACCACAGTCCCATTCCGAAGAAGATTCAACTTTGGGAAAGCGAACTGGCCTGGCTTCCAAGAAGATCTTGAAAGGAAGATTGCCCATCTCCCAGTGGACTCCAAAAACTACGACAACTTCATCAAGTTTGTGCACCAAGCAGCCCGGAAGAACATCCCAAGAGGCTGCCGCGCTAAATACATACCTGGACTCGATGCTCAAAGCAGCGAACTATACGAGCAATACCAACAGCTCTATGAATCTGACCCCTTTGCTGAAAGTACCATCGAAGTAGGTGAGAGACTCATGACCTCCCTATCAGAATGCCGCCAACGGAAATGGCAAAACCTTTTGGAGACAACTGATATGACGAAAAACAGCAAAAAGGCATGGAGTCTAATCCGAAAAATCAGCAACGACCCGTCAACTCCAATACAACAGCAGTACACCATCACCGCCAACCAAGTTGCATATCAGTTGTTGCTCAATGGGAAATCCACCACCAAACAGCCAAGACCAAAGGTAGACCGACTTCAATACTCCCAAACCACCGGACTGACTGAGCCGTTCTCCCTTGAAGAGCTCAATATCAGCATCAATGCCCTTAAGACTGGTAAAGCCATCGGCCTAGATAATATTTTCACAGAGGAGATCAAGCACTTTGGACCTCTGACACGGAAATGGATCCTTGAGCTGATGAACAACTGCATGCTGACAAGAAACATCCCAAAGATCTGGAGGAAAACCAGAATTATCGCTCTCCTCAAACCGGGTAAAGATCCAGCGCATGCAAAGAGTTTCCGCCCGATCTCCCTGCTATGCCACCCGTTTAAGCTGTTTGAGCGCCTGATCCTCAACAGGTTGGCCCCAGTTGCTGAACCAGCTATCATCCCCCAACAAGCTGGATTCCGACCTGGCAAATCCACAACAAGCCAACTCCTGAATCTCACTCAGCACATTGAAGATGGGTTTCAGAAAGGACTGGTAACAGGAGCTGTCTTTGTTGATCTGTCTGCCGCGTACGACACTGTGAACCACCGCCTCCTCCTGAAAAAGATCTTGGACCTGACAAAAGACCTGGCACTCACAGACCTCATTGGAGCCCTCTTGAAAGACAGGCGCTTCTATGTTACCCTGAACAACAAGCAAAGTCGTTGGCGACGACAAAGGAACGGCTTACCTCAAGGTAGTGTGCTGGCTCCACTACTGTATAATATCTACACCAATGACCAGCCAATGGACCAGAACACTGAGAGGTTCATCTACGCTGACGACCTCTGTGTAACATCCCAAGAGAGTACGTTCGAAGCAGTAGAAGCAAACCTCAACTCAGCCCTAGATGAGCTACTCCTCTACTACGAGAGCAACCACCTACACGCAAACCCTGCGAAGACTCAAGCCTGCTCGTTCCATCTCAGGAACCGGGAAGCCAACCGACCTCTTAACATCACATGGTCTGGAACACCACTTGAGAACTGCACCAACCCTGTCTACCTTGGCGTAACCCTGGACCGCACCCTCTCATTCAAGGAACACATCAAAAACACCAAATTGAAAGTCAGCTCCCGGAACAACATCCTACGGAAACTGACCAACTCCAAATGGGGAGCCACAGCACACACACTAAGATGTACTGCCTTGGCCCTGTGCTATTCCTCTGCGGAGTATGCGTGTCCTGTTTGGGAGAGATCAACCCATGCCAATAAACTAGACCCAGCGTTGAACAACACCTGCCGCTTGATCACTGGTTGCCTGAAGCCTACCAACCTGAACAACCTGCATCTCCTCGCTGGCATTGCCCCTGCAGATGTGAGACAGGAAGCTGCCAGCCGAGTAGAGATCACAAAGGCCACCAGTGATGAACGCCACCTCCTTCACGGACGTGAACCCCCGGCCCAACGACTGAAGTCAAGGAGAAGCTTCCTCAGCCATGTCCAGCCCCTAACAACATCTCAGGAGGAAACCAGACTACAGCTATGGACCAGAAAGCTAGAGAATGACCCCCCTCCTATTGACATGGGAATCCCTCCTTCTGAAGCCCTCCCTCCTGGCTCAGAAGCACCATGGGTCCAGTGGAAGACACTCAACCGCCTGAGAACAGGAATGGGGCGATCAAAAGCTGCTATGGCCAGATGGGGCTACAAAACTGGCCGAACCATCTGTGAATGTGGAGAAGAGGACCATACGATGCAGCACTGCCTTGTCTGCCCTCTACTACCCAACCAGTGCAGCTTAAAAGATCTCGCAGAGTTCAATAATAATGCAAAGGACTGTGTAAAGAAATGGGAAACTGTCATATAACCACATGCTTCAAAGACACGAAAAGAAGAAGAAGTCAAGTATGGACTTTTCCACCCAGAACAGTTTACTTTCTCATCACATTGCCAATCCAGTATGTATCTTATGATGGACACTTGCTATTGTTTTGGATATCAGTTCCACATTTTAAGTATACGCATAATCTTGCAATGGTCACTGGTTTAATTCATACTAAAGATAATGCAAGTGAAACTAATGTGAGTTATTCCAAATCATTTTTTTAAAATCCAAATGAAGTGAGATATTTAGTTTTTAAGATGTATTGCCGTTTCTAAAGTGAAAAAAATGTAATTGTTACGTTTATGTCATGTTTATGTCATGTTTCATGTTTAGTGTTTTGTCACAGTTTATTTTCTGTTCATGTCTTGCTTGTGTTGTTTATGTTACGATGCAGTTCATTGTTTGCATACACATTTCCATGTTTTTCCGCAGCCTTGCATTCATGCTGTTTCTTTCTCTTGCTGTCACTCACGCTTCCCTAATTGTTTCATTATCCCTTGTCTAATTACTAATATACTAACATTAGATCAGGATTGGGTAATACTAACTATCTAACCATGTGTTCATGTTTACCATACGTTTCTCGTACATGTTAATTACTAATTTACTAACGCTAGGTCAGGATAGGTTAACTACTAACGATTTACTAATTGCCTCGTTACATGTCTCATTTTCTCAAGCTGTTGTGAATTTCCTGCTGCTCTCAAGCTAAGTGTCTGCACCTGTCTACACCTGCATATAAGATCAGTGTTCATGTCTGTTTGTTGCGAAATTGTTGCCTTTAGTTTACTACTGTCACTTTTGAGCGTTTTCCATTGTTTTGTCTACCGTTATTGATCTAGCCCGTTTACTGACCATTGTTACTGCCTGCCTATCGTTTCCACTGCCTGTTTTTGACCACGAGTTTTGCCTGCTGTCTGTTCTGTACCTCTGCCCCGCGGATAGGACTTCGGTCTGACTCCTGCTACGCCCCACGACTACGAACTTTGCTTTGCCCCTGTATTGTACTTCTGCTCCGCTGACAGCTACTCTGGTTACTGAACTTGCATGGATACCGACTTCGAGACTGCCTTCTCCCTCGGTACTGTATTTTTGGTCTGGCTGGATTTATTGGTTTTTGGACTTTGCTTGTGTGACTACGTTTTTGGATTTCCCCATAATAAAGCCCTTGCGGGTCTTTATTATCAAGTTTGTGTTCTGAGTCGTGCATTACGGGTCCAACCCGCACACACCCGTCTCAGTAATGCATAAATGCAATTGCTGTTGCTGAATTAATTTGTTAAAATCGTAATAATTTTTGTTTCATTCACATTTCTGTCAGCCTGAAAATACATTTCATGTATGTCAAATACATTTCAGAAATACATTTGTATATTTTCACAATGCATTTTAAATACATGAAAATTGGCCGTTTCATTCATTTAGTAAAATATATTTTTATGTATTTTAAATGGATTGTGATATGCATTTCAAAATACATCTTGCATACATTTGAAATACATTTTTGACATGTATTGTAAATACATTGCAAGTATATTTGAAATGCATTTCAAATGTATTGTGACATGCATTTCAAAATACATTTGAAATACATTCACAATACATTTTTGACATGCATTGTAAATGTATTGTAAATACATTGCAAATATATTTAAAATACATTTCTCAAAATGTACAAAACAGCCAATTCTCATATTATTTTACATGTATGTCAAATACATTTCCCAAAATGTACAAAACCTTTTTTTTCCCCCGTATGGGGTGTAGACAAGAATGATTGATTTTGGGTCAGTTAGCCAATCAACGCAGAGCATGTGAAAAAAACCTGAACCGCCCACCCAAAACTCACTGGATTTATATATTTTTTAAATATATTGCAAAACGTTTTCCCTTAAAAAACCTTATCAACATGTTTGGTAGACCTAGTAGAATAATATTAAATTGACAAAAAAATAGTATGATACGGGACCTTTAATATATTTACATAATATTTCATACAATACATTTAAAACATTAATATATGCATGTATTTATATTGTTCCATATATAATTAAATATATTATTAAAATATAAGCTGACATGCATGTTCTTATCTACTCTAAGGTAATCAAATACATTTCAAGCAACAAGCTTGAAACAGCCTTTGCAGGAACCCAATGCTATGTTTAAGTGCTCTTGAAGACACTCGAGGAGTAAAATGTAAAAGGGAATTTACATTTTGATATACCTAAATTGTGTTTGGTCTTGATACATGTGTTAGAACAAATGAAGAAGCACAAACCAAGTTTAAAGTAATGTAAATAAACACTGCTTTATTAAAGGTTCTCGAAGGCAAAAATCTAAAACTTCAAAGCATAAATGCATTCTATTCTGAATTTCTTTTTTGGGTGCGGGTAATCATTTCAATGATCACATTGGGTTGGGCACATATTCTTAACACTGAAACATATTTGAAAATATTTAAACATCAAGTTATCTGAAAAACTAAATATCAGTGACAAATGTCAATTAATCAGTAACAAACATTGCAAAACAAAGCGTTAGCCTAAACCTACCCCTGGAGTTCAGGAGCATGGAACTCTTATTCTTTTTAAGGGGATAGTTCACCCAAAAATGTTGATGTTTCTACATCAAGGAGTGCCATCTATCCATCCAGGTAGTTTTGTTGAGACCTCACTAGTTTTGTACATATCTGCTGCAACTCACCTAGACATACCCAGATATAACAGTTGGGTCAAACGCTTGTGGCGCACAAAACGTACATTGAAAAAAATCAACAGCAACATCTCTTTCCAAATGAAGTACGCCAACTGTGTTTACACAGTATGTGCAAAGTCTTAATCAAAGCACAGCAGTATCCTGGGGCTTATGTCAACATAGTGCGCCCTAGAATACTGGCGTGCTTTGGTTGATACTGTGCACAGGTATACACAGTTGGCGTACTTCGGTACAGTAAGTAAAAACTGCCAACACGGTCTGGATGTTTGTAAGTAACCGCGTAATATTTCGAGACGTTTTGAGTGTACATTTTGGCACTTTGAGCACCACAAGCTTTGAACCCGTCCGTTATATCGGGGTCAGGGCCGTAACCAGGGTTTTAGAAATGAGTGAGGTCCAGATTTTTTTCTAGGGGGGTCCTACTCCTATCCTTAAGCCCTTGCTCTCCTCTCCCTGTCCTCCTCACACCCTTCTCCCCTCTACTCCTCACTTCCTCTTTTTGTTAAAACTGGCTCCTTGAAAACAAACACTCACAAAATGATGTATTGCCAAAAACAGTACTTTTGATTGAGTGTTGCAAATAAATCTAGGTCTCGCCAATTTAGGCATTTTCATTGCAGCCCTTAAAATCAACAATGCTTTGGTTTAATAAACACCAGTAATTCACCCACACATTTTCATTGCTATTTAAACCTGTAATTTTTCATAAATATAGACCAGGACAGTTTGGAAAAGGGATAAATAACTGGCTCTTTGACGTCATTGAATTGATTCATAAACTTGACCTTGTTCATATATGATGTGATTTACTTAGCTAGAATGTCAAAAACTAATGTCCACTCAATAACGTTTGTATATAGTTATATAGAAAACGTAAAATGTCCACTTGATAGCTAACGTTTTTATATAACGTTAGATAGATAGCTAGCTTGCATTGAATAGCTGACGTTAATAGTTCGCTTGGTATCAACCCACCATTCGGGTCATACTACTAGCTAGTTAGCTAACGTTTATTTTCAACAATAGACACATGAATCGTGAAAATAATATTGATTACATTAACTAGACTAGAGATATACCAGTGATGCCACTGACGTTTGAGGAAATTAGAAAGCGAAACCGCTTTTATTATCGATTGTTGAGTTTCTTGACAGCGTCCAGCATACCTGTAGTGTATCGTGATAAACGTCATATGACAAGGATCTTTGACTAACGCAACTGAGTTGGGGGACCCTGCAGTACCACATGCCTTCCCATTGGCTGTATCGGCCGTGGGCTGGACTTGAGGTGCACAAGAAATCGTTTCATGCACGCAGCACACGCTTTAGAAACAGTCTAGAACAATATTATTACTTTTTAAAAACGTGCAACTAAAAAAAACTGTGAGGTCCATATTTAGTTACGGTCATGATCGAGATATATAAGAAGAAGTTCAAGATATCACGTCTCTGGCAATACACACAGACAGCGCACAGAATCGGGAATCGCAGTTCATTACAGACGGTAATGGGGAGACGCGGTTGCTCATATTAAAGATCTGCTCGGTTCTCTCATGTTATACGTCTCAAAAGAATCGAAAACAACACGCGCTGATGGCTAGCTCACGAGCAACATCCATTAATAATCATATTGCAGCCTATGCACTGATCTGAACAGACCAAGCTAACGTCAGCTAGCAATGCAAGTAATGGGATACGTCAGTCGTGGGCGGAGTCTGGTTTCGGAAGTAAATTATGAAAGATAGAATGGGCTTTGGAGACTATCGACCATTTCTTGAAATCTGATTCATAGAATGAGCCGAAACGTTCATGGATTTGCCTGTGTGGTACAAGGATATAGGCCATATATCGCATGTTCCAATTATTATTATTTTTAAAGTAATGCATTAATGATTGAAGTTCGACTTGTAGTCCACTTTAACGGACTGCATATCCAGTACTGCAACGCACGGGTGGTTATCGACCAATAAGATATCATCTCGTCAAATAAATTAAAGTATTTGCAGTCATTTTAACTGCATGACGGTACGTAGCCTATTTTAAAGGGTTGTATCGCCTGCTCAGCACAGTAGGCGTAGCCTAGTAACTCACACATAGCCTACAAAGCACTATTTTGTAGGTAACAAAATAATTGGTTTTGCGTAGCTGCAGTAGCCTAATAAAATTAACGTGAAGAAAAATTAATTAATCTTTCCCTGCTTCAAAGTCAGGGACAGTAAACAGAAGGCCATAACGTAGCTGCACATAGGCTACATGTTTTTTCCCGGCACTGTCCTGCCTATGTCCAGCGCAGTTTCAGTGTATTTTTTTTCTGGTCGTGTTACCTGCGGTAAATCGTTTGGTCTTAGTGGTACCAACCATACCATGCAGGTGTAGTTTAGTTTTCTGTACTGTAATGGACGTATAATAAGGCATTTTGACTCGCTTCATAGTAGTAGTTTCCTTGACACTCTTTGGTAGTAGTAGGTTAGTTTTCCTGACCAGCTGACTGACATTCAAATTTCTCTGTCAAAGCTATTTCCCAGAGATCTTTGCATGAGAAAAGAAGACAATAGCTAAGCAACTACTGTCAAAGAAGGTAGCCTACCACAGATTACCATTATGTTTAATGTTACATTATTATTATTAGAATTAATAGTGTTTGCAATAGACATTGTCTGCAGAAGTAGACTATGACATGTTCGGAGGCTATTGTAATTTTTAAAAAAGTGACTAACCATGAAATATATCTTTGCAAAATTGACGGTATATAAACAGGATCCCGTTTGGGCTTTTAGGTTATACCTGCTCAAAAAAATTAAGGGAACAGTTAATCATCACAGTATAACGCCAAGTCAATTAAACCAAACCGGTCATAATGGATGATGTTGCAGGGAGCATAATATTTGCCACGGCGTCTCCATACACTTTTACGTCAGTCACATGTGCTCAGTGTGAAACTGCTCTCATCTGTGAAGAGAACGGGGCAGTTTGGTCAGAAACATGCACACGAGTAGCCCACTGGAGGTCATTTTGTAGGGCTCTGGCAGTGCTCCTCCTGTTCCTCCTCGCACAAAGGTGAAGATACCGGTCCTGCCGCTGGGTTGTTGCCCTTCTACGGCCCTGTCCAGCTCTCCTCCTGTAATGGCCCGTCTCCCGGTATCTCCTCCACGCTCTTTAGACTGTACTGGGAGACACAGCAAACCTTCTTGCGACGGCACGTATGGATGTGCCATCCTGGAGGAGCTGGACTACCTGTGCAACCTGAATGGGCTGCAGGTACCACCTCATGCTACCAGTAGTGACAAGGGCACTAGCAAAATGCAAAACTAGAGAAAAATCAGTCAGGAAGGATAAGGAGAGAGAAATGGTCTGTGACCACCACCTGCAAAACCATTTACTTTTTGGGGGTTGTCTTGCTGTTGCCTCTCCTGTCCATCTTTTGTCACTTTAATTTGCACCAAAGCAGGTGAAATTGATTCACAATCGTTTACGCTTCCTAACTGGACAGATCGATATCCCAGAAGTTTCATTAACTTGGTGTTATACTGTGTTGATTAAGTGTTCCCTTAATTTCTTTGAGCAGTATATTTCTGTATATTCTAAATTTTAAGGTCACATTGTGTTATGTGTGAAAGGAATAAACCGAATAGAGCTGAAGTGAAGAAATTAATGAAGATATAATAAAGAAATCTCGGCCGAGGCCGGTATTTGTGTGAGATTAAAACATGTAGCCAATGGCAGTTATTCATATAATTGTTTTAATTGTCTAGCTACCTTATTAGTCCCTATTAGCTGCCTATTTTCCTAGCTAGGTGGCCATTTACAGGTGCAGCTCAAAAAATTAGAATATCGTGAAAAAGTTCAATATTTTTTGTCACTCATGTCAGAACGTGAAACTCATATATTATATAGATTCATTACACATAGACTGAAATATTTCAAGCCTTTATTTCTTGTAATTTTGATGATTATGGCTTACAGAACATACTTTTCAGAAGGCTGACATTTCTGTTTAAAATATCCTTTTTTATTGATCTTATGTAATATTCTAATTTTCTGAGACACTGAATTTGGGTTTTCATTAGCTGTAAGCCATAATCATCAAAATTACAAGAAATAAAGGCTTGAAATATTTCGCTCTATGTGTAATGAATCTATATAATATATGAGTTTCACTTTCTGACATGAGTGACAAAAAATATTGAACTTTTTCACGATATTCTAATTTTTTGAGCTGCACCTGTATATGACTTAGCTAGCGAACTACCACAATTAGCTGCCATTTGAAGCTACTTTTTATTTTGTAAGCAAAATAAAATGCTCTAGTTAAACCAGCTGCACTTAGGTAACTTAACTCATATGGCCAGCCAGCTAGGACATTGGGCAGCTAGTTCGGACTAATTTAATAACTGTTAAATTAAAACGGATTGCCATAAACTATCGTTAGCTTGCTAGCTTGCCAAACATGACTCGGGAGACAAAGTTAATCAACCTCCCCGTCAGAAACATGCCCAAGCAAACGGAAGAGTAGGGCGATTGTGGACGGGAGGGGGTGGAATAGCTCAATTAATATCGAAATTGATAAACTAGCTAATTTCTTCGAACAATAGTAGCGCCCAGATTTTTTTTAAAACAACCCAAAAAAAACCGCATCCTGCGACATCAGAAAGGACCAGCCTAAATCGCGTATGTAGGCCTATATAAATTCACTTTAGCATTACGTTATATTTAATTTTAATTAATTGCACGTGTGTTTAAAAAATCGCAAAGAGTGCATTTATTTGTGGAGATTATCTTTATTAACAAAATGTGAAAACTCTCTTAGGCTTATATTCAGACTTTATATACGGCACGAATCTGAAAACCCCATTGGAAATCGGCAAGGTAACGCATGCCTGGTAGAAACCTCCGTATTGGCCTACAAAAATACGTCATGACTGTAGCACTCTGTTGACATTGCTTAAACTGACGCTTGACTGACTAAGGACTTTTCATTTGCAAAATGCATTTTGCCTCGATTCCTTCATCCTTGCATCTCTTCCTCACGTCCTCCGTTGCGTGGAGCTAAGAACCGTAACCCATTGCGTTTTACAGAATTGTGTATCTTAACAAGTGGGACGGATTTTTCAATTTCACTTAACAATACGACCCCTGTTCCCTGTCCCCCGTCCACTCAGACCCCTGTCTACTACAGGTGCAGCTCAAAAAATTAGAATATCGTGAAAAAGTTCAATATTTTTTGTCACTCATTTCAGAAAGTGAAACTCATAGATTATATAGATTCATTACACATAGAGTGAAATATTTCAAGCCTTTATTTCTTGTAATTTTGATGATTATGGCTTACAGCTAATGAAACCCAAAATTCAGTGTCTCAGAAAATGAGAATATTTTGCTTTAACATATTTTTAAAGTATCATATTTTATATTTGGTCGCATATCCTTTGCATGCTGTTACTTCTTGAAGTCTGTGACCAATCAACATCAAAAGACTCTCGATATCTTATTTTCAGGTACTGTTACAAGCGATACTATAAGCTCTCTGCATTTGAATGGATCTCTATGGGAATTGGGGGGTGAGACTAGATTCAGCTGTAACTTACACTGGTACAGTATGGAACACATGGCTGGCTAAATGGCTGTACGTCATCAAGGGTCTAAGGTATCAAACGAGCCCAAAACCATCACTCTGCTGCCAGATATGGAGTAAAAAATAAGATATCGAGAGTCTTTTGATGTTGATTGGTCACAGACTTCAAGAAGTAACAGCATGCAAAGGAATTATCAGAAACACAGGATAGAAATGAACATACTTTTCAGAAGGCTGACATTTCTGTTTAAAATATCCTTTTTTATTGATCTTATGTAATATTCTAATTTTCTGAGACACTGAATTTGGGTTTTCATTAGCTGTAAGCCATAATCATCAAAATTACAAGAAATAAAGGCTTGAAATATTTCACTCTATGTGTAATGAATCTATATAATATATGAGTTTCACTTTCTGAAATGAGTGACAAAAAATATTGAACTTTTTCACGATATTCTAATTTTTTGAGCTGCACCTGTATGTGCCTTGTCCCCTCACTTTGTGTACAAAAGAAATCCCGCAAAACTCTTTCCTAGCGAGGAAGTAGTTATATTAATATATGTAATATTTGACATATGACGATTGTTACAATGTGTACATTATGAATGCAGATAGAATTAACAAAAATAAAAAGAGAGTAGTTCGTAATGTCACCCGCTCTTGTACCATAGATGCATATACGCTCTATGGCTTGTACGTTTTGACTTCCGGGTTACTGACTGAAACTGTCGGATGAGTGCACAGGGTGTGTTCGGCGAGAACCGATTTACGTCGTATCTGCGTCGGACTGCATCGGAAACTGTCCTAGATGGCCGAAAAATCGGTGCTGCGTGAACGAAGGCGGAAATTACAACAGAAGGTTAAGCGCGCCTTAGCAACGGTGCAGCAGCTCTCGGTCGCCTTCAACAACATCACCGCGCCTTCAAACAAACCAACGACAGCATTGGTTAGAGAGCGCGTAGAGAGAGGTGTTTCCTCACGACAAACGCGGATAATTTCACAATATCACCACCTATCTCGGCGTATTGATTCTACTCTAAAAAAAAAAAAAATCTAAATGAAATTTACATTACATTACATTACAGGCATTTAGCAGACGCTCTTATCCAGAGCGACTTACACAACTTCTTATTACATCTTATTAAACTTATCCATTCATACAGCTGGATATACTGAAGCCATGCAGGTCAAGTACCTTGCTCAAGGGTACAACGGCAGTGTCCGACCTGGGAATTGAACCTGCAACCTTTCAGTTACAAGTCCAATTCCTTAACCATTATACTACACTGCCGCCCATTTACCCCTCCCTAAGTGTTCAAACACAGGTATAAGGGTTATTTATTAAATCCTACAATGTAATAGCAGTATTTTCCTCTTTCCCTTATCTGTTCTTTCTAATTTCACAATGAATATTTATTCAGTTTTTTTCTTAGTATTGCTATATTTAAAAATATTTTTAAATATAATACAATCCTTTATCATTCTTCAATTCATGATTTTGCTTCATAAAATGAGCCCTTTAGGGTTTCCAACCTCTAGAATATTTCTGTAAATTACATTGTGTACTTGCATTTGTTATTTTTGTGCAAATAATAAATAAATGTGTTTTGACAGTGTGGGATTGAGTAACATAAGGTCGCTACTCTGGTTATTATATACTGTACCGTACATGTACTTTCTTGAAGTAATGTTAAGCCTAGATGAATACGAAAAGTACAATATCAGTAATGCTACACAAACAAATGTGTAGCAAAAAGTTGCCAATTCTCATTCTTGACTGCTTCTGTAATCCATCTGCCTTGAGATAAATTAGGAAAGATTTTACCTCTAATTGTAGACCTATATAAAATTTGTCGACTGAACCAAAAAGGTGTATGAACAAATTATAACAAAAAAATGCCTGTCCAAATAAAGGTAACTTAATGTTTTATTCAATACCTTTGTTATAAGGAGTGGTTTGTTTTTGCAACAGCTTATGTGTAAAATACTAATTGGACTGTTGTCCAAAAAAAGTCTCCTCTCCAGAACATTTGGTGTGAGCATATAAAACATTAAGGTAGGACCACCAAATGATAACTCATTAATTTATTTCAAAGTATTTGGATGTTTTTTGATGGGAAAACGGTTACCTAATCAATATTTCTCTTCACCATCTTTGTTATCAGTAAGTCACCTTATCAAGATCTGAAGGTATGACCTGCTGTCTGTCATTGTGTTGAGAAGTGGAGTTTTCCCTATATCCAGATGGGACAGTGTATAGCCAGGCCTCTGCATGTTACACCCAACCCCTCCTTTCCCTTTGTGGTAGAGGTGGATGCCTCCGAACTAGACGCCGGAGCCATTCTGTCCCAACGCTCGCCACTTGACCACAAAATTCACCCCTGCGCGTATTAACATATATGGAGTAGATGTGGATGGATCACTGCAAGGGTTATTTCTCCTGACTCATTTTTCTATAGAACTCTATGGGGGGAAAAGTCAGGAGAAACAACCCTTAAAGGGATCCATCCACATCTACTCCATATCTGGCAGCAGAGTGATGGTTTTGGGCTCGTTTGATACCTTAGACCCTTGATGACGTACAGCCATTTAGCCAGCCATGTGTTCCATACTGTACCAGTGTAATTTACAGCTGAATCTAGTCTCACCCCCCAATTCCCATAGAGATCCATTCAAATGCAGAGAGCTTATAGTATCACTTGTAGCAGTACCTGGAAATAAGATATCGAGAGTCATTTGATGTTGATGGGTCACAGACTTCAGGAAGTAACAGCATGCAAATATTAAATATGATACTTTAAAAATATGTTAAAGCAAAGAGTATGAATACTTATGTAAATGAGAGATTTTTGATTTTTAATACATTTGCAAAAATTTCTAAAAATCTTTTCTCACTTTGTCATTATGGGCTATTTTGTGTAAAATTTTGAGACAAAAAATTAACTCAATCTATTGTAGAATATGTCTGTAATGTAATAAAACGTGGAGAAGGTGAAAGGGGTGGGCAGACTTTCCGGCTTGACTGTATATGTGTATGTGTCTGTGTGTATGTATACATAAATATGCCGGTAAGTCATACTGCTGTTCCTATAAGGTCAACAAAATGTACTACATAGTTTAACTTTGTTGTCTGTGAACATGTTTTATGTCTGTTATTTTAGGGACAGACACTTAACAGAAGCTATAAATGTTGTGCAATTCTCTGTGCAATATATACTGTATCTGTCCCTATCAAATAAACATTCAATGACAATTGTTTAATGACTAGCAATTGAAAGTGTGATTACTATTCAATAGGCTATTTGATACATACTGTTCATTGTTAATTGGAAATGCGAACACAGAAAATGTCGGTGACTGCATCCAAATGCCGCACATAGTTTTCCAACCTTGTTCACTGCAATCTTTGCTTTTCATATATTTAAAGTCATATGAAGGACAACAGAATTTTGCGCCAAAAGTTTATTAATGTTAACACACACAGCACAATACACAACAACTGCTTGCTAAGCTGCTAAGTTCGCTGATAGCAACATTATCTATGACCTGATACAATGAATTCAGAACATCTGATTCACCTACGATCGTCTGTAGAATAGGAATCAACTACTTAAATATAAGGAATGTTAACTGACATTGCAAAAAATCTATATATTTTCTTATTTTGATGCATAAACTATAAATAGCCTTGTGTTTGTAGCGACCACCTTAAAATCACAAAAACGTTGTCAATGTGCACCCAGATGTTCTTTCTAAAATCGCTTTTTAAAAAGATTTGCAGAATAACATTTCGAGTTAAATACGTAAAAACATTGCTTAGACCAAATGCATTCCAAATATGTTGCTCAAACAAATAAGCCTCTTGTACAGTTGTGTTAAAAAAATAGCAGTACAACATCAGTAACCTGATGAACCAGTTATTAGTAGTAGTGATATTTCTGCATGGCAAATAATTTACTTGTAGATAATAGAAAAACAACAGACCCAACTGTCATGACATGCACGCTGCTTGTTCTGAGTAATTGACTCATTCATTGAAAGGGGCGTGTTCAAAATAATAGCAGTGTGGAGTTTAATTAGAGAATTCATTCATTCTGTGAAAAAACAGGTGTCATTAATTGTCCTTTATTAAGGAAGAAGGGAAGCAAATGTTTCACACATTGTTATAAAATATATTTCCTTCTGAATTGCTAAGTAAAATGGGCCATTCCAAACATTGTTCGGAGGAACAACGTAATTTGATTAAAAAGTTGATTGGAGAGGGGAAAACGTATAAAGAAGTGCAGCAAATTATAGGATGCTCAGCTAAAAAGATCTCAAATGCTTTAAAATGGCAACAAAAACCCGAAACACGCGGAAGAAAACAAGCAACTACTGTTAAAACGGATCGAAGAATAGTCAGAATGGCAAAGATTCAGCCAATCATCACCTCCAAAAAGATCAAAGATGATCTAAAATTACCTGTAAGTGCTGTTACAGTCATTTGATCGATGCTAAGCTATCAGCAAGAAGCCCCCGTAAAGCACCATTGTTGAAAAAACGGCATGTGCAGAATTGGTTAAAATTTGGAACACATCGATTGGCCCAAAGAGAAATGGCATAACATTCTGCGGACCGATGAGAGTAAAATTGTATGTATGTTAGACGACCCCCGGGTACTGAATGTCTTCCTTACCCATTGAAGACAGTGAAGCATGGTGGCGCAAAAATCATGGTATGGGGATGTTTTTCATACTACGGTGTTGGTCCTATTTATCGTATACCAGAGAGCATGGATCAGTTTGAATACATCAAAATAATTGAAGAGATTATGTTGCCGTATGCCGAAGAGGAAATGCCCCTGAAATGGGTGTTTCAACAAGACCCCAAACACACGAGTAAGCGAGCAACATCTTGGTTCCAGACAAAAAGGATTGAGGTAATGGAGTGGCCAGCTCAATCCCCCGACCTCAACCCCATTGAAAACTTGTGGGGTGACATTAAAAATGCAGTTTCTGAAGCAAAACCCAAAAAATCACAGGAACTGTGGAATGTAGTTTGTTCATCCTGGGCTGAAATGCCTGTTTCTAGGTGCCAGAAGTTGGTTGCCTCGATGCAACGCACCTGACTAATCTGAAAAAAAACGTGAAGCCATTTGACTCAAACAGATTGGTGCCCTGAAATGGGGGTGGGGGGTGTATAAAAAGTGCTGTAATTTCTACATTGTGAAACCAAAATGCATAAAAAATACCCTTTCGTAAAAGGATGAGAAAAGCACTTTAACCATATGTGAATTGTTTGATTGCAGTACAGAACCAAATCAAGAAAAAATGTGTTTGTCCCTAATACGGAGGTGTGGATAAATATATATATATATATATTGTGTGTGTCTGTCTGTCCGTCTGTCTAAAATGGAGCTGCTCTGGTTTCACACAAATTGAAGAATCAAACTACTCAATAGTCTAGATAATCTCTTTATTCATAAAAAAAGTAACAATAATGGGAATTGCTTAATGTGTGGCACTTCTTATGCTATAGTCTGTACACTTGCAAAAGCAGAGGTTAGTCCCACTAACGCTGCAGGATTTTTAAATTTCATTAAAAATGACAATGTACCTATTGTTACATGAATAATATGTGAAAGAAACTTTTTTTTTTTTTTGTGCAGCAATTGATTTATTTTTATGTTCCATTTTAACAAGGTACTTTGTGTTGTGACTGACAAACTTTTAGCACAATATTTTGTGACTTTGATCAATGAAGCAGAAAAATGTTTCCATTGACTGAAACCTTTGTGGGAGGCATTGAATAAGAAAGCATATGATTTCCCAGTGTTGGCTTGGAAAGCACAGCAGGATGGAAAATCTTCCTGCTGAGAAGACTTTGTAGCCTTAGCACAGCACCTCACACCAAATGTCACAGCGACATAGGTCAAACCACACCAGTATTCTCTGAAGGATCTTATCTTTTAAGATTTTGTTTAGTTGTGCATAGCTATTTATTATTTTACTACAAATGCACTAAAAGTATGAATTAATTCACATTATTATGATCATAGAACAAAGCCTATGCATAGATGTAGATTATAACATACAACCCCCAATTCCATAAAAGTTGGGACAGTATGTAAAATGCACATAAAAGCAGAAAGCAGTGATTTGTAAATTCTCTTTTAAATATAGTGAGCACCATAATTAATTGAACAGTGACACATGTTTTGTTATTTTGGTTCTGTACTCTAGCACTTTGAGTTTGAAAGGATACAATGACAATAAAGTTGAAGTATCAGCTTTAATTTGAGGGTATTTTCATCCATATCGGATGAACCGTTTAGAAATTATAGAACCTTTTGTACAGTATGGAATACATGATTGGTGAAATGGCTGTAAGTCATCATGACACTCATGCAAAACACGTGCAAATGGTGAATGAGGTGTCACGTTGGGTGTTTCGAGGCAGTTTGTCAGTTTAGTCTGACTAAGTTCGTACTTCAAATCCATGAAAAGGAAATCTGGGTTAACTTAAAAAAAAAGTTTCTAAAGATAAGTGCAATGAATGCATGTCCCATAATAAGACAACCCAAAGGGGGATATTCTAACCCTATCTGGCTTAAAAAGACATACTCACAAAAATGATCAAAAAATTTCCTTTGACCCTTAAATTCTTTTCTTTTTAAAAATTTGTTTCAGATTTTTTCCCCATTTTAGTAGCCAATTGAACCCCTATTCTAATTCAATTCCCCCTGTGTAGCAACCGCTAGAGAACCACCACTATACAACCCTGTCAGCCGGTAGTAGGAAGGAGGGCGCCACGTCCTCTACAGGGCGCGACTCCTCGAGCTCCTGACCGTGATTCCAACTCCCCCAAGGCATTTTTTGTGCACAGCGATTCTCTCCGAGCCCCTCCCCCCACCCGGAAGCAGCCGCCAATTGCTGCTCCCACAGGGCACCGGCCATGCTCGGATCTGGCAGGACCGGGGTGCGAACCCCGATCCTCGGAGTACAACTGCACTGACTGAAAGTCAGCGCTCTTACCGTTGTACCACCGCGGCGGCCCTTAAATTCTTTTGAGTAGTATATAATGGTTTTGACTGAAAAAAGTTCAAAACCTTGTCCAGTGAATATTGCATTTATTGTTTTTCAAATAGCCTAAGCTACAGTCCTCGGGATTCACTGTGCGTAAGGTTTTTTCGATAGTATACAGTAAAAAAACAGAGATTAATTAAAATTTCACCATGTTAACTCAATTTTAACCTTATTCTTCGTCCTTCATCTTTTTTTAATTACAGTGAGCAGGTTTCCATACTCTTATTACAGAATTATATATACTCTATATATTACAGAATTAATTCACAATTAATTTGAATGCTATTCTCTGCATGTGTGGTTTAACTTCATGCAGGAGCAGGTCTGTTTCCCCTGCTGTAGATCGTATTTCCTGGGTGGCCAAGGTGGAAAAGCAGGCTTTTAAAAGGAATGGGATATGACATTTTGATTGGCTTATTGCATGTTACGCCCAAGACACACCTATAATTAATGAAGAGACTAAGTTCAGCCCATTTGCATGTTGCACCGTGTTTAGCGCTCAAAATATTTGCCGTCTAAACTAGCAAAAGTGGACTTGGACACACCCTAAATGCATTTTACGCCATGCTTTAAGAACGAGCGCTAAGATCGCCAAGATAGAGCCCCAGGTGTGAGTATCACAGAAACTTGGCAAATGAAACAAGACAGTTGTACCATTTACAACACAAACTTTGTATTTGTTTATTTTCATAATTTAAGTCAAAATAAAGTGCCACAAATGCAAAGAAACTTTGGAAAAATGCTAAATACATTTTCTTTAGTTTGCAATGAAATACAGAGAGCTACATATGGGAAACGGGTACATCTATACATTTCCAGGATCACAAGCGTGCAAAATCTCAGGATGATATGCAGAACTACTAAAGATGCAAAAATATAGGCAGTGTACCCTGTTGTCCATTAGTGTCTCCAAATCTATCCAAATGGCTAACTTGTGCACTGCTCTAAATCATAAAATAATTACATATTTAACTACAATCAACTGTTTTTGATCATAACATTCACTTTTGCATAATTTCCCAGTGGGAGTTACTCTTTTCATCAGTATAGGGGGGTAGATACAATTAATAAAATTAGTTTTGTCCATTATAAAGCATATACATTTGCCCCTTCTGATGGTTTAAGATGAAAACATTGATATCACCCTGTTAGCATAGCATAATCATTCCCACTTGTACCCCAATAAAACAACACATTTTCCTGTACTCTACAGTATGTAAACTTTTGCCCTGGGATCGCATTTTTCTGTAGTTTAAAAAAAAAAAATGTTCCCATTCATAATGACCCCAAGGAATATTTTACATTAATCTTGCACATATCAGCCCACAGTAAATTGGAACGAGTATTTTCCATGCATTCAGTGACAAGTATAGCCCAGGAAGATACGAAGCCTAAAGCCTATATTATGTACGATAACATTACAATAAAATAATATTCCACCAACAAGAAAATGCTGCCAAATGTTATAGCTTCAAAGAAAGTTGTGTATCAAACATAAAACATAACTGATCAATGAATGCTTACACTACAGTGTGTGAAATGCACTCAAAATGCTAAAATAACCATATCTAACATAGCCTACTGGACAACACAGTGATCGAGTGGAAAAACTAACGTACATATGTAGCCAGCGAGAAGAACCGTATATTACCAGCAGTACTTTTTTCATGTCGAGGATGAAAAACTCCCGTCAGCGAATGCTTTTTCTGTAGCCGTTTGCATCATAGTACATTGACAGATTTAAAAATGCTGTTACGCTGGACTGTAATTTATCGTTCAAAAATCCCAGAAAAATTGCAAACATTTTGAAAAGTATACTGTCCTCTATCAGATAAAACAGTTGTGAATAAAACCGGAAAGACATGAAATACTTCAGAACTGAAGGTAGGGCATATGGGGTACTGTGCGCAGACATTCCACATTGTGTAATAACATGCTAAACTGGTGTATATTTCTCAAACAGATTGTTCAAGATGATAAATGACCTCTGAATTTTGAAAGGAACAAACACTATGTGTAAAACCAATGGTAGGATTGTATATTTATTTCATATTTAGCAGCAGCTATTGATTTTGGCATACGATCATGCTATTGTTGGGTTTATCTTGTTGCTATGACAAAATAAAAATTTTATAAGATGAATAAATATATTTATGAACTCACACATAGATGCTTTGTCCACTAACGTCCTAATGTAATATTATCATTGGTCAGTTGAAATGAGTAGTATCAATGGCATACTGGGCAGTATATTTGAAAACTGAAACATATTCACATTTTCTTGTTCTAAATTATTATACCCAAACACTTTTTCACGTCAGCTTGGTCTATATGATAGAACAGCTTTGCCTCCTGAAAACTCAACTGCAGCTCTCTCAGCAGGAGTAGCCTGTTTGTAAACAAAAGCTATCTTGCCAGATACTTGTGGCAAATGCAAGTGTCCACCCACATGCACTTAAGCAGGGGCACAGAGTAAACACACTATTCACAGTGGTCCCTAAAGAATGGGGACAATGGAAGCCCTTTAAGATAGCCTCTCCTGTATCTCCTACAAAAGTCTCTTTATTAGAAGCTTTTGTGATATTGTGCCAGGCTAGTTTTTCTGGATAGTGAATATTTAAGGGGTGGAGTAGGTTTTGTCAAACAGCTCACTCACTGCGGCGTAAAAGCAGCAGCCGCCGCAGTTCCCTGATTTTCCGGAGCAGCCCTATAGCCATATAAAAACAGTGGAGAGGCACATAGGCCCGGAAGACACACCTTATCACTCAATTTGATTTCACATGATCATACCTGTAAATCATTATATTTCATATTATACCTCTCAAAACTTTTATTTCACATTGTACCTCTCAAAACTCTCAAAATTCACATTGGAAACTGTCAAGCTAAAATATGTTTAGAGTCCAATGCACAGGGCAGGTTAGGGTACAGAGGCATGGTATGAGATATTGGACAAATGATGGGGAACAAGGGTAACGCAACTGTAGGGGAAACATATGAAGGGAAACCACCCTTAGCTCATATACAGCATATATATGCACCAGAACAGTGCCCAGCTACAAAGGACGTTAATCTAGATGAGTCAGATGTGCAAGCATGGAAAACGAAGGGGCGCTATAGTAGAACAGTAGATTGCAGTTTTGGTACTTGAGATATGAATCCTGACTGATGCGACTCATAGACAACATTCAATTGTAAGGGCTCTATTTTCTGGCCAGCATGTGGCCGGCCAGCGCATGGCATGTGGCCATCCGTCGCTGTGGCCAAGTGGCAATTGCGACATGGATTTTCACACGCCTTTTTGACTCGCCGTGCACCAAAGTGGGAGGAGAGCCACTGTGTGGGGTGACAGTCTAGTCTAGGTCACAGGAGCACAGTACAATTTATGACAAAAAATGTTTGTTTTGGTTAAAAGCTGCAAAATTAAAATGAGCACCACCAAAACAAACATGTATCTCATTGTAATCAGGTATTTCCAGTACTTTTACATCTGACTGACAGTTCTGTAGCTATGTTAGTGTAGCGCCCCTTTGCTGTTCTGGGCAAATAATAGGGGTGGCTAACCTGAATTCTTTAAATAAAATGTTATCTCTAACTATAAGTATTTGTGTTTACTTTGTCTTTCCCTGGATGCAATAATAACTAAGTATCAATATTATAATGACTCAATGACAATTATTCACCTTCCAAATAATTATCTTTAAACTTAAATTACTATATTTCAGTCACACAATGTACCAAATAACTGTTATCTTTTACCTATGAGCTATGGCTATGCATTAAGCCTTGAATGCTAATAAACCAATGGCAATACAATTCAGTTCAATTCAACTATTTACTTAGTTGAAAAATATATTTACATCTGTACAAAAATATCAGTTAACAAAAAATAGTCTTCAGCTCAAATACTTCTTAGCTTCAAAGTAGAAATACTCCAAGAGTATTGGTCATTGACCACCATCCCAAATAGTACACAGTTTAAATGAAACAGTATTCCAAAAACCTTTACCTCTAAATCCTATAGCCGGCAAATATAACTAAACAATACCTTGGGTACCCAATGAGTCACAGAGTGATACGGTGCAGGCCTGATACGAAGCTCGGGATCGTAGAAGCCACAAACACAAAGGCTACTTCGCGCCAATGCGCCGAGAACAAAAGAAAATGCTTGCTAGCAACAATGGCGGCCGCCCATGCCTCGAGCGCGCCGAGTTCGTGGAAAGGAGAGACGTCTTCTAAACAGCTCACCGAGATGTCTGGCGATCAGAGTTGTCCGCTGTCCGTTGGATTCCTCTGTCCCTTGGTCTTCGTGTGTTTAGCTGAGCAGTCCGGACGATGTGTCAAAGGTGTCCGGGCTGGATACCTTGAGCAAAGTCCACGACTAACAAGCTAGCTCTAGCCGAGTTAGCTTCCTGTTGCAATTCGGTGTTTCAGTCCGAGTTCACAAACTAACTTAACATAACACAACTACACTACTGTACAATGCTTTAGTAAGAGTCACTATTCGTTTGTCTACAAACATTTACAGCAGTAATGCTTCACTGAGTGTTCTACCCACGTTAACTATAGCTGTGTCATGGAGCTCATCTCAACATGTCTTCTCGCTTTCGTTGCCACTTCCTCTTTTTCTCTCCCTCACGTCTCCGCTACGTTCCCCACACTTCCTTCTGACACTTGACCTTAGACTCGTTTCTCATTGGCTTAGAAAATAAACAAAATGCAAACTTTACATTGGAATTTCTTCTTATACAGTATTGGAAATAAAAGATTCTTAAAATATTTCCAGTATCATGAACTTATTGTTAAAGAAAACAGAATACATTTTCCCTCATGAAAATAACTCAACACATTAACTTAACCATGAAATTCTACATAAATGCAATATCAAACATATGCATAGTTTTAACCTTTTATTTATTCTTTTAATGAACTCTATATTCTACTTATAATATTTATTAATTCCTATTTATTAAACAATGCACTTTTACTAGTTAGGCCTAAATTTCCACAGGGCTACATCCTCCCCCTTCTAACTGTCTGCATGTCCTCATGAGACAACCTATGACATACAGGGTTAAGGAAATATTCTAGAGTGACTTAACATCCTAGTTTAATAATTATGCCCTTGTGGACAATAGTAATTGGCTGATCCCTAGCCTTTCCTGGTTCATCATAAGTCAGACGAATTACAGGCTTGACATGTCTCTTAGAACTAGTTCTTGGCCTAAGATCTCTGCTCGTCTTTGTCATAGACATAGGCTTAGTTTTGGGAGTACTAACAGGCGTTTTATAGTCTCCCTGGTCTGGCTCAGAGTCAGAGTGGTCAGGGTCAGTGGAGTGGGCACTGGCAACTTCATCTTCTGACTGACACTCCTCTGCTATGTCTTCAGGAGCATTGCTTTGAGGTTCCCCCTCCTCAGAGACTTCATCCAATTCTCCCTGGACTTCCTCTTCTTCAGTAGCGACTCCTTCCTCCTCTTCACTTAGTTCATGGGCGCATCCCTCGTGTTCACTTTGGGAATCAGCAGCAGCAGTCTCCTCATAGGTCCTCCTAGGTATGAGCTTTTGCAGGTATTCTCCATAGGATCTTCGAGTTCCTCCACACTCCATGTCCGAAGATGAGTCAGTGTCGTCCTCTGGTTCCACTTCAGGTGTTCTGTCTGGCTTTCTTTGGTGTCTGTTCTGTCTCTGTAGACGTGTCTTTGGTCTCACCGTCGAATCTGCATGATCTTTGCCCTCCAGCATTCTCATGGACTGACTGATGGGCAAGAGGTGATCTCGATGTAATGTTCTCACTCCTCCACTTCCATCTTCAGGCTTCACCCGGTAGACTGGTAAGTTGGGTAGTTTACCGACTATGACATATGGCACAGAGCTCCAGCGGCTTTCGAGCTTGTGCTTGCCTTTCAGCCCCAGATTTCTCAGGAGTACTCTGTCGCCAATGTCAACAGTCTGGAAACGTACTTTCTGGTCATATGCCCTTTTGTTTCTTTGATGTGACTTATCTGCTGATTTGCTGGCGAGTTCGTAGGCTTTTTGCAGATCTCCCTTCAGCTTCTCCACATACCGGGAATGGTGTTTGTCGCCGGAGCCGTCAGGTGAAGTGCCAAAGCAAAGGTCTACTGGCAGCTTAGCTTCTCTACCGAACATCAGCAGATACGGTGAGTATCCAGTGGAGTCACATTTTGTACTGTTATAGGCATGGACGACGTATGGAACATGCTGACTCCATGAACGTTTCTTCTCATGCCCCAACGTGGCAAGCATCGACAGCAAAGTGCGATTGAATCTTTCGGGTTGAGGGTCCCCTTGCGGATGGTAGGGTGTGGTACGGGATTTACGCACCCCCAGGATCATCAGGAGCTCTCGAATCAACCGACTTTCAAAGTCTCTTCCTTGGTCTGAATGTATTCTGCTTGGCAGACCATAATGCACAAAGTACTTTTCCACCAGGATCTTGGCCACGGTGAGTGCTTTCTGATTCCTGGTAGGAAACGCCTGTGCATAACGTGTGAAATGGTCTGTCACGACTAATACATTACTTATTCCCTTTGAGTCAGGTTCCATGGAAAGGAAATCGATGCATACAAGGTCCATGGGACCACTGCTTACAATCTGGTGCAGGGGTGCAGCCTTCTTGCAAGGTGTTTTGCGCATGATACATTCTCCACAGTCCTTGACATATTGTTCAGCGTCCAGCGCCATCTTGGGCCAATAAAATCTACTGCGCAGAAGATCAGTCGTCCGCTCCACTCCTAAATGACCCATGTCATCGTGTAAGGACCGCAGAACAGCCTCTCGGAAATCAACCGGCAGCACGAGCTGGGTTACCTGTCCTCCAGAGGGTTTCTGACTCTTCCTGTGCAGTAGTCCATCTTTAAGCACCAGACGGTCTCGCTCTCTCTTGAATAGACTCAGTTCTGAGTTCTTCTCTTTGTCATTCGGCCAGTTGCCTTGCTGCATGGCTTCCATCACTCTCTGGATGATGTCATCCTTCTGCTGGGCATCTTTCAAGTCAGCTTTGGACATCTGTCTCAATGAAAGCAAGTTGAGGTGAGTTGGAAAAGCGAATACCTCCGGGACGCACTCAGGGGGCGCTCCCAGTTGATCAATTTATCGCGGAGGTGCTCCCGGTGGCTCTGTAGCGCAAACCCTCCGACAGATGGATTTCACTCCACTCTGAGGTATCTCCTCCCACTCTCCTTTCTCCACCTCATCGGCCATGTTTCGGGACAGCAAGTCGGCATCGATGTTGGTCTTGCCGGGCCGGTATTTGATGTCAAACTCATATGTTGCTAAGGCAGCCAGCCAGCGATGTCCTGTTGCGTTGAGTTTGGCTGTCGTTAGCACATAGGTAAGGGGGTTATTGTCCGTCCAGACAGTAAATTTTGCTCCATATAGGTAATCGTGGAGCTTATCCACAACCGCCCACTTAAGAGCTAGAAATTCCAGCTGGTGGACTGGATAACGCTGTTCAGTAGCACTCACTCTTCGGCTAGCAAAAGCCACTGGCCTGAGTCCTTCTGGGTATTCCTGATACAACACAGCACCAAGCCCTTTCAAGCTGGCGTCTGTGTGTAAGATGTAAGGCTTGTTTGCATCCGCAAACGCAAGGACTGGCGCGTTGGTGAGGCACTGAATTATGCGGTGGAAAGCATCGGTGCACGCCTGGTTCCACCTGTCTCCAAATGGCTCTGACTCTTTCAGGTAGGTCTTTGTCTGGTCTTTGACTTGCCGCTTGCCTTTGTGAGTGGGTGCATAGCCTTTGGTGAGCTCTGTAAGGGGTCGGACAATCGCAGAGTAGTTGGCCACAAACCGCCGATAATACCCGCAGAATCCGAGGAAGGACCTCAATGACTTCAGGTCTGTAGGCCGAGGCCAGTTGGTGACGGCCTTTACTTTCTCTGGATCTGTGGCGATGCCGTCTGCGGATATTATGTGCCCCACATATTTCACCTTCGGTTGGCAAAACTGGCACTTGTCTAAAGACAGCTTCAGTCCCACCTCTTCGAGTCGATCCAGCACTTTGAGAAGCCTCTCCTCATGCTCCTCCAAGGATTTTCCAAAGACGATCAGGTCATCCAAATAAACTAATACCTGGAGCAGATTCATATAGATTCAATAAACTAATACCTACAGCTCTTTCCATCAATCGCTGGAATGTCGCAGGCGCTCCCGTGATTCCCTGCGGCATTCTTTCGAATTGATAAAACCCTAGCGGGCAGATGAAGGCTGTTTTTTCCTTATCAGTTTCTGTCATGGCGATCTGGTAATAACCAGACCTCAGGTCTAATACAGAAAACCACCTACTCCCTGTCAGGCAGTCGAGCGCATCGTCAATGCGGGGAGTAGTGTATTGGTCAGGCACTGTTCGACTGTTCAGTGTTCTGTAGTCTATGCACATTCGGACACTGCCATTCTTCTTTCTTGCTACAACTATCGGTGAGGCGTATGGGCTACGAGACTCCTTGATAATGCCAGCTTTCAGAAGATCTTGCAAGTGTCTGCGCACATCTTCAATGTCGGCTGGAGCTAATCTCCGTGACCGTTCTCTAAAGGGTCTTGTGTCTGACAGGCGGATATGATGCTCCACGCCTTTCGCAAGCCCCACGTCCCATTCGTGTAGAGAAAACACACTGGCTCTCTCCGACAGCTTTTTCTGAAGTCTGGATTTCCACTGCTTTGGGATAGGTGAGTCACCAAGGTCAAGGAGGCGAGAGTCAAACTTTTTTGGCTTTTCCTCTGTCTTAGGCTTTGTCTTGAGCGGCGAGGCAGGCATCACAGGATCCGCAGCGCACAAATTTCCCATCACTGTTCCGACTGGAAGGACTGTTTCTCGTACTGACTCATTGCGCACCAACACAGGGAAATGGTCCACATCTACCTCTGAGCTTGGTACTATCATGGGCTGCAGCAGCACCCCAGCTGGAAGCGGAGTCAAGGGCGAAGCATCCACCATCAGCACATCTTTGTCCAACGGTTTCCCTAGCTTAACCTGACATACAGCACGACGGTCACCCCAAGCAGGTAAGGTCAGTGGGCCAGGGCCCATCCACTTCACACATCCGATGTCTTCACCCTCACAGGCTACTGGGACCTTGCTGCGGACTTGTTTGGCAGCTTTGATTCCCAACGTCTGAGCGATATCTACTCCGGCTGTCTCTTGGCAGATATTGGCCAGGCGCTTGAAAAGATTGGCATTGGTGCCCAGGATAACCGGAATCTGGTCTGGAGTTCTGGGACCCGGACAGATCAACGCTAAGACCGAGAGGGATTCTTTGGAACCAGTGACGCTTTCTGGGAACTCAAGATCCACGACAACATAGCCGAGGTAAGGATAGCTAGTGTCGCTCAAGCCCCAGATGGCTAGGCCGGACACAGGATGGATAGGAACATCTGACAAATGTAGCTTGTACCATTTCTCGAAGATGATTGTTACTTGTGATCCACTGTCTAGTACAGCGTCACACTGCTGGCCATTCACTCTCACGTGCACGACAGAGGGGGGACCTATCAGCCCTTTAGGAAAGTTCCTGCCTCCTACTGGAGTCACTTCACTTTTCTTGACTGAGCAGACGGTGTCAGGACTTTTGTTTTCTTGGCTAGGTGACTGTCCCTCTTTGGCTCTCTTGAGAGACTGAATGAGCTTTTGAATGACTTTGTTCTGATTTTCAGCATTCTGACACTTGGTGGCAAAGTGTCCGTTTTCACCACACCGGTAGCAAAAGCTGTCATCAGATCCCCTAGGCTTGTTTGGCCTTTGGCTGTTTTGAGCAGGTCTGGATGGCTCTACTCTTAGTGCACTGGCCGGCGCATCAGAGACTTTGGTCACTTTGGATGACATTTTCTTGTGCAACCTTTGAATTTGTTTCTTCAGCACGGCTACCTCTGCATTTTCACAGCTTTCAGCCACAGGGCCCTGAACAACTGGACCAGGCCCTCTGTCATCATCCACTTCTTCGAAAGACTTTGTGTTCATAGAAGCGAACAATGATTTCAATTCTTTGACATCTGCTTTTAAGGACTGTATCTCAGTCTGTCGGCTGTCTACATCCTTGTGAGCATGAACTTTATGGACAGCTGTGCTAAGCTTGACTCTAGCAGCAGCATATTCCTCTTCAGCTCGGATTTCACCCAGCAGCTCTAAGAATTTTGGAGGACTCTGCTTTCTCTCCCTTAACTTAAGCTGAACCAGCATGAGATCTGAGTGTATGGCACCCCGAAGTAGCTGCTCTACTCGGGCAGTGTCAGTACGACTGGCAGGAATACCACCTTTACTGACGACCTTGGTAAGTGACTGTTCTAGTCGCCTCAGGAAATCAGAAAGCTTTTCATCTTTCTTTTGTTGCAGGAGCCTAAACTCAAAATAGAGATCTTCACCTGACTCAGCTGTACCGAAAGCGCTCTCCATAGCATCCAAGCATTTAGAAGGGGTAACGTCGGCCTCCGCCGTCCGTATCGCTTTTACTACAGCTAAAGCAGGTCCTCTAAGACACTCCATGATGCGTCTGCGCTTTTCTTTGTCTGAGCAGTCGCTCTCTTCAACCATCAAACGAGCCTGTTCAAGCCAATGCTCCAACGCCTCTTCTCCAACAGGTGTTGGTAGTGTGCCAGAGAACATCCGTAGGCGACGATAGCTACTGTTCTCCCCTGACGGTTTCCATATCTTTGACAACACATCGCCAACAGCCAAAATGATGGATTCAGCAGAGCTATTGGATGCTGAGGCATCAATCAGGACTTGCAGTGGATTCAGTGTATCTCCATCGGAAGCTGAACGCTTAGAAGCAATGATGATCGGCCAACTGATGTCTGAAGTGAGGTGTTTCACTACGGACGGAACCTTGGTCGGGTCAATCTTCTCTCTGCATTCACACAGTGCCGTGACACGATCCAGTTTCCTGTTGAACATTCTGCCTCGTACTCTCACTCGTCCTAGGATTTTCACAGTTTCCAGCGTTTGTTCAATCTGGTCCACTTCCGTGCCTTTGGGAACGAGCGCCAGCAACATGTGGTCTTCCGCGAGGGACTCACCTTCACACCACTCTCTGAGCTCTGCTACCAACTCTGACTGCACAGCCTGAACATCCATTGTCACTGTTTTTAATAGCTACTTGAATTTTAGATCTAAAATTAAGAGCTAATTTTTCACCTAGTTGTCCTTTAATCTTGCAAATTAAGATTTACTTGTATTTTAATCTTGTTATTAAAGTTGTACTTACTTATCCTTTAATTTTGTAACTAAATTATTACTTGGAAGTCATTTAATTGTGCTAAAAAAATCTACTTACTTGCCCTTTAAACTTGTGATTAAGCACTAAAAAAGACAAAATAAAACAATAAATGTAACTTAAGATCCCAGCGGTGCCTCCATTTTATGTAGCGCCCCTTTGCTGTTCTGGGCAAATAATAGGGGTGGCTAACCTGAATTCTTTAAATAAAATGTTATCTCTAACTATAAGTGTTTGTGTTTACTTTGTCTTTCCCTGGATGCAATAATAACTAAGTATCAATATTATAATGACTCAATGACAATTATTCACCTTCCAAATAATTATCTTTAAACTTAAATTACTATATTTCAGTCACACAATGTACCAAATAACTGTTATCTTTTACCTATGAGCTATGGCTATGCATTAAGCCTTGAATGCTAATAAACCAATGGCAATACAATTCAGTTCAATTCAACTATTTACTTAGTTGAAAAATATATTTACATCTGTACAAAAATATCAGTTAACAAAAAATAGTCTTCAGCTCAAATACTTCTTAGCTTCAAAGTAGAAATACTCCAAGAGTATTGGTCATTGACCACCATCCCAAATAGTACACAGTTTAAATGAAACAGTATTCCAAAAACCTTTACCTCTAAATCCTATAGCCGGCAAATATAACTAAACAATACCTTGGGTACCCAATGAGTCACAGAGTGATACGGTGCAGGCCTGATACGAAGCTCGGGATCGTAGAAGCCACAAACACAAAGGCTACTTCGCGCCAATGCGCCGAGAACAAAAGAAAATGCTTGCTAGCAACAATGGCGGCCGCCCATGCCTCGAGCGCGCCGAGTTCGTGGAAAGGAGAGACGTCTTCTAAACAGCTCACCGAGATGTCTGGCGATCAGAGTTGTCCGCTGTCCGTTGGATTCCTCTGTCCCTTGGTCTTTGTGTGTTTAGCTGAGCAGTCCGGACGATGTGTCAAAGGTGTCCGGGCTGGATACCTTGAGCAAAGTCCACGACTAACAAGCTAGCTCTAGCCGAGTTAGCTTCCTGTTGCAATTCGGTGTTTCAGTCCGAGTTCACAAACTAACTTAACATAACACAACTACACTACTGTACAATGCTTTAGTAAGAGTCACTATTCGTTTGTCTACAAACATTTACAGCAGTAATGCTTCACTGAGTGTTCTACCCACGTTAACTATAGCTGTGTCATGGAGCTCATCTCAACATGTCTTCTCGCTTTCGTTGCCACTTCCTCTTTTTCTCTCCCTCACGTCTCCGCTACGTTCCCCACACTTCCTTCTGACACTTGACCTTAGACTCGTTTCTCATTGGCTTAGAAAATAAACAAAATGCAAACTTTACATTGGAATTTCTTCTTATACAGTATTGGAAATAAAAGATTCTTAAAAAATTTCCAGTATCATGAACTTATTGTTAAAGAAAACAGAATACATTTTCCCTCATGAAAATAACTCAACACATTAACTTAACCATGAAATTCTACATAAATGCAATATCAAACATATGCATAGTTTTAACCTTTTATTTATTCTTTTAATGAACTCTATATTCTACTTATACTATTTATTAATTCCTATTTATTAAACAATGCACTTTTACTAGTTAGGCCTAAATTTCCACAGGGCTACATTAGTCTACTGTATTCCAAACAACATGTCGGCCTACTCATCACTGGGCAGTGGGCACAGATTGCTTCAAACCTCTCAAAAAGAGCCTATTTCATACTCTTAGAGTAGGTACTAATAGTGTTCTGCACAAAAGTTAATTTTAGCCTTCTTTTCTCTATTCCTCTCATGGTCAAATCAAATCATATTAAAGCTATACTAACATACTGGTAAGCTTATATTTATTTATATTTATTGCATTAGACCAGGGGTGCACAAACTTTTTCAGCGATGACCCAAGGATATCCATCCATACTTTTTGCGACCCAAACTAATGTAATTTTCATTAATTAATTCACAATTCATTGTTAAATTGCTGACAATAGCCATGTTCTTAATACCCAAAAGCTAAATGATGGGACAAAGTTACTGAAATAAGTAGGCAATTAATCACAAAAAGCATAGTGAAATTAACAAAATTGTATGCCCTATTCACACTTCACACTTGTATTACATGGGGACCACAGTCCTGGCTACAGGGTTAGATACACTTCACTTTCAATTTAGTAAATTCAGGAGTAGGTTTACTTTAAATGTTTGGCATAAGAACTACACCCAAAATGCTGTCAAAATCTGCATTAATAATATAATAATGCCGCAGCCTCCGTAATTCTCGAGCTGGAAAGATGCAGAAAAAGTCGTGGAAAAAACACGTCTTTTTCTACGGGAGAAGAAAATATCCCCTACTGAGATGCCGATTCACATGGGACTAGTATTATCAGATGACATCTGTGTTTTGCAAAAGATGGTAGGTAGCCTAATTTGCGGTGGAATTTTTACTTTACAAATTACGGACCTGGCAGATTCGCACAGGATTAAGATCACAGACAATCGCTGCAATTATTGACATGCTCTGCAATTATTAGAAATCACACAAGGTCCAAGGTAATAGGCTACTAGTCCAGTGTGAATAGGACATTGTGCTTTATTAATGAAGCATAATAGGGGGAAAGTGATCTAAGCTGCCAGACAGACAACCGTAGGATAAAAACTAAATATTTCTTCTCATTAATGTTACACTCATTGCCAGTGTGTCTTGTTTAATTGTAGCCAATTTGAGACGGATGTGTGCGGGTTGGACCCGTAATGCACGACTTGATAATAAATAAATGCAGAACACTAACTTGATAATAAAGGCTGCGGAAAAACATGGAAATATGTATGCAAACAATGAACTGCATCGTAACAAACAGAAAATAAACTGTGACAAACACTAAACATGAAACATGGCATAAACATGACAGAAACGTAACACAATTAGCCACTTTTCCATTTCCCAATAGCTAATATTTCAATACAGGCAATATTTCTTTAGCCTATAATCTTTTTATGTCAAAAGCACAAAAAGACTGGATCGCGATGATTAGCTAAAGCCTTATGTTGTAATAAACAAGTAATTAGCTATCTTGCAACGAAGAGCATCAAGGGCACTGTTACCAGCATTTTGGTGAATCGGCGCTATCTCGTGGAGTGCATTGAGTCTAGTAATGACGATTAAATAAAGGCACTTACGTGATCATATGAAACACAGTCAAATTTAAACAGTAAAAAATACAAATGCAGAATAACAGTAGCCTAATAAATAGTAACACTTAGTTCCTATAGGCCTAATTGTATTGGAATGTTGCTGTAGCCAACAAGATTCCGCGACTCCATAGATATCCCCCTTCGGTCGCGACCAACAGTTTGCACACAGCTGTATTAGACTATACAATATACTTAACGTATTCTTTCTACCCATTGAATTATTGTATAGATGCTCAAGCCACCCTTAGTGTGAGTGAATTCTTATAGGCAACTTTATAGTTCTGCTTTATTGGGATAGTGATAGTAGAGAGTAATAGAAAAGATGGGGAGAGGAGGGATGATAAATCTGTTCCCAGTCAGAATCGACCTGGTGACTTCTTATCTATAAATGTATTAAATCTGGCTCTGTTTATTTCCTAGAAATGTATCACCCCTCATTCATTGGAAAGGTGCGACTGGTGGCTTTTACGGGATATCAATCATCTTAGCGCTAACGTTCTTGAAAAAGCCTTGCGCTGCTGCTGAATATAGGGGGAACACTAATATATGAAACAACTTTTGGAACAGGCCTTAGAATGTAAGGTAATCAGAGCTAGATTTGAGGGATCGACTCAGGGATCAGCTGCACCCTCTCCCCTCCATCCTTATGCCTGCCTAGTTCCAATCTGAAAAGCAGTGGGCGGGGCTGGGGACTCACTTTCTAGGTATATGTAAAGAGGCTTTACTGACACACTGGTTTGCTACACACACAGGGGGAAAGACATGTGCACAAACAACTTTACATTATATTAACTTCTTAATGCCAAACGCCCTCTAGCGGTAACGCGGGCGATACGGAAGTTATTAAACTATATATTTAATTAATTTATTAATATATAATAAACTGCTCACCTCAATATTTTGATTAAATATCCTTAAAATATATCCATTCCTTCTGGGAAAGTGGTTTTTAAGCCCAAAACGTCGAGTTAAAATTTCGTAAACAACGTTGGAAACTACGACCTAATTCCCAAACAAGTACTTCAGCTTGATGTCACACCATAAACAATATGCTGGTAAACTGTTCTGCTTAATTGTCTTTCACAAAACGTTAGTCTGAAAAATCGTTATACCTTTAGGCTTCAAGAAAAAATACTTTAAAACTTTCATACGGCTGTATTTTTTTCAAATTATTAAACCGACTTGTGCTTTTCTGCACTTCATCATGAGTAGTTTGCCTGTGTTCTGTTTGGCGTTGTGAAACTCATCCAGTTGTTGGAGTACCAATGTAGTGGCTTTGCATATTTTAGGTTATCAGGGTTTCGTACTTGATTGCAGAGTTGTATGCAAAACCGTCGTCAATTGGGTGTATTTCTTTGACTGATAGCACAATAGGCCTATCTGAAGTGGGAAAAACTAGCATCGACCCGCCTCCACTGCAAGTATTTCCATTGCTTTCCATTGGGTTTTAAAATGGTCTGTCAAATATTCCAGACAATAGCCAAGACTCTTATCTTTCAGATAAGCCCTCATTCAACACAAAGCCTTTGGAAGTCACGTAGATACAGCTCTGCGTAACACGAAGATGCACCCGGTGTCACACCAAAAAAGGGCCCCCCGACAAATTTCACCCCCGCCCTTCATGAACTCTCGTGGGCTCAGATATACGTCATATGCGTCACGTTTTAGGTATAAGGTTGCTCTGCCAGTCTAAAAATAGGCAGCTCAGCAGCAATGTGAACTTGATAATGCCGAAATGAATAACGTTCAAAATAGCGCCAATTATCGGGAAATTGGACATATTGAGCAGGTTACGTGACCTACCAATAGCTACCTGGTGAATGCTAGCTAGGTAGCTAGCATGGCAGATGTGTTTAGGCCAGCTAAGTGGCTAGCACATTAGATCGCGCCAAATTAACAATAAGGTGTGGGGCAGGTGAACATGCTTGTGTCATGACTCATGAACCATGCAGTGATGTTGAGTGTTATGTGCTAACTAATGTTCGGAAGAGCTAGCTGGCTAACGCATCAAAATAGCTCCAATTAATTGGACATATTTAGCGTTACGTGACCGATAGCAAGCTATAGCTACCTGCAGAACGCTTGGCAGTTACAGTTTGCGTATGTTATGCTCAGCTGGATAGCAGTTAACTGAAATTACCGGGGAAACTGCTCAGATTCGGCTAAAACATACAGCTTACTACGTGCAAAATGAGTAGCTCTATCCCTGCCGGTAGAAGCACAGGTGAAAACAATAATGAGGACGGCAAACCACGAAACGGAACGTGGAAAAAATCGGATTGATTCACAATCGGGAAAGCAGGACGAGAGCCGCAAAATAAAAGAAAACAAAACAGCCACGGACCACTACACAGATGGGACACTGCTATCAGTAAGTTTTAATTTACATATTTTAACAGTTTCTTTCAAATGCAAAAAAACAAAAAAAAATTCACCCTAATGGGTTTGGAATCAGAAACTAACAGACAGGGCAGTGTAGTATAATGGTTAAGTAACTGAAAGGTTGCAGGTTCGATTCTCAGTTACCAGCTGCTATTACATTGGTGTTAATGAGCAGTGAAACCCAAACTTAGTTGTTTTTGAATGGATAAGCCATTCAGTAACAAGTTTTACTGCTATAACTACAAGAGAAGCAAACAGCAAAGTGTGTTCATCAGTTTTTATTTACATATTTTAACATTTTCTTTAAAATGCAAAAATAAATAATAACAATTCACCTTAATGGGTTTAGAATCGGAAATGAACAGACAGTTCTGTTGTGTATGCGTGACAGGTTACGTCACGCCGTTATGATTACGTGAGTTAGGATTACGTGAGCGTCAGAGTAACGCGCCAGGGTTATGAAGAACTGTACACAATAAAGTTCAGTCGGTTTTGCAACTCGGTGTCCGCCGTGGTTATTAGCTATCTATGAGCATATAACATTGACGACGAGGATGGAGTTTTCGTTCCCAGCACCTTCACCTTTCCTCGCACTGCCCGGTGAGCCTCCCGTCCCGTGGACTCGCTGGCATGAGGCGTTTGAGACCTATCTCACGGCTCTCGCGGTGAAGAACCAGAATGATGCTCGGAAAAAAGCCATGCTAATCCACTGTCTGGGCATCGAGGGACAGAGAATTTTCAAAACCCTCGGAGCTGCTCCTGACTACAAGACGTGCGTGCAGCTACTATCTGCACATTTCGCCGCCCCCCAAAACGTGATTATGCAGAGAATTTTGTTTCGCCAACGCAAACAACGAGCGGGTGAGTCTGTGCATCAATATGTAGCCGATTTGACGGGCTTAGCAAGCACGTGCAAGTTCGGGCAATTAGAAAATGAAATGATAAGAGATCAGCTTGCAGAATATACAACCGACCCCAAGATCAGAGAGAAACTTATAACATCTCCAGATGACTTGACCCTCGCCAGGGCTGTGGAGATTGCATTCAAAGTTGAGTCGGCAGCAGGATTTGCCTCACAGTTAGCTAGGCAAGCACTGCCCTCTGCTGGGCACATGACAGCACAACAGGTACAAAATCCCTCCAGGTCACCCAGCCCTGTTCCTTTTCAAGACGACTCTGGGGTGAATCGTATAGGGCGCCAACAGCGCACGTTCACTCGCCAGGGCTGTGGTAATTGTGGCTCCTCCTCTCACGCCACCAGGGCCCAGAACTGTCCTGCCAGAGGGCAGACATGCCAGCGCTGTGGGAGACAGAACCACTTTTCCAGGGTCTGCCGCTCTGCGCCGGCTAATGATACAGGGGCCCCATCATCTCAGAACTCCAAACCCACGACAGTACATCACACCCACTCTATACATGCGGTGAATGCTGCCCCCTCGCCATTCAAGACGTGCACAATCGAGCTGGATGGCGTGAGCATGCCACTGCTACTGGACACAGGGGCTGCAGTGTCCCTGCTGAATTCATCTACCGTAGAACGGCTCTTTCCACAGGCAAAACTCACTACACCCTCGGTACAGTTGTGTGGTTATGGAAACTCAAGAATCGAGCTGGTGGGGGCACTCACTGGCACGGTCAGTTATGGCACGAAGACCCTCCCCTCTTTCACTTTCCTAGTGGCACGCCATGGCAGCAACCTTATGGGCATGGATTTGCTCTCTGGCCTGGGCTTCACGCTCCTGGATGCTGCAGGATCAGCGATCTTCCAAGTTGCCTCACCTTGGCGACAACAATATCCTACCCTGTTCTCAGGACTGGGCTGCCTCTCCTCCTTCAACCACCAGCCCCTTCTCAATCCTGACGTACGGCCTGTTATCCAGCCTCTACGGCGTATTCCCCTCACTCTCCGTGAGGAAGTGTCAGGTGAGCTACAGAAGCTACAGCAGGCGGGCATAATCGAGCCTGTCAACGCCTCGCCGTGGATCTCTAATCTAGTGATCGCCAAAAAGAAGTCTGGGGGGCTGCGTGTGTGCATCGACCTCAGGGCTGTGAACAAAGCAGTCGTCCCGGACAAATACCCACTGCCCACAGTGGAGGAACTGACCACCCAGTTTCACGACTCCACTGTGTTCTCAAAACTGGACCTCCGCCAAGGATACCTGCAGGTCCCACTGCACCCCGACAGCCGCAGTCTCACCGCCTTTGTCACCCACACTGGTGTGTTCCAGTACACCAGGATGCCATTTGGTCTCAGCTCGGCCCCCAGCTGTTTCCAAAAGATTATGGCCACCATCTTTACAGGCATCCCGGGAGTGGTGATTTATCTTGACGACCTGGTGGTGCATGGTGCGACACCAGCCCTCCATGACGAACGCCTGCGCCAGGTGCTCAGCGTGCTATCGAAGCACAACCTCACGCTGAACAAGGAAAAGTGTGTCTTCTCCAGGGCCGACGTCGAGTTTGTGGGGTTTCGTCTGACCGCAGAGGGACTCAGCCCACTCCTCTCTAATGTGGACGCTGTGCTGCGCCTCCCAGAGCCCGCCACTCCAGCTCAAGTCGCCTCATTTCTAGGCATGACGGCATACTATCTACGTTTCCTCCCCCACTACTCCAGCACTACGGCCCCTCTACGCGAGCTACTGAAAAAAGATGCTCCATGGGTGTGGACGCCCGCCTGCTCAGCAGCCGTCCAGCAGCTGAAGACTCAGCTCACCTCATCACCTGTGCTGGCACACTTTAATCTCTCAAGCCCTACAATCCTCACCTGTGATGCCTCCAACACTGCCCTGGGAGCAGTACTCTCACAGCTGCAGCATGGGACGGAGAGACCCATCGCCTTCGCCTCTCGCGCCCTCAGCCCAGCTGAACAAAAGTACTCGGTGGGGGAGCGGGAGGCCCTCGCATGTGTCTGGGCCTGCGAACGGTGGCATATGTATGTCTACGGGCGGTCGTTCACGCTGCGGACTGACCACCAGGCCCTCACAGCCCTCCTATTAACATCAGGAACAGGTCACAGGCCACTGAGGATCCACCGCTGGTCAGAGAGGCTGCAGCAGTACAACTTCTCTACACAGTTCACCCCGGGTCGTGAGAATGTAGTGGCGGACCTGCTCTCCCGTGTCACTCCCCTCCCGTGCCCCTCTCCTGGGCCCGACCCGGACCTGGACACCACAGAGCCTGAGCTGGTTCAAATGCTCCACACCCCACTCCAGGCTACAGTCTCTCTCCACGACCTCCAGCAGGCCTCAGAGCAGGACCCCGTTCTCTCCCAGCTACGCACTTTCATTCGCAAAGGCTGGCCCCACAAAGTCCCAGAGGAACTGGCCCCTTTTTATCGGGTGAGAGAGGAGCTGTCTTGCTGGAGTGACGTCTGTGTGGCTTGTGGACTACGGACCGTTGTGCCCGACTGCCTACGGGCACGCATTCTAGTCATGGCCCACGAGGGCCACCTGGGCATCGTGAGGGTGAAGCAGAGATGTCGGGACCTGGTGTGGTGGCCAGCCATAGACCGGGACATCGAGACCATGGTGAGGGACTGCACCGCCTGCCTTGTGAGCGGGAAAACTGGCCCCCCTACACCACCCCCTCTGCAGCCATTGGCCTGGCCAACCAAGCCCTGGACACACCTCCAGGTGGACATCGCTGGGGAGCTCCACGGGGTCCCACACCACCAACGATTTCTGGTGGTGGTCTATGATCTCCACTCAAAGTGGCCAGAGGTCATCTCCGTCGGTTCCGTCACCACCCGGGTGATAACTGACTGCCTAGACTCGCTCTTCTCACGGTGGGGGACTCCTACAGCGATCACCACCGACAACGGCCCACAGTTTGTCGCTGCAGAGTTCACCGCCTTCCTGGGAGGGAGGGGCGTTCAGCACATTCGCACAGCTCTGTACCACCCCCAGGCCAATGGAGGGGTGGAGAGAATGAACCAAACTCTGAAGAACGGCATCAGAGCCCACCTGGCTGACGGCTTCCCGTTCGAGACGGCACTGCTCCGCACCCTGCTACACTACCGGTCAACTCAACACGCCGCAACTGGTTGTTCCCCGGCACTCCTCATGTTGGGGCGCGAGCTCCAGCTGCCGTTGGATCGACTGCGAGTCCAGACGGACCCAGCACCACCATCACAAGTACGAGACCGGGTCCTGGACCATCAGCAAAAGATGAAACAGCGCTACGATGGGAAACGACGGGCAAAACCTCCATGCATTGTGGCCCAGGACTGGGTCAGAGTCCGGAGGGCTCACAGAGACCACAAGCTGCAGTCTTTCTGGTCCACGCCGATGCAGGTCACCAAGCAACTGGGACCAGCTACGTTCCGTCTGTCCGACGGGTCACGGTGGCATGCAAGCCGCCTGCGGAGAATGGCTCCTCCTAGCCCCACAGCAGGCATGACAGAGAATGCAAACTCAGGCCTCAGGGTGGGAGACCAAGTAGGGCCGCCACCAGCCCTGGGGGAACACCCGGTCCCGCGTCCTACTGAGTCTAGAGTACGGCCGGCCCGAGCCCGGCCCCGGCCTGGTTATCTCAAGGACTTTGTCACTAACTTTTAACATCCGTCACGGTTAATAGCAGTAGTCGGTTATATGGCTTCTCTGCACGGACAGTTATACATTCCAAAGAACCAGTGACTTTGAACGTTAGGGTTTGGTGGGGTTTTCTATGGGGGGGGAAAATGTTGTGTATGCGTGACAGGTTACGTCACGCCGTTATGATTACGTGAGTTAGGATTACGTGAGCGTCAGAGTAACGCGCCAGGGTTATGAAGAACTGTACACAATAAAGTTCAGTCGGTTTTGCAACTCGGTGTCCGCCGTGGTTATTAGCTATCTATGAGCATATAACAAGTTCTTTAATGGTTAAGGAACCGGGTTTGTACAAGGTATTGATTCAGTATATATTCAGCTGTATCAATGGATACACTATGTATACTATACTATGTATAAATGCAAAATGCTGTGTAAGTCGCTCTGGATAAGTAATGTAATTTCACAAATACAACTAAGTCAATTAACACTAAATGCAGTGAGCACCATTATTCATTGGACAGTGACACATTTTTTTGTTATTTTGGTTCTGTACTCTGCTTATACATATTGGCCCACCACCACCCCCCCTCTTTGGGGGACAACTTTATTGGTTGAAAAAATTCCGAGATGAAATGTGAACACAAAGATGTAGCGGACACTTAAGTAGCCATCACAGTATCGGAGTAAAGCAAAAAACTACTCAAGCATAACAGCGATGCCAGTATCGTAGTAAAGTCATCACTGTAATGACAAAAAAACAAACCCCAAAAAAGTGGGATCCATTGGTCAAAAACAACAAAAGTAATCTTAGTAAAGTCAACACTATTTAATGACAAAAAATAAATAAAGTGGGCAGAGGGAGGAGGAATGGAGGTTTGTAGCAGACACCTAAGTCAAAAACAACAAAAGACTGAATGTGCACAAACACATGAAAAACAGCAAATTGAACAAACAGTTAATGGGATGAGGAGGTTCAAGGTTTGTAGCAGACGCCTAAGTAGCCATCACAGTATCGGACTAAAGCACAAAACCTACTCGAGCATAACAGCGATGCCAGTATCATAGTAAAGTCATCACTGTAATGACAAAAAAACAAACCAGAAAAAAGGGGGACTTACGGTACATACAATAGTGTAACTACAGATAAAGTTGACACACTCCACAGTGAAGGACAGCTCTGCCCAAGAACGGCTGAAACCCTCATGCTTCTGCAGAATGCTGACCTGTACAAAAAGAACACATTGAGATACATTACAATTACTGGAAAAAGACTAAAACCCAGCACAAAGACACCTGATTCAACTAAGATCTTCAATCAAGAACTTGATAAGTAGAACAAAAGTCTGCACCCACACCAGCCCTTAGTGGATGAGGTTCCCCACCCCTTCCATAGTACATAAAGTGCCCTCCATAATGTTTGAAACAAAGACATACATTTGCTTTATTTGCTTCTTTACTAATCACACAATTCCTATGTGGTTAACGTGCTATGGAGGGCACACATAAAAACATGTATAATGGACATTGAAATACCTCTGGGACCATGACATCAAATACAAAGTCTGGCACATCCAAGCCCTGATGATCTTGTCAATGATTTGGTTGAGCTCCTCGCAGTGCTCTGCCACAACTGGATGGAATCTCTTTGGAGTTGTCTGTCGTCTGATCCTACAGGAGCATGAAGGATTCTGCCACTGCAACATCCTGTCAGACTTGATTGTGCCCTCCAGAAGATCTCAGTGTACTCTTTAATAGTAAGATGAAGAATAATTGTGATGTGTAGCTTTTAAAGTTGTATGGGTGTGAAATCTTTATGCGCTTAAAAACATCAGAAACAAAGAAATCACCTCAATATCACGTTCCGTGATGACACCTTCAATGCCGTGTTGTCTCAGAACAGAAAGTGTTCTGAAAAATAAGAAATAATCCCACAGGATGGAACTTAACTTTAAAAAAAAACTGTTCTAGAGGCTGGTCGCAGTTACTTTAGTTTTTTTTAACAACAAAATGTTCTTGTAATGTGGGGTCCAATGTCACACCTGTCATATGTCATGTGTGTTGCGGCATATGCTGCCAAAGATGTGGCATGATACAGACGAAGATAGCCCAATGTTGTCTGAGGTAGGGTCACCATTTCCACTGCAATGTTATGGACCTCCAACTCTGCCATCTGTTAAACATAATAACCCAATAATACTGGAATTAATATAATATAATATAATATAATTTATATCATATTTTATGCTTTATTAGCATTAAAGGGGTAAGTTACGGTGCAAACAAACACCCCACAGTTTTGTTGATCAGCCTGGAGCCATTGTGATGGGTAGGTGACACTCAGCTGGTCAAATCCCAGATATCTCTGAAGGCATTGCTAGATCAAAAGTAGGATTATGTTAATCTACCAAGAAGGACCCCACAGGTGCAAATGTAGCATTCGGCATATAAAGATTGAGTTACCTCAGTCCAGATCCTCTGAGCAAATGCCTTTGCTCACACCCATGGAATCGTAGACTCTGATCTGCTGAGACTCACTATCAAATACCTGTTGAAAATGTGACGTGTGATGTATGGGTTGTGCATGTTGACTGTTCTCGATTGAACATATTTAATATTTATCTTTAAATGAGCAGATATCCAATATATACATAATTAGAGACAAACCCAAAGGATGAAATGGTTCCCTGTCCTGATGAAGAAGGAGCTTGGGCTCAAGGTCCTGTTTGGGTAATCGTGTCATAAAAACTGATTTACACATAAAAATATCATAAATTATTAAATGTAATTATATATAAATATGAGGTATATAAATACATTTTGAAACTCATCACCTAAAACATGTATTGTAACATAATATAATATTTAAAACTATACCTTCAAGCAATACAGGAGACGGACACCAATATGTTTGTGTTCAGTTCAGTCACGCCACCAAGGCACAAATGAATGTGTAGGAATGGCTTTCACCTAAGATAATAAGTTCATTGTCATCAATGAAATGTGTAGGTAACAGATGTTGGGGTTAATCAAAAAAAAGTTTTGTTGTGACCTAATGGTCGGTGACGTATAATTGGAGAGGGGGGCTAGATTTAGCTGTAAATTACACTGTAACAGTATGGAACACATGGCTGTAAGTCTTCAAGGCTCTGCGGTATCAAACAAGCCTCAAACATCACTCTGCTGCCAGAAATACAGTAGATATGTCATGGATCTTGCCTTTCTTCTCTTATCTCCGCGTCTCTTTATTCTTTTTTGTCGTTTACCGGTAATCTATCGGATTTTCCTGTGTTCCGCTACGGGTTTTGCTTTCGCCTCGTTATTAGTGAGTTCACCTGTTATTTATTTCCGCTCACTATTTATACCCTGCTTCCTGCCTCACTCGTTGCTTCCATGTTATTTTACGTAACATTCGAGCCGGTAAAAAGGGTATAGGAAGTTGTGCTGCTATCGACCGCTTTGCTTATCAACGTGGGACTTGTTAGCAGTACAACCTTAGAAAGAAAGCAAGTTCTCTTTTTTGCTCTTATTTCAGAGCAGAGGTTTTCGTTTCTTTTGTTTTCTACTCAAACCTACGAGTGCCTCACCCAAAGTCTTTGGGGTCTTTTGAGTTCTCTGTTCTTTCTTTTGTTTTGCTCCACAAACGGGAGTTAGATAAGCGTTACTGCTTATTTCTTTGTTTTGTTCGGAGATCGAGTTCTTCGTTTTTATCGCGAGGTTTGTGTTCTTTTATTTTATTTTCTCCACTACGGATCATTGTCCGTCTGAGTGGTGTTCTTTGGAACACTTTAAGATTTCACAGCTATCGTATCTGGACCTCCAATATTTCCTCCGTGTCTCTGACATAGAGATCCCTCACAAGATATGGATGGATAACTTGAAGGGTTTCTTCTCCTGACTTATTTTTCCAGTCCAGAGTTCAATAGGAAAAAATATATATAAATGCAATGGTACCAATAATTGTGGCACACGTGAGTAGTATATATGTTAACCCAGTTTTTCCACCCCCCGTAGGAATTTGAAAAGCCCACTAATTTGCATATTTCACACCTACGTCACACCTTATTTGCATAATTAACACCTCCACGTACCAAAACAAAGGGGAGGGTGAACTTTTTGACCGTGGGAATTTTCAATCCGCGCATGCGTGCGGATTGACCTTTGGACCGTGGGAATTTTCAGTCTGCGTATGCTTGCGGATTTGGTGAATTTAAAGCGAATTAACATTGTTTTTATTTTTTCGTGCTACGGGTATCTGTGAATGCATAGGATAGATTGTTTTTTGTTTTTTAAACTGTCTGTTCGTAAATATATCTGTCTATTATTTAATCACGCAGTGTTTCCAAATAAAAATATATTTTTTTTTATTTTACATTTTCTAAAATGAGTATAGGAGGCTATACTTTGTAGGCCTAATGTCTGGGTTCTCCATTTTAGGCTGTGAGAAGATAAATTCGGGAAACTTCGGGAAAAAGAAGTTACGATTTTTTTTATTTTAGGCCACCTTTTCTAAAAATGCCTATAGACCACTATGTTTAATACAGACACAGACATGTCCGGACACGTTTTGAAATAGAACGTATGGGGACAAAAGACATAATAAAGCGTTTGTGGGTGTCAGGGTTTGGATTTCCAGGCGCCTTGTTGAAGAAAAAAGTGTATCACACTTCCCCCAGACCATTCTTTTTGATGTGGATAATAAAACGATATTTAAAAAGGAAATACAACAAGAATAAGGTTTTTTTAATCCTATAACACCAGTACAGGACATGTCCGGACACGTTTTTTTAAATTGAACGTTTCGGGGACAAAAGGTACAATAAAAGGCTATTCTGGAGTGTTTAAAAAAGGAGGTTTTTCCAAGGATCATTTCCCAAGTCCTCACATTTTCCGCAGAAGTGTCATACTCAAGTTGTATCATGTCGTCAACCAACGGTGAGTGTCTACTATCGCTATGTAATCAATATTTTTTCTTTACCATAACACATGTTCAGGATGTATTAAGAGCTTTCTCTGTTTTTAAAAACATCGCTATACTTTTTTTTTTTTTTTTACAGCTACGTCTGATGGTAAAGCACGGTGGAGTCCTGAAGATTTGGACTTTGCAACAGATTCACTAACTCGCTTAACTTTAGAAGACGATGCATCCACAGATGTTACAGAGACCAATGAAACCTGTATGGAAAAATGTATCGATTTAAAGGAAAACAATGTTGCATCAGGCGTGGACGTGGTCGAGAACACCGGAAAAGATTGTTTGAAGAACCGTTACGAAAAGTATGATGTTTTGTTATCTCCTAGATTGTCGCAGACGGCCATCAATCTTTTGAAAGCCACTACATGTTTGTGTCTGAGCAAGATTCTTTATCGACGACTTAAAAAGGCCTGTTACGGATGTCTCACCAACCACCCCAGCCAGAGGAACCACGCGTGTCTGTACGGATACCCTTCGTATTATTATGAAGGATTTTTTGATGAAATTTGTGGTGCGCTACTCACAAAACCTTTCTTAAAAATATTAATCATCGTTCTAGATCTCACGCTGAACATTGCTGCATCACCTGAGAAGATCATAGGTACACAAAAGGTACAATAAAAGGCTATTCTGGAGTGTTTAAAAAAGGAGGTTTTTCCAAGGATCATTTCCCAAGTCCTCACATTTTCCACAGAAGTGTCATACTCAAGTTGTATCATGTCGTCAACCAACGGTGAGTGTCTACTATCGCTATGTAATCAATATTTTTCTTTACCATAACACATGTTCAGGATGTATTAAGAGCTTTCTCTGTTTTTAAAAACATCGCTATACTTTTTTTTTGTGGTGCGCTACTCACAAAACCTTTCTTAAAAATATTAATCATCGTTCTAGATCTCACGCTGAACATTGCTGCATCACCTGAGAAGATCATAGGTATTGCAGAGACAGTTGTTGCTGACTTGCTGCCTGGTGACGACATACAGGATGACATAACAGAAATACTTAGAAAACATATTAACCATACCAACGAATCTATCATTGAAAAAGCTGTAGACCTCTGGGAACAAATGCTGTAGAAACCATGAGGGGTATTTTTTATACTATTTGTAACGCAATTGTATTTTTTTTCAAGCCTAAAAAATATGTGACGAACAGGCTTGTTTCACTAATGTGTACTGTAATTTAAAAATCTATCAGGCCAGCTAACAACAGCCATAACCATGTGCGCGGTTATGATATTTTCAGCCATTATTTGTGCTGGATAAAAACTAAATATGAGAACTGGGTAGAACTTCTTTCTTTGTGTTCAGAATCTGATCTTTGTTTGCAATGCTGTGTAAAAGACATATTAACACACTTCCCACAGACCCAGTCTTTTGATGTTGGACATGTTATTTGTTTATGTGCATTTATCACTGATGTCTGTGTCTTAAAGCTGAAAAGAACAAAAATAGACTATCGTATGATTGTAGATTTAGCAACATGTCACATGACCCATACCAATCTGGATGCTTGTATGAAATATCTTGACATTATTGATTCTGGGGTGAAGGTTATGGAACCTTAATAAATACTATATGAAAATGTACAATTGACTCATTTGTTATTAATACAGCGACATGGATGCCACGTTAGAAAAAGCCTATTATGACCCTGCAAACCCTGCAGCTTTTGGCGGCGTTAATAAATTATATGACTCGGTCAAAAATCAAACAACAGAGAGTCCTTCTCTACATGATGTCCAGCAATGGTTATGCAAACAAGATGCTTATACGCTTCATGCCCCAATCTTCAAACATTTTCAAAGGAATCGGGTTTTAGTGAATGGTATAGACAAACAATTTCAGGCGGACCTGGTAGACATGTCAGAGTATGCTGAAGAAAATGACGGTGTCCATTTTCTGCTCACGTGCATTGATGTATTTACCAAGCATGCGTGGGTTCGTTGTCTTACTTCCAAAAGTGGTGAGAATGTTACGAAAGCTTTTGAAAATATATTAAGGGAAGGCCGTGTGCCGAAGAAACTCCAGACAGACGCCGGTAAAGAATTTTACAACAAATCCTTTCAAAGACTCTTGGCATCATATAAAATCAAGCATTTTTCTACTTACAATGAGACAAAGGCTTGTATAGTTGAGCGTTTCAACAAAACACTCAAAACCCGAATGTGGAGATATTTGACAGCCGCTAATTCGCGGCGTTACGTAGATGTGTTGCAATCTTTGGTCCATGCTTATAACCACACACGCCATCGATCGATAAAGATGAGCCCATCTGAAGTATGTAAAGAAAACGAGAGAACTGTGTTTAACAACTTGTACATGTCAAAGCCTAAAGCTACTGCTATAATCAAATTTAAAGTTGGCGATACCGTGAGAATCTCAAAGCATCGTGGAGTTTTCAGAAAAGGGTATGAACAATCATATACAGACGAGTTTTTCACAATCATAGAATGCATACGCCGAATACCAACTGTTTACAGGTTAAAGGATCAAGCTGGAGATGAGTTACAGGGGACGTTTTATGAGAAGGAGCTTCAGTTTGTATTAATAGACAAAAAACTAATCGTTTAAAATCGAACAAGTTTTGGATAGAAAAAAAGTGGGGCGTAAGAACCTTGTTTTGGTTAAATGGTTGGGGTGGCCGGATAAATTTAATTCGTGGATTCCAGAAAAAGACATTGTTGATGCTTAAAAAAAGACACCGGAGTCAAAGGAAATCATTTATCAAGTTGTCAGGGTATCGTTAATATGGGTGAAAAGGGGATTTTTGTGACATTGCCCAGCAATGCATCCACAAAGGTCTACCCGCAAAATAAAATATGGAATTACAGAACAAAACTAGTCACACCTATGCTTCTAACAGAACCTTACGAAGTGGGTCTGATCGAAATACAATATCCACAAAATTGGTATACTTTTCCGGAATCCGACGCTACTATAAGTATAAATGATAGCCTTATAAGAAAGATAACGTCTATTTCTTTACCAGTGGGTTACTACGACAGCGTGACGGATATTTTGAGTGCATTTAATAGACTGGCTAGACAAGGCATAATAGGTGGAAAGCTATCCCTGGAATACGACCGTGTTAAAAAACGTGTTTGGGTTAAGGGTGATCCGCATTTAGCTCTCTCATGTGGTGGGAAGCTTGCGCATATTCTGGGTTTCAGGCCGGATGTTACACAGTCGGCCTCTGAAAACACACAGGACAGAAACTATGTACCACATCCGGCGGACATATATGGAGGATGTTATAACATGTTTATTTACTCTGACATCGTTGACTATCAGATTGTCGGGGACAGCTACGTGCCTCTGCTGCGGAGCATTAATATAGCGGATACAGATAAGCAATACCCCAGTCTGCTTTTTGACAAGCCCCATTACGTGCGTCTATCCAAGCTACATATAGGCGATATTGAAATTGCTATAAAAACCGATCAAGATCAGCCTATACCTTTCACGCACGGGAAAGTAGTTATTAAATTACACTTCAGACCTGTTAAACAACTGTTGTAGAGATTCTGAAAAAACAAAACAAAAAAACATGGCATTAACGTATCGTTATGACGATGACAAATATATGTCATACTACATGAATCAGGCTGGATCTGCCCTACCAGGATTCATGGGAGCGAGTACCCAGTATGGTGCAGGCCTGGGTGGCATGTTTCGAAATCTTTTCAGAATAGCACTACCCATATTCAAACGAGGGTTGAATTTAGCCAAACCCCATCTGAAAACAGCTGCTAGAAGTATTGTGTCAGATGTAATTACTAATATCACAAAAAGAAACGCGCATCCACAAGAAGTGCATCAGCAAGAAGGCTCGGGCATGTTGGTCACTGTGAGAAGAGCTTTAAAAAGACCTCCACGTACCCGTGGGCGGGGCCAAGATAATAAAAAAAGGAAAGTGTATAAGCGTGTAAACACCGCGCCGAAAAAGTCACACCGTAAAAGACAGAGGAAGACTTCAAGACAATATAGGGCCTCTGATATATTTTAACCTGAAATATATAAAATAAATAAATAAAATGGCCTTACTACACAGATTGTCCGAGGAATGTGTTAAAAGTGAGCTTGACCTTTTCACACTACCAATGACACAGACGTCAATCGAAAAATGTACCTTTATCGAAATCCCGACTGTATCGGCTATAACGGCTACCGGACCATTGGAATTTTACATATCCTCCAGTAGTGAAGACTATCTTGACTTAAACAACAGCTTTTTGTATCTAAGTGTTAAAATCACCAACCCTGACGGGTCTATTTTGGCCCAACAGGCCGAAGTGGGACTAATAAACTATCCCGGATGCACTCTTTTCTCACAAGTGGATATAACTCTAGGGGACAGACTGATATCACAGTCTTCAAACACATATCCGTACAGGGGAATTATTGAATGTTTGTTAAACTATGGGTCCGATACGTTAGAGACACAGTTTGGATGTGGATTATTTATCAAAGACTCTTCAGAACACATGGACGAAGCTACACCTAATGGACAAAACAAGGGGTTGACAAGCAGGGCGGCACACACGACACAGAGTCGCACTGTGGAATTAATAGCACCCATTCACGCAGACTTATTTTTTCAAGAAAAATTACTTCTCAGTGGTGTCGACCTAAAATTAAAATTTGTTCGTGCCAAAGATTACTTTTGTCTCATGGGAGTTGGAAATTTAAATTACCGTGTGAGTATTGTGGCGGCCAGTGTTTTTGTTAAGAAAGTGACTGTGTCCCCCGCAATAAAACTAGCGCATGCTAAGGCACTTACACAGGCTAATGTGAAATACCCCATCGACAGGGTCTGTTTGAAAATTTTTTCCATCCCCCCAGGAACACGCATATGTAACCAAGAGAACCTTTTTATGGGTCAGATTCCAAAGCTTATTGTAATAGGTTTTGTTGATAATGAAGCGTTTACGGGTAGTTACGGACGTAACCCGCTCAGATTTCAACATTACAATACTGAATTTATGACTGTTTATGCTGACGGACACACGTACCCCGCCAAACCGTTCCAGCCGGATTTTAGGAACGGGCAGTATGTTCGTGAATACTATCAGATGATTCAAGCGACCGGCAGGCAGTTGAAGGACAGAGGCCTGGCTATAAAACGAGAAGAATTTGGCTCTGGATATACTCTGTTTTGTTTTAACCTGGAAGCTGATGAGGCCTGTGGACAACACGTCTCATTGGTTCGGACAGGGAACGTGCGTCTAGAAGCACGTTTCAGAGTACCTATAGCGAGAACCGTAAATTTAATATGCTACGCCGTCTTTGACTCTGTAGTAGAGATATCTAACCGCCGTCAAGTGCTATTGGACCATTACTGAGAATAATGAATACCATAGAACTGACATCGACTATGAAAAAAATATCTAACAAGGCCTGTTTTCTGGGGGTATTTGCTGTCGATCGACTACCATGTGTAGTTCAGATTTTTCCTGCCATGTTAATAGTCAACACAGATCCTTCACATCTTCCTGGAACCCACTGGATGGCCATCTATGTGACTGAGCACAGAGACGGATAATTCTTTGACTCCTTTGGGAATGGACCATCAGCATTTCCTGGCAGCATACAACAATTTCTAAACAGGAACTGCTATACTGTGATTTATTCCAAATGACAAGTACAAGATAATTTAACTACTGCGTGTGGACAACATTGTGTTTTTTTCTTGTTTAATATACAAAAAGGACACTCATATGAAAAAGTGTTACGTAAATATAGTGACAATGTTGTGCTTAATGATCTAATGGTGTGTCGATTTGTTGCCCGCATAACACCGACAGATTGTCGTGATTATGATATAATCTGTGTACAACATTCACAAGCATGTGTATGTATTAAATAAAATAATCTGACAAACAACATTTTTCTTGATTCAGAATTTTTATTTACAAAATGATAATCAAGGACACATTTTAAGGATGTATTCGTATTGCAAAAAGTTTTTTTTAAATTGTACATGTTTTTTTGTTTTTGTTTTTTGTTTGTTTTTCTGGAAGAAAAAAGAAACTTTTTGCAATACAAATACATCCTTAAAATGTGTCCTTGATTATTATTTTGTAAATAAAAATTCTGAATCAAGAAAAATGTACAGTGCTCAGTCACATAGATGGCCATCCAGTGGGTTCCAGGAAGATGTGAAGGATCTGTGTTGACTATTAACATGGCAGGAAAAATCTGAACTACACATGGTAGTCGATCGACAGCAAATACCCCCAGAAAACAGGCCTTGTTAGATATTTTTTTCATAGTCGATGTCAGCTCTATGGTATTCATTATTCTCAGTAATGGTCCAATAGCACTTGACGGCGGTTAGATATCTCTACTACAGAGTCAAAGACGGCGTAGCATATTAAATTTACGGTTCTCGCTATAGGTACTCTGAAACGTGCTTCTAGACGCACGTTCCCTGTCCGAACCAATGAGACGTGTTGTCCACAGGCCTCATCAGCTTCCAGGTTAAAACAAAGCAGAGTATATCCAGAGCCAAATTCTTCTCGTTTTATAGCCAGGCCTCTGTCCTTCAACTGCCTGCCGGTCGCTTGAATCATCTGATAGTATTCACGAACATACTGCCCGTTCCTAAAATCCGGCTGGAACGGTTTGGCGGGGTACGTGTGTCCGTCAGCATAAACAGCCATAAATTCAGTATTGTAATGTTGAAATCTGAGCGGGTTACGTCCGTAACTACCCGTAAACGCTTCATTATCAACAAAACCTATTACAATAAGCTTTGGAATCTGACCCATAAAAAGGTTCTCTTGGTTACATATGCGTGTTCCTGGGGGGATGGAATTTTTTTTCAAACAGACCCTGTCGATGGGGTATTTCACATTAGCCTGTGTAAGTGCCTTAGCATGCGCTAGTTTTATTGCGGGGGACACAGTCACTTTCTTAACAAAAACAAAAACAATACTCACACGGTAATTTAAATTTCCAACTCCCATGAGACAAAAGTAATCTTTGGCACGAACAAATTTTAATTTTAGGTCGACACCACTGAGAAGTAATTTTTCTTGAAAAAATAAGTCTGCGTGAATGGGTGCTATTAATTCCACAGTGCGACTCTGTGTCGTGTGTGCCGCCCTGCTTGTCAACCCCTTGTTTTGTCCATTAGGTGTAGCTTCGTCCATGTGTTCTGAAGAGTCTTTGATAAATAATCCACATCCAAACTGTGTCTCTAACGTATCGGACCCATAGTTTAACAAACATTCAATAATTCCCCTGTACGGATATGTGTTTGAAGACTGTGATATCAGTCTGTCCCCTAGAGTTATATCCACTTGTGAGAAAAGAGTGCATCCGGGATAGTTTATTAGTCCCACTTCGGCCTGTTGGGCCAAAATAGACCCGTCAGGGTTGGTGATTTTAACACTTAGATACAAAAAGCTGTTGTTTAAGTCAAGATAGTCTTCACTACTGGAGGATATGTAAAATTCCAATGGTCCGGTAGCCGTTATAGCCGATACAGTCGGGATTTCGATAAAGGTACATTTTTCGATTGACGTCTGTGTCATTGGTAGTGTGAAAAGGTCAAGCTCACTTTTAACACATTCCTCGGACAATCTGTGTAGTAAGGCCATTTTATTTATTTATTTTATATATTTCAGGTTAAAATATATCAGAGGCCCTATATTGTCTTGAAGTCTTCCTCTGTCTTTTACGGTGTGACTTTTTCGGCGCGGTGTTTACACGCTTATACACTTTCCTTTTTTTATTATCTTGGCCCCGCCCACGGGTACGTGGAGGTCTTTTTAAAGCTCTTCTCACAGTGACCAACATGCCCGAGCCTTCTTGCTGATGCACTTCTTGTGGATGCGCGTTTCTTTTTGTGATATTAGTAATTACATCTGACACAATACTTCTAGCAGCTGTTTTCAGATGGGGTTTGGCTAAATTCAACCCTCGTTTGAATATGGGTAGTGCTATTCTGAAAAGATTTCGAAACATGCCACCCAGGCCTGCACCATACTGGGTACTCGCTCCCATGAATCCTGGTAGGGCAGATCCAGCCTGATTCATGTAGTATGACATATATTTGTCATCGTCATAACGATACGTTAATGCCATGTTTTTTTGTTTTGTTTTTTCAGAATCTCTACAACAGTTGTTTAACAGGTCTGAAGTGTAATTTAATAACTACTTTCCCGTGCGTGAAAGGTATAGGCTGATCTTGATCGGTTTTTATAGCAATTTCAATATCGCCTATATGTAGCTTGGATAGACGCACGTAATGGGGCTTGTCAAAAAGCAGACTACGATAGTCTATTTTTGTTCTTTTCAGCTTTAAGACACAGACATCAGTGATAAATGCACATAAACAAATAACATGTCCAACATCAAAAGACTGGGTCTGTGGGAAGTGTGTTAATATGTCTTTTACACAGCATTGCAAACAAAGATCAGATTCTGAACACAAAGAAAGAAGTTCTACCCAGTTCTCATATTTAGTTTTTATCCAGCACAAATAATGGCTGAAAATATCATAACCGCGCACATGGTTATGGCTGTTGTTAGCTGGCCTGATAGATTTTTAAATTACAGTACACATTAGTGAAACAAGCCTGTTCGTCACATATTTTTTAGGCTTGAAAAAAAATACAATTGCGTTACAAATAGTATAAAAAATACCCCTCATGGTTTCTACAGCATTTGTTCCCAGAGGTCTACAGCTTTTTCAATGATAGATTCGTTGGTATGGTTAATATGTTTTCTAAGTATTTCTGTTATGTCATCCTGTATGTCGTCACCAGGCAGCAAGTCAGCAACAACTGTCTCTGCAATACCTATGATCTTCTCAGGTGATGCAGCAATGTTCAGCGTGAGATCTAGAACGATGATTAATATTTTTAAGAAAGGTTTTGTGAGTAGCGCACCACAAAAAAAAAGTATAGCGATGTTTTTAAAAACAGAGAAAGCTCTTAATACATCCTGAACATGTGTTATGGTAAAGAAAAATATTGATTACATAGCGATAGTAGACACTCACCGTTGGTTGACGACATGATACAACTTGAGTATGACACTTCTGCGGAAAATGTGAGGACTTGGGAAATGATCCTTGGAAAAACACTCCAGAATAGCCTTTTATTGTACCTTTTGTCCCCGAAACGTTCAATTTCAAAAAACGTGTCCGGACATGTCCTGTACTGGTGTTATAGGATTAAAAAAACCTTATTCTTGTTGTATTTCCTTTTTAAATATCGTTTTATTATCCACATCAAAAAGAATGGTCTGGGGGAAGTGTGATACACTTTTTTCTTCAACAAGGCGCCTGGAAATCCAAACCCTGACACCCACAAACGCTTTATTACGTCTTTTGTCCCCATACGTTCTATTTCAAAACGTGTCCGGACATGTCTGTGTCTGTATTAAACATAGTGCTCTATAGGCATTTTTAGAAAAGGTGGCCTAAAATTAAAAAAATCGTAACTTCTTTTTCCCGAAGTTTCCCGAATTTATCTTCTCACAGCCTAAAATGGAGAACCCAGACATTAGGCCTACAAAGTATAGCCTCCTATACTCATTTTAGAAAATGTAAAATAAAAATATATATATTTTTATTTGGAAACACTGTGCGTGATTAAATAATAGACAGATATATTTACGAACAGACAGTTTAAAAAACAAAAAACAATCTATCCTATGCATTCACAGATACCCGTAGCACGAAAAAATAAAAACAATGTTAATTCGCTTTAAATTCACCAAATCCGCAAGCATACGCAGACTGAAAATTCCCACGGTCCAAAGGTCAATCCGCACGCATGCGCAGATTGAAAATTCCCACGGTCAAAAGGTTCACCCTCCCCTTTGTTTTGGTACGTGGAGGTGTTAATTATGCAAATAAGGTGTGACGTAGGTGTGAAATATGCAAATTAGTGGGCTTTTCAAATTCCTACGGGGGGTGGAAAAATATAAATATATATATATATATATACATAAAATATATATAATGTACTCACAATCTGAGTTTGTGCCGCAAGTTGGGCTATCCTTGTGTTGACAACCTGTAGGCAATTCTATTAAAGCTTACATTATGAACAATGAGACAACAAGACAATGAACACTGCTTTCTTTCAGAAGATTTCAAATTTATTGTGGTATACTCACCTCATCAGTCAACCAAGGGAAGTCATTTTGTGGAGGACACATCGATTTTAAGTCCTGTACAGTGGCCTGATTATTTCCAATTCTGATGAGTGGATGCTGCTCATTTGTTTCTTGGAAAATCCTGGAGAGGATGCCCTTTATATTGAAACCAAAAAAACCCTTTGACATTACATTATTAATAAACAAACTTTATAAATACATACACAAACACATACACAAACACACACATGCATAAACAGATGAGGTTCTACATTTAATGCATTTCAAGGAATGACTGTCCTGAAGCTCGCTATTACCTCATCATCAGATGCAATCGGAAACGTCCCGAATACTGTGCCGTGTTCTGTTGTGAATGTGAAAGAGTAATTAATGCTATGTAGAATTTCCAAAGACATTTATATCAATGAACACATACTGTAATTAAACATATCATACCATTGTGAGATTTACTACTTGCCTCAACTAAAACCTGAACTGTCGTCTGATCTGTCTCTGCCTCACTCTGACTGTCGGCACTGTAGCAATGATCACATTGAACTTCTGACCCTTTGTCATCACAAAATGGAGGGAAAATGTTTGTTTTCAAGCATAGCATGATAGCACTGTAGAAATAAAAAAACCTATATACAGGTGCAGCTCAAATAGAGCTATATAGATTCATTACACAGAGTGAAATATTTCAAGCCTTTATTTCTTGTAATTTTGATGATTATGGCTTACAGCTAATGAAACCCAAAATTCAGTGTCTCAGAAAATTAGAATATTGTGAAAAAGTTCAATATTGGAAACTCATGGTGTCACACTCTCATCAGCTAATTAACTCAAAACACCTGCAAAGGTTTTCTGAGCCTTTAAATGGTCTCTCAGTCTGGTTCAGTAGGCTACACAATCATGGGGAAGACTGCTGACTTGACACATGTCCAGAAGACAGTCATTGACACCCTCCACAAGGAGTGTAAGCCACAAAAGGTCATTGCTAAAGAAGCTGGTTGTTCACAGAGTGCTGTATCCAAGCATATTCATAGAAAGTTGAGTGGAAGGAAAAAGTGTGGTAGGAAAAGGTGCACAAGCAACAGGGATAACCGCAGCCTTGAGAGGATTGTCAAGCAAAATCCATTCAAGAATTTGGGGGAGCTTCACAAGGAGTGGACTGAGGCTGGAGTCAGTGCATCAAGAGCCACCATGCACAGACGAATCCAGGACATGGGCTACAAATGTCGCATTCCTCGTGTCAAGCCACTCCTGAACCAGAGACAACGTCAGAAGCGTCTTACCTGGGCTAAAGAGAAAAAGAACTGGACTGTTGCTCAGTGGTCCAAAGTCCTCTTTTCAGATGAAAGTAAATTTTGCATTTCATTTGGAAATCAAGGTCCCAGAGTCTGGAGGAAGAGTGGAGAGGCACAGAATCCACGTTGCTTGAAGTCCAGTGTGAAGTTTCCACAGTCAGTGATAATTTGGGGTGCCATGTCCACTGTGTTTTTCTGAAGTCAACGCAGCCATCTACCAGGAAATTTTAGAGCACTTCATGCTTCCTTCTGCTGACAAGCTTTATGGAGATGCTGATTTCATTTTACAGCAGGACTTGGCACCTGCCCACACTGCCAAAAGTACCAAAAGCTGGTTCAATGACCATGGTATTAATATTTTCCAGAACTGTATATCGCCAAAAGGCTGAAAAATACCAAGATATTATTTTTAGCCATATCGCCCAGCCCTAATTGAGGTTATGTCATGGATTATGCCTCTCTTTTCTTATCTCTGCGTTTTTTATTCCTTTTTTGCTTCTACCGGTAATCCATCGGATGTTTCTGTGTTCCACTACGGGTTTTGCTTTAGTCTTGGTAATTAGTGAGTTCACCTGTCCTGCATATCCGCTCACTACTTATACCCCGCTTCCTCCGTTTCTCATTGCTTCCATGTTATTCCACTTAACATTCGAGCCGGTAAAAAGGTATAGGAAATTAGTTAGTGAGCTAGTTTAAAAAGAAAGGGTTTAGAAAGAAAGCAAGTTTCTTTTCGCTCTCATTTCAGAGCAGAGGCTTTCTCGTTTCTTTTGTTTTACACTCTGACTTACGAGTGCTCTTACCCAAAAAGTTGGGGTCTTTTGAGTTCTCTATGTTTCCTTTTGTTTCGCTCCACAAACGGGAGTAAGATAAGCGTGTCTGCTTATTTCCTTTGTTTTACCACTCTTACCTACGAGCGCTCTAACTGCTCTGACTCCAGGTAAAGTGGTCTTATAGTTTTTATTTTCTTTGTTCGTTCGCTCCACATACGGAGTTCGATAAGCGTGTCTGCTTATTTCGGTTGTTTTGCTCGCATATCGAGTTCCTCGCCTTTTTCGTGAGGTTATTTGTGTTCTCATTATTCTCCCTCTCCACTACGGATTATTGTCCATTTCAGTGGTGTTCATGGAACACTTAAAGACTCCCTATCTGTTGCACCTGGACCTCCAAACATTTTCCTCTGTGTTTCTGGCACAGAGAACCACTACAGGTTAGGGTTTCCTTGGAGCTAAGGCTGGGTATTGTTTAAAAAATTACAATACCAGTACCAATACCCTTAAACTGATACCAATAAAGTACTTCATTTGATACCTTTTTTTTTCTTCTCTACTTCATTCGATACCCATCATGTGAATGGAAGCATTCAGTTGCCACCACTCCTCTCCATCCAAATGATTTTTACACAAATAAATTTTGAAAGTGTTCAAATTATTTAAATATTTATTAAATAACTGTACAAAGAAGTATTATTTGGGCAGTGTCATTTTAAACATCACAACCAACATTCTCAATCTAGCCACGAACCAGTCAATCCTCAACAGTTCTTTTTAAGAAATATTAGCATGTCAGCCTTCTCTGGGGCAAGGCTGATTGTGTCTCCAGCAGTTGAGAATATTCGCACGGACCGCTCCCCTGGAGTGGAGGATGCCTGGACACATGTATAATTAGAGGCCAGGTTAAAGCTGCTGCGGTAGTGGGCCAATCACACGTTGCATTAAATCGAAGAGCGCTTGCGGTGATTGGCTGCGATATTGCCATACAAATAGTAATTTTTTTCAAGATCAGTGTACAAAAAAGATCGAATGCAGGTATCGTTTGACTGGAGAAATTTCGATACTACTTGGTACTGGGTTATTTTGGTCCGATACCCAACCCTACTTGGAGTCATTATGAATGGGAACTTTAAAAAAAAAATTATAACTACGGAAGAGAATATTTAAATATTTTAAAAACTATTTAAAAGAACACATACTGTAAAGTACAGGAAAAAGTGATGTTTTATTGAGGTACAAGAGTGAATGATTTGGCTAGATATTTAGGTGTGTGTAACAGTGTGATATCAATGTTTTCATCTTAAGCCATCAAAAGGGGCAAATATATATGCTTTATACATGTAATTAATAGGCTATGTAATCACTAACATTAGATTAAAATGTATCAAATAATAATATATCATTTTTGTCCTGTCTAATGTTTTTTTAAATTAAGCTGCTTGATATGTTCATGCCATATTTTATTGTAAACCAGTCAGATTTGGCAATTTGGAATTGGGGATGCAGACATGCCAAATGTTCCTTACATGTTTAAATACCTGTATCTCATTGAGCCGTACTTAACTAACTTTAAAGTTGTAGCTAGCTACATACAGCCAAAACAATTCAACACAACTTCCTTGTTGAACACACTGGTGCTCCCAACTTCAAAAAGTTAGGAGCACCCACCAAAATGTAAGGAGAACCAACAATATATGTAATAATTCTTTTGTATTGATAAAAAAGAACAATATAACAGTACGGTTTACAAGTAACATAAAATGGTGAAAGTAGCCTTAAAAACGCATGGTAGGCCACCACTGGGGCTTTACGCAATATCCTGGGGCCAGGATTTTAAATTTGGTCTCCTGCTTCGCGCTGACTCCGTGCCTAGTTAAGCTCTCACGCTTAAAATGGGTCAACTCTGTTGCAAACGCACTGTTACCTGCTATCTCCGTCCCACAGGGACTAAGAAATTCAAAGTCCTTCAGCCACTCTCCGAAAAGTGTACACCATCCACATCGCCATCAGCAGCTGTTTCAGCAGCTACAGTGACTACATCAGTTACGTTTTTAGTAACGTTAACGTTTAAAAAAAATGCCGTAATCATTCACTTCATCTTTTTAGCTTTCGATAACAGTAGCTAACGTTACCAATTTTCCTAGTTAGGTAACGTTGATAAATTAACTTTTGTCTTCAGGTAACATTAGTTAACGCGTTAACTCTCTGTGTCACGTGACAGTGGAGTGCCGCTAAAGGGAGTGATTGAAGGCTAATATGAACCAATATAAAATCAGCATTAAAGGTAAGCTCACGTTTGATTGGTTAGAATGGTCACTGTCAGCTCACAAGGCACATACTGAGTGTACTAACTAGCGAATGTACAGAGAAAGGCACGTTTGACTGGAAGAGGGAAAAAAAAGGTTGCACCAGAACAATTATTTGCACTCGCACAAATGCTCCCAATTATATTTTGAGGTCGCACAGATTAAATTTCGGGAGCATATGCGACCAAAACGGTCGCAATTCCGAGCCTTGGTTGGTGGTCAGGTATGGTCGAATCCTCCTGATGTTGTGAAAACTTGTCTAGCTCCTGTGTTTTCAAAATACCCTACGCCCATGCCAGTAAAATAACTGAGTATGAAAAAAATGGTCAATAATCTATAATCAAATTGTAAATAATCTAAATATTTAGGGCGCGCCGTCTGTGCTGGTATAAGTGTAACTATATGTATGATTTAAATAATGTCAGCCTGTGTTAACCCCTTTGCACAGATGCCAAATTTGGTCAATTCTCACCTATTTAGGGGGTGTTCTCCAGGTGTGAGCATCCCAGAAACTTGGCAAATGGCTTAAATGAAACAAGACAGTTGTACCATTTACAATACTAACTTAGATTAGTTTATTTTCATAATTTAGGTCAAAATAAAGTGCCACAAATGCAAGGAAATTTTGTTTTTCTTTAGTTTACAATGAAATACAGAAAGCTACATATCGTCACCTTCTTAAAATAATCGCCTAAGTCATTTTTTGAGGAACATGAGATTTTTGCTTAAATCAGCTCTTCATGATGCTGGCCACCTCTGGTAAAGTTGCTAGATCATTAATTGAAAGGATCATGCTGTTTTACCCCGGTAATGTAATCGCCTAAGTCAAGAGTGCTCTTAGGCTGTTTGTATGTTTGCCTAAGTCACAATAAATTTTGACTTAGGCATTTTTACAAGTTATTAATATGGCGGCTGCTTCAAGATGCACAAAGAAAATCAACATAAATGAAGTCATTTCCATGATTCTGGACTCGTCCCCGAATGGTAAGTGATAATGTTTACTACAATATTTGGCTAGGCTATAAATGTTGTGTAGTTATTTAGTCTTTAATCCTCTTATGTTACATAATTGACAGACAGCGTTATTTGTAAGTCAATAGTCATCTATTGATATACCCTTTTTGTGTGAAATGATTAACAAATATCATATATTCTGTATTTGGTTCAGTTTATTCTGTTTTCTGAAAAACTTGAAAATATGACTTAGGCGATTATTTTAAGAAGGTGACGATATCCGAAAGAGGTAAAACTATACATTTCATGGCAGGGCCGGATTAAATGGATGGATTGCACAAGGCAGACAATTTTTCCAGGGCCCCCCCCCAGTATCTCCATATTTTCTCAGTGTTGTGGAAAAATCACCAATATTTTGACAGGGTTTGTTTAATGCGAAGAAGTTGCGCATTTTGTCATCAATTTTATCCCATTATGCAGAGCCCGTTTCAAAAACCAATTGGAGACCCCTCTCTTCAGCCCCCCCCCCAATGACCACCTGCCGAACCATGTTTTAAATAACACAACAAACGAAGGTTGCAACTGAAATTATCCTAGTCACTGTAATATCATGGTTTCTCATTTAGATTTACAACCTTTAGCTTTCAAAAATAATAATCATTGGAACAAATTCTGAATCAAGCGCAATTTGCTCTTTCGCCACAAACACACAGGCTATTAGCCCTATCTACGGTGCTAGCCTAGTCGTCAATGTCCCAATTATAGTAGCCTATTCATATTTCTCTGAAATTGTAAACAACTTTAAACCCTCAAATTTCCAATGCAGGATTGCTACAGTGTCGCCGCTTTCGCCCGCTCTTGCCACAGTCAGACAATACCATGCATAAAATGTACCGTTTCTACCAGTGGCGGGCCGTGCATTTCACACCTAGGCCTTCAGTGATGTCCTACACAGTCCTACCTGAATTATTCCACCTCTTAATACCATCATTATGACGCCATGGCTCTAGAAACTATACATTTAGACAGAAACGCAGTATAACCGGGCGTTGCATCACCTTAACATAGTCAAGTACAACAGAGTTATTCATATTTCCGAAGCATTTATAATCAATAAATCCGCATTTACAATTAAGAGTGTTAAACTACCAGCTTTAAGATCGCTTGGATACTGTCAAAACTTTAAAATAAAAGGCGCTTTTAAGGGATTAGTCTTCTACAAAGTTTTATTAAGTCCACCAAAAGTATGTTAGCTTTAACAAGTTTGTTCGCTAAACAGCGCATTGTCGCACCCAAAGCAGTTTCATTTAAGAAACGTGACGATAAAGACACATAAACTATTCACTGAAAATAAAAGAAAACAAACAAATAATTAGCATTTGTTCATAAGGATATATTTGCGACAGTGGTGAAAGTGTATTCCTAGCCTTGAATGTCCACTTTGACTCGCTAGCGTCGGCTCGCTAGCGTCGGGGTTGGTCGTTCTCTTCTGACGATGTCTAGCTTTTCTTGAAAGGTTCGTCTTGAAAATGACGTTGTAATTATATCTGCGACCAAATCGATCTCTTCTCCTCCTTCAGCCATTGCGGGTTGAAAAAAACAGCTTGTAGAAATCTACATAAATGAGCTCATTCAAGTTCAGTTTGCTATCTCTGAAGAGCTCTGCCTCTCAATAGTGCGAAGTGCGTATCCAATCAAAAGACGTGCACGTGCTGACGTTATCGTACGCCTGCTAGCTGGCCCCGGTCTCGCCAACTCGAAATCTGATTGGTTAACGCCACAGTTAACGTTCCGTTCACTTTAAGCTACAGGGGCCCGCAATGTTTATTCTGAAGGCCTAAGGGCAGATTTCTTGGACCCTGGCAACACATTATGGCTGAAATATGATTGGATAAAAGCTCTAACATAAAGGCCAGCCCTCCAAATCTCGATCTGAGGCTGGAAGCAGCGCAACCAAGAGGAAAGCTATGAAATGAAGAGAATAGACTATGGGGAATAATTTAATACATATTTGTGGAAAAAATATATCAAAATTAAATTTATATTCTGATGATGTTTAGGCCAGCAGAGAAGGCCTTGCTGGCCCTGACGGCCCGCCACTGGTTTCTACACACAATATGTTTGTTCTGATATAGGAACGATAATAGGCTAGCCTATAGGCCATTATTAAAAAGTTTAAACTGTTACAAATAAACATTCTGTGTATTTTCCTTTGTGCAGGCTACGCCTAACCAATATCTTACCTCGTAACGATTCTACAACTGGTTTCTGTTGAATGTTGAAGAGATTCTCTTAGGCTGCATTCGAATAGTAAAATTCGAACAAGGAAGGATTCTTTAGATCGCATGAACCGGAAATAGTTTCCGGGCAGCCATGCTAAGAACCGTTCAAATTTCTTATTGAGAAGGAAAGGAGCTTCACGATTCCTTGATGTGCCTTATGTTGTAATTTTTCGTGAAGTTGTAGTTCGCTATGTTGAACAGTCACGTCAATACAACTGGACGTCCCACCATGACGCAAGGTAGAGAAGGAAGTTCGAATTCCAGAGTTACACTAGATTCCTTGTAAATTTCTTCTTCCAACTTTTCCTTGACCCCCATGACGTTTTCTGGCGAGGTCAAGAAAAAGTTGCAAGGAAAGAAAAAAGGAGCTACTTTTTTGATTATTTGAATGCAGCCAACATGAATTAGGCAAATGGAACGTCTTTGCTCAGTCAAGTGTCAGCTGAAGTGACGTTAATTACTAATGACGTGTTGCACAGCTGTATCACCTGTCAGAAAATAAAAGAATATCTGTATCACTTGTCAGTGGCCATGTAGGCTAACGGATTGTTCGTATTGTTATCTCTGAGCTTGTTTTTGCATGCAAAATGGTATAGGCCTTGGATATTCAAACCTGGACCTTGAATCCAAATCCGGCGCTGGTTTTCTTTCTCCCAGGTAAGTAACTGAACAATTAGTGCTACTGATTGGCCAGACTGTCTTCACACCTGACACCCAGGTAAAGGGAGGGTGGAAAACAGGCAGTTCTCTGACCTCGACGACCACGATTTGAATACCAGGGGTATAGGCTATTGTTTTATTTGACGCTATATTTCACTGTGAAGTTATCACAATTATTTGCAATGATTCTCATAGAATTTGACAGATGTCTAATTAAATGTGAAATATGGATATTGTCTCTCAATTACAGTTTTGTGTTTATGTTTGACGTACAGTGTCCCATAAACACATTCACAACAAACTGTGTGATCGCACAAAGCACAATTTAAATAGTAAGTATGCCTATATTTCACACGCTCAATGGCCAGTTCCAGCAATTCATCAATGGACTTAGAACGCATGTTTGTTTGTTAAAATCAAAGCACTTGAGTTATTTGGCTCCATATCATGCAGTCCCATCAGATCAGCTGCGGTATCCAATTATTAAAGAGGTTCCAGCCAATAACCCAGCTGATGCAGTTTAATTAATTAATCAAGCATGTATGATCTGAAGCAGGCATGTGCAGAAGATATTAGAGGGGCAGGAGCCCAAATTCATAAAAGGGCACGCAGGCATTTTTTGCAAATAATTAAATAAATATATGCCTGGAATGAAGGGATATTAAAATGTATGTACTGAGGGTTTTTCCTGGCAGAGAATATGGTTTTTGGCGGTACGTAGGCAATGCGAGCACACGCAGCAAATTTCTGTTCCATAAATTTTACTGTAAATACAATTTTTGGCATATATATGTAAGCTATGGTTGTAAAATACCAGTAGGGTTGTGTTTAGGAGTTGATAGCGCACAAATAGAAAAATAAATAAAGGACACTCTAAAACACAAATAAATTATAAGTGTAGCTACAAGTAAAAAAAAAAAAAAACTCACAAAAGCACCGTGTGTGTTTTTACATAGTCTACGTTGATGTAGTTATTTCAGCCCAACGGGACTTTGGCGAAACGTAACAAGATAAATTCTGCATATAGCCTACAAGTAAGATATTTGGTTTCATTAACATATTTATAGCTACGAGAGATTTTGTAGAAAAAAATGAGGTGTCTTCTAAACCGAAAGTGCATCAGGTAGCCAGTAGCCTACAGTAAGCAATGGAAAACGCCGAATGCTTAGGCCTATTTGTACAACGTTTTTAAAAAATATTATTGTTTCTAGCTACAGTATATCTGAACATGATGTTCTTGTAAACGATGCATTTTACAGTCTGTGCAGTGGCAAAACGGGAATAGCACCCAATATATACAATACATTGCACTGCAGTATCAATCCTGCGGGTTTTCTTAAAGCTGTGGCCTACTTTATAATTTAAGACAAACATAAATACTGTAATTGGGACCGATACATCTACCACTATAGTATGGGGCGCCAACGTGGATCGGGTTAAAGCTTTTACCTTTTCAGAAGTTAGGGCTTCAAAGGTAGCCTAAAATTAGAGCTTGTTCCATCCAACTCGCTGCGTACGTTATGTCTTTCTACCGAGTCGCCCCAAAGATTTAGGTTGCACTCTGCCACAGAATAGCTGAGCCGCATTTCTATACAGTCTATGGTTCTGCTTCTTCTACTCATCTCCTAGTACTGAAATCTTGAAGGCGACTAGTACGATATACATCGCCATCTGCTAGCCGAAAGACCATATTGCACCCAAAAATTTTGATTCATTTGCCGTTTTCTCAATTATTGTCATTGTCCGTGAAATAATTTATTTAAAACAAACCCATAACTGAGGTTGGTTCAAACACTGCTACATGACAGTTAATTAATGATACATGCAAAGAAATGAAGTGTATTTCAATAAATTATTCTCACATGTTATGTATTACATTAGCTAACTAGCTATCGAGACAATAAGACAACATTAAAACTACTGTGGTGCGATGGGACCGTTCTTTTAAGTTCAGTGGATGGGACACAAGAACTCGACCATAGTCCATTGATTCCCACATTACTAGCAAAAGGTATCAACGCTAACGATAGCTAGTTGGCACATTTTTAGCTGCCAAATAGTGTCAAGCAATTTCTAAAGCGCATTAATATGAATATAAAACGAAAATGAACCGTATATTTATACTTTGTTTGGCCACATACCTGATGTCTGCCTCAAAGTAACTCATCACACTGACCGACTCATGACTGTCGAGTGCCTATGCATGCAATTTTGCGTGAGTGCATTCTTTCACCATAGAAAGGCTCGGTGCCCACACAGTGCTCGCCGCTGCGGCGGAAACCAAGAGGGAGGGAAGAGGTAGAGAGCATCGCCGAGAAGCACCAATTTCCCGACCTGATATTTTGATTCAATCAATATATCTGTTCGGCAGGGCAGGCTATGCGCAAACAGGAATTTATTTATTTATTTCAAATTTTTTTTACCTTTACTGTAAAAGGGCAATTCTCTATAGCAGGCCAAATGGCAGGTGCTCAAGCCCCCTTTGCCTGCATCTCTCCCTAGCGACACTTCTCAGTATGAATGGCTCAAAAGTATGTATGCTTCTTCAACTTACAATCTGAGTAGGAGACACACAACACTCCCAATTTTAGTCAATTTTTATCGAAATAATAGCATTTGAAAACAGGTCAAAAATGTGTACACTAATGTTACATTGAAGTAAACGGTTTTTGGCGTAGCCTAATGTCAGATTCCTGTGCAATATTGCTGAACTTTTAACTTTTGCACTCTAACACAGGCACTCCCAAAACACCTGGAAGCGACAGCATTAAGTTTAAAGTTAATACAAAGCTGTCTTGCTTATATCTGAGTCTAAAAGATCCAAGTAAAAGTGAAAAAATAGTGTAGCTAGCCAGCTAGTTGCTTACCTCTACATCAGGGGTGTCCAAACTTTTTTCACTGAGGGCCAGATGGAGAAAAATGATGACGACCACGGGCCACAGGCTATTATATATATATATATAGGCTATGTGTGCGTGTGTGTGTAAAATAAATACAAGTGCGCTCAGACATGTGGCACACAGTTGCCAACATCACTTAGATTTCTATTTAAATTAGGCGAATAGTATTATAGCCTATTAAAAGGCGAGCTTGAAGAGATTAAGAATTTCACTCACCAGTGACACTTCTAATGAGAACAGTGTTGTTGTGCCTTGGACTGAAGAATTGCTGTGATGTCGGGCGTGAGGTTTGTAGATGCGATTCGCAGGACATCGCAAAGGTGACTGACTGTTATCTTTGATCGCAAACGGCTCTTGTTTAGCGTCATCAGGGAAAATGTTTGCTCACATATGTATGTGGAGCCGAACAGACTCAGCATTCTTTTTGCGTGGCGCCTCATCTGTGGAAATTTTGACTTTTCCAAACTCTTGTAGAACTTGTAGAAACATTGCATCTCGATGAGTTCCAACTGTATGTCCCCTGGTGCTTCATCCACGTTCACGGAGAAGGGGCATGAGAACATGTTGATGTCCTTCTCAATAGAAGCAAAATCATGAAAGCGCGTGTTGAACTCTGATCAATGACGTGATTACTGTCACATATTTCCCCATCTGCTCAGGGCTGTTGGCATTTGGGAAAGTGTCGATTACCTCCCGGAGAGAGGGGAAGTGTGCGGCGTTGCGTTCACTGACTTGTCTCTCAAATAGACGGAGCTTCACGACAAATGCTTTCATGTGTGAGTACAATTGTGACACGATTGTGTCTTTCCCTTGCAAGGCTGTGTTCAGGACATTCAGCTGTCCGATCATGTCAGTTAAAAATCCCAGGTCTTCCAACCAAACAGGGTCACTCAGTTTATCGGCGGACAATCGTTTTTCTCTTTTTCACAAATTATGTTAATAGTTTTCACGACTGTATTCATGACATCGCCCAGTTTCGTGACTTTGGCGTATAATGCTTCCTGGTGTATAATACAGTGCAATTTAACAGCCTTGCCCCCAGACTCATGAACTTTTCTGCAAACCAGGGAAGCCATTCCGTTACGCTCACCTATCATGGCTGGAGCACCATCTGTTGTAACTCCACACAACTTGTCCCAAGGGAGATTCCGATTTTGAATAGCAACTGACACAGCTTCAAAAATATCAGCTCCTTTCGTTGTTCCAGTCAGGCTCCGAAGGTCGAGGAGCTCTTCAGTAATGCAAAGATCATCGTCAACCCCTCGCAAAAAATGAGTAGCTGAGCCGAATCTGTTGTGTCGGTACTCTCGTCACACGCAATTGAATAGAAATGAAACAATGGAGCTTTATATAGTCTGATATTTGCGCCTTGATGTTAGCTGATAAATCCTCTATTTGCCGGGCCACTGTGTTTCTCGCAACACTAACATTGCAGAAGTCTTGTTTCTTTTCTGGGCATACAATCTCCACAATTTTTGTGACGCACTCTTTAATAAAATCACCCTCTGCAAAGGCCTTCCATACTTCGCTATTAGCTTAGCCACCTCGTAGCTAGCCCTGGTAGCATTCTGCTGCGTTTGATTAGCACGAAAAAACTGGGTTTGTTGCAATGATAGGCTTGCCGCCAACTGCTTTGATTTCTCTTATCTGGCTGCTCCAGTATATGCATTAAAAGACGCATCATGTTTCGTTTCATAATGTCTCTTAACGTTAAATTATTTTCATCACCGCTACTGATTCCTGGCAAATTAAACAGACACACTTGCCTCTGTACTCAGTGAAAAAGTATTCATTTTGCCATCGTGGCTGGAATTTCCTATATTCACTATCCACCTTTCGCTTCTTTGCAGTCGCCATGTTGATAAGAATACGATTTGTAGGCTACAGGAACGTTGGCTAGCTAATGCATAAGATAATTTTTTGTTTGGGGGGCGTAAACTGCTGATTTGTTTTTAGAGTTGGGCTTTTACTATGCTGCCCCCTAGTGTTAAGAAAACAACAGCATTTTTTTTTCTCATTTGTAGCAGCGGGCCAGATTTAATAATTCTTCTGAAATGTTTCGAGGGCCGCTTTAAAATGCTTCAAGGGCCGCAATTGGCCCGCGGGCCGTAGTTTGGACACCCCTGCTCTACATGCTTCCTCAGGTTAGAGGATGAATTCATAAAAACAGAGATCTCCACCGGTTTTGGCATACACATTTTGCATTTCATTATAATGCTATTGCCTTGTGGCTTTAAAACTTTGAATTAGTGATAAGTGGGGCCAGGGATTTTCGCTGACTGCTTCTTTTGAACAGCTTCGCACCGCGGTTACAGCGACTGACTTGGGTAGGCCTGATTTGATTGGCTCTCAAAATTTGAATCATGTTGAATTGTCTGAATCTTTTAAAATTGTGCCTGTGATTTGTTCTAATTGGTTTAGAGTTTCAGGGACTCACTTAAGTCCCCAAATTTAATTTACTCTGTAACGATTATCAAAAAAATAAAATAACGAAGTACAATACATTATGAAAAATAAAATCAAGTAAAAGTAAAAAGCACTATAATTTCATTATACTCAACAAAGTACCACGGGACGATACTTAAGTCCTGTAACAAGAGTAGTTTAACAGGGTCCCGGTAATTCCCGACAGTGATGTTATTTTAGAAAATATAGCCTATGCGGTTACATTTAGTTAAAAGCACCTGCAACAGCTGAGAATTAGCTACCAGAATGGCTTCCATCTCAACGCCAAATTAGCCTGCCAAATTAGCCTGCCAAATTTCGTTTGATTATACAATGAAGCTTTGTCAAGCATCAATTCCATGAGGCTGTTCTCCAGTGGCGCCGCCAAGGGGTGGCCAGGGGGGGCCACGGCCACCCTGATAAAATCGCTGGCCCCCCCTCGCGGCTCGCGAGTCGCATATGCATAATATGCTTCTATCTGATATTTTACATTAGGTACTATTCATTTAAATCAATAATGTATATTTTTTTATATACTACAACAACATAATAGAATTCCCGAAATTCAGTTATGGCTTTTGGTTTCGGTGTGCCACCCCAAGATTTTCAGTGGCCCCCCCTATGAAAAATTTCTGGGGGCGCCACTGCTGTTCTCATGGAGTTCTCGAAGTTCAAGCTTCATCCGAAGTTCATTATGTGTATTCTAATATTGATTAATAACATAAATACCATTATTTTGCCTTAATGATGACACTAAATACACTAAAGCTGTCAGGTTGGGAATCCATAGGTTCACGCATATTTTCCCTTGTTTTATAATGTCCTGCATATGGAAATGTGACCAACCTGTTTTACTGGGAGCGGAATGCTTTAAAACAAGTTCACTTTCCCAGGAAGACTGTGAAAAGTGTGATTTACAGCAAGGGTAACAGACCTACTTCTGCATGAAGTTAAAGCGCACATGCAGTGAATTCATTTTGTAATGTGCTGCAAATTTAATTTTGTTTCTAATTAGACTCTTAGTTCTCTTTAAAATCGTTTTGTTCAATTATGGAATGACAGGTGAAATCAACAGTTTTATAATAAGATGAGAGTATGGAAACCCAGTCACTGTAATTAAAAAAAATATGAAGGATGAAGAATAAGGTTAAAATTCAGTTAACACGGTGAAATATAAATGAATGTCAGTTTTTTAACCGTAGGCTATCGAAAAAAACCTATGCACAGCGAACCCCTGCGACTGTAGCCTAGATTATTTGAAAAACAATACACTGGACAAGGTTTTGAACTTTTTTCAGTCAAAACCATTTACTTACAGGCTGTAGGCCTATTTTCAGAACTGAAAAGTCTGTCTACTGCAGTGCGCAAGTCTTTGACTGACAATTCATGCATTAGGAGGAAAGGACAATTTGCGCATTAGGCTTGATATAGGTGTTATCAGCAACGTTTTTAATGAATAGCCATTGTCCCGTAACAGAACACTGTTCCCCCAGAAGATTACAGGAATTATTGGCAAATATAGGCTAAGTCATAGCTTGATCTAGAATAATTGCAAATAGTCGATACTTTTTTTCCCCAACGACCTAGCTCAAATTCTGCAACTCTAATCGCTAAAGTTGACATATCGATACGTCGGGCTTGACATGGACTAATGCTTTTTGATGGGTTACCTTTCTGTTTATTGTACAGTTTTTAAATAAACCTTTATAATTCTACAATACTGGAAATTAATTTTCCATTGACTTAACATTGGGGCATAAATTTGCTAGCAACTGACGGCTAATTGAAAGTTCTAACTACAGTTACAACATTCTCGTGCCACGTGAGATTTCTAATTCGCTCCTTCTCTGACACTCTTATTAAACTATCACAGCACAGAAACCGGCCGTAGAGTAGCCTACTACCTATATTTTTAACCTACAAGTCCAAGGCGAGTTTAGAATTTTACGGTATGGTTGAAATTTTTTCTGAATCACAAGTGAATCACAGTTTTAAGAAGTAAAAGTTATCGTAGTCGGCTACGTGTAAGTTAGCCTACAAGTTTTTTTTTTTTTTTTTAAGATGGTGCCGCGCTGTTATGGTTTTGAAAGCTCCATGCTACAATGGCTATGATTCAAATTTGGCAAAAAACGGTTATGCAGTAACGTTAGCGTAACAGCCCTGCTGACTCAAATGCAAAATAAACGTGAAATTATAGTCTCATTGTACCATGCATTCTACAATGAATATCTGCTACTAAATATGAAATAAATATAAAATCCTATCATTGGTTTTATAGATGTTCTTTTCTAAATTCAGTGGTCATTTATTGTCAGTACAATCCGTTTGAGAAATATACTACACTTTATACCACTATTACACTATCTGAAACGTGACTCGTAATACCCCCCATGCCCTGCAAACCCGTCTCATTCATTACAGTTAATTCTGGTTTAATTGTTGGCTCTTATACATTATAACCTTAGCAGGAGTATATGCAACATCTTATTTTGTGCTTTGAAAAATGTATTGCAGCCCAGCGTAACGGCAGTTTTCGTTTTCACGGTCTCATATTATGCTCTATAGAAAACGCACTAGGGAGGAGAGTATTCTCTTTCGTGATATGTAAAAATGTTTGCTTCTAAAATGCTGTTGGTCTTGCAGGCTACACATGTACATTAGTTTTTTCACTGCACTGTCTTTCCAATATGATTGATCGGCCTATTGTTATTTTTGCATTTTGAGTGCATTTCACATCCTGTAATGCAATCGTTCCTTTTAATTTTGATGTACTAGGCTACCGATTTTCATTGAAGATAGAACATTTGACAGCATTTTGCAGACGGTGCAAAACTATTTTATTTTCATGTTATCGTACATAATATAGGCTATGGCGTATATACTTGTCACTTATGGCATGGCAAATGCTCATTCCATTTTTTTGTGTGCTGATATGTGGTAGATTAAGGTAAAAATTTTCCTTGGCGTCATTATGAATGGAACATAAGGAACATTTAAAAAAACAACAGAAAAATGCAATCCCGGGGCAAAAGTATACATACTGTAGAGTACAGGGAAAAGTGATGTTTTATTGAGGTACAAGAGTGAATGATTAGGCTATATATTTACATGTATGTAACACTGTGATATCAATATTTTTTATCTTAATCCATCAGAAGTAAATGTATATTCTTTATAATTATGAGGGATCTCTGTCAGAGACAGAGATGGGAATGTTGGAGATCCAAATGCAAATAGCTGGGCAATCTTAAAGTGTTCTTAAGAACACCACTAGAAACGGACAATAATCCGTAGTGGAGAAACAAATAAAAATGAAAGAACACAAACCTCGCAATAAAAACGAGGAGCTCGATAATCGAGCAAAACAAAGGAATAAGCAATAACGCTTATCTAACTCCCGTTTGTGGAGTGAAACAACAAAAAACAGCGAACTGAAAAGACTCCAAAACCTTTGGGTGAGACACTCGTAGGTAGAGTAGAGAAACAAAACAAAAGAAACCTGCTCTGAAATAAGAGCGTATAAACTAGAACTGCTTTCTTTCTAAGGTTGTGCTGCTAACAAGTCCCGCGTTGCTAATCAAAGCGGTCGATAGCAATACAACTTCCTATACCCTTTTTTACCGGCTCGAATGTCATGTGAAATAACATGGAAGAAACGAGAGAGGCTGGAAGCGGGGTATAAATAGTGAGCGGAAATAACTGCCAGGTGAACTCACTAATGACAAGGCGAAAGCAAAACCCGTGACGGAACACAGGAAAATCCGATAGATTACCGGTAAAAGATAAAAACGAATGAAGCGACGTGGAGATAAGGGAAGAAAGGTCAGATCCATGACAGGATCCCTCTAAGGAACGGCACCGGACGCTTCCACAACCTTATCTCTGCGGAAGTCGGTGATTAACTGAGGGTCCAGGATGTTTCTCGATGGAACCCAGCAACGTTCCTCCAGACCATAACCCTCCCAGTCAACAAGGAACTGCCACCCTCTGCCCACACGTCTCTCGGCCACAATGCGGCGAACGGTATAAGCCGGACCCCCTTCGGGGAGGCGGAGGTAGTCTCTCAACCGGGGCGAGGGGGCTGGCGAGTACCGGTTTCAGACGGGAGACGTGAAACGTGGGGTGGATGCGCATCGAGCGCGGCAGTTGCAGTCAAAATGTGACTGGGTTGATTTTTTTTATAATCTTGAAGGGACCCACAAAACGAGGGGCGAGTTTGCGGGACTCGACCCGCAACGGAAGGTCCCGAGTAGTAAGCCAAACCCGTTGTCCAACTCTATAGGATGGTGCAGCTCGACGATGCCTATCAGCCGCAGCTTTTTGTTTAGCCGAAGCCCGTATAAGAGACGACCGCACTTGTCTCCAAACCGATCGACACCGCCGAACGAAAGATCCTGCGGAGGGCACCTCCACCTCCTTCTCAAGCTCAGGAAAAAGAGGTGGTTGGTAACCCAGCTGAGCTTCGAAGGGGGAGAGGCCGGTGGAGGCGTTAGGCAGCGTGTTATGAGCGTACTCTGCCCAGGCGAGGTGACGGCTCCAGGAGGTAGGCTTGGATGCGGCAAGGCAGCGAAGAGTATTCTCTAGAGTCTGATTAGTACGCTCTGTCTGGCCGTTAGTCTCCGGGTGAAACCCGGAAGATAAACTAACCGAAGCCCCCAGCAGAGAGCAAAACGCCCGCCAAAACTTGGCGGCGAACGGAGGACCGCGATCGGACACCACATCCGACGGAAGACCATGCGGGCGAAACACATGGTCAATCATAAGTTGCGCTGTCTCAGGTGCCGAGGGCAGCTTGGACAGCGCAATAAAATGGGCCGCTTTGGAAAAACGGTCGACCACCACTAAAATGGTAGTATTGCCTGAAGATAACGGCAACCCCGTGATGAAGTCCAGGGAAATATGACTCCAGGGACGGGTGGGATTAGGTAGAGGGCGAAGAAAACCCGAGGGAGGAAGGTGAGAGGCCTTGCTGCGAGCGCAAACCGGACAAGCCGCGACAAATGAGCGTACGTCTCTCTCCAGACTAGGCCACCAGAAACGCCGGGATAAAAAGTTCGATGAACCCCTGGGTGACCGGTGAATTGGGAGGCGTGGCCCCATTGGAGGACCCGCGACCTAAGACGAGGAGGCACGAAAAGACAGTTGGCCGGTGCCCCACCTGGACCTGGGTCCGAGCGCAAGGCTCTCTGCACCGCTGCCTCAACCTCCCATATAACCGGGGCAACAATGTGGTCAGTGGCGATAATAGGCTCGAGTCTGTCTCAGAACGGTCGTAAATCTGCGAGAGAGCGTCAGGTTTGACGTTTTTAGACCCGGGGCGATACGTGATATAAAATTTTATTCTTAGAAAGAACAGCGCCCACCTAGCTTGCCGTGAGTTACGCCTCTTAGCCAGTTGAACATACTCCAGATTCTTATAGTCTGTCCAGACCGTAAATGGATGTTCCGCTCCTTCAAGCCAATGGCGCCATTCCTCCAAAGCCAACTTGACCGCAAGCAATTCTCGATCCCCTACGTCATAATTCCTCTCTGCCGATGTTAGGGCGCAAGAGAAATAAGCGCAGGGGTGCATCTTGTGGTCAAGTGGCGAACATTGGGAAAGAATGGCTCCGGCGCCTAGCTCGGAGGCGTCCACCTCTACCACAAAGGGAAGGGAGGGGTTGGGTGTAACCAGGATGGGTTCGGAAGTGAACCTTCTCTTTAATTCTGAGAATGCTGACCCTGCCTTAGAATTCCATTGGAACTGGCTGCCGAGGTTTTTCTTAGTGAGCGCAGTAATGGGCGCTGCTACCGCACTAAAATTCCGAATAAATCGCCGATAAAAATTCGCAAAACCTAAAAAACGTTGTACCTGTTTTACGGAAGACGGCGTGGGCCAGTTCTTTACAGCGGAAACCTTTTCCGGATCCGTCTGTACCTTATCCTCTTTAATAATGAAACCCAAAAATGAAACAGAGCCAGTGTGAAAAACGCACTTCTCTGCCTTTACAAATAATTGGGCTTTGAGAAGTGCAGCAAGAACCTGACGAACGTGACCGACATGTGTGGTAAAATCGGGCGAAAATATTAAAATATCGTCAAGATACACGAAGACGAATTTCTCCAGCATCTCCCTCAGCACATCGTTAATCAATGCCTGAAACACAGAGGGGGCGCTAGTGAGCCCGAACGGCATGACGCGATATTCGTAGTGGCCGCTGTGCGTGTTAAAAGCGGTCTTCCATTCGTCGCCTTCGCGAATACGAACGAGGTTATAGGCGTTACGTAGGTCCTGTTTAGTGAAAACAGACGCCCCCTGAAGGCGCTCGAAAGCGGAGTTCATAAGAGGAAGGGGGTACCTGTTCTTCACCATTATGTCATTTAAGGACCTGTAATCAATACAGGGTCTGAGACCTCCGTCTTTCTTTTTAACAAAAAAAAAAACCCGCCCCTGCAGGCGAGGTGGAAGGTCTAATAAACCCATTAACCAGAGCCTCCTCAATATATTTATGCATGGCTGCGCTCTCAGGGATGGATAACGAATAAAGAGACCCTCTAGAGGTAGTGCCTGGGTATAGCTCTATAGCGCAGTCATATGGTCTGTGAGGTGGTAGTGAAGTGGAACGTTGTTTGCTAAATGTCTCCGCCAGATCGGCGTACTGTTTAGGAACATTAGCGGGCAGCTGGAATTCGAGTGCCCCTCCCACTTCACCACCCTCAGTGTCCGAGACAGAGTGAATATCCCAATCAATATCTGACTCGGACGTCAATTCCTGCCACGCAAGAGGTCGTTCAGCAGAGTAATCCCAGTCTAAACTTTCCTCTCCATTCTCGGAGGGAACATGAGAGGACTGCTGGTTAATAGCGTAATTATCCTCACTCTCTGAGTCAGACTGTGCATAATCTTCACCCCCTTCTCTCAACAAAAAATGACTGGCGACATAACAGTGGCTTTTGCATCTGGGACCCCATTTCTGAATAACGGGACCCGCCCCCCCCCAATTAATGTGTGGGTTATGGCGAGTGAGCCAGGAATGACCCAAAACCAGCGGATAAACTGGGGACTCCACTAAAAAAAACTGAATCTCCTCCGTATGTTTACGAAACGGAACGCGCATGCGTATAGCGGCGGTAACCCGGGAGATAGTGCCAGTGCCTAAGGGCCGGCCATCTAAAGCCGTAACCAGGCGAGGTAGAGAAAGAGGGTGGGTGGGGATTTTGTGGGATTTAACCCAGTTGGAATCAACGAGGCACTCAACTGCCCCGGAATCAATGAATGCATTGCAGGAAATCTGGCGGTTGTTCCAGCGCAAATACACCGACAGGAAGGTCCGAGGGTAATTTAAATCTAGTCCCGCTATGCGACTCGGTTCCACTAGCGGGACTAATCTTTTCCCAAAAGTTTGGGACAGTGGTCCCTTAAATGGCCCCTCCTTTTACAATACCTACACCGCCATTCACGAGACTTAGCGTTTAGGAACAGAGCACATAGAGGCTCATCGGACCACCCTGTCACTCCCGCAAGAGCACGGAAAGTAATAGCAAATGCGGCCACGGTGTCAGTGCCCTGACGAAGACGGGTTAAACGCATGGCAGCCTCCTTGCCAGAAACGTCTTGATCGAACACTGACACCATCTCCGCCATAAGCCACTCTGTATTACTAACTATGGATGAATTAGCCCTGATAAGTGGGTCGGCCCATGCGAGAGCATTACCGGTCAAGAGAGAGAGAATGAAGGCTACTCTGGACTCTTGTGCCTGGAACCGCGAGGGCTGTATTTTAAAAAAAATCAAACATTGTGTCAAAAACCCCTGACATTTTCCAGCGTCTCCATTATACCGCAAGGGGAGTTGGAGTTTCGGTTCCCTAGCGTCAGGTGTAAATGTTGGGGGGGTGGACTGTATAGGTGCTTGTGCAACTGGAGGAGAATCGGACCTGAGAGAGAGAGTTCGGATATTTTCAGCCAGATCTTGTAGCGCTACAGCTTGTAGGTGCATCTGCTCGTGTAAAGCTTGCTGTGAGTGTTGCAAGGCACGAATACTCTCTCTCTGGTCCGCCAGGGCTGCCTCCTGAGTGGCAATGACCACTTTAAGATTGGCAACTACTGCTGGAAACTCCCCTGTGGCTTCCATGTTCTATGAGGGATCTCTGTCAGAGACAGAGATGGGAATGTTGGAGATCCAAATGCAAATAGCTGGGCAATCTTAAAGTGTTCTTAAGAACACCACTAGAAACGGACAATAATCCGTAGTGGAGAAACAAATAAAAATGAAAGAACACAAACCTATAATCGATAATCGAGCAAAACAAAGGAATAAGCGATAACGCTTATCTAACTCCCGTTTGTGGAGTGAAACAACAAAAAACAGCGAACTGAAAAGACCCCAAAACCTTTGGGTGAGACACTCGTAGGTAGAGTAGAGAAACAAAAGAAAACGAAACCTGCTCTGAAATAAGAGCGTATAAACTAGAACTGCTTTCTTTCTAAGGTTGTACTGCTAACAAGTCCCGCGTTGCTAATCAAAGCGGTCGATAGCAATACAACTTCCTATACCCTTTTTTACCGGCTCGAATGTCATGTGAAATAACATGGAAGCAACGAGAGAGGCCGGAAGCGGGGTATAAATAGTGAGCGGAAATAACTGCCAGGTGAACTCACTAATGACAAGGCGAAAGCAAAACCCGTGACGGAACACAGGAAAATCCGATAGATTACCGGTAAACGATAAAAACGAATAAAGCGACGTGGAGATAAGGGAAGAAAGGTCAGATCCATGACAATAATGGACAAAACAAATTTGATAAATTTTATGACATGTTTTGCATAGTGGTTTTGGACCCATAAATATCTACCCCCCTATACTGATGAAAATATAGTCATTCCAACTTGACACTAATGGACAACAGGGTACACTGCCTATATTTTGCATCATAGACCTTTAGTAGTTCTGCATATCATCTTCAGATTTTGCACACTTGTTGACATAGAATTTATGATCCAGGAAATGTATATATTTACCTGTTTCACTTATGTAGCTCTCAGTATTTTGTTTCAAACTAAAAAACATTCCACAACGTTTCTTTGCATTTGTGGCACTTTATTTTGACTTAAATTATGAAAATAAACAAATCTAAGTTTGTATTGTAAATGGTACACCTATCTGGTTTCATTTAAGCCATTTACCAAGTTTATGTGATGCTCACATGTGGAGTTATAAAGCCTTAAACAGAGCAACCCCTAAATAGATGAGAATTGACAAAATGTGCCATCTGTGCGAAGGGGTTAATGGCGTTTGTCTGTGGCGTGGAGGGCTAGTGAGTTTGGTTATTGTGTGTGTGTGTATGCTGCCGTGTCAGTCTGTGTGGGCTTTCCCTCGTGAGTACTAGTGGGGCCGGGCGGCCACCGAGGTGGGCTATCGAGTGTGTGTGTGATCACGAGTGTGTGTGTGCCCATGCCAATAGCCTAAATATACAGGTGCAGCTCAAAAAAAATTTATATCGTGAAAAAGTTCAATATTTTTTGTCACTCATGTCAGAAAGTGAAACTCATATATTATATAGATTCATTACACATAGAGTGAAATATTTCTTGTACTTTTGATGATTATGGCTTACAGCTAATGAAAATCCAAATTCAGTGTCTCAGAAAATTGGTGTGTGGGGGCGGGCACGCTTACCTGCGGGTGGGTCTGGCTTCATCCGGCAGACTTGTGCAAGTGTTGGGAGGGAGAAATTGTATAAATAAAAAAATCTTTTTACCTTTTACTTCTTGGTGTACTGTTTGGGGAGTGGTGGATCGTGCAAAAACCTGGTCAGGATTCGGGAGCGGGCTTTACCCGTTTTGACCCGTGACATGTACACACTTAAAAACTAATCACCTGCTGCTGGAGTGCATAAATACAGCAATTTTGTATTGTGACTTACATCATCATAGATTCTAGTCATTCTACTCTCAATTAGCAGAGTAGAATCATCGATACAAGGAGTAGCCTATACTGGACATGTGACCTAGGCCTATACCACTAGCCCATGAATATCACTCATGTACACCTAAATAGTATGAAATATATAAAACCATACACTGTTGGCATACAGAATAGTCAATAAGCTTTCAGTCATAGCATAACATGTAGGCCTAATTGTCCTGATATATCACAGGCATACATAGTGACGTTCAATGGGTAGAAATAAAAACAATAGGTGAAAGTATACTTTGTATAACCTAATTCAATCACAGCATACAATTATACGTCTACCCATATAGCTTTAGAATACTTCTAAAAAGGATTTGAAATGTAAACAGACTGAAATACTTAGATCCGCCTTTCAAAAGCTATCTACCAATGTTACCAATGTCAAATGTTAGCTATCAATATTGGCATGAGGCATAAGAGGAATAGAGAAATAGCCTACACAAAACTGCAGTAGGGAAATATGCCTTTTCGTACTGGTCACTATCATGGGTGGCAGCACATACTCTAAGAGTATGAATTAGGCTCCTTGAGAGAAGGTTTGAATCTGCCCAGTGATGAGTAAATGTTGTTTGAAATACAGTAGACCAACATAGCTACAGAACTGTATAGCAGTCAGATATAAAAAACGGAATCCCCGATAGTGTTGAGAGCTGAAGTTTGGCTTAGACGCGTTATGGAACTGTCAGACGCCTACACTGCATCCCCGCTCCCACCACTAGGGACGACCGACCACAGTGTGGTCTATCTAGCCCTGTCTATCAGAGGCTACTAGAGAGAGAGAGAAGCCTCAGATAAGATCTGTCAAAGTGTGGAACAACGACAGCATAATGGCTCTGCAGGGATGCTTCGACTGCACATTATGGGAAGTCTTTAATAGCCGCTATTAATAATCAGGTTGTAGCAGTGTCTGATTACATCCATTTCTGTGTAGACTCTGTGATACCTACTAAGACCTTTAAAGTTTATCCTAATAATAAGCATTGGGTAGCCAACAAATTAAAGTGTCTTTTAATTCAGAATAAAAAAGCTTGCAGGAACCAAGATAAAACAGCTAGGAAGGACATACAGAGACAAATAAAAAGACAAATACAACTAGACAAGTAGAGCTACAAACAAAAAATAGAGCCCCCCCCCACACCCATACACCCAACTTTAATATCAAGGAATCATAAGTCCTTCACCTTTTTAGAGGTCCAGGTCCTGACAATATTTGTGGAAGTGTTTTAAAGCACTGTGCTGAACAGCTTGCACCAGTGTTTACTGACATTTTTAGGTCATCTTTTAATCTTCACAAAGTCCCTACCCTATGGAAAACATCTACAATTGTACCCGTGCCAAAAATTCCCAGACCCATAGGGCCCAACGACTTTCGACCAATAGCATTGACATTACTGGCCATGAAGTGCTTTGAGCGTTTGGTGAAGAAGTACATTGCATCGCAAACACAGCACCTCATAGGCTGCAATTGCAATTTGCCTATCCAGCCTCTAGGGGGGTGGAAGATGCAATTTTGACTTTATTGCACTTATTGCACACTCACCTTGAGAAACCAAAAACACATGCTAAGATTTTATTTGTGGACTTTTCATCCACTTTTAACACTATTCAACCCAGTATTTTAGCAGACATATTGGCTACAGAATTTTCACTTGAAGCTGGCTTGATTTTATGGATTGTTGATTTTCTTAGCTGTAGAATCCAGCAGGTCAGAGTAGGTATGTCACTCTCTGATAAAATGACCACTTGCACAGGCTCCCCCCAGGAGGCTCACCAAGGCAGTATCATCTGCGTACTTAATCAAGTGCCTACTAGGGAAAGTGCTAGTGCAAGAGTTGGTGTATAAAATAAATAATAAAGATAATAAAATACATCCCTGAGGGGAGCCTGTATGATGGGGAGGAGCATGGGCCAGTTTTTGACTATTTCCTAAATTACATTACATTACTTTACATTATAGACATTTAGCAGACACTCTTATCCAGAGCGACGTACATAGTGCAATTGGTGTGAGAAGTCAAACCTTCTCCTAAACGTCTCTAAAACAAAAGAAATGTCCATTGATTTTAGAAAGCTGCAATCCTCTCACTCTACTTTTATCAAAGGGGAGCCAATACAATCTGTTACAGAATACAAGTACCTTGGCGTAGTGCTCAACCATAAGCTTAATGTGACCTGTGAACCAACCTAATGAGCATTAAGACACAACAAAGAATGTACTTAAAAAAAAAAAAAACTGCTATCTTTTAATGTCCACAACAAAATGCTTCAAATGTTTTACTGTGGTTTTATTGAAAGTGTTTTAACCTTCTGTATTATCTGCTGGTTTGGCAATGCTACGGAGGCACAGAAAAAACAGTCAGAAAAACTGTAACAACGGCAAGTAAACTGTTAGGGATTACATTACCAAGTATGGAATGCATCTACAGAGACAGAACGCTGAATAAGGCAAACAACATTGTGGGTGACCAGAAGCACCCCCTTGCCTCCTCATTTGAACTGTTGCCATCTGGGCGACGATATGTGTATGAGTATGAGTATGTGTATGAGTATGTAGTATGAGTATGAGTATGTAGTATGTGTATGAGTATGTAGTATGTGTATGAGTATGTAGTATGTGTATGAGTATGTAGTATGAGTATTGAGTATGTAGTATGTGTATGTGTATGTAGTATGTGTATGAATATGAGTATGTAGTATGTGTATGAGTATGTCTATTAGTGATTGTTGTGATGTTATGATGAAATGCCTAGTGATTATGCTGCAAACCAATTTCCCCACGGGGACAAATAAAGTACTACTACTAGTACTACTAAAAAACAGAATCCCTGATAGTGCGGGGAGCTGAAGTTTGGTTTAGTTGTGCTCGTTTGAAAGCCAAATCACTCACTTAAAACATATTTTTTTGTTATTAATAGCTATACTGCATCTGGTAAATGGTAAATGGACTGCACTTATATAGCGCCTTTATCCATATCTACTGCATATCTGGCAGCAGAGTGATGGTTTGAGGCTAGTTTGATACCTCAGACCCTTGATAACTTACAGCCATTTAGCCAACCATGTGTTCCATACTATTCCCGTGTAATGTACAGTTTAATCTAGTCCCACCCCCCAATCCCCATAGAGATTCATTCAAATGCAGAGAAATTATAGTATCGCTTCTAAGAGTACCTGAAAATAAGATATCAAGTGTCTTTTGATGCTGTTGGGTCACAGACATCAGGAAGTCATGACATGCAAAAGATATGCAACCAAATATTAAATATTATAACTTTATTAAAGTTTATGTTAATTTGTCCAATTACTTTTGGTCCCCTAAAATGGGGGGGGGGGGGGGGGAGACTATGTACTTTAACCTCATAGTTTCTGTTCCATTTTAAAATCCAATTTGTTGGAGTACACAGCCAAAACAACAAAAATTGTGTCACTGTCCAAATACTTATGGACCTAACTGTATAGGTATACTGTCACAATTGTATGCCCTGATGTATGTTATTCACATAAAGTCTTTACATTCAAATCATGCTGACACTCATCCCAAGAATGAAACCTCACTTAACTCCTGAGACACAAAAGCATTGAAATGTTATATCCATCTTTATTTTAAATTTGAAAAAATGCCCATAAAATCCAAAGCTCCTACCTTTACAAAAATATGTCTACAAATGTCTTTAGTGGTCTGTCTGTAGTAGCAGTTGAATAAAGCACAGTGTAATAAACCCAAACAAAAAAAACATTCTACTCTTTTTTCCACCTACTTTTTTCCACCTACAAAACACACAGTATAAATTAATCACTTTAAATTAGCATTCCACAAATATACATTTAATTTACATTTATTATAGTTGTGATTATAATAATAAACATCTGATAATCAGACTCATTTACACAGAAGCTGTTTCATATACTGGCAAAAAAGCCAATTATTACTCTATTATTTTGGTCCCGGAAATCAACACATGATAGTCATACAAAACACAGCAGTCTAGAAAAATGGGAAGGTAGCCAGTTTCAGCCAGTCTAAACATAAACAAGTCTTATCTTCTTATTCCCAAGTGCAATTGAGCATTGGAAGAAGAACCTGTGAGAAGAAGTTCTGAATTAATATACAAGGTCAGACATAGTACAATATGAGCTGCAGATTTAATTAAATGCACTGTGCTTTAATTAAATATGAGCAGTACAACAATTTGGTGTGTGTGAGCTGTGATCAGTGGCAAGAGCATGAATAATTCAGTAATATGTGACCGGATCCCTGCTTCAATATACATGTTTCAAAATATTACTTTTTGAGTTTTTCCATCTCATGTTAATACATGTTAGTGCATAACTACAAAATGTGGTATCACTTGATGAGATTGAATAAATATTTCTGGAGACTGTTTGAATATTGTGATTTTGCAAAACACCGTTTTGAGAAAAATGGCTTTAAAGAGTTTGTTGTGAATTCTGCCCTTTCTCATTGTACAATACACCTTCTAACCGGGAACTACTGTATGACATTGTTATATATGTGTAGTCGACAACCCAGTGCTTGCTATGATTTTGAATAAGTTTGATTATAATAGTGTGATTATTATGTGTTTAAACCATAAATTCATAAACATATGAAAACATACATGCATAAGGTTTAACCTTATTTTGCTTTAAACCCTGATCCTTTTTCATTCTTCCACTTTCCTAATTATTGGCATGACTCTCCCATTATTATGTAACTTCAAAACATAGATAACCATTCTCCTTATTGATATATAGCAATAATACTTCAAAGAGTGTCCATACATTTTGATAGCCCTCATCAACAGGTAATTACTTCTTGCCAAGTAGCTATCCCACAATAACTTATATATGAATGCTTTTCTGCCCCCAAACTAATTTGCATCTGTATCTTGGAGGACAAATGGCAGATTAAAGGAATGTGTCAATACCATCCCCCTATCTATCTATGTGACTGCTTAACATCAGTGAAATTATTTAAGTTGGTAACTGAATGGGGCAAACTGTTGAATACTTAGTTTGAGTCTTGAATAAGTTGAGGGAAAAGAGCTTTATTCAAACATTATGGTTAAACCATTCTAAGGCATTGCAAGTTCATTGACGGATTGTGCTCATTGGGAAATCGGTAAATATATATGGAAATAAATAAGTAAATTGGGAAATATATATGGAAATAAATACATTATAAAAATATTTGAAAATAAAATTAAAAATAAATTTAATAACTTAAATGAATTGCACATACATTTACATTTCTATATTCATTCCAAATAATTTTATTTATTCAATTTTATATTTCCACATTTATTTATTTATTCTTTTATTTATTTATTTATTTATCATTGTGGCACTCTCGGTGTTTCATACAAGTAGGCATAAATGATTAAAAGTGATTATTTAAAAGTCTTAAAATTTTAACTTTGTTAAGGAAAAATCATGGTTTTTTTAGTATTTAGTATTTCAAATACTACAGTATCCATGATACTCAGTGCTTGTACATCTCCACTCCACAGAAAAAGAAAAAAGGCTCATTCAAACAACAGAAAAAGAAAAGAATGGATTTTTCTGTCATTATAAATAATTTTGAACACAAGAGCATCCGTATTACGTTTGATTGTAACGTCATCACGGAGACCGATAAAGTATGATCTCTATCTTTAAAAGCATATCAATGATGGGCATGTTTGAACACACGAAAGTTGTGTTCGGAACTCAAACATTTATGGTGAGTCAAAGTTACTTATGTGTGGTGGGCTCTAGAGGTCTAACTAGTCCCTATATGTAACAAAATTTCACATATTTACACAACTAAATTTTGGTGAAAGTTAGATTTGATATTCAGGAAAGCCATTCTGGTATTAACTCAATTTTGAACGGATAGTGCTTTTATTATGTCTTTTGGCTCTCCTGTGTCCAACGGTCTGATGCGAGACGTGTAGTCTGCACCGGGTCACATATGTGGTCCTATTGTTACCCGATTGTAGTGATTCAGTAACACATAATTATGGGAGCTCTCTTGTTAATTGACTGAAAGTCTCAGGACACAGTCAGATCATGAGAAATCTCAATAACCCCCTTTCCACTGTGGGCCAAAAGCCTAGGAACTTAAGCCCAGGAACTTAAGCTTGGAACCAAAGCGCTAGGGCTACAGTTCTTGCAGCATTTCCACTGGGATTCAGCCAGGCTGTAGTAACCGAGCTGTAACCATGGCAACAAAGCAGAATGTCCGTTTCGAGTCTCAAAGCCAAAAAAATAAAAATGGAGTCGGTAGAGATTGTGCGCTTTATTATCCGAGTTTCATGTAGGCATAGTATGCATTAATGTCCTAACCAATACAATAATTGGTTCTACCATAATATAATGTGCCATCATTTATACATTAGCTGTAGCAAGTATCAAGAAAATAAGTGTCAGTGTAAGTAGTCAGCTATGCCAAGCAAATATATTTACCACAGAACAACTTGGCTAAAACGAAATGTCACTCCGAGAAAAGATTGTGCCAGCTATCCCCGTTGTAGCTACTTAACTTGGCCAGTTAGGCATGAGGTAGCACATAACGTTAACCAAAAATTTTTCCTAACGTTGCTGAGTATCGAAGCAAACCAAACAAATAAGTGTCGGTGTAAAAAAAAGTAGTTTTAGTAACAGCGTAACTAAGGTAATGTTATTCCAATAAAATAATACATTTAAAATGGAATAAATTACTAACGTTATCTGAGTTTTGTGTAAGCATTGCATGCAATAAATGTCAAACCACGGAAACATTATCTGTCCAGCCCTGCATTTGTTATTGTTTTCTGATACTGCCGTTTCAATTTTCAGTTTCTGCCTCACTCGTTTTACATCCCAGCTTAGTGAAGCTATCCCACAATTAATTTATATACATTGTCATTTCTCACAATGCCTGAAGACATATCTAGTGTTTTGAATATATGATTTGCTCCATATATTCCTTTTATTTTTTCATATATTTGTGCTTGTTTCTTTTGAGGTCCATTCGTTTTGTGTTTTGCGGCATAGATAGCCTGCTGGTTAGTTTGTAATGACGAAAAATAGATTTTGTGAAGTGAAGGGTTAAAAAGACAGCTGACTGGTTGCTGAGCGTTGAAGCAGGACCAGCGCATAATGCACTGTGGCCCTGTCCGTTGGAGAGGGCTTGCAGCGGGGCTTAAGCTCCTGCATAAGCCCTGTTTAAGCCAAGCCCAGCACAGTGGAAAGGGCCCAGGAACCCTGGAACTAGGCACTAGGTTTGACCCACAGTGGAAAATGGGCTAATGTATCTATAAGAACCCCCTTCACTGAGTTTATGTGACTGCTTAGTACATATTGGTTACTTCTCAAAAAGTGGGTGACTTTATCGCTTAGCACAACATTGCTTTTACAAGGATTATATTGGATAGGTATACGCAAAGTTACCTGACTGCACACTTCCCAGTCTCCTCTGCAGTGTCTCAAGCCTGGAGATGTAGTCACTCAGAGCCCTGTCAGGATCGTAGTTCTGGAGGTGAGAGCAGGCTAGGCTGCCTGTTTCTGTAGGAGCTGTGTTTAGCCTACACATGCATAAGTGGAAAAAAAACACAATGAGCCAAGTGATTTACCTAAGGAAGATTTCAAAGGCGGTATTTAAAAGCCGGTGCAATTTTGCGTGCGTGCGTTCTTTCACCATAGAAAGGCTCGGTGCCCACACAGCGCTCTCCGCTGCGGTGGAAACCAAGAGGGAGGGTAGAGGTAGAGGGCATCGCCGGGGAGCACCAATCTCCCGACCTGATATTTTGATTCAATCAATATATCTGTTCGGCAGGGCAGGCTAAAAAATTTTCAAATTTTTACTGAAAAAGGGCACTTCTCTATAGCAGGCCAAACGGCAGGTGCTCAAGCCCCCTTTGAGGTCTGTGTGCACGTGCCTGATCTGAAGGTATATAAGCGACAGATGCTGATTTCAAAACTTAGATCGCGCACTTCAATAGGCTACTACTGTACGCAATGAACGTATCCGCAATGAACCTAGCGTTCGCCCTATGGATTTTATTTAGTTCCATAAATAGCGTGCTCGTGGAGCTGTGAAACGAGCGCACAGAACAGTATCCGCGCGTGTGGAGCTATGAAGCAAGCAAGCAGAAAACCATCCACGCGAGCACCAAGCTCACCTGCAAGCATGGAGCTGTGAAGCGAGCGAGCAGAGAACCGGCGTCCGCGCGAGCACGCAAACTGGGTTTGCTCTCGCTCAAACTTGGTTTGCACTCGCTCGAAATTGGTTTGCACTCGCTCTAAATTAGTTTCCTCTCGCTCGCTCGCCAAGTTCATTTTTCAGACTTTGGGGGCGGGGATGGGAAACACAGTGGCTGATATCTCCACTCCTTTGATTGGTCACTTTAAATACCGGCTTTGACTTGTGTGATTGGCCATTTGATCATGGTATACTGCCACTAAGAACATGGCTATCATGATACTCATTTTGTTGACTCGGTGTCGGCCTACTTTAATAATGTCATCATAGCTAAGCATTTGATATGTTATAGAAGCCACCACAAGTTTTCATTAACTAGATGGCTAAACTTAACAAAAAAAACCTGAAACTGAATGTTACTTAGCCTATTAACCACAACACTTGCACTTACTCTGAATATGTCCACACTTCTTTATATAATGCCTTGACGTGTTTCAGTAACTAGTATAGTTGTCGTGGAAATGTGGATTTAGCTAATATCTACTCATGCTAATTTCTCGGACAGAATGTATTTAAAATGCTTGTCATTTTCAAGTAGCTACCGGATGGAATTTAATAGGCCTACATCTGGGAATAGTAATGTAGCCTTTTCTTTGATGTAGGTGCATTAATAGGCTAGCTAGATATAGGCCTATGTGATCCATTATCATCAATGAATATAAAATAATTATATTTGTAAACCTATACTCAAGTTTTCAGATTTCAAAAGTGATGACGAACAGGTTGTTATGTTAGGTTACCATTTTGACACTGTTAGGGGTCAATAGGGAAATGTAATTAGAATTTGCACGATAAGTGCAAATCAGCATTGATTAATCAGAGGTGAGAATGTCAATACGCAGATAATGATTTAGTTAAAATAATCAGAAAAGCCTCAAATTAAACGTTAATGAACAATTATGTTGTTTGTTGACAGTTAATAGGTTTCCTTTAGCCTAATAATAGGTTACTTTTGCGCATAATGCCTGGCCCATCTCATCAATTTCTTGATTGTAGTCTGAAACCTCACGAAAGTTAATATGTTGCCTAGGCTATGTGACTGTCATTAAACGAGTTAGCTTATTCAATTGCAGTATTTTTTATATTTTCTTTTGGTTAATTAAAAGCTGCAAATGCAGCCACACTCAGCACACGGTTTGTCCTACAGTGTGGTGTGCCGGGCCTTCCAGATGCCCAAGACCACCGTGTAAACATCCACATTGGCGTAAACCAGATTTCTGCCCTTCACCAGGAGTTAATTCGGCTGCCCACTGCTGAAGAACTTCAGGAGGTTGGCCAAGGATTTGCACAGCTGGCTAACAGCCCGGTGTTCTCCAAATGTGTGGGTGCCATCGACGGCTGCCATGTCCGCATCAAGGCCCCCTCTGGACCCAGCAGCCAGGATTACCTCAATAGGAAGCTCTTCCCATCCATACAGATGCAGGCAGTATGTGATGGGAAGGGGAGGTTTCTGAACACCTTTGTGGGGTATCCTGGCTCTGTCCACGACACCAGAGTCTTGAAGAACAGCAGGATCTACAAAGAGGCTCTGTATCCTCCTCCAGGTAGGGCTGTATATTGTCCCACATTCTCATAGACATATCGTGCTTCCCAATTGTCCTGTAATTATGAGAAGTTACTTAATGAGAGCTGACAGCATGACATGTGGAATTATGGAATTTTTAAAAATCTAAGACAATTATAGGATTTTGGTCTACCAGAACCACAAGCTATATCCGTTACATTCAGTGTGAAGATGAATGTGACTTGAAAACACTCGCAAATGACCTAACACATCAATTGTGACGTACTTCCATGATTATCACACTAATAATTTTGTCCATATTGTTCGCCCCTACCTCCAGGGTACATCATTGTGGGGGATGGTGGCTACCCCTGCATCGACCATCCTGTGGCTATCATCACCCCATATCGGGAGCCACTGCAAGGGAGGGTACAGAGCCGCTTCAACCACCACCATGCCAAGGCTCGTTCTATAATTGAGCGAGCCTTTGGCAAGTTGAAGGCGCGTTGGAGGTGCCTGCTCTTCAAGGCTCTGGAGGTGGACCACACCTTTGTACCCACGGTCATCACCGCATGTGCCGTGCTCCATAACATCTGCCTGACAAAGGGGGACATCCTTGAGGCTGTTGATGATGTTGGTGATATTGGTGTGGCTCCACCACGCCCAGTGAGGGGGGAACAAAGCGGACATAGCCGGCGAGACCGATTGGCGGGGCAACTGTCTGCTCCAAATGTGTGTCCAGTAGCACTGAATGAACATGATTATATGTAATTTGACAATTGAAATATTATTTATACAGGAGAGCTTTTTGTTAGTGTCTCCGTTTCTTGTTATGTTTGTATATTCTCCCTTGCAGCCCCTCTCTCTGTCCATAGTGTTAATCTACTAAAAAAATGTTAGTGTTAATAAAAGCACTTCTGGATATTAATATCTCAGTTCCATACATCATTTCTGTGCCACATTTTCATTACAACCTTTATTTATTTAAAAACTCACTATAAACTTTGACACAAATGTATGTCAACCACCTGTCAAGGAAGTGAGGATTCTGTAAAATGTCTATTTTCTGAATCCAGCCCTTCCAAAAGTCAATGCTGAATACTGAAAACAGGCGATATTGCGTGCTCGAACCCGTCACTTATCCTGCAGTAAAAATATATTTCACATTATTTCATAATTATTAGAAATGACAATCCTCAATTCAATTGCGTAATTAGTCCATAGGTCAGTCGGACAGTAACCTGGTGGAAGGAACAAGTCAAAACAAAGTCTAATCCAGGCCTAAGAGTACATCATTTCAGTAAAAGAAAAACAGTCAATTAGAATAATGACTGCAAATCAATGAATGTAGGCTAACTACTTAGAATTTACAAAAAGGAAGACATTAATTTGAAGTTACCAGTAAAGAGAGAGAGACTAATAAGCCAGAAATAGCCTAAGTATTGCCCTCCTGAAGCTTACACGATCAGCAAAATTGTTAGTATTTGTGTTTTTTTTTCTTCTCCCAAATTGTTCTGTGCTGCTGAAGGGTGCACTCAGATGAAAACCATATCTTAAAAGGTAAAAACACAAGTAAAAAACAGATTTCCAGTGTGGCCCTGAATTGCCCCTTGTGGCAGGGTGGGCGTGGTTAGCCTCTGCGTGCAGAGAGAGGGAGAGCGGAGCGGCTCTCGGACCCGGAGCCACAGCTGTCATAAGTTAATCAGTAGCACGGGGAACGTAATTGAATAATGGTTTAATTGTTTCTGATTGCTGTGACAGTGAGCCGGGGCTTGAAAAGGGAGAGAAGGGCGGACAATCGAGGCTGGCTGAGAACTGAGAAGGCACGTTCCGGAGAGCCAGAGCCGAGAGACAAATTACACTAATAAAGAAACCCACGGGTATTCCAAGACTTCCTGTGTCGTCAGTCTTTCCCGAGAGGTGGCACTCGACCTTGCCACAGTGGTGGCCCGTACGGGGGGGAAAGTTGGAGAGACAGACACAGAAAAAAAAAAAAAGAAAAAGAAAAATTAAATAAATAATGGACACCAGCCCAGAGAGAACCGAAGCGGGGCAGCCAGTAGTAGCGCTCGCGCGCATGCTGGAAGCGATGACGCAGATGCAGGAGCGGCAGGCTGCGGTACATCAGGAGCAAATGGAAGCTCTGCGGCAGCAAGCTTCCCTCCAGACGGAGACGCTGCGACAGCTAGCCGTCGGGAGTCGGGCAGGGTCCTGGGATTCGCACGTCCGAGGCCCCGTCAAAATCCAGTTGCCCAAAATGACGGCCGACGATGACGCCCAGGCATTCCTGGACAGCTTCGAGGTGGCCGCGGAGGCGTGTCAGTGGCCCGGCGAGGAGTGGGTAGTCCGCCTCCTGCCTCTTTTGACGGGGGAAGCCCAGCAGGCGGCACATGGGCTGCCGGCCGCAGCCCGTGCCGAATATAACACCGTGAGGAAGGCAATACTGGATCGTCTGGGCTATAGCCCAGAAGACCAAAGGCGCCGGTTCCGGGAAGCCGCCCTGGTTCAGGGGGACCGGCCCTTTGCGTTCGCACAGCGGCTCACGGACATGGCCCGACGATGGTTGCAGCCAGAAATCCGGTCCGCCGCGGGAGTGGTGGAACAGGTCGTGCTGGAGAAATTCGTGGGCGGGCTGCCAGAAACGACCGGCCACTGGGTGCGCTGCCACCGACCCACTAACCTGGAGATGGCAGTAATACTGGCCGAAGACCATCTGGCCGTGGTACCCAGCAGCCCGCCGCAGAAGCCGCCGGAACCGGCTTCTAGGAGGAGGTTCCCGCCTCGCACGGTCCCGCAAACCCTTTCCCGCGACCCTGCTACAGCCTATCCCCGAAATAATCCCCCCCCTTTTTTCTCTCCCTCTCCAGGCCCAGGCTCGGTGGCAGGAGGGTCCGACCCACATAGGGCTCCTCAGACGGTCGGACCGGGTTGTTGGCGATGCGGGCAGCTCGGCCACCTGCGCCGCGATTGTCCACTTATGGAGATGGGTCAGGTGGTCCGGGTTGTCGGTCCGCCAGCTCCTGCTCACGATCCAGAGGGAGCGTACTGCATCCCGGTAAGGGTGCAAGGGAGTGTACACCGGGCGTTGTTGGATTCAGGGGCGATGCAGTCCATGATTCGACAAAGCCTGGTTCGGCCAGAGGCATTGGTGAAGGCACCCTGGGTATCGATTAAATGCGTGCATGGTGATGTGCACAAATATCCGGTAGTGCCTGTACAAATTAAATATCAGCAGAGAATGTATATCGTCAAAGCTGCGGTTAGCTCCCGGCTGTCGCACCCCCTGATTTTGGGCATTGATTGGGCGGGGTTTCATAAAGTGTCAGGGAAGCTGTGGGAGGTGCGATCCCGACAGGTAGGGCACGGGGAGGTGTGTGCTGCTGATGGCGAGGACGCAGGGTCAACCGACCCGGTCGAGGGGGGGGCGGAGCCGGGGGAGCCTCGAGGGGAGACTCCCCTGGTTCCGGTGTTCCACCCCACGGAGGATTTCCCACTCGAACAGTCTCGAGATGACACCTTACGCTTTGCTTACGAACAAGTAATGCGCATTGATGGTCAGCCAGTGCGTCCGGAGACGGCTCTCTCTCACCCGTATTTCTCTGTTATTAGAGATAGATTATATCGAGTGTGTCGGGACGCTCAAACAGGAGAAGAAAATACCCAGTTGTTGGTACCAAAAAGCCGCCGGGAAATGGTTTTCCAGGCGGCTCATTATAACCCCATGGCGGGGCACTTGGGATATGAAAAAACACTCAACCGTATAATGGCCCGATTTTATTGGCCGGGCATCTGGGCTGACGTACGTCGGTGGTGTGCGGCTTGCCCGGACTGTCAATTAGTGAATTCCCCGGCCACCCCAAAAGCGCCGTTGCAGCCACTTCCATTAATAGAGGTACCATTTGATAGAGTGGCTATGGACCTCATCGGGCCATTTGAACGGAGCACGCAGGGATACCGATTCGTACTAGTTCTGGTGGATTATGCGACCCGGTATCCCGAAGCAGTTCCACTGCGCAATATCTCCGCTAAGAGTGTTGCGCAGGCACTGTTTCAAATCATCTCCCGCGTCGGAATCCCGAAAGAGATTCTGACGGACCAGGGCACAACATTTATGTCACGGACACTAAACGAACTATACGCGTTATTGGGCATTCAGTCGATTAAAACCAGCGTGTACCACCCCCAAACGGATGGGCTCGTGGAGCGGTTTAATAGGACTTTGAAGTCAATGATTCGGAAGTTCATTCACGAAGATAGTCGAAATTGGGATAAATGGTTAGTCCCTTTATTATTTGCAGTGCGGGAGGTTCCCCAGGCCTCCACGGGATTTTCTCCCTTTGAATTAATATTCGGCAGAAAACCCAGGGGAGTTTTGGACCTCGTTAAAGAAAACTGGGAGGAAGGTCCGAGCCCCAGTAAAAATGAGATACAGTACGTAATGGACCTGCGAGCAAAACTCCATACACTGGGTAAGGTATCACGGGAGAATTTGCTCCAGGCCCAGGAACGGCAGCAAGCGCACTATAATAAAGGGACCAAACTCAGACAATTCTCACCGGGAGATAAAGTACTTGTATTACTTCCAACCTCCAGCACAAAATTACTCGCCAAGTGGCAAGGGCCCTTTGTGGTCACACGGCGAACAGGGGAGGTAGACTACGAGGTGGTGCGGTCGGATAGAGAAGGAGCTAAACAAATCTACCACCTAAATCTATTAAAAGCTTGGAAGGAGGTGGTGGCTGTCTCGCTGGTGACGGTAGATAAGGAGAAAGATGAGCTGGGGCCGGAGGTACCAAATTCACACAATCAGACCCCGCCCCTTTCTAATAGCCATCTCTCGCCGAGCCAGCAGGCAGACCTTGCTCTATTGCAAAAACAGTTTGCGGATGTGTTTTCTCCCCTACCCGGACGCACGAATCTCATACACCACCATATAGAAACCCCCCGGGAGTGACGGTACGTTCCCGTCCTTATCGGCTGCCGGAACACAAAAAAAAATTGGTGCAGGCAGAAATTAAGGCCATGCTAGAGTTGGGGGTAATAGAGGAATCACACAGTGCCTGGAGTAGCCCCATTGTCCTAGTAGGTAAACCAGATGGGTCGATCCGGTTCTGTGTGGATTACAGAAAGGTGAATGAGGTCTCACGGTTTGATGCCTATCCTATGCCTAGGGTCGACGAACTCTTGGATCGGCTGGGCACGGCTCGTTTTTTCTCGACACTGGATTTGACTAAGGGCTACTGGCAGATTCCCTTGTCGCCAGAGTCTAAGGAAAAATCGGCTTTCTCCGCTCCGGACGGTTTGTACCAATTTCGTACACTTCCGTTCGGGCTATTCGGGGCTCCAGCCACGTTCCAGCGCCTCATGGATAGGGTGCTGCGTCCACATGTTGCATACGCTGCAGCCTATATTGATGATGTTATCATCCACAGTGAGACCTGGGAGCAGCATGTGCGGCATGTGGGGGCGGTGCTCGAGTCTCTGAGGCGGGCGGGGCTCACGGCTAACCCGAGGAAGTGTGCAATTGGCAGAGCGGAGGTACGGTATTTGGGGTACCACTTGGGAAGCGGACAAGTGCGGCCTCTAGTGGACAAAACCGCGGCGATTGCGACCTGTCCCCGGCCCAAGACAAAAAAAGAGGTGAGGAGGTTCTTGGGGCTGGCCGGTTACTATAGGAGATTCATTCCGGCGTTTTCGGAGCTGACCAGCCCCTTGACTGATTTAACTCGGAAAGGTGCCTCAGAGCCGGTCCAGTGGACGGAGCCGTGCCGGAGGGCGTTTGAGCGAGTGAAAGAAGCCCTGTGTGGGGAGCCGCTGTTATTTACACCTAACTTTTCTCTCCCCTTCACCCTGCAGACAGACGCGTCGGACAGAGGGCTGGGGGCCGTGTTGACCCAGCAGGTGGAGGGAGTCGATCGCCCGGTGCTGTACATAAGCCGCAAGCTGTCACAGCGGGAGACGAGGTACAGCACCATCGAAAAGGAATGCCTCGCCATCCGGTGGGCGGTCGGATCCCTCCGGTATTACCTGCTGGGCCGCGCATTCACCCTCTGGTCGGACCACGCCCCCCTCCAGTGGCTCCACCGCATGAAAGATGCCAACGCGCGGATCACCCGTTGGTATCTGGCACTACAGCCATTCAATTTTAAGGTGATCCATAGGCCGGGGACGCAGATGGTGGTGGCGGACTTCCTCTCTCGCCGTTAAAAAAAAAAAAAAAAAAAAAAAAAGGGGGGGGGGGGGGGGTTAGTCATCGGCCGGATGGCTCCCCGGCCTAAGTCGGGCGGTGGGGGTATGTGGCAGGGTGGGCGTGGTTAGCCTCTGCGTGCAGAGAGAGGGAGAGCGGAGCGGCTCTCGGACCCGGAGCCACAGCTGTCATAAGTTAATCAGTAGCACGGGGAACGTAATTGAATAATGGTTTAATTGTTTCTGATTGCTGTGACAGTGAGCCGGGGCTTGAAAAGGGAGAGAAGGGCGGACAATCGAGGCTGGCTGAGAACTGAGAAGGCACGTTCCGGAGAGCCAGAGCCGAGAGACAAATTACACTAATAAAGAAACCCACGGGTATTCCAAGACTTCCTGTGTCGTCAGTCTTTCCCGAGAGGTGGCACTCGACCTTGCCACACCCCTCTTCTCTGGCAACAACTTCCTTCAGGACCCGCAGAATGGCTCCCTCACTGGTCCTTCTCCTTTTGGGTGGATGGCTCATCATCATCCTCCAGTGGGAGGCTACTTGAGCCAGGCTCTGCATCCTCTTCCTCCTCCTCCACACACGCCCGGCTACAAGTGACCGCCACAAATCCAGGAAGAGATGAGCCAGTGCCATCTGAGGTCTCATCAGCCATATGTGCCGGGTTTTCTGCAACACATGAGTCTATCAGGACAGGAGGATCAATAGATGGCCTCCCCCCGATGGCCTCATGCATTGCATTAAACCATGGCCATGTGGCTGCTTGTGGCCTCTCCCCTGTCTGTCCCCGTCCCTGTAGCAGGACATCTCAGTGCCTACAAAGAAAGATGCAAGGGTGAAGGCGAGCCGGGAGCCTATTGCACGGGCATAATTTTGTTTCACTATGTAAAATAAACTACAAATTTGCAAAGGAAAAACATCACAAATTGAACCTCACCTTATATTTTTGCATGAGATTGTCCCATTTTTTTGCAATTTGGGTGGGGCTCACCTGGCCCTGTAAGCTCATCTGCTGAAGAATTTCACTGAGGAAAACAACACATACAGTCAAGCCGGAAAGTCTGCACACCCCTTTCACCTTCTCCACATTTTATTACGTTACAGACTTATACTACAATAGATTAAGTTAATTTTTTGCCTCAAACATCTACACACAATAGCCAATAATGACGAAGTCAAAACAGGTTTTTAGAAAACATGCTATTTTATTTGACTGACAAAAATTGGTTATTTAGGGGTTACATATCTGTACACACCCTTAGCCGAATACTTGGTTGCTGCACCTTTGGCAGCGATTACAGCTTTAAGGCGTCTTGGGAAAGAAGCTACAAGCTTGGCACACTTGGTGCCTGGTTTCCCCCAGACGTGACACTTGGTATTCAGGCCAAAAAGTTCAATTTTGGTTTCATCAGACCAGAAAATCTTGATTCTCATGGTTTGAAAGTCCTCTAGGTGTCATGGATCTTGCCTTTCTTCCCTGATTTGTGTTCTTTTTATTTTCTCCTATTCCATTACAGATCATTGTCCGTCTCAGTGGTGTTCTTTGGAACACTTTAAGATCCCACAGCTATCGCATCTGGACCTCCAATATTTCCTCCGTGTCTCTGACATAGAGATCCCTTACACTAGGTGCTTTTTCCAAGCGGGCTGTGATGTGCCTTTTACTAAGGAGGGGCCTCCGTCTGGCCACTCTACCATAAAGGCCTGATTGGTGGAGTGCTGCCTGGATGGTTGATCTTCTGAAAGGTTCTCCCATCTCCACAAGGATACGCTGGAGCTCTGTCAGAGTGACCCTCGGGTTCCTGCTCACCTGCCTGGCCAAGGCCCGTCTTCCCCGATTGCTCAGTTTGGCCGGGCGGCCAGGTATAGGAAGATTCTTGGTGGTTCCAAACTTCTTCCATTTACAAATGACAGTGGCCACTGTGCACTTTGGGACCTGTAAAGCTGCAGAGATTTTTCCGTACCCTTCTCCAGATCTATGCCTTGACACAATCCTGTTTCTGAGGTCTGCAGATAATTCCTTTGACCCCATGGCTTGGAGTTTGCTCTGACATGCACTTCTTCTTCTTCTTCTTCTTCAAATGGATTTCCGGCAGTCTAGACGCTTGAGCGTATTACTGCCCTCCACCGTTCAAATTTAAAAAAAACAGTTCATTATACTATATTCCTATATCCGAGGGTACAAGCCAGTTTTATGCAGAAAATACAAAATTCTTCTTTCAAGAGCTTGATGGTTCTTGCCCCGACAAAACAAAGATTTAAAATTAAAAGAAGAAATCCCCATATCAGCTAATTCTTTATACAGTTGTTCTCTCTCTACCTTGTATTTTTCACATGTAAACAAAACATGCTGAACAGTCTCTGGGCTACCACACTCACACAGACCATCTGGATGTTTACCAACTATTCTCAAGCACCTAGCCAGCCCACAGTGCCCAAACCTCAGTCGAGTCAATTTGACCACATCTCTTCTGTCACCTCCCATACACACACTTTTCCTTTTTACAGACTTTTGAACTGAAAAATAAAGTCTCCCTCTCTTTTCATTCTTCCATTCCTCTTGCCAATCCCTTTCAAGCCCCTCCCTGATCATACTGTAGTACTCTGGCCTGCCAAATAGTACCTTGATGTCTATGTGCTCTTTTTGAAGAGAGTCTTTAGCGATCTTATCCACAATTTCATTACCCTCAACTCCTGAATGCCCTGGTACCCACAAGAACCCAACCTCACAGCCCATTTTCTCAACTCTATATAGGCATACCAGAGTTTCATTAATAAGATCATTCCGAGCTCTAGATGTCCCACTCCTCAAAGCCAGCAAGGCAGCAGCTGAATCAGAACAGATAACAGCTTTGCTTGGTTTTCCTTGTTCTACCCACCATAAGGCCCAAATTATTGCCAGTAGTTCAGCAGCAAAGACTGATACCCCATCCGTTATTCGTAAGCCTTGCTGAATTTGAGGATCCACCACATATACTCCACACCCCGCTTTTCCATTTATTGGATCTTTTGACCCATCAGTAAAAATCTGTACATATGCCTCCCATGAATGTTTTATGTGTTCCTTAACTTCAAGGTCAGGACTGCTGACACCTTCCTGCTTCAATCTGTCTAATAATGTCATGTCAACATTAGGCTCAGGGAGAAACCAAAATGGCACAGTTGACCAAAATGCACCGACCACTTCCTCCTTACCAACTCCTAATCTTCCAGCCAGCTCTTTAACGCAAAACAGAAAATTAGCTTTTTTCCCCCCTTCAGAAAACTCCCAATTTTCTTTGAGCAGACACTTAGCTGAGAGCCTCAGGTTGGATCCATGCAGCTTCATCAAATAGTGTAACCCTAACTTTCTACGCCTTAACCTCAGAGGAGACTCTCCCATTTCCACTAGTAAAGCAGGAATAGGTGTTGTTCTAATAGCCCCACAGCAAATTCTTAAGGCCCTTGTTTGAATGGAATCTAGTTTCTCCAAAACATACTTTTTAGCAGTTCCAAAAATAAAACTACCATAATCTATCACTGATCTAATCAATGCTTGATATATCATGAGCATAGTTTCCCTCTCCGCTCCCCAATCACAACCAGCCAGACTCCGGAGAACATTTAATACTTTTTCGCATTTACTAACCACTTTTTCAACATGGGCTTTCCAGGTAAGTTTTCCATCGAACCAAACTCCAAGGAATTTAAATTCTTTGACTCCCTCCAGAGAGGCCCCATACATAGACAGCCCCTGACATGCACTGTCAACTGTGGGACCTTATATAGGCAGGTGTTGGAAATTCCCAATCATGTCCAATCAATTTAATTTATCACAGGTGGACTCCAATTAAGTTGTAGAAACATCTCAAGCAGTATCAGTGGAAACAAAATTCACCTCAGCTCACTTTTGGGTGTCATATCAAAGGGTGTGCACACTTGTGTACATATGATATTTTACATTTAGATTTTTTTTATAAATTGGCACAAATGTCTAAAAACATGTTTTCACTTTGTCATTATGGGCTATTTTGTGTAGAATTTTGAGACAAAAAATGAACTCAATCTATTGTAGAATATGTCTGTAATGTAATAAAATGTGGAGAAGGTGTAAGGGGTATGCAGACATTCCGGTTTGACTGTATTACCATACCATGCCCAAGTTCCCTACAACAATTACTGCCATGTTCATGTGTCATCCATTTACAGGGGCAGGCATGTATCACACTTATATTAGGGATATCAGAAGTTATCATTTGCATACAATTCACTACTTCAACACAAGACATGAATCACGGTGCAGAGGAGTGATTCCGTCAACATGTAGCCTGTAACATGTAGGATCAACTCAGAGAAGAAGGTTGCAAGTGAAGCATCAGTGCCCTGTAAATAAAGACTAACCCCACCCTCAGTCTCACAGTGTTCTTCACATGACAAAACTGTAACTGCAATGACAAAGCAATCATGGTTTTATTAAGAGCAGCCGAATAAGTAAGGTGATACCCATATGTAACTCCTTATGCATATCTTACGGTGATTATTATAAATTGGGAAAACCAAGTCACATGCTAAATATAAGAGTATAGGCAAGCATATCTAATATGGACAGTGACGTGGTCCTGCAAGAAAATAAGAAATTAACACTTTTTGGCTTATTGTCAATGTTTCTGTATGACATATTTTAGTTACATGTGACATCACGCATTATAGAATGTATAGATTTTCACACCTCAGCCGAATGAGACTGAGGGTGCTCTCATCTGTCCCTGTAAATGACACAGCAGACCTGCAAGTAAAAGCCAGCTAGTAATGTCTGTGTATAGCCATAAATCACAACGGCATGTGTCAAGGGGCTTCACAAGCCCATATTTCAGACATGACATATGTACGTACATGATGCAAAATAGTAGGCTATCCTAATAAGCTAACCTAATATCAAAAACAGCAAATGCAGAAACATAGACTGAAATTACATTATTATTATTAAGAAAATATTTTGAACGCAAAGCAGCTGCGTGTTCATGTTGCAGTTGGAAAATGAGCAGTGACTGTAGAGCCTATTTCTCAGCCTACTTGTCAGGATGCATTCAACAGTGTGAACATAGGCTAAACGTGACATAGCCTATTGCATAGCCTACATATATGTGGGAGTTTTATACAGTTTTGAAATGACATGCGTTCATTGAAGCTTGCATTTTATATGCAGTAACATTAGCTAACAAACAACTATATGGGACACAAAAATGTCAGAAATTGTACCCTTACACGCTGAACTATAATGTTTGTTGTCTCTTTATTCATGAATAAACTTGCCTTTCGTTTGTCCAAAAGAACGAGTGACATTATAAATTAAAGCGCTTTATAAAATGAATAGAAAGGAACGCTAAGCACTTTGTGTAGGAGTGGTCCCGCCATGTTTTTAAACCGTGGCAGATGTGGTTGTGGATCAGACACGTCACGCATTCCGAGTAAAGACTTCCGCAAAGGCTGCACTCGTGTTTTCTCACTGAAGGATTCCCCAGGAGGCTCCTCTTTCCCCAATCCTCGCTCCTCGGTGGAGCATTTAGCGGTTTGGAATGTCCTTAAAGATGGTGGACCTCGATTTATTTCCGGGTCAGACGAGGACCGAGGAGAGAAGGACGACTAAAATAAAGGATTGGAATGCAGCCCATGTAAATCTCTCCTTACAACTTTTTCTTGACCCCTTCTGGCGTGGTCAAGGAAAAGCAAAGGAAAAAGGAGATATTTTTTTCCCCACCCTCTGCCTGTCTTTTAACTTTCTTTACAATGAAAAGGGTCGTGTTCAACATCGTGACACTTGACTATTATTTTATGGTCCACCACAATCAATGGAACAATCTATGATTCGTGGTGCATATAGCTATGCTCGTACCACAATCCACAGTATAATCATTTTAAGTTTAACTGGATAAATTAAGCAAAACAAAAAGTGTTTATAGCATAGGCTATCGTGTAATGTAAGTTTGATGAGCCCATTCACGTGAAGGGCAATTCAAATCTGCAGGGGAGTCGAAAAACTGCACAACACCGGACGAGTGCTGAACTATTGAAAAACTACTGTTGTTTTTTCTTCCATTAGACAGATCTTTGCAGCAATGCTTTCAGGCACAGCAAAACGCAAAAAAAGGTCAAATGAAGAGGTAGCACTGGTAACATAGCAAGAATTACCTGCACCGAACCCAAAATACTTTTTCAATTTGCGCTAGACCAAAAACCTTCCCCCATATAGGAGAAAACCTCTGGCTAGGCTACGTTACTAATGTAACGTTAGGCATGATGAAAAAAAAAAAAAAACCTACATTGATTGAAATAAAAGTTTTCGATTAGGTTTTTATATATGAAATGATTTTAAAATATCTATAATATATATCTATATATCTGTATCTTTTACAGGCCTAAAGTTTTTTTACCTGTCTGTCCCTTCCTGATGTTTTTTACCTGTCTGTCTGGGCCCCCTTCCGCAATTAGACCCAAGGCAGCTGCCTAGTTTGGCTATGCCTAGATCCGGCTGTTTCCTGGATCATAGACTCTGTGTCCACAAGTGTGCAAATTCTGAGGGTGATATGCAAAACTACTAAAGATCTATGATGCAAAATATAGGCAGTGTACTAGGACTGACCCGAATGTCATTTTATAGGCTTCAAATACTTGTTAGTGTTCAGAATATTCGTTCCATAAAAACACATTTTTAAAAAAATGCAATATTAATGTTTAATAATAGTATATTGGGTAATGAAAGCACAACAGTTGCAGTTCATTATACATCCATTGTATAGCCCTCGGTGAAGAGTATAGGCCAGTATAGGCCCTCGCTAGGCCAATTATAGAGCCAACGACACTGTTTTGGAAAGCTCGACACAGCAACAGCATAACACAGAACGGCAGTTATTTATAAAATTATATTTAATTGAACACGGTCATTATAAGAACAGAAGATCAGTAGCTTATGGTAACAGATTAATAACAGGTGCAGACTGTGCAATAGACTACAATAAAAACAAAGTCAATCACTGTCAGAAAATGCACTCTGGCAAGAAGAAATAAATAATAGCCGTTGAGAACATTCTAATAATATATTGAACTGAAATATATTTATGAACTTACACATAGACGCTATTTTCCACTATGTCACGCATGGGTAGGTATAGTTGCAGGCAAGAATGGGTCGGCGGTTACTTGTTAAATGGACTTGCTAAGGGAAAATAGTGACACTTAGAAACTCCGTATTTGGCATAGTGGTCACAAATTGTGTACTGTTGCGCCCGCCCCTTATTCCCTGTCCCCCAGGGTGTTTGTGTCTGTGTTTCTTTCTCTCTCCTGCTTATCTCTCTCTATGATGTAGAGGGGGTGAGGGTGACCCCTGCTGGAGGGGTGGCGTCGGTTCTCTGTCAGGTGAGTGTACAATCACTTGATTGGGAAACCGACGCCACCTGTGAAGCCTGGATAAAGAGGCTGCTCCTACACACTAAGGCGGCTGCTTCCCTCTCACACATCCAGCAAGGCTGCTTCCCTCTCGCAAGGCGTTACGAGACGGGGAGCTTATACCGAACCTTTTTCTATGAATAAATTATTGTTAAAACGTATGTCCTGTGTGGTCTCCGTTTGTTTATGTCCTGTTTTCCGGCGGGGCATAACAGTACCAATAAAGATAAAACACAGAGTTTGTGCTTTGCACTCATAGTTTGGCTGCAGGAGCAACAAATGTCTCAGTTGAGCAAAATCTTGCTACCGGCGCCATAGCCACTAGGCATCTGCACAAAGGGGTTAATCAGTTATGTCAGTCCTGTATGTCAGGTAGAGGGGTGATTGGAAATATGTATGTAAAATACTTATGATTTATAGCACATTCCTTTGAAATCAAATTGCTGATTTAGAAACTGATTAATCCCTGAGGCCATTCCGCATGGCAGCCCTGCACACCTATACTCTTTCACCTGGATTACGGTAATGTAGCTTGAGATATCATACAGAATGTTTTTCTTTTTCAGATCAACCATTAGTTAAACATGACTATGTACAGTACTATGTCACATGGTGACTTTTGAAACAGCACATTCACCTTATGGAAACATAGGTTGGTGAAGTATTATCTGTCTTTCAAAGGTATGTCGGGAAGGACAACAGCGCAATCTGCAGACAGACTCTTAAAGCAAAGAGAAGGGATAACATGCATGAAACCTGTCTCTCGTATTGATTTTACCCATGAGAGTTGGTTAAAATACAACCTTCACCATTGTGTCAACAGCAAAACACATTTTTCAACATGTCTATCAAGTGGTGTGTCAATTCTAAACACCAACTGTTTGAAACACGGCAACCATTGTTTTGTTTCTCATCATAAGAAATCAATTACTTTAATCATGATACAGAAAATCATTTCTTGCACCATTTGCAATAATATACCTTCCTGTTTTGATATTTTATTTAAAATGTTTAATAATAGATACCTTTATGCTTTCTAAAAAACCATACCCCAGCTTGTCCTTTGATTATGTTTTTTTTAAGTTAATATCACTGCCCATTTTTATGAGAATGAAAACACATTATTCTTTACTGGGTGCAATTAAATAGTGTGCATCTTTCAAAGCTTATTCAAGCCTTGTCAGGGGAGAGATTCTGTCAACATGTTGACCATACAGCAACAGAGCTGCGGCACAGTACAACAGGAATGTGACTGCAGCTGACACAACACACTGAAGAGCCAGAGTGCAAGTGGGACTGATTAATTATACTATACAATAGAAGATTAAAGTCCACTTCATACAGAAGAACTAACAATGCCCGTGGTGTAGCACCCTCTGTTGTGGATATTTACAGATTTGTATTAAAATTATAATCTTATCTGCCGCACACCAGGCAGTGCTCAACTGGCATGCTTGCAGCCATTATCATTTTGGAAGACACATAAATGGTCCTTGGATCTTTGGATAGGAAAATAAGAGATAGCAAATTCAATGCAAGGATGTGTATACTATAAACCCCAATTCCAAAAAATGACTATGTAAAATGCACATAAAATAAAAGATAATTTAATGTTTTACCTTGTTTAACTTTATTGATTCTTGTAAATATATGCTAATTCCGAATTTGATGCCTGCAACACATTCCAAAAAAGTTGGGACAGGGGAAAAAAAAAAAACTAGGAAGTTCAAAATCCAAGGATCAGATACATATGTGTATTGTATTTAATTATGGCACAAATACCGCTCTCACAAATGTAATGACCTGAGGTCGACATGATAATAGCAATACAAGTATACTGTACCATTTATTTTGCACTCTGATCTCTCTTTCATCATCCTCACTTTCCATTGTAGCCAGATAAATTCTGGAGGAGTTCCTAATCTTTTGAGTAAAATAATCTAATTGTATTTTTAGGGGAATTATGAGGAAAGTTAGTGAAAATATCAAGAAAATGAGGTTGAGAAATCACCCACCCAAAACAGCATAGCATAGAAAGATGATATCTATCATTTTAACAAATTGTTTAGCATCCAATTAAAATTTTTATACAAACCCCAATTCCAAAAAAGTTGGGACAGTATATAAAATGCACATAAAAGCAGAAAGCAGTGATTTGTAAATTCTTTTACATATATTTTATAAAACAGTACAAAGAAAATATATTTAATGTTTTACCTTCTCAACTTTATTGATTTTTGTAAATATACGCCAATTCCAAATGTGATGCCTGCAACACACTCCAAAAATGTTGGGACAGGGGCAAAAAAAGACTAAAAGGATATCAAAAGACTCTTTATCTTATTTTAAGGTACTCTTACAAGCAATACTATAACCTCAGTCTCTGTGTAAATTACACGGGAATATCAATTCCCGTGTAATTTACAGCTTAATCTAGTCGCACCCCTAATACAACCAATAGTTGACTAAATGGCTGTAAGTCATCAAGGGTCTGAGGTATCAAACGAGCCTCAAAACATCACTCTGCTGCCAGATATGCAGTAGATACTTTGGAACACTTGAAGGGTTGTTTCTCCTGACTCATTTTCCTATTGAACTCTATGGAAAAATTAGTCAGGAGAAACAACCCTTCTGTGTGTTCTTGCATTGTTAGTTCATGCACAAGAAAGATAACAAAAGGAATTTGGTTGGAAAGTGTAATTTTGTTGGTATTTGTTGCTTTTTGTCTCTCAACATGAGGCCCAAAGAAGTGTTGATGCCAGTAAAGCAGGCCATCATGGGGTGGAAAAATCTGAACAAATCGATCAGAGTCAATGGGTGTGTCAAAAACTGTTTGGTACATTAAGAAGCACTGGTGAGGTCAGAAATATCAAACAACCTGGTAGACCATGGAAGACCACTGTAATTCAATGTATCTGGTTGCCAATTGTACCCTAGTATGATTCAACACGATGCCCGTGTTACCCCACTCTTTAAAAAACCTAGCTTGGACCCTCTGATGTCAGGAACTACCATCCTGTATCTCTCTTGTCCTTCCTGTCCAAAACTTAACCAGCTTTCTGTTTTTCTCTACCAGAACAACCTGCTTGACCCAAATCAGTCCGGTTTCAGAACTGGGCTTTCAATCGAAACTGCTCTCCTGGCCGTGACGGAGTCACTCGCCACTGTTAGAGCCTCCGCCCTTTCCTCTGTCCTGATTCTACTTGACCTATCTGCAGCGTTCGACATAGTTAGTCATGAACCTCTGATCTCCACACTCACTGAGATGGGCATTTCTGGGACATTTCAAGTGTCTTGGAAGGGTTCCATCTCTGCACCCCATCCCCTCTCTACAGGAATCCCACAGGGATCTGTACTGGGTCCTCTGCTGTTCTCCATTTATACTAAGTCTCTTGGTTCAGTCATTAATTCACATGGCTTCTCATACCATAGTTATGCTGACGATACTCAACTCTTCCTCTCTTTTCCTCCCTCGACCCCACAAGTTAAGGAGAGGATATCTGCTTTTCTGGATCACATCTCTGAGTGGATGGCTACCCATCCACTCCATCTTGTATGGCATGTACCACCCAGACATGACATACAAGACCTCCCACTATATGACCTCGACGGGACCATGGTGGCTGCCTCCCACTCTGCAAGAAACCTGGGGGTGGTCCTGGATGACCAGCTGGACTTCAAAGAGCACATCAGGGTAATGGCACAGTCATGCAGGTTCCTCCTGTACAACATCAAGAGGATTTGACTGTACCTGACCACCTACTCCACCTAACGTCTTGTCCAGGCTATAGTCACCGCATGCCTGGACTACAGCAACTCCCTGCTCGCAAGCCTACCAGCCTGTGCCATTCCTTCAACTGATCCAGAACGCAGTTGCCCGACTTGTGTTCAACCTCCCGAAATTTTCGCATGTCACCCTCCTGCTGAGGTCACTCCACTGGCTGCCAGTTCAAAGTTCTGACCCTGGCCTACACTGCAGCCAATAGGACAGGCCCACCTACCTGCAGGACTTCATCCAGCACTATGTTCCTGCTTGACCAATTCACTCTTCTACAGCAGGGCTTCACTCGCACTTCACTCCTTCCATGTCAACAGCTCTCGCTTGTCCCGACTGCGGAGCTCAGTGCTGGAACAAACTCCCAATTCCCTTGCATTCGACTCCAACACTGCCTGCATTTCGTCGTGGCCTGAAAACACACCTCTTCAGACTCCACCTTGACTGATATACTAATCTAGGACCTTTTCTCATGGTACTTGTTCCCTGTGTTTTCTTGTCTAACTGATTGTTATAGTTTATGATAGTATTTAGAATAGAATTATAGTATAACTCCTATCAATTTTGTCCAGCGAGTTGGCTCCGTAAGCGGAGCTTTAACGTTAAATACTTATGGTAGCCTATGTTGCGTCCCAAAATCCACCTGTGTATCAATAACCAGGTGTACAGTAGTGGTGTGAGGGAGGGGTTCGGAGAACCAGGTGCGACCGTAAGGGGATCTATAAGTTATCCACAAATGTGGAGTAACCACAAGTAAAAGGGGAGGAATAGAGAATCCACGACCAGCACAAAGAAAAGGTAAACAAAAAGGGAAAAAACTCCCAGCGTATCTGCTAGCAGAAGAACTCGAAAACATGAGTCATTACATTACATTACATTACATTATAGACATTTGGCAGACGCTCTTATCCAGAGCGACGTACATAGTGCATTTTCAAACTAGGAACAAGAGCGTTTAAAAACAACCCTAAAAAGGCAAATACGAATCTAAGTACTAGGCGCAGTTTTTTTTTTTTTTTTTTTTTTTTTTTTTTGGGGGGGGTAATTACACAACATTAATAACAATAGTCACAGGGAGGTAGGGAGGGGTGGAGAGAGGTGCAGCTTGAAGAGGTGAGTCTTCAATCTGCGCTTGAAGGCGGTCAGACTTTCTGCTGTTCTGACCTCCACGGGGAGGTCATTCCACCACCGTGGGGCCAGGACAGACAGACGTCGAGACCGGGTGCTAGTATGAAGAGGGGGGGGGTACCAGTCGTCCTGAGGAGGCGGAACACAGGGATCTGGCAGGTGTGTAGGGTCTGATTAGTTTTTGGAGGTATGGAGGGACAGACTGCCTGGAAGGCGAGCACCAATGTTTTGAATTTGATGCGAGCCATCACCGGTAGCCAGTGGAGGTCAATGAGCAGGGGGGTGACATGGGAGTGTCGGGGGAGGTTGAAGACCAGGCGCGCTGCTGCGTTCTGGATAAGCTGAAGGGGTCTAATGGCCAATGCTGGCAGGCCAGCCAGGAGAGAGTTGCAATAGTCCAGGCGGGACAGCACCATTGCTTGGACCAGGAGCTGGGTTGAGTGGGTGGTGAGGAAGGGGCGGATTCTCCTGATGTTGTACAGGAAGAACCTGCATGCCCGGGTTACTGCTGCGATGTTCTCGGAGAGGGACAGCCTGTTGTCCATCACGACTCCGAGGTTCCTGGCACAGGGCGTTGGGGTCAGTGGAGTGTCTCCTTGGCAGGGGTGACTGCTGTACTGAGTCAGTACAGACAGATAAGAAAAGGAAAAACCTCCAGCTCAAAGCAAAATTAATTGAGCAAATATCACGGAGGAACGAAATAAATAGGTAACCCAAGTTACAGCCTCAACGAGGACTGAAAGAAAACCCAAGAAAGGACTACTGAGAAGAAAAATGAAAGCAAAATGCCTAAGTGGAATAACCACAGGCTCAGTTCTAATTGTTCAAACTTTAGCACTAAAAGAGGTTACGGCCCAGATCGGACAGACTAAACTAAAATGTAAACCAGACGAGATTACTGCAAAAGTGATCCATTTATTTTTACAATTTAAATAGGATAATAGATAAATAGAAGAATTTTATTGTCTAATGATGAAGTCATTCTTCTTTTTTTCTTTACATTTTTCTGTGAGGTCTTTTGAGCTACAAGGGTTGGATAGTAGAGGGCAGACAAGGCAGTGCTCCATAGTATAGTCTGCTTCTCCAAATTCACAGGTGGTTGGGCCAGTCTTGTAGCTCCATCTGAACAAAGCAGCTTTTGATCGTTCCGATCTCGTTCTCAGGTGGTTGAGTGTCTTCCACTGAACCCATGATGCTTCTGAACCAGAAGGGAGGTCTTCAGCAGGGGGGATTCCAATGTCAGTTGGGGGAGTGTCATTCTCAAGTTTTTCCATCCAGAGCTGAAGTCTGTTTCCTTCTCGAGATGTTGGACATGGCTGAGAAAGCTTCTTCTTGACTTCAGTCATTAGGCCGGGGTTGACGTCTATGGAGTAGGTGGCGTTCATCACTAATAGCTTTTGCCATCTCGACTCGGCTGGCAACTTCCTGTCTGAATATCAGCAGGGGCAATGCCAGCAAGGAGATGCAGGTTGCTTGTGTTGGTGGGTTTCAAGCAACCAGTGATCAGGCGGCAGGTGTTGTTCAACGCTGGGTTGATCTCTCCCAGACAGGACATGTATACTCCGCAGAGAAATAGCACAAGGCCAAAGCAGTAGATCTTAATGTGTGTGCTGTGGCTCCCCATTTGCTCCTTAAATGAGAGGATGCAGTCCAGGGTGTGGTGTTATTCCAAGGTAGACAGGGTGGGTACTGTGCTCAAGTGGTGTTCCAGACCATTTGATGTTAAGAGGTCGGTTGGCTTCGCAATTCCTGAGATAGAACGAGCAGACTTGAGTCTTTGCATGGTTAGCGTGTAGATGGTTGCGCTCATAAAAAAGGAGTAACTCATCTAAGGCTGAGGTGAGGTTTGCTTCTACTGCTTCAAACGTACTCTCTTGGGATGTTACGCAGAGGTTGTCAGCGTAGATTAACCACTCAGTATTCTGGTCCATTAGCTGGTCATTGGTGTAGATCTTATATAGTAGTGGAGCCAACACACTACCTTGAGGTAAGCCATTCCGTTGTCGTTGCCAGCGGATTTGCTTGTTATTTAAGACAACATGGAAGCACCTATCTTTCAGCAGGGCTCCAATGAGGTCTGTAAGCGCCAGGTCTTTTGTCAACTCCAAGATCTTTTTCAAGAGATGGCGGTGGTTCACAGTGTCATATGCGGCAGACAAATCAACGAAAAAGGTGGCTCCTGTTACCAGTCCTTTCTGAAACCCATTCTCAATGTACTGAGTGAGATTCAGAAGTTAGCTTGTTGTAGATTTGCCAGGTTGGAATCCGGCTTGTTCCAATGATGGCTGGTTCAGCAACAGGGGCAAGCCTGTTAAGAATCAGGTGCTCAAACAGCTTATATGGGTGGCGTTGTTCGGACAAAATCTCTCTGGATACGCTGGATCTTTGCACGGTTTGAGAAGAACAATAATCCTGGTTTTCCTCCAGATCTTTGGGATGTTTTTTTATCAGCATGCACTTGTTCATCAGCTCAAGGATCCGTTTCCATGTCACAACAGCTCGGCAACTTAAGGAATACCTTAAGGTAGATTTAACAACGCACGTAGCGCTAAGGAAGATGTGTCTGAAGCACTCGTAAGATCTCCCTTAGTGATACGCTCCACTCATCCTGTCAGTTTCAACCATATTAGGCCAACATTATGCTTTTCAAGTTAATAGTTGTAATACAGTGCGCATCTAGTAGCCTACATCTGCATGCACATATGACATATAGTTTAATATTAACTTCTATGAAAATTACTTATCCAAACAATGTTTCTGTGTATAGCACATCATGAGAACGTTATCGTTTCACCTACCTATTCCCATCATGATAGAAATAAAGAATATTGTCTATTTAAAAAAATGATTATTCAAAATAAAAAAACAAATGATTATTTTTATGTAGTGGAGCTAACTGAGGATATGGCTTTTCTGACTGTGTGGTTAGGCTACAGTATCCTGTACCCTGGTACTATAGGTCTATATTTGACAGATATTAGGCAATTGACAGATCTAATTGAGCCCGACTGGAAACTAATCAAGAGGGTGGCACCCACAGCCTTGATGCTGTGCTGAGTTACACTTTCTCGCCTCGGTGCGTTGGTGCGCGTTGTTTTGTCTTATTTTGTTCGTTAATTCAGTGTTTTGTGAAAATACCGTATGCTCGTACACCAGAGAAGAGCTCATAACCATCAGGGCTACAATGCCTGCGGATTTATTTCCCACTTTCATCGCCACATCTGCGAAATTACTGGACATTCTAGTCAAAGGTGTGCTCACCTTTGTTCATGCAGCGAAACGCCGGAGGAGAGGAAGACGAGCCGGTGTGCTCGTGCGTCTCCGCCGACGCGGACATCGCACAGCATTACCTGGAATATTTCTCTCTAACGTGCGTTCGCTGGGAAACAAACTGGATGAACTTCAGCTACTGTTGGGGAAAAACAGAGACTTCTCTTCATCCTCTGTTTTGTGTTTCACGGAGACGTGGCTGTGTGGAACGATACCGGACTCCGAGCTACAGTTGGCAGGCTTCCAACTTTTCAGAGCGGATCGCGACACAGAACTTTCCGGAAAAACAAAAGGCGGAGGTTTGTGTTTCTACACTAACAGTGGTTGGTGTAACGACGTGACAGTGATCCTACAACACTGTTCTCCTGATCTGGAATCTTTTTTCATTAATTGCAAACCCTTTTATTCCCCCCACGAGTTCGTATCATTCATTCTGGTCGGTGTTTACATTCCACCGCGGTCCAACGTTCAAGAGGCAGAGCGCACGCTTGCCGACCAGATATTGAGTGTAGAGCGGACAAACCCGGATTCTTTAGTTATTGTCCTCGGTGATTTTAACAAAGGAAATCTCACCCACGAACTCCCCAAATACAGACAATTTATTAAATGCCCGACCAGAGAGGAGAACATTCTGGATCACTGTTACACCACAGTAAGCAGTGCCTACCACGCTGTCCCCCGAGCTGCACTGGGACACTCTGACCACGTCATGGTCCACCTGATTCCTGCATACAGGCAGAAATTAAAGCTGTCTAAACCTGTTGTGAGGACATCAAAGAAGTGGACCAGGGAAGCTGTAGAGGATCTTCAGGCGTGTTTGGACTGCACTGACTGGGATGTTTTCAGGACTGCTTCCAATAATCTGGACGAGCACACAGAGGCTGTGACTTCTTACATAAGCTTCTGTGAGGACAGCTGTGTACCATCATGCACCAGGGTGAGTTATAATAATGACAAACCCTGGTTCACAGCCAAACTCAGACAGTTAAGGTCAGAGAAGGAAGATGCGTTTAGGAGTGGGGACAAAGTCACATTTAAAGAGGCAAAGTACAGGTTTGGCAAGGAGGTGCGAGCAGCTAAACGATTGTACTCAGAGAAACTCCAAGACCAGTTCTCAGCCAATGACTCTGCTTCTGTCTGGAAGGGGTTCAGACAGATCACAAACTACAAAGCAAAAACCCCCCACTCCATGAATAACTCACGCCTGGCCAACGACCTGAATGAGTTCTACTGTCGCTTTGAAAGACAATGGGACAGTCCTGACACCATCCCCCGTGACACCATCCCCCGTGACACCATCCACCAGCTTCAGCCCACCACCCCCACCTCAGCGACACCTCTGTCCTTACTGGAGAGAGATGTGAACAGGGTGTTCAAGAGGATTAACCCCCGCAAAGCAGCAGGGCCGGACTCTGTCTCTCCATCCACCCTGAAGCACTGTGCTGATCAGCTGGCTCCGGTGTTCACAAACATTTTCAACACTTCTCTGGAGACTTGTCATGTACCCGACTGCTTCAAGTCCTCCACTATCATCCCCGTCCCTAAAAAGCCAAAGATCACAGGACTTAATGACTACAGACCCATTGCCCTGACCTCTGTGGTGATGAAGTCTTTTGAGCGCCTTGTGCTGTCCCACCTAAAATCCATCACAGGCCCTCTCCTGGACCCCCTGCAGTTCGCCTACAGAGCCAACAGATCTGTAGACGATGCAGTAAACTTGGCCCTCCACTTCATCCTCCAGCACCTGGACTCTGCAGGAACCTATGCCAGGATCCTGTTTGTGGACTTCAGCTCTGCCTTCAATACAATTATCCCATCTCTGCTACAGGACAAGCTCTTCCAGATGGGCGTGCCTGACTCCACCTGCAGGTGGATCACAGGCTTCCTGTCTGACAGTGAGGCTGGGGAAACACATCTCTGACTCCCGGACCATCAGCACCGGTTCCCCCCAAGGCTGCGTTATTTCCCCTGTGCTATACTCCCTGTACACAAACAACTGCACCTCCAGTCACCAGTCTGTCAAGCTCCTGAAGTTCGCGGACGACACCACCCTCATCGGACTCATCTCTGGTGGGGATGAGTCCGCCTACAGGAGGGAGATCGACCATCTGGCGGACTGGTGCAGTCAGAACAACCTGGAGCTCAATGCTGCAAAGACAGTGGAGATAGTGGTGGACTTCAGAAATAACCCAGCCCCACTCATCCCCATCTCCCTGAGAGACTCCACAGTTGACATTGTGGAGTCCTGCCGCTTCCTGGGAACCTTCATCTCCCAGGACCTCAAGTGGGAGCTGAACATCAGCTCCATCACTAGAAAAGCCCAGCAGAGGTTGTTCTTCCTGCGGCAGCTGAAGAAGTTCAACCTGCCAAAGACGATGATGGTCCACTTCTACTCTGCCATCATCGAGACCATCCTCACCTTCTCCATCACCATCTGGTACGCTGCTGCCACCACCAAGGACAAGGGCAGACTGCAGCGTATCATCCGCTCTGCGGAGAGGGTGATTGGCTGCAACTTGCCATCTCTCCAGGACCTGTATGCCTCCAGGACCCGGAGGCGTGCAGGCAAGATTGTGGCCGACCCCTCTCACCCCGGTCATAGTCTGTTCATAACACTTCCCTCTGGCAGGAGGCTGCGGTCCATCAGGACCAAAACCTCTCGCCATAAAAACAGTTTCTTTCCTTCTGCAGTTAGCCTTATCAACAAGGCCCGGGACCCCCTCACAGACACAGACTCTATCCCGCCTCATAGACACTTACACTTTACCTACTTCCCACTGTAAACATTTCACTGTAAATATCTCCATCCTTTTTGTTTTATTTATATTTTTACTTATATTTTTCATTTTTATTTTTATCTGCATATATTATATTATATTATATTATCTTGAAACTTGCACTACTTGTTTTTATGTGTTTTGTTGTTGTTTTTGTTTTTGTTTTATGTTTTATGTTATGTTTTATATTTTATTTTATGTTGGTTTATGTACGCACCAACAACCACAGTAAATTCCTCGTATGTAAATACTTGGCGAATAAAGGGATTCTGATTCTTATTTTGATTCTGATGGACAGCTCCGCCTTACGATGTACCTTAAGGTTCATCGTAAACTCCCTTAAGGCAGCCGCTAAGGTAGAGTCTGGGAAACCCTCGTTGATAGCGGGTCTTCCTTAGCTAAGTATTCCTTAGAAACCTTTGCAAGACGTTAAGGTACATCGAAACTCGGAAACGCAGCCCAGTTCTCTCGCAAACTCAACGTGAGTTTGCTTATCAACACGTCTCAAAGTCTTAAATCGCTGTCGATAAGCTTCAGGTACTAACTCATAGGCTTGCAAAATTGCATCTTTAACACTCAGATAGGATTTGAGGGTTTCAGAATCCAATGCAGTGAAAACCTCTTGAGCCCTACCAGTTACAACACACTGGAGCAACAAGATCTGATCAGCCTCAGACCACTGTCTATTGGCAGCAACTCTTTCGAACAGAGTAAAGAAGGTATCCAAATCTCGCTCATCATCAGCATCACCAGATAACACAGAGGAATCTAACTTTCCAACCAAAACGTTAAATCGTTTACTATATAATGAGGTAGACTCGCCCCACTGCTGGGCAAGCATACAAGCTAGCTAATACTGCTTTAATGAGAGAAAAAGGGTTTAGTGTGAGAGAAAAGCGAAATGCCAAAAAAATACTCTTTTCATCATGCTGTAATAAATTATGGCTCGAACCCCAGTTTAACAAGGAGGATAATAACTAAAGTTACATGATCGATCTGATTACCTATCTGATAGTTTGCTTGCTAGCTAATGCGTTAGCTTACCGGTCGAGTAGAAAAGTGGTCATCTCTGCATTGCTTCTCAAGCATTGTGATTCTTTGAGCTCCCTCCAACAATCAAATACCGAACAAAGGCTGACCCTCGTCTTGCTCCGGTTCTTGTCATTAAGGAATGGTACCGGGGTTTTTTCGGTCTAACGTTACTGCTGGATGAGGACTCCCTTGGTGGAGCCGGGCGCTCACTTGGCAACAAATTCTACCATCACTGTCGGATTAGCTGAATCTGGCAACCAATTGAGACTCCTGATACAGAGGTGGGTGTGGTACCAAGCTGTTAGAGCTGGGAACCAATGACCTTCAATATGCACTTATTGTACATCGCTTTGGATAAAAGCGTCTGCCAAATAATGCAATGTAATGTAACCAAACGCGTCTTAGACAGAGAGAAACACTGCCCGTAAAACATTTTTTCTAAAGATAAATTCATAATCAATATTGATTTTTAGGGAAAGGCAATACCTTTATTCTGCATCTTTCAAGCTCTGTGGATGTATTATATTAAAAAATGCTGTCTACATAAAATTTTTATTTTTAAATTTTTAGCGGTTGTCCACAACATAGGAATGCAATAACATAGCTATACCAAAATCAGTATTTAGTGAGACCATGGTGATTATAGTCCACCTGCGAAATAGCATTGAGATTGGTTTTGAAATGCCGGAGATAGCGAGGTTTAAATATCGCTATTTTACATTGGAGAGCTGACCAACACAAACATAGGCCTACACTGCTAACACGCTAAGTGTAATACATGTCCATACATACACACTGTGGCGTTTCTACATTAGGGGCAGTGCCCCACCAGACGTGACGCTGTTGTGCAAGATACATCTGAACGTTGTGGCAAAATGTATTATATATTTAAGACAAAATGTATTTTATATTTAATACAAAGCAGTGATTCAATCGTGAAATTGGTGTGTATAAATATAACAAATATAACAAAACCTGTCGTCCCCCACCCATGTGCATGTCGTTATCATGTAGCCTACAGTTGTTGACATCTGATCTATGTTGTAAATTATAACGATTATAAGTACTCCCATTCAGTTGGGAGCGCATCCACTCTATTTGACGATTGTGAGCACGGAGAATAACTTCTGATTATTGTGTCACATTCGCCCTGCTTCTTGCTCAGAGTGACGTTATTGATCAAAGTGCAATTGAAAAAGGTGGCGGACAGTGATCATTAGTGGGGGGGGCTGACATCAGCCTATCAAACTAGGCTGGTGAAAGGAGGGTTTAAAACCAGCATATAGAAACGTGGTCTAATGAAAAGTGTTCATAAATGTATTATCTGCGGACAAAATTGTACAGAAATTGTCAGTGCACAGTGAAACAGATAGACTACATAATGCATTAAAGATTAAAGTAAACTTTTATGTTTTCTTCCATACAATGAATGAACAAGCGGTTGGAGGAAGGAAACGACAGGCTTTGAGCAATTTAATCCTGAATGAGAAACAAAAAATTTCACTTTACCAAATTAATATGTAATAAACATCACACTTGATGGGAATATAAGGAGACAACAATGAAAAACAATATGTTTGACCACCAAAAATGGGTACAATTGTGTGTGGGTATAACAAGATTAAAGTTAAAAGTTTATTAGGCTGGATATGTTGATGCCATCAAGCTCTTAAAAGAACTCCAGCACAGAGAAAAGAGAGAACAAGCAACAGAGAAACTTGGTGAAGTTATAACATTAGCTAACTAATATAAAAAGTAGCTAACTTAGCTAGCTAGCTAATGTAGCCTAACGTTACTGTAAATGAGTGTCCTGACGTTTAACGTTAACGTTATTAATGGCACACCCGGTCGTGCTTTATTAGCCAGCTACTGTATTAAAAGTCACAGAATTAACAAAATACCTATTTTATGTCAATTTAATTCAAGTGACAGCTTACCTGAAAACCAGTAATATTACGACTCAAGTACTCCTGAATACGAAGAGAACGTGACAGTTTGAAGAGTGAGCGCCTCTCCTCCTCAAACACTGGTTGTGGTCGCATGCGAGCAACTAGCAGTGCATTATAGCACTACAGTTAGAACACGACTAAATGCAGACTGCGATATTCCCACTGAGGAGACTATTACCATTAACCATATCTGCAATTACTGTTTGAAATGATCCAGATGCCATGTCATTTGTGCATTTTGGTGAACATAATGGGCCAACTTGGAAAAGACAGCACCTCTTTCATCCTATAAATCAAGCACTGAATATTGGTGGAAGTTAAACTAAATAAAAATTATGTAGGCTAGTGTTTTCACTGTGTTGATTGTGGTCTGCAGTCGCAGGTAGCCATACTATGCAATGAAATATTAGACTGGTTGATTGGATTACATGTTCCATCTCGGGCGCAGCTGGGCACAACGCACACACTGCAACACTTCATTGAAAAATAACTAAATTCAAAATTCAGTAGGCTAGTGTTTTTACTGTCGATTGTGGTCTGCTGTCGCAGGTAGCCTAATAGCCTATGAAATATTAGACTAGCTGGATTGCATGGTCCATTTCAGGCACAGCTGGGCACAACTCGCACACTGCAACACTTCCTTATCTGATCTATGTTGTGAAATATAACGACTATAACTAACTAGCCATACTCTATACATCTCAGCCTGTGGCTAAGTGTTCACCTGTACAATGTCTCCATCTAGTGGCGCAAAAAACAATAGGGCTTAATAGGACAATAAAAGAGCTACTAAACACCTTAAACTCTGATTTAGAAAGTAGACTGTCTCCTGAGTAATCCGGTCATTCAATATGCGGAGACATCAAGCATAGTTTTTTATGTACAAAGCAAAATGTACTTGGCTATGGGAAAATTAGTTGTAAATACGCCCATCAGGTGGTGGGCTCTGGTACATACATGTATGACACACAGACAGACAGACGCACATGGTACGTACGCAGACCTGCCAACCATAAAAAATTAAAATGAGTAGTCCTTTATGTGCGTGCCTGCATACAAATGTTTTTTTTGTGTTTGCATGCATGCCAAAAGCACACACTGAAAAAAAGACATCACACAGTACATTGTGAAAAAAACACATTGATCACTGAAACCAAAACACAAAACCGCCAGTCATCGGGATACATGACTGTTCACCATGTTAGTAGGCTTGCATCGGGTAAATCATATTTAAATTTGCTAAAATTCAGTTTGAAGCCCAAAATAAACATATATGAAAATATATTTATTGTAATTACTTCTACTTGAATATTATATATTCTTTACTCTCATACCATTCATGTCATGTGAGTAGAGGAGGCATTGTCAATCTATGAGTTAAATAAATATACCTTTTCCTCATTTTCCTCATCTCTCAAATTCATGCTGCGTTCTCACATCCAGCAACTTCGGTCGCCCAGTCGCCGGAAGTCCATTCATTCTCTATGAAGCTGAGTGATGGTCAGCGGCCTGAGCAACTAGGCAACTGAGCGACAAAAATCGGCCGATAAATGTTGCCCGCCCTTTATCTTTTGAGCGACCATCGGCCATAACAGCCAATCAGAGTTCCACGCTTCATATTTCTCCAACCGACACAAATCCATTTTGTGAATAATTGTTCTGCCCGATTTCACTCAAATTGCAGCAATGGAGGAGCAGCTAATAACAATGGTCCAAGCCTACCACGTCCTGTTCAATGTGTAACATAACCTTAAAGGATATAAGTGGCCGCCGCGGTGGTACAGCGGTAAAGACCGCTGACTTTCAGTCAGCGCAGTTGTACTCCGAGGATCGGGGTTCGCGCCCCGGTCCTGCCATAGCCGAGCGTGGCCGGTGCCCTGTGGAAGCGACAATTGGCGGTTGCTTCCGGGTGGGGGGAGGGGCTCGGAGAGAACCACTGCGCACAGGGGGACCCAGGGCGTGTCACGGTCAGGGGCTGCGCCCTGTAGAGGACGTAGCGCCCTCCCTAAAAATATACCGTTCGACGGGGTTGTGCAGCGGTGGTTCTCTAGCGGTTGCTACACGGGGGGGAATTGAATTAGAATAGGGGTTCAATTGGCTACTAAATTGGGAGAAAAAGGGAAAAATCAGAAACAAATTTTAAAAAAATTTTTTTAAAAAAAAGGATATAAGTGGCTGCTCTACCAAAATCACATTGAGCCCAAACTACATGTTGAGTTTTATACATAAATCTATCTATGTATCTAGATAGATAAAGATCGCTAGCTCGCGACGAAGATAGATATAGGCTAGCCTATCGCTAGCTAGCGAGAACATAACTGTGTCATGACATAACTATAAAGAATAGGATGCATCGTAAATATGTCTTTGTTATACGTAGACTACTGCCGTTGTTTGTCTTTATCAAAAAATTGTAGCTGCACAAACTGATTTGGATGACACAACGGGAAGCTCTTGCCCCGCGCCCAGCCTAGTAGAATTGACCGACTCAGCGACCAGTTGCTCGCTGTGAGAAAGCAGCGTAACACACACCACTTTTCCAAACAATGTTAGCTCCTGTAATTATAAATAGTTATTCAATATTCAATTATTAGGGACTTTAAGCAGCGACGGTTGTGGCGACGACTGCGGTGACCGGAAATAAATTTGTGTTCACGCTGTAGCCACAAAAATCAAAGTCATGAAGCAACAACTCTTCCAAATAAACGACGTCAGTGTTCAACTGTAAATTATTAACGTTAGCTATGAAAAATGTGCCCAGAGAGGAGTTACTGAGTGTAAAGTACTACGTGAAACTTGTGTTTTGCCGTTGTAGATCTACACGCTAGTGATGTGCAAGTTTGAACGAATCGTTCGAAACGAACTACTCTTTTTACTGACTCAGGAGTGACAAGTCCTCTCCTCCACTAACTCGTTCACTGACTCGCCACTGACATACTTGCTAATGCGAACTGCGAAGACGATGCAAGACAACGTGTTACACTATTGTGCAACTCTTATATTAACTGTATTTGTGGAAATGTATCAAGTAAATCACTGTATTAACCTAGCCCTGTGAGAAAGCAACCACTTTTTGGCGCTTGTTTCGACTCCGCTCTTCCTGCCCTGAGCTGAAGGTCTGGCTGCACGAATCACTTACTGACTTGCTTTCCCAGCCCACTGGAGCTGTCTGATTCAGGTTGCACGAAATAGCTCCTCACTCGGTCACCCAGTACTTGCTCCCCCAGCCCCGGAACCCGCCCCCTGCCCTGAGCTCGCTAACTCGTGAGTGACAGTACTGAGCAAGTCCCCAGAACAACGCCGGGCTTTGAAGCCAATTTTATTTAGTGGTCAAACTGTGTAATTACAACTTCCAGGTCCGAAAAGCAGTTTTCTTGTACACAATCATGGGAAAAGGAGTGGCTATAAAACGCTCAAACAAGTTCATTTTGTCTTCTTATTTCGAATAAATGTTTTAGTTTATTTTGTTCAGACAATGAGATAATAGATTGTATTTAGACAGTTTCGACTGACATCTGCAGTCTTCCTCAAAGCATCACCTGACAGCTGTGATGCGTCGTCAGCTGATGTTTTATCTGGGGTGGCCAGCCTGACAGATCTTGACAGATCCGTCGGGCTGGCCACGCCCCCCGCCGTCCGTTGTCCTCTGGAGGAGAGAGTCCCAGGTGTGTGAGAGCATGTATGCTCCCTCGTCCCTGTTGATGGTGCCGTTGGCCCGCCTCCTGATTTCAACCGCCTCCTTGATCCAGCGTTTGTGTTTATTGTTTTCTGACCCAATGATTTTTGCGTGGTCCCAGTCCATGATGTGATTGTTTCTTTTGCAGTGGTCTGATATTGCTGTCCACATCATGGACTGGGACCACGCAAAAATCATTGGGTCAGAAAACAATAAACACAAACGCTGGATCAAGGAGGCGGTTGAAATCAGGAGGCGGGCCAACGGCACCATCAACAGGGACGAGGGAGCATACATGCTCTCACACACCTGGGACTCTCTCCTCCAGAGGACAACGGACGGCGGGGGGCGTGGCCAGCCCGACGGATCTGTCAAGATCTGTCAGGCTGGCCACCCCTGATAAAACATCAGCTGACGACGCATCACAGCTGTCAGGTGACGCTTTGAGGAAGACTGCAGATGTCAGTCGAAACTGTCAGGTAAATACAATCTATTATCTCATTGTCTGAACAAAAGAAACTAAAACATTTATTTGGCTATAAAACGATTGATAATTGAGCGTCAACAACCCCTGCAAAATAACTTGTTTCACTATCAGAATTTGATCCATTCGTTCCGATAACATTCGGAAAGTCTCAAAGTCGCCGCACTATTAAATTACTTTATCCCATTCAGGAGGGCTAAACCGGAAGTTAGACTGACTTGATGACTCGAGTGACTCCAAAACCCGACTCTCTTTGGTGAGTGCAGGCACGTGCAGAGGATGTTAGAGGGGCAGGGGCCCAAATTCATAAAAGGGCACGCTGGCGATTTTTGCAAATAATTAAATAAATATATGCTTGGAATGAAGGGACATTAAAATGTATGTATTCAGGGTTTTTCCTGGCAGAGAATATGGTTTCTGGCAGTACGTAGGCTATGCGAACGCACGCAGCAAATTTCTGTTCCATACATTTGACCGTAAATACAGTTTTTGGAGTATATATGTAGGCTATGGTTGTAAAGTACCAGTAGGGTTGTGCTCAGGAGTTAGGTTTTAGAAATCAAAGGTAATTGAATATTATACCAATTATGATATTTTGATAGCGCACAAATAGAAAAATAAATAAAGAACACGCAAACACTGACTGGGCAGAAACAGAATTGTGGGTCTTATATACACATAGGAAAGGGAGGGGTAACAAACGACGTGAGGTTAACACATTCGGTAAACAATAATTAAATCATGAGAACATAACCAAAACATGGACTCGGAAACATGCATAACAAACAATGGGCTCGAATAGGAGCGGAGTGTACACAGTAATCAAGAGAGGTGAAGTCTAAGTACAAACAGCTGGAGCGAATTACAGAGGTAGCTCAGGACCAGTTAGAAATGCGAGTAACAAAGATAAAGCGGAGAAGCTGGTTAAATGTTAGTATCTAACTATAAGACAGACAGTTAGTTGTTAGTATACATTTATGTTATTTGGTTTTAGTAAAGTGCACGTAACTAATAAAGCACCCGAGTGATTGTTACCGCGAGTTAGTAATATATACAATTATACACGGGAAGATAATAAGGAAGTAGCAGAAAACGAAACTTTGGAAATACAGCGTTAACCCACGAAAACTCCCGAAGTCACCCGAATAGTGCATGCACGAGACTGGGTAAACAAACACAAACACACAGATGAGACTCGGACAACCCACGAACAGATGGGAATGCATTGATGAAATGAAAAATAATAAATCCAGAATAAATATCAAATAATAATACAAACAGACAAACAGATGTACAGAACATAACAGGTAGCCTAATTCAAAATTGGAGCGTGTTCCATCCAACTGGCTGCGTACGCTATGTCTTTCTACTGAGTCGCCTCAAAGATTTAGGTTGCACTCTGCCACAGAATAGCTGAGCCTCATTTCTGTAGTCTATGGTTCTGCTTCTTCTACTCATCTCCTAGTACTGAAATCTTGAAGGCAACTAGTACAGTATACATCGCCATCCGCTAGCCGAAAGACCATATTGCACCCAAAACATTTCATTCATTTGGATATTAATTTATTTGCCGTTTTCTCAATTATTGTCATTTTGGCGGTCGCGACTTCCCTTTGGCGGTCCGTGAAATAATTTATTTAAAACAAGCCCATGACTGAGGTTGGTTCAAACACTGCTACATGACAGTTAGTTAATGATACATGCAAAGAAATTAAGTGTATTTCAATAAATTATTCTCACATGTAACGTATTACATTAGCTAACTAGCTATCGAGACAATAAGACAACATTAAAACTACTGTGGTGAGGTGGGACCGTTCTTTTAAGTTCAGTGGATGGGACACAACAACTCGACCATATTCCACTGATTCCCACATTACTAGCAAAAGGTATCAACGCTAACGATAGCTAGTTGGCACATTTTGAGCTGCCAAATAGTGTCAAGCCATTTCTAAAGCGCATTAATATCAATATAAAACGAAAATTAACAGTATATTTATACTTTGTTTGGCCACATACCTGATGTCTGTCTCAAAGTAACTCATCACACTGACTGACTCACGACTGTCGAGTGCCTATGCATGCGTATGCGTGCAATTTTGCGTGCGTGCGTTCTGCGGCGGAAACCAAGAGGGAGGGTAGAGGGCATCGCCGGGGATCACCACTCTCCCGACCTGATATTTTGGCTGTGCGCAAACAGGAATTTATTTATTTATTTTAAAAATATATATATATATTTTTATTTTACTGAAAAAGGGCACTTCTCTATAGCAGGCCAAACGACAGGTGCTCAAGCCCCCTTTGAGGTCTATGTGTGCACGTGCCTGGGTGAGTGACTCATACAAACTCGAGTTAGTAAAAAGAGTCGAACCTCCCATCACTACTACAGGCTACGGTGGCAGATGAGAGCTAGTCAAATTCACGCATGCGCAAAACAGAACAAAGTTATTTCCGGTCGCCAAAGCCGTCGCCGCTTAAAGTCCCTATTAACTTACCGGCAGCTCCGGTGACTTATGTTCACGTTTGTATTGCAGACTGTGCAAAACGCATGGTTTGGTATTTTAGAAGGTTGAAGACAAGGCCATTTCTCATGGTATAAACGCATGGTTTGGTATTTTAGAAGGTTGAAGACAAGGCCATTTCTCATGGTATAAACGCATGGTTTGTTATTTTAGAAGGTTGAAGACAAGGCCATTTCTCATGGTATAAACGCATGGTTTGGTATTTTAGAAGGTTGAAGACAAGGACATTTCTCATGGTATAAACGCATGGTTTGGTATTTTAGAAGGTTGAAGACAAGGCCATTTCTCATGGTATAAACGCATGGTTTGGTATTTTAGAAGGTTGAAGACAAGGCCATTTCTCATGGTATAAACGCATGGTTTGGTATTTTAGAAGGTTGAAGACAAGGCCATTTCTCATGGTATAAACGCATGGTTTGGTATTTTAAAAGGTTGAAGACAAGTGGTTGCCCATCCTTTTCAATTACACCGAACATTACCTGAAAATAAGATATTGAGAGTCTTTTGATGTTGATTGGTCACAGACTTCAGGAAGTAACAGCATGCAAAGGATATGCGACCAAATATTAAATATGATACTTTAAAAATATGTTAAAGCAAAATATTCACATTTTCTGAGACACTGAATTTGGGTTTTCATTAGCTGTAAGCCATAATCATCAAAATTACAAGAAATAAAGGCTTGAAATATTTCACACTATGTGTAATGAATCTATATAATATATGAGTTTCACTTTCTGAAATCAGTGACAAAAAATATTGAACTTTTTCACGATATTCAAATTTTTTGAGCTGCACCTGTATATGCGAGTGCACTTTCTCTGCTATGTGTCGCATTACCGCACCTGGAGGCCCAGCTCCTCTGTGCCGTCACCCACTGCGAAGGATTGGCGGCCTCTCGACAAAACCAAGTATCTCATTAACGTGAGTAACATTCCTAAATTGTTTACTGGTGTTATAATTAATAGGATGAGGTTGCCTATGTAAGTGTAAATAGCATTACTTAACAAAACCAACATTATAGCAATTATCCAGACAATCCACGATCATGAATATTGAGTCATAATACAAATTAGGCTTATGTTACGTCATACATTTTTGCGTTTATGAATGCGGCACGCGACACTTGTTTTGGGACACAACTGTGGCCCACTTGATAAAAAGGTTGAGAACCACTGCTCTAGCTACAGCAACATTCCAATGCAATCTATACAAAGTGCTAGTAGCCAATGTTAATGTTATACTGTATTTGCAAAAATAAATAAAAACTATGCAACACATGTTTTTACCATTCACATTTGACTGTTTTATATGATCATTTAAAGGCCTACTTTATTTAATCCTGTTTTGCCGCGTCATTCCTACTGCGCTCCAGGAGATGGCACCGATACGCCAAAATGCTGATCACAGTTTTAATGGCTTCTTTGTTACAAAGCTAGCTAGGTATAGACTATTACTTGTTTATTGCTCTTACAGCATAAGATAGTTATACAGCTTTAGCTAACCATCGCGATAGGCTTTTTGTGCTTTTGACATAAAGCTATTAACTATTAGTTATCTGTAGCCTAATACATAACTTTTTTAGTTATAGAAATATGTTTAAAATGAGGAGCTATTGTAAGACACGTTTCACGAGATCACGAGATCCATTTGAGCTTTGACTAAACAAAACTGAAGATTATTGTCAATGAACACATCTACTATGAGATAAATTTTCACCAAGGGGCCAAGACTTGGGCTTGCGTTTTGAAGCTCACTTCCTGGTTGGGCTGGGAGCCGCCATTGTGCCATTGCTCACTAGTGCCACTGTGGTTGGCTCCAGTATAGGTCTTTCAAGTCAATGGCAGCAATGTGGTCAAAATACTCAGTCAATAAAAATGTTTTGCAATAGGTGCCTTTCCTTCATCTAATGCCTGTGCATGTGCTGATTTTTTAAAATATTGTGTCGTTTGAACAGGGTATTAACATTTGTTCAGGACCAATCAGAGGGACAGTCCTGGGGTCACTGCTAAAGATAGTTTCTATATGGTTCTCACTGCCCTCACTCAGAGGGGCGGGACCAGAAAGAGTAGACAACAGTAATTAGTCTAAAACACGCCCTGGCGTCTTTGGACCTTTATACAGTCTATGCTTGGGACAGGGAGACATGCTGTTTTGAGTGGATGTCGATGGAGAACATTCCTTAGTAACCTACCCTGAACAAGCTGTTGTTTTGTGGACGCAGTTCGTAACGTAATAAATTGACATCTTCAACATGTTTGTCATCACATATTCATTTTGTAGTGAGCTGTGATGTGTGCACGACAAAAAAAAAAAACTGAGATGAGACAGCAAGAGGATGTCTCAGCAGAGCTACTTTACAGGCCCAGCGTCTCGGAGCAAGCAGCTGAACTGTGGGTTAAGTATCTGAAATCCATTGCTCCATACCTGTATAACCTTATCAATTTAGATATTAATTTAGCTATTCCACCCCCTCCCATACGCAATCGCCGTACTCCCGCTTAGCAATGCTTGGTTAGCTAGCTAGCAAGCTAATGATAGCTCACGGCAAGTCGTTTTAACATTTAGCTAGCAAGCGAACGATAGCTTATGGCAAGCCCTTTTAATTTAACAGTTATTCGACTTCCTTAAAGTCATCCTTGCTGGCTGGCTATATACGTTGGCTAGCTAGGCTACCGTGATTGCCTACCGTTACTAAAGTTAGTCAGCTGCTCCAACTAGAACCCTAACCGGATAATTCTACGCCTGGATAAAAAATTTTCGGTTACAAAAATTGAGAAAATGTGCGGGGAATATCGTTATCGGTATGTTTGTACTGACTCAATACGGGGATGTTTAAAATAAAACGAATAATTTATCGGAAAAGAATACAGAATCTGCGTTTGTAAATGTTTGTGATTTGGTTAGGTTTTGGGGGTTATTGAGAATGCTGAATCCATTTCTGTCATTTAAAAAATTCTAAATGGCCATTTAAACCAGAAGTGGCCATATTTCAACTCCCCGTGGGCCGATTTTGATGAAGTTTGAGTGAATTTAGAAGTTTTAGAGGATGCTGAATCGATTGGATTGCCGGCTATGGGTAGATTGTTTCATCACCCTAACCATAATAGCTCACAAGTTCTGGCGAGCAGAAAGAGAGGGTGACTGGCTGCTGCAACAACACTGCCTTGAAGAGATGCTGACCTATTTCTTTGCCGCCGGTCATCACCACTACTCAAGATGGCATCACATGGCATCTGCACGACATGCAGCACCTTCCTGCTACTGCCAAGGATGACCTCCTTGCCAGAAGCCATGTGTGCCGCCACTCAGATGGTGCAGCTGCAGTGAGTGGAGATATGTTTGGGGAGCAGACATGCATCAAGCAAGGGAAGGGAGTAGGAGGCATGAAGGGCATCTCCACCAACCCTGAGCAGGTTGCCGAGTGGATCCAATCTTTCGGCATCTGCTCCCATCTCTCCACGTCACTGGATGAGATGTACGACAATGCTGAAGCATTGGATAAGACAATGAAGCCCCAACAGACACAAAGAAGAGGGTAAAAGATGGTAGGAGTTGGATGCAGAAGACCGGGCTAAAATCTTGAGAGTGCTATGGGACAACTCCCACCCACTCACCACAGAGACTACTACCCTCCACCATATCATAAACGGCCAGGTGGCGGATGGAAAGGTGAATGTGCAAGATGCATTGAAGATCGAACAGGATATGAGCACATTGTTCTCTTCATCGCTTCCTGGTGGATTTCATGCGCCCATCTCAAAGAAGGTGGTGACAATGAAATTTAAGACAAAAGGAGTGAAGGTCAATGGGAAGATCATATGTGACACTGAGGCGTTATTTGCTCGGCTGCTGGTGATGGGGAGCAAGAAAAGAATAGAGCTTTCTGCCCTCTTTTACTACAAGCTCGGCCCAGTTCCTGCATCCATCATCAATGAGCATGGATGCCTCAGAAAGGGTAACAAGTCTGTGATCGTCCATCACCTTGGAATCCTTGTCCCCAATCCCCAGCCACCTGACATTGTACTCGTTAATGCATCGCAGCCAGCATGGGGCGCCAGCTTAATCTCTACATCACCCAAACATTTGTCATCTTTGACCGGTATGGGCAAGTGTCTGCCAAAGACCACGAAAAGCAGAGACGAGCCGGGGAGAGCTCAACAGAGTACCAATTCTCACTGAGAACCCCTCTACCTAGCCACGATAAAGTGATGAAGAACAAGGCAAATAAGCGGCTGGACGAGCTCCTGTGCACACACAGCATAGGAGATTACATCGAGATGGTCAGCAGAGCAGACAGTATTGTCACTCATGACAAGGCTGACGTCTCCCTCATTTCATACATGTTGGATGCAGCCAGGCGCGGAACTATCCACATTCTCACAACGACACTGATTGCAGATGGAGAGATTGGATGGCACTGTTCTCAACATCAATTCGACAGTAGAGAATCTGGGTGAGCAATGTTGCTCCATCCTGGCTATGCACGCTCTCTCCGGGTGTGACACCACCTCCTATCCTGCCGGGAAAGGGAAGGTGTCCGCGCTCAAGGCTATGAGAGTAGTACCTGGTAATCTGCTTCACTTCATCGCAGAGGAGGGAGCTACTGATATGCAGATCACAGAGGTAGTGAGAGGTTTCTTCCTGGCTCTGTACAACCGGAGGAAGTCGGCATCTCTGAACATCACCAGATATGACATCTACCGAAAGCGCAAAACCCCCCCAGCAAGACCCCTGAAGACACTGCCTCCTACAGAGCGAAATGCGCACCTCCATGGACGACATGCCCATCTACAGGTGCTGCTTTGGAAAGCAGCAGACCACCCTGATCCACCAGCTGTGGACATCACCAAGGCGCTCTTGCTTGATGAAAGTTTTCCAGTTGTAACGCGTTGTGTAACTAGTGCACATAGTTTTCTGCTCTGATAATTTTGGGTATACTTGTGTTTTAAAACCTGTTTCAGGACTCATGTGTTCTACCTGTTAAACATTTTTTACTTGTATTATATTTATACTTGCTTTTGTTACCTCCAATACCCAATTGTGAGTTACCTCAGAGTGTAATGGTCTGCATCGTTTGGATAATTCTGTTCATAAATATCCTACAATTTATAACCGAGTTGATGTTATTTAAATTATTTCAAATACATAAGTTATACCAAGCCAATCGATTCAGTGTCCTCTAAAACTTCTAAATTGACTCAAACTTCAAAATCGGCCAACCGGGAGTTGATATATGGCCACTTCTGGTTTAAACGGCCATTTTGAATTTTGAAAATGTCAGAAATGGATTCAGCATCCTCAATAACCCCCAAAACCACTCCAATATTGTCCAAATCGGCCAAGCACTTGCTGAAATATTGTCCATATAGGTGATTATGCTAATTATGCTAATTTAGGCCCCGCACTTCACCTGGCCCCACGATGAGAGGGGAAATTAATTTAAATAACACTTTATTTTGCTGTTTGTATGCCTACCTTATAATGAAACTTATCCATGTATTCCGTTATTTCAACAATTCTGAAATAATATTTGTGGTAGGGGGGCATGGTTTTAGGCGTTGCCGGCAAGAGAGAGAGTGAACTCGGGTGGTTTATGGAACTGGCACAGCTGTCGGTAATCAGGCAATTGGTTACGATTGATTGTGTGATTGTTTGTATCAATTAACTAATTGCCTTGGTTGTTCAACAGTGAGCCTGAGATCCTTGAAAAGGAGCCTTCTGGGGGTTTGAGGGAGGAGCGGAGAACTGTGTTGTTTGTTTGTGTGTTTGACTGTGAACAAGTAATTTAAAAAGGAGAAGCCAAAATAAAAACCGGTTCTCTTTATAACAAAGTCTGGTTCTTGTCTCTGCACCCGAGCACTACGGCTCACTTCGCCACAGTGGTAGCCAGTACGGGGAGCAAAGAAAAGGCGAAGAATAAAAGTGCAAGAAGACAGAACATGGAGAAGAACCCAGAACAGCTGGAGCAGGCTATGTCCATGACAGAGCTGGGGAGAGTACTGGAGGGTCTAACTGCCATGAAGGAGCGACAGTCAGCGGCTCATGCTGAACAGATGCAAGGCCTGCGTGAGCAGTCTAGCCTCCAGACTCAGGCGCTAATCCAGTTGGCGGCCAGTGGAGAGTCCAGAATATGCAAGTGGCCACTGGAAGAGTGGGCCGTGCGTCTGCTGCCCCTCTTAGCGGGCAAGGCGCAACAAGCAGTGCATAGCCTGCCCGCAGCCATTCTGGCGGATTACAGGAATGTGAAGAAGGAGGTCCTCGACCGAACAGGCTTCACCCCGGAGGAACACAGACGTCGCTTCCGGGAGAGCAACCTGACAGGAGAGGACCGACCATTCGCCTACGCCCAGCGGCTGACGGACACGGCGAGGCGCTGGCTCCGGCCAGAAATTCGATCGGCAGTTGGAGTCGTGGAGCAGGTGGTCCTCGAGAGGTTTATCGCAGGGTTGCCGGCGGATACAGCCAGCTGGGTCCAGTGTCATCGACCCATCACCCAGGCGGAGGACCACCTGGCACAACATCCCTTCACCCAGCAGCAGAAGCCGGAGCCGGAGCCGGAGCCGGCGCCCCGAAAAAAACTCCCCCCTCGTTCTATCCCCCTCCGCTCCCGATCCAGACGGGGCGTACTGCATTCCGGTAAGGGTGCAACACCAGGCACTGTTGGGCGATGCAGACCATGATCCAACAGAACCTGGTTCGACCTGAGGCTTTGGTATCGGCACGATGGGTAGTTATTACTGATGGGGATCAACACAAGTATCCTATAGTACCAGTGGAAATTTGTGTAAAAGGGAAAAAGCATATTCTAGAGGCTGCGGTTAGCTCCCACCTCTCTCACCCTCTGATTTTGGGCACAGATAGTATAGGAAAATTTCTGTTAGAATAGGGTGGGACTCTGTAATGAGTATATATAATATATATATAGGGAATTGGTGCATAAGCAGGTTTATATGAATGTGTGTCTGAAGGAGAGAACGTACAGCCAAGCACCGGATGAACTGACCTGTGGGATTAAAGGTCAAGGGAGTATCTTGGTGGGAAGTTGGTGATAAAACTGAGAAAAACAATCATGTGATGATCTGTGTGACAGGAGGTCAGGGAATTACTTAAGTAAGCAGTTAAGGGAAGGACTGAGAAGATACCCAGATAAGGATAACCACATGTGCACATCAATATGTTATAGATGTTTATATGATTGCTGAATAAGCTAGAAAACCTATGAAGTAATGCATATATTAAGGAGGTCTCAATGTATGCAGCAGGCGATTGGCCATCGGACATTCTAAGATAGGAGGGCCTATACATGTTTTAACTGTATAAAACCTGTGGAATAAGGCTGAAAGGGTGTGACTTCATGAACTCACCCGGCTTTGTTAATCACTAATAAAGTTTGTATGGAAATGGCAAGCTCCTGTCTCTGAGAGAAATCTTCTAAGAGAAAAAAGACACAACAATAGGCCGGGGTTTAAACAAGTAGCTGAGAAGCTGATGACGGTACGATCATGACAGATAGGGAAGTGTGAGGTGTGTGCGGTTGACAGTGGTGACGCGGGGTCATCCGACACTACCGGCATCTCCGGGAGGGCCTCCAGTGGGGACTCCCCAGGTGCCGGTGTTCCACCCCATGGAGGATTTCCCACTCGCTTAGTCTTATGACACCCTACGGTTCGCCTTTGACCAAGTGATGTATGTTGATAGTCAGCTGGTGCGCCCTGACGCTGCACGCTCTTACCCATATTTTGTCATTATTAAGGACAGGTTATACAGAGTGACACTCAGACAGGTGAGGAGATGACCCAGTTGTTAGTACCTAAAAGCCGCCGGGAAATAATTTTTCAGGTGGCTCATTACAACCCCATAGCTGGTCATTTAGGATATGAAAAAACACTAGACCGGATAATGGCCCATTTCTATTGGCCGTGCATTTGGGCGGACGTATATCGGTGGTGTGCGTCTTGTCCGCCGTTGCGCCCTCTACCATTAATTGAGCTCCCTTTTGATAGAGTGGGCATGGACCTCATCGGACCATTTGACAGGAGCACTCAGGGATACCAATTTGTATTAGTCCTTGTGGATTATGCAACTCGGTATTCCGAAGCAGTGCCGTTACGCAATATCTAGATTCTGCCGGATCAAGGCACTTCGTTTAAGTCATGCACATTACGCAAATTGTATGAATTATTAGGTGTTCAGTCCATTAAAATAAGCGTGTACCAACCACAAACGGATGGGCTCGTTGAGCATTTTAATAGGACTTTGAAATCTATGATTCGGAAGTTCGAACACGATGATAGAAGAAATTGGGATAAGTGGTTAGTTCCTCTATTGTTCGCAGTGCGAGAGATTCCCCAGGCCTCCATGGGATTATCTCCCTTTGAATTGCTATTCGGTAGACGACCCAGGGGTGTCTTGGACCTAGTTAAAGAAAGCTGGGAGGAGGGTCCAAGTCCCAGTAAGAATGAAATTCAATACGTTATGGACCTGCGAGACAAAACTCCATACACTGGGTAGATTGTCACGGGAGAATTTGCTCGAGGCTCAGGAACGTCAGCAGAGGCACTACAATAGAGGAACTAAGCTACGGCAATTTTCAATGGGAGATAAAGTCCTGGTATTGCTACCTACTTCCAACACAAAATTACTCGCCAAGTGGCAAGGACCCTTCGTGGTCACACGAGTGGGGGAAGTCGATTATGAGGTGGTCTGATAGAGAGGGGGCGAAACAGATTCATCACCTCAATCTACTAAAAGCATGGAAAGAGGTGGTACCAGTCTCCCTGGTCACAGTAGATCAGGAGATGAGCTGGGGCCGGAGGTTCCAAATTCTACTAATCAAACCTCCCCCTTTCTGATTACCGAATCAGATTTCTCTTACCGAATCAGAGAGCGGATTTTGCCTTGTTGCAAAAGCAGTTTGCTGATGTGTTTTCCCCTCTACCAGGCCGCACTAATCTCATAAACCACCACATTGAGACAACCCCAGGGGTGACCATGCTCCCCTCCAATGGCTTCACCGCATGAAAGATACCAACGCCCGAATCTCGTTAATATCTGGCTTTACAGCCTTTTCATTTCAAGGTGGTTCATAGGCCGGGAGCGCAGATGGTGGTGGCTGACTATCTCTCTCATCCGGTGGAGGAGGAAGGGAAGGGGGGGGCCAGTTGAGCATTGGCCGGATGGCTTCCCGGCCTAAGTCGGGCGGTGGGGGTATGTGGTAGGGGGGCGTGGTATTAGGTGCTGCTGGCAAGAGAGAGAGTGAACTCTGGTGGTTTATGGAACCGGCACAGCTGTCGGTAATCAGGCAATTGGTGACGATTGATTGTGTTATTGTTTGCATCAATTAACTAATTGCCTTGATTGTTCAACAGTGAGCCTGAGAACCTTGAAAAGGAGCCTCCCGGGGGTTCAAGAGAGGAGCGGAGAACTGCGTGTTTGTTTGTGTGTTTGGTTGTGAACAAGTCATTTATAACAAAGTCTGGTTCTTGTCTCTGCACCCGAGCACTACGGCCATAATATTGTATATCTATTGTCTTTGTGCTGCCCCTAATGGTTGAAATTTCCTTTCTGCTCCCCACACTGCCTCCGCCCCAATCGTGATGTCACCTCTTTGGAGGTACCTCTACGTGATATGGATACGTGGCGTCCCGTTCATAATCTCTTTCCACCTAAATAGACCGCTAAAATATGTTTCTGAAAATATTTGAGGTGAGAAATAGGCCATGCAGTTGCTGAATCTTGATCCATATATACAGTATATGATGTGCAACGTCTTGTTTGACAGTTTGATCCGAGTTAGACTAAATAATTCGTAGTACAATGTATGTTTATTTATGCAAATGACTATGGACACAGCTCCTCCACCCCCACCCCTCTCCCTCGCTCACCCCACAAAGTATTCTTCAAAATTGTGTAGTAGGTGGAGACAAGCTGAGACAGTGGGTGTACTCACTCTTTATAGAGTCGGGTGGGAACTGGCAAACTCAAACAGCAGAGACTGTAGGGGCAACAGACTACATTTCTATTCATTCCACAGGAAACCCAAAAGACATTTACAACACAGCCACAGCACAATGTCTGTTTTAGTGATCTAATCGTGTCACTTCGAAATACGAGACACTAAGGGTCATAAAACTAAAACAGATAAACTGAAGACATTCCAGTCTGTCTGCCCCATTTTCCTTCGGCCCCCACTCTTTTTCTCTTCCTCCATCGTGCAGCAGCACAACTGCACAAGAGGCAGCGCTCCATTTTTGTCTTCCCTTTTTACTAGCTACACAGCAACAAAGGTGGATCTCCATTGCACCAGCAACACCCCTGCATGCAAGTAACGAGTTAGCTTACCTTCGGCATCTAACCCTAGGACTGAATTAACACAACTCCGACTGTTCCAGCCACGGAAAAGACGCAAATCAGGCGGTAACAAAGACGTCGGACCGGGCCGACCGGCAGAACTCTCTAGCAGGATAAAAAAGCCAAAGGAGACACCCTGGCCACCCACCTCAGGGACAAAGCCAGCTGTAATCAACTCACCGCGGACTTCAGTAAGACTGATCAAACATCCCAGGCATGGTTTAGGATTTTATTCAGAATTGTTTATATGTTGACTTATCTGAATTGTTTATATCTCGCAAGCTAGCCGGTTGGCCTATCGTTTTATAGCTAATGTGGTAGTACTGTAACTAACCAAAGCAGGCCTCATGGTTTGCTCCTCTTCTTTAACATTGACTAACATTTGCATGATATGATCTCATTTTAGCTTACTGTAGATGGTTAACAGTATTTCCTAACCGAAAGTGTGTGAACTTATTTATAGTAACGTTAGATTTGAGATCAATAACCACCATCGTGCTGCGACACAGCCAGTTTACTCCACACTCCTTTGTTCTCTGAGCACAGGTGGCATGCACACACACACACATACACACATATGCACACAAATGTGCATACTCACAAATACTCCAATACGCACACAACACGATATGTCTATTTAGTAGAATGTGATATTCCTGTTTTTCCTCGTTTAATAAATCTATTTTTGTTAAACCTGGTGTCTGTTTTGATATCATATGAACACGAGGGCTGAGTCAACCTAATCATTAGAACGTAATACCTTCAACCCTTATTATTATTAGTGCTTTGATGGTAAATTGTAGTAGTAATTATAATCCATAATAATCAAAATGACACTGATTTCATTTTAACCTAATTTAACAATAATAAGGATAAACCTCATTATTCCAGTTATTGCCTATATTTCTGGCATCCCATGTAAGAGTTTATATATATACATAGGCATATTCCTTACATTTACTGACGCCCCGTCCGAGGATATTCCCTACATAATTGGTGCCGCGTGAAGACTCTTGATGATTCAGAAATAATATTACTAATCATCTTGCTCACTGCTACCAGATTCGTACGTATTCTCTACATTAGTTGGTGCCCGGGTGAAGACTGGTAAGACGGACATGTTTTATTTGTCTATCACCACTATTGCTAAATGTATATGTACACGGCTTGCATGAGTAATACTCCACATGTAAGAATATAGAGGCATATTACTGTAAGGGATCTCTGTCAGAGACACGGAGGGAATATTGGAGGTCCAGATGCGATAGCTGGGAAATCTTAAAGTGTTCCTAAGAACACCACTGGAACGGACAATGATCTGTAGTGGAGAAAAAAATAAAATAAAAGAACACAAACCTCGCAATAAAAATGAGGAGCTCGATAACCGAGCAAAACAAAGAAATAAGCAATAACGCTTATCTAACTCCCGTTTGTGGAGTGAAACAAAAGAAACAGAGAACTGAAAAGACCCCAAAAACTTTGGGTGAGATACTCGTAGGTTAGAGTAGAAAACAAAAGAAAACGAAAACCTCTGCTCCGAAATAAGAGCGTATTAAAGAGAACTGCTTTCTTTCTAAGGTTGTACTGCTAACAAGTCCCGCGTTGATAATCAAAGCAGTCGATAGCAATACAACTTCCTATACCCTTTTTACCGGCTCGAATGCTATGTGAAATAACATGGAAGCAACGAGAGAGGCAGGAAGCGGGGTATAAATAGTGAGCGGAAATAAATGATAGGTGAACTCACTAATGACGAGGCGAAAGCAAAACCCGTAGCGGAACACAGGAAAATCCGATAGATTACCGGTAAACGACAAAAACGAATAAAGCGACGCGGAGATAAGGGAAGAAAGGCAAGATCCATGACAATTACCTTGTACCGTGTGAGGAATGATTTAGGAATCATCTCCACTGCTACCAATTTATACCTGTTATGTACATAATTGTTGCCGTGCGAGGATGATTGGTATTTGACTCAAAAGTCCCATGTTCTCATGATATCAAAACTCATTTCAGAGTATACGTTCTCCATTCTCAGCTAGATAAACGTAAAGTGCAATTCCTCGAACGACCACCAGATGTCCCCCTCCCAGCATATCTGAAAGTCTGCCTGCCCAGCTTTCTCCCAATACACTGCCCCCTAGTGTACGGTTGTGTTATTGCATCTGCATTTGGCGCTGTGGTTTGTTAATTGCCTTTACTTTCTGGTATAATACATATTATCAATAATAGTATTAACCATGCTGTATTAATAATTGATTACTTCATCACAGTAATTTAAATAAATTGTATTAGTTGCATTTTACTATTTTACTAGTAATTGTAATTCGGACACCTTTTCACATCCTGATATTTGATATTTGTGATTCTCATCACAATTCCAAATTGTTTGCTGGAAAACTAGAACATAAACCTTATGTTCTGTAAGTTTGCTGTCGTTAAAGTGCATTACTGCTAGTGTAACATAAGTCTCTGTGGTGCTGTAGCTACCCTGTACTATAGCTAGAAAACATTCAGAGAACTTTTCTTATCCTTTATCACAACTTGTATGTTGGATTGTGATTTTCACACATTAGTGTATAATCAGTTTTCAATGCACTTTTAGGCACTCAAGGCCCTTGTGTAATAGCTAACTTTGAGTTTCCCCTCAAGTTACTAATATTCATCCTTTAGCTTTTAGTGCATTAGATATGGAACCCATATCTGCTGAAGCCTACCTTTCCTTCTTAGCCTAAGGCTTAGCACCTGGTTATGTAGATTTCATGAATCAGCTGAACCTCACTGATTGTAGGAGAGAAGTTTTCCCATTGATCAATGAGAAGGGTGACTCCCTCACACAGTCACAAGACCCAATTTTTTCTTGTCTGATCTTGAATGTCTCCAGACAGATTAATCTTGCTCTTCAGATCAACAATGAACAGAAATGGAATGCCTCAAATCACAACAGGCTAACCTTCTTCTTGAGCTCCAGACTGTTAGTAAGAAAGCAATACGGTACTTGCATGATCTGCATTCAGCCGAATCAGATCTCAGTTCCTACCGAGAGGAATTATTCAAGCTTAAGAGGCATTTCCTATCAGAAGGGGATGCAGAGAAATTGATCCATGCTTTTGTTACGTCTAGGCTAGATTTGTAACGTTCCGCTCCCTTCCTGTCCGTTCTCCATGTTTTTCCCTTTCCTCCCGTGTCATGTCGGATTCCCTGTGTCCGTGTTTTCCCCGTCGCTACAGGCTGGGCGTGCCCCTTCTGTCTGTTTCTCTCTGTTCCCCCACTTCAGGTTCAGCCTATCTCCTTTCCCCCTTTTTGCATGCATTCCGCACCAGTCAATTAGTCAATCACTCTTGGTTACATTCCTCACGCTTTCGTTATTGTTTTCAATTTCACTCCCTTACTTAAACCTCCCGCTGGCTGCTATTCGGCGCCAGTTCGTTAACGTACTTCGTGTCTATCCTGGTCTCCTGTTTTCTGGTACTATTCACTGAAGGCTCTGTTGTGGGTTTTTCCCTGTTAAACGCCTTGGTTCCTAGACCAGTGTTTTGTAGTTATCCAGCCTGTAGCAGTTAAGTCTCCCTGTATGTGTTGCGGTACCCCTGCTACTAATTAACGTTGCCTGCGCAGTTGGGTGCTCTGCCTCCAGCCCAGTTCCTGTTGGACCCCCCGGTCCAGATCCCGTTCCCGTGATCCAGTTCCTGTTGGACCTCCCGGTCCAGATCCAGTTCAGTTCCGGTTCGGAACCCACCTCCTGTTTCAAGTCCAGTTCCGGTTCGGAACAACCCTCCGTTCCCGTGATCCAGTTCCTGTTGGACCTCCCGGTCCAGATCCAGTCCGGTTCCGGTTCGGAACCCACCTCCTGTTTCAAGTCCAGTTCCGGTTCGGTACAACCCTCCGTTCCCGTGATCCAGTTCCTGTTGGACCTCCCGGTCCAGATCCAGTCCGGTTCCGGTTCGGAACTCACCTCCTGTATCAAGTCCAGTTCCGGTTCGGAACACCCTTCGTTCCCGTGATCCAGTTCCTGTTGGACCTCCCGGTCCAGATCCAGTCCAGTTCCGGTTCGGAACTCACCTCCTGTATCAAGTCCAGTTCCGGTTCGGAACAACCCTTCGTTCCCGCGATCCAGTTCCTGTTGGACCTCCCGGTCCAGATCCAGTCCAGTTCCGGTTCGGAACTCACCTCCGGTATCAAGTCCAGTTCCGGTTCGGAACAACCCTTCGTTCCCGTGACCCTGTTCCAGTGTGGGCCTCCTGGTCCAGTACAAGTCCAGCTCTGGCTTGGAGCAGTTCGCTACATCCTCGACCCTCTTTACTATTGTGTTAAACTTGTGTTCAGCTTGGGACTACCCCAAAGCTCCTAATAAATCCTCATTTCTGTTCCCCTGTCTCTTGGTCGTTGCATTTGGGTTCAGCCCGTGTTTGGTTCGTGACAGAACGAACTGGCCTAAAACATGGACCCAGCCGACCTCGAGCAGGTTCGCCACGCCTTCCGCTGCCAATCCGCGGTCAGCGACCAACATGGCCACCGGATGGACGACATGTTGGAGGTGCTGAAGGGGCTTACGGAGCAGGTTGATCAGCTATCGCTTCACCTGCCTCTTCCTCGGATCCCTGGGGGTCCGACCCCTCCAACACCCGAACTGCCTCCCGAGGTTCCGGTTCCCTTTCCTAGCCGGGAGCCCAGAGTTCAACACCCCGAATTATACCGCGGGGGGCTGGGGAGGTGCCGCGAATTTTTAATGAAGTGCGACATCGTCTTTCACATGCAGCCCATTTCCTTCGCCTCCGACCCATGCAAGATCGCCTTCATCATGAGCAGCCTGGGAGGCAGTGCCCTGGAGTGGGCCACAGCTATTTGGGACAGTCAGTCTCCTACATGCAACAACTTCGCCCTCTTCACCTCGGAGATGCGGCGCGTCTTCGACCACCCAGTCGGCGATCTAGACGCTACCCAGCGCCTTCTACAGGTTCGGCAGGGCGGCCGCAGTGTAGCGGAGATGGCTATCCAGTTCCGTACCCTCGCTGCTGAGGCGGGATGGAACGACACCTCCCTTCAGGGGGCCTTTCGTCAGGCTCTCAGTGAGGAGTTGAAGGACCAGCTAGCTACTCGGGAGGAGTCCAACTCACTCAACAGCCTCATCAGTTTGGCAATAGCCATTGACAACCGTCTCAGAACCCGGGCCCGTGAGCGAGGGAAGAATCCCTCCCTTCATCCGACCTCTGCCCCTTCCCGGGCTCGACAACCCTCTCCCGTCCAGGGGCCGAGAGTCTCCGCTTTGTCTCCTGAGGAGGAGCCCATGCAACTGGGCAAGATCACTGTGGACGCCGAGGAGCGCCAACGTCGGCTCCGCACCAAGTCCTGTTTCTATTGTGGCAAGACAGGCCACCAAATCGCTTCTTGCTCCATCCGCCCTAAAAGAGATGGCTCGCCAGTAAAGCTGGGCGTACTGACGAGCCCTATTATCCCAAACCATGCTGCCCAGAACCGCCTTGAATTTAAGGCCACTCTCCTTTGGAGGGACAACACCGCTTACGCATCTGCCCTAATTGACTCCGGGGCCGATGCTAACTTTATTGACATAACCTTTGTCAAGAGGTTCGGGATTCCCACGGAGGTCTTACCCAACCCCATCACTGCTCTCGCCCTGGACGGTAGGAGCCTGGGGTTAGTTACCCACTCCACCGTTCCCCTTCAGCTTATTTTGTCTGGCAATCATCGGGAGACAATCCAACTCCTCCTTATCCATGCTAAGCAGTCCTCCATGATCCTGGGACAGACCTGGCTGCGCCTTCACAACCCTCACATCGATTGGCGAGCCGGTCGCATCCGGGCATGGAGCGGTCACTGCTTAGCCAACTGTCTCCGCTCTGCTCTACCCCCCCCGGGGGCCAAGTGTAACAGACCTGTCCATCCTGTACCCGACCTAGCTAATGTTCCCAGTCCTGCTGATCCGGAGCCCAGTCTACCTACATCCTGTATTGTGGCTGCGGTGTCCTGGGAGATCGAGGAGATCGTGAAGGCCGCCCAGGCCTCCCAACCGGATCCCCGCCATCATGCCGACCACCACCCATCACTCCGGACTCCTCCACCTGACTCCCCTGTTCCGTCCCGTCCCAGCTCCCCTGTTCCGTCCCGTCCCAGCTCCCCTGTTCCGTCCCGTCCCAGCTCCCCTGTTCCGTCCCGTCCCAGCTACCCTGTTCCGTCCCGTCCCAGTTCCCCTGTTCCGTCCCGTCCCAGTTCCCCTGTTCCGTCACGTCCCAGCTCCCCTGTTCCGTCCCGTCCCAGCTCCGCTGTCCCTTCCCGTCCCATGCCTCCTGTCCCGCCCCGGTCCATGTCCCCTGTCCCGTCCCGGTCTGTGCCTCCGGGCCCCTCCGGTCCCGGGCCTCCTGGCCCGTCCTGTTCCACGCCACCAGTCCCGTCCCGTTCCCTGCTTCCTCTCAAATTGCGGGACCAGCTAACCTCCTGTCCTGAGCGGCCGAGCCCACTAGCCTTCGCCGTAAGGGCCGGGGCTTCCAATACCTGGTCGACTGGGAGGGTTATGGCCCGGAGGAGTGGTCCTGGCTCCACAAGAGCCTTATTCTGGACCACTCTCTCATCTCCGACTTCCACAACCAGTTCCCGGACAAGACTAGGCCTCCAGATACGCCAGGTGGCGTTCTTTGAGGGGGGGGTACTGTAACGTTCCGCTCCCTTCCTGTCCGTTCTCCATGTTTTTCCCTTTCCTCCCGTGTCATGTCGGATTCCCTGTGTCCGTGTTTTCCCCGTCGCTACAGGCTGGGCGTGCCCCTTCTGTCTGTTTCTCTCTGTTCCCCCACTTCAGGTTCAGCCTATCTCCTTTCCCCCTTTTTGCATGCATTCCGCACCAGTCAATTAGTCAATCACTCTTGGTTACATTCCTCACGCTTTCGTTATTGTTTTCAATTTCACTCCCTTACTTAAACCTCCCGCTGGCTGCTATTCGGCGCCAGTTCGTTAACGTACTTCGTGTCTATCCTGGTCTCCTGTTTTCTGGTACTATTCACTGAAGGCTCTGTTGTGGGTTTTTCCCTGTTAAACGCCTTGGTTCCTAGACCAGTGTTTTGTAGTTATCCAGCCTGTAGCAGTTAAGTCTCCCTGTATGTGTTGCGGTACCCCTGCTACTAATTAACGTTGCCTGCGCAGTTGGGTGCTCTGCCTCCAGCCCAGTTCCTGTTGGACCCCCCGGTCCAGATCCCGTTCCCGTGATCCAGTTCCTGTTGGACCTCCCGGTCCAGATCCAGTTCAGTTCCGGTTCGGAACCCACCTCCTGTTTCAAGTCCAGTTCCGGTTCGGAACAACCCTCCGTTCCCGTGATCCAGTTCCTGTTGGACCTCCCGGTCCAGATCCAGTCCGGTTCCGGTTCGGAACCCACCTCCTGTTTCAAGTCCAGTTCCGGTTCGGTACAACCCTCCGTTCCCGTGATCCAGTTCCTGTTGGACCTCCCGGTCCAGATCCAGTCCGGTTCCGGTTCGGAACTCACCTCCTGTATCAAGTCCAGTTCCGGTTCGGAACACCCTTCGTTCCCGTGATCCAGTTCCTGTTGGACCTCCCGGTCCAGATCCAGTCCAGTTCCGGTTCGGAACTCACCTCCTGTATCAAGTCCAGTTCCGGTTCGGAACAACCCTTCGTTCCCGCGATCCAGTTCCTGTTGGACCTCCCGGTCCAGATCCAGTCCAGTTCCGGTTCGGAACTCACCTCCGGTATCAAGTCCAGTTCCGGTTCGGAACAACCCTTCGTTCCCGTGACCCTGTTCCAGTGTGGGCCTCCTGGTCCAGTACAAGTCCAGCTCCGGCTTGGAGCAGTTCGCTACATCCTCGACCCTCTTTACTATTGTGTTAAACTTGTGTTCAGCTTGGGACTACCCCAAAGCTCCTAATAAATCCTCATTTCTGTTCCCCTGTCTCTTGGTCGTTGCATTTGGGTTCAGCCCGTGTTTGGTTCGTGACAAGATTACTGTAATGCTCTGCTATCTGGCTGTCCTAAGTTTTTGCTAAATAATCTCCAGCTTGTGCAGAATGCAGCCACTCGCATTTTAACTAGAACAAAGAAATATGAGCATATTACCCCAGTACTAGCATCACTTCATTGGCTACTAATTAAGCATAGGATAGACTTTAAGGTTTTGCTTCTGACCTTTAAAGCTTTAAATGGACTTGCACCAGTGTATATATGTAATCTGCTTTTACCATATAAGACGAAAAGATCCCTTCGTTCCCAAGACGCAGGCTACTTAGTAGTCCCTAGAATATCTAAAAACTTGACGGGTGGTAGAGCTTTCTCCTACAGAGCACCACTACTGTGGAACACCCTTCCAAAATTTATAAGGGAATCAGACACAGTCTCAATATTTAAGTCAAGATTAAAAATGCACCTTTATGATCAGGCTTATAATGAGTTGTAGTCCGGAGACAGGACCAGAGAAGCCTTTAGTCGTAGAGTAATGCGGAGTGACATCCTTTCCTTACTGTCACCTGTCAACAGCTGTGACCTCATCTTCCTGGGCTGGCTCTTGAGAGGTGGATAGGATTGTTTACTCTCTCGTGACTGGATGGGTTCTCAAACTCTGTCTTCATAGCTATGCAGCCATAAATTACTCCTGGCGGGGGTACTTGTCCAACCCTCCTTGAGTCTGGTTCCTCCCAAGGTTTCTTCCTAGTTACCTCAGGGAGTTTTTCCTTGCCACTGTTGCCTCTGGCTTGCTCTTGTGGGGGTTTAGGCTGGGTTTTTTCTGTGAAGCGCATTGTGACAACTAGTTGTGAAATGCGCTATATAAATAAATATTGATTGATTGATTGACATCTCATGCTACCGCATCCACTCTCATCTCCGAACCTGCTTTCTCAGGCTTTCCCATCTCCAGGGTTTCTTACTTCCTCCCAGCAGGGAGACACTAGTGGCTAAAGCACCTTGCCACCTACAGTACTTTGACCTCAAAATACACAGACAAGAGAAATCTCCCAGAGCTCATTCATTCAGCTTTCACTGGAACCATCACTTCAGATCATCACTGACAGAGACTATTCAGATCGCAATGCTTCAGATTTCTCTTGCGATGGTTCGTCCACCTCCTCCCTAGACAGAGAAAGGGGGGACAGAATTCCAACTTCTGTTCATCTCTGCAAAGAACAGCTAAGCCAATTCAAGATTGCATCTTCCCTGCTCCCTCCAAAGGGGGGACCAGAGAATTTCTTTTGAAAATGGCAAAAGAGGTTCCACTTCACCTCTTAGGCAAACAAAGCGCAATGCTCATGCCCCTAGTTTTCCCTCTAAAACAGAGAGAACATATAGCAATTCTGTGCATTGCCCAGATAGTGACAATTCAGCTTCTAGCCATGTAGAGAATGATGATTGCTTTACTGCTCCATCCTCACAACCAAACAGAGGTCGTTGAGCTCAGTATGAAACACGCTCACGTTCAGATGCAAAATCAGTCTCGCCTTCCCCAAACAGGCAGACTTGTGAAACATCACATGGTCTTCACTGTGAACAGTTGGAATCCATGGCTAGCAATATTGAACAGTTTAACCCTAAGAACACTGAATACAACATTCAGTGTTACCTGAGAGAAATTGACAACTGCCTCTCTGATCTGCCCAGGGAAACCGATCGAGAGTAGGTCAAACTCATCTGGAAAACCTCTAACCGAGAGATTCACACATTCATGGAAGAACTTCCATCCACTGTTCGTTCTAGCAAACCTAAGGTCCGTGAAGCATTAGTAGTTGAATACATGCGCCAGCTTGATCAGGCGGCAGCCATGAGCAAAGCTGTGGACATCAAACATGGTCGCACAGAACCGCCCAGCATTTACTACCAACGTCTCAAACATGCGTTATTCCAAGGTAGAAACGGGCCAGGCTTAGATGAAGATCAAGCCTTCAGATCCCTGTTTGTGTACAACCTGCACCCATGTGTATGAACCCATGTTTCATTGTTTTCAAGAGGCCAGTGTTCAGCTCTTGAACTGTGCAATGAGGCTCAAGTGGTCTGGGACACATTAAGGATTGTGCCCAAGAACGAGCGAGCAGAACCATCTAAGAAAGATGTCCTACTCAAACCCCCTGGCACCTTCCAGACTCAATTTTTAAAAGCTAAAAACTTAAAACAACAGCTAACTAATAAATTCCCAGTTAAGGGCCACCATGATTGCTTCTCACACTACAATTCTAGCCAGAATTGGAGAGAAGACAGACCTAAGGCCTTGAGAGTCACAAGCATGACTCTGATAGGGAAGACGCTACGCCGCATCTGAGGAAAGCTTCTTCAGCTCTTCTGAGAACAGTTTGGACAGTTGAATTGATTCAATATTGTGCATGCCGTGAGTAACCACTCCACAAGGCTATCCAATCTTGTTCAGTCTCCGTCAGAAGCCATTGAGTAGAGCTATGATTAATAGCTATGGTAGCCTCACAGGCTCACTTCCACTTACTGTTACTTTTCCGCACACCTTTTCCACCGGAAAAAGGGGGGTACATAATCTACAGGCAGTTTACAGCAGTCACTTAGATTTGTATGTAGCAGCAGCAAACACGGATCGTATGCAGACCCTGTAAAAATACATAACTTAAAACCTACATTAGCATTACCACCTACATCAGCGCTGATTTTTATATTATGTAGTTATGATTATGAGTCAAATGTATTTTTCTAATTATGTCATAGATCATACCTCAAAAAGTCACACACCCCCTTCTTTCCCTATGGTATTGGTTTCTTCCAAAAGTTGCAGGATGAAATCGCAACAGCAGGTACACAGCACACACACACCACTCTGTTGCGCATCAATGCTGGAGGAGATGCTTAACAGTGTGTTGAATTTGATTGTTTGTGACCTCCCTGGTGAACTCCTCCCTGACCTCTGGCTGTTTCCCCTCATCCTTCAAAAGAGCCCACATCACCCCGATCCTGAAAAAACCTACGCTGGACCCCTCCAACATCCAAAACTACAGACCGGTATCTCTTCTTTCTTTTCTTTCCAAAACTATCGAACGTGCTGTTTCTAACCAACTGTCGTCTTTCCTTACCCAGAACAACCTGCTAGACCCCCACCAGTCCGGCTTCAAACCTGGCCACTCAACGGAGACCGCACTCCTCTCCGTCAGCGAGATGCTTCATGCAGCTCGAGCAGCCTCCCTCTCCTCTGTGCTAATACTTCTAGACCTCTCTGCCACCTTCGACACCGTAGATCACTCCATCCTCCTGTCGTCCCTGTCTGCAGCGGGGATCGGCAGCTCGGAACGCTCCTCCCAGGTTGCCTGGGCTGGTAAAGTATCGGCAACCCGTCCCCTTAACACAGGAGTCCCCCAGGGCTCAGTCCTTGGTCCCCTCCTTTTCTCCACCTACACTAAATCCCTTGGCCCTGTTATCACTGCTCATGGTCTTTCTTACCACTGCTATGCTGATGATACTCAACTCTTTCTCTCCTTCTCACCCTCTGACACTCAGGTATCAGCCCGCATCTCCGCTTGCCTGAGAGACATCCAGAGCTGGATGGACAACCGCCATCTCAAGCTCAATCCAGGCAAGACTGAGCTCATCTACATTCCTGCTCTAACTTCTCCTCCTCTCAATCTCTCTATTTCCCTAGGAGACACTCCACTGACCCCAACGCCCTGTGCTAGGAACCTCTGAGTCGAGATGGACAACAGGCTGTCCCTCTCCGAGAACATCACAGCAGTAACCCGGGCATGCAGGTTCTTCCTGTACAACATCAGGAGAATCCGCCCCTTCCTCACCACCCACTCAACCCAGCTCCTGGTCCAAGCAATGGTGCTGTCCCGCCTGGACTACTGCAACTCTCTCCTGGCTGGCCTGCCAGCATCGGCCATTAGACCCCTTCAGCTTATCCAGAACGCAGCAGCGCGCCTGGTCTTCAACCTCCCCCGACACTCCCATGTCACCCCCCTGCTCATTGACCTCCACTGGCTACCGGTGATGGCTCGCATCAAATTCAAAACATTGGTGCTCGCCTTCCAGGCAGTCCGAAGATCTGCTCCTCCATATCTCCAAAAACTAATCAGACCCTACACACCTGCCAGATCCCTGCGTTCCGCCTCCTCAGGACGACTGGTACCCCCCCCCTCTTCATACTAGCACCCGGTCTCGACGTCTGTCTGTCCTGGCCCCACGGTGGTGTCATGAGCTCCCCGTGGAGGTCAGAACAGCAGAAAGTCTGACCGCCTTCAAGCGCAGATTGAAGACTCACCTCTTCAAGCTGCACCTCTCTCCACCCCTCCCTACCTCCCTGTGACTATTGTTATTAATGTTGTGTAATTACCCCCCCCAAAAAAAAAAAATGTAAAACCCCAATCATAGTGACTGTGCCTAGTACTTAGATTTGTATTTGCCTTTTTAGGGTTTTTTTTTTTTTGTGGTATAACGACAGGCTGATATAAGTGTTGTGCTCTGTACGGTTTTATGTGTGAATGATGGTGAATGGTGACTAAGAAAAATCTAGAGAAGGTACATACCCCCGCCCCGTGCAAAGGGGGGGGGTGTTAAATCTGCGAACGCTCCTCTACCTGTTGCACAACTAGTGATGGGCATTCATTTGGCTAATCAGATTAGACAGGGGATTAGGCACCCCGAACCTAGTACAAAACAGGCGGCGGCGGTATTGTTACGAGGGCACGTTAAAAGCGTAATATAGTGCAGGGGAGAAGGCTGAAGGCCCCCGTGTCTGATGAAGTATGAATTGACATACTGCCGTGGTACCGTCTAGTCGGCGTGGCTGTCGCATGTAATACGTGGTACGTGGATGACAGTCCACACCTAGCAGGGGGCGTAAGAGACGACCTCTGTGAACAGGCAAGGCTGGTGAAAACGGTTAAAGTTTCTATACCCATAGCAAGGTGGGATAGGGATAAGACTATCGGTTCCTAACCGGGTCATTAACAGTTACTACGGGGTACTGATTATGCAGGACTAGGGATCACTATTGACTGGGTCACCGGCCAGTCGGATCGCAAAAGTTATGATTGGTGTTTGTGCACTTAAATTGTTCTAATTCTTATAGTGGTATTATTTATTTTTGGCCTAAAAATTATTACCATAAGCACTTGTCTTGTGTTCATTGCAACGACGCACAACAGGAGGGCGGGTGAGCAGACGAACGTGGTATTGCCGGGCATCGCCTCTCCGTGCAGGGGAGAGGGGCTGAATGGCGGAACTTTACTGCGCTGGCACGAGAAAGACTGTGTGCCGGCACGAGTATGAGTGAGCAAGCGCTGTGTGGGTGTGTCTGAGTGATAAATTAGCTGAATAGTGTAAAAGGAAAACACACTTGTAAATTGTTTGACCCAGATGTGTGTGATTTAAAAGGTAATGGGAAGCCCAACCCATGGAATATTGTGTGTATTGTGATGGATAGGACAGTGGCATATTCTGATTGAACAAATTATAGGTCGTCCTATTGTTCGCGAGCTGACAATACCGATAGCGGAGAGTTTGGAAGAACAGAAATTAAATGGTGCACGCATAGAGGCATCCAAATATTTTTGGCTTTTTGGGTTGTAGCCTTCATAATAATGTGGATAGTAGTTATTAAGTGGGTAGAAAGCACATTATAGGTGAATTTATAAAGGAAAGCTAAAAATACTTGCAGTGCTTTGACCCCTTTACACCTTGAGTGAAACAAGCAGCCTGATTAATTTAGTTAAAATTGCTAGAAATTTCTATCTCCTGTTTTGATCTCTTAGCTTTCGTTTTGCAGTGTGTGTAACCTGACTACCGGAATTACCATAATAGCTCATGTAGGAAGTGAAAAAAGTGCACATTTATTGTCTGTGTTCTGGAACTATATAACAATGTATGAAATATTTGTAATGGTTTGTGTTATAATCTTAGTGTAGTATAAGATTTGTGAATCTTATGATCAGACGCATCATAATGAAGACCCGTCTGAAATAGTGTAAACAGTGTTGTATATAAATATCAAAGTGATCTCATATAAAGTTGATTATCTCATATAAAATTGTTATTTTCATAACGGAACAGTAGCAGCCATGCAGGCTCAAGTGATTAATGTGTGAACAGGTAAAGCTGACAGTTCAGTAACCAAAGAATAGTTTGTGTGTGAAGATCTTAATCAAGAGTTCTGGAAATCCAAGGGAATTCTGTACAGAGAAGTGGCTAATTAAAACGGATTTTTTTCCCCAAACTGTACGGTTAGTACAGATAGAGAATGATGGGAAATCATACATGAGGGAAACTTGCATAGGATTGTGGCAGAGAGCCAGACAACATAGATTGAGTCTATTAATTCAATTTGTGTTATTATTTAATTTGTTATAAAATATATAAATATATGCAGTTTATATTTTCATGCAAAATTCTGAGTGCTATCACTAATTTGTAATTTGGTCCTTTGACTGGCTTGAATTTCTGTGTTATTCATTTTCTATTCTCTCTATTTTTAGTTAGTGATAAGTCTGTTGCATCCAAGTGTTCAAATAGCATAGCGGATTCGCTGTGCAGAAGGTTTTAGCCTACGGTTAAAAAACGGAGATAGATGTCACCATGTTAACTGACCCATATTTTTTGTCCTTCATAGCTATTTTTTTGACCAGGTTTCTTTTTTTTTTTCTTCATAATCTCATTTTATTAAAACCCCACTGATTTTACCTGTTTTACCATAACTGAAGTGAACGATTTTAAAAGACAACAATTGATTTACAATTAATTTTGAGTGCCATTCTCTGCATGTGCGGTTTTAATTTCATGAAGGAGAAGGTCTTAAATTGAATTAAAACAGAGTTAAAACAGAAAACGATCTAAGTGATCGAAAATAAACTAAAAAACGAGGTTTGCAAATTAAAACAGAAAATAAATTAGGGAAATAGAGCTAAAATGGAGAGTGAATTATACCACAGGAAACCGAAAAAGCTAAAAAAAATAAAATAAAACCTACGCTGCTATGTGCAAAAGTACCCTAATCTAGTGAGAAAAAGACAACTAACACTAATAAGTGATTACGTGTTTGCCAAAATAATTGATAAAACGAGCCATAAAATAATCCAAATTCTCTGGTAAAAATGTTCCTCAGACTGAGCAGCAGAGGGGCTATTGCAGTTGATTTTGTGAAAGGCTTATTTAAAACCAAATAAATATAATAAATAATAATAATAATTTGTCAACATGTTAAGCTTAATTGTATTGCAGAGCAATTGGAAAATGCTGATAAATTGATACAATTTGTTGAACACTGTATGAATTGTCAAGAGCAAAAGAAAGGAAATGCTGAAGTAAAATTTATGTCTTTACAAATAATGCATTTTGAGGGACAACAGAGGGGCCATAGTGGCCAGCAGAGGAGGGTATTCTAGCATCCTTACACTGGCTCCCAGTTGCTTTTAGAGTTGATTTTACTAATTACTTTTAAAGCATTAAATGGTTTAGCACCTGCCAATATAGTTGAGCTTCTTACCCCTTACTTACCAAACCGGACACTCAGATCTGCTAATCAGAATCTGTTGGTTGTTCCAGATTCTAGGCTAAAGACGAAGGGTGACTGTGCCTTCTCGGTGGTTGCGCCTAGACTCTGGAACAGCCTCCCACTCAACATAAGAACTGCAAACTCAGTATGCACTTTCAAAAATAACCTGAAAACTCACCTTTATAAACTAGCTTTTACTTAAAAGTATTATTTTATTTATTTATTATTTATTCTTTTCTCTTTTTTATTATCTTGTATTTCTGTATACTTATTGTTCTTGTTCTTCTGTTTGTTATATATTTTGTCATTTTCCTTTGCCTGTCAAAGCACCTTGTATCCTTGCATTAGAAAGGTGCTATACAAATAAAGTTATTATTATTATTATAAGGCTAATCAAACAATTAAAAAGAAAAAACTATCTAGGTACTCTTCTCTGTTTCCAACTGGAACTGGGTGGGGCATCTGCGGCCTTACCTCGTTTGGCAGTGAATACTTATACTGACGTTCATTTCATTTAGCTGTTTTGATTTAGGAGGCCCCTTTGAAAACCAGCCAAGCAAGCGGCTTGTCTAAGGGCGCCTGGTATTCGTCCAACTGCTTGGAGGATGGGGGGGGGAAGGTGGGCTGCAGCAGCCAAAATAAGCACACGTGTGGTTCCTGATCCACAACTAGGGGTGTGTCTCTGTGCAGTAGGAGATACAACAGGTCAGTTGCTGCTTCATTGTGTATTATATACAGGTGCAGCTCAAAAAATTAGAATATCGTGAAAAAGTTCAATATTTTTTGTCACTCATTTCAGAAACTGAAACTCATATATTATATAGATTCATTACACATAGAGTGAAATATTTCAAGCCTTTATTTCTTGTAATTTTGATGATTATGGCTTACAGCTAATGAAAACCCAAATTCAGTGTCTCAGAAAATTTGAATATTGTGAAAAAGTTCAATATTAGAAACTCATGGTGTCACAATCTAATCAGCTAATTAACTCAAAACACCTGCAAAGGTTTCCTGAGCCTTTAAATGGTCTCTCAGTCTGGTTCAGTAGGCTACACAATCATGGGGAAGACTGCTGACTTGACAGATGTCCAGAAGACAGTCATTGACACCTTCCACAAGGAGGGTAAGCCACAAAAGGTCTTTGCTAAAGAAGCTGGTTGTTCACAGAGTGCTGTATCCAAGCATATTCATAGAAAGTTGAGTGGAAGGAAAAAGTGTGGTAGGAAAAGGTGCACAAGCAACAGGGATAACCGCAGCCTTGAGAGGATTGTCAAGCAAAATCCATTCAAGAATTTGGGGGAGCTTCACAAGGAGTGGACTGAGGCTGGAGTCAGTGCATCAAGAGCCACCACGCACAGACGAATCCAGGACATGGGCTACAAACGTTGCATTCCTCGAGTCAAGCCACTCCTGAACCAGAGACAACGTCAGAAGCGTCTTACCTGGGCTAAGGACAAAAAGAACTGGACTGTTGCTCAGTGGTCCAAAGTCCTATTTTCAGATGAAAGTAAATTTTGCATTTCATTTGGAAATCAAGGTCCCAGAGTCTGGAGGAAGAGTGGAGAGGCACAGAATCCACGTTGCTTGAAGTCCAGTGTGAAGTTTCCACAGTCAGTGATGATTTGGGGTGCTATGTCATCTGCTGGTGTTGGTCCACTGTGTTTTCTGATGTCCACAGTCAACGCAGCCATCTACCAGGAAATTTTAGAGCACTTCATGCTTCTGCTGACAAGCTTTATGAAGATGCTGATTTCATTTTCCAGCAGGACTTGGCACCTGCCCACACTGCCAAAAGTACCAAAAGCTGGTTCAATGACCATGGTATTACTGTGCTTGATTGGCTAGCAAACTCGCCTGACCTGAACCCCATAGAGAATCTATGGGGTATTGTCAAGAGGAAGATGAGACACCAGACCCAACAATGCAGACGACCTGAAGGCCGCTATCAAAGCAACCTGGGCTTCCATTACACCTCAGCAGTGCCACAGGCTGATCGCCTCCATGCCACGCCGCATTGATGCAGTAATTCATGCAAAAGGAGCCCCAACCAAGTATTGAGTGCATAGAAATGAACATACTTTTCAGAAGGCTGACATTTCTGTTTAAATGATTTCTTTTTTATTGATCTTATGTAATATTCAAATTTTCTGAGACACTAAATTTGGGTTTTCATTAGCTGTAAGCCATAATCATCAAAATTACAAGAAATAAAGGCTTGAAATGTGTAATGAATCTATATAATATATGAGTTTCACTTTCTGACATGAGTGACAAAAAATATTGAACTTTTTCACAATATTCAAATTTTTTGAGCTGCACCTGTATGTATGCCCACATGCATTCAAATTTTTAGTTTCAGTTTCGTTTTGAACAAAATAATACATTTTGATTATGACAGGCAACTACAAAATGCAGCTACAGGCGATTGAAGGCACGCACCATTACATCCAATCTTAATGGGAGATAGAGAAATGTAAGGAGTGCAACACATTTTTAGCTAGAACGGACATACATACTGTAGATTCAAAAAATAAAATAAAAGAAATAAATAAATAAAAGATTATCAGGATGCACAATACATTTAAAACTGTGGCAACTCACAAAGTGGGTAAATTTGGAACAGGTTCAAGCAGATTTTCTACAAGTAAGGTGGACATTGGTACTGCGACAACTGTGGACAGCAGAAACACTTAGCTTACCATTGGACTGACTGTGTGAAAATCCAGAAAGCGTAGCAACCCTATTAATAGCATCACACTTAGGAATCCAAGAGGGATTCGGCATACAGGGACAAGACAGAATACTACACAACCCCCAACTGTATTGTCATAAACCCAAGAACAGTACGATGGTAACCAACGAAGTGGGCTGACACATCAAGAGAGTCAAAGACACTGACGGATCAGAAAGACAAACGTTCGCACCAGGATCAGGCCAAAAGTACAAGGCAGGAGTCACAGTAGGCCAAATAATGGCGGTAATAAGAACAAGGGCCAGAAATTCCTAAATAGATTAGCAGACAAGGCTACATGGGGGCACAGGTAGGAAAGATGAAAAGGAGCAGGAGCGTTATGGAAGTAAGGGCGATGACGCCCATGAACTTAATAATTGAGCGCCACCCAGATATAAAAGAAAAGGGAACAGACCGGAAGACGTCATACCTGACACCAAACCCATCACCGTGCCCAGGGGGCCTGTGCGGATCCAGGGTGGGCTAATACATCCTCACAGCCGATGCGGGCGCAGAGCCAGAAGAAATGGAAGTCGAAGGGCAGATAGAGTTCGCGCCGCTAAAAGGTACAATAAAACTGACAGTACAAAAAGCTAACACAGGCAATCAAGCAGCAGAGCCTGACCAGCAGCAGTGGATGAACTGGTCACAACAGATAAGCCCACTACAGCAGATGGAACCATTTCAGCAGGCCACGCCCAGACGCGATACCAGACCCCCCACCATACAGGAGCATAGCACAGGACCTGGAGACCCAAGAGAGCGCAAGCTCCTCCGCGTCGGAACTGAAGGCACTGACAAGCGAGTGCTCCACATCAACACAGAGAACACAGGTATGTACCCACCACAGAAGAAGCCCACTGAAACATTCCCAAATGGCGAACAGACACAAGAAGAGGACCCAAAGCCCACCTGCAGTCAGATCCAAGGAATGCTGGAGGTGCGGCCGGACTGGACATCACAGAAGGGACTGTCCCAACAACCCAGGAGGATTCCAACCCAAAAGGGGGAGAGGTCAATACAGAAGAAGGGGCCCAACAGGACAACAACAACGCTCCAATCAGGGCCCACCACCGCAAACTCCAGACAATGAGGAAGAATGTTGGGGATGCGGCCGGATTGGACATCGTAGAAGGGACTGTCCCACCAACCCATGGGGGAATAACACATCCCAGCAGATGAATAGGCCAACGCCTACCGACGAAGAATGGGGGCCATCAGCAAATTGGCGCAATTAGGGGTGCCCAGAAAAGCCAGAGGGGTAGATAATGTTACCAATAGCATCTGTCCAAACATTACAAAAAAAAAAAAAAAAAAAAAAAAAAAAAACCCGGCTCCGCCCTTCCCCTCTCTAAGTCATCAGTTAAGACAATTGGCTTCTCTGGGAAACCACAGATAATCCCTCTCACAAGACCGGTAACTATGCGAATTTCCGGCAGAACTGTCACTGCTCCAATATTGTACTCAGCTCACACCCCAGTAAATCTACTGGGAAGAGACAGTATGTTCACTTAAAGCCACCCTCGTGTATACACCAGATGGTGTATATGTGGACATCCCCGAAAACCTACAAAGCTCAATGATGGCAATGTTGCCGCAGCAAAAACAACTCGTACAGCCTATGGTGTACTGGCTACGAATAAATCAACAAGACTCCATGCTGCAACACCAGTGGAAGCTCTGGGCTCCATGGATACGCGACCATTTCAACGAGGATAAAAAGCCACGACCACCGTGGGGAAATACCAAGCCCGAAGACGATGTAAAGCCACATATGCCACTACACTGCACACTTATGTTTGACGAGCAGTGCACACACAAGAGTGCTGGGATGATGTCCTAAACAGAAGAAATTCAAGATCGAAGGTCAGGCCATATACTTAGGACCCCAAGGAGTGGCTGCTGCAATGTCTCTGCCACCATCTCTACGTTAGTGGCTCCAAGTCCAGAACTCCTCTCCACATGTGACTTTGTTTGTAGCAGAAGGATGGCAGTCACATCATTTAGGCCCAATGGTAGCTGCAGCCTCACAAATTCCGGAATGGATACCCACCGCGAACATTCACGTTTCCCCAGACCGACAGTTTATGCAAATTTCAATCAAAATGTGTGATGAAGGGCTAGCAGAAAGGATAGTAGTAGTAGTATCTTTATTTGTCCCCATGGGGAAATTTGGTTTGCAGTATACCAGGTTGAGACATCACAAACATTTTTAATAAAAAAATGTAATACAAATAAGAAAATATAAAGAAATATAATATCATATAAGAATATATAACATGATAATATATAATATATGATATAATATAAGAAAAAGAAAAACTGAAATACAAAACACATCAGGCAATGAACATATTCGACGATACAACTATACGAACACCCATCATGTCAGCCATTTAGTGGAGAGGGCATTAACTGGGGCAGTATTCCAGACCAGCTGGACTGAATTTAGTGTGATTTGTTAAGTTGAGATATAGCAAAGGGGATGAAGAACTGTTTAGTTCTATTTTTCTTATAGGCCGGGATCTTATACCTACGGCCAGAGGGGAGTAACACAAATTCTACAAACGGGGTGACTGGGGTCAGAGAGAATGTTGTGTACTTTGTCTAGGGCCCTTGTCTTGTAGATACTGTCCAGACCTAACTGATTTGTCCCCAGGAGTTTGCCAGCTGTGGTGGTAATTTCCCTCAATTATCAGTATTTCAAAGCTTTTCATCACTAGGGATGTCAAAGCAATGGGACGAAAATCATTTGGTGCAGAGGGATTGGATGTTTTGGGGATGGGTATAATGGTGGATGTTTTCCAAGGCAGGGGCACACTGTGCTGGTCCAGGGAAGCCTGGAAAATAGGAGTAAAAACACCAGCCAATTGTTTGGCGCAGTGTTTTAGAACACTCCCACATATATTATCAGGACTTGGACTTTTGCGAACATTGCAACACTTAAAAACTTTAAAAACATCTGACTCTTTTATAACCACCCTCTCTGACACCATCAAGGATGATTTAGTATGTTGAACCTCTGCACTATTGTCAGATTCAAAACGTGAAAAGAAGGTATTTGGCTCATGAGCTAATACTTTTACACCATCCATGTGGGATTTCCCTCTGCCCTTATGGGGCACACTGGCCAGATTTAATTTCCTGCCAGGCTGCCCTGCTGTTACCAGAAGACATGGTTAATTCCACTTTCCGTTTATAAACATCTTTATCAGTCCTTATTTGTCTTTTGATCTCCTTCTGTAATTTTCGCATAGCAAGTTCATTTCCCTGAGCGTATACCAGTTTAATTTTGTTTAAGAGACATATCAGTTTTTTAGATACCCAGGGTTTGTTGTTGGGGAAGATTTTACACGTCTTGGAAGGTACAACTGAATCCACACAAAAATGGACATAGTCTGAAATGACGACAGTTTGTTAATTTATGTCGCTCACACTCATACCCTCTCAAATAGTGCATTCAAAGCATCCCTGCAAGCGTGTGATGCTGTCCTCATTCCAGATCCTGACTGTTTTTACTTTCGGTTTACCTGCCATATGTTGGCCGGAGGTAAACCACATTGTGGTCATTTTTAACAGTTCCGAAACATAAATCCAATGTCTTTTTTTTCCTGGTGTGACAATGTACATACTGGTAGCATGTGCGCAAGCATTTGCGCAATGAACAGTTGTTGAAGTCACCCAGGATGAATTTCGGTGCATCTGGAGATATAGAGTCTTAATTTCTGCAAGAGATTGAAGATCGCCTCAAATGCCCTAGACTGTTTGGTATGGGTCATGCTCATGCACCATTTTTAGCAAGTCTAGCTAAAGCTAGGTTCAAACCTCCCTCCATTTTAGGTTCTTTGTTCTCTCTGAACACATGTCCGAGGCAACCCCCACACGCAGGAGAACATGGAAAACATACTGCATGCACACACACACTCGCACATAGTTTGTTATACATGATAGTATTGAATCGTGCTTTGCTCTGTTTGATACTTTGTGTTTTACAAACTATTACATTTTCCAAGATTGTGTGTATTAATGTTGCTCTTGTGTTGAACTGAGTCAGCCAATGCTAATCGCAGGGATTCCCCAAATGCCTTCACCTTAGCTGAATCATTTATATTAATTCGGTATCAACTGAGTACATAATATGGTTATTTTGCTAAGATAATTATTCATGTGTAATTTGATTGGTAATTCATTTAATTATTAATTAAAGTTACCCATTTTTAGTTGGTATTCTCTTTTGAGAATAGAATAAATTTTACGAGACTGATTTATTATGCAAAAACTATGCCACCAGTTGTATAAGGATAGTAGTGGCGTACTGTAGTACATAAGTGATGGCTCGTGTATAGATTTAAATTAATGTTCCCTACAGATTCAGTGTAAGTAATTGCATTGGATCATACCACAACCAGGACTTTGATATCATTCTCCCCACATGCCAGGACAACCTGCTTGATGTTGTCTGAGGACCCTTTGAATTCATAGGCCACTATCTGCTTATAATTCAGTGTCAGACTCGAGAGAATATAGGTCATCAGTTTCGTGGCCAGCTTGTCAGGTTGTGGAGGGAGAGTTACTGCCCCCAGGACTGTATTAGAACAGTTCTGTGGTCCAGATAGAAAAGAAACTAATGTAATATCCTGCTGATCAGGCATTTGCGTAACCATTACATTACAGGCATTTAGCAGACACTCTTATCCAGAGCGACTTACACAACTTCTTATTACATGTATCCATTCATACAGCTGGATATATACTGAAGCAATTCAGGTTAAGTACCTTGCTCAAGGGTACAACGGCAGTGTCCTACCTGGGAATCGAACCTGCAAACAGTCTGATCCTTTTCTAACCCCTGCAACAAGTCCAGTTCCTTAACCATTATACTACATTGCCGCCCATAATGCCCTCTCCTGATGAGAATCACAACATCTCTCCTACAATTCCACTGTAAAATATCAGTTTGTAGATTATTACAATAACTATGTATTTAATCTCTCATAAAAAACAATTAACACCACCACCTGTTGCCAACTAATATTATGTTTTTATACCATGGCTTGGATGAATACTCAATTCTGATTGGTTGACAGCCGTGGTTTAACTGCTTGTATATGAACGGTCATCCGGGTCACAAAAAATTGGGATTTGCAAATATCTTAGTTACAACAACTTTAATCTAGCAAAGCATTTTTGTGGTTAGAGGTGCAGTATTTATTCAGTTTGGATATACGAATTTATCATGTAGGCTAAATTAACGTCAGCAACATGCGGACTGCTTGCAAGTCACTTCACAAAGCACGTTAATAGGCTATAGAAAACTTTTTATCCAGCAAAATTTCTTAGATAAGTTACATCTAACAAACTCCGTAGTGTTTTTCTGATGTTCCCATGCATATCATGATGCGAATCTGAAATGTAGACGTTTTGCGTAGCTGTAATAGCCTAGTTAAAAGTAACATGAATAAAAATAAATAAAGAAAGCTTAGCCGAGGCGTGAACCTGGCAACTCCTGCATGAAAGTCAGGCGCGTTAAACACAAGGCCATAACGCAGCTGCATGTAGATGTTTTTTTTTTCTGGGACTGTAACGTTACCTAGGGTGTTACGGGTAGGCTACCGGACCATGGTGGCTTTTGTCCAAGATTGAGACAAATTACGTTTGTTGAAAACATGTAGGCAATGAAACAGTTATTTATTGAATTTTTACATTCATGCAACAACGCGCTCTTAACCAGATGTTATTTTGTGTGAAAACTTTATTTTCTGTCTGACAAATGGATATTTGTTTTTGTACTGCCCAAAGGTGACCTGCGGTAAATCTGGTAGCCTACTGGACCCATAGACTGTATCAAAATATGGACAAAGTCACTTTGATGTCACCCATTGCCTTCCCACAGCCTCGTAAAAAACATTTTGAGTCTCCGGAAAACTTTTGCGCCACTCGTTTATACAAACTGTGTCTGCTCCGTGGCGCCGAAGTCCATGACCTGACCTGTAATGGGTTTATAATGGTACAGAGATTTAAACGCAAAGGTGGGGAGATCAGAACAAGTCGCTCATAACTGTGAGGACCACAAATTAGGGGGAGAGAAATAATAAAGGAAGAAAGAAAAGACAGGAAACTAATTCCTTAAGGCTAACAGCCAAAACGAAAATAAACCCACAAAAACGGGCGAACTAGAAAACTAGTAAATAACAACTAAATCTCCAGAACACAAATAAAGACAAGAACGGAAAACTTGGTAAACAAAAGAAAACGCCCTCGGCTGCCTTAGCTCAGACCCGGAGAAGTGTAAAACCAAAACAAAAGTAAAAAAGAAAAACTGTCTCCTAGAGAACAGCAAATATAATATATCTATCTTAAATAGAAAGCACAGAAAGCTAACTAGCAAGTGCCCCCTGAACATAAAAAATGTTTAATATCAGGAGGTCGCTAGTAACCTGGCTATACCTGGCTCGAATGCAATGTCGTAAGACAATCAAGCACTAGAGAAGCGGAAGTGAGAAACTTAAGTACCCTGCCGGTAGAAGCACAGTTGAAAACAATAATGAGGACGGCAAACCACGAAACAAAACGTGGAAACAATCTGATTGATTCACAATCGGGAAGGCAGGACGAGAGCCGCGAAAGAAAAGCAAACAAACAGCCACAAACCACTACATGACCTTAACCAAACCCACCATTTTCTATCGCAAAACAAACTTGTGGTAAACTTCCTTAAGTAGCTAATGTTTTATAATATAACATTTAATTTCATCTTTGATTTTACAGTTATTAATTTGCATTGATTCATGATTAATGTTCATTCAGTTACCTTCAATTTAGATTAAGCTAAAATCAGCTAATTTGATTATCTAGATAGCATAGCCTACCAGCTGAGCTCGGTAGCCAAGCGAGATGCACTGCATCACCACCACACATGGACGAACATAGGGTAACACTATTGCGATGAATTATATTGGCAGTCAATAAATCACAGATGTTATTTTGACAAGACTACTTTTATTACAAATGTCCCTCCCAGTGAACAACAGTCATCCATGGACGGCTAAATTGTGTTGGAAATGCGTCTTGGACGCCTTTTAAACAGCTTTTCAACGACATTTCATGGCATTTTGCGCACTGGGCTAGTGCCGCTAGAAAGTAAGCTGTCCCCATAGTCTGTTAAATGAGCAAACCACCACCATCTTTTTGGCTAACCGATAATTAACTCGACTGACAGAGCCTTCTGTCACAGTTTCCCGCAGCATCCGATGAAACCCCGTAGTGAAAACTGGTCCAGATAAAGTCGGCATTGTAGGTTAATGGGTGTAGCCTACACGATAGCTAAAGCATAGCACATTCGCTACATCGTAGCTGCCATTAACTTTCATCTGACTGAATTCTGTAACCTAATCACAAACATTGCAAACATTTACAAATGCACAAACTCCGTATTTTTTTCTTTTCCAATAAATTACTGGTTTTATTTTAAACATCCCCGTATTGAGTCAGGACAAACATACTTTTTTCAGGACAAAAGATGTGCCCCAGGCTGTCCTCAAGGAGACGACTAAGTTTTCATCATCGTGCTCTCCAGGGGGCACAGTTTACCATGCTGGTGTATACCGATTTTGTGGCAGAACTAAGTATTGGGCACACCCTGGCTCGTGGCGGGTGCCAACAGATTGTAGGATGCAGCTAGTGGGTTACCTAAGCACATTTTATGGGGAGAAAATATTCAAATCATAATGACATCTATCTGTGCAAAAGAAATATTGCAAGTATCTTACAAGTGACTTTTTAAAGGATGTTGTAGCTGTCCCTTTTAGAGGAAATTTAAAAATGTAGTTTTTTTTATTTTGAGGGCGGTGATTGAGGTATTCACCCCCGAGTCAAGCTTTGGAAGCATCAGCTAGGAAAGCGAGTTCCCAATACACGTCATGCTAGCCGCAGCATTGCTCCTCCTGTCCACATGTCGAAGTGTCCTTGGGCAAGACACTGAACCCCAAATTGCTCCCAATGCGCAGGCTAGCTAGTGAATGTGTGTGTGAACAGGTGAGTGAGAGGCCATTGTAAAGCGCTTTGGATAAAGGCGCTATATACAGGTGCAGCTCAAAAAATTTGAATATCGTGAAAAAGTTCAATATTTTTTGTCACTCATTTCAGAAAGTGAAACTCATATATTATATAGATTCATTACACATAGAGTGAAATATTTCAAGCCTTTATTTCTTGTAATTTTGATGATTATGGCTTACAGCTAATGAAAACCCAAATTCAGTGTCTCAGAAAATTAGAATATCATGCTTTAACATATTTTTAAAGTATCATATTTAATATTTGGTCGCATATCCTTTGCATGCTGTTACTTCCTGAAGTCTGTGACCAATCAACATCAAAAGACTCTCGATATCTTATTTTCAGGTACGATTACAAGCGATACTATAACCTCTCTGCATTTGAACTGATCTCTATGAGAATTGGGGGGTAAGACTAGATTCAGCTGTAAATTACGCTGGTACAGTATGGAACACATGACTGGCGAAATGGCTGTACGTCATCAAGGGTCTAAGGTATCAAACGAGCCCCAAACCATCATTCTGCGGCCAGATATGGAGTAGATGTGGATGGATCCCTTTAAGGGTTGTTTCTCCTGACTTTTTTCCCCATAGAGTTCTATAGGAAAATTAGTCAGGAGAAATAACCCTTGCAGTGATCCATCCACATCTACCCCTTATCTGGCAACAGAGTGATGGTTTGGGGCTCGTTCGATAGCTCAGACCCTTGATGACTTACAGCCATTTAGCCAGCCATGTGTTCCATACTGTACCAGTGTAATTTACAGCTGAATCTAGTCTCACCCCCAAATTCCCATAGAGATCAGTTCAAATGCAGAGAGGTTATAGTATCGTTTGTAACAGTACCTGAAAATAAGATATCGAGAGTCATTTGATGTTGATTGGTCACAGACTTCAGGAAGTAACAGCATGCAAAGGATATGTGACCAAATATTAAATATGATACTTTAAAAATATGTTAAAGCAAAATATTCTAATTTTTTGAGACACTGAATTTTGGGTTTCATTAGCTGTAAGCCATAATCATCAAAATTACAAGAAATAAAGGCTTGAAATATTTCACTCTATGTATAATGAATCTATATAATATATGAGTTTCACTTTCTGAAATGAGTGACAAAAAATATTGAACTTTTTCACGATATTCTAATTTTTTGAGCTGCACCTGTAAGTGCAGTCCATATATCTACTTTTTTCAGTTTATGGTTGAGACGAGGCTCCTTTCAGTTGAGAGGCCCGTTTCAGGTGAGAGGCCCATTGCTGTTCTGCTGTTAACTCAGGACCAATGTCGTGCAGTTGTTTATGCAGTTTTTGACTCCCCAGCAGATTTCAACCCACCTTCACGTGAATGCGCTCGCTCGTCAAGCTACGCGTCATCGCCCCCTCATACTTCCCCTGTCACTATGAGTAGGCTAATAAAACTTTGTAAATACTGACAGCATATTAAGAGATGGATCGCAGCAAGGCGCACCTACGATAATTAAATTCGAATTTTCTCCCCCACCCTCTGCCTGTCTTTTACCTCTCTTTACAATTAAAAGGATAGTGTTCAACATCGTGACACTTGACAATTATTTTATGGTACACCACAATCAATGGAACAATCTATGATTTGTGGTTCATATTGGCTAGCAATGCTCAATCCACAATCCGCAGTATAATCATTTTAAGTTTAACTGTAGAAATTAAGCAAGACAAACGCACAGAGCGTTTATAGCATAGGCTATCGTGTAATGTAAGTTTGAAGAGCCCATTCACTTGAAGGGGAATTTAAATCTGCAGGGGAGTCGAAAAACACTGGACGAGTGAAAACTACTATAGTTTTTTTTTTCTTCCATTAGGCCTATCTTGGCAGCAATGCTTTCAGGCGCAGCAAAACGCTAAAAAAAGAACAATTAAGAGGTAGCACTGGTAACATAGCGAGAATGACCTGCACCGAACCAAAAATACTTTTTCAATGTGCGCTAGACCAGAGACCCTCCCCCTATAGGAGAGAACTTCTGGCTAGGCTACGTTACTAACGTAACGTTAGGCATGATTTAAAAAAAAAAAAAAAACCTACATTGTTGAAATAAAAACCTACATTGTTTTTTTTTTTACAGGCTTAAAGTTGATGTTTTTTACCCGTCTGGGCCCCCCTCCGGCAATTAAACGCTGGAGGTCATTTTAGGGCTCTGGCAGTGCTCCTCCTGTTCCTCCTCGCACAAAGGAGCAGATACCAGTCCTGCTGCTGGGTTGTTGCCCTTCTACAGCCCTGTCCAGCTCTCCTTGTGTAATGGCCCGTCTCCTGGTATCTCCTCCACGCTCTTGAGACTGTGCTGGGAGACACAGCAAACCTTCTTGCGATGGCACGTATGGATGTGCCATCCTGGAGGAGCTGGACTACCTGTGCAACTTGAATGGGCTGCAGGTACCGCCTCATGCTACCAGTAGTGACAAGGGCACTAGTAAAATGCAAACCTAGAGAAAAATCAGTCAGGAAGAATAAGGAGAGAGAAATAGTCTGTGGCCATCACTTGCAAAACCATTTGCTTTTTGGGGGTTGTCTTAGTGTTGCCTCTCCTGTCCATCTGTTGTCACTTTAATTTGCACCAAAGCAGGTGAAATTGATTCACAATCGTTTATGCTTCCTAACTGGACAGATCGATATCCCAGAAGTTTAATTGACTTGGTGTTATACTGTGTTGATTAAGTGTTCTCTTAATTTCGTTGAGCAGTGTATATTACAGGACTACATATCACCATCTACTCGGCAGCTGAAGAACAGCCCTAAGATCTAATAATAGTTCCACAATGAAGTTGTAGGAATGTTCTGAGGACTTGAGAGGACCACAACATTATGACACCCAGGGAACGCATTGCAATGTTTGTGACATTTATGGAAATGTTTTTTGTTATCTTGGAGTATCATTCCCCTATATATACACCCCAGAATGTTCCTAAAATAATGTTTTGTAATGACGTGGCAAGAATGTATGGGGAATGTTAGCAATGTCTCACAGTAAGGGAACGTTTAATTGACTTGGTGTTATACTGTGTTGATTAAGTGTTCTCTTAATTTCGTTGAGCAGTGTATATTACAGGACTACATATCACCATCTACTCGGCAGCTGAAGAACAGCCCTAAGATCTAATAATAGTTCCACAATTAAGTTTTAGGAATGTTCTGAGGACTTGAAGGGAACTCAACATTATGACATCCAGGGAACGCATTGCAACGTCTGTGACATTTATGGGATGTTTCTGGAATTTTATTTTGACGACGGACGATTCGCTCACCGGTTGGGGAGCTGTCTGTCAACACTGACCGGCTCAGGGATTGTGGTCACAAGTACATCAGTCAGACCACATCAATGTTGTTGAACTTCAAGCAGTTTCTCTTGCACTGAGGTAGTTTTTGCCCATGCTCCACTAAGGCGGAGTAAGGTCCCGCCAGTCTTTGAGAGCAGCGTCTCTTGAACTGGGCACTTCCCAGCTTGACCTCTTATTGTGCTTTACGCCTCCCTGGTGTCCGAAACTATACAGCAGACTTCTTATCTCGCCAGGAGATTCATCCTGAAAAACTCGACCCTTCGCTAACTGAGGGTGGTTTCCCTGTCCTGCGGACTTTCCTTAACTCTAGAAACCCCTCCACGAGGGTATATGTAGCAGTTATTCTGCATATGGTGCTCACAGCAATGCGCAGACCTTGTGCATTGCCCGATTTCTGTCGTACTGGATTTTTTATAGTCCATGCTTGATCGCGGCAGGGTAGCCAGCACTCTAAAGGTTTATGCTGCTGCCATATCTAGCAGGCATGTGTGGGTGGACAACAGGCATGGGGAGCCATCACCTTGTCAGTTGGTTCCTGATGGCTGCCCAGTGGCTGAGACCTGCGAGGTCCCTGGTGGCTCCCTCCTGGGATCCCCCTTTGGTTAAATGAGCGCTTACGAGTCAGCCTTACGAGCCTCTCGATATGACCAGTCTTAAGTGGCTTTCTTTCAAGACGACATTTCTACTAGCAATGGCATCAGCAAGGCGTGTTGGTGAGCTCTGCGCTCTCTCCATCAGTGTATGAGGTGGCGGTCGCATGACTCTGGCGTCACTTTTCAGCCTAACCCATCTTTTTATTTACCTACGTTGAGGCTACTGCTTCCATCAGACGTACAGGACAACTCTTTGTCTGCTACGGCAAATCTAGGGGAAAAGCACTCTCGGCACCTAGGAGGCTAGTTCTAGTCCTTTACCTATGACTGTCCAGTGTAGCCAACTAGGAGTGTGGCTACGTCATGGGCAGCACTGAAAAGTGTACCACTTTATGATATCTGTGCGGTGGCGAATTGGGCATCCACCTCCACGTTTTCAAGGTTTTATCTCGTCAAAATGGTGCCTGTATCAACGGTCAGCTTGGCCATCCTGCTGGTGGCCTTGGCATCCACTTAATGGTATGTCTGCCCCTAGTGACTCAGTGGGTATTAGTTATCCATAAGTTCACAACCCTAATGGTCGAAGAAACAAAATAAAATGAAGGTTACGACTGCAACCACGGTTTTATGAGTTCCAGATGACCATTAGGTGTCATAGTCACTCTGGACCCTTTCGGGGGCGAGAAGGGTTTTGAGGACTTCCACCTTGACGTGTCTCTATTTATAGACGAAGTTATGTCATCATGCGGAGGTCATAGCCATGACTAATTGTTAGTATAAGAGTCTTGATGCATCCGGCAACAAGAAAGTATATTCGTAGGTTGACGACCCTAATAGTCATCCGGAACTCATAAAACCATTGTTACAGTCGTAACCTTCGTTACATGAGGTACAAATGTACAGATGTTAATGTTTGTAAGGGCTGGGAGTCTGTGGTCATTGTGGTTATTTCTGTAGGAAACCCTGAAAAGTGGAAAACTCTCAGTGCTGTATAGGTATGGGGCATGCCCATCCCAAACTGTTGCAAAGTAAAAGAAATTGGGTATTGCAGTTTGTTTAAACTTATGACAGTGTATTCTCTTGCTCCCCAAAGAGCATGTCCACAAATCAGTCACAATATAATAAATGTGATAAACTGGCTAACAAGTTTTGGCGCCCTTATTTCCCCAGATGTTGGACTGTTTGTTCACAGACATATTATACAGTCAAGCCGGAAAGTCTGCCCACCCCTTTCACCTTCTCCACGTTTTATTACATTACAGACATATTCTACAATAGATTGAGTTCATTTTTTGTCTCACACAAATCTACACAAAATAGCCCATAATGACAAAGTGAAAACAATGTTTTTAGGAATTTTTGCAAATGTATTAAAAATCGAAAACTGAAATCTCTCATTTACATAAGTATTCATACCCTTTTCTTTAACATATTTTTAAAGTATCATATTTAATATTTGGTCGCATATCCTTTGCATGCTGTTACTTCCTGAAGTCTGTGACTCATCAACATAAAAAAACTCTTAATATCTTATTTCCAGGTACTGTTACAAGCGATACTATAAGCTCTCTGCATTTGAATGGATCTCTATGGGGGGTGAGACTAGATTCAGCTGTAAATTACACTGGCACAGTATGGAACACATGGCTGGCTAAATTGCTGTAAGTCATCAAGGTTATCGAACGAGCCACAAACCATCACTCTGTTGGTTCAGATATGGAGATATCCATCCAGATATGGAGTAGATGTGGATGGATCACTGCAAGGGTTATTTCTCCTGACTCATTTTCCTATAGAACTTTATGGGGAAAAAAGTCAGGAGAAACAACCCTTAAAGGGATCCATCCACATCTACTCCATATCTGGCAACAGAGTGATGGTTTGGGGCTCATTCGATAGCTCAGTTTTCGATTTTTAATACATTTGCAAAAATTTCTAAAAACATGTTTTCACTTTGTCATTATGGGCTATTTTGTGTAGAATTTTGCGACAAAAAATTAACTCAATCTATTGTAGAATATGTCTGTAATGTAATAAAACATGGAGAAGGTGAAAGGGGTGGGCAGACTTTCCGGCTTGACTGTATATAGTATTATTAATAATGCATTGGTCACGCACAAAAAAATGTTTTACACCGCCCTGCCCCCCCTCCAACAAAAAAAACGGTCAGTTTTCTAGGACCCACACATCTTACCTGAGCACTGACATGCTGCCTTCCAGACCGAGGCACGAACCAATTAATTATTTATCTTTTTGTGGGTTTTCCGTGGCCTTTTCCTTTGAGGTTTTGGTTGCCAGATTGGCTTTTCCTTATTTTATAACAATGTTATTTTCAGTTTATTGCTCAAATATAAATAGCCAAATATTTATTTTATTTTTATCTTGTCTGTTCACCAAGTGAGCAGTGATCACCCCAGGCCTGCATCACACTGGTGGAGAATGCTGGTCTAGCAACCTGCCACCCCGCCAACCTGTCCCGAGGCACCGCCAGAGGCCGCAACTTCACTACCTTGTCCCTCACCCCACCTTGTCCCTAACCCCACCTTGTCTCCACAAGCTGTCCTGAAGGGTCACCTTCGCTAGTGCATGGAACCAGGCCAACAGTGGTGAGGGTGCTTGATCCTGGGGGTGGCCTTGGACCCCCAGATGTACCTTCCTGGCTCCAATTTGTTATCGCTTTCTCCCAGGGCTCAAAGCTAGGGGGAGGGTGTGTGGGTGCCAGGATGGGTGTGTTGGTGCCAGGAAGGGAGTTGGGGAACTGTCCACCAGGGGGCAGCACTCTCCCTACTCACAGGTATGGCAGCGGGTCTATTTGATTGTACTTGATTGATTCAGCTGCTGCCTATTTACCTCATCAGTGGGCTTGATTAAAGGGCCTGGTAATAATGCCCAAAGGAGCACTGTTTTGGGACTGGTTTTTGATGATGGTTTTGCTGCATGGTGTTTTATCTTTATTCTTGTGTTTTTTATCTGGCTTTTTCCATTGAGATTTTGGTTGCCAGATTGGCATTTTTTCTTGTTTTAAAAGGATGTCAGTTATTTTCAGTTTATTGCTCAATTAAATGGCAACAAGTGAAACATTTATTTTGTCTTCATCTTGTCTGTTCACCACGTGAGCAGTGGCCACCCCCAGCCCTGTATCACACACCCAATAGAAGAATCTCACAATAAAAAGCTGTGCTGTTGGCCTGCTTCATGCAGAGGTAAGAGTTGATTTCACAGCCACCTGACAGGAGTGGGAGAGTGACCCCGCATTGGCGTGAGACCACAACATGTTGCTGCAAACCTTCAGCCCCAGCAGGGTGGAAGGGGGTGTGTAGACCACACAGGCACCTGTGGGAGCCCTCAATCAATTAATTGTGGCCAATACAATCACTCAAAATCCCCACAAATAGAGTACAAGTTTTAGAACAAGGAAATGAAACAGAATGAGTATTATTTTGTATAATTCTTAAATATTTATCTTTGGAAAAATCACTCATTATAATAGTCAAAATATTCTCAAAAAAGCCTTTCACTGATATAACAAAGTCAAGCTGTTTGCCTTTGCAAAATACCATTCAGAACTAACACTAAAAGACATATGTTAAATATCAAACAGAACAGTCATTACAAAACAACTTTACAAAACATACAAACATTTACAAAAAAGCCCAAAATGAAATAAACAATGATTAATAAATATCTTCATAAATGTAACTGCCCATGACTAATCATCCATATTGTGTTTGGTAAGTGCATCTAATCTATTTTTTTTAAAGACTTTATTTTGCAGAGTAAAAGTTAAATATATTAGAAAATGTATAAATATATGGATTTCCTAAATTACAGACAGATTCATCAGGGCTAAGCTCCTTTTAATCTTTCTATTTGCAAGCTATTGACTTTTTCACAATTAAGGATTTCACTAATGAGCTTAACAGACATGACTCGGATAGATAACTGCGAGGCATATTTCCTTCTGTCAATATGGAAGCTCTCTGACACTATCTAATGCACAGAAGCTAACAAATTAATCTGCTAGATTACATTGTTATCTTATTGAAATATTGAAACAATGCACAAACTAAAGAAAATACATTTGCACAAACAGCAGAATCTTTTTTGAATTAAAGCTTTTATTTTCTTATTTTATTTAGTTTTATTATTCAGATTTAAAATAGTAACTATTTGTTATTTTTTAGGCATATATTGTGAAATTCTTTGGAAAATATTGATTTTCTCACTGTCAATATATGCAAAGCACCTTTCTGACTTCTCTGATTTGTTTCAATTCAATAAGTTCGGGTTTATCAGTCTGCCACCTTTGCAAACATTTATTTGGGTTTTTCTGTGTCTTTTGTGTGCCACCTTTGCACACAGATTTTAGGGTTTCAGTGCATCATGTGTGCCACCTGTTTATCAGTGCATCATATGAGCCACTTGGTCACCAGAGGACAGAGAGGACAGCAGCAATGAGCAGTGACCTCTACAATGTCCAGCGAGACCCAGACTAAATGATGGGAATTCCGGTTGCAGATTACCTTTGACACATTTTCATTGAAACAATGCAGATAAGGCAGCTGCCAGTTCTGGGTCTGACTCATGGAAAGAGTTTGCAAACATTGCTGTCACAAAGTGGATGATTTCAATCCTGCCAATCCACAATGTAAGGTGGTCTCACTGGTCTGATTAACCGAGGCTCTGTGAGTTCAGTATTTTAGAAACGAATATCAGAAATTTAAACAGTGACCCATACTGTCATGCAATATACAATATCTGCAGGAATCAATTAAAAGATTTTAGCAAGGTTTGTCCATAAAAAATGATGTGTTGGAAATTGTTACATGCCTGCTAATTTATGTTGTTTAAATATATAAAATTAATATACAAATATTGTGCATTCCATAATGATTTATTTTTCATTATCACTGTTCAAATAGAATCAAAGATTGAAAAGTATGAACCAAAAGGAGAACTAACATAGACATAACATATTTTCTTGTTAAAATATAAGTATTGCTATATAAAACTAATTTGAAAGGAATTTTTTTATTATTTTTTTTTACATGGCAAACAGTTAAAACTACAAAGTATGTGTGCAAACAAAAGAATCATTTTTAAAAGTGCTGGAACGTACAAGCATAATAAATTGTGGTTTGTGTTGGTGAATACGTCTGGTCCATATGCTGCAGTACAAAGCTACATGAATGAGGCATTTACAAACTCGGGCCCACTGCACTAAGCAGAAAAAAATCTTTATTCATGGTAACTTATCAGTCTCAATTAATCAAGCTGAACAATAGAAATTGTGATGTGTTCAAGTGACCTGAAAGCTCTGGGTCATCACCAGGGCAGCACTATGCTCTCAATTCTTCTTTTCTTAAAGCACAATATTTTATTCATTTTTATGATTTGTTATTACGTTACTTTGCTTCTGCTTTCAAAGAAATCACTAAAATACTGCACATGCTATAAGAAATGCTTAAAGATTGCAATGGTGCACCTCCAAATGGTCTGACCATGAACACAAATCAGCCTCTGATCCCCATGTTTTCTACACTGCTATGTGAATACTATTATTGGCACTGAAAAGGGGCAGCCGCTGGTTTGATTCAGTTACACGGTTTAGTTAAGTTCCCCCTCCCACTGCCTTGAGGTCTATGGAGGGTCTGTGACCTGTTTAGAATCGGTCGGGAAAATGTCATGTTGCCCCTCCCATAGGGAGGATCCGTATTCATGTGATTGGTAAAAAAAAAAAGAAGATTGGGGATGGTTAAATCAGTGCTTTTCAATTGCATTTTATAGTACTTAACCTAAATGCACATTGTTGTCCAGAAAACATGGAAATGTTGTCTTAAAATGCCATTACCTGTGAAATGTTACTATTATTTGAGACCAACTTTTCTCATTATGATTTAAAGATGTATCTATCAATAAGCATACCAGTGTGTGTGTGTGTATATATATATATATAAACAGCAAAAATGGTGGTGTACATTTAACACCCTAGGGTGTGAAATGTAGTCTACACCAGCAGTGTTAAATTTACACCAAATTTGTTTATATATGTATATACATAGCAATTCAAGTCTCTGGCCTTAATCTCAAATCTCAAGAACCATGTTCTGTGTAAATAGTATTATTAATTTTAAAAATACTTTTGAAAATATTTTCATAATTTTCATGCTTCATATTTCATGTTTTTGTCATCCAAGACACATATTACGTGAAAAATTTATATATTCTTAAACTTTTTTGTGCCGGGTTTCTGGAGGTTATGTCATTTTAGAATTTTATGCTTTTAGGGTTTGATTTCCCTTGTATAAAATGTATAAAGAGTGACGACTTAGAGGACGAGTGTGTAGTGAGGAAGAACAATTTGAAATGGGTGAGCAGTGAGGAAGAGGAGCATGATGTGTGGGGTTGTTATGAAGACAGGCTGGGTGTGTGAACAACTTTTTTTTATTTTAATTGGTAGTAGTAGTAATAGTAGTAGTAGAAGTAGCAATAATAATAATAATTATTATTATTTTGTTATGATAATAAATAATAACAATACAAAAATGTATTCTTACTGCTACTACTACTACTACTATTACTACCAATGAAAATTAAAAAAAACGTGCTTCATCACAATAATAATACTATTATTTATTAATATTTTGTTATGATAAATACATTTAACTTTTTCACGTTCGCTGAACTACATTAAGAGCTTTCTGAAATGTTATGCAAAACCTAGTTTACTTATTCTCTTTAAAGTAGGCTATAGCTGTAGCTACATTATCACCATGCCAGTGATCACTGTAAGGTAGTCCGTATACGAACATTTAAGCTTTCTCAAGGTAGAAAATAAAGACTAAATGCGTTAGGAACATTGTGATAAAAGTGAAATTGTATTGCAGTTGTTATTTATGTAAATGAGCTTGAGTGTGATATGGTGGATTGAGGCCCTAATGTAGAATGCCGTGTGGACATGACGAACAGTGTGCATTCTTCTACTACAAAGTAGTCTTCCAAGAATGTTATTTAGCTTTCCGAATGCCTCGTACTTCACAAAACAGAGGAATTCAAGGCTTTGGATGTGGTTTCAATGGATATGTGGCTTTACTTTCAATGACTGTTTAGATCACTAATTCATGTGGGCTTTTGCATTTTCTGCCAGTGAAATAGAATGGTTCAAAACATGCATAAGAACTACAAAGGCAAAGCCATCTGGTCTCCCCTTCTCAAGACAGTGTGATCTATCTGCCTTAATGAAGATAGTGCACTCCGCATGTGTGTACCTTTCCCTTTTGCTGTAGGAATGTCATCAATTCACTTTAAATTACATTCATAATTGTATTCCTGGCCCCATTCCCCTTGATCGTTCACCTCCTCCTTAATTAATGTTCGAATTAATGTCATTTATCTTTTTACAGATTATTTTTGTAAATCACACAACTCAGAATACTCCATTGATGCACAGCACATTTTAATTTTTATATGATCTAGTTCACATTATCTCTTAGCTCACACTGGTTTAGCTGGCACGGACCTTGATCTAGACCGACAAGCTTATAATCAATTACCAATTTCAACCCGAAAGTCATGTCACAGGACATATGTGATTCTTATTCAGATACTTTTTATCATGTCATTGCCCTTTCTATTGGGATCATGCATGTGCATTAATCCGCAGTTTTTAGCTGTTATGATTGTGCACTTCTTATAAATTCTGCTTGTGTTGAGAAAGTCACTTTGGCCTGTAGGCTACCCCGTTGTCATAGAAACTTCTTTCAGGTGTCTGAGAGGCTATATGTTACCGTTTCCCCGATCTTTGGAGGAATTCTGACCGGGACTGCGTGCTTCTTCTTTCACTGTTTTCTGCCCAGTTTGTAAAACAAGAAAGAAGGAAATTTTAAACTCCAGAAATTAATTAGTTTCATTTGTAGTTAGATAAATGGTCATTGCTGGTATGCTGGATTCCAGCAGAGTTTCGCCATAGAGGGTTAATCAGACTCAGTGCTGGATACCATCCGAGCACTGGCTCCGAGCCATTTTAGCAGGCTTGCAAAACCACCATGCAGAATGCATTTCCCTTACACTTTCTTACATACCTTTGTATGCAAAAGGCGGAAATTATTGACGGGCTTTTTGGAAATCATTGTGCATAATGGGTAATGGAGAGTTCACAATACCGCGATGTTGATTAAATCAAAGTTGTTGTATCATTGAAAGTTTCGATACGATTTTACGTAGGTTTTTATGTTATGCATTGTGTTTAACTATAATCTCCACTTACTTACTTACAATCACGCACTTTATTTGGTAGGTTTTTTTTCATGACACCATTTAGTTTTTCGTGATTTTAACAATTATCCGTCTAAGAGTGTTTTACAATGAGTCTTCGGCCACAGTAGCCTATTACGATGATAGGTTTCCAATGCGCAGCCCTTTCCACATAAGTAAGTTATTTACCCAAAGTGAAGTTTATCTCCTTTTACGAAAATTCTTTACTACATTGTCGGGAGCATTTGTCTTGCAAATACGTCCCTGCTGAGAAATGATTATAATAGAAACAGAGATGTATAAGACTGCAGTGTTCATGCCGGCTTCATAGATTTTCTTTTCAGGATATTAAAGCCAGCCCTGGTGAAAAATGATGCATGCTTTTACACTTCTGAAACCTGGCAACTGAAAAAAAAACCTTTAAAACTCTGCCCGCATAACAATGGGTGTAGACACATCTAGCGAGGTTGTAACGACTTCTGTGTCCCAAGCACATTACAGGCATCATGGAAACATATTGTATCGAAATAGTTCGGAGGAGAATAGAGAGTGAAAGAGAATAGGTCGCTTTGATCAGCGCCCTGGGGTCTCGGCTCCCGAGTGCGCACAGACTGACTGCGAGGCGTTATTCACTTCCAGCTAGACACACTTACAACACCATTCAAATAAATTTGCATATTTGTAATTTATCACATTTTTTGTTTAACTTTTTTCTGCAAGGTGAAAAAGTAGACTGAATTAAACAAATCAATCATCAATGTAGATCGCGCTTTACAATTCACACTGTTTTCTGACAATAAAACGAAAAAAGCTCTATAAAAACCGTAAATATTTAATTTAAAACATTGTATAAACGTGGAACAAACTTGATTCCACAATTTTACTGGGTTTTTGAAGTTGAGAAGTTAATTTTGCCCATGCATGGCATGGCATGACAATTGTTTAACGAATAATTTCCCTTGAGTAGAAAATTAATTTTATCTGAATTTTACGTTCATGTGAACTGGACGTTGACTCAATTGTCATTTGGCGATTGCGTCTTGAAGAATCATATATTCGTTTGCTGATTCGCTAAAGAAGTGGCTCCGTCAATACAGGACTGTAATATTTCATGTGCGGCACGAAAAAGCTGGGCACAATGCTTCTCACATTAAACGTGATATTCTTTCTTTTTTCAGTCCAACAAAGATCATAGCAAGACGTCTTTATGGCTAATTCAGTCAAAGGAACCTCTCTGATTCCCCCGCAGAAAGGTCAGTGTCGTTGTGTTTGGTCCACCGAGGGGGTGTTTTCACAGAGAAGGCTGAGCCAGCTGTGTCTGTCATACCCGAACGATTGGAAGAACGCACACTGTGCATGGCTATTGGGCTGATTCTATACCTGAAATATAGCCATACTAATTAATAAATAGATTACTGTACCGAGGTTGTTTATATCCTGTTTAGATATGTTTATTTAGGTTTTATTTTTCATACAGACCTGTCATGGGGAATTATGTGGCATATGTCAAGCAATTTAAACATCCTATAAGCACTTTCACGTTAAAGCTCTGAGTAAATTATATATAGGCTATTTAATGGTTTTTCTACTGTACAACGCTTCTAGTTGTAATTTGAACGTTTAATATGGAAAATATTTCACGTTAAAAACAGAAAATTGAAATAGCCTACTGTAAAAATGCTCATTTATACGACGAAGGCTTTATATTTTAGGCCTACTGCAGTCTAAACGCAAATAAAAGAGTAACATTATTTGTTAATCATTTCTCAAAGGTAAGAGGAGAGAATGTCTAAAATGAATGTCTGCTTATTTGCTATCAAATTTCAGCTAGGCTATTGGCATCTCGGTATCTTCGACTTTTAAAATCCCAGTGAAATCAAACGTGCGCAGAAACCTTACCAATTCTATTTGATTTTCCGTTTTTGCCTGGGTAGTTCCATGCGCAAAAATAGACACAGTTCGGAGAACTTTCGTTTAACTTTCTTATATATGAGTACGATTGTAATTACACTTAATGGAGTTACTACAAAGATGTTCCATCGATACAAAGGGTCTGCTTTTCAGTAACGTTTTTATGCTCCCCTGATCAAGGGTAGCTTTAAAAAGTTGAATCTCGCACGCACGCGCACCGTTATGCATTGGTTACCCTAGGTCAAGTTTGGCAAACTGTCGAGAAGTTAAATAACTTTTGATGTGAACTGTCGTCGTCTCAGGGGCTAATTCAATGCAAAGAGGTAGCGCTTTAGCACCATATGCTCATTGAATACAGCCATGGAAGCTTAATAGAGGTAAAACGTTGTCTTTTACGTGGTCTTTTAAAAATGGGAAAGGGTCCTTTATTTGATTTAGATGGAGTACTTGCGCACAAACCAAAGCGCGCTTTGGCTTTGAGTCTCCCTTTCTTTAGGAAGCGTAGCGGCCACCACGTCGCGTGTTTCATTACAGCATAAGCTTTTCATCACCCTGCTTTGTTCTGAATGAAAGTAATGCTGTGAATTAAAGAAATGACAATATTTTCTATCAGTTTGAAGGTACAAGAGAAGGGCTCTTGAGCTTGGCAAAAATCAGGCAAATCTTTCATCATGTCACTCCGCACCTGTGGTCTTGGCATTCAAAGTATACAAACCTATTCTTATTAACCTTAATTATTCAAAAAACTACACAATGGTTGAAATAGAGCAGTTTGAAGTCTGTTTATTGCTCGTAAATGTTTTTCTGAAGATCTCCCAAAGCTCTTTGTTAGGTCGCGCTGAGATTACCCTCTTTCTTTCAGAGGAGAGTCGCCTTGGACTCTTCCATTTTCAATTGTAACATCTGCTTAATCGTGCGGATCAAAATATGTAGACACAGAACATATGATGTAATGGATGATTTGTTAAATCCTGGTAATGAGTTATTAAGAAGCGAAAACAATAGGCGGAGCGGTAAGAGCCTTATGGCAGCAGACTCACTGCATCAAACGCCTGACGTCTCCTTTCTGGCTAAATGGAACTAAGGTCTGAACGCCAGGTGATAGGAAGGAAATCAATGTCCTTAGAAGCCAGAGCTAAGACTTTTTTTCTGTGTGAAAAATTAGAGGACATTAATTTAATTGGATGATCGGGGTATAGCAATAGGCTGGAGTCTAATTGCCTGTAGATTTAGCCAGGGACACAAAACATTTTGGACTGTTTGCGAGCTCGTATTAGCGCTTTCAGCTCCAGTCTATCATTGAAACCGTGTTTTATTATAACAAATGCCATGCTTTACAGTTCCCATATTGTATAAAGACAATGGTTAATGGTACATTAAAGACAAGAAAACCATGCCAACACGTCTTGGAGACATTGTAAAGGCCTCTCTCTTTGCTTGTTTTAAGCAGCTGCAGTCCAGGACCCAGAAACACAAAAAGAACAAGTTTGAAATACCAGGTGCATCCTAGCGAACCATGTTACAGGCTAAAACATGACCATCGCAATAAAGATATCACTGCGATTATCTGGCACCTCCCCGCCATGTAAAACCAGAAGCGCCCGAGCAGCCTGCTATCTGGAAACCAAACAGTTCCACGGTCTCTCTGCAACCCAGAATATCCTTCAACGAAATTCGAACACCTGTTGACCAGACCTAACATCCCTTCCCGGAATCGTTTTGTTTATTTTTTTCCAAAATACGTTATATTGTTGTGGATGTTACGTCTCACGCGCTGCGGAATGCTTGGTTACAGGGATTTACCCACGAGGTTTAACGGAGAGAGTCAACTGGTGTTTTTTAATCCTCGCAGCTGGTCTTTGATTCCCGGATACAGATAGATTAATGAAACTGTGATGTGTTGGTGGATTTACAGACCCACTTTCCATATTTTTGAGCGCGATAATCCAAGTATCAGCAGGTTTAAAGCTTATGAGACTGTTGTTCAGCGTTGTTCCCAGTGCTTAATATATGGTCAATGCGCATTACAAAATAATAATTCTAAGATGCTCACACACTGTTACATTGAAGTATTACTGTATTATCCAAATGTTAATATAATGCATGTATTAGGCTATACTGACCTTTTTTTTTATTTTATTTTTTTTAATGTAATAGTATAAGCGCTATTTAGACCTTCTTGTAGCCTACATTAGGTTATAGGCTATGTATATGTAGTCTATTTTTTATAGCAGGCTATGAGCAGCCGTAGTAATAGTATGATATTTCTGTATTTATTTTATATGTGTCCCAAAGCCTTCGACATGTACGCGCAATATATTTCCAAATGTGGCAAAAGATAAAGCATTTTTATAATATGAGCGTATAGGCTATTTTAATCAAGACGTCTGTGCAAAAGATTAGTTAAATGTTATTTTGGTTTAAACAATGATTGATTGATTCTGTGTTTGTTGAATTTGTACAGTATTATTATTATTATTTATTACTAATTCATTACTAATATTATTAGTATTAAGGTGTGCGAGGTGTGTTAACCATATAGGTTACAATAGCTTGCTAAATTTGTATTCATATAGGAAGAACGATATGAGAGGTGATTTTTTACACTTTTACACGATACATATGACCATAGCTATAGCACATGTATTTAAATATCTGTGTTTTACATATAAAACAAATTCCTACATTTGGATTAGGAGCAAATGGCTGAAGAAACGTAGTCTAATACATTATTTTATATTCTCTCGCACACCTATACTAACCAGAAACTAGTCCTAGAAGTCAAATTCCTTAGCGTATTGTGCAACAGGTCGTCCAAGGTATTGTTTTTTAACTATACTAATCCAAACTAGAGCAGCATAATGAACCCACAGTGGTACCGTAATACAGTGTGCTGGCACTATTTTAAATGCTGAACAGCGAGAGAGTGAGAATAAAACCTGTCAGCCTATAAATGTTTGGCTTTAAGGACTTGCCAAGTCAATGCAGTAGAGTGACAAGATAGAGCCGCCGGTATTTTTCTTCACAGGCCTTTCCTTCCGCTTGAGCGGCAGCGGACCAAAGGATGTTTTGGAGTATTGTGCCATACAAACACACAAAAACATCGCCTCTCCATAGCAATAGGTGCCAATAAACGGTGATTGGAGTGCTGTTTTTGCCCTTCGCCACTTCACCAAATCAAATTTAAATGTTGCCCCCAACAAAACAGATGAAGCTAGTACAAGACTATTCGGCCCTTTATTAAGTTAAAGCCTGACTTGCTAACATTTGACTTTCTAATGAATGTAATGAGATTACATGGTTCTTTGTTTCGTGTCTACAATGCGGATTCCTGCACGGTCAATGGAGTGCTCGTAATTGTACGACTGTTCTATAATACAGTTTTGTTTGAATATTAAAGTTGTAGAGATTATGAAAAATGTAGAATACACACTGAAGAATAAATAAATGCCCTGCTGGGAAATAAAAGGTTTACATGACCGTATGTATTATAGCATCACTAACAACAACTAACGTTACAGTAATAATAATAATTAAACAAATTATTAATTTATATCCATATGTGTTGTATTAGTATATACCCTGCCCAATAGTTATTTATAGCTCAATAAATCATTTTTTTTAGAAAATGATAATCAATTTACTATATTTAACTGTAAAGTAATTATACCTTCGTCTTTGACTCCCGTTGATCATCTGCTCCTGAGATTACCCTGCACAAATGTGCTTCCTGGGTTCGACTGTGCACGTCTACATACGAACCGCCGGCTACCTCTTAGTAACCACGAGAGCTGACGTTTCAGCAGTGCCACTAGAAGCGGCGAGCACGGGAAAACATGCCCAGAGGCACCTTCAGTATGTGCAGACTTACTGTTCTTGATGCAAATGGAACTTAAACTTAGTCAATGCTTCTTTAAATAGTTTTAATGGCCCTTCCTATAACACAGAGATGATTGGAGCACTGCTCAGATAATGTGTCATTAGACCGATCGTTTATACTTCAGGCCTATACATTCCCATATTTATTTATTTTTATTTCCTAGAAGCATTTGGAAACACTGGATTACAAAATAGAATAAACCTTAAACGGAATTATATTAAAAATGAACAAAGGTTCCTGAAAACAGGTTAATAAATTCTGTAGTTGTTCATTAAAATCAGTGGTACAAGAGCGCATCTCTGAATGAAACTATGTGTTCTTTAAGCTTGTGTACATACTAGTTTCTAAACATATTTTGTTGTTATGCATAAGCAAGTGAAATGTGTCACTCCTACTTCATTCACATAATGGCATTATTGAACACATATTCTACAATATGTATTATGAACCGTATACGCCTTTCTAGTTCGTGTTTATATATTATTGAGACATCCCGAGATCCAGATTTTATATAAAAAATATATTTAACGGGGTGCTAGTTTTCAGGAAAAACTTGTCATTCTTGTTCATGATTTCATGAATATTTACAAATAGGACATATTTGGATTTTTCAGTCTGTATCTTCTTATGAATTGTGAATATACCACTCGATTTATCATCAAAAAAATAATTTATTTAGGAAAGAATACAGAAAAATAAATTATTTATAATTTTAATATAAATATATTTTCTTTGCACACAAAAAAATAGTTAAATAAAATTATATATTACACAAATTAATCAGACATTTAAATACACATATACTCATTATCTTTGATTCTACAACAAAAGATGATTGCCATTCTCTCTGTCATTCATAGTCAAATATACACTCATTCTGTTACCAGCACATACAAACATTTCTACACCCATACAATTAAGTTATTAAATTATAAACCAGTTATCAAAATACAGACATTTTACATTAAATCAAAGGGAGGTTCGTTCTCAATGTTGTTTAAAGATTTTAAATGTAATTTTCTTGGGTCTTCTGGAGTCCACACTTTAGCGTTCCGGATGATATTCTGCTCTTTGAGCTGTTTCTCGTCCGTCCAGGACAGAGAGTGACCGGCAAGAGGAGGCAGCCCATAGTCTGGGTCAGTAGGAGATGGAGACCCTAAGACAGGGGTAGAATTTACACATACATGAAAATGTTAGAAGTTAGAAGTTAAAACACGTAAAATGCAACAACACATATAATAGGCTACTACTACTATTAATAATAATTGAGGCTATTAGGACTACACTACAACAGCTTCAAATCAACTTACTTGTTCCCCTGTGACAGATAATAACTTTCTTAGGCTGGTTTGGCGTGTCACCATTGGGATGTCTGATCGGTATATCAGAATGCACAAGCTCTGCGAGGAAGTTTATGTACCCTATTGCTAATCGTAGAGTATCCACTTTCGAAAGCCTCTTCTCGTATGGCAGAGTGGGGATGTGAGAACGTAGTCCTTCAAATGCATCATTGATTGACTGCATCCTTCGGCGCTCTCGCACATTAGCTGCCTGCCGCAACTGTTGCATCTCTGCTTCGGATCTCATGCGCCTTCGCCTCTTCATCAGGAGACCTTCGCCCCTTATTTGGGGGGACATCTCGGAAGTGCTGTCAGCGCAGCCATAGGAGAAGGTGGATGAAGAGGAAGAGAAAGAAAAGTTACCAACATCACAGTACTCCCCGTCGTGCAGTATCCTGTTGTCCGTGTAGTAATCTTGTATTTGGCTGGTGAGGAAGTCTACGTCGTCTTCCAGAAAATCATCTGTGTCCAAATTGTCCCGGGAGGACTGATCTGTAAAAAAATCGTCTTCGTCGAAGTAAGGGGAGGAGAAGGAGTCCAATCCTGTGAACTGATCTAACGCAGTGTCCATTTTTGTAGGTGCTTTCCTGTTGCCCAGTAACAACAATTGCTTGCTCCTTGCTCTGTCTCTGGATGTTTAAGTCTTGCCTCAGCTGAAGGCTGGCACGCGAGGACTCTTATAACTACATCCACAGTCGCGTGCCATTAACCAAAAGAGCCAACCAATCAGAACCAAGTTTCCACTGCTCTCTAGGTGGCTATTGTACACCTATAACGCAGCCCAGTAGGCTACGGAGACCGATCACCAGAATGAGATGTGAAAAAGCGAGGACTAAATGGGCAATAAAGCAATCAGGTTGCACGTGGCTTCTTGGTTTTATACATACATTATTCAGTTTAAAGCAATTAACTATGTACGACAGACGATGCTTCGTTAAACGTCCTGCATGAGACTGACCTCTAAATAAGATTTATAAAAATACAGTAAAAGGCATTTTATGTGGCATCTTACTGCAGCGTAACCTACATTTTTAAACTGGATCATTAATACATTACCATATATGATTGTGGACCGCAATTTACAGGAGGAGGTATACACACACACACACACACACACACACACACACACATATATATATATATATATATATATATATATATATATATATATACTCTAGGATCTCTTCATTGAAAAGAGGGTACCTTTTCAAAAAGTCTCAAGAAATATTTACTCAATTGAACCATGTGTATGATGCGTGGGGCTATAATAGTATAATACATTTTATGTCAGCGATTCAATACAATGATAGGGAGTAGAAAAACTACAGAAAACATTTATATTAAAGTGCAGCCTGCATCCTGATCTTTACTTTTACTTTTTTGCACTCCCAGCAGTCTTTGTACCACGGACCTTTTGCTGGGTTTTATTTTCGACGTTATTGTTTAGGCATGCGTTTTGTTTGTTATTTGTACTGTGGGAAATTATCTGTGCGGGTTTGCTGTGTAGCCTACCCTCATCCACTTGTGGTGTTGTCCGAATTCAAGTGCTTTACCTTGAGTTCTTTATTGGATTGCGTAGCCCACAGTGCTACCGGCACAATTCCTTTACTTTTGGCGCACGTATCAACATATTAACATACTGAAACATATTAACTTGGTTGTCATATTCTAAACCATTGCCATAGAACAACTTGTTTAATTAGGAACAACAGTTAGGAACAATTATATTACTGTAGAAAATTACAATATTATATTTCGAATATGATGGTAATGTTTACAGTATTTTCGTGTGTAAGTCAAATGCAGTAGGTAAAGTAAAAACAGAAATATAATGTTGAAGTGTAGCTACTAGTAATTTATTTGTTCTCAATTATACTATATTGCTACATTGAAGGCTTTAACTACAGTGGGCTAATAAACACGACATTCATTCATTAAGTTCTTCATCATTACCACCATCATCATATCCAAAGGAATGCTTTATAATAGTAAAGGGTGATCTTAACTTGAAATGACATGTGCGATGCGGATGTATAAGGGTTAAAATATGTAATAATTTACACCGTTGTTTCTTACAAACGATGCCTGGTGACATTTAGCCTAATTTAGGCAGATCTATATGTCTCGATTATCAATGTTACCGTTTCAAACGCAAAAATTCAAGAGGTATGTCTTTAAACACCAGCGAGTGAATTTAAAGAGCATGCATCAGAACAAAAACACACGCGTTACTCGAAGCCTCCTCAAGCCTGGTCAACACTACTTTTCCACGCCAACTTAATTGAAACTGAATATAAATAAAATATCAGTATGCATTGGTAAAAGTATAGCATGTTTTCAATATTGTCTAGGCCTATATTAATTGATTTTGGATTTGATGGACGACCAACAAACCATACATATATATTTTTATCGTAGTATTTTACGAGAATATAGAAAGAAGTAACATTGATCCGTATTCTCTGAGCGCAATTTGTTCTTCTGTCATCATTCCACACTACAGTGTGTAAAAGAAACAACGTAATTAGTTGTTTTAACGAGTGAAAAGGTCAAAGGACCAGCATCCGTTGACCCCGTTACCCTGTGAAGGCAGGTACGTCTCCACCTTTCAAAAGCCCACCACTCGTGCCTGTAGCATGTTGCAGCACTTAATTAATTATCAAGGCATCCAACTACATTTCACCTCTTCACTATTTTGCTTCTGGGCCTATACAATACAGCACACACGTTTGTGTAAGGGTAACATTGCTGAAAGGAACCGTTATTTGAGGACAAGACACAGAATTGAATAGGGAGCTCATCAATCATAGGTTTTAGGACGCTGGTCGGCATGATTGCTTCTATGCAGTGGACACTCGCCTGTTCAAGAAACAATCAGCAGCAATACAACCACTTTAGTGACAAAGCAGGGGCGGTCCTTTCCTTTCAATAGCACCTACTTTCAGTCACAGTGAACGACTAATTTATGACAATAAGATGTCTCTATATTTTAAAACGTTGAAAAGAACATATTATGAAATTGCAACAAAACATAGCAGGATACATAGGCCTACTTGGCAATGATCAAAGGTCCACCCTAGCATGATAAAGATCCGCTTCTAACAGTGTATTTCGAGGTCGAAAGGGTTGAGGAAAACCTGTGTGGAAACAGGAAATCTGGTATTGTAGGGGCAATAGCAAATGATTGAAAGAAGGAAAGAGAAAAACTGGAAGGATAGTTTCAAAATGGAAATATAATGCACGTGGATGAGGGAGGATTGTCTTTGTCTGGTCGCTGGGTAATTAGACGTTGAACACAAATTTATATAGGCTGTATAGCATCCATTAACCCACTGAAATATTTGGAGTTTTTAGAAACCGCCATGGAAAACAGAACGTCGATTTTTAAATTATTATTACACGCACAATGATACAAAATGTGTTTTCATTAGAATACGACTGAGAAATTAATTTAAAATTCAGTTCAAACATAGCAACTTCGTTTCTCTTTGAGTTATATCTTTAAGCGTACAGGTCCTCGCTTTAAAGATCTGCAATTGATTCAGCAGGTGTGGCTTCTGAAACATGACTGTAATTGGCGTTTGACGTTGGATTGGCATGATAATTCAGCTATTGAGGAGGCCGACTTCAATACATTTCTGTGTGCTCTTTGCAGATGGATGGCTGTTGAATTTGCAGGTGGATTATTTATAGGCCTACACGACATTATCTTCCACGCAATAGGGTTGTTGGGTTATGTAAACTGTATATTCATACAAGTTGACCGACCCAAACAATAAGGAAACCGATTGCATTGAAAATGTAATAAACAAATATATTTAGTTCAAGTTAGGCTACTGTAACTTAAAATGTGTTCGTCAATATTGAGTCATGTTATCTGTTCTTCGTGCAAAAAGATATTTTGGTTGTGGTGTAGTATAGTGACTCAGAAACACATTTATGTGTACTTTTTTGTATTCATTTGGAGATTTTAATTTATCACGTAAATAAATTTGGTCATTTTGATTTACGTTTCAATAAATTCATACTAATTATTTCAAATATGTGAAATTTTGATATAATAAATTAACATAAAGAGACATCCCCTTTCCTCGGATATATAATACGCAAGCCTAACATTTTTATCCAAATAAATAACGGTTTAATCGGGCGGTCTCTGTCGTCCCATTGGCTGCGGAAAAATGTAAATTTTTTAAATCCAAGTTTTGTCACTCGCGCCATGCAATTGAGGTTATAATCCATGTCCCTGAAAACAAGTTAGAATAAATGTACCAGTAGACAGACATCAGCTGATTCTCTTCAGTGTGTTTTGTTTCATTGTGAAGGAACTGGTATTGGCATTAAAGCACTGTGTGCTCTCAGTGGTCGCCAAGGAGGGCATATGTCAGACACCTCAAAACAAATTACGTTGGTACCTGAAATACTTACTGGTATGGGTTTTTATTTGACTCTTATTCACTTGCATTCAAATAGAGGCAGAGGGGGGTTAGCCTCCTGTTTGGGAAAGAAAAAAGTCTGAAAAGTGTATGGATGCTGTGCCCTACCGCAAGCTGCAATGCGAAGGACAATCCGTGGGAATCACAACACTTGTGCTTTTTGCCAGTCAATGAGACCTACTGCACGTAATAAATGAGCTGCGCTGCCTCGCAGCTTGTGCGAAACAATGCGTCCACAACTGTGTCATTTCGCGAAGAAAGTTTTTTTTAGTATGCTATGAGCGACCTGCTTGCATCACAATAAAAAGATGGATAAAGCTACGCATAATAATGTATCGATTTAAATGTGTACAGATTTAGAACGTCATATGTTATTCAAAAGACCCCACTTTTAAAAATACTTTTAAAAAGTATTCTAGCTGCATCTGACTTAAACATTATAATATAGCAAGTTTCAGACTGTAGGCTACCATTTTGATCATTATCTTAACTTCATTCTTTTTAAACACAATTCAGGTATTGACCATGAAGTTGGTTTGCGTCCGCGTGTGTCACATTGTAATTACTTGAGAGTAGCCCAATTAGATGGGATATTTTATTTATTCCATGGTGACATAGGAGAGCGCACACCGACGGACATACGCCTAGATATGGGCTAGCAGCATGCACGCGTGGACTGAAATTCTCACATACAGCAGCAGCATGCATATTGGTGGATAATGTAAAGTACTTTTAGTGATAAATTGTTCACGTGCAATCGCTAAAAATGTCTAATAATGTTTTTTTCGTGTTCCGTGATTCCCCGTGTTCCGACTTAAATCCAATTGGGTGAGTTTGTAAAAAACCGTTTGGAATTCGTCAGCTATAGTAAACAACCGAACAGGCAGTGGCGCTTGGGCTCCGCCCCTCCTGAGGCATTGCATTGAATTTCCCTCCCTCCCAAAATAAATAATAAATAATTAGGCTATTCACGAATAGAAATACATTATACTAAATTATTTAGTAATAAAAAAGTAAACATTAAACTAAGTTGAGTGCTTTCAGCGATAAACTGAGTTATATTTCAGTTTGTGGTGATCAACATAATTCACCTACAGAACTATGGGTGGGGGTGTGGTTCCACACGAACAGTTTAGGGGACCGGAACAGCCGGTCGGGTTGATGGGTTCCTGCTTCACTGTTGTTAGCATTGCTATGCTGTTTTCTCGAGTGGTATATTATTAAACGTTCAGTTCCATTGTGGATACTCCGCCTCCGACTCCCGTCTCTCGGCACTACACTGGTGACCTCGACGTAAGTCTTGCTGAAGTCTCAGAGACCGAAACGAACATGGCAAATAACGCCGCTTTTATCAAATTGCCGGAGTTTTGGGAGTTTTCTGCGACAGCGTGGTTCGTGCAGACGGAGGCCCAGTTCGCTGTCCGCGATATTACAGACGACAACACGCGCTATTTCCATGTCGTCTCGGCGCTGGGGAGATCCACTGCAACCCGGGGGGTGAGTTTTATCACAGCCCCCCCTGCCCAGGGTAAATATGAAGCACTCAAGACTTTCCTGCTAAAGACCTACGAACTGTCTCAGTCAGAGCGGGCCCGACGTCTGTTCGCTATTCGCGGCCTCGGGGACAGCAAGCCTTCCGAGCATATGGAGATGATGCTCAACCTGCTAGGTACGGAAGAACCTAATTTCCTGTTCATTGAAATGTTTCTCCGACACATGCCACCACATGTCTGGACGGCGCTCGCTAATACAAGTATTACTGAACCCCGCGCTTTAGCCGAGGAGGCTGACCGCTTCTTCCTGGCTACCCAGAGTTTCGCCCCCGAGGTGCTAGCCCCGACACGCAGTTTCACCCCCCCGGACAGTGACAGGCTAACTAGCAGAGCCCCTGTAGCTACCGACGGCCGTGCTAACACAGGCATGTGCTACTTCCACGCGCGGTTTGGCGCGAAGGCAAAGAGGTGCCGCTCTCCTTGCAATTATAAGCCAGCGGGAAACGCCAAAGCTTGCGCTCAGTAGTGGCCGTGAGCGTGGGCACAACGAACCGGCTACTTTTCATCAGAGACACTCTCTGGGCGCGAGTTCCTCTGCGACACCGGCGCTCAGAGGAGCGTCCTGCCAGCTACAATAGGCGACACCGCTGCCGGAGACCACGGCCCACATTTGAAGTCCGCTAATGACACCCCTATCCGCACGTATGGCACGAGGACTGTAGACCTGTGCTTCGGGGGTCAACGGTTTACTTGGGACTTCGTCACGGCCGACATCTCCTTTCCCCTCCTCGGCGCAGATTTCCTATGCGCGCATGGATTACTTGTGGACGTCAAGAACAGCCGCCTGGTGGATGCACTGACATTTTCCTCGTTCGCATGCGTCCGTGGCGAGGCGGCATACGGCGGGCTCTCCAGCTCACTCTCAGAGGGTGACAAATACCAACGCCTTCTCGGTGAGTTTCCCAGGTTAACGCAACCCACCTTTTCCGCTGCCACTACCAAACATGGGGTCGAGCACCACATAGAGACTAAGGGCCCACCCGTCTATGCTAGGGCCCGACGGCTTAACCCTGACAGGCTGGCGGTCGCTAAGTCGGAGTTCGCCAATATGGAACGCCTGGGCATCATCCGCCACTCGGACAGCCCTTGGGCCTCACCGCTCCACATCGTCCCTAAGCCAGACGGCGGGTGGCGGCCGTGTGGAGACTACCGCCGCCTTAACGTCGCTACCACACCAGACCGCTACCCAATCCCGCACATCCAGGACTTCTCTGCACACCTGGCGGGCAAGCGGATCTTTTCCAAGGTGGACCTGGTGCGTGGCTACCACCAGGTTCCAGTGCACCCCTCAGACATTCCCAAGACGGCAGTGGTCACGCCGTTCGGGCTGTTTGAGTTCCTGCCCATGCCGTTTGGACTAAAAAATGCTGCTCAGTCCTTCCAGCGGCTAATGGATTCGGCGCTCAGAGAGATGCCTTTCATTTTCGTGTATTTGGACGACATCCTCGTCGCCAGCTCCTCTGAAGAGGATCACCAAGCGCATCTCCGGGACCTTTTCACAAGGCTCTACCAACACGGCCTGATTATCAACCCGGCGAAGTGCCTGTTCGGGTTGTCCTCCATCCACTTCCTTGGGCATCTCATCAACAAAGATGGGGCCGCCCCCCTCACATCGAAGGTGGAGGCCGTTTCCGCTTTCTCCCGCCCACACACAGCTCGGGCGCTCCGAGAATTCCTTGGGATGGTGACTTTTTATCACCGATTCATCCGCCGGGCAGCCCACACCATGCGCCCGCTGTACGATGCTCTGAAAGACAAATCCCCCAGCCAGACTATCGACTGGATGGCCGAGAGGGAGAACGCGTTCGATGCCACCAAGACCGCCCTGAGCCAAGCCACCATGTTGGCTCACCCATCGCACAAGGCCCCTATCGCCATCACCACCGACGCGTCTGACTACGCCGTCGGCGCGGTACATGAACAATGGGTTGACGGCACCTGGTAACCGCTCGCCTTTTTCAGTCGCCAGTTGACCCCCAGGGAGCGCAAGTACAGTGCATTCGACAGAGAACTCCTTAGCCTCTGGTTGGCGATCCGCCACTTCCGGTTCCTGCTGGAAGGCCGGGAGTTCGCGGCTTTCGTGGACCACAAACCACTCACATTCTGCATGTCCAAAGTGGCCGAACCGTGGTCCGCCCAACAGCAGCACCAGCTCTCGTACATTTCCTAGTACACCACAGACATCCGGCACATCGCCGGTAAGTCCAACGTGGTCACAGACTGCCTTTCCAGAGCAGTCATCGGAGCCGTCCAGCTGGGCCTTGATTACCTCCGCATGAGCGCGGACCAGGCCTCCGACCACGGGGTCCAGACCCTCAAGGTTTCAGATACCGGATTGCGCCTGGAGGAGGTCGCGGTCGGCGACTCAGGCGTCAAGTTATGGTGCGACTTCTCCACGGGCCAGCCTCGACCACTAGTCCCTGCAAACTGGTGCCGGCCCGTTTTTGATGCGTTGCACAACCTCTCCCACCCCGGCAGGAAACCGTCGGTGAAGTTGGTGTCGCAGAAGTTTGTGCGGCAAGGACTTAAGAGGGACGTGAAAGCCTGGGTCGACTCGTGCGTAGCCTGTCAGCGGTCTAAGGTGCACCGCCATACTAGAGCCCCTTTTGAACTGTTTGCCGTTCCCGAGAGGAGGTTCGACCATGTCAACGTCGACCTGGTAGGTCCTCTTCCCTCCTCTCACGGTTTTACCTAGCTCTTCACGATGGTGGACAGGACGACCCGCTGGCCCGAGGCCGTTCCCCTTTCCTCGACAGCAGCTTCCGACGTGGCCCGCGCATTCATCAGCACGTGGGTCGCGCGCTTTGGGACCCCGTCCGACCTCTCCTCCGACCGAGGCTCTCACCTCGGAGCTCTGGAACGCGGTTGCCGAAGGTTTGGGGGTCAAGCTGCACTGCACTACCGCTTATCATCCCCAGGCTAACGGCTTATGTGAACGCTTCCACCAATCCATGAAGGTGGCCCTGCGCGCCAGCTTGACGGACGGCAACTGGGTGGATAAGCTCCCGTGGGTGATGCTCGGCCTCAGGTGCGCTCCCAAAGAAGACCTGCAGTCCTCGTCGGCAGAGCTGGTCTACGGCCAGGCTCTACGAGTTCCCGGGGATTTCATTCCGGACGCCACGATTCCCTGGTCTGCGGCCAGACAACGTTCCTCCCTGCTGGAGGCCGCCGAGGTGTTCGCACCCGTTCCCACGTTGCAGCATGACGCCCCCGCTTTCCGGGTGTCCCCCGGTCTACGCTCGGCAGATTTCGTTTTCATTCGCCACGACGCCCACCGCGGCCCCCTACGCCCCACTTATGACGGCCCGTTCAGGGTCATACAACACGGGGACAAGAGCCTGGTGGTGGTCGTTGGGGGTAGGCCTGAGACTGTTTCCGTGGATAGGATTAAACCTGCTCATGTGGACGTTTCCAGACCGTTGGAGTTGGCTCAGCCCCCACGTCGGGGCCGTCCTCCTACCTCCTGCCCCCCACCACCTGTCAGGGTGCCTTCGACCTCGTTGACGCCCTTGCCCTCAGAGGTTGTGGACAGCACGGCCGCGCCCGCTGCCTCCCCCTCCGCGGCCCCTGTCGTCCGCACTCGCCGGGGTCGAGTCGTCGTCCCTCCCCGACGCAGGGATTTTGACTATGGGTGAATTCTGGGGGGGCTTGTGTGGTGATCAACATAATTCACCTACAGAACTATGGGTGGGGGTGTGGTTCCACACGGACAGTTTAGGGGACCGGAACAGCCGGTCGGGTTGATGGGTTCCTGCTTCACTGTTTTCTCGAGTGGTATATTATTAAACGTTCAGTTCCATTGTGGATGGAACTACAAGTTCGTAGTTTTCTAATGCGAAAAGTCCCAGCTCTCTCGAGCGCTTTGCGAGTGAGTTGGCGCATGGCCAGATAGTGATCTTGAACTCAACTTGGCTTTAGCCAGCTCCATAGACTCCCATTAGGGCGCTGGTATTAGCGCCCATGATGTTATTCACTAGTTGACCAATAGGTGTCATTTGTCACTCTCCTGCAGCTAGACGTAGCTAGGATATGACATAGGCCCTATAGTCTAATCATAGGCAGTGGCGGTGCCAGGCCGGTGCTTAATTTCATTATGAATAATAATAATACATTTTTAAATAATTATATCGTTTTGCCTATGCAATGAATAAATAGGCTATAGACAACATTTTCTCAAACGAAGTTGCCCGATAATTCGTTCTACTCCTTGATCTCGGGACTCTCAAGAATGAGTCAGGTCTTGAACTTGGCTAGTTGATTTTGAGAATCGTTGCGCGCAGAACGGTCCTGGGCGAGTTGGAATCACGGTCAGGAGCACGAGGAGTTGCGCTCTGAAGAGGACGTGGTGCCCTCCTTTCTACACTGCTCAAAGAAATTAAGGGAACACGTAATCAACACAGTATAACACCAAGTCAATTAAACTTCTGGGATATTGATCTGTCCAGTTAGGAAGCGTAAACGATTGTGAATCAATTTCATCTGCTTTGGTGCAAATGAAAGTGACAACAGATGGACAGGAGAGGCAATAGCAAGACAACCCCCAAAAAGTAGATGGTTTTGCAGGTGGTGGCCACAGACCATTTTTCCTTGTCCTTCCTGACTGATTTTTCTCTAGTTTTGCATTTTTGCTAGTGCCCTTGTCACTACTGGTAGCATGAGGCAGTACCTGCAGCCCATTCAGGTTGTACAGGTAGTCCAGCTCCTCCAGGATGGCACATCCATACGTGCCGTCGCAAGAAGGTTTGCTGTGTCTCCCAGCACAGTCTCAAGACCGTGGAGGAGATACCGGGAGATGGGCCATTACACGAGGAAAGCTGGACAGGGCCGGAGAAGAGCAACAACCCAGCGGCAGGACCGGTATCTGCTCCTTTGTGTGAGGAGGAACAGGAGGAGCACTGACAGAGCCCTACAAAATGACCTCCAGCGGGCTACTCGTGTGCATGTTCTGACCAAACTGTCAGAAACAGACTCCATGAGGGTGGCATGAGGGCCCGACGTCCTGTAATGGGACCTGTGCTCACAGCCCAGCACCATGCAGGTCGACTGGCATTTGCCAGAGAACACCAGAATTGGCAGGTTCGCCATTGGCGCCCTGTTCTCTTCACAGATGAGAGCAGGTTCACACTGAGCACATGTGACAGACGTGAAAGAGTCTGGAGATGCCGTGGCGAATGTTATGCTGCCTGCAACATCATCCAGCATGACCGGTTTGGTTTAATTGACTTGGTGTTATACTGTGATGATTAAGTGTTCTCTTAATTTTTTGAACAGTGTACTACCGGCTGACGGGGTTGTGTAGTGGCGTTTCTCTAGCGGTTGCTACATAAAAAATAAATACAAATATAAAACCTGAAACTGAATGTTAGGCTAGGCTACTGCTTGTAGTTATCCTGAATATGTCGTCCACACTTTATATAAGCTAGTGGCTTGACATGCGTCAGTATAGTTTTCATGGAAATGTGGATTATATCTTTTAAACTGCTAATTTCTCAGACAGAATGTATCCTAATCAGTATGCTTGTAATTTTTGGATTTCCAGATGGAATTTACCATGATAGCCTACATCTGAGAAAAGTGATATTTTTTGATGTACGCTATGTTAATCTTTGATGAATAAATGGATCTCTGATCCATTATGAACAATCAATTTAAAAGGACTAGGCCATAGACCTATTGGTATTATTCAAGTTTTGTTGTACAGATTTCATAAAATGATGAACAACGCCCATTAGGCTTAGGCTTGCCGTTACTATTTTGACACCAGTGTTGGGCTTGGAGCCGAGCCGAGATGGTATCAGCCGATTTCCCTTCCACGTGAAATCGTGAAATCACATATAGCCTACTTTTAACATAGCCTACTGTATCTTGAATGTGCTTGTTATAATCTAAACGTAGCTATTGTTTATATAGGCATACAGGGGCATATTGGCATGAAATTGAGTTTGAATTTAACCTTCTAAAATTGGTATAAATTAGAATATATTCTAATCGCCTATCATTTGCATGATAGCCTACACTACGTAGCCTATATTGTCAGATAGTAGGCTAGTAGCCTATAATAGCCTAAGTGATGCTGCTTAATCTGTTATAGGCATAAGCGGTAGGCTATCGTCCACAAGGGTGCACATAACCGCAATAGGACATTGACTATATTGTTCAAAATAAAATGAAAAGTCTCTGGGTGTGTATGCATTTGATAAGCTTTTAAGCCGAAAGAAAATATAAAAAATACCGCAATTGAATAGGCTAACTGGTTTAATGGCAGTCATAACCATAGCCTAGGCTTCATAACTAATTGCTTTCGTGAGGTTTCAGACAACAATCACAAAATTGATGAGATGGGGCCAGGCATTATGTGCAAAAGGTAACATATTATTAGGCTAAAGGTAGTCTATTAATTGTCAACAAACAACACAATTATTTATTAGTGTTTAATTCCAGGCTTCCTGATTATTTTAACGAAATCATCTGCGAATTGACGTTCTCACCTCGGATCAATCAATGCTGATATATGCACTTATCGTGCCTTCTTGTATTGCACTTAAATGCTGAGCCATGGCGAATTACATCACGGACAACGTTCTTTATTTGCATTTGTTGAAACTATTGGTCTGTTTTGCTATAGTTCAGATCATTGTATGAACAGCACATACTGTGTAGGCTAGACCTTATACCACTGCATTAATGTGTAGGCTATAACTAAACACATTTTAAACATTTTCAATGTCGCGCTATGTATACTGCACCTTTGTGGACGATACCGTTTACGGCTATAACAGATTAGATGGAGCATCACTTATTATAGCTTACATATTGCGCCCGACAATATAAGCTAAATAGCCTATTATGCAAATGATATTGAAATATATTCAATTTCATAACAACTTTTGAAGGTTAAATTCAAATTCCATTTCATGCTATAGCCTATTGACCCTACACCTGTGTCGAAATAGTAGCCTAGCCTAACAACCTGTTTGTCACTTTTGAAATCTGAAAACATTAATATAGGTTTACGAATATAATTATTTTATATTGATTGATGATAATGGATTGCATAGGCTCTAGCTATTCATCAAAGGTTCACCTACATCAAAGGATAGGCTACATTAGGCTACTATACACCTATTAAATTCCATCCGATAGTCAAAAATGACAAGCATTTGAAATAGATTCTGTCAGATAAATGACCACTAGAAGATATTAGCTAAATCCACATTTCCAGGACAACTATAGGCTACTGAAGCACATCAAGGCATTATATAAAGAAGTGTGGACGTCGTCAGAGTAACTGCAAGTTGTGTGGTTAATAGGCTAAGTAACATTCAGTTTTTGTTAGGAGAACCGCACGCAGACACAAAGATGTAGTTGTAATCAGGCTTTATTCAGAGTCGACAGAAAAGGGTCAAAGTCCAGCAAACAGGGCAATACAGGATAGGCAGAATCATAGTCAAGTCCAGGCAGGGGTCAACCAGAGCAATGCGGAGAAAGTATGGCAGGGGGAAAGTATGGCAAGTCCCAGAACAGGCAGGGGTCGGAACCGGGAGATCAATCAGTGGGGCTGGAGAACAGGAGGGCGAAGGGCTGGAGCGGGGCTTGGACAGAGATGGGTAGGCGGGCAGGGCTGGACGAATATAGGTAAGGCAGGCAGGAGAACAGGAGCAGGACGGGACAAAACAGGACTGGAGACAGGAACTCGGAACAGGTAAGGAGCAGGCCGGTACAAACGCGGGAAAGTAATGAGACAAGCACGAATGCGTATTCAATTCACGACAGGCAGCTGAACCAAGTGGTGGGAGTCCTCTCCGCCAGGCAGTGCAGCCCCTTTCCAAGCTCCCGGTTCAGGCGTTCAGTCTGCCCATTGGTTTCAGGATCAAGGTGCAGAAGGACTGCCAGAACCTGCTTGCGAACTGGGGGCCCCTGTCTGGAACAACCTCCTTGGAGAGACCATGTAGCCGGAATATGTGCAGGACCATTAGTTTAGTAGTTTCCTTAGTGGAGGGGAGTTTAAGCAATACCACAAAATGTACGACCTTGGAAAATCGATCCACAATGGTGAGAACCACAGTGTTCCCCTCCGAAGCAGGTAGTCCTGTTACAAAGTCTAATGCAATGTGGGACCAGGGGCAATGAGGTACAGCCAGGAGTTGGAGAAGGCCACTGGGGCAATAGTTGCTCGTCTTAGCTCGAGCACATGTATTGCAAGCCGCAACAAATTCAGCCGTGTCCCTCCTCATGGTGGCAACCTAGCCGCGGCCACCACACAACTGGACGGGAGCACCGGCTCGGGACCTCCCTTCTCCTCGGGCGATGTGTGTTGACGTTCTTAGATCCTGGTCAGTAGGAAGCGGTGAAATGGAATCGAGAGAAGAACAGGGACCACCGTGCTTGGCATGGATTCAGTTTTCGAGCAGAGTGGAGGTACTCCAGGTTCCAGTGATCCATCCACACAAGGAATGGGATGGAGGCTCCCTTCAGCCAATGGCACCACTCCTCGAATGCCATCTTTGCTGCCAGCAGTTCCCAGTCTCCAATACTGTAATTATTTTCCACCACAGAGAGACGGTGCGAGAAGAAGGCGCAGAGGTGCATCTTGTCTTCAGCTCTTTGCGACAGAACAGCTCCCACACCGGTATTGGAGGCATCAACCTCCACCACAAACTGTCTGCTGAGGTCAGGTAGGGACAGGACAGGCGTGGTGGTAAATCTGTGTTTCAGCTCGAGGAAGGCTGAACTGGCCTCCATAGTCTACCGAAAGGGCGTCTTAGTGGAAGTGAGTGCAGTGAGAGGAGCAGTCACCGAGCTGTAATTGCAGATGAATCACTGGCAGAAAATTGCAAACCCAAGAGAACGTTGGAGTTGTTTATGGCAGTAGGGCTCCGGTCATTCCTGGAACGCCCTCACCTTCTGTGTGTCCATCTCCAGTCCCCCTTTGGACATGACAAATCCCAAGAACAGGACAGATGGCTGGCTGAATTCACACTTTTCACCTTGAGGTAAAGTTGGTCTCCAGGAATCGCTGAATCACCTGCTGCACATGATGAACATGTTCCTCTGGGGTACGGAAAAACATCAAAATATCTTCCAGGTAGACGAAAACGAACTTGAAAATCATGTCCCGGAGCACGTCATTGACCATCGCCTGGAACACTGCGGGAGCGTTATTTAGCCCAAACGGTATTGCCAGGTACTTGCAGTGGCTGGACTGGATATTGAAGGCCGTCTTCTACTCGTACTCCTCTCTGATCTGCACCAAGTGATAGGCGTTGTGGAGATCTAACTTGGTGAACATATTACAGCCTTGTAGGGTGTAGACAGCAGATGAGATAAGTGATAAGGGGTAGCAGTTCTTGACAGTGATGTAATTTAATCCACGGTAGTCAATGCATGGGTGGAGCGAGCTGTCCTTCTTGCCCACAAAGAAGAATCCGGCTCCTGCTGGGGACAAGGAGGGACGAATGATTCCTGAAGCCAGGGATTCTGTGATGTACTTCTCCATGGCCTCGGTCTCAGGAACGGAGAGGGAATACAGGAAACCTCTAGGGGGCGAGGATCCCGGAAGCAGGTCAATAAGGCAGTCATAGGCGCAGTGAGGAGGGAGAGAGCAGGCTCGAGAGTGGCTGAATGCCTGGCGGAGGTCGTGATATTCACTGGGCACCTTTGTGAGATTGATCGCCTCTTCCTTCTGAGGCGGTTGGGTCCTCACAAAGCTGGCAGCGGAACAGAGGTAGGTGATGTGGCATTTGGGACTCCAGCCAGTTATAATTCCCAGAGTCCAGTCTATCTGGGGATTGTGCTTGTTGAGCCATAGTGATCCAGGACAAACAAAGAAATTTCCTCCCGATGATTGCCAGAGACCAGAATCTCCACAGGGCTGGTCACTTCTCAGATCTCTGCGGGGGGAGTCCCAGTAAGAGTGTTAGTGTGGAGGGGGGTCTTCTTCCGGGCATAACTGACGGATCAGGGAAGGACAGATGAAATTAGCGTCCACCCCCTGAATCGATGAGCACTTGTACTGGTAGCTGGATCCCTTTCCAGGTGAGCAGGGCATGATGAGTGGGCTAGGATGTGGAGGAAGTTAGGGTCAGGGAAGCGCCCGTCAGGACCTCCTCTCTCACTGACGGGCATTGTCTTTTACTAGGCAGTTGGATGAAGTGGCCCAGGCCCCCACAGTACAGGCATAGATAGCTGGAGAAGCGCCGCTGATGTTCCTGGGGTATTAGCTGGGCACGATCTACTTGCATGGGTTTCAGTGGAGTAGACGGCTCTGAAGGTACGGGGAGACAGGGTCGGCGAGGAGCAGCAGGGAATTGAGAGACTCGGCGCTGGATCCATCGGTCCGACCGTCGCTCCTGCAGATGAGTGTTGACTCTGATGGTGATGTCCACTAGCTTATCAAGGTCTTGGGGCAGGTTGCACATGGTCAGTTCATCCTGGATACTTTCTGACAAACTATGTAGAAAAAGGTGTCGTAATATGCCTCCTTGTTCCACCCAGCATATGCCGCTAACGTCCAGAACTCGATGGAGAAGTCAGAGACTGATGTTTTTGACAGAGGCGCAGGAGTTGTTGTAGTCTGGTCGATCACCTTCTTCATCTCGGTGAAGAAGGACAAAAAGGTGGCAGTGGCCGGGTCCCCTGACTCCCAGCATGCCATTCCCCAAGCACGGGCCTTCCCAGAGAGAAGGGTGATGACGTAGGTGACCTTGGACCGCTCGGAGGGGAATGAGGAGCGTTGAAGCTCGAAAATCAGTGAACACTGGGCGAGGAAGGCACGACAGGAACCAGGCTCTCCAGGAACAAGATGGGGCTCCAGAACCCCTCGGGGAGCAGCCATGGACTGGACCTGGAGCACAGCGGCGCTGGCGGTTTGGGCGGAGGTCGCGGAGTCTCGGCCAGCAGTGTCAGGGACATTATCTGTTCCGAGATGTTCTGTACAGTTTGCTGTCCCAGTCGAGCGCCCTGATAGCGAAGGGCCTCGGTAGCCTGTCATAGGTCTGCTGGTTTCATTGTGGCCAGATCGTTCTGTTAGGAGAACTGATCAGAACAACTCGCAGACATCAAGATGTAGTAGTAATCAGGCTTTATTCAGAGTCGACAGAAAAGGGTCCAGCAAACAGGGCAATACAGGATAGACAAAATCGTAGTCAAGTCCAGGCAAGGGTCAGAGTCCAAGCAACCAGAGCAATGCGGAGAAGGCAGGGTGAAGTCCCAGAACAAGCAGGGGTCGGAACTGAGGGATCAATCCATGGGGCTGGAGAACAGGAGGGCGAAGGGCTGGAGCGGGGCTTGGACGGAGATGGGTAAGTGGGCAGGAGGACTGGGGCAGGGCTGGACGAAAACAGGTAAGGCAGGCAGAAGAGCAGGACGGGACGAAACAGGACTGGAGACAGGAAAGGAGCAGACAAGTAAAAATGCGGGAAAGTAATGAGACAAGCACGAATGCAGGGCACAAGATGATCTGGCACAGAACAGAAAAACAGGTGAGCTTATATGCCAGACTAATGAAGAGACAACGAGGAACAGGTGAGACAGTAACACATGAAAAAACCCATATCAGGTGCGGGAGGCGGAGGCGGAGGCACACAATCGGGGAAATGGAAAACGTGGAACAGAATACAAATACAGAAAACACATAGAAAAGGAAAAACCAGGAACTAAATTATGACGCAGAGGCACGGGACATGACAAGTTTCAGATTTTTAGTAACGTTAAGTTCAGCCATCTAGTTAATGAAAACTTGTGTCAAACAACAAATCAATAAAATGATCAGCCATATTCTTAGTCGCAGTATACCCGTGATCAAATAGCCAATCACACAAGTGAAGGTTGGTATTTAAAGTGACCAATCAAAGGATTGGAGACATCAGCCACTGTGTATCCCATCCCCGCCCCCAAAGTCTCAAAAATCAACTTGGCGAGCGAGCGTGAGGAAACAAATTTCGTTACATATTCCATATTTATGGAGAATAACCCCCATACTTGTTAGAGTACGTGGACATTTCTTTAAGACACACTAGCTTGTCCAGCCACACCTAGGGCACCGCCCTAGAAAGCACCTGTGCTAGCGTGGCATTATTGATTGTTTGATCTCCACCTGTTAGAGTGCAGTTGTGGCATGGCACAAAGTAGAGGACATTTAAATTTGAAAAAAGAAAACAGCAGAGAATCCATTTACTAGTAGTGTAAGGTTGGGCGTCTGTCTTCGGGCAGCCTCCCTGGATTGCGGTTACTGTGCATAATTTGTTTGTAAAAAGTTAGATTGCTGGCTGAGAGCTCTGTTGGACGTATTGCTTGCGGTTGCGTGAGCTAACGCATCCTGTGGTAGCTCTTCTCCGTGCATGGTCACGTGCTTGAGCATTCTCGCAGCTTACCGGCACTGCTGTAGAGTTTCAAGTGGTGGACGGAGATTCCCATAGGGCGTATTGCTGGCAGTTTGCGAGCTAACGCATCCAGGGAAAGTCTGCATGCTGTGTCTGACCTGGTCGGCTAAAGCAGCAGACGCTCTCTTCCCATTTAGTAAATTTTTTTTTGCGAGAGTAACTCTTCCGGGTTCGCTCTTGAAATTGAATTTTTTTTTTAAATGTATAAAATAAAAAAATAAAAAAATGCCTATGGAGGATGGGCATGACCTATGCATCACTTGTCTACTATGAGAGCCCAGAGTGTTGCATGGATTGCTTTATTTTACCCGTGCACACAAAAAAAACTTGCTACCGTTTTTTTTCTGAGAAGCACGTACGCTCTCCTCCCCACCTTTCCACAATAATGAGCGAGCAGGCAGAGGCAGCAGGCTGGGCGCTCGCCACCTTTTGGGTAGTGTGGCGCCACCTGTGGCTATCCCAGTCTCGGCTACAGCAGAAAGACAGAGACTGCTTGCTAAAACTGCTGGTTGAGCCCTCAACTATGTTTGGCCCAGATGCTGCGCGGATGCTCCAGCAGACACAGAAAGCTCGGAGTTGTGCACGCAAGGTTTTCGGGCATCTTGGTCTCACATCCCAGGGGTTCCCGGACAAGGGATTCACAGCCTGTCCCTACTCCAGTGACTCCCAAGACTTGTGGGCCAGGGGATCTGAGGCCACAGCTGGAGGCATTTCACAGACGTAAGGGCCACCAGCAGGGCAGGAGGGGTAAGGCAGCTCAGGGCCAGGGTCCTCCAAAGCTGACGGTTTCTCAAACCTAGCCTGGCCCCAGCCCACCCCAGCATGCCACCTGGCGTGGAGGGCTTGGGAGTGGGCCCCTGGGTTACCTCCACCTTGACCCTGGGTTACCAGCTGCAATTTTCACGCAGGCCCCCCGTGTCAAGGATTCCTAACTTTACCAAGGTGCTGGATTCCCAACACACAGAGGTACTGAGAGCAGAGCTCGCCTCTCTCCTGGCCAAAGAGGTGATCAGAGAGGTAGAGCAAAGCAACTGGCAGGCTGGGTTGTACTCCTGGTATTTTGTGGTACCCAAACGAGACAGGGAATTGTGTCCCATCCTCGACCTCAGAGGACTAAACAAGTATCTCCGCCCCCTGAGATGCAAAATGTTGACGGTCCCCAGTGTAAGGCAGGCTGTCAACAAAGGCGACTGGTTTACCACTATCGACCTCAAAGATGCCTACTTCTAGATCCCCATCTGGGAGGGGCATTGGCGTTTCCTGAGGTTTGGATTCCAGGGCAAGGTATTCGAATTCCAGGTCCTCCCGAATTTGTTTAGCCCCCCCCCCACCTTCACTCGATGTGCATGGAAGCGGTGCTGGTGCCCATGAGACGACAGGGGCTCAGGGTCCTAAACTAAAAATTGCAGCTGACAGCCATCGTCGCCCAGCCCCTTCCTACAGGGTCGGGCAACGAGCTTGGCTCTCCACGTGAGATCTGCCCTTGCATGTGGAATCTTCCCGGTTTGTCCATTCAAGATCAACCGCAAGATTAATCCAGTCTCAGTGTGCTTACAGCTTCCACACTCTATGCGCATCCATCCCACCTTTCACGTCTCCCGCTTAAAACCTGTGCTGGTAAGCACTCTCGCCCCTACTGACAAGCCGCCACCGCCGCCCCGGTTTGTGGAGGGTGGTCCGGTGTATACTGTTCGGCACATTTTGGCCGAAAGACGGGTGGGCAGAGGTACCCAGTTTTTAGTTGACTGGGAGGGCTATGGCCCTCAGGAGCACTGCTGAGTCCCCTCCAGGAACATTTTGGACCCTAAACTTATTAGGGACTTCCATAGAAGCAAGGCTGAGGGATCGTCTGGAGCCGCCCCTTATAGAGGTGGTCGGCGGCAGTGTAGTACAGTGGTTAAGGAACTGGGTTTGTAACCGAAAGGTCGCAGGTTCGAGTCCCACGTAGGACACTGCCGTTGTACCCCTGAGCAAGGTACTTCACCTGAATTGCTTCAGTATATATCCAGCTGTAAATGGATACTATAAATGCAAAAATGCTGTGTAAGTCGCTCTGGATAAGAGCGTCTGCTAAATGCCTATAATGTAATGTAATGGTCCTGTCATGGTTATTGGCAGCCTCGGCTGTTCTGCGGTCATTAATCGTTTTGGTGTCGTCAGGGCGCTCTATCAGATTTTTTCCGCCTCCATTTCAGTGTTTGGATTTCACCATTTCAGTGTTTGGCTATTATTCTTCAGACCTGTTTTGGGTTTCCTGCCTGTTATAAATAGCCCGCCTTCTGGCACTTCGAGATTGTCTTTGCTATTTGACAAATAAAGTCGGTACGGTACAGGTTTACAACTGACCTTTTCTTTTTAAAGCTTTGCTTAAGAGATACAAGGGACTTGTTATTCCTTAGTGGAATTGTGTTTCTCGTAGTTTCTGTCTGTCCCTCGCTTTGGTTTGCATTCTGTTCTCATTGAGGCAGATTGCTTGTTTCTTTATTTTTCTCTTCTGCACTCTCCCGCATTGAGAGTGAGAGAATTATTTTCTTTCCGTTTTACTTTAAAAAAATGTTTTACCTCTGTTGTTTTCACTCAGTTCTCGAGTATGCCCTGTTATTTGGGGTTTGTTTTGTTTAGGCTTAGGGCCTGGAGTGTTTTCTATTCTCCATTCCTTGGTTATTCATATAGATATATCCCCCTCTCATAGTATGGACCCGTTCGTCCTTTTGGTGCAAACTACGGTGTGTGCTTTTAGAACCCTTAGCTGTCGTGTTTGATTCTCCGAATCTTACACTCCACCTGATATTATTGTCCTTTTACAGTTTGATGTGGCACATACAGTTTCATTGACTACAATCTTTTCATGTGCTAAGATGAAAAAACACAGGGCCAAGTTGCATTAAATAATTTAGGAAAGTCTGGATAGCATTGCTTTGGAATAGAGCTAGTTCAATTAGTGTGAGCTACGATAGGCAATATTGTTAATTGTAACTTGGCCACATTGAGACAACAGTGTGTGGGTTGGACCCGTAATGCACGACTCAGAACACAAACGTAATAATAAATGTCCGCAAGGACTTTATTATAGGGAAATCAAAAAATCGTAGTCACACAAGCGAAGTCCAAAAACCAATAAATCCAGCCAAAAACCAAAAATACAGTACCAAAGGAGAAAGCAGTCTCGAAATCAGTATCCATGCACAAGTTCAGAACCAGAGTAGCTGTCAGCGGAGCAGACGTACAATTCAGGGGTAAAGAAGAGTTTGTAGGTCGTGAGGCGTTGCAGGAGTCAGACCGAAGTCCTATCCGCGGGGCAGAGGTACAAAACAGACAGCAGGCAAAACTTGTGGTCAAAAACAGGCAGTAGAAACGATAGGCTGGCAGTAACGATGGTCAGTAAACAGGCTTGGATCAATAACAGTAGTCAGACAATGGATAAACGCTCAAAAGTGACAGTAGATAAACTAACAGGCATCAATTTCGCAAAGACATGACATGAACACTGATCTTATATGCAGGTCTAGACAGGTGCAGACACTTAGCTTGAGAGCAGCATGCGAAGGGAAATCAGGTGTGGAGGGCTGACAAGGTAACAAGATAATTAGTACTCGTTAGTAATAAACCTATCCTGACCTAGCGTTAGTAAATTAGTAAATGACATGCACGAGAAACATAAGGTAAACATGAACACATGGTTAGGGAGTTAGTATTACCCAATCCTGATCTAATGTTAGTAGATAATAAATAGACATGGGAGAATGAAACAATTAGGGAAGCGTGAGTGACAGCAAGAGAAAGAAACAGCATGAACGCAAGGCTGCGGAAAAACACGGAAATGTGTATGCTAACAATGAACTGCATTGTAACATAAACAGAACACAAGCATGACATGAACAGAAAATAAACTGTGATAAACTAAACATGAAACGTGGCATGAACATGACAGAAACGTAACACACATTTTGATTTCAATACTTTTAAAGGCAGGTCTAGTTTTTGCAAGTTGGAATTAAGGACTTACAGACAGTGCTTTGTAGGCTATGCGTGAGTAACTTTTTTTATGTTGAAAACATATTTTTTGGTGAGATAATATATACTATAACTTACTTCATTCTCAACAAATTTTTGTGAAATTTTACTTGTTATTAACGTGACAAATAGGCTATTACAAAATTTTCAGGAACAGCTATGCTATTTGTAAAACGCTCTAGTAATAGCCTACAGGAGTACAGAAATGTATTTTTTTAAGTAAATTCATTTATAATGTCAGTGAAATATGAATAGGCTACTATAATTTGGACGTCAATGATTAGAGCTAGGGAGCATAATGAACCCGAACACATGAGGCTACAAAATGAGCTGGAATTCTTAGACCAAGTTACAAGTATTCCACCTGGCTTTTTAGATGTTTAGATACCTTCGCTTTTCTTACCAACTTGTAGCCTACGTTTTAAAATATGCAATTTTACTGGGGTTAGCCTCGTAGCTGGGGAAAAAGCTATCCTTATCCAGGAGATCAGCTTGACTGAGAATGTATGTGTGATCCACCGTTATAGAATTAGATGTGCATATGACATAAGTCATATAGCTATTGCACTGCGGCAGGTTTTAGGCTATAATGCAATAAAAATTAACATTATTATTAAAGTTTGGAGCAATAACTGCTCAGTTATTCATGAAGTACATTTGTATAGGCCATGTAGTCTAGCATGATTAACCCTCCACTTAGAGATTTAATGCATTTACCATAGCTTATATCATAATCAGCTCTGACAACATGTTGTCAACTCCTGTAGGCTAAAGGGCAATTGACAACTAGCCTAGCTGTTCTGGGAAATTTGGAAATAAAGTAGTGTTGTGCAGAAATTTCCCACGCTTATAACAAGCCAAATAAAATTAAAATAAAAACCTAATTTAGTTATTTGCTGCTTGAATTAAGAATGTGAGTAGGCTACATTATAGGTAAATTAACTTACTATTATGGCATAAATACAATATCTCCATCAAGACACATCAGCAAATATATAGCCATATGTATACCGTTATGAAATGAGGGACGTTTAGCTGTAGGTTACGAGTTGGTAAGAAAAGCCAAGGTACCTAAAAAGCAATGTGGAATAGGCTACTTGAAACTTGCTCAAATAACTCATTTTGTAATTATAGATGGGCTATATTTCTGCAGAATGCAATGTCCTGGAATAAGAAAATAGGTGTGGCTCGGTCTAGCTCCATTAAAGTATGATACGCTAATACCGCTGTCTGATTAATTAAGAATTCAGAGCGACGGCAAAGTTAGATATTCATTTATTTTTTATTAAATCACGCTCTAAAGCGATTTACTCAGTAAATTTTGAACGTAGCCTATAGTGTTTTACAGTTTTGTATACAGTATACAGTTGTGATAAAAAATCATGCGGCTGTTTAAAACGACTTTTGTTAAGATTTGAAGAGAATAAATTAGAGTTGCATCTAATAAAACCATAATTGAGTCCCAAAGGATCCGAGGATCATCTACTGATTTTTTATTAAACTTTAAAAATTCGGTCAGTTTCTCCTTAAAATTGTAACTTGAAGGATTAGCCTAATTCATGAGAAGTGTGGTATTAAAACACCGGCTAGTAGCCCAGCTGCGAACCTCGTCAATAACACCATAATGTGTCTCTAGTGATTGAGTCTCTAGTTGCGGGATGAATATAGTGCCATGTCATGACATTACAGACATGTCATGGATGTGCATGATAAGCCAGTTTCCGTATAGATTCCCTAAAACATCCTTAAAATTGCAACCAATTATTAGTTTAAATCTGGAGAGGTCGATCAAACTTTGTCAGTGAGCTATAAAATTCTTTATCAAATGCGATCTTGCCCGAGTTGTTATCCTACCCAGTTGATCGTGTATAATAGGCTATGGATACTTTGAGGTTGTGTCGTGAAACTATTGCCACCCACTTCTACTGGAAGCAGATGAAGACGCTTCACTGGAAGCAGCAGCTATATGTAATATGAACATATTGCGCATGATAATAGTCATTCCACATTGTCGAATCCCACCCACCCGTCCCCTATATGGCCCGTTTCTTTTAAAAACGTTGCTTATGGTTATCGTTTGCCTCGGCTATAGACTACAGCCAAGATGATTATCATGCTACATTTAGTTTTTTCTTTTCTAGCAAAACTCTGTAACATTACATTACTTTCATTTAGCAGACGCTTTTATCCAAAGCAACATACAATAAGTGCATACAGAAACGTCATCGAAGTAACTACAGAACAGATAAGACAAAGCACATCCTTTCCATAATGTAGCAGCTATCCCTAGTAATGAACATTGAATGTAGTTCACAGTAAACTGGGTAGATCAGCTCTACTACAATACTATTCTAAATACCATTATAAACTTCAACACACAGTTAAACAAGAAACAAGAGAGGTCCTCATAATGCGCGTCTCCTTGATACCTAACATGCATCTCCTAATACACGCGTCTGTGTAAGGCAACGTGAAACGGAATTTCAGAAATGCCGCATGGCGTTAAGGAAGCGCCGTACGATGTTAAGGCCTCGGTGGGCCTCTCGGTGGGCCTGTGGGCAGGTGAAATGCGGCCCACCCAAGTAAAGTCTATGTGTGGGAAACACTGGCTAAAAGTCTCTGGTCTTTGTGGTTATTTCTGTAGGAAACCCTGAAAAGTGCCAAACTCTCGGTGCTGTATAGGTATGGGGCATGCCCCACCAAGCCGTAACTTGGCGGATGGCATACCTGCCATCCCAATTATGGCAAAGGATTCAATGGCTCTTCGAGATAAGCGGATATCGGCCCAGTTCACTATCCTCAATCTTGTATCCTCGTAGCCAGGTCGGGCTCGCTATCTCAAAAGATGTTTTTGGGGGTCAGTGGTTTACTCCCTATTATCTTGGCTGGCTTATACTAAAATATGTTACGCAAACAGGGAGTGATGAGGCAGAACCCGACGCTAAAGATTGCTTTCACTTTATATCTCAATAAAATATTGCTTAAAGAGTAGGTACACCCACGGACTCCATCTACTACACAATTTTGAGGGGTGGGGGCGGAGGAGCTGTGTCCATCGTCATTTGCAAAAATGAACGTACATTTTACAAATTATTTTGTATAACTCAAATCAAACTGTCAAACTAGACATTGACACATCAAATACACTGCTCAAAAAAATGAAGGGAACACTTAGTCATCACAGTATAACACCAAGTCAATTACACCAATTCTGGTGTTCTCTGGCAAATGCCAATCGAGCTGCACGATGCTGGGCTGTGAGCACAGGTCCCACTACAGGACATCGGGCCTTCATGCTACCCTCATGGAGTCTGTTTCTGACAGTTTGGTCAGAAACATATACACGAGTAGCCCGCTGGAGGTCATTTTGTAGGGCTCTGGCAGTGCTCCTCTTGTTGCCCTTCAACGACCCTGTCCAGCTTTCCTCGTGTAATGGCCTGTCTCCCGGTATATCCTCCATGCTCTTGAGACTGTGCTGGGGGACACAGCAAACCTTCTTGCAACGGCACGTATGGATGTGCCATCCTGGAGGAGCTGGACTACCTGCGCAACCTGAATGGGCTGCAGGTACCGCCTCATGCTACCAGTAGTGACAAGGGCACTAGCAAAATGCAAAACTAGAAAAAAATCAGTCAGGAAGGATAAGGAGAGAGAAATAGTCGGTGGCTACCACCTGCAAAACCATTTACGTTTTGGGGGTTGTCTTGCTGTTGCCTCTCCTGTCCATCTGTTGTCACACTAATTTGCACCAAAGCAGGTGAAATTGATTCACAATCGTTTATGCTTCCTAACTGGACAGATCGATATCCCTTATAATTGACTTGGTGTTATAGTGTTCCCTTAATTTTTTTGAGCAGTGTATGTATCAAGATTCAGCAACTGCATGGCTTATTTCTCACCTCAAATATTTTCAGAAACATATTTTAGTGGACTATTTAGGTGGAATAAGAGAGTTGAACGTTGGACGCCACGTTGTTCCGGTTTAAAAACGTGCGGCCGAAAACAAAAGTAACATAACTGGTCTAACCAATCAGGTGCCGGCTATTTTCGTCGTGACGTAGAGGTAGCTCCAAAGAGGTACTCTGACATCACAATTGGGGCGGGGGTAGTGTGTGGAGCAGAAAGGAAATTTCAACCGTTAGGGGCAGCTCAAAGACGCTTTTCTAGCAGTTTATTATAATATACAACATTATTTCAGAATTGTTGAAATAACGGAATGCATGAATAAGTTCCATTATGAGGTAGGCATACAAACACTTTACAGTGAAAAAAAACTTGAGAAGCGCCAAATCGCGTCAGCTCACATGATGCTACGTTTCAAATAGGAGGGCTCTTTAAATCTCTAGCCTTACCTGTTCATGCACTTGCAATCGTCGTGCTGCTGCTGCCTGCTATGTGCTCTGTGCTAAGTTGCTAACATAACATGCTTGGCTTTCTTTGCATATCTCCGCATTTATGCCTTTCAGAAAAGTTTTTGCACTCCCACCACCACCCCAGCATCCACCTGTGGGCTCTACGTCTCATATGATCCCCATGGGGGGGTCAGTAGTTTACTCCCTATTATCTTGGCTGGCTTATGTTACACAAACAGGGAGTGATGATGCAGAGCCCGACGCCGAAGATTGCTTTCATTTTAAATCTCAATAAAATATTGCTTAAATTCAATCATGAGTTGTCAAATATTTAAATCATGAAATGTCAAAAGATCCCGCTTTGCCCAGAGAATAAACATGGATTAAGGATTAATTAGCCTGCCATTATGGATTTGCCACCATTTGGAATAAATTACAAAACAGTTAAGGGGCGGTATAGGAATCGTTTGAAATTCCAAACTTTGACAAGGCATATCTCATGAGCTACACACCTGATTTTTGGTACACGTATGTATCTCCTCACGATGAACAAATTTGCTTCAAGGACCCATAGACATTGCGCATTTAGCATCTACTCTTGAATATCTAAAAACCCAGTATAAACGTTTAAAATGGTGCCCACAACAAGCCAATCATTTTGCATGTGGGCGTGGCTTTAACCTAATATCAAATTAGAATTAAAATCACATACAAGGTTATCGCAGGAGGAGGGTAAAATACTATTGGGAGTTCCATTTACATGAGCAATGAAGTTTGTGGCTACTTCAGAGGTCAGACAGCACCGTTTTTTTAACAAAGTGCACATTAAAATTATGCATAGTGCAGCTAAAAACATTTAAAAAGATACAATGATGGTCAGATAAAACTAAGTTGTCAATGGATGATAAGCCCATGTGATATGACCAGATCTAAGGTGTGGCCATGATTGTGGGTTGGACCATTAAAATGTTGCTTAAAATCCATACAGTCCAATAGATCTAAAAATTCCATTGCTCTGGTATCTGCCTTATTATCAACATGTAGGTTAAAATCACCAATTAAAATACACCTATCATAGTTAGCATGAATGACTGAGAGTAGACCAGAAAATTCTGTCAGAAAAGCAGAGGGATATTGTTTTGGAGGTCTATATATCATCACTGCCAAAAAGGGAGGCTGACATTTTATCATAATGGCCAACATCTACATCACTACCCTTCAGGGCCTCAGAATAAATTGCAGTCATCCCCCCTTTCCTTCCCCCTCTGGTTGAATGGGAGAAAGTAACGTTTTGGGGACAAGCCTCAATGAGAGTTGCTGGCCTGTCTGAGCTCAACCATGTTTCAGTTAAAAACAGACAATTAATTTCACACTCAGTAATAATATTGTTAATAAGAAATAATATTGTTAACAATAATAATATTGTTATATGGGATAAAGCATGAACATTAAAAAGAGCTATTTGTCATGTATAGCTGCCTGTTAAGGGGGATAACCAGCAAATTGTTAATGTTAAACCCTCTAAAAGGTCTTTGAGCTGTATTCCATCTATTACTAACAATTGATTTAATGGGGTACTCAGTGCTGGTGTTATTTAAAGAGGACAGTCACATGGAGATACCTTGTTCAATGTACCCCCTGCTGTTTGGATGATGACCATCGCACTTGAAGAAAGCAGGGCGGCCCCAGAATAGATCAAAATTGTCCATAAAAGTTATGTTCTTTTTGTCACAGTAGTAGTAGTTTAGTAGTTTTTAGCCACAAATTAAGTGATGCAAGGAGGGTGAATTTTCCACTGCCACGTTTGTAGGTGGGGAGAGGTCCAGACATCACAATGTTCTTGTTAGTGGCTTTTAGAGAGTTAAAAAGAGTTTCAAAATGCTGTTTTAAGACTTCTGATTCCCGGTGTAAAATGTAATTTGTATCAACATGTGCAACAACAGTACTCACGTTGTTGTGTCTCTTTAGGACAGATGGTAATTGCGCATGTATATCCAGTACCCGGGCGCCAGGAGAGCAGTGGACCATTGCAGCAGATCCAAGGGAGGGGAGTGACAGGCCTTGTATGGTGGAATCACCGATCACGACAGTGGAGGCTGACGATGGGGGGGAGGGTGGGTGGTGATCAGGGGACGACTTTGGGCTCACCACAATAAAGTGGTTTTCCAGTGTAAGCTCCGGATGAGATGGCAGTGGGTGCATGATTTCCCTCTGTCTCCCTTGCTTACTTCTCCTTCCGATCCGTTTCCATTGTGTCTCCGTTGGTAGAGGTGTAGAGCAGGAGCCAGATGAACCAGCCACGGGTCCGGTACCCTGGGTCAGCAACGGAAAATGCTCCACAGCTCCAGCTCCAGTAGATGGTTCAACCAGGAGCGTTGATGCATAAAGCAGAGCGTTCTGCGCTCACAAGCCTGCAGCTCCGATTAAAACCGTCAAATTAAAAGTTTCCTGAAGTTTAGAAGTCTCTTTCAATATTGCTTTCTGCTTGGTCAATTGTCGGAGCTGAATGTGTAACTCTATCACTCTCTCTTGTAGCTCTCTGACTTCATCGCATTTACCGCAGATAAAATTGTCAGTAAACCTCTCTGTGTCAAAACATTTCACAGAGCACGCAATTTAAAACCCTTTTGCTGTCCGCCGAACATGGTAATCCCTGGGTGTCCATGGTGTGCTTACCAACACAGGCAGGGACAGAAACCTGGGGCTCGCAAGCTAGTACCAGGTCGGAAGAGTAATCCCAACCCGTACAGGCTAACCACGAAGTGGGCTTGTAGTAGCTCTTGAGTCGGTTTGCTGGTTAGCTAGCTAGCGTAGCTGGCTTGTTGGCTAGGGTAGCCCTTCCCAGGACGGCAGTGCACTGTTTATAAACATAGAAGTTACAACACAAGATAAAAAATAAAACCGAATAAAATAAACCTAAACTAGTAATTAAAAGGGAAAACACTAAAAGTAAACAAAAAAAACTAAAATCTGCGACTAAAGACCAAAATAAAACAGCTTAAAACCGAGAAAATACACGAGTTAAAACTCAGACAAACCACTCACTTGCTACAGTGACTAAACCCCTCAGTCCATATCTTGCCATGTATGTTTCAATCACCGCCATCTTCAATAACAATAATTTTGGAATTGAATGGTTCATATGCGCTTTGTCAACGTGTCAGTGCCTTTAACGTGCTTTTAATAACCACAGTTGCCTTTGTAAAATCCTGCCTTTGTGCATCGTAATTGCTTTTTGGTGGTGGGGAACGCAATGAACATATTGATATGTCGCATCATAGCCTTGATGAATTGATCATAACTCATAGAAGTTCTCGACTGTGAAATCCCCATCACTCACTCAAAAAATTATCTCTGGGCAGTAGGGGTGGGACGATTCAATCCCATAATGATTCGATTCGGTTACGATTCTTTAGGCAAAGGTTCGATGCATCATAACATCTTACATTTGACCACGATTCGATTCAATACAATTCGGTTCGATTCATTTTGATACTTTAAAAAAATTTAATGGGTATGCTAATGTGATTTGATACCGATACAGTCAGCAGTAATTAAATATTCAATTAGAACCTTACGCCAAGTTCACAGAATTATGTTTATTGTTAAGGCATGCCATACATTTTGCAGCTGGAATCAGACAGTTAACGTTGTAATAATTAATTAAGACATTGGAAATAGTCTTACTCTTTTTGTTTTTTGTCTCGAACGTCAACTTGATTTTGAATAGAAAATGGTATAAATTAAAATATCAGAAAGCGCTTTACAATTAACTGTCTGGACACGGTATGTGTATAAAAACAAATAAAAGAACTGTTTGGCCATTTCTCCAGGAAAATCCTGATTCTTGAGTTTAGCTTGTTAACCCGCTTGCTGTCCTTCACGTCAATGGTGTGTCGTCGGCTCAAATGGTTTATCATGTTTGTGGTGTTGCCTGTGTATCTGATTTCCACTTGGCATATCTTGCATATTGCAGCGGTTTTGTCAAGTACACCCTCCTTCTTTCTAAAACCGAAATGCTTCCATACCACTGAATTTCTGTTCGGAACATCGCACATTCTGTCTCTTTTGTTGCACTCGAGCAGCTAGCCATTTCGCTCAGATCTGTCCGTCTCATTGTCACTTCATTCCCGCCTGTCCCTGCTTTCAACTCACGCTTACGTGGGGGTTGGAGCAGAAACATGGATTAAAGCTAATCAAAACAGTTTTAAAAGTAGTCGTGTCTCAGAAATATATTTTTTAAATAATTAAATGAATATTTTTTTGGAATACATAAATACATGTGCACATTCATTTGCGATATTAATCGATGCTTATCAATTCTAAGCTTACAGATCGATGCAGTTGTATTAACACATTCAGATCAATGCATCGCGATGCATCGGTGCATTGTCCCACCCCTACTGGGCAGTGTTACATGAAGTAAACAAATACATTGTTGGATTAACTTAATAAAAATGTAAACATCCTTGTTTTTTTTCATCCGAGAGGGGGACGAGTGGATGACGGCCTTCAACACCCAGTCCGGACACTATGAATACCTGGTCATGTCGTTCGGGCTTACTAATGCCCCCACTGTGTTCCAGGCGATGGTCAACAACGTGCTCCAGGACATGATCTCCCAGTTTCCCATGATCTCCCAGTTTATCTAGATGACATTCTAGAGTTCTCCCACACTCCCGAAGAACATGTCCATCACGTGCGCCAAGTGATTCAGCGTCTCCTCCAGAATCAGTTATACCTCAAGGCGGAGAAATGTGAATTCAACCAATCATCTGTCCAATTTCTGGGGTTCGTCGTGGCCAAGGGGAAACTGGAAATGGATACGGAGAAGGTGAGAGTGGTCCAGGAATGGCCGGAGCCCAACAATCACAAGCAACTCCAACGCTTCTTTTAGTTCGCAAACTTTTATAGGCGCTTCATATGAAACTTTTGCTCTGTGGCGTCTCCCCTTACGGCTCTCACATCCACTAAAATGCCTTTTAGATGGATTAAGGAGGCGAGCTCAGCCTTCCACAACCTGAAACAACGCTTTTCCACTGCACCTGTCTTATCTCTTCTTGATCCCAGTAAACAGTTTGAGGTGGATGCCTCCAACACTGGCGTGGGAGCTGTACTGTCTCAATGTGCTGATGATGACAAAATGCACCCCCACGCCTTCTTCTCCCATCGCCTCTCGGATGCAAAGAGAAATTACAGTATTGGAGACAGAGAACTATTAGCAGTAAAAATGGCCTTTGAAGAGTGGTGCCACTGGCTGGAGGTGGGCGTCCATCCCGTTTCTCATTTTGACGGATCACCGCAATTTGGAGTATCTTCATTCCGCCCGAAGACTAAACCCTCGCCAGGCCAGGTGGTCGCTATTCTTCTCCCACTTCCAGTTCAGCTGTCTTATCGACCGGGATCTAAAAATGTTAAGCCTGACGCCCTATCCCGGTTGCACGAAACGCCAGAAGAGGGAGGTCCCAAGACAATGCTTCCGCCTGCCTGTGTGGTGGCCACGGTGAGGCTGGACATAGTTGGAGTGGTGGAGGAGACTCTGTGTGACAATCCGGGTCCTAGTGACACCCCTGAGGGCCATCTGTTCGTTCCAGTGGCGGTTTGCTCCCAAGCCTCTCGGTTGGCATGCCACCCCGGTGTCGCTCATACCCTGGCCCTCCTGTCCCGTCAGTTCTGGTAGCCTGAGATGAAAAAAAAGACGGCCGAGTTTGTGACGGCATGCAGTACCTGTGCTCGCTCTAAGCTATGCGCTTAAGTGCCTCTCCTGCACGGTCTTTACGCCAGTTGATCTACGCCAAATTCTAACTCAAGCTCCGCGATTGATTATCTCAAAATGTGGGTGGCATGATATTCTAATGAGCTGTTTCTTATACCTACCCTCTGGGTTGCCACTTTTCTACTAAAAAAATGTTTGTGGGGGTATGAATTTTTTAAGTGTGAGTGACAGTGTCATAAATGACCGCATTTGCCTTAATGCATCGTAGTTGGTCTTGCGTGGTGTGGAAGGCAGTGAACATATTAATACATCACATTGATGAAATGATCATAACTCCTAGATATTGACGAGTGTGATATACCCATCACACAATGAAAAAAATAATTGTTGGATAGTGGTTGTATGCAATATCATTAAGTAAACACATAAAAACAAAACATTCTTTTACGATTTACCTCATAAAATCATGTACGGTGGTTGAACACAATATTATTAAGTAGCCTATATACAGGTGCAGCTCAAAAAATTTGAATATCGTGAAAAAGTTCAATATTTTTGTCACTCATGTCAGAAAGTGAAACTCATATATTATATAGATTCGTTACACATAGAGTGAAATATTTCAAGTCTTTATTTCTTGTAATTTTGATGATTATGGCTTACAGCTAATGAAAACGCAAATTCAGTGTCTCAGAAAATTTGAATATTATATAAGATCAATAAAAAAGGATATTTTAAACAGAAATGTCAGCCTTCTGAAAAGTATGTTAATTTCTATGCACTCAATACTTGGTTGGGGCTCCTTTTGCATGAATTACTGCATCAATGCGGCGTGGCATGGAGGCGATCAGCCTGTGGCACTGCTGAGGTGTAATGGAAGCCTAGGTTGCTTTGATAGCGGCCTTCAGGTCGTCTGCATTGTTGGGTCTGGTGTCCCTCATCGTCCCCTTGACAATACAGGGTTCAGGTCAGGCGAGTTTGCTGGCCAATCAAGCACAGTAATACCATGGTCATTGAACCAGCTTTTGGTACTTTTGGCAGTGTGGGCAGGTGCCAAGTCCTGCTGGAAAATGAAATCAGCATCCCTTGTCAGCAGAAGGAAGCATGAAGTGCTCTAAAATTTCCTGGTAGATGGCTGCATTGACTGTGAAACTTCACACTGGACTTCAAGCAACGTGCATTCTGTGTCTCTCCACTCTTCCTCCAGACTCTGGGACCTTGATTTCCAAATTAAATGCAAAATGTACTTTCATCTGAAAAGAGGACTTTGGACCACTGAGCAACAGTCCAGTTATTTTTCTCCTTAGCCCAGGTAAGACGCTTCTGACGTTGTCTCTGGTTCAGGAGTGGCTTGACACGAGGAATGCGACATTTGTAGCCCATGTCCTGGATTCTTCTGTGCGTGGTGGCTCTTGATGCACTGACTCCAGCCTCAGTCCACTCCTTGTGAAGGTTCCCAAAATTCTTGAATGGATTTTGCTTGACAATCCTCTCAAGGCTGCGGTTATCCCTGTTGCTTGTGCACCTTTTCCTACCACACTTTTTCCTTCCACTCAACTTTCTATGAATATGCTTGGATACAGCACTCTGTGAACAACCAGCTTCTTTAGCAATTACCTTTTGTGGCTTACCTTCCTTGTGGAGGGTGTCAATGACTGTCTTCTGGACATCTGTCAAGTCAGCAGTCTTCCCCATGATTGTGTAGCCTACTGAACCAGACTGAGAGACTCAGGAAACCTTTGCAGGTGTTTTGAGTTAATTAGCTGATTCTGACACCATGAGACACCATGAGTTTCCAATATTGAACTTTTTCACAATATTCTAATTTTCTGAGACACTGAATTTGGGTTTTCATTAGCTGCAAGCCATAATCATCAAAATTACAAGAAATAAAGGCTTGAAATATTTCACTCTATGTGTAATGAATCTATATAATATATGAGTTTCACTTTCTGAAATGAGTGACAAAAAATACTGAACTTTTTTGAGCTGCACCTGCATGTAACTTCTTCAACCTAACCTTGAAGTCATATATACTTAATAATAGCAAATTACGTGCAACCACTGTCACACGCTGGAAGGATGTGGCCAGGAAAAAGAGATAGATTGTAACATGGAGTGCTGGCAGGCTACACTACGTGTAGTTAATTTGCGCTTCTTAATAATTTTGGAGAAGCTGAGCTGACACAAGTATAAAACCATCATCACATGACTGTGGCGTAATGGGCAGAGACGCATGCTCTTGACGAAAGGATCGCAAGTTCGAGTCCTGGCATTGGCGGGGTGGTTCTAAATTGAGTAAGTGTAAATGTGTAAATGCAATTCTGTACATATCAGCTCTGCTATTATTTAAAATATCTTGCGCGAGATGTGGAATATTACAAAAAGGTATTTATTTTAAAAGATACAACAGGGACACTGCATGTTTTTCAAAAAGACCTCAAACCTGCTTCTTACAAAAATTCCCTCACACCAAAAAGACCTGCTTTAAATACATGTTAATTACAATCACCAGCAGGTGTGCAACTAGCCCATCAGTCACAGATTGAGACCATTAGCAGTTTAAGGTAGACTGAAATAATGTGTTAAACAAAACATCTTTTCATATGACATTAAAACATTTAGTGAAGAGGCCTTCATCTCCACAATTCGCCTGATATTATATAGAATGCTCTTAGAATCCCATAGGAAGGTTCCCAGAACGTTACCCTCATGTTACATAGAATGTTCCCGTGATGATTCATGGAATACTACTAGAATGTTCCCTTAATGTTCTATAAAATGTTCACATAGCACAAGAGGAAGCTTCCTAGAATGTTAACCAGATGTTATATAGAACGTTGCCCTGATATGTAATGCAATGCTCCTTGAATGTTCACCTAATGTTATATTGAAGGCTCTTAGAACGCCAGAGGAAGGTTCCCAGAATGTTCCCCTCATGTTACATAGAATGTTCCCCTGGTGTTTCATGGAATACTACTAGAATACTTCCCTTAATGTTCTATAAAATGTTCAGAGCGCAAGAGGAAACTTCCCAGAATGTTACCTCTAATGTTACATAGAACATTGCCCTGATATTTAATGCAATGCTCCTAGAATGTTCTCATGATGTTATATAAACTGTTTGTAGAGCGCAAGAGGAAAGTTCTCAGAACGTTACCCGCACATTACATAGAACATTGCCCTGATGTTTTATGAAATAACCTTAGAATGTTCCCCTGATGTTATATAGAATGATCTTAGGACACCAGAGGAAGGTGTTCCCCTGATGTTATGGAAAATGTTTGTTACATTACATTACATTCATTTAGCAGACGCTTTTATCCAAAGCGACGTACAGTAAGTGCATACAGAAAGGTCATCGAAGTAACTACAGAACAGATAAGAAAGCACCTTCTTCACATACAGTAGCAGCTATCCCTAGTAATGAACACAATGCAGTTCACAGTGAGCTGGGTACATCAGCTCTAATACAATTCTATTCTAACCATTATAAACTTGACTATCTTGAGTACATAGTTCAACAAGAACACAAACCATGAGGTCCTAGATAAGTATTAGTCCAGGTGGAGTCTGAAAAGGTGCGTTTTCAGGCCACGACGGAAAGTAGGCAGGGTTGGCATGGAACGTAGGGGAATGGGAAGTTCGTTCCACCACTGGGGAGCTAGGGTGGAAAAGCTCCGCAGTCGGGACGAGCGAGTACCATTTACACGGAGGGGGGGAAGCGCAAGTCGCCCTGCAGTAGATGAGCGAAGCGGTCGAGCAGGAACATAGTTCTGGATCAAGTCCTGCAGGTAGATAGGGCCTGTCCTATTGGCTGCAGTGTAGGCCAGGGTCAGAACTTTGAACCTGATCCTGGCTGCAACTGGCAGCCAGTGGAGTGACCTCAACAGGGGGGTGACATGTGAAAATTTCGGGAGGTTGAACACAAGCCGGGCAGCTGCGTTCTGAATCAGTTGAAGAGGCAGGATGGCGCAGGCCGGTAGGCTTGCGAGCAGGGAGTTACAGTAGTGGTTGTTGATCGCAAGGTTCCCAGAATGTTACCCTAATGTTACATAGAACGTTGCCCTGATGTTTTATGGAATGCCCAGAGAATGTTCCATAAAATTCTCCTTAAACGGTCCCCTGATGATATATAGAATATTTGTTGAAGGCAAGAGGAATTTTCCAAGAATGTTTCCCTAATGTTATATGGAATTTTCCAACAATGTGCTTCTAGTGTTGCATATAATGTTCAGAAAATATTTTTTAAATGTTCTGATAACGTTCTGCTAATATTATATGGAATGGTCCTAGAACTTAAGAGCAATGTTGCTAGAACACTCAACGTGCAATGTTCCTCGAATGCAAGAGGTAAGTTCCTAGAATTTCCCCCTAATGTTACATAGAATGTTCCTACAATGTGCCCCCGACATTGCTTATAGTGTGCAGAGAATGTAAAAGGAAAGTTCTGATAAGGTTCTGCTAATATCACATAGAATACTTCTAGCAATAAAGGGGAATGTTGCTATAATATTCTCCAAATGTTACATGTAATGTTCCTGAATGAATGCTAGAAAAAATGCTAGAATGCTAGAATGTTCATAGAATGTCATTGTTATGTTGCATAAAGCATTCCTGTAATGTTAGTGAAACATTAGGCGAACTTTCTACAAAGAACATTCTCTGGACCTAAAGAATTCAAAATTCCAGTGGACATCAGATTTCTCAGGAGATCTCAAGAGATGCTACCTTTATGTTACATAGAATGTGCCTAGAACCTAAGAGGAATGCTCCCAGAATGTTACTGGAATGTTAAAGAGACGTTCCTCAGAAAGGTTGTGTGAAAGTTCTTAGAACCTGAAAAAAACTCAGCATTGCATCAATCAGGGAACGTTTAGAGCAACCTTACTAACATACAGGGAACCTTTCTAGAACGTGATTTCGTTAGCTGGGATGGCCCTTGGGTAATTCTCTGGCTCTACATACAAAATTTACACCCCTAGGGGTGGGATTTTGGGGAACCAGTTGGAGTGGGTTATAGCAAAATTCCTTAGCTGAAAATATATTTAAAAATCTGAGCTACGTAACGCGAAAACTGTGCGTAATTGATTGAAGCTGGCAAACATGCTATCTATATACAAGTAGCAAGGTAGCAATATATCTGTAGCAAGGTTCTACCAATTCTCGCATGCCTACCAGCTCAGAGAAACGAAGATATAATTCCATCAACAGAGTTGAAAAATGATCTAGGTAAAAAGATAGGGAGACACTGGAAAATATAATATATACTGAGGTAAAATGTTCATTTTGATAGTCTGTATACTTCCCGCTAAAGAAAGCGGTACCACCTCTGCAGGTAAGATTTGACCGTTGCCATTAGTGCCGTAAAGGTTTTGTTCCCGGTAGCGAGCGGATGGATCTAGTAACAGCAATGCCCAAGTATTTAAATCCTGAGTTAGATAGTCTGAAAGGTATTGACGACGTTGGTAAGTCTGCAGCTAATTTTATAGAAAAGCATTCGCTTTTTTGGATATTTAATTTATAACCCGAGAGCACACCAAAAGATTTCAAGAGTGAAAGAATATGAGGGATACCAGATAAGGGGTCACGCACATATAAAAGCAGGTCATCGGCATATAGCGAGACTTTATGTTCTAAAAGCAATCGAGATAGCGATCGCAAGACCTTGGCGAGTATTTTCACGTCCACAGATAAAAATGAGATTGGACGATACGACGCGCAGTTCAGCGGATCTTTGCCCTTCTTGAAAATCAGAGATAGAGGCCTGCATAAGGGTGGGTGACAGCGAGCCCTGGTGGTGAGACTGATTAAACATTTCAAGTAACAATGGGGCTAACTGATCTGAAATTTTTAAATAAAATTCCACCGGGTACCCCTCAGGGCCCGGGGACTTGCCGCTATGCACTGACTTAATTGCTTTCTTGATTTCAAAAAGCTTTAAGGGGGCGTTGAGCATTTGGCGATCGCTAGTAGAGATCTTGGGCATGTCTAAATTCTCAAAAAATTTAAGTAGTCGAGCTTCATCCTTGGGAGATTCAGATGTGTAAAGCTGGGAGTAGAAGACAAATTCTTTGCCAAAAACCTTCACCATTGTGGCAAACTGTATACTGAGTCGCCTACGACCAGCCTATAACACCAGTCAACCACAATCACGCTCTGTAGAATAAATATTGAGACAAATATATTTCCTTCGGAATTGCTAAGTAATTAAATTGGCTGTTCCAAACATTGTTCGGAGGAACAATGTAATTTGATTAAAAAGTTGATTGGAGAGGGGAAAACGTATTAAAAAGTGCAGCAAATTATAGGATGCTCAGCTAAAAAGATCTCAAATGCTTTAAAATGGCAACAAAAACCCGAAACACGCGGAAGAAAACGAGCAACTACTGTTAAAACGGATCAAAGAATAGTCAGAATAGCAAAGATTCAGCCAATCATCACCTCCAGAAAGATCAAAGATGATCTAAAATGACCTGTAAGTGCTGTTCCAGTCAGATGACGTTTGATTGAAGCTAAGCTATCAGCATGAAGCCCCCGTAAAGCACCATTGTTGAAAAAATGGCATGTGCAGAATCGGTTCATATTTGCCAAGGAACACATCGATTTGCCCAAGGAGAAATGGCGTAACATTCTGTGGACTGATGAGAGTAAAATTGTTCTTTTCGGGTCTATTGGTCACGACAGTACGTCAGACGACCCCCGGGTACTGAATTCAAGCCACAGTACATTGTGAAGACAGTGAAGCATAGTGGCGCAAAAATCATGGTATGGGGATGTTTTTCATACTACGGTGTTGGGCCTATTTATCGTATACCAGGGATCATGGATCAGTTTGAATACATCAAAATACTTGAACAGATTATGTTGCCGTATGCCGAAGAGGAAATGCCCCTGAAATTAGTGTTTCAACAAGACAACGACCCCAAAGTAAGCGAGTAAGCGAGAAACATCTTGGTTCCAGACAAAAAGGATTGAGGTAATGGAGTAGCCAGCTCAATCCCCCGACCTCAACCCCATTGAAAACTTGTGGGGTGACATTAAAAATGCAGTTTCGGAAGCAAAACCCAAAAATTCACAGGAACTGTGGAATGTAGTTTATTCATCCTGGGCTGAAATACCTGTTTCTAGGTGCCAGAAGTTGGTTGACTCGATGCAACGCAGATCCGCAGCAGTTATCAAAAATAATGGTTATGCAACTAAATATTAGTTCAGTAATTTCAAGTGAAGTTAAATCCTGAAAAATGTCTTCAGTTTATACAGTAAGTGTTTGATCTTGAAGAGAAAAATGTCGACACTGCTATTTTTTTGAACAGATTAGATAGATTTTTAGATTTGTGTTCGTAGATATAATCCACAATTGTATTTACCATCCATACACACACACAATTTGTGTTTCGTAAAAACAATCCACAAGTATGTGTTTTCCATCCACACACAAACACCTCTCAACTTGTGTTTCGTAAATCAGCATTTGGATGAATGTAAAAATGATATTCACAAATGCAAATAACATTTACAGATATGTTTCCAGTGTTCACATGTACAAATTGGAAACTGGCGAATCTACATTTGCCGATCGAAGGACACGCTTGATCTGCTTGGATTTACGGACAGAATTTTGACACGAATATTCCGCTGTTTTTCACCGTGTCGATTCACACACGCTTAACTTGCGATTCGTAAGCAAAACTTCTTCTTCTTCAGTGCTACATAACACGGCGGTGTGTGTGTTTGGCTCATCAGTGCCACTTTTAGAACAAGTGGCCAAAATTGCACATTATCTTTAAGAAGTGGATTAATGGTCAATTTAATTAAAACAACTGAGTTTCGAGTTTATTTAGGTTGTAAAGTTAACCCCACGCTAATCTTGCGATGGGAAGTTTTTTAAACAGTCATTGCACAAAACTCATATTAGATTGCATGTAGCTAGCTAGCTAGATTACATTACAGAGGGGTAGGTTCGTATACAGTAGCTACATAACTCTTTCGCCCCTCATGGGAAAGATTATGTAAAACAAACTCAACCATGTGAATTATTGTAGCCAATTAAATTAATTTGACAGCTATTCTCACTGATACCGATGTCTCCTATGAAATCTTTTATTTGTTCAGCTAGCTAGCTAGTAGATAAGACACCTAAATGAAAATTATAATTCAAATTGCATGGAGTGCGCTGCTTATTTTAGCTCATAGTGTTGTACTTACTAGTTCCTATCAATGTACGGACCTACCAGTTTGAGAACCACTGTGCTACATGGTAGCGCAACACTGTAACCACTAAGCTACAGACATTTTCAGTTTGTGTAGTAGGTAGACAGCCTTTCAAGCGTGTAAATGTGACGAGGCAATTTTAAACAGAGTTGCTGATTAAAGACAGTTGTCCAATGTGGAGAATTATTCTTTGAGGGAAAATGGGAAGAATTGAAAGAAAAAAATCAGCAAAATAACCCAAGTTTGGGGCTTTATTGTGTGAAGTGCTGTGTGGTTAAGTTAATGTTTTTAAAGGCTGAGAGTCTGTGGTCAATGTAGTTACTTCTGTAGGAAACCCTGAAGTTCCAAACTCTCGGTGCTGTATAGTAGGTATGGGACATGCCCCGCCAAGCCGTAACATACCTGCCATCCCAATATTTGTAAGTCTCATGGAGGAAAACGGTGTTGCAATTTTTCTGTGCTTTTCAGTGCCTGCATGTTGCACTAGATCTGAATGATGGGCGCGAATTTCACATTTACAGTACCTGCAAAATGCCTGACTTTGCGGTTCAAGTTGAGACATTAGTAACCATTAATATGTAATTAAGATGTCATCAGCAACATTAGATTAAAACACAAAGATCCGTTTCCGGGGCACGGAGGAGAGGAGGTGGTAGTGGAGGAAAGAAGAGTGCATTTTTCGAGTATTGGGGCACACCCTTCGTCTCTCTCCATTTTATTTAGCCATTATTTCGCTGCCATTAAGCGTAACGTAAGGAGCTAATGCTGCCTTTGTTTATTCATTTCCAACTAGGAATCCCGATATCCAACTAGGGAAAACTAGGGGAAACTCCAACTAGGAGTTCCATGTCGGAAATCAGGAATCGGCAAATCAACCCTGAAATCCCAACTAGAAAGAACTTGACGTCACATCATCATGGCAGCTCACACCACTTTTAGACAATTTTAGCTTTTAAAACACTTTTTCGTTTTTCAGCATGACATGCTTTTGTATTGGCCAACATACTGATACTGAATGATGAACATATGCAGTATGTTAGCTGTTTTAGCTATGTTTGCTAGCAAAGCCAAAACTTTCCTGTTAAGGGCGTCCATGACGCCAAGTCCCCAGTTGGGCAGCTCGAACGCACTGATATCATAACAATACATAACTTAATGACGAGAACAGGCCATTCAGCCCAACAATGCTCGTCATCTTCCTACCAAGAAAGGGTAACTAGCGCTCCCCTACAAACAAGACAGTATCCAGCACCATATCAAGCCTGGTCTTGAAAACACCCAGAGTTTCTGCCTCTACTACATGCCCTGGCAAGCTATTCACACACAGTGACTACTCTCTGTGTGAAGAAGTAGTTCCTAATGTCTGTGCGGAATTTAACTTTTGCTAATTTCCATCTATGCCCCCTCGTTCTACTAACAGAACTCAACCTGAAGAATCTCCTGTAGTTCACTTTATTAATCCCTTTTATGAATTTAAAAGCCTCTATCAAATCACCCCTAAGTCTCCTTTTACTAAGCTTAAAAAATGTAAGTATCCTAAGTCTTTTCTCATACCTTTTATCTTTCATACCAGGAACCGACTTAGATGCCCTTCTTTGGACTTTTTCCAGAGCCTCTTTTTTGTAATATGGTGCCCAGAACTGCACACAGTACTCTAAGTGTGGTATGACAAAGGTATTGTATAACATAAGCATAACTTCCTTAGATTTATACTTAATACTTTTGGCTATACAGTCTGCCCACCCCTTTCACCTTCTCCACGTTTTATTACGTTACAGACATATTCTACAATAGATTGAGTTCATTTTTTGTCTCAAGATTCTACACAAAATAGCCCATAATGACAAAGTGAAAACAGGTTTTAGACATTTGTGCTAATTTATTAAAAATCTAAATGTAAAATATCATATGTACACAAGTGTGCACACCCTTTGATATGACACCCACAAGTGAGCTGAGGTGCATTTTGTTTCCACTGATATTGCTTGAGATGTTTCTACAACACCTGCCTATATAAGGTCCCACAGTTGACAGTGCATGTCAGAGCAAACTCCAAGCCATGGGGTCAAAGGAATTATCTGCAGACCTCAGAAACAGGATTGTGTCAAGGCATAGATCTGGAGAAGGGTACGGAAAAATCTTTGCAGCTTTACAGGTCCCAAAGAGCACAGTGGCCACCATCATTCGTAAATGGAAGAAGTTTGGAACCACTAAGGATCTTCCTAGACCTGGCCGCCCGGCCAAACTGAGCAATCGGGGAAGACGGGCCTTAGACAGGGAGGTGAGCAGGAATCCGAGGGTCACTCTGACAGAGTTCCAGCGCATCCTTGTGGAGATGGGAGAACCTTTCAGAAGATCAACCATCCAGACAGCACTCCACCAATCAGGCCTTTATGGTAGAGTGGCCAGACGGAGGCCCCTCCTTAGTAAAAGGCACATCACAGCCCGCTTGGGGAAAGGCACGTAGAGGACTCTCAAACCATGAAAATCAAGATTTTCTGGTCTGATGAAACCAAAATTGAACTTTTTGGCCTGAATACCAAGCGTCACGTCTGGAGGAAACCAGGCACCACTCATCACCTGGCTAATACCATCCTACAGTGCAGCATGGCGGTGGCAGCATCATGATGTGAGGATGTTTTTCAGCAGTGGGAACGGGGCGACTAGTCCTGATAGAGGGAAAGATGAATTCAGCTAAGTACACCGCGATCCTTGAAGAAAACGCTCTGGACTTCAGACTGGGGCGAAGGTTTACCTTCCAACATGACAACGACCCGAAGCACACAGCCAAGAGAACAAAGGAGTGGCTTCGGAGAAAGTCTGTGCATGTCCTTGAGTGGCCCAGCCAGAGCCCAGACCTGAATCCAATTGAACATCTGTGGAAAGAGCTGAAAATGGCTGTGTAGGAGGGGAGTGAAAGTGGGATTCCGGAAAAATGCCATCTGGGAACTGCATTGACTTCGAAGGACCAGAGGGCCTTGTAATAAAATAATAGGTTACTCTGACTTTCTTTGAGGTCCGGCAACATCCTCCCAAATGGACCCATTTGCTAAAAGATACACAACTGGAACTGTTTTCCCTGATGGTAAATGGCTCATAAAAGAGCATTTACGGCATCCAGACCACAGCCAGACAATGATAAAGGAATGTCCGCTCAGGACATCTGTGACCTACAGTAACCCAAAACTTGGGCACATCCTATGGGAAAGCCATTGGACAATACCACAGTGCCCTCATTTGGGCACCCCTGTCATTACACTATTTAATTATTTTCTGTACCAGGACTCTAAAAACTTCTGTTAAGAGTGTTAAATAACCATGTAAATAACCATGTAAAAACCAACAAACATTGTACATGTGATTCTTATATTGTTACATTCTGTATTATGTGATAGTAACAGGAATTGTATGTAAAATGGTACATTAGGAGGGAATTGTCATGACAACTACACCATAATATAATATCATCTTAAACTGTTTGGTATGTATGGATTCAGGTAAAATCAAGGAATTTACTGAAATACATTTCATACCAAATAGAGTTTAATAAAGCATAGTTTCAGCAACTCAGGGAAAAACTGTAACAGTGAAATGTCCTCTCTGGTAATTGCCTCCGCTTCCCCTCTCCCTGCGAAAACATCCCCTAACAATGGGGGTCTAAAATCCAGATTGACCATCCTGTCCAGGTTAATTTATGGCACGGCCACCTGGTTCAAACACATGATTTGGCATAAAAAGAAGAGAGACAAGCCTATCAAGGAAGATTGTAACCGACTTCCCACACCGTGCATATTCTGTGTCTGTGTGTAGTTGAACAGGCTGGGTAAGATATTTACTTTGTTTCTTTTCTTAAATCTATGTTTTGTATAATTGAATGTTTTAATTTAAGTTAATGACCTGCCTGCCTGTTATTAAATTATGTTTATTTTTAACTTGCGTGGTTTCCATGACTCTAATTCATCTTATACCCTTTTTTAGCTTAAATTATAACTGAATATTCAGGGGGACAATTCTGACCCAGGACCGACTGATCAGCGGCCTGGTACAGACGTGGCATACACAAGTTTGGTAGACAGCAAGTGACGGCCCAATTGTAAAGGTCGGGTTGGTGTATCGGTTCTGGTGATTTGATGTGAAGAGAATCCATGGGCGTCCTACGCCGATTCTTGTCAAATTTGCCTTAAGGAGCTCTTTAAATACACCCAGAGTAGTGCATGGTTCTGGTGATTTGATATAGGAACCCATGGGCATTTACGCCGGTTCTTGTCAAATTTGCCTTAAGGAGCCCTTTAAATGTACTCAGACTGGGGCTCGCAACTATCTATGATAAATGAATATCATGTATTGTGTTGACTAGACCCCAAACCTCTGCGTTCGCCACCGAACTGAGTTTCGGCAATAATGCTGATTCCGGCAAGCATATATTGATAATTGAGGACTAGTAATTAAGGACGAGTCGAGTGTAACCACTCTGAGTTCCACGCAGGTTTAACCCAAATTCTAAATTATTATTTTAAATGGAGTCAGATAAAACGAGTACAGAATCAGCGTTGGTGGCTGATGATTTACTGCAATATATAGAGGCTGTTCTTTGGATAAACTGTGACCAAGGTAGACCAGACTAAAAGCGGAAGATAACGTGGTACGAGTATCTTTGATTTGTGGCCCCTTATTAGCTAATCCAGTGAATCTAAAGAGCAGTCTAACCCGGTTGCAAGAATATTCATATTTCTTTATTAACTTTAGTCATTTTCCCTTTTCCCACAGCAACAGGTGGAGAAATCACGTTTAAACCTTCAACCGCAGTTATCCCCTCATTGGTTTAGCTGTGCGGTTTCTACAGCTGTGTACCGATGCTCCCCATCCAACCTGATGGAGCTTGCAAGGATATGCCAAGAGGAATGGGCAAAAATGTCCAGAAACAAGTGTGCCAAGCTTGTAGCTTCTTTCTCAAGACGCCTTGAAGCTGTAATCGCTGCCAAAGGTGCAGCAACCAAGTATTAGGCTAAGGGTGTGTACAGATATGTCACCCCTAAATAAGCTATTTTTGTCAGTAAAATAAAATTGCATATTTTCTAATTCTAAATTGCATGTTTTCACTTCATCATTATTGGCTATTGTGTGTAGATGTTTGAGGCAAAAAAATTAACTCAATCTATTGTAGTATAAGTCTGTAACGTAATAAAATGTGGAGAAGGTGAAAGGGGTGTGCAGACTTTATGGTTTGACTGTATTCCGAGACAACTATTCATTCTCGCCTCTCATTTCTTTAGTTACTTGGTCGTTACAGTGTCAGTTGCTATCACATAGCTACATGCTAACAACAGCTCTCGGTAACGTTAACATTAGCTGGCTACAGCGACCTGTCAAAGCTTGTTAATGTTAGCTAACGTTTGTGGCGATTTTAGTGAACGTTACGTCAAGTTAACTTACAGTGCAGCATCTTGCGAAAACATAAACGTTAACGCTATATGAAAAACAGTAAAAATTTCCCAAATCTTTGTCCTTCTCTAACTTAACGTTCATGTTAATTTTCAAATTAACTGCTTGCCACAGTTGAACATCCTTTTGTGATGAACATTCCTGTGGCAGTAAACCTGAAATTACCGAACATAATTTTGTTAGCTAAATAATTATATCATACTATCAATAATCGAAAACTTAAGAGGGTTGGGACTAGATTTAGCTGTAAATTATGCTGGAACAGTATGGAATACATGGTAGGCGAAATGGCTGTAAGTCATAAAGGGTCTGAGGTATCAAACGAGCCTCAAACCATCACTCTGCTGCCCATCTATATTTACTGCATATCTGGCAGCAGGGTGATAGTTTAAGGCTTGTTTGATAGCCTACGTCAGACCCTTGATGACTGAGAGCCATTTAGCCAACCATGTATTCCATACTGTGATGTACTAATTATGATGTAGCTAATCAGCATAACTAATAAAATATTAGTTATGCTGCGCCAGTTATCCTCGATTCATTGCGCTAGTTACACTCGACAGGCCGCGCCAGTTATCCTCGATCCCTTGCGCGGGTTATCCTTGACGCCCCTCTGCGATGTTCTCGACAGACTTTTGAATTAATTGCCGCCTCATAGACTGCTAGATAATATTACATTGGTATAAAAGTTTAAAACCCCATCACTGCGGTGATGGAAATTGAATCATACAGATTTTCACTAAATTTTTTTAAAGAACGCAGTAGTATTGCAGGAAAATAACGTGAGATTGTGTATTTTACTGTTTTGGATTTTTGTATAGCGGGCCTGTCCACTGGCCCTGCAGGCCATTGAAAAATTACTGGGGTTTAAAACCTTTTGACTTCCCACTTATTTAGCATCACTGATGGCTACATGTTGTGATGTTTTTGAAGATATTACAAGAGAACTAAATTACATTACATTACATTACATTACAGTCATTTAGCAGACGCTTTTATCCAAAGCGACATACAGTAAGTGCATACAGAAACATCATCGAAGTAACTACAGAACAGATAAGACAAAGCATATCCTTCCCATAAAGTAGCAGCTATCCCTAGTAATGAACATTGAATGCAGTTCACAGTAAACTGGGTAAATCAGCTCTACTACAATTCTATTCTAAATATTATAAACGTCAACACACAGTTAAACAAGAACAAGTACCATGAGAGGACCTAGATGAGTATCAGTCCAGGTGGAGTCTGAAAAGGTGTGTTTTCAGACTCCACCTCCTCGGAACGCAGGCAGGGTTGGCATAGAACGTAGGGGAATGGGAAGTTCGTTCCACCGCTGGGAAGCTAGGGTGGAAAAGTTCCGCAGTCGGGACGAGCGAGCACCATTGACACAGAGGGGGGGGGAGTGCGAGTCGCCTTGCTGTAGACGAGCGAAGTGGTCGAGCAGGAACATAGTTCTGGATCAAGTCCTGCAGGTAGGCGGGGCCTATCCTATTGGCTGCAGTGTAGGCCAGGGTCAGAACTTTGAACCTGATCCTGGCTGCAACTGGCAGCCAGTGGAGTGACCTCAACAGGGGGGTGAGGAGCAGTTTCACATGATCAATTTGTGTAGCCTACACTGTAAAGGCCAAGAGTTCAATTGGCTTGAATCATTTGAGTATAGGGAAAGTATTAATTTGTTTGAACGTTTCAATTAAACTAACCTTTCCATTTTTATTATTTTAAATTGAGTAATATCCACTTCAATTGGGACTACCCAATTCTGTTAGCAAGATTGCCATTAAGGTTTATGTCAGTGTGATTCAATGTAATTGGTTTCCTAAAATTATTTGAGTAAACTGAATTTAGCAGTTTTATAGTGTAGTCTACATGGTAACCTAGGCCTACTTATATTTTATGTCAAAGCATAAAACACTGATTTGTCTGTAGTGGAGTTCAAATTGAAATGGTGACAATAATTTTCATTGATGTAATTACAACACATCCATTTCTCTTATAGACCAAGAGAAGAAGGAGCGGTCAGTGATTGTTAGCTGGCAACTACCGGACTTTGGCCGATAATGTTTTAAGTCCGCAAATGAAAATAAATTAAATAAAAAGTCTATTTTATTTATTTATGTAACACCCGGCCCATATTTATCTAAATTAAATTACCTTTGGTTACTAATATGGGCGGGCCCTGAGTTATGACATAATCATTATCAGATTTATCTTAATATTAAAATATGTGACACAACACCTGAATTACTTTTGTACCAAAATATAAAGATTTATTTACAGAAAGAAAGAGAAATAGCACTTAGGATTTTTGTCTCACAGACAATACTGACTTTTCAAATTAAATATCACAGTGTAACAACTTGCATTTGTAAATAAACAAATTAAATGTATTGGCTTTTTCCCATGTAGAGCTTAAATATAAGCAATAATACAACTGAATGCAACATGAACTAAAATAAAATGTGGGCCCACACACTCACACACACACTCACACAACACAACAGTCCACTCCGTTGCAGGCCTGAGCTGGTGCTTGAGCGCGGTGAGGCCTAAAAACTGTTATAGCCACTTCGCTTGGTCCAGAAGCAGAAATAAAATAAAGAGCACGTGCTTATGGGGGTTTACTCACAGTACCCAGTGATCAGGAGGATGGGCGCTGACTGGAGATGCAGAAAAGATGCCAAGAGGGAAACAGCAGTTTGGAAACAGTAGGGCAGCCCACTGTGCGCTAGCAGCTGGATGAGTGAAGTTCATGTGCTCCACGAAACTCTTCTTCCAACTCCTTTTGTAGGAACAATATGTACAGACACACGATGTATTAACTTGTCGTCAAAGTCTCGAACGGTCTGATCATATGCTCCGCTCCACAATAACAATCTCTCCTCCACAGCTCTCTCTCTCGTCTCCCAGCGCCTGTCACAGACACGAACTTTTTGGGGACACAAGTCCCGCCCCTTCACCACTGAATCAGTATCAGATTAGCTAATACTTTGTGCTTAACAAATGAAATTGAAGAAAAAGAATGATAGACGTTTTATATCAAATCATGTTGGGTTGTTCAACTAAACAACATGTGCTCACCCATGTACGTTTCAAATAAACTATGCTCAACAATAAACTTGTGAAATGAACTTTTTATCTTGTAGTTAAATGAACTTTTATCTTGTAAATAGTAGAAAACATATTTCAGTATTATGATACTTAAGTACCAATCTATTTATGATCTTAATCATTTCTCTTAAATGCATTTATTTATTCAATGACATTTATTTATTTCTTGGCATTTCTAGCCTAAGTATATTTAACCAGGGCTACACCCTCCCCCTTCTGATCATCAAGATGTCCTCATATGACACCAATCACTTGGATCTCTAACAGAGAAGGGTGCTTCATTCTCACTTTCTGCCAGATGTATTCTTTTTCACTGACTTCCTGACATCTTTATCTGATGAGTTCAGATTAAACTGAATGACCATCCCATGATGCATGATGGTAACAGGCTGATTAGATGGGTTGCCAGGCTTATCGTAAGTCAATTTAATGACCGGTTTCGGATCTCTGTGAGATTTTCTGATAACTGAACTTTTCTCTCTTGTTGGAGTTCTTTCAGAGACTGAGGTATCTCCCCCTTCTAACTCTGATTCCTCCACAGAACCATCACTGGTCTGTTCCTCTTGGGCGGACACATCTTCCAGGTCTTCCGCATCCTCTGGTTCGATAAGGGATTGCTCTCCTGAGTCTTCAGAGTTCTCCTCTGGATCCTCTAAGACATCAGAGCTATCCTCCTCTGGGCTCTCATTATTTACAGGGTTGTGATATGGATGGGAAAGATGTCTCCGGACCTCATCCAAATCCAAAGCTTGACGATGGTGGTGTACCATTCTGAACTGGTCGTCCGACGAGGCAGTGTCACTTTCTATCGTTGGACTAACAGACCTCTTTGATCTGTGACCCCTATGCTGCAACCTTGTGACAGGCTTCCTCGTAACAGGTTCCGTATCCCCAAGAGGGTTGGATAGTCTGACCAGATATCCGATGGGCAGCAGATGGTCTCGATGGAGGGTCTTGACTACTCCAGGGCCATACTCCGGTTTCACCCTGTACACTGGCAGGTTTGGCAGTTTCTTCATCACTACATAAGGTGTTGACCTCCATCAGTCTTCCAGTTTATGTTTTCCTGTTAAGCCAACGTTCCGGATAAGGACTCTATCTCCTTCTTTCAAGGGCAGGTCTCTTACACGCTGGTCATAGTGTGATTTGTTTCTCAGGTGACTTTTCGTAGCGGCCTCGGATGCCAACTTGTAGGCATTATGCAACTCTTTCCGCATCCGGGTAACGTACTACTGGTATGCTGGCTCACTCTCTCCATCTGGTGACGTGCCGAAACAGGTGTCTATTGGTAGTCTGGCTTCTCTTCCGAATAGCAAACAATATGGGGAGTATCCAGTAGCATCATTCTTGGTACAATTGTACGCATGAACTAGGTGACTGATGTGCTGGCTCCACGATTGCTTCTTCACGGTGTCCAGGGTACCGAGCATCGCCAGGAGAGTGCGATTAAATCGTTCAGGTTGCGGGTCTCCCTGTGGATGGTAAGGGGATGTCCGTGACTTTCTGATCCCGAGCATAGACAGAAGCTCTTTGATCAGTTTACTCTCAAAATCTCTGCCCTGGTCGGAGTGTATCCGGGCAGGTAAGCCATAATGCACAAAATATTTCTCCCACAACACTTTTGCGACAGTGAGGGCCTTTTGATCTTTGGTGGGAAAGGCTTGGGCATAACGGGTGTAGTGATCGGTCACTACTAAGACATTTGCCACGCCTTTGGAGTCGGGCTCTATCTGTAGAAAGTCTATGCAGACTAAGTCCATGGGGCCTCTGCTTGTGATCTGGTTCAGAGGTGAGGCTCGGTGAGGGAGAGTCTTCCTAGAGATGCATCTCCCGCAGGTTCGGATGTACTGCTCCACTTCAGCTGTCATTCGTGGCCAGTAGAACCTGTCTCTGATCAGTTCGCTGGTTCGTTCCACTCCCAGGTGGCCACAATCATCGTGCAGTGATCTCAGGACCACGGTCCGGTATCTCTCAGGCAAGACCAGCTGTCTAATCTGCTTTCCAGATAGCTTCTTTGTTACTCTGAGCAGTATCCCATCCTCGGACTCAAGCTTGCTGCTCTCACGGATGAGCAATGCCATGTCAGGTGGGTCGCTTTTGGTACGAGTTGGCACCCTGTTAGCCTCGATTGCTTTCTTCACAGGTCCAATCATCGGGTCTGAGTCTTGTGCTGCTTTTATTTCTTTTGGGGTCAGCTGTTCGATGCTGCCCACACTTAGGTTCATTGGATTTGCATATGCTTCAGGCACAGCTGCTGCTGGGGCTCCTAGTTGATCCACCAGTCTGACAGGAGCATCCAGGGCTCCACTGACTCCAGCTCTCTGACAGACGGCTTTGATTCCAGATGGTATTAACCTTGTCCAGTCTTGGGTGTCTTCCTTGGTGTACTGTCGGGACAGCAGGTCAGCATCGATGTTTTGACGCCCAGGACGGTACTCGATATTGAAGTTGTATGTGGCTAGAGCAGCAAGCCAACGCTGTCCTACAGCACTGAGCTTGGCGGATGTCAGCACATATGTTAAAGGATTATTGTCAGTTCTAACTGTAAACTTAGCACCATAAAGGTAGTCATGAAATTTATCTACCACTGACCACTTAAGTGCAAGGAACTCTAACTGATGGACAGGGTAACGCTGCTCTGACTCACTGAGTTTACGACTGGCAAAGGCCACTGGTCTAAGACCCTGTGGGTACTCTTGGTTAAGAACGGCACCCAGACCACTCATGCTAGCATCTACATGTAAGATGTAGGGTTTGGTTGGGTCCGCAAACGCCAACACAGGGGCATGAATCAAGCACTCAATGATCTGGTTGAAAGCATCTTGACAGGCCTGGTTCCACCGCTCACCGAACGGTTCTGACTCTTTGAGGTATATTTTGGTTGTGTCTCTCTGTTTCTCAGCCTTTTTTCCATGCTGAGTTGGCGGATAGCCTTTCGTAAGCTCTGTAAGGGGACGTACGATGACCGAGTAGTTGGCGATAAATCTGCGATAATAACCGCAAAATCCGAGGAAGGACTTGAGTGATTTCAGGTCAGTTGGCTCCTTCCAGTCTTTCACCACTTCCACTTTTCCAGGATCAGTAGAAATGCCTTTCTCTGAAACGATATGACCCACATACTTCACTTCAGGCTGACAGAACTGGCACTTGTCAATGGAGATTTTCAGGCCAACCTCCTCTAGCCTATCCAGGACTTTCAGAAGACGCTGCTCATGCTCCTCGAGTGTTTTGCCAAACACGATTATGTCATCCAAATACACGAGGACTTCGAGGAGGTGCATGTCACCAACGGCTTTTTCCATCAACCGTTGAAATGTAGCAGGCGCTCCAGTTATGCCCTGTGGCATGCGCTCAAATTGGTAGAAACCCAGGGGACAAATAAAAGCTGTTTTTTCTTTATCCTCTTCGGCCATGGCTATCTGGTAGTAGCCACTCCTCAGATCTAGTACAGAGAACCACTTGCTGCCGGTTAGAGAGTCCAAGGCATCATCAATGCGGGGCATGGTGTACTGATCTGGTATGGTGCGTCTGTTGAGGGTTCGATAGTCAATACACATTCTGACGCCTCCACTCTTTTTGCGGACAACCACAATCGGTGAGGCGTAAGGACTACGGGACTCTTTCAGTATCCCAGTGTCCAGTAGCTGTTGAATGTGACGCCGAACATCCTCGATGTCTGCTGGGGCCAATCTGCGTGATCGTTCCCGGAAGGGTCTGGAGTCATTCAGGCGTATGTTGTGCTCCACTCCCTTAGCCAGACCAACATCCCACTCATCCAGGGAGAAAACATTCCGTCTCTTGGATAACTTCTGGCGAAGTCGGTTTTTCCAATCCTCGGGGATAGGAGAGTCACCAAAATCAAAAAGGGCTGGGTCGACCACATCAGCGAGGAGATCAGATGGCTGGACTGGAGTAACTGTATCCACAGCATACATCTCTGCGATTACTGTTCCCTCAGGAATAGCAGTCTTCTTCTTAGACTCATTATGAATGAGGACTGTCAAACTGTTGGGGTCTATGTCAGCGTTCTGGAGCACACCGGGCTGTACTAGGACACCAGTTGGGAGTGTTCGTATGACGGGTGCATCGATCAGTACGATATCTTTTGACATAGGGTCTGGTCTGTCTACCTTACAGGTAGCATAGTGCTTCTCGCCTGGAGCTATGGAAAGCGAACCAGGTCCCTCCCATGTCACTTTTCCGACGGCATCCTCCTTTGTCTCTGATTGAGAGAGCTGAGACCGTGCTTGGACTGGGGCATATACTGGTTGTATCCTCATGGTGCGAACCACAGTTTCATCACCACTCTCTTGCAACAGCTCCCAGAGTCGGTGGAACAGGAATGCGTTAGTGCCAATGATCACTGGGGCTTCGTTGTAGTTCTTAGGCTCAGGACAGATCAAAGCTAGGACAACTACGGGCCCGTTCACACCTGTCAGGTTCTCTGGAAACTCCATCTCCACAATAACATAACCTTTGTAGGGATACTCGTTGTCTGACAAACCCCAGAGGCCTAACTGTGTGATAGGTTTGATCGGGACGTTCTGCAGGTTTTCGTTGTACCAGTGCTCGAAGATGATGGTCACATTAGAACCACTGTCCAAGAGCGCATTGCAGTCCAGGTCATTGACTTTGATAGGGTGGATCATTGACGGGCCCACGAGACCCTCAGGCAGACCGGTGCTTTCTTCTGAGATGTCTAGCTTAAAGGACTTAGCCACAGTCTGTTCTTCTTCTGAAGAGGGTTTTGGAGTCTCATTGGGTTCGTCCTTGGGTCCGCGCACCAAACGCACAAGCTTTTTGATTACTTTCTGTGGGTTTTCCGGTGCAGTGCACTTTGGTGCTATGTGACCATTTTCACCACATCGATAACAAAAATATTCTCTGGCTGAGCTAGCTCTTTGGCCTGAAGCTGGTCGATGGGACGGAGTTGTGGTCTCTCGCGTGTTATCTGATTTGGGTCTCACCGACATCACGTTTATTTTCTCTTCTAATGCTTTCACTTGCTGGCTAAGTGACTCCATGTCACTATGCGACTCCTGTTTTTGTTTCCACTTTTGTTTTTTCTTGAACCCACTTTGTGAACAGTCAGATGGCTGTTGGCGCTGGTTGCCCATTTGCTCATCCATCCTGGCAGTCAGTTCTTTGATCTGAGCGCGAAGTTCACTCTGTTGGTCCATCTCAGGCTCCACTCCCTTCTCAGCTTGTACAGCGCGTACTCGCTGCTTACTGGTGAGTGCTCCAAGGTTTTGGCGATCAGACTGGCGTTCTTCCTCCTCGCGGATCTCTTGTAGCAGTCTCAGAAAGGTAGGGGGATCATCTTTGCGCTCCCTAACTTTCAACTGGAGTAGCAGGAGGTCAGAGGTTGAACCTCTAATTAGCTGCTCAACTCGGGCTCTGTCAGCTGACCTAGCTAGGAGACCTCCTCTCTGCACTACTTTGACTAGGGATCTCTCCAATCGTCTGAGAAAATCAGACAAACTCTCACTAGACTCTTGTTGGAGAGATCTAAACGAAAAATAGAGGTCTTCTCCTGATTTGGACGTACCAAAAATGCTCTCTATTGCCTGAAGGTACTCCACTGGGCTAGCATCAGGGTCAGTCGTACGCACAGCCTGTATGATCTCCAACGCAGGGCCTTTGAGACTCTCCAGAATTCTTCTGCGTTTTTCTTTCACGGAGCACTCTCCTTCATCTACCATGACTTTAGCTTGCTCCAACCATAGGTCTATAGTTTCTTCCCCAGTGGGGGTGGGACTGACCCCAGAGAAAGTTCTCAGACGCCTATATGAACTGCTGTCTGGTAGTTTACTATTTTTACCCCATACTTCTCCAACGGCACGTATAATAGACTCAGGGCTACTGTGTCTTGCTATAGTGGGTTGGCCTAGTTTTGGGATATCATCCATGGTTTTCCCCTCATCTTGTAGGAACTGAGCTAGCCTCACTTCGAAGTCATTTGGGGTATAGTACACTATCCTCAAAGCACTACCACCCTCCACCAGTGGGGGTAATTCTGGAGGCATATTTGAGGGGTCTACCTGCTCACGACACTCACACAACACCATCACTGATTGATGTTGCGAGTTAAACATTTTGCCCCTAACTCTAACCTTGCCCAAGGCTTTGACTGCTCCTACTGTTTCCTCTATCTCGGCTATGGTCGTTTCTTCTGGTACCCCATACACCAGAAGAGCATTCTCAACCTTCAATCCCTCTCCTCTACACCAGTTCACCAACTCAAGTTGGGAAAGGCTACTCGTTTGAACCTCCATATTTTATTTATTTTTTACGTGCAAATATTAGGTATAAACTGATATTAAGGTAGTTGTGTCACAGTTACTTTACGTGTAGTAGTAAACCAAATGTTTGTTAAGCTACAAGTATATCCCAGCGGTGCCTCCAATGTGTAACACCCGGCCCATATTTATCTAAATTAAATTACCTTTGGTTACTAATATGGGCGGGCCCTGAGTTATGACATAATCATTATCAGATTTATCTTAATATTAAAATATGTGACACAACACCTGAATTACTTTTGTACCAAAATATAAAGATTTATTTACAGAAAGAAAAAGAAATAGCACTTAGGATTTTTGTCTCACAGACAATACTGACTTTTCAAATTAAATATCACAGTGTAACAACTTGCATTTGTAAATAAACAAATTAAATGTATTGGCTTTTTCCCATGTAGAGCTTAAATATAAGCAATAATACAACTGAATGCAACATGAACTAAAATAAAATGTGGGCCCACACACTCACACACACACTCACACAACACAACAGTCCACTCCGTTGCAGGCCTGAGCTGGTGCTTGAGCGCGGTGAGGCCTAAAAACTGTTATAGCCACTTCGCTTGGTCCAGAAGCAGAAATAAAATAAAGAGCACGTGCTTATGGGGGTTTACTCACAGTACCCAGTGATCAGGAGGATGGGCGCTGACTGGAGATGCAGAAAAGATGCCAAGAGGGAAACAGCAGTTTGGAAACAGTAGGGCAGCCCACTGTGCGCTAGCAGCTGGATGAGTGAAGTTCATGTGCTCCACGAAACTCTTCTTCCAACTCCTTTTGTAGGAACAATATGTACAGACACACGATGTATTAACTTGTCGTCAAAGTCTCGAACGGTCTGATCATATGCTCCGCTCCACAATAACAATCTCTCCTCCACAGCTCTCTCTCTCGTCTCCCAGCGCCTGTCACAGACACGAACTTTTTGGGGACACAAGTCCCGCCCCTTCACCACTGAATCAGTATCAGATTAGCTAATACTTTGTGCTTAACAAATGAAATTGAAGAAAAAGAATGATAGACGTTTTATATCAAATCATGTTGGGTTGTTCAACTAAACAACATGTGCTCACCCATGTACGTTTCAAATAAACTATGCTCAACAATAAACTTGTGAAATGAACTTTTTATCTTGTAGTTAAATGAACTTTTATCTTGTAAATAGTAGAAAACATATTTCAGTATTATGATACTTAAGTACCAATCTATTTATGATCTTAATCATTTCTCTTAAATGCATTTATTTATTCAATGACATTTATTTATTTCTTGGCATTTCTAGCCTAAGTATATTTAACCAGGGCTACACCTATTTTTCCAAATAAAAAAAAAAATTATCCTTGTATCTGTCATTTTTAATTACACTAGACTGTTGATAAAATGGTTAGAGACAGATGGCCTAAAAGTTATTTATCCCTCTGGCCATCCATTACAATGGTCTGACGAGTTTGTGTGTCGGCAACCAGTCCAGTGTCCTCAGACCAGCGAGTCGTGACTACTATACAGCTACGGATAGCTTACGCTAGCAATCTACACATTGCCAAAATGCCTTTTGTCAAGAAGCCTAGCAGCACTAATGCAAATAGTGAACATAACTAGCACATAACTAGCCTACATTTTTGTTTGAATAATACTGGAAAGCAAATACTTTGCTATGTTTTATGCAATAGCCTATGTCATTCATTCAGTTTTCGATTGTTGTAAATTCAGATTTTATTGAGATGGGCTATTCATTTAAAATCCAAAACACAGATTATATGGCAACATGTGACAGTTGGGCCCGTTCTGGCTCAGGTTTGGTCCAAGCATGGCACATTAGTGATGGGCATTCCGAGTCTTTTCGAGGAGCTGGATCTTTTGGCGCCGTTCTCTGAAAAGAGCCGTTCGTTTGGTTCTCATGTGGCTCTTCGTTCACTAATACTTCCGGGCTTTAAAATAAAAAAATAAAAAATGTGGTTTGATGTAGAGAGGGTATTGAGAAGCTTTGCAATAAGTGTCGGTTATTATATTAATTATAATTTATATGATATTAATTACCCACACTTTAATTAAAGATGACTAGATCACTTAATCCTACTACTATGATATACTAATAGGCTATGATCAAAATAGCCTATATGACCGAATGGCTCCTTTTGAACGGTGCTTGTGTGCATACCATAGGCTAGGCTAGCACTCTAGCGAACCGTGGGAAGTAGAACTAGGCCCTCTGCAATTTTACCTTTAAGATTTAAACGGATGATCACTCTCAATCTGTTCCCGTTTACTTTGCCTGATTGTCAACCAAACAATTAGCCTAATTCGCTCAATAACAAAAAGCACTAAGTAAATGATTAGACTACCAATTTAACTATTGTTCTCTATGCGTCATAAACTTGTCACATTTTTCTATATCCACATTTATGATGACGGAGTTTGTTAAATATTTGGGTAACACTTTACAATAAGGGGACACACCTCATGCCTTAACTAATGCATGACTCATCATGATTTAATGCATGAATTAATGCATGATGTATCATGAACTCTGTGCGGCTCAATATTAATAAACGATCAAGCCATTATTAATTCATGTGATTACTGTACACTTAATGCATCATCAATTAATGAACATTAACTCAAGTCATACATTAAGTAACATGTCATCAAAGTAGCTGCAAACCAGTTAGGTAGACAAAAGCTTATCAGACCATCAATGGTGAATTTATCCATTTTGGGGCCGCCAAAACTCCTCCTGACAGCGTGCTGACAAAGCTGTTCGCTTAAAGGAAAATTTTGCCAGTGTGGCTTCTAAGCCCCCTCCCCCCTCCTATCATTTACCTGTGGAAAGGCTTTTTCCCTTGTGCAGATGGTGACAGTAATATCAAATGTTTTATGTTATGTTAATTTATCTTAGAAAGTGCATAATTAGTAGTTATGTTCAATGATAGCCTATATTTGCCAATATTCAGTCATTCAGACTATGCTTCTGGGCGAACCCTACAGTAGGCCTATCTCTAATGTGTCATAAGAAAATCACGCTTAATAGATTTGATGGTGGTCTTTGTCAATAATATGGAGTCAATGTGTGTGGATTATGACAGCCATTCATGTTTTAGAGAATGAGTACTTTGTACTTATATTTCAATGATATAGTTACCAATACTCAAGGTTAATATATATACGCTATTTATTGGGAAAATTGGGTCAGGGTTGAGTGCGATACCCCAAAAACATCCAGTAAGTGGCAGTTCTGAGAGCAGAAACAACCTTGTTAATGATAGGTCAGAGGAGAATGGCCAGACACATTCAAGCTAACAGAAAGGCCAAAAAATAAAAATGAACAACAGTGGTGAGCAGAGTATTATCACTGAATGCATGTGTTGAACCCTGAAAGGGATGGGCTGCAGCAACAGAAGATTAGATAATACTAGGTAGGTATTCCTAATACAGTAGATACTGAGTGTACATTGTAAGAAGTTCACCATTTATCATTAAATTTCATCATTAATTCAAACATGCGATCACCATTACTTCCTAAGTACTTGGCTGACTTGTGTCCCTCTAAGTAAAGTCATGGCATGATACTAATTTGTAAATGATTACTTAATGTAGATTGATAGGAGGCAAGCATTTGTTAACCATGAGTTCATCATTACTTATGAGTTCAATGAATTGTGACCCTTCAAGTAAAGTCACACACGATTCTTCATATAGTAATGATTACCCCATCATCACATCACTATTACTTAATAAATAGCTCAATGATTTCTGCACCCTTGAAAACCTAATATTAAAATAAATCAGTCAAAAGTCATCCAAATAGAACATCAATGTTTTATTAATTATACATGTGGAACACAATTTATTCAGACATTCAAAAGGACCTCACTCCCATTTCCTCTCTGTCGCCATATCCGATTTTTATAAATCCCCTTAGCCCTCTCTATATTTTGTGTATGTCCCCCACTGTTAGGATCAATAAAGCTCCTGCTGTGGTCAACAATGAAATGTGTGTATCCGGCAGTGGCAACGCCATTGATCACTTATTATTGTGGTCCCCCGACGAACGTGTCTTCAAAATTTGGGAGCAGTCTTCACCAGTCTCAGAACTGGCCATTTCCTCTGATACCTCGAAATCCCAAAAACCCATTTCCGCTTCCTCCATGTCCTGCCATATCTCCCACGACCCTACTGTTAAAAGAAGATAATTTACAAATCAAAACTAGAATGGCACTCAGAGAGATAGACACCAAAAAAAAGTGGGCAATACACTGAACTCTATGATATTGAACGGACTTAACCGCATGCTTCTATTGCCAAAGTTCCAGCAACCAATATGGCTTCCAGTGCACTGCACCTCTCAATTTCCGCTTGAGAAATAATTTTTCTACCAAAACTAAAGGGTTAACAGTCATATACTAAAACCAGGTATATCCACAATACATATAAGAATAATAATCAATGCGTGATTATACTTGACACGATAAAAAACTAGTTGTTGTTTTACTCATCGGAGATTACTCTGGTTGGGCTTCTTGAACACGTGATGATGACTAGCTGACAGATAGCCTACAGAAATCAATATGAAAAGGTTGAACTACATGTAGGTTTATTACGACATCACGAAAAGTAGTTGAATCTAATTAAGTTCAATATTATTATTTTTTGTCCGAGATCACCAAAATAAAGTTAATGAGTTTTCTTGCACACTGAATATACATGCACAGATAGGAGGCAAAAGATCACATCTATCACCAGAGACCGTTTTAACACGCACGCACGCACGCACGCACACACACACACTTCTGGTGGCAACTGAAGGATAACTAAGTTAGGCTACTGTACATGTTCCTCGCAAAATCCAATTATTTCAATAAGTCCAGTCCTGAGCTCACATGACAGGGTAACGTTAGATACATACACATTTTACTCCGAAAAGGACATTTCTAAGGGAATTATGCAATTTAACATTTGCCTAACTAGCTACTCTTACAGTTAGCAGCAATATGCAAATCCTTGTGTGTTCTAATACTAATGCCACTGAACTAGCCTAAATAAATTGGACATTGGCAAGCCAGCAAGCAAAATTACAAGTGATAGTAGGCCTCATAGCAGCTAGCTTGCTAGCTATTTGTGTCTGAGATTGATTCGCTGCTACATCGATTTTTTTTGCAAACATAGCCAACATTGAACGCATTTACAATGAGCTAACTAGCTACATAAACTACTTACCGGAATTTAAGTAACATTTATGTAGTTTCAGAGGGTTAAAAGCATTCGGTTTTGTCTAGGATCTTCTGCACCGCATTCACATTTGCTAGCTGGATTCATACCATAGACAGTCTGTAGAAAGTAGATCCACACCACAGAGTTCTGTCAAACATTTTAGATATGACTAGATACAAAAATGACGCTTTTCCCCATTGGATGTTTTGTCCATACAAGAGAAAGTGATCAGGCATCCGCAGTAGTATTTTCAGTTAGCTTAGCAACTAAAGTTACATAACGTATGCTTAGAATGACGCGCATCTGCCCGGCGCTAGCCGGTTTTAAAGTTGGTTTTCGTTGGATAGTCACAATCATAACGGGTTGTAAGTAGTAGTACTGGGTTCTGACAACATAGGCATGTATAATCTAAAAAGAAAAGGGAAACTTTTAATTTCGTCTGTCTGATAATTATCCGTTTAGCGAACTGTTTTGTAAAAACTCCCATTGACTTCCATTCATTCAATGAGCGCCTGGGTCCGGTTGCACCAAGAGGTCTTAACTAAGACGGTCTTAACTGCCCGAAAGGTCGTAGCTAAGACCTATTTTCAGAGAGGGGTTTACGCCTGTTGCACCAACCAAAGTTACGCCTAGGCGCAGCTACGACCAGTCTTTAGTAGTGCGCATTCCTGTGAAAGCATATCAGTTGCTAAGTAGTGTGCGTTGCTAAGCAAAATTGTTCGCGTTGCTATGCGCGAGTAGCCTAAACTAGTCTACTACCGCTAGCCAGAATAAGCCAATTTGCTAACGCGCTAATTTACATTGGAAATGGACCAAAAAAGACGAAAAAGTTACTTCAGTGATTGTGAACTGTATAGCCAGAATACATTGACACTGATCACAAAACATGCAGCAACTGCAGCGTTATCACTAATTTAAAAAAAAGTCGACGTGGAAAATTATAACAGATGCCATCAATAAACGTAGCTACCGATTTGGGGGGACACCGTAGCTACTGTAGTCAGGACGTGAGAAAAAAGTGGAAGGACCTTTTCAGTAAAGCGAGAAAGGACGTGTCAATCAGTACAAGTCATCCAACGGACGGGGGTCCCTCTCCGAAAATATCAATGCAGTGACATCATTGTTGATATGTTTGGTGAGGATTCCCCTAACGTTAATGTTACTTTCGCTGAATTGCTGTAGTGGACAGCAGTGACTGCCAAACAGACTGCAGAGGGGGATCTTGCCACTGACCTCACTCTAATAAGCGATGACACTTTAATTGAAAGTATGATAGACCTCGAAAGTGCGCAGATTCCCCTTTACAAAATATCCTAAATGTTATGTTAAGTAATTTAAAAAAAAACTTATTTCGAAACGTTAATATTAATACGCTATGAAAATAACTGGCTACAGACACGTGTGCAGTATTAGCTACAATTTAGATTATTTCCCAAACAGCTGATCATTTTATTTTTTAAGCACAGCCGAAAAGCTGATCAATGGGGCAGTTTGCACCTTATTAAGGCTAGTGTGTTTATTATGCGGGTGCGAAGTTGCGAACCACTGAACTATAGTGGTGCGAACAAGTCGTCCCGCGATATCTACCCTACCTTACCGTAGAAACGTTCTAAAATTACACTTACGCCTGCTCTTAGGTAGGCGTAAAATTTACGCCCGGTCTTAGTGAAAATAGTGTTTACGACCTGTTGGTGCAACCGGCTCCTGTTGTCTGTCTAATAGATTCTATTAGTTTTCATAGAAGTTCGAACTAACGTACATTACGGTTGTGGTCCTTGTATACGGAAAGCTAAAGGCGACAAAAGTCACAAACGGGTTATCTGGATTGTAAAAAATAAAAACGCTTTTAATAACTTCCTTTGCCTCGATAAAATAAAAAATAAAAAAACATGTATTTTACTCTTCCATTTATCATTTAATCATTATTGTACCCGTTCCCTAATCAGAGTCATATGTTGAGTGAGTCATATATTGACCAACCAGAGTCTTTTGTTGGCTGTACGATAAGTAAAACATCAATACTATTTGTTATTGTGTCAAGTAAAATCACGGATGGATTATTCTGTATTATGGTATAACTGGGTTGAAAATATGACTAAAGCACCATAGTTTTAGTAGAAACATATTAGAAGTAGGCGTAGGGTTCACCCAACAGCTTATTAGTCTGAATTATTGAATATTGCAAATAGGCTAATATTGAAAAATAATGACAAATTATAAATTTCCTAAGATAAATTTAATTAAAATAACATAAAACATGTGATATTGTAAGCCACGCAGATCCTGTCTTCGGGTTTGTTATAAAAATGGGTAATTTATAAAAATTGTTGTTTTAAAAGCGAACAGCTTTGTCAGCACACTGTCAGGAAGAGTTTTGGGGACCCCAAAATGGATAAATCCACCACTGATAGTCTGAGAAGCTTTTGTCTACCTAACAGGTTTGCAGCTACTTTGATGACATGTTACTTCATGTATGACTTAACTGTGAGTTAATGTTCATTAATTGATGATAAATTAAGTGTAAAGTAATCACATGAACTAATAATGCCTTGATCATTTATTAATATTGAGCCACACAGAGTTCATGATAGATCATGCATTAATTCATGCATTAAATCATGATGAGTCATGCATTAGTTAAGGCATGAGTTGTGTTCCCTTATTGTAAAGTGTTACCAATATTTGTTTGTTGATTCTGACGCTCAATGTTTAAATGTTCCGTAGGATTTTGTAAATTCATTTTTCTAGCCTGCATTGGCCGATGCATTGTGTGCAACGGTTCGAGACACTTGTCCTCTTTAAGGTTTTGCTTTCTAATGTTTAAATGGCTTTGACTAATTTGAGTGCCGTCTTAAAGTTAATTAGCCTACATTCTTTAACGCATGCTGCATATTATTGCCACCCAGGTTAAACAATCTCAAGTAGTTATCTCTTTGTCATTATCATTTCTTAATCATTATAGGTTATTTATGCGATTTTATAAGCGATTATTCAGCTAATTAATTGTTTGATTGTGAGGCTACGTAAGCTAAACAAACCGAAACAAATACTAATGCGTTAGCTACACCCAGCTTTTTCCAGCGCACCGTAGCCAAGGCTACACATTTAGTTTTATGAGACAAAGAAAAATGCTAGCACCGAAAAACTTGCTATAGCCTATTCGTTGATATTTATTATTCAGTTAATTATCTGCTTGATTTATAATTAAGAACTATAAATGGAAACAGGTTGGGAGTTATATCCGTAGGTAGTTTAAGGTTACAGAAGGCCTATTTACAGCCGACCGGAGCTTTCTGTCTGCTCACATAACGTTGACTAACACGGGAAAAAAGAGCCAAATTAAATGACTCGTTCACCGAAAGGAATCGGTTCCCTACGTTCACCAAAGATAGCCTTTCAAAAAGAGCCATTCGTTCGCGAACGACCCATCACTATGGCACATATGGCACAGTGCCGGCTGGCCAGAATCAGGCCGCATGAATTGGCCCAAACTCGGGCCGTAATTCAAGACTCAGAAGCCAAACCTGGGCCCACACCCAAGCTGACTCAGCTGCACTCGGGCCATATCTGGGCCACATATATTTGGCTACTTGGGTTGTGTATTGTAGGTTATATTAAATACAATTATATCAAAGTTCAAATTAAAAAAGATGTGCACTGTGTTTTAGTTGTTTTTTCTTTCAAGTTTACATATTTGTGGATACCATCATTGTGCAGACCATTAAATAAAAGTGTTAAAATTTGAAAAAGTGATTCAAGCCACTTATTATAAACTAATTCAGGCACTGGGGGTAATTGTGCGTGTGTGTGTGTACGCTATGGTTTTTAAAGAATAAAGTTTGTTTCTTTGGACATTGTTGTGACAAGATTGCAAAAGTGTAATTTTTCAAAAGTATACCAACAGGGTATTCCTAATAATAGAGGACCCCACAACACACATAATTTAATAGGTCTTTGAATGTCTTTCTGCCCTTCAAATTAAGAGGCAGGAGACAAACTTACGGCAGCCTATTCCTCTCTGGTAAAACCCAGAAGGGATGTTTTCGCTTCATGCTTTTATGACAGTAGTTTATTCTCAAGACGTTAGCTTATTTGATATTTTGGTGGGTTTTGTGGTATTTATCCTGCTAAAGTTTACATATTTGTGGATACCATAATTGAGCAGACCATTAAAAAAATTTTTTAAAGTGTCAATATTGGAAAAAGTGATTCCAGCCACTTATTATAAACTAATTCAGGCGCTGGGGTAATTGCGTGTGTGTGTGTGTGTGTGTGTGTGTGCTATGGTTTTTAAATAATAAAGTGTGTTTGTTGTGACAGGATTGCAAAAGTGTAATGTAAAACTAGGCCTATACCAACAATGTATTACTAATAATAGAGGACCCCACAACACACATCATTTAATAGGTCTTTCTGCCGCTTCAAAAGTAACTTTAATTTAGTGTGCGTTTTAAATTCAAATTTAAGAGGCCGTAGTCAAACTTACCTTAGTGAAATGTGCTACAGCACGGTTGAAATAAAATGATTCAATTCAACAGTTTTGTTAAATGACTGTGTGTAATTTTATTCTTATTCTTGATACATATCAAATTTGATCTCTGCTTTGCTCATCTTAATGCACGGAACAGACCTAACACATGGTTAAGGCCCCCTTAGAGATCACCAGGATGGGTTCACCAGGAAGTTATTTTCAGGAGTGTGTGTGTGTGTGTGTGTGTGTGTGTGTGCTTGATACAATTAGATTTTTAAATGGGCTTGTTTTGTTTGTAATATGTAGCTTTTAACAAAATAACAGGGCGAACATGGACAACGTGACCTATCGTTTAGGAAATAGGACTTACGCACACAAACATAAACATCTAACCATCTAATGTCCGATCTAACCAAGTGTATTTTGAGGGTTTTTCTCTGTTATGGGAAAAGAGATAGCTAGCTACAGATAGTGTGACATACAAATATGTGAAAGTTAAGGTCTTAAACTGAAAAGGTCAAACTATTAAAGCCGGTGATATGTTCAGTTAGAATGTTCGATGTAACAGAATTAAAGTAGGCTATTCATTACTCACGAACATGTAAATAACAGAACTTTTAAACAGACATCAACAGAATGACAATAAGTTATTTAAACAAGGCTGTATTTTATTTCCACAAGAGTTTCTGGTGCTCTTACAAGCGATACTATAACATCTCTGCATTTGAATGTATGTCTATGGGAATTGGGGGTGGGACTAGATTTAGCTGTAAATTAAGCTGGAACAGTATGTAATACATGGTTGGTAAAATGGCTGTAAGTCATCAAGGGTCTGAGATATCAAACAAGCCTCAAACCATCTCTCTGCTGCCATATCTCATGCAGTAGATGGATGGATGGATCACTTGAAGGGTGTACTTACTTTTTAACATGACTGTATACTGCTTTTCCCCGCATACATGGTAGAGTGCTCTTAAAAAGATGGTTTAAGATACAATTTAGGTACGTAAACATAATCGAGTAATGCTTACAACTAAAATATTACTGAAGAAGAAACTAGTGTACTATTGACGTGTATAGCTTATTATATGTTGCTTACACACATTTGCGCATGTGTAACAACAGTTTGAAGCTGCATGTACGATTAGATGATACAATCAGCCCTCTTTTCGAGTGTATTTAGAGGTCTATTAGCTGTTAGCCTACTACCACAGAGGTCCAGATAATGTGGCACGGTTGTGTTGGTGACATAATTATGTGAAAGAGTAAGTATGTAGTTTCAGAACACCAGATGGCGATATAGAGCACGCAGGAGATCACGGTCAATTTGATCAAGCTGTCCTAAATGAATGTCATAAGTTAGTTAACAGAGGCTAATCTGTAACGTTAGCTCCATCTATTCTCACACACACACGTTAATGTGATGGTTATATAAGACACAGATTTCCTGATTTCCCTCGAATTGTCCACCATCAATATGCTAATGAATTAAATGGAGGTGGCCATCAGGTATATTGTGATACAAACGAGAGAAATGGTAATGACTAAGTTAGTTGAAAGAAAACAAAAAATACAAACATACTGGTTATGCTAGCCAGCTCGTGTTCGCACTTTTCATTTGGCAGTGATTCCTCACGGGCTCGTTTGGGGGTTTTGTTTTGCACTTCTACTTTACTTTGATTTAATACGTGAAAATATGTAGGGATGTGCGCGTTTAGTCGACTAGTCGATTAAACGTTGCTACACTCGCTAGTCGGCACCAGAAATACTAGTCGTTAAACTTATTTTATTAATGTACACATTTAAATTACATTTTGACATAATTTGCACTGAAATGTCATGTTTTCCTGGTCAAATGTTGCTTTATAAAAAAACGAGCATCCGTTACTAATGTTAACAACGCCGGATTAAAAATTTTTTTTTTTTAAACGAAGGAAAAAAACAAAACGCATTAGCCTGTTCGCCCTGCAAGTTAAACCAGCGAGGTGGAAAGAGTAAGTAGGCCTATCGCGTTGTTGAATAGCCCAATAAAACTAATCTAATGTCATGCCGATCAGTAGGCCTAATTGTTATTTTTTTGTGGGCCTATTATTGTTAGTTTTTCTGATGACCGATTATTATTTTTTACTGTATTTGCAATGCGATCGCGTTCACCCAATGAAAATGCCGTTGTAATAATCAGGCACGTTTCCTAAAAATGTTTTGTTATGTTGAATATTGTTGTCAATAAATGTTATTTGTTAACTTTTATTTAGTGAGTTGTTATCATGTTTTGTAGGATAATGTGCAATGTTCATAATGCAAGGTGCAAAGTGCCACACATTTCAGCGGCATTTAAAATACGATTTGGTTATTGAAGTATGTGATTAACGGTTTCAAATGGCTCTTATAATATACGCAATATTTTTTCGGACAATGTTTAACCTTATAGATTAAATTGTGCTCAATTTTGACTGTTTTCTGAGTGTTTTCTTACTTTTAGACTAGTCGACTAGTCTAAGTTTAATCTTCCATTTAACCGTCAGGGAAATTAGTCGTTAGGAACATCCCTAAAAATATGGTGTCCCAGATAGATAGCTAGCTCACTCGACTCGCTAGGGGATTGTTCGCTAGGAATTGTGGGATTTGGTGTTGGATGTATGGACGGGTGCTAATGTAACACAGATGTAACACAGGCTATCACACGGGTGCTAATGCAGTAAATTAATTTATCGCACAGACCGATTTTTTCGTAGCACGTGCGACATATATGTCGCACTGTACAGCCCTGCTGTTGTTGTTGGCATTATCCACCTAAAATATACGAGCTGACGCATTGCACACCCAAAAAACTTTTGCGAGGTGCAGACAAACTGGAGAAGATGCATAAATAAACAAAGAAAGTCGCACACTCTTTATGCTCCCGTAATTTATTATCAATGTGTTATAAGAAAAAACCAACGTTTCGGCACACAGTGCCTTCGTTAGTTATTCAACTAACCCGTTTAGCCTGCTTCGTTATACAGGAACCGGGAATATTTAAAAACGTTCATAGCCATAAATTAGCCTACATAAATTTATGCGATAGGCCACTTTCTGAGTGACCGTGTAGGCTAGTTAATAGCCTACCAAGGTAGCAAACAGTTTTCCAAATTAAAGTTTTAGAACAAATAAAATCTAAATATTTTACACAAACCTCTCCATGAGCAACCAGTAGACTACAGGTGCAGCTCAAAACATTTGAATATCATGAAAAAGTTTAATATTTTTTGTCACTCATTTCAGAAAGTGAAACTCATATATTATATAGATTCATTACACATAGAGTGAAATATTTCAAGCTTTTATTTCTTTTAAAAACGTAAAAATAAGAAATCGGTCAAGTTACAACAACAAACAAGTTTTAGAATGCCAAAATTAAATTTGACTAGGCTATTTGAAGAAAGTTGTACAAACAGCCAGCTAGCTAGCCCTACTGGATATCAATGGAGTTATTACGAAAACAGTTAATTAACAGTCCCTTACCAGACCTATGAAATCAAAAGGCTTCGTGATACCGACACCTGGATGACTGGAAACGTTAAATTCAATCCGGTGTGACCGAACCTTATCCCAGCCATAAAACCTCCTTTTTTCTCCATAACCTGCTTTGCTCTGACCTGCTTTTTGTAGTTCAGCTAGGCCTGTGTAAAAAATAAATGAAAAAATGTTTCTTCGCCAGAACTTCTGGAGAGTTCAGATTTCCAAGGTAAACAAGCTTCTTAGTAGGTTGATTAGACGCCAGCATTAATGTCTGTTTCGGCTACAGGCATAGGCTATGCAAAAAGTTTTGAGATTTATAGCTACAACCCGCGAAGCCGATGGCTAGGCTGACACCTGTTAAAATCTCTCAAACATTACAACCCCCATCTCCGACAATTCTACGCATGCGCCAGTTTTCCGAAAAATAAATACACTTTTAAAAGTAACTAACCCACAGTTAGCAAAAAATTATACATATAATAGAGCAAATCTGTTTAAATTGAACAGCCCATCTTTTTACAAGCCATTGTACACAAAAGAAGCCTATTAGATCTGCCGGTCGCGGCCAGGATCAGGTTTAAAGTTCTGACCCTGGCCTACACTGCAGCCAATAGGACAGGCCCCATCTACCTGCAGGACTTAATCCAGCACTATGTTCCTGCTCGACCACTTCGCTCTGCTACAGCAGGGCGACTCACACTTGATTTCTTGATGAGGGATGTTTTTTTCTCATAATAAATTCACTTCAATTAAAGGTTGGATTATTTCTCATTTTGTCAGTGTGAGATTAAGCTAATTCACCAAACGGTGAATTTTTTATAACCCTTTTTACTCATCTTTACCAGGGGTGCCAATAATAGTGGAGGGCTTTGTGGTAATAAGTGTGTGTAGATTTTTAATATCAAACACAGAGCAGACATATATTTAATTCAATATAAAATAATGTGAATGGCTGTCACACAACGTGGACACAATTTAAGGCCAGTGTTTTGTAAGGCTCACACAACCTGTTTTGGCAACTTCAATGCTTTTTCTAAGATCCTTCATACAGTAAAACAAAGGAGTGCGACTGTACCCCCTTTCCCCTCCCCTTGCTATGTATAATATCATTATCTTGCAGTTGCTATTTAATTCTTCTGTGAGCAAATCTGAGGCAAGGTTATCTGTAACCTATACGCATATCTTAGTAGGGCTATATGGCCTACGCATAATTTTCTATCTAACTTGTGTGTGGTTTCTGTTTTTTACTTTAATTGAGAATGTATAGCTGACTGTGTGTACTATTCTATGTTCATTACTAGAGATCGCTCCTACGTTATGATAAAGTTGTGCTTTGCCTGATCTGCTTTGCAGTCGCTTCATTGACCTTCAGTAGTATGCACTTATTGTACGTCGCTTTGGATAAAAGCGTCTGCCAAATGATTGTAATGTAATGTAATGGAGAATTGAATTTGAAATCGAAGCTTCACAAACTGAAAGCTAGCCTTCTGAGAACTGAAAGATAGCTTTCGGAGATCTGAATTTGAAATCCGAGTTTAACTGAAATTCAGATTCAAATCACAAAATTCCGTTTTAAAACCTTACATAAAAATTCTAATTATGAAATACAAATTCTAATTTAATTTGAATTCAGTTTTCTGGTGGCACAAGATTTACACCATAGATATCTCACTTCTAATAAGTAAAATAAATAAATAAACGTATTTACCTTTTTAGGGTTGTTTTAACGCACTTGTTCCTAGTTCGGAAATGCACTATGTACGTCGCTCTGGATAAGAGCGTCTGCTAAATGTCTATAATGTAATGTAATGCAAGTAAACGGGCTGGTTTGTTGTCTGTGTCACAGTTCATAACTTCTTAACTAAATTATTTTATACAATGTTAATGTCTCACATTTGTTTTTGATTATAGCATAGGCTAGGATTTCTGATAAACATGATATGGATCTGGTCTATTCAAGTTACTGGCTATGAAGTATTAAATTCATTAACTTTGTATCATATATTAAAATTATTATTACTTTATTTTTTTAATGAATAGCCTACATATGAATAAAAACAAATGTTTATTGAATGTCTACATGATAATCATATAAGCTCTTTGCTGCTAAATAATTTAGGCGACTATAAATAGGCCTACAAACTTGTAGGCTACAATGGTTTTATCACTGTTATTGTACATTAATTTGAAGAAGAACATACTTATTTTTAAAAAGGAACAAAAAAATGTAGACTAGATTTTTATTTAAAATAGCCTACGTTGGTTTCGGTTACAAAAAATATTAAGGGCTAGTTTTTAGTTGCTGTTTGGCTGGAAAGTCTGGCAAATGACTTAGAAATGTTTTGGCAACAAATGCGACCTATTCTTAAAGCTGCGTAACCTAGCCTAGGCTACTCCCGCTTCAAGAATCACCTAATGTAAAATAAGATGCATAAAGAGAGTAGGCTAACTTGTGTAAGAGAATGCAAGTTGTGTAAAAGACATCAAGAGATCAATTATCGCTTAAAATGACTGTTAGCATGTAGGCTATGCTATCATGTTCCACGTCTCTCACAGAAGTTATATGCCAAGCATGTCGAATTGTGGTTCATGTGCTTCAAGCCTTTCTTACATTCGCACGTCTTTTCTTTTACTGGCAGTTTTAGCGACCTGGTACCTGAATTGCTTGCTGGTAAAGTGCTATTGACAACCCCAGTCCAATGTTTTCACGGCCTATTTAAGAGGGTCAGGGTGTAAACGCTGGCTGCCAGCGCGAGGTCAGAATCCCTGGGAATTCTGCCACATGCGTTCCAGACACAGTATCTGCCCAACTGAGAGTAGAAATACGGTGCGCCCGCTCTCCAGATTGCCAGACAAATTAGAATGTGTGGTGTGGAGGAAGAGAACCGTATTCAGAAGGAATTATAAATAGCATGGTTCCTAAAACGTCACATTATCACGTCCTTCACTCTGAGAAGCTGTCTGAATTTTCCAGAAAACCGTTGAATAGGTTCACAGACAGAAAAAGAGCCTGCTACAAGCTGTAAGAAATATCGCAGTCAGTGCACTGGTAGTGGTTACGTTTTTAAATAAAAAATATAAAAATATTTTTAAAAGTTAAAATATCGATCCAATTACGTAATGGCACTGAACTAACGATTTGGTGTAATTATCAACGCCGTTGATTCTCAATGTAGGCTATGCATTGCGAAAGAACAGGTAGCCTCGTTAATTTTGTGATCATCACTAGGCTACTCATTTAGATGACCTTCACTCTTTCTTTCGCCCACATCATGGTTCTTGATACAATACGTAAAATATAAACTGTTTTATCGCCATAAGCATTAGACAGAAACTAGCCTACAGTATTGTCAAATGACGAAAGGTTAAACAACTAGGCGAGCATTGTAGCAAAGGCTACAATATAAACAATTGCAGCACAATCGGCATAGACTAGACCTACCTACATGGCCACCGCCATATTAATTTAAACGTAGCCCAAACATTTCCAATGCTGGCAAACAAAGGGTCCACAACGGGAATTATATATTCATGCTTTAAGAGATTTAGAACACTATTGATTCGCTATTCCTTGGACTAATTGATTTTAGTTTTAATCTGAGACTCTTTGGGTGGCCTCCGGCGGTTTCACACAGAGAGATTAGCTCGGTATATCCGCTCCGGAGCGTCCTGCTTAAATTGCGGCTGCCAATTCTACATTCGCCATTAATAAGCGTGAGAGTAGCCAACCCTTACTAATATCATGCATAGGCTATATTTCCACCCATGCAGCTAGACGTGTACAATTTTATCGGGGAATCTGTGAGTTACAGTAGGTAGCCTATTAGGCCTATTTCGAACATTAAGAAGGCATTTTTAATTTTTTAAAATATCTATGAACATTAATGATCATGGCAAAAATAACCTAAGTAATATTATTCTTCATATCAACATCCCCACATCCCTAAACTAGTGAATGTTACATTCATCTGGCATTTTCTATAGCGCTAACCAAAATCAGAGCAATCATGTAGATATCATGTTTATGTTTTTTTCAGTGGACAGAAAAGTGCACTGCACGGCCAAAGTATCACACTCTTTTAATCTAGACAGGGCCGTTTCTAGGGAGGGGGCACAATGCCCACCCCAAATGCTCCACCTGCCCCCCCAAAGCCAAACCCAGAAAAATTTTAATCCAACAATATGAAGTCGGATTCGGCCAATCATAAAAATGCCACATCGAAATAATATATTTCTCTAATATCTGATTGGTTGGTTTGGCCATATAAAACATGGAGACGCAGCTCGAGAGAGAGAGGGCCACTTTCTTTGATCATCTATGCTGTCTCTTTTTGATAACTGTAACTCTTATCTATAATATAATATTAGCTAGCCTATCTTACTCAGTGAGTTGAGGATAGTGGCGAGAGTCTCCGTCGGGGAGACTCGATTTTAAATAGATTGATTACATGTTGCATCTAGTCAAGCTGTTTAGATTTATATTATAGCTGCGATTCTGCCAAACATCTGCAGCATTGCATTAGCTCAAACTTTGAAATAGTTCACATACATTAAAATACACTATAATCTCGCTCTCTTTCTATATATATAAACTAATAATTATATATACTGTATATAAATTAAATGATGAGCCAATTACAGTAACGTAGTTTTACATGTAAATACAAAATAGCACAAAGAGACTGAAATGATGAAGGAATATAGCTAATCTTAGCCTACTTGTTTTCATATAAGATTAGATAATGATTTGGTATTATTGGGCATAAATAAAGTTGTTCTCCTATAAAATGAGGGGGTGGAGGTTGGTTTAAAATGTAATTAAATTATTTTATCACTAATCCACTAAAGCTTTATATGAAAGCATCTCAAATCTCATCTAGGGCTTTGGGAAAAAAATCTTCAAAATGGTCATAAATTAAACATTTTATGTTAGGAAATGCCCTGTGTGAGGTTGTGTAGAAATGCAGGAAATGAGGGAAAAGTTAAAATACAGATTTAGCTGTACAATGAACACATATTACATTATAATCTAGTGACCCCTGGTGGAAGACTAAAGCTCATGGAATAACATCATGTTTTTATACTGTATATGTGATGTATACTTAACCTGTGCAATTATCATACACAATGTTCTTAACATGGGAATGTTTACAATCTTTACCTGGGTAATTTAGTTTACATTAGGTTCTTATTCTGGGTATTCAACATTGTTAATATTTTCCATATGCCATGTTCTTAACCTGGACATTCAGCATACACAGTTCTGCAATTTCAGTTTTTATTAAAAGAACTCTTCCGACTTTATCCTCCAAAATATTAACCTGATTAACTTTCTTTTATTACTTTAGTCTTTATTTCTCATTTTTATTGCTGTTCTAATTATGTATTTTGTCAAATAAAATTGTACTAAACATTTTATACATATATAGATTTAATATGCATATAAAATGAAGTGAAGCATATTACAGTGTAATAATGTTATCATGGACCATCCTTCCCCATCTGCTGTTGGAACCCTCTGTTTACGTTTTTATTTAAACACAGCAGTATTTGTCCACCAAGTAGTACATTATCAGAAAAAAAGCAGACTAGCAAACAATCACAAACCTTTTTACATGAAAAATATTTTTTGTATACTCATGAAATTTTTCCAGGAATTCTGGCTTGCATAGGTTCACATTACTTTATTTTGTGTATCCTCACTCATACTGAGCCTGTTGCTGTCATGCATTTACTGTAAGATTTTTTATAGATGTTTTGTTGTAGTTCTTTCCCTCATATCAACATTAAAGGAATCTACAGAAAGCAACATTTTATGCAACCCAATTTTGAGTTGGAAATATCTGGAGCAAATATTTGCTTTTTACATAAGAACAGAGCTCCTGCTGCATATATAACCTTCTGTGAGGATGTCATTTCATTAAAAGAATTACCAGGTAAAATTGTATTTTGTGAATTAAAATATGAGTGCAAGACAATATATACCTAAATTAAAAATTCTAAAAACTAAAAATTCATGGTTAAAAAATCTTTGGTAAAGTCACGAATGTGGAACACTAAGCACATGCCTACTTCATGTTATTTAGTATGCATTAGTATGTTAGTATATACAGTACATTAGTCATGTTATAGATATGAACAGGAACTCAGCACACAACCAGCCTAATAAATAAACAGGCAAATAAAATGTAATCGAATAAAAATAAAAAAAACTTATAAGGAAATGAGAAACCATTTTAGTTGCATGGTGTTTTTGAATAAACTATATGAGTAACAGGGCAATGAAATGTTGACTGCATGTAAACAAAACAATTTTCTCTCTTTTTACGTGCCAAAAATGTTTTCTCCTAATTTGAAAGGCTCAATAATACTCTCATTGCTGCAATCATTGTTGTTACTTTGAGGGAGGGCTGACAAACATGTGCTGTCCTCCAAAGCATGTGATTTCCATGTGAAACCAGCCAGAATTTCTTATCACACCGTCGTTTACAAGCTGGGCTCGCACAAACATGTGTCGTCGGAAGACACTCGATAATCATGTGCAGCTCAAAAGGTAACAAGCTACAAAAAAGAATAGAGGACACAACCAGTACGTTTGGTTTTCTTTTTGTTTTTAATGCATGTGGCTCCCTCTAGTGGCCAAATTTGTAAGCACAACCACACTAATTGACGATGAGACCAAACCGCGATTATTGAGATAGAGATATACCCAATTTTACGGGTATATGTAATATAGGCTATACAGGGTTCATACGGTCATGAAAAACCTGGAAAGGTCATGAAAAGTTTTTCCAGGCCTGGAAAATTGTGGGAAAAAAATAAAATGCAAAAAGTTTTGGAAAAGTCATGGAAATTAATTTCACAAATCTTTTCATGTCGCTCATTTAGCCTACACTCTTGTTTAAAATAATTCTATATTATATATGCTTTTATAAAATAAATCATGTAACGTTAATATATATACAGTACCAGTCAAAAGTATGGACACACCTCCTCATAGGTTTTTTTCTTTATTTTTACTGTTTTCCACATTTCAGAATAGTAAAGACATCAAAACTATGAGATAACACAACTTAAATTATGCGAATAAAAAAAGACCAAAAAAGTGTTAAACAAATCAAAAAAGTTATATTTTAGATTCTTCAAAGTAGCCACCCTTTGCCTTGATAACGGCTTTGCACATTCTTGCCATTCTCTCAACCAACTTCTGTGGTAAAAAAGTATTCCACAGTAACAGGTGATGCCATCATGACATAAATATACTACGGGGCAATTAGATCTATTTTGCCCCAGAAAGGGGCAAGAAATGCCCCTAAAATATTTATTTTAAGATTCAAATTTATATGCATTCTTCGTTTGTCACTATCTCACTATCAAAACAGTTGTTGGTAAATTCACATAGGACTTAGCCTACGTGCACCCGCTCCTATGATATAGCCTACTCTTTGGCTATTGCTTGTCCCTGCTTCTCTCCTGCCCTGGCCTGACTGTGAACGTTCTCATTATTACTCAATGAACTGCTTCGTGGTACAACCTAATACATCTGAGAGTAGTACAATTCTGAATGAGAAGAATGAAAAAGAGGAAACACACCAGAAAACTCTGCAAAAACAGCTAGCATGTGAAAAATAGCCAAATGAAATTTATAAAATGTAGAAGGTGCAAATTCAGTAACTTCCTCCCTTCAGATTTCTCCATTGTCTTCTATAGTAAAACCAAACAGGAACAAGTTACTGAATTTACACCGTCTACATTTTTGCATAAAGTGATGGAGAGGTGATGATTTATGTTTTCTTTGAACCCCCAGGGACTGGCCTCAAATGCCATCCATGAATGAACAATATCAGATAAACTCTGGTTGCGTATTGTATGTAAATTCCATTAAGAGCCATTAAAATGTATTGAAGGGACTTGGTCTTGGCTTTGTTACCAAGAAACACAATATTAACACATTTTAAAAGAAAATATTGTTCAACGTCCTTACAATCTGAACATGATGTCTGGGCACTTTAGGATGTGCAATTTTGAGCAACGTTTTGCCAGTATGGCTGTTAAAGTACAATGAAGCAAGGGGGCTGAATACTTAAGGAATTGATTGTTTTCGGTTTTATATTTATAAGTAATTTGGAACAAATTGTAGATTTAACTTTTCCACATTGACATCGTAGGGTTGTTTGTGTTGAATACCAGCAAAAAAAATCCTGATTAAATACATTTTTATCAAATATTCATACACAGCAAAATATGAAAAAGCCTAAGGACATGTATAAGCAACATGTCCACCTGTTATGATTTAGAAGTGGTTGAGTTTATATCGGTATATAACAGTCTCTCCATGGTCATTCCAATGCATAACAGTTATACCAAGGCATCAATTATAGGCTGTGTACGAATTGGGGAGTGGGACTAGATTTATCTGTAAATTACACTAGAACAGTATGGAACACATGGTTGGCTAAATGGCTCTAAGTCATCAAGGGTCTGACGTATCAAACAAGCCTTAAACCATCACTCTGCTGCCAGGAATGCAGTAGATATGGATGTATAACTTGAAGGGTTTCTTCTCCTGACTTATTTTTCCATAGAGGACCGGAAAATTTGTCAGAAGAAACAACCCTTAAAGTGATCCATCCATATCTACTGCATATCTGGCAGCAGAGTGATGGTTTGAGGCTTTTTTGATACCTCAGACCCTTGATGACTTACAGCCATTTTATCAACCATGTATTCTATACTGTTCCAGCATAATTTACAGCTAAATCTATTTCCTTTCTGCTCCCCACACTGCCCCCACCCCAATCGTGATGTCAGAGTACCTCTGTACCTTTGGAGGTACCTCTACGTCATATGGATAATTGTTGTTAGACCCACTACGTTACTTTCGTTTCGTTTTCAAACCCGAACAACGTTGCGTCCTGTTCATAAACTCTCTTATTTCACCTAAATAGTCCACTAAAATATGTTTCTGAAGATATTTGAGGTGAGAAATAGGCCATTTAGTTGCTGAATCTTGATTCATATTTGATGTGCTAGTTTGACAGTTTTATCCGAGTTATACAGTACGTAATAATTTGTACAATGTACGTTAATTTATGCAAATGACGATGGACACAGCTCCCCCGCCCCAACCCCTCTCCCTCGCTCATCCCACAAAGTATTTTTCAAAAAATTTTCGTGGGTGGATACAGGCTGAAACAGTGGGTGTAGTTACCCTTTAAGCTAATTCACCATACGGTTCATTTTTTATAACCCTTTTTACTCATCTTTACCAGGGGTGCCAATAATAGTGGAGGACACTGTATCTGTTTATACCGAGGCATGATAGCATCACTGTTTACCTGTGGAATGTTCCAAACAGGTTTCAAAAATGTCCTCACCCTGTCCCAACTTTTTTTGTTGGAGGCATCAAATTGGGAATATACAAAAAAAAAGTTGATAAGGTAAAACATCAAAAATATTTTTAAATATTTAAATATTTTTAAATCACTGCTTTCTTCTTACAAGAAACACAGGGCCAAAATGCATTAAATAATTTAGGAAAGTTTGGATAGTATTGCTTTGCAATAGAGATAGTTTATTTAGTGTGAGCTACGATAGGCAATATTGTTAGTTGTAACTTGGCCACATTTTGATATCGATACTTTTAAAGGCAGGCCTAGTTTTTGGAATTAAGGACTTATAGACATCGCTCTGTAGGCTATGCGTGAGTAACTGTAGGCTTTTTTACGTCAAAGACATTTTTGTTCAGATATCACTTATTTTTGGTAGGTAACTAATGATGAATAGCCTAATGCATGAAGATAATGACATCGAGGGAGACATGCATACAGAATACATGCATTCGAAATAAATGCATGCAGACATTCGCGTAACCATAACGCCCTCTACTGACAATAATGAGAACATTTGTCCTATTACTGATAATATGTCTAATATAATACAATGAACAGCACCACCTGAGCTATGGATCATGAAGTAACATGTACATTTATTAACCAAGTCTATATGGAGACATGCGTGCACAATAGGCTAGACGCAAACACATTCTAGCTGAAAGAAAAACATACAGCCTAAATACACTGCTCAAAGAAATTAAGGGAACACTTAATCAACACAGTATAACACCAAGTAAATTAAACTTCTGGGATCTGTCCAGTTAGGAAGCGTAAACGATTGTGAATAAATTTCACCTGCTTTGGTGCAAATGAAAGTGACAACAGATGGACAGGAGAGGCAACAGCAAGACAACTCCCAAAAAGTAAATGGTTTTGCAGGTGGTGGCCACAGACTATTTCTCTCTCCTTATCCTTCCTGACTGATTTTTCTCTAGTTTTGCATTTTGCTAGTGCCCTTGTCACTACTGGTAGCATGTGGCAGTACCTGCAGCCCATTGAGGTTGCACAGGTAGTCCAGCTCCTCCAGGATGGCACATCCATACGTGCCGTTGCAAGAAGGTTTGCTGTGTCTCCCAGCACAGTCTCAAGAGCGTGGAGGAGATACCGGGAGACTGGCCATTACACAAGGAGAGCTGGACAGGGCCGTAGAAGGGCATCCACCCAGCGGCAGGACCGGTATCTGCTCCTTTGTGCGAGGAGGAACAGGAGGAGCACTGCCAGAGCCCTACAAAATGACCTCCAGCGGGCTACTCTTGTGCATGTTCTGACCAAACTGTCAGAAACAGACTCGACGTCCTGTAGTGGGACCTGTGCTCACAGCCCAGCACCGTGCAGCTCGATTGGCATTTGCCAGAGAACACCAGGATTGGCAAGTTCTCCATTGGCGCCTCGTTCTCTTCACAGATGAGAGCAGGTTCACACTGAGCACATGTGACAGACGTGAAAGAGTCGCCGTGGTGAATGTTATGCTGCCTGCAACATCATCCAGCATGACCAGTTTGGTTTAATTGGCTTAGTGATATACTGTGATGATTAAGTGTTCCCTTAATTATTTTGAGCAGTGTAGTTAGTTAGTACAGTCTAAATAGTTTGCATAAGTAAAATATGGAAATACAGTTTTAAAATAAGCCTATTAGTATTCTATAGAAATACATTTAACGTTAGGCCATTGCACACTGGCTTGCGGATGTGTAAGTCCAAGCTTCCATGTGGGGGCTACGAGGTGGGGAGTTAATAAGCACAGCAGAATTCCATTGCAGTTTTTTTTCCGGTAGTGTAGCCTAACACTACCTGCGGGAAATATTTTGGTACCGGACCATGTAGCTAGGTTTAGTTTAGTTTTCTGTAGTGCAATGGATGTATAAGGCATGTTGATTTGCTTCGTAGTAGCCTAGCTTGTACCTGCTTCCTGACTAGCAACTGACTGAGGTTTCTCTGGCAAAACTAATGTTGGCTAACAAGCTTAATTGGACAACGCATATTTCCCAGAAATCTTAGCCAGAAAGAAAACAATAGATATAGATATAGACATAATAAAGAAATGTTGGCCGAGGCGAGCATTGAAGGTTTGGTTTCCACAGTGAGTCAGACATGAGCACAAGAGCACAGCAGGCTCCACAGACAAATTTTATTGTTGGCATTTGTGTGAGATTAAAACATGTAGCCAATGGCACAGTTATCTATAGATTTTTTTTTTTTACATTAATGCAACAACGCAATGCTAACCAGATGATATTCTACGTTAAAACTTTTTTATTTGCTTGAATGGCCATGGGATATAGGCTACCTGTTCCCATAATGTTAGCTATTGCATAACTAACTGCCGTGGTGTCCAGTGACTGAATTGTTTAACTAACAGGCTACAAGTGAACAGTTAATATTGTAAACATGTTTTTGCCTTTGCAATAAAAAAAACATTCTTGTATGAAAAAACCAGAACATGTGCACACTGTTTTAGTCCAAAATTAAATTACACTTCAGTACCAGGCGGGGATTGAACCGAGATCTCTTGAATACTAAGGCTTGACGCTACCCACAAGACCAAAAAGTTACATGAGGTCAGAACATACAGAAGTTAATGTTTTTAATGGCTGAGAGTCTGTGGTCATTGTGGTTACTTCTGTAGAAAACCCTGAAAAGTGCCAAACTCTCTGTGCTGTATAGGTATTGGGCATGCCCCGCCAAGCCATAACTTGGCGCATGGCATACCTGTATATATCTGATACAATTGTATTGTTTGCATTGCATTTTTAATTAAAAATTTTTACAGCTTCAAAATCATTTAAAAAAAGGCCCTGTGCAAAAGTTTGCGAACCCTTTTGGATTATTTTTTGTTACTTTTTAAAAAGATTATTACTAAGGCCTAGTGTTTAAACCCGGGATTATAACACCTCACTCCCGGGTTTCCCGGGAAATCCCGTCTAAAAAACCAGGGGCGGTCTAGTAGGCTATTATAAAATGTGCAACCCTACTTATTAAGTTTACAGGCTATACCGACATCCATATGCCATATCAAATCTTTCAGAACCATGGCATTGACCACCAACATACCATTGGCTGACATTCTTGAATATCAAAAACAACCAACTGTTTTTCAAAGATGTTTTATTAATAAAAGCAACATATTTTTTGTACAAAATGATGGCTGCTTTGGAACTTCGGACATCTAAACAAAGGTTATACGGCTATTAGGCCTACATGAACCCTGATAAATATTAACGCTGGCTATAACTATAAAAAGGCTTTAGGTCTACTGTGTTTAAGAAAAAAGACTATACCCCCCACCCCCCCAAAAAAATAATGCCTACACATTTTTACCCTCTTCTTTGAAATGTCGAGGGTTTCGTCGGTGAATGCCCAAAACGGAGAAATTTGGAAATAAAGTAATGTGTGTTATGCAGACATTTCTAATGTTCATAACATATAGATTTCTATCAAAAATAAACAAGCACAAAAGTATAATCCACAATTGTATTTACCATCCACACACACACACACCTCTCAATTTGTGTTCGTAGATATAATCCACAATTGTACTTACCATCTACACACACACACCTCTCAATTTGTGTTTTGTAAAAATAATCCACAAATATGTGTTTTCCATCCACACACAAACACCTCTCAACCTGTGTTTCATAAATCATCATTTGGATGAATGCAAAAATGATATTCACAAATGAAAATAACATTTACAGATATGCTTCCAATGTTCACATGTACAAATCAAAAGCTTGGCTTGCGAACTGGCGAATCTACATTTGCCGATCGAAGGACACGTTTGATCTGCTTGGATTTACGGACAGAATTTTGAGACAAATATTCCGCTGTTTTTCACTGTGTCGATTCACACACGCTTAACTTGCGATTCGTAAGCAAAACTTCTTCTTCTTCGGTGCTACATAACACGTGTGTGTTCGGCTCATCAGCACCACTTTTATAACAAGTGGCCAAAATTGCACATTATCTTTAAGAAGTGGATTAATGGTCAATTTAATTAAAACAACCGAGTTTTGAGTTTATTTAGGTTGTAAAGCTAACCCCACGCTAATCTTGCGATGGGAAGTTTTTTAAACAGTCATTGCACAAAACTCCTATCAGATTGCATGTAGCTAGCTAGCTAGATTACATTAAGTAAATGTTATGGCATCAATACAATATCTCCATCAAGACATATCAGCAAATATATGCTAGCCTACCATTGTGAAATGAGTGACATTTAGCCGTAGGCTACGAGTTGGTAATAAAAGCGAAGGTATCTAATATACTTGCAACTTGCTCTAAGAATTCCAGTTCCTTTTGTAATTATAGCTGGGCTATATTTCTGCAGAATTCGATGTCCTGGAATAACAAAACTATGGGTTTGCGTTCATGATTAGGCTACCCCTTGTCCCTATCCACGGTTGCCCCCCTAGTGGTAGTCTAGTCATTGACGTAGCAATTATAGTAGCCTATTCTTTTCTCTGAAATTAATTTCAAAACAACATTTTGCCTCATTAGTATTAAGTTTCTCAAAATTCTTCCACACGTTGCTTGACATGATTTTACTCTCCACATTTGGAGCAGGTATATTGAACTTCTATTTCCTGTGCGTGCACTAGCAACGTTCACATGCTCTAAAGTGCAATCAGTTACCGAGTTTTCGCTTGTCAATAAGCAGTCATGACTGAGTAGGCGTCAGTTTTTTCAAATGGTGGATACTGCAATTGAAAATAAACTTCATATTTTGATTATTTTATTGTACTTAATTAGGCCAAATATAATGCAAGAGTTATTTATCTGCATTGCCCATGTTAAATTTCCAGGTTTCCCGAGGTCACTCCTGGTTGGGAATGGGAAGGAATTGTGATCCGGAAACAGGGATAAATCCCTACTAAGGCCCAGGCCCAGGTGATTTACTTGTTAGGGCTACAATAAGTCAAGTGAATATAATTCCAGGGCTGAACTATTTATTCTGAAGTAACTCCATGCCTTCTAAAGCATCTGACTGTAGTGACTGTTCTGTCTGGTGTTAACAACTATGGGTTTCTCTAAACAGTTGTCCAAGGATGTCAGAATCAAGAAAGTTCAATTCCACCAACAAGGAGGAGGCTACAGAAAACTCTCAACGTTTCAAACTACCTATTTCCACTGTAAGAAACATTATCAGAAAATGGAAAATAAATGGAACAGTTGAAGGCAAGATCTGGAAGACCAAGAAGACCTGGTGACCTGGTGAGAAATGTTCAGAAGAACCCACACATCACTGCAAAAAAAAGTAGCCGACAGAGGTCTAGTTGTTCATAGGACAACAATACAACATACTGTAGCCAGGTGGAACCATTAGTAATGGTGATGTTTCAGGTAGGAAGCAGGTGTGGCACACATCCTGTAACAGGGGCATAAATAGCCCATTTGATTGACACGCAGATCCTTTTGCATTGTTTGAAATGCTGAGACATTGCCAGCCTGGCTCTTGCATCCCACGTTTAAACTTGAGTGGCCTTAATTGGAGTAAACGGACAGGCAGGGTATGCTAGCGTCAGTGCTATACAATACCTGTATGCTGTTGGTCAAGCCATTGTGTTAAGTCAATTGTGAATTGCTTTGTTTATTGGATTGTGTTTGGCACTGCTGGGCCTGTGTTTGGCCACTGCTTTGATCACCATTAGTTCCGCCTTATATCATACTAAGGTTTCTGTAAGCTGAAAGCACTGTTGCACTTTTTGAAGCGCCGGAATCCATTGTACTGAAAGTATTTTAATAGAAGGGATTTTCAAGCGCCATTGAGACAGACTATTTTGGTCGGAAAGGAATGCCCTATGTTATGTTATTTTTTAATCCAACTTGCCTCTTGTTGAATATTTTTAAATATGTTTTTGTCAAAATAAACTCTGTACTATTTAATTATTTAAAAATAAACTCTGTACTACTATCAAGGCAAGATCTGGAAGACCAAGAACAATCTCAGATAGAATAGCCTGAGACCTGGTGAGAAATGCTCAGAAGAACCCACAGATTACTGCAAAAGAGCTGCAAAAAAGAGTAGCCGACAGAGTTGTTTAAAGGACAACAATACAACATACTTTAAACAACAAAAACCTACATGGCAGAGTTGCCAGAAAGAAGCCTTTCCTACGACCTCAGCACAAAATTAAGTGTCTGAAGTATGAAAAAAAACCTTGAGAAGCCTGAAGCCTTTTGGAACCATTTGCTTTGGACTGACGAAGCCAAAATGTAACTTTTTAGCCACAACCAATGAAGAAAAACAAAAAAAGTGAAGCATTTGCACCTTGCCAACTGTTCAGCATGGAGCTGGATCCGTTATGCTTTGGGGTTGTGTGGCAGCTGGGGGCACAGCCGCACAGGAAATATTGTGCGGGTGGAAGGAAAAATGGATTTCACTAAATATCAAGAAATTCTAGAGGCTAATGTTCAAAGCTCAGTCCAGACATTGAAGTTAAAGAGAGGTTGGGTATTCCAGAAAAACAATGATCCAAAGCATACCACAAAATAAACCATGAAGTAACTCCAGGAAAGACGAATGAAGGTTTTGGAATGGCCACCACAGTCCCCAGACTTGAATATTATTGAAAATCTGTGGAGAAATCTCAAACATACCGTGCATGCAAGGAGACCAAAAAATATTTCTGAGCAAGAGGTGTTCTGCCAGGAAGAATGGCAGCAATTCCAGTGGCAGCAATTCCTGGAGTCTACAGACAGAGAAGTTTTTCCTTGGTTGTGTAAACTCATGACTGCTGAGTTTTTATAGCTGGCATTTCTTTTATTCATCCTGTGCTGAAATTGGATTATTCTGGCAAGTTCGGGCACTCTCCCACACTGCCCAGACATATCTCCAGTCTGGGCATCAATGTCAATTATGGCAAGAGCCAGCTAGTGCCAAGCCAGTCCATCACTTATATGACTGTAGCTCGATTCACGGAGCATGATAGCATTTTTGCCCCACCGCATAGCCAGTATACTCAACTTGGTACGTCGGTTCCGGGGAAACGTGGTCCTCGAGATGAGGGTTTTTCAGAGGCTTTTGGGCCTGATGGTGGCCACCTCAGCGGTCATGCCTCTCTGACTTCTTGCAGCCAGGCCGCTTCAAATGTGCCAGCTACAGCTATTTTGCTTATCTCTCTCTCTTTTCTGATAATTTCAATTTAACATCTGTTTTATTTTGTTCCTTCGACTATTAGGGTCGTTAACTTACGAACATACTTTCTTGTTGCCGGATGCATCAAGACTCTTATACCAATAATTTGTCATGGCGATGACCTCCGCATGATGACGCAACTTCCTCTATAAATAGAGACACGTCAAGGCGGAAGTCCTCTTCTTTTTTCTCGCAGATGCAGAGTTGAGACATAAACTTTTTTTGTTTGTATACAGTACCTGTGCTATCCCCCAGCTTTGCGACTACGGTCAGAGCTATGGGTCTCCCACCCTCCAAAGGCTGTGATAGCACTTGCATGCGGTAATCCACTGATAGCATTGTTGCTAAAATACTGCATACTGTGTATCGCTTTGTTTGCTATTGCTAATGTTAACTTTGTTTTCGTGCAGCGGTTCGGCACTATGTGCTGCCGCGTTTGTATTGTGCCTTGGAAGTGTTTTCATTCCTTTTTGGCTTATATTGCATTTGCTAATTATTCGTTTAAATAGGAGAGTGCGGTTCGTTAATTGGTTAAAGTTCTGCCTGCTGATTTTGTCTCTGAAACCCTGGGTGTGGTCATTCCCCCAGTGAGATGTTTTCCCAATCGGTAAGCTAAATCTAAATCTATTATTATCTATTATAAATTTCAATACACAGTTAAACAAGAACAAGTACCATGAGAGGTCCTAGATAAGTACAGGCCAGGCGGAGTCTGAAAAGGTGTGTTTTCAGGCCACGACGGACCGCAGGCAGGGTTGGCATAGAACATAGGGGAATGGGAAGCTAGGGTGGAAAAGCTCCGCAGTCGCGATGAGCGAGTGCCATTGACACGGAGGGGGGGAAGTGCGAATTGCCCTGCTGTAGACGAGCAAAGCGGTTGAGCAGGAACATAGTTCTGGATCAAGTCCTGCAGGTAGACGGGGCCTGTCCTATTGGCTGCAGTGTAGGCCAGGGTCAGAACTTTGAACCTGATCCTGGCTGCAACTGGCAGCCAGTGGAGTGACCTCAACAGGGGGCAACCAATACTACAATGCCAAAGTATAACTGAAACAGAACAATATAGTTCGCCACAAAGACAACAAAGCTGAAGGTTTTTGGTGAAGAATTTGTGTTCTGATCTGAGACATCGACCTGTTGAAAACCCATTGCACTTGAGAATTAATTATTCCTTTATTAATTTTTTTTATGTGATAGGCTATTATATATATACATATTGATTATAAAAATGTTATGAATTGCTGCTAATCACACCCTTTCTGTATGCGTTCCACGATGCTTCCCGTTAGTTTTTTTTTAAATTAAAATGTTGTCTTCCGATCCGAGACAGGTCGGCTACGTTGTTGAAAGCCTATTGTTGCGCTTGAGAATTAATTCCATTTAAGAAGTTTTGTTTTATTTATTTATTATTATTATATTATTATTATATTATTTAAAATATTGATTGTTAAAAATGTTAGTAAGGCTATGAATTGCTGCTAATCACACTTTGTTCTTTCTGTTAAACATTGTTTTTTGACGAAAATTTTGTCTTCTGATCCGAGACAGGTCGGCTATGTTGTCGAAAGCCCATTGTTGCACTTGAGAATTATTGATTTTCAGAAGCGCATTTTATTTTTTACTTATTTATCTTGTTCATTTTTTAAACAAATCCCAGCAAACACAGAACGTTTCCCTAACGGTCGCATATGGTTCCCCTTTGGTTTTGGGGAACCATTTCAAAACGTTCTGGGAATGTTAATTATTCCATAACTAAACTAACGTTCCCAGAAGGAGGTTTTTTCTGTTAAACTTGAAATGCAGTGTAATTTTCCTATATTATAGAAATATATAGTATAATAGGTCTACGTAATAGACTATAGCATACAATATGTTGTCAATTATATTCTAATTATGTATCATTTATATATATCATTTATATATATTATATACCTAATATAATGTATGTTTTCTATCTGTCTGTCTGCCTGTATACCTATTCAATCCTCCCCCCCCCCCCCCGCTTGTGATATATTTGGAAGCCGTTTGCGGCCGGAGTGAGGGTACGAGAAAAGTAAGCACGGGTGCACTTTATGATCACCAGGAGAGTGCTGAAATGGCCCCAGTTCCCAATTCTGAAGCGTCCACCTCCACAACAAAAGTGAGAGGTATTAGGAGTTACCAAAATGGGTTCTGAACTAAACCTCCTTTTAAGTTCCGTAAACGTTAGACATGCTTGTCTGAACAAGGAGTAGACCAGTCCAATACTGCAGAAACCTTGTCAGGATCCATTTGGACCTTCATCATCATCATCATCATCTACCGCTTATCCTGAGTCGGGTCGCGGAGGCAGTAGGCTAAGCAGGGGGTTCCAGATGTCCTTCTCCCCAGCGACGCTTTCCAGCTCCTCCTGGGGGATCCCGAGGCTCCCTCTTTACTACGACGGTCCGGCACAACGCCCGCATTACTGCGGACGCTGCACCAATCCGCCTGTCGACCTCCCTCTCCATTTTACCCTCACTCGTGAACAAGACCCCGAGATACTTGAACTCCTTCGCTTGGGGCAAAGACTCATTCAGACCTTACCCTCTGAAACAATAAAACCAAAAAAAAGACACAATATTCGCGTGAAACGCGCATTTCTCCGCCTTGACGAATAGTTTTGCTTGAAGCAGGGCTTTTAAAACCTGCTTCACGTGACCGACATGCGTTTGCAGGTCGGCAGATTTTTAAAAAATATCATCAAAGTACACAAAGACGAATCTTTCTAACATCTCCCGCAGAATATCGTTCACCAATGCCTGAAACGCCAAGGGGGCGCTAGTGAGCCAGAACGGCATAACCTGATATTCGTAGTGGCCGTTATGTGTGTTGAAGGCAGTTTTCCATTCATCGCCCTCATGCATGCGCGCCAAATTATAAGCATTACGGTGGTCGAGCTTGGAAAAAATCACCGCCCCCTGACGGGGTTCAAAAGCGGAATTCATCAGGGGTAACGGGTAACGGTTCTTCACTGTGATAGAATTAAGCATACAATAGTCAATGCGTGGCCTTAACCCTCCATCTTTATTTTTAACAAAAAAAAAAAACTGCACCAGCAGGTGAGGTGGATGGTCTTATTAAGCCATTAGTGAGTGCCTCTTCAATATATTCCTTCATGGCCGTACTTTCAGGAGGAATATATAAGACAAGGAATATAAGCTATTCCTAGTAGGAGTGGTGCCCGGATAGAGTTCTATGACACAATCGTATGAACGGAGGGGAGGGAGGGTGTTTGCCCTCTGCTTGCTAAAAACATCCACAAGTTCAGAGTATTCAATAGGAACGTTATGCGGTAACAGAAATTCTAACGACCCTGCCATCTCAACCGATTCACTCTGAGCGGCCGAGTCAGGAGAAGGTGACCACTCAATTTCAGAATCGGAAATCTCATCAGTAGCGGTCAGAATATCCATCAGCTAACGAGTCCAACTCCAAACTCTCATCACTAGCTTCAGGGACTTTTGGGTTAGGATTAGGGTTACTTAAAACGTGAAAAACATTTAGAAATGTTTCCATTCCAGATGATGACAGACTTATCACAGAGGAGTAGCTAACGTTACTACAGAATGTCCAAACTTTTCCCACTAACATGTAAGTTCCCTCCATGAAGTACAATTTCATTTGTGTGTGTGATTCACACAAAATTGAACAACATTCTAGTAGGCTATATTGCTAATATTCACTTATTTTATTATTTGATTGTTTGCTTTCAAATACACAAATAAGAATTGCATTTGTATTGGCAATATTGGCAATGGCATTGCTCTGCGCTCTCTCCATCACCACAAAGTGGCCGGATGACTCTGGCGTCACTTTGCAGCCCAATCCATCTTTTCTACCCAAAATTGATTCGACATTTCATATTAACTAGCCGGTTGAGCTTGCTGTGCTTCGCCCCCATGCACATTTGGTAAGCCCAGTGCGTGTGCGTGTGCGTGTGCGTGTGCTGCGCCGCTACGTTGAGGCTACCGCTTCCATCAGGCGCACAGGACAGCTCTTTGTCTGCTACGGAAAATCCAAGGTAAAAGTGCTCTCGACTCAGCCTTTCCCGCTGGATAGTGAAGACAATAGCTGCAGCCTATGAGGCTAGTGCTAGGCCTTTACCTATGTTTGTCCAGTGTAGGTGCACCAGGAGTGTGGCTACGTTATGGGAAGCACTGAGGGGTGTCCCTCTTCCTGATATCTGTGCGGCGGCAACTTGGGTGTCCGCCAGCATGTTTTCAAGGTTTTATCATGTCAACGTGGCACCTGTATCAACGGTCAGCTCGGCCATCCTGCCGGCAGCAAGCGTTCCTGGTAGTATATATGTAATGGCCTCGCTAGCTACTTAGCTGCTTGCTAAAGAGAGAGTCTGAAGAGAGGCCGTTTTTGCTGTCATGGTCCTGTGACCAACACTGGCAATCGAACAACACAGGCAGCCTATAATTGGCTATGGCGTAAAAAAAAAAAAAAAAGACACATTTTCACTCACCCGTTGTCAAATAACGTTGAAACACAAGGCCTGCAAAGTTTTTTTAATTCAGCCAACGTTAGCGATCTATTCCGTTTTGGTAGGTCTATGACTTTGAAAGCGTGTTCTACCGGCAGACTTTGTTATATCCGTTGCAGTATGGGAAAAAACATGGCTAGAGCCGTAGATAAGAGTAACGTTATTGTCGGCTAGATAAAGGCTACAGCAGCGCGATACACCACTAGTTCAAAGATCTCAAGAAGGGAGCTGAAATCGTAGCCTTTAAACAGTTATGAATAATTAACTTTACAAAACAAATGAACAGAGTGATTTTCCCTATTGCATATAATTATTATTTCCCCTCAAGCAAATGGGTGAAATGCAAGCACATGGCTTTAAAATCTCCACTCGCGCAGCATAGGCAGATTCTGCTATCAGTCGGAGTTACACCTCCTGCTCTGTGGTGTCCAAAATCTAGCTATTGTCCTCTTTTTAAAAACTTTTAACACTAGGCTAACGTTATAGCTAGGGCAGTGGGTGAAAAGAGTTTTTTTTAATAAACATGTCTGCACTTTGTTTTAGAGGAAATGTATTGCGCACGTATAGGTTTTGATTAAACCTGACTCAGAACTAACATTGCCTAAGTAACATAGCCATGTGAAAGCTAAGGAAACGAAACGTAGGCATTTGCAAGTTAACGAAACAAAACCTAACCTAACCGATATCACGTTATGGTGGCACCCTCTTGTTTGGATGTAAGAATTATTTTCCCCACACAACATTATGTTGCAATTTGTTTAAAATTAACTGTTTAACCGATAAGATTGATCGGTTAAAATTCCTATTGTCGGTTAACGGTTAGTCGGTTAACCATGAACATCCCTAAAGGACTCCAGTAAAAGTAGAAACTCCCCCATTCAAACACCAGTTGAGTAAAAGTACAAAAGTATCTGATTTAAAATGTAAGTACCAAAAGTAAACATAAACATAACCGGTTGAACAATTTACAAGCTTAACATTTGCTCCATCTCCCAGAAACGTTATCAGCTAGATAGCTAACGTTAAATGGACGAATGGAAACGTTTGCTAATGCGGTGTAACCAAAGAGCGCCTTTGCAAAATGGACTGCGACCGAAAGTGTATTTATACATTGTGTGTGTGTATTACTGCGTTGTTTCAGTCTGTGTCTTCATAAATGGTGTGTGTGTGTGTATGTATCATAATGTCAGCTAGTTTATGTAGCTTCGCTAGCTAGTTACACCTCAAATCATACACAGAAAAGCTTTTGAAAATATAGCTAATAATAAGGTGTACCGGGAATCGGCATGTCAGTGCTTACAACACTCCATGCTGCAGCCTTTTTGTCAAGATCTCTGTATTTTTTTACTTTTCGGTTCAATATTTCCTCCCACCTCTCGTTCTCTACCACGAAGTTGCACAAACTTTTCAAACATTTTGAAATGTACCACTTCCGTTCCATCGGCACGTGACCCTACCGCAGCGGTAGACGTCAAAAATAAAAATATTATTTATTTTGACGGCAAGTTTGTCCTGCCGTCGGCGATTTCGCCGTCGACTGCCGTCTTGCTGTCATTGTCTCATTGAAAACAATGACACCAGGTTTCGTCCTGCTGTCTACCGTCTGCTGTATGAACAGCCCTTAACAATTAGGGCCGAAACATTCCTTACTCGAATGTGGACGCTTCAAGCTACACAAAGGACAAACCAGAGGAAAGCACAGATCGAACAAGAAAGTTGTTTACTGTTCTTGCCTGCTATAGCATCCCTTGCTGCAACGCTCTGCTTTGTCTTTCACAAATGTCATGGCAAAAAATAAACTGTTTGCGTAGCTCGAAGCGTCCACGTTTGCGTATTTCCATGAGGTATTTTTCAGCCCTTAATGTTAGTTTAGCTATTGTAGTGTAAAAAACCTATAGATTAAAATTATATTATATATCATTACAAACCACTGTAGGACCTTCTGTATGAAACAATGGTGTCAATAAGAAGATGCTTTTCTGTGTTAGGTTGTCTTGGAAGAAACAGCTCTAAAAGGCCCAAGTGTGCACACATCAAATTTATGGCCTTGCATCCACAGGCAGACATTCTCGCCAAAGAATAAAAACAAGCTCATGATTTGTATCTGCATGGTCGGGTGGGGCGATTGTCCCGAGCTAGGCACACAGTATGATCTCATCCTCAACACTTTTAAATCAAGGACATGTGCACGCACCCACACGCTGGAGAATTGATGGGAAGAGCTCGCTCTCAGCAAAAAGCCATATGGTAAAACAATTCCTAATTTTACAGAGACTATTTCAGTTACATTTGTATATTTAAACGTTTTAAGAGTGATAAAGCATTTGTATAATTATCTCGATAAGGCGGTAAATGGACCCATTCACACCTGCATACACACACACACACTCACATGGGACACATTTATGGTCCTAGATCGGCTGAAGAGTAGTGTGTCTCTCCCCAAGGAATGCCTTGGGGCCCCGTCGTTAAAAACGTCTGGTGCTTAAGGCTTGGAAATGTGTGTGTGTGTGTGTGTGTGTGTGCAGTTTGAGCAACTAATAGAGTTTAGTAAAATCCAAAGAAAACATTTTCTTTATTCTGCAACAAACATTAGTATAAAATTTCATTAAAAATAAGTTATCTTTCTTCCTTCACAACCATGTGGTATAAAAGAATATGTTACTATAGGTAATGTCTCAAATCACAAAGAAAAATGTTGTCCTTGGTTTATAAAAACACATATCTGTGGTGAATAGAAATTAAAAAGCTTACAGCTAGTATTATTTAACCTATCAGAGAATTGTATTATTATGTATTGAATAACTATGGTCAGACCATGGCCAGACTGTTTCTGAGATCATGGAATCATGGTATTTCATTAAAACTACGATATAAAACAAAGGCCAATTCTAATGCTCAAATAAGACCAGCAGAGACCGCTGCAGACCATGAAACGAATATATTTCCCAAGGGGAATGGTCTCAAACATCAGTCCGCATGGGGGGAGTTGAGATAAGCATAAAACGGAATTATCTGAGTTGGGCGGGTGCCAGTATGTTTTGTCTCTGTCATTAACGGACCTGTTTTTGCGTCTTGTGGGTGAGCATGAAATTGACGGACTTAGACTGGACCGTGTGATTGAGAGTGTTTTAACATACGTATGCTTAGCCGATCAGCCTGGGTATGTATATTCATGCAAATCTATATACAATAAATTACGTTATATCAGACTCTGGAATGTAGTGTCTATTTGGAAGAAAGTTTGAATAACTTGTAGTGGAATGGTCCTGACCCCTCCCGACGGGGCGGTGAAAGGATTATTCTATTTATTATACTACACTATAACTGTCAAGCAACTCAAAACTCAACTGAGACATTCATTGCTCCTGCAGACAAACTATTAGTGGAAATCACAAACTCTTTGTTTTAACTTCTGGTAGTTGATATGATGATTTCTGCCGAATACGGAGTTTCTAAGTGTCACTATTTTTCTGTAGCAAGTCCATTTAACAAGCAACCCCCCACCCAGTCTATACCTACCCATGCGTGACATAGTGGACAATAGCGTCTATGTTTGAGTTCATAAATATATCCATCATATTAAAAATTTTGGATAAATGGATTGAGTATACTAAAAATTATCCAAAATTACAGTTCCATAATGGGGTACTTTGACATGGTCGGGATCATAAAATATCATAAGAGAGTAAAAAGAAGCCCACCCCTCAGGTATCATGGGCACAATATTTTTGTGGTATGATGAGGCTGTGAAAAGGGTAGCACAGTTAAAACAGAAAAGAATCTAAGAGACATAAAATAAACTAAAAGATGAGGTTTGCGAATTAAAACAGAAAATAAATGAGGGAAATAGAGCTGTTTTGATTTAGGAGGCCCCTGTGAAAACCAGCCAAGCAAGCCGCTTGTCTAAGGGCGCCTGGTATTTGTCCAACTGCTTGGAGGAAGAGAGGGGCTGCAGCAGCCAAAATAAGCACGTGTGGTTCCTGATCCACAACTAGAGGTGTGTCTCTGCAGTAGGAGATACAACAGGTCAGTTGCTGCTTCGTTGTGTATTATATATGTATGCCCACATGCATTTAAATTTTTAGTTTGTTTAGTTTTGAAAAAAATAATACATTTTGATTATGACAGGCAACTACAAAATGCAGCTACAGGCGATTGAAGTCACGCACAATTACATCCAATCTTAATGGGAGATAGAGAAACGCAAGGAGTGCAACACATTTTTAGCTAGAACGGACATACATAGATTAAAAAAAAAAAATCAGGATGCACAACTGATGAATTTAAAACTGTGGCAACTCACAATGTGGGTCTATTTGGAATAGGTAAAAGCAGATTTTCCAGAAGGTGGACTTTGGTACTGTGACAACAGAAACACCTAGCTTACTGTTGGACCGACTGTGACAATCCAGACAGCGTAGCAACCCTATTAATAGCATCACACTTAGGAATCCAAGAGGGATTCGGTATACAGGGACAAGACAGAATACTACATAACCCCCAACTGTGTATTGTCATAAGCCCAAGAACAGTACAGTGGGATCCAACAAAGTGGGCTGACATCGAGAAAGACACTGACGGATCGGAAAGACTAACGTTCGCACCACGGTCAGGCCAAAAGTACAAGGCAGGAGTCACAGTAGGCAAAATAATAGCGGTAATAAAAACAAGGGCCAGAGATTCCTAAATTGATTAGCAGAGAAGGCTACATGGGGGCACAGGCAGGAAAGATGAAAAGGAGCAGGAGCGTTATGGAAGTGAGGGTGATGACACCCATGGACTTAATAATTAAGCACCACCCAGATATAAAAGAAAAGGGAACAGACTATTAGGTCTGGAGGAAACAGGGTCCCAGTAGCAGGCAGGGAGTACAAAAAAACAGTTTAATGAGGGACAGGGCAATGGTATAAAAACAGAGTCCAAAGAGTGGTCACAGAACAGGCAGGGGTCAGAACCGGGAAGGCACAGCAGAGGTAAAAAAAATCAGGGTCACGAGAACACAGGCAGGAGTCGAAACCAGGGAGGCTTAACAGGAAACAAGAGAAAACAAGACAGCAACAAAAAAACACTAACAGAATAACACTAACAGACAATTGCACTAACTCGGAATGACACTAACGGATTACTCTGAAGATATTTCGCAAAAGCTAGAATAACAAACAGTGAGGAACTCACAACAAAGGACTGAAAGCACACAGTATAAATACACTGAGGGAGACAAGAAACAATGAAGATCAGGTGTGAGGAACCGGGAAGGGCAAATGACAGACAGGTGCACATAATAAAACAATGAGGAGAGCAGATAATAAAATAACAAGGGAACACGTAATACACGGACTGGATTCACACATAACATAGACTTGAACATGAACTGGGTAGTTAGGCAAGTGCATACAATTAGAGAATGGAAAGCAGAAATGAGTCAGCTGTAGTTAATAGAGGAACCAAAGAAAGTGATTCGTGATAGATTAATTAGTGATAGAACAGGCAGAAAGAGAGACAGCTGTAGAGAGGAAAGAAGGTGACGTTAGTAAGTTAGTAGAAAACCCTGATTCTATGGCGTTAGTAGATTAGTATTATATACAAGTTAGTCATTAGTAGATTAGTAGACCCTAATTCTAAGATGTTAGTGGTTGTTATTTAATTAGAATGATTTACAATTAAGTAATTAGTAATGAAGGAAGCGCATGACAGAGGAAATACAGAGAAAACCAAAATCCTCACAGACTTTTGAAAAGTGTGACGAAGACAGGGAGTATCAGTAATACTAAACACAGAACAGTGAAACCACAAATAATCAGAAAAAATAAACAAGTAAAAAATACAAAACAGACAGACAGAAACTCAGAACATGAAACTCAGAATGGCCCTGTCACACTATTGCGTATCGTACTAGCGTATGCCAGCGTATGAAAAATATCACTCATACGCTGACATACGCTAGGGGTACGTTAGGCATAGGTTGTATACGTTTCAAGCACGGTCGCATACGGTGGCATACGCTGGCATACGTTGAGGCACAAAAAGTTTTTTAAGCATGCTTAAAAATTTATACGCTAAGCATACGCTAGGCATACGCTGAAGACACTAGAATTACGCTAGAGGTACGTTACTCATAGGTCGAGTACGCTGGTCATACGCTGACATGAAGGTGTACCGTACAGTTATTTTATGAATTTACATACGCAACTCATACGTTTCTCTCATACGCAATAGTGTGACAGGGCCATAACACAGACCGGAAGACGTCATACCTGACACCAAACCCACCACCGTACCCAGGGGGCCTGGGCGGATCCAGGGCGGGCTAATACATCCTAACAGCAGATGCGGGCGCAGTGCCAGAAAAAATGGAAGTAGAAGGGCAGATAGAGTTTGCGCTACTAAAAGGTACAATAAAACTGACAGTGCAAAAAGCTAACACAGGCAATCAAGCAGCAGAGCCTGACCAGCAGCAGTGGACGAACCGGTCACAACAGAGAAGCCCACTACAGCAGATGGAACCATTTCAGCAGGAACACCAGTGCTCCACATCAACACAGAGAACAGAGGTACGTACCCACCGCAGAAGAAGCCCACTGAAACATGCCCAAATGGTGAACAGACACAAAAAGAAGACCCAAAGCCTGCCTGCAGTCAGATCTGAGGAATGCTGGAGGTGCGGCCGGACTGGACATCGCAGAAGGGACTGTCCCAACAACCCAGGAGGATTCCTACCCAACATGGGGAGAGGTCAATTCAGAGGAAGGGGCCCAACAGGACAACAACAACGCTCTAGGCCCCCCTGTCCCACCAACCCATGGGGGAACGACACATCCCAGCAGATGAATAGGCCAACACCTACCGACGAAGAATGGGGGCCATCAGCAAATTGGCGCAATTATGGGTGCCCGGAGAAGCCAGAGGGGGAGATAATGCTACCAATAGCATTTCAATCAAGGACACATACACACACCCACACGCAGGAAAATACAAGAGAAAAACTCACTCTCAGCAAAAACAGGCATATTGCAAAACACAATCTAACAGAATACGAGTCTCCCTAATTTCCCAGAGACCGTTTTAGTTACGTTTGTATATTCACACATCAGATTGATAAAGCATGTGGATACTTATCTCGAAAATGAGGTAATTGACCCATTCATACACTGCACACACATAGGCAACTAGATGAATACACATTTTGTTCCTAGCCCGTCTGAAGAGATAACATGAGTGACTCCCTAACATTCCTTGGGGCCTGTTTGTTAAAACGTCTAGCAACCTAGCTTTGGAAATGTGTGTCTATGCAGTTCGAGAACTAATAGTTTATTAAATCCAAAGAAAACGTTTCTCTTCCTGTTTACAAACATTAGTATTAAGGTTTATGTTATTACAAAAGAATCATATTATAGAAAAAATGCTCATTTGCATTCCACAATGCACCCACACATAAACTGTAGACTGTGGAAATAAGATTTTAAATATCTTACAGTTAGTGGCATTTAACCCATTTATTATGTATTGAGCTACTATGGTCAAACCGAGGTAGAACGGGTCGTCCGCTGATCGCAGGGTTGGCGGTTCGATCCCCGGCTCCTCCTGTCCACATGTCGAAGTGTCCTTGGGCAAGACACTGAACCCCAAATTGCTCCCAATGAGCAGGCTAGCACCTTGCATGGCAGCTGCTGCCATTGGTGTGTGAATGTGGGTGTGAATGGGTGAGTGAGAGGCCATTGTAAAGCGCTTTGGATAAAGGCGCTATATAAGTGCAGTCCATTTACCATTTATCAGATGTAATGCTTAAATAAAACCAGCAGAGGCTGATGTTGACCATGAAAAATATCTCCCAGGGGGGTGGAGCCCAACTTTTAGGGGTGGGTGGGGGTTGAGAAAAGCATAAAACGGGGGGTTATCGGAACTTTCATGGCTCTTGTTAGGCTTTGTTTCTGTCATTAATGGACTTGTTTAACATCTCGTGTGAATGCATGCAATTGACGGACTTAGACTGGACCGGGTGATTGAGTGTTTTTAATTATGTGTGCTAGTTGATCAGCCTAGGTATGTATATTCATGCTTATATTTTACAATAAACCAAGTTATATCAGACTCTGGTTTGTAGTGTCTATTTGGAAAAAAGTTTGATTACGTGTATTGGAATGGTCCTGACCCCTCCCGACAGGGTGGTGAAAGGATTGTTTTATTTATTACACCACAGTACCATGTATTCTACTAGCAATATATGCTACTAAATATGAAATAAATATACAATCCTACCATGGGTTTCACTCATTGAGATGTTCCTTTCAAAATTCAGTGGTCATTTATTGTCTGGTACAATCCGTTTGAGAAATATAGAACACTTTATACCGCTATTACACTATCTAAAACGTCGACTCATAATACCTCCCATGCCCTGCAAACCTGTCGCATTCATTACAGTTCATTCTGGTTTAATTGCCGGCTCTTTTATACAATAGAGTACATTATAAACTTCACAACAGTATATGCCATGTCATATTGGGTGACAATTAATTAAACAATTAATTACAGCCCAGCTTGATGGCAGTTTTCATTTTAATGGTCTAGTATTAAGCAAGCTCTATAGAAAACGCATTAGGGAGGGGAGTATTCCCTTCCCGATATGTAAGTATTTTTACATATAAAATGCAGTTGGTCTCGCTGGCTTTGCGTTATTATATGTAACATATAACGTGTAATAATATCTACTTTTAAAAATGTGTCTAAATGCTTGGTTCACGTAAACATGTGGTGCGGGCGATAAGGGTTCCAATGCTTGAACGACATGGACAGGTGGCAGCCTAGCCATAGGCTTTGCGGGGGTGTAGCTATAAATCTTAAAACTTTTTGCATGGCCGATGTCTGTAGTCGAAACAGACCGTAGCGCTGGCTTCTAATGAACCTACTAAGAAGCTTGTCTACAGCGGTCTACCAACACGCAACTCTCCAGAAGTTATGGCGAAGAAACCTTTTTTAATTTTACATTTTTTACACAGGCCTAGACGGTAATACCCCTTGAACGTAGTGTAGTTTGGGAAGAACCAATAAACAAACACGAAGAAGAAGAAGTATGCCTAGCTTTTGGGCTAAATAATTGGAGACTACGCGTAAAGTACGGTTAGCTAGCTGACTGTACAACTTTCTTCAAATAGCCTACTCAAATTTAATGTCGGCATTCTAAAACTTGTTAGTTGTTGTAACTTCTCCGATTTTTTTATTTTTACGTTTTAAAAAAAAAGAAGAAAAAAAGTAAATTAGACGCAGCACTGTGTAGGCTATTCAAATCACAAGGATATAAGCTACTGCTTGGTCATGGAGAGGTTTGTGTAAATTTATTTTATTTTATTTGTTCTAAAACTTTAATTTGGAAAACCGTTTGCTACCTTGGTAGGCTATTAAATAGTCCACATGACCACTCAGAAAGTGACCTATTGCATAAAGTTATGTAGGCTAATGTATGGCTATGAACGTTTTCAGTATTCCAGGGTCCTGTATAACGATGCGGTCTAAACGGGTTAGTTTGATAAATGTGTGCCGAAACGCTGGTTTTTATTATAACACATTGGTAATACATTACGGGGGCATAAAGTGTGCGACTTTCTTTGTTTATTTATGCGTCTTCACCAGTTTGTATGCAACACGCAAAAGTTTTTTTTGAGTGTGCGGGGCGTCAGCTCGTATATTTTAGTTGGATAAAGCCAACAAAAACAACAGTGTAGGTAAAACCAAATGCTTTACATGGGGTAACAAGATACGACTTTCCACTGTTTAGTTTTTTTAATCTGTTTATTTATTTTGTCCTTACAAGCAAAAATGTTAGATTTAAGACGCGATAATCAACTGACGCCTTTCCACGTTGGATTTTTTCAGTATACAAAGGGGGAAATTATCAGGCATGCAAACGTGTAATGTTTTCAAAAGTATACCAACAGTGTATTCCTAATAATAGAGGACCCCCACAACACACATAATTGAATAGGTCTTTGAATGTCATTCTACCCTACAGATTAAGAGGCAGTAGACAGCAGACAGTAGATTTTGGTGGGGTTTTGTGGTATTTATTCAGCTAATTTTCAAATGTTATATTGAAGCATTGTGTATTGTAGGTTATAGTAAATAAAATTATATCAAAGTTCAAATGAAAAAAGATGTGCACTGTGTTTTAGTTGTTTTTTCTTTCAAGTTGACATATTAGTGGATACCATCACTGTACAGACCATTAAATAAAAAGTGTCAATATTTGAAAAAGTGATTCAAGCCACTTATTATAAACTAATTCAGGCACTGGTGTAATTGTGTGTATGTGTGTGTGTGTGTGCGTGTGCGCGAGCGCACTATGGTTTTTAAATAATAAAGTTTGTTTATTTGAACATTGTTGCGACAAGATTACAAACGTGTAATGTTTTCAAAAGTATACCAACAGTGTATTCCTAATAATAGAGGACCCCCCACAACACACATAATTGAATAGGTCTTTGAATGTCATTCTACCCTACAGATTAAGAGGCAGTAGACAGCAGACAGTAGATTTTGGTGGGTTTTGTGGTATTTATTCTGCTAATTATCAAATGTTATATTGAAGCATTGTGTATTGTGGGTTATAGTAAATACAATTATATCAAAGTTCAGATGAAAAAAAAAAAGATGTGCACCGTGTTTTAGCTGTTTTTTTTGTTTTTGTTTGTTTTTTTCTTTCAAGTTTACAATATTTGAAAAAGTGATTCCAGACACTTACTATAAACTAATTCAGGCACAGGGGGTAATTGTGTGTGTGTGTGTGTGTGTGTGCAAGCATGTGCTATGGTTTTTAAATAATAAAGTTTGTTTGTTGTGACAGGGTTGTAAAAGTGTAATGCTTTAAAAACTAGGGTTATACCAACAATGTATTACTAATAATAGAGGACCCCACAACACACCTAATTAAATAGGTCTTTCTGCCCCCCTTCAAAAGTAACTTTTAATTTAGTGTGCATTTTAAATTCAAATTTAAGAGGCAGAAGTCAAACTTACCATAATGAAAGGTGCTACAGCACTTTTGAAATAAAATGATTCAGTTCAACAGTTTTGTTAAATGACTCTTTGTGTAATTTTATTCTTATACATATCAAATTTTATTTCAGCTTTGCTCATCTTAATGCGTGGAACATACCCAACACATGGTTAAGGCCCCAGCATAGGTATCACCAGGAGGGGTTCACCAGGAAGTTATTTATTTTTTCAGGATTGTGTGTGTGTGTGTGTGTGTGTGTGTGTGTGTGCTTGATACAATTTTATTTTTAAATGGGGGTTGTTTTGTTTGTAACTATGTAGCTTTTAACAAAATAACAGGACGAACATGGACAACGTGACCTATCGTTTAGGTAATAGGACTTATACACACAAACATAAACATCTAACCATCTAAAGACCGATCTAACCAAGTGTATTTTGGGGGTTTTTCTCTGTTATGGGAAAAGAGGTCGCTAGCTACAGATAGTGTGGTATAAAAATATGTGAAAGTTAAGGTCTTAAACTGAAAAGGTCAAACCATTAAAGCCGGTGATATGTTGCGTTAGAATGTTCGATGTAACAGAATTAAAGTAGGCTATTCATTACTCACTTTACTTACATGTAAATAACGGAACTTTTAAACAGACATCAACAGAATGACAATGAGTTGTTTAAACTTATTAAGTTGTATTTTATTTCCACAAGAGTTGTTGTTGAATGACGATATAGACCTACAGGTGAAAATAGAGGGCATCATAGCCTGATTAAGAGACAGATTTTTGCAGCATCAAAACGCATGCGTACCAGAGACTGAGAGTTTGTCTCCAGTCGGGATCACACTATGGTGCCAACAAGAACAGCCAACATGTGAAGAGACTAAGGACACTAAAGTCTCTTTACGGTGGCTGTGTGTGTGTGTGTGTGTGTGACATTATGGCACCCTAAGACTCAATATTGTACAAATGTTGTTATGTTGTGAAGTAACTATGTTTCTAAAAAGCATTTAATACACAAAAAGACACTGTCAATATTGTTTACAAGTTGTTGTTTTTGGTTCTAAGTTTTTGAGGCTTGAAACACTAGATATGGTGACAGTGAGTTGTTAGAAGGGGTATCAAAACCAGGAAAAGTGTATACTGACATGAAACGCATAACACCAAAGATGCATAGGGCACGACAGGCATTACCTTGGTACAATTAAACGGAAGCGTTTAATTATTTTGTTGTTTAAAACAGAGCGAGCATATCTTGTTGTTGCTGAATTAAAGTACACATTACACACAAACCATGCAAATAATGGAACTTTTGTACAGTATTTTCTTCAGACTGCCGACCATTGAAAGACATAAGGGTATCACAATCAACTGAACAATAGTTTTGAAACACTTTAAAGTTTGTTTCAAGATCAGATCAATTGAAAAGCACTTTGTTGCAAACCTGTTTGGGGTTTTTCAAGACTAACCGTGTATAATTGCTAGGCAGCCACAATGGCCTGTTTAGATGTTTACACAAATTACAATATTTTAGTAAATGTGTTCAAACGCACCACAGAGTTGATTAATATTGTAATTTTTCAACATTGGCCATTCTAAATCAACATGTTACATGCATTGAATGGCTTGATCTTTTCTGTTTAAGACTTACTCTTTCGCATAATTATGTCACCAACACAAACGTGCCACATTATTTGGACATCTGTGGTCGTAGGCTAACAGCTAATAGATCTCTAAATACACTCGAAAAGAGGGCTGATTTTATCATCTAAGCGTACAGGCCGCTTCAAAATGTTGTTACACATGCACAAATGTTTGTAAGCAACACATAATAAGCTATACACAACAATAGTATACTAGTTTCTTCAACACCAATATTTTAGTTGTAAGCATTATTCAGATTACGTTTACTTACCTAAATTGTATCTTAAAACATCTTTTTAAGAGCACTCTACCGTGTATGCGGGGAAAAGCAGTGTACAGTCATGTTAAAAAGTAAGTACACCCTTCAAGTGATCCATACATATCTACTGCATATCGGGCTGCAGAGAGATGGTTTGAGGCTCATTTGATACCTCAGACCCTTGATGACTTGCGACCATTTTACCAACCATGTATTACATACTGTTCCAGCATAGTTTACTGCTAAATCTAGGCCAACGTGATACGTTCAAATGCAGAGACGTTATAGTATCGCTTGTAAGAGCACCAGAAAATCAAGAGTCTTTTGAAACTAAGCTAATTCACCAAACGTTGAATTTTTTATAAACCTTTTCACACATCGTTACCAGGGGTGGCAATAATAGTGGAGGGACCTGTATCTCGGGCCGTCGAGCAATTTGCCAAAGAAACGTGTGGCTGTGCACGCTGCGGTTTGTCGCAACTTGTCAGTGCATCTCAAACTCTTCCAACCCCCGCCTCAGTTGAGCCGCGATCCTGTAAAATTCATTTGTCCACATTGACTTAACATTGGTTGGACAAATGCTAATCCATTGACTTAACATTGGTTGGACAAAGGGCCTTATATCAGTCGTACGCACACACCCTGTCGAGTAGTCTTTGACACACGGAGTTGTACACTTTCACACACCGCCACTCATCCAAGAGAATAGAGTAGACACGCCAAGATGAGACCAGCCCTATCTCCGCAAATGCAATTGGTGAACTACCTGAGGACTAACAATGAAGTTTTCGTGAATTTGGTGAAATCTATACGGGCCTGCACTCTGCCACTGAATCGTGAACATAAAGCCAAGCTCCACAACTTAATTCAGAAAAAAAAGTCAGAGTTATCGCATGAGGACTATCCCGAGGTACTGATCTGGATGATATGCAAGTATATAGGGAAGTATGATACGTGGGATGTGATAGTCGACAGCCTATCAAGCCTGAATCCCACGTTCAAAATGACCGATTTGGAAGACACCGACTTTTGGAAACTGCTGTACCCTCTTCTGAGTAACAATAAAGAGCTCCGTAAAATGACCCTGGCCAGCTTGCTGGAGGAACTCACCGCTACTGAGTTAGCCCGAGTGAAAGTGTTTCTACAATGGAAACTCTTCGAGGGCTACCGGGCTATGCCCTACGGAAGGATAGAGAAAATGGATACCTGTGATCTAGCGTTTGGCGTAGCCTCCATGTACTCTCACAAGACAGCGTTCGTTATGGGTATGATCTTCACGCAAATCGAGCGCACGGACCTAGTGCTGAAACTGTCCGAAGGGTTAGGTTTAGGCCCATAGTTATTTTGGTGATCTCCGGGGATCTCCAGGCGTCTCGACCAGTTGGACGGAGCACACTGCTACGGCACGCTTTGTAAACATCTTCAGACACATCTGTTTCACCGCAACCGTCTATGTAACCCGTGTTCATGTAAATAACAATAAAGCCTTGTGTACGGATACTCATTGTGTGTAAGCGTTCATTTTCAACCACACGAAAAGAAAACGCTGAATGGACCTAGTAACGTATAAACCCTGTTTGTTAACAAGAGCCTGGTAACGATGTGTGAAAAGGTTTATAAAAAATTCAACGTTTGGTGAATTAGCTTAGTTTCAAAAGACTCTTGATTTTCTGGTGCTCTTACAAGCGATACTATAACGTCTCTGCATTTGAACGTATCACGTTGGCCTAGATTTAGCAGTAAACTATGCTGGAACAGTATGTAATACATGGTTGGTAAAATGGTCGCAAGTCATCAAGGGTCTGAGGTATCAAATGAGCCTCAAACCATCTCTCTGCAGCCCGATATGCAGTAGATATGTATTGTTCACTTGAAGGGTGTACTTACTTTTTAACATGACTGTACACTGCTTTTCCCCGCATACACGGTAGAGTGCTCTTAAAAAGATGTTTTAAGATACAATTTAGGTAAGTAAACGTAATCTGAATAATGCTTACAACTAAAATATTGGTGTTGAAGAAACTAGTATACTATTGTTGTGTATAGCTTATTATGTGTTGCTTACAAACATTTGTGCATGTGTAACAACATTTTGAAGCGGCCTGTACGCTTAGATGATAAAATCAGCCCTCTTTTCGAGTGTATTTAGAGATCTATTAGCTGTTAGCCTACGACCACAGATGTCCAAATAATGTGGCACGTTTGTGTTGGTGACATAATTATGCGAAAGAGTAAGTCTTAAACAGAAAAGATCAAGCCATTCAATACATGTAACATGTTGATTTAGAATGGCCAATGTTGAAAAATTACAATATTAATCAACTCTGTGGTGCGTTTGAACACATTTACTAAAATATTGTAATTTGTGTAAACATCTAAACAGGCCATTGTGGCTGCCTAGCAATTATACACGGTTAGTCTTGAAAAACCCCAAACAGGTTTGCAACAAAGTGCTTTTCAATTGATCTGATCTTGAAACAAACTTTAAAGTGTTTCAAAACTATTGTTCAGTTGATTGTGATACCCTTATGTCTTTCAATGGTCGGCAGTCTGAAGAAAATACTGTACAAAAGTTCCATTATTTGCATGGTTTGTGTGTAATGTGTACTTTAATTCAGCAACAACAAGATATGCTCGCTCTGTTTTAAACATCAAAATAATTCAACGCTTCCGTTTAATTGTACCAAGGTAATGCCTGTCGTGCCCTATGCATCTTTGGTGTTATGCGTTTCATGTCAGTATACACTTTTCCTGGTTTTGATACCCCTTCTAACAACTCACTGTCACCATATCTAGTGTTTCAAGCCTCAAAAACTTAGAACCAAAAACAACAACTTGTAAACAATATTGACAGTGTCTTTTTGTGTATTAAATGCTTTTTAGAAACATAGTCACTTCACAACAAAACAGCATTTGTACAATATTGAGTCTTAGGGTGCCATAATGTCACACACACACACAGCCACCGTAAAGAGACTTTAGTGTCCTTAGTCTCTTCACATGTTGGCTGTTCTTGTTGGCACCATAGTGTGATCCCGACTGGAGACAAACTCTCAGTCTCTGGTACGCATGCGTTTTGATGCTGCAAAAATCTGTCTCTTAATCAGGCTATGATGCCCTCTATTTTCACCTGTAGGTCTATATCGTCATTCAACAACAACTCTTGTGGAAATAAAATACAACTTAATAAGTTTAAACAACTCATTGTCATTCTGTTGATGTCTGTTTAAAAGTTCCGTTATTTACATGTAAGTAAAGTGAGTAATGAATAGCCTACTTTAATTCTGTTACATCGAACATTCTAACGCAACATATCACCGGCTTTAATGGTTTGACCTTTTCAGTTTAAGACCTTAACTTTCACATATTTTTATACCACACTATCTGTAGCTAGCGACCTCTTTTCCCATAACAGAGAAAAACCCCCAAAATACACTTGGTTAGATCGGTCTTTAGATGGTTAGATGTTTATGTTTGTGTGTATAAGTCCTATTACCTAAACGATAGGTCACGTTGTCCATGTTCGTCCTGTTATTTTGTTAAAAGCTACATACAGATGAACCTCGATCCAACGGACACCGATGCAACGGATTCCGGATCCAACGGACACAATCCGCGAGTGAATATATCCGGTCCGAAAAAAAAACTCTCCCGGGTGGAAACGAGACCGCTACCGCTTTGAGAGTAAGTCCGCCGAGAACCGACCGTTGAGTTTGACGTGTCCGCGCGCGCGCGCGCGGCGCAACGTGTTGTTTTACAGCGTACAAGTTCGTTTTTTGCCTTGTTGTTGTGCGTTGTTCTCTCTTTATAGTGATTTTTCGTCGCTGCAACGACACAAAACGGCTTAACGGACAAACAACCCCCCCCCCCGAGGTTGTTGGATCGAGGTCAGAGTAGTTACAAACAAAACAACCCCCATTTAAAAATAAAATTGTATCAAGCACACACACACACACACACACAATCCTGAAAAAATAAATAACTTCCTGGTGAACCCCTCCTGGTGATACCTATGCTGGGGCCTTAACCATGTGTTGGGTATGTTCCACGCATTAAGATGAGCAAAGCTGAAATAAAATTTGATATGTATAAGAATAAAATTACACAAAGAGTCATTTAACAAAACTGTTGAACTGAATCATTTTATTTCAAAAGTGCTGTAGCACCTTTCATTATGGTAAGTTTGACTTCTGCCTCTTAAATTTGAATTTAAAATGCACACTAAATTAAAAGTTACTTTTGAAGGGGGGCAGAAAGACCTATTTAATTAGGTGTGTTGTGGGGTCCTCTATTATTAGTAATACATTGTTGGTATAACCCTAGTTTTTAAAGCATTACACTTTTACAACCCTGTCACAACAAACAAACTTTATTATTTAAAAACCATAGCACATGCTTGCACACACACACACACACACACACACACAATTACCCCCTGTGCCTGAATTAGTTTATAGTAAGTGTCTGGAATCACTTTTTCAAATATTGTAAACTTGAAAGAAAAAAACAAACAAAAACAAAAAAAACAGCTAAAACACGGTGCACATCTTTTTTTTTTTCATTTGAACTTTGATATAATTGTATTTACTATAACCCACAATACACAATGCTTCAATATAACATTTGATAATTAGCAGAATAAATACCACAAAACCCACCAAAATCTACTGTCTGCTGTCTACTGCCTCTTAATCTGTAGGGTAGAATGACATTCAAAGACCTATTCAATTATGTGTGTTGTGGGGGGTCCTCTATTATTAGGAATACACTGTTGGTATACTTTTGAAAACATTACACGTTTGCAATCTTGTCGCAACAATGTTCAAATAAACAAACTTTATTATTTAAAAACCATAGTGCGCTCGCGCACACGCACACACACACACACACATACACACAATTACACCAGTGCCTGAATTAGTTTATAATAAGTGGCTTGAATCACTTTTTCAAATATTGACACTTTTTATTTAATGGTCTGTACAGTGATGGTATCCACTAATATGTCAACTTGAAAGAAAAAACAACTAAAACACAGTGCACATCTTTTTTCATTTGAACTTTGATATAATTTTATTTACTATAACCTACAATACACAATGCTTCAATATAACATTTGAAAATTAGCTGAATAAATACCACAAAACCCCACCAAAATCTACTGTCTGCTGTCTACTGCCTCTTAATCTGTAGGGTAGAATGACATTCAAAGACCTATTCAATTATGTGTGTTGTGGGGGTCCTCTATTATTAGGAATACACTGTTGGTATACTTTTGAAAACATTACACGTTTGCATGCCTGATAATTTCCCCCTTTGTATACTGAAAAAATCCAACGTGGAAAGGCGTCAGTTGATTATCGCGTCTTAAATCTAACATTTTTGCTTGTAAGGACAAAATAAATAAACAGATAAAAAAAACTAAACAGTGGAAAGTCGTATCTTGTTACCCCATGTAAAGCATTTGGTTTTACCTACACTGTTGTTTTTGTTGGCTTTATCCAACTAAAATATACGAGCTGACGCCCCGCACACTCAAAAAAAACTTTTGCGTGTTGCATACAAACTGGTGAAGACGCATAAATAAACAAAGAAAGTCGCACACTTTATGCCCCCGTAATGTATTACCAATGTGTTATAATAAAAACCAGCGTTTCGGCACACATTTATCAAACTAACCCGTTTAGACCGCATCGTTATACAGGACCCTGGAATACTGAAAACGTTCATAGCCATACATTAGCCTACATAACTTTATGCAATAGGTCACTTTCTGAGTGGTCATGTGGACTATTTAATAGCCTACCAAGGTAGCAAACGGTTTTCCAAATTAAAGTTTTAGAACAAATAAAATAAAAATTTTTTACACAAACCTCTCCATGACCAAGCAGTAGCTTATATCCTTGTGATTTGAATAGCCTACACAGTGCTGCGTCTAATTTACTTTTTTTCTTCTTTTTTTTTAAAACGTAAAAATAAAAAAATCGGAGAAGTTACAACAACTAACAAGTTTTAGAATGCCGACATTAAATTTGAGTAGGCTATTTGAAGAAAGTTGTACAGTCAGCTAGCTAACCGTACTTTACGCGTAGTCTCCAATTATTTAGCCCAAAAGCTAGGCATACTTCTTCTTCTTCGTGTTTGTTTATTGGTTCTTCCCAAACTACACTACGTTCAAGGGGTATTACCGTCTAGGCCTGTGTAAAAAATGTAAAATTAAAAAAGGTTTCTTCGCCATAACTTCTGGAGAGTTGCGTGTTGGTAGACCGCTGTAGACAAGCTTCTTAGTAGGTTCATTAGAAGCCAGCGCTGCGGTCTGTTTCGACTACAGGCATCGGCCATGCAAAAAGTTTTAAGATTTATAGCTACACCCCCGCAAAGCCTATGGCTAGGCTGCCACCTGTCCATGTCGTTCAAGCATTGGAACCCTTATCGCCCGCACCACATGTTTACGTGAACCAAGCATTTAGACACATTTTTAAAAGTAGATATTATTACACGTTATATGTTACATATAATAACGCAAATCTGTTTAAATTGCATAATGTTTTTACAAACCATTCGATACCAAACATGCCTATTAACCCTGCAGAAAAAAGAATTTAAAGATCTGAAAAAATAAAAGAATTATAAAAGTTTAGAGACGCTGTTTTGGAAAAAAGCTTTTCCCCAAAAGATCTTTATATTTTGTTTCTAGTTTATATATTTAAAAACCACGTAATTAATTACACCCTTTGAAAAACCAGTCTTAATATAAAAAATGCGATGTTCAAAATGGCTTGGACCCCCCCGCGTTTATGTTACAGCGGCTTGGAACCCTTATCGCAAGCACCACATGGGGGCAACGAACATTTCGCAATTTGTTTTCGCAAGCCAAACATTTAGACACATTTTTAAAAGTAGATATTATTACACGTTGTATGTTACATATAATAGAGCAACTCTGTTTAAATTGAATAGCCCCATCTTTTACAAACCATTCGATACCAAACATGCCTATTAACCCCTGCAGAAAAAAGAATTTAAAGATGTGAAAAATTAATTAATTAATTATAAAAGTGTCCTGTGTAATTCGCTTTAATAGGCCTTGTACGTTTAGAGATACGTTTAGATTATATTTTGTTTCTAGTTTTTATATTTAAAAAACAGTCTTAAAATAAATGCGATGTTCATAATGGCTTGGATGATATAACAGCATGGGTGATACACCCACAACCATCAATCAGATAACTGGTTATTTTGTCAGAAACCGTGAAATGAACACGCGCCAACGTCACTACGTCAAATTCCAGCGTTGGTCTGCGTAAACGTGCGTCAAATTCCACGTAACAGGCCGTTTGGGGGGCGTATTCCTGTTTGAAACATACAACGTTCTCTCTGGACAATTTTAGTCATGCCCGATAGCCGCGAGCTGTCAACATGCTGGTAGTATATACTCCGCTACGACTTGAAACTTTCCGAGTTCTTTTTTCGTTTTTCGTTTTAATTCTTTAAAACGTAACATATTCTTTTATTTAAATTCTTTCTTCATAGTCTTTATTTCGAACCATTCTAGGCGTACTTTTAAACTCTCTATCATGCATTTTGGACCTATCTTTGTCTATTTTGCACAGTATTGTGAATTCACGGAACCCGAAATTTCTTCAAAGTGTTTTTGTCCACTGTCTCTCCCTATGTAGCCATTCACGGGGTCTCCTTTCGACGCTAAGTTTTATTCTATTCTCTATGTTCACTGGCTATGTATTGAGTTCGCCTTTCAGCGCTTTTTAACAAACTGCTTGAATTATTCTATTCTTTTTAACACGCGGCTGTTGCATTTAACACAAACTGCTTTTTAAAAATAAAACTTAATTGCCGCTGCTACTACTGCTACAACTAACAACATATACATTTATACACCATTACTTTTTCACGATGTTTTTCAAATAAAAAAATGTACAACACAATACATTGCCAATATGTTTCCCTAAGCACCATGGCCCATCCATAAAAACAATTTACATTCGTCACAAAACCATTCACCAACGTTTACAACAATTCCCAATAAAATGACATCGCCAAACCCTTGAAACGAAAAACCCACAAACCCCCGCCCCGAATGATGATGCATAATCATAATCATAAAAAAATATATATATATCAATTTTTATTCATAATTATAATTTTTCATAAAATCATAAATTGACCTTTTGACCCCATCAATCATATTTTGACATTTACCGAATGCTATATACTACTCATAACATGTTAGATAAATAAAATCATAACTTCCAGTTGTATCAACTTAAAACGTTGCAACAAACATTATAAATCAATTAGCTGATCATGCAACTAATAAGTTAATTCAGGTGAAGCACTTCTAAAATCATTAATGTTTTACTGATTATTTTAACACACATAAATCATTACTATCAATGATATTGTAAATGAGATATAAAATAAAGAAACCCATCTTATAATGGAAAATCATGCATAACTCTGAACTATTAACCTTCTTTAATTAAATTTCTCCTCATGGAGCATTTTCTGTTCGCCACCTGCATGTGGTGTGCTTGTACCATTCAGAGTCAGGGTTACTAAGAGTTTCGTCTAAGCTGCCGTCCATTCAAAAACACATCTGGACTTTATCGTATAGATTAGTGTCAGTGTCAGGGATTGTTTATGGAAAATCAGGGAGATGTCGGAGGAAGAATGCGTTATCATGCTCCGGATCAGGGACATGGAGATGAATGTACTGGCCGACTATAGCTTGAGTGGTATGAGAAATGCAGGCACGGAAAAAAACCCTGCAAAAATATCTCCAAATCAGACCAAATCCGGTTTCCCCAAGGGACACTCTGTGTATCTGTTGTGCGATGTGGCTGTGTGTGGACATGTCAGGAATTATGAATGTGGAATCATACAAAGCAATGAGGGCACAAACAGAATGCCCACAAAGCCAATACCAATCTGATAAAACCTGGGTCCCAAGACGAGAGGAGGGTGTTATACCAGAGCAATATGCAGTCAGTGTTTTATTCCAGGGTAATGGGATCACGTGTGACAAATCCTTTCTACAAACATCAATAACCTTGGTAGTGTTGCGGTTACAAGTGCGGCTAGTAAGACAATCAAAAAAAAAAATTCAGTTATATGGGCAGTTACAGTAAACTGTCTTACATTGATCACTGTGTAGCTGTCCTAATTCATTCGGGCCATTGCCTATTACACAGATTCCAAACTTCAACTGAGTTTCTAGATAATTTCTGACCTTGCCATAAGATCGGAATGTCCTAGCAGACTTCTACTAGCAATATCATTGAAATTAATCTTTTAGGCTGCCTGGTTTCCTTTAAGAGGGAGAGACAGAGAAAGATGTTTGGTCTGAATTCTTATGCAAGCACTTAATTCTGCATATTGGTAATAAGGGTGATATTAAAAGTTATGTTTAATCACGTGATTGTTTTCATGTTAACACATACACATTTGTCAATTAGAAAATTCTCCTACAAGTAGCTAGCGAATAGTCAGCTTCAGAATTCTTACCTGACTCGGTCGGGCAGTTTCGGATGCGGCTTTCATGAGAGATGGTACGCTCTCAAGTAGTTCCGGGGAAGATTTTGCGCTGTGACATTAGTTCCGGATTCCGCATTCATAATAGTGGATGGCAAATGGCGTAAAAGAAACAAAGCCACTTGTAGACGACTGCCGATTTTTTGACAATGCACTTCCTAGGGTCCTGAGCAATAGACCTAGCGAATTTCAACTTCATACAGTGCCCGGTTGTCCAGCAAATCGAAATGCAGACACACAGACAGCAGACACACAGACACACAGCAGACACGATTCCTGCCTTTATAGATATAGGCTATGGTGTATATAGTTGTCACTTAGGGCATGTCAAATGCTGTCAATTTACTGTGCGCTGATATGTGGTAGATTCATGTCAAATTTGAATGGGAGTCATTATGAATGGGAACATTAAAAAAAATAAAAATACAGCAAAATACAATCCCGGGGCAATAGTATACATACTGTAGAGTACAGGGAAAAGTTATATTTTATTGAGATACAAGAGTGAATGATTAGGCTACATATTTAGCTGTTGTAACACTGTGATATCAATTTTCATCTTAAACCATCAGAAGGAGCAAATGTATATGCTTTATAATGGACAAAACAAATTGAATTAATTTTATGACATGTTTTGCATAGGGGTTGTGGAGCAATAGATATTTTATGTCCCGAGTATTTGCAAGGGTGTTGGTCAGTTTAAAAAAAACACATAATGTGTCATCCGCATACCACCCCAAAAGTCAGGGCGCATTGGAACGTTTCCATCTGACTTTAAAGTCGTTGTGAAGAACATACTGTGTGGAATTGTCACCCGATTGGGAGGAGGGAATTCCGTGGCTGCTGTTGGCCATTAGAGAAGTGGCACAAGAGAGTACGGTTTCTCTCCAAATTAGCTGGTATTTGCGCAGTCAGCGCTCTTACCGCTGTACCACCGCGAGGCCCGTTTCATTCTCCCTTGTCTAGTTACTAATATACTAACATTAGATCAGGATTGGGTAATACTAATTATCTAACCATGTGTTCATGTTTACCTTACGTTTCTCGTATATGTTAATTACTAATTTACTAACGCTAGGTCAGGATAGGTTAACTACTAACGATTTACTAATTGCCTCGTTACGTGTCTCATTTTCTCAAGCTGTTGTGAATTTCCTACTGCTCTCAAGCTAATGTCTGCACCTGTCTACACATGCATATCAGTGTTCATGTCATGTCTTTGCGTTGCCTTAGTTTACTATTGTCACTTTTGAGCGTTTTCCATTGTTTTGACTACCGTTATTGATCTAGCCCAGGGGTGGGCAATTCCAGGCCTCGCGGGCCGGTGTGTATGCATGTTTTTACTGCCACCAGTTACCACGGCTCAATCAGCTAATTAGTCATACACACAATCACGATTCACTCGTAAATTACAGAACGATAAAACGCTACAATACACGCATACCGGCACATGAACATTCATCGACTGCTGTTCATATCGCGGATATGTAGATTAAAATATCAGATCATGTAAACGATTGGGCTAATTAAATAATTGGTAACTGGTGGCAGTAAAAACATGCATACACACCGGCCCGCGAGGCCTGGAGTTGCCCACCCCTGATCTAGCCTGTTTATTGACCATCGTTACTGCCTGCCTATTGTTTCCACTGCCTGTTTTTTTTTTTTTTTTAAATTTGTTTCTGATTTTTTCCCGTTTTTCTCCCAATTTAGTAGCCAATTGAACCCCTATTCTAATTCAATTCCCCCCGTGTAGCAACCGCTAGAGAATCACTGCTGCACAACCTCCGTCAGCCGGCGGTAGAGCGAAGGTAGCCGCGCTACCAGAGCGCGACTCCTTCCGAGCCTGACCGTGATTCCAACCCGTCCGTGGCTGCTATATGCTCAGCGATTCTCTCCGAGCCCCTCCCCCCACCCGGAAGCAGCCGCCAATTGCTGCTCCCACAGGGCGCCGGCCATGCTCGGAAAATGGCAGGTCCGGGGCGCGAACCCCGATCTTCGGAGTACAACTGCGCTCTTACCGCTGTACCACCGCGAGGCCCGTTTCATTCTCCCTTCAGGATTGGGTAATACTAACTATCTAACCATGTGTTCATGTTTACCTTACGTTTCTCGTACATGTTAATTACTAATTTACTAACGCTAGGTCAGGATAGGTTAACTACTAACGATTTACTAATTGCCTCGTTACGTGTCTCATTTTCTCAAGCTGTTGTGAATTTCCTACTGCTCTCAAGCTAATGTCTGCACCTGTCTACACCTGCATATAAGATCAGTGTTCATGTCATGTCATGTCTTTGCGTTGCCTTAGTTTACTATTGTCACTTTTGAGCGTTTTCCATTGTTTTGACTACCGTTATTGATCTAGCCCAGGGGTGGGCAATTCCAGGCCTCGCGGGCCGGTGTGTATGCATGTTTTTACTGCCACCAGTTACCACGGCTCAATCAGCTAATTAGTCATACACACAATCACGATTCACTCGTAAATTACAGAACGATAAAACGCTACAATACACGCATACCGGCACATGAACATTCATCGACTGCTGTTCATATCGCGGATATGTAGATTAAAATATCAGATCATGTAAACGATTGGGCTAATTAAATACCGTTATTGATCTAGCCTGTTTATTGACCATCGTTACTGCCTGCCTATTGTTTCCACTGCCTGTTTTTGACCACGAGTTTTGCCTGCTGTCTGTTTGTACCTCTGCCCCGCGGATAGGACTTCGGTCTGACTCCTGCTATGCCCCACGACTACGAACTTTGCTTTTTCCCTGTTTTGTACTTCTGCTCCGCTGACAGCTACTCTGGTTAACGAACTCTTGAATGGATACCGATTTCGAGACTGGCTTCTCCCTCGGTACTGTATCTTTGGTCTGGCTGGATTTATTGGTTTTTGGACTTTGCTTGTGTAACTACGTTTTTGGATTTCCCCATAATAAAGCCCTTGCGGGCGTTTATTATTATGTCAGTGTTCTGAGTCGTGCATTACGGGTCCAACCCGCACACACCCGTCTCATAGGCCTTATTATGTAGCCTACATTCTCCAGTTTTCCGCCTCTGCCACAGCCGCTGCTCCAGGCTCAAACAAAACACATTATGGCTGTGAATGAGCATACACGTTTTTTAAAAGGGCGTGGCTTGCTAACTCGAGCCCAACCCTTTCATGATTATTTTTCCCACCCCCAATTTTGGCATTTTTTGAACCGCAAATGGAGAAATGGTCGTTCTGAAACAGCCTGTGGAGTTACCCTTTAAAGGGTAAAGCACTAAAACCACCAAAACAGCATAAACCCAAAGGATCTGGCTCAAAAGTGTCTCTAGTGGTAAAACGTTAGGAACTGCATGTCCAGTCTGTCATTGGCCAGAAACTTCATCCAGCTGACGTATTACCAGTGGCGGCCGGCCTATAGAGGGCGCTGGGGCGCCGCCCCCCCCTCCCCCACATACAAATTTTAAAAAAAGTTTTAAAAAAATTATTATTTTTTATTATTATTTAATTTTTTTAGTAGCTTAAAATTATTATTTTTTATTATTATTTTTTATTATTATTTAATTTTTTAGTAGCTTAAACATGTTATATGTTGGCCTTGCGTTGTCTAAAGTTTAATACATTACATATGCATGTTCAGGGGGCTGCGGGGCGCCGGTAACGTTATGGTGAATCAGAGCACTCATTCATTTTCAGGCGAGCCCCCTGATACTGCTGCCTGATTCGCCGCCAAAAAAGGAAGTCCCCGGGCGCAGGCCTGTGCGCCCCGGACTATCCTACCCTTTTCTGATTAGTCCTCATGGTTTATGATATTATTTGATTGGATTTAAGGCATGTTTATCACGCCCAGCCGGCATCTAGCAGGATATCACTGCGAGTGCGCAAGTACTACGGATAGGTTCAGTCGGCTGCTACTCATTCATTCAAGTAGACCTGTCCTAGACCAAGCGAGAGAGATAATTCGAAATGGCTTCTTCAAGTGGAACAGAAAGCAAAGAAAATTCGGTTATTTCTTTGCAAAAAGAACCTTTCTCAAGGCGTTCATTGGGAGAAACGGGTCGGGCTCGGTCACGGCGGCCGAACAACTAGCGAACATTTTACTTTTGAACTACAGTAAAACCTTGACATACGAGTGCACTAACTTACGAGTATTCCGAGCAATTTCTTGTTTCGCCTTACGAGCCTAGACCCGAGTTACGAGCCGAGCAAGCGGAGCATTGCGAATGCGAATGCAATTTCGGAAATTGCATTCGCATTTCCGAAAAATTCTGAAGGGAAGGAAGAAACAAACCACCATGGATAGGTTTTTATCGAAACGCCCTGCAGATCAGTCAGAAAAGCGTGACGAAAAAGCCAAAAATCTATGAAAAAGATGCAAACGTCACTGATGAAGATTAAGTGTAAGTGAAGAATAATAATGTAGCAATTAAGTTTAGAACCAGTTTATTTCTTTATATTCTATTTTATTATCTTTGTATTATATTTTGTATTAATTATTTATAATTTATAAATACATTTCTCATTTTTATAACAACGTAACAAAGAAATTAGGGTGTTTTTTGGGGGGCTGGATCGGATTAATGGTATTTAAATTAATTTCAATGGGGAAAATTGATTTGATATACGAGTAAACCGAGTAACGAGCTCGGTCACGGAACGAATTAAACTTGTATGTCAAGGTATTACTGTACTAATTGGGATGGGTTAGCTTACTGCACATGGTGCTTCAAGTTGTTTTTGGTGAAAATATAGTGTGAAATAAATACAAATGATACCGAATATTGTGTGTGTCTGTTATCTACCAATAAAACAATGCCTTTTGACGGTCATTTAGGTGCCCAGTGACCACTAAACAGAGAAGCTGTAACCATGGTAACAACAACTGCGTGACAGGGAAACACAATGTCAGCGCTTCAGTGCCTTAACTGCGTCGGGCTCGGGTCGGGTTCGGACATAAAAAGCAGAATTCCTGTCGGGTTCGGGTCGGGCTCGGTTACTACTATCTCGGGCTCGGTCGGGTTCGGACAGAAATATGCGGCCCGATCCGCACTCTAGTTCAGTGATGTCTTACTTGAAAAACTGTCCTCCACTGTTGCCAATCAAACTGTCTTATGCAACTGAGACACACGGTAGCTTGTTTTTTCTGTTTAAAGTCAAAGTCAGATGTATTTTTTTTTTTTTAGAAATGCTAGCGCCCCAACCTATATTTAGATCACCAGCCGCCACTGCGTATTACCCCAGGTGACGAAATTGAAACCTGTACAGCTACGCCCTAAAGTTTTGAAGCGAGGGCGGGCTATGCATCAGCTATAAAAGCAAATCTCAACGGTTGACTCACCATTTTCTATATAGTTAGGTGGTTGATCTGTGTGGACGGAAAGGAGAGCAAGCGAGTGACATATAGCCAATAGCATACAGTTTAGTTTTTTTGAATATTCTAGTAAGTTATAGTAACCTATTTTTTTAATATTTTTTTATATAGTTAGCTTGATAGTCCCTTGTTTTTCAGTCTAGCTTAGCAAGTAGCTAGCTAGTTTATTTAAAAAAATATATATATACTTATAAATATATAAAGCACAGTTGAGCCAGGAGTTGTATTATATGCATGCTACACATTTACCTGGGCAACATCCCTACAACAGACATTCTCTCTTTTAGAGAGTTCAGTGCAGTGACTAGGGGTGGGAATCTCTCGGCACCTCATGATTAGATTCCGATTCAGAGGGCTACGATGCAATTATAAAACGATTATCGATGCATGAAAATTTTTGATTTCTATACATAATTAATTTTTTCTCACTATGTGAGTATGATCCATAATAAAAATAAACAAATGAATTTACTTCCATTATCTTTTATTAATACAATAGTAGTAACAAACGCAAAGAACCAACAAGAAAATAAACAAAGGTGTGTCTGTAGCAGCATCCTTGTAGTAAATTAACAAATGCAAATTCAGCATGTTCTGAATCACTTTGATAACACAAATATGTTCAGCCGTAAGGAACGTACAGCCCGGAAACTGTTACTGGCGATCATAATGTTGAGAATTGACTTATTGCTAAGTCCCGCCCCTCTTAGTTAATGTTCCAAACTTGGAAAAACAATTGATTTCAAGTCAGAACTTTACAGTGTAAACAACGGCCACGGTGGTTCTTTCCGAGATACTAGGGTAACGTTAATTTTGGGAAAACGAGAGAGCGATTTCCTCAAAGCAGACAGAAAGGTGGAAATATGGAATCGAGTGGTATGTGCAAGAAGTAAAAGTGTGTAAAAATAAAAATGTCATTAGAATCGAGGTCAATTAAAGTCTACCGCTGGAGAAACTGCACCAGCTGATTACCGATGTTGCTGATAAACAACACCATCGAGGAGCAGTGTTGTTCCTGCACTGCGGATAAGATTAGGCTAATGAACTAACCTAGTTATCATTAACATTATGAATATAAACCCCCCAAAGCAAGTGACCTGAAACTGTCGTGTTAAGACGCCAGTATGAGTTAGGCTACTGAATAGCTAGCTCGCTAGGTAACGTCGGGGTGACCATATTTTCCATTTTAAAAAGGGGGACAGGTAATGTTAGACAGGCGTTATGAACAAAAGAAAGGCTACCTGTTTCTTTATATATGGTTTATAGAACAAGCAAAACTTCCCAAACAGTCCCAAAAAAATAACTGTCTAGGAAAAAGAGGACGTCTGGTCAGCTAAGCTAACGTAGCTAACGTTAACGGCAGCTATATAACGTTAAATCAAGTTGGCTGATGTTCAGATCACATCAGATATGGTGGTAATGATAGCTGGTCTTCCTAGCTCCAAAACCGGCATTAATGTTAGAGCAGTGCGGTCTCAATAACTGAAGCGCAAATGTTAATGTTACTTTGTGAGCAGCACTGGGACATTTACTTAAGTTAGCTAACGTTAAGTTAGCACAAATGCATTTGTCGCTGGTTTTGGGTTTCGGAAAAGGGGCAAAAATCTCCACGATTGCCTCGGCTATTTGGGGCTCGGCAGCAACTGGCGCTAGCGTGTTTGTTTGTGTGTATGAGTGAGAGATGTAGTGAAAGAGAGAGAGTGGAACAAAGAATGCTGTCCAGACTTGAGCTTTTGGCTACTAGTGAAATTTCTTGGGCGGGGTTTGATACCTGGAGCTCAGCCCCTATATTATTACCGTAGCACGAAAAAGGGGCAGGGTCTAGCTAAAACAGTGTGCTTTGTTACCCTTTAGTTGGTTATTATGAAGACATTTTGAACTGCTTCAAAAATTATTGCACACGCTCACGGGCCCTCTGGAGCTCCGGGCTCCAATGCAACCGCATTGTCTACATCTACTGTAGTTACGCCGCTGAGAGAAGTTCAGGAGATTAGTGTTTTTCCTTTTTGTTTGAGTTGAAAAAAATTTTTTTTTATAGAAAGGCAAATATGCTATCCCCATACCTATATAGCACCGAGAGTTTGGCACTTTTCACGGTTTCCAACAGAAGTAACCACAATGACCACAGACTCAGCCCTTAAAAACATGAACTTCTGTATGTTCAGACCTCATGTAACCACACAGCATACACATACAACTTCACACATCTACACAATAAAGCCCCAAACCTTCTAGTTTTTCTCCTTCCTCTTCTTCTTCCAATTCTTCTTATTTTACTTCTTATTTACCTTCCTGCCTACCTGCCTACGTACCCTCAAAAAATAATTCTCCCCATTGGACAACCGCCTTGAATCCGTCTATCAGAAGCTCTGTTTAAAATCGCACTTACATGCTTCAGAGGCTGTCTACCTACTACACAAACTGTGAAAGTGTCTGTAGCTTAGTGGTTACAGTGCTGCTCTAGCATGTAGCAGATTGGCAGTTGAATTCTCACCTGATCCTAACATTTATTTTCAGGTACACAATTTCTGGTTTTGCAAGACAAAAGTCTTATTTGGTCTACTGATTTCTGTTATATTGCTTTGGCCTAGCGGTCAAGATCTTGCTTTTCTATGCGTGATGTCAGTGGTTCGATCCCCCACCAGGTACTAAAGTCTAATTTCATTTTCGACTAAAACTGTGTGCACATGTATACTTTTTCTCATACAAGAATGTTATTTTCACATTAAAGAACATAGTTTTCTTGCAAATGCTAAGAAATTATACAGACAATACAGGCACAGACAATACATTTCTAACACAAAATATCACCTGGTTAACATCGTGTTGTTGCATTAATGTAAAGAAATTCTGTAAATAACTGCCATTGGCTACATGTTTTAATTTCACACAAATGCAGACAAAAAAACGTAATCTGTGTGGAGCCTTATGCTGTGCTCTTGCGGTCGTGTCTGACTCACTGTGGAAACCAAAGCTTCGACGCTCACCTCGGCCAAGATGAACGTTGCGAACAAAGTTTGCAGAGTAAGTTCTGGTAGAGAACCGCTCGCTGTAGCCGACCATGGTCGGCTAGCAATCATGCGTCATATACTCAACCAATCACATGCACACACCTCTAATGGAGCACCCTTTTTAAGCCAAGAATTCGTTCTCTCTGTACTGCTTGAATGCTGATGCGCTGCTCTTTGTTGCTTACGGCTTGTGCTAAAAGAAATTTGCTGTCATGCTGCTGCCAGCCATGCTTAGACGAACCTAGACTTGCCCTGCTTAAAATGTTTTGCATGGTTGTTTTTGCACGGATATTCTAGCTTGTGTGCTGTTGCACGCTCTGCTGCGTGACTGGCATGCTATGCTTTCGTCAAGGCGGAGGTCTTCTTGGAGTTTTACTAGAAGCGGATTCCTATGTCATGTAAAGCTAAATTGACTCCAAATTCAGCATGACCATGTCAGGAGGTTTGTATTTACGGTCAGGAGGTTTGTAAAAGCTTAATACGTAATTATGACTAATTCGGGATGTTTATACTGCTGCTGTTTTGTCGTGTTAAATGTTAGGTATTTGTATCCGGTTGGGAAACGTTATGTTGAACATTATTACAGAGAGATACTCGTTGTTGTTGTTGTAGCTAACCTAGCTCCGGCAAAATAGAACCCGGAAGCTACACTGGAATTCTTAAGTTGGCTTATTATCGCTCATGGTGGGTCATCTCAAATGCTTATGTAATGCTATGCATTCTCTGGCAGCCTACCTTGCACACAAATACGTGCCACCATTTCACGTCTAACCTCAGAGACATAGTTGGAGACACGGGGGAACCAAAGCTGCTAATGGCGTGCTATTTTCCAGTTTCAGGACTGTCTGCTAGCTCACAGCTTCGGAGTCATGCCAAATTATTAACGTTACGGTCCCATGCAAATGGCGAGGACGCCGTTTAGGCCAAAACGTGTAGTTCGGCGTCCGCATTAAGACATCAAATTTGAACGTCTTAAGGCGTTTGGACCAATGCTATTGGTTGGCGTCAACATACCCACCCCTTTTTGATGTAGGGACTGCGTATACCCACCCCTTTTTTACGTAGGGGCTGCGTTGGGCTGTATTGTATGTATGCCTACGTTGTGGTCATGTGGGCTCTTGCTCGTGGGTACGTTTGGGCTACGTAGTATTTGGGACAGTCCATTTGACAGTTTAGAAAAAGGCAGAGAACCACTGCTTATATTTAAATGTACTGTACTCCAGCCCTTTTGGGTTAGTGCATTATCAACATTGGCCAACTACATCCCCAGATAGCAAGGACGTATTGAATCAATATTGATATTGTGTTATAAGCATCAGTATCGGTCATCAACTAATTTTCAATGGTCGAATTCACTTTCTGATGGTAATGTATTAGGTTGAAATGGAAACGTGTCAATGTGACAATAACAACCAAAGTCATCATACTGGTGAATAACATAGATTTTTTGATCAGATTAATCAGATTCAGGTGCGCTTTCATTTTCAAATAAAAAAACCAGTTAGAATTATTAATTGCCTGTTTCTGCGGTCACTGCTGTGGCTACATGTTAGCCTATACACTTGTAGGGTAATGGGTTTGTAATGGGTTTATGATGGTTTGGAGATTCAAAAGCAAAGGTGGGGAGATCAGGACAAGTCACTCACAACCGTGAGGACCACAAATTAGGGGGAGAGAAATAATAAAGGAAGAAAGAAAAGACGAAACTAATTCCTTAAGGCTAACAGCCAAAACGAAAATAAACCCACAAAAAAAGGCGAACTAGAAAACTAGTAAATAACAACTAAATCTTCCGAACACAAATAAAGACACGAGAACGGGAAACTTAGTAAACAAAAGAACACCCTTGGCTGCCTTAGCTCAGAGCTGGAGAAGTGTAAAACCAAAATGAAAGTAAAAAAGAAAAACTCCTAGAGAACAGCAAAGTGCTAAATAGATAGTGCAGAATGCTACCAGGAGGAAAAATAAATCCTATACCCGATTAAGTAGCTAACTAGCAAGTCCCCCCTGAACATAAACAATGTTTAATATCAGGAGGTCGCTAGTAACCTGGCTTGAATGCAATGTCGTAAAACAATCAAGCACGAGAGAAGCGGAAGTGAGAAACTTAAGTACCCTGCAGGTAGAAGCACAGGTGTAAACAATAATGAGGACGGCAAACCACGAAACGGAACGTGGAAAAAATCTGATTGATTCACAATCGGGAAGGCAGGACGAAGCCGGAAAAGAAAAGCAAACAAACAGCCACGAACCACTACAGGGCCCCCCCTCTAAAGGACGACCCCAGACGATCCCTCAAGCCGACTACTGCGGAAATCTTTAATTAAATCCGGATCTAAAATATGTCTGGCCAGAACCCAACACCGCTCCTCTGGACCATACCCCTCCCAGTCCACCAAAAACTGCCACCCCCTGCCCCATCCATCTCTCTGCCACAATACGGCGGACGGTATACACAGGACCTCCATCCACGAACCGAGGAGGAGGAGGAGGTCTCTCAGCTGGAGACAACGGGCTGACAAGCAACGGCTTTAGCCGTGAAACATGGAACGTGGGGTGAATCTGCATGAAGCGTGGCAACTGCAGATGGACTGTTACTGGATTTATTTTCCGGATAATCTTAAATGGTCCAATGTACTGTGGGGCAAGTTTCTGTGACTGAACCCTCAAGGGCAAATCACGCGACGAGAGCCAGACTCGCTGACCGACCCGATAAGAGAGAGCTGTCCGGCGATGTCTGTCGGCCGAAACCTTTTGGGCCTCCACGACGTAGGATTAGCCGCCGCCAAGCAACGAAGGGTGTTCTCCATTGTCTGTTTAGTTCTCTCTGTCTGCCCGTTAGTTTTGGGGTGAAACCCCGAAGAAAGACTAACTGAAGCGCCCAACTGGGCGCAAAAAGAACGCCAGAACTTGGCGACAAACTGAGGACCCCGATCGGACATGATATCGAGAGGTAACTCGTGAACTCGGAACACATGCGCAATGACCACCTGAGCGCTCTCCAGCGCTGATGGTAACTTACCAAAGCAAGAAAATTATCAGCCTTGGAAAATTTGTCCACAATAACAAGGATCACCGTATTACCCTATGAGTCGGGTAATCCAGTAACAAAATGTAATGCTATGTGACTCCAAGGTCGCCTAGGTACGGGTAAGGGCCGCAACAACCCCGCAGGTGAGAGTCGAGTGCACACAGAACATGCCGCGACATATTTGCGCACATCCTTCTCAACGCCTGGCCACCAGAACTGTCTGGACAAAAATGTCTTAGTTCGATGGACACTCGGGTGTGCCGCGAATTGAGAGGAGTGAGCCCACTGTAACACTTGAGACCAGACCCCCACCTGGATCCGGGGTGCGCAGCAACGCCTGCTGAACCACCACCTCAATGTCCCACAACACCGGAGCCACTATTTGGGACAGTGTGCTCCAGAACCGCAGGACCATCTGCTCGCTCAAAAACCTGTGACAGAGCATCCGGCTTAACATTATTTGGACCGGGACGATAGGTTAAAAGAAAGTTAAAATGTGTAAAAAACAGTGCCTGTCTAGGGTTGCGTGTATTTGCCTGCTGGATTTATTCCAGGTTCCTATGATCGGTCCATACCTCCACCAGTGGCGCCATTCCTCTAGCGTCAATTTGACCGCAAGCAATTCTCGATCACCTACATCATAATTCCTCTCGGCCACAGTAAGAGCACGAGAGAAATAAGCACACGTATGCATTTTTCGGTCAATAGGTGAATGTTGAGAATTGCGCCAAAGCCTAACTTGGATGTTTTCTTTGTAAAGGCAGTAATAGGTGCGGCGAGCGCACTAAAATTACGAATGAAACGCCTATAAAAATTAGCAAACCCAAGAAAATGCTGAACTTGCTTCACAGAATTGGGAGTAGGCCAATTAAGTACTTTCTTGGGATCCATAGATACCTTGCCCTCTGAAACAATGAATCCCAGGAAAGAAACCATGCTTGCATGAAATGAGCAGTTCTCCAATGTGAGTCTAAATCGGCAGAAAAATTTTAAATGTCATCCAAGTAAACAAAAATGAATTTCTCCAACATCTCCCGTAATATGTCATTAACCAATGCCTGGAAAAACGAGGGGGCGCTAGTGACCCTTAACGACATGACCCGGTACTCGTAGTGGCTGTTATGGGTATTAAAAGGGGTCTTCCATTCATCACTCTCACGCATGCACACTAGGTTCTAAGTGTTACGGAGATCTAATTTGGAAAAAATGGTAGCTCCTTGGAGACGTTCAACACGCCGAATTCATAAGAGGAAGTGGGTATCGGTTCTTTATTGTAATGACATTTAACGCGCGATAATCGATACATGGCCTTAACGTACTGTTCTACTTTTTAATGAAAAAGAACCCCGTGCCAGAGGGCGAGGTTGATGGTCTTATGAAACCGTTAGCCAACACCTCATCGATATAACCTTTCATAGCCGCACTTTTGGGAGCCGACAATGAATAAAGACTCCCTCTCGTAGGAGTAGTACCCGGATACACTGCAAATAGGCTTCTTTGAATGATTGTACACCTTAAAACACTTTCCTGAGAAAACAGCTCTCAAAGATTTGCAAAGATTCACACCTCAGCCTGGCAAACCTAATGTGCGTGAAAAGTAGCTGGTTAACCCCACCCCCAACCACTCCCCCAGTTGAGGATCAGACTCTGGATTTCAGAGGCTTGTGTTACTAAACAAAGAAACAAAGAGATATAAAAATCATGACGAACACACTTGCAGATACATTGTTTGAGCTAGAAAGCTAATTGTTAGCTTTGTCAGCAAGAGCTTGGTTTGTGTTAAACAAAGACAGACGGATAAGAATATCACAATGAAAATGCTTGCATTCAACCTCAACTGGGCGCTTCAGTTAGTCTTTCTTCGGGGTTTCACCCGCAAACTAACGGGCAGACAGAGAGAACTAAACAGACAATGGAGAACACCCTTCGTTGCTTGCCGGCGGCTAATCCTACGTCGTGGAGTCGGTATCTTCCAGATGGGCAGAGTATGCACATAATACTCTGCGTAATGCCTCCACGGGCTTATCTCCTTTCGAGGAAAAGTGGGGTACTTTCCTCAATTGTTTCCAGAACTGGAGAGGAATGTGGAGGTTCCCTCGGCTGGTGCTTTTGTTGAGGTGTCACTCGGTGTTGAAACGAGTTCGCTCATCTCTGTTACGAGCGGCGGCGGCCCAAAAGGTTTCGGCCGACAGACATCGCCGGACAGCTCTTATCGGGTCGGTCAGCGAGTCTGGCTCTCGTCGCGTGATTTGCCCTTGAGGGTTCAGTCACGGAAACTTGCTAGCTGTGAGAAAGTTGTTAAGTAGGCAAAAGGTTATCTAAATGCAGTGTACTTTAAATCCGTAAATGATATACTTAGGTATATGATATAATGATATATATGCTTAGGTTTTCGCTGATAATAGTATTGAGGATATTTTTAGCATAGGCCTCTATAGAGTACTCAAGTTACTACGTCACGCTGGTTTCGGAAGTAAATTCCTAATTAATTTAGAGCGTAGACATTAACTAAAGCTTACTTTTAAATCATTTCTAGTCTTACGGTCAATTTCCCGGATTGTTCAATATAATGCCAGTTCGCAAACTATGCCATTTTTCTGGAGCAGCTTTGAGTATATTTTACTTTTTAGTATTTTTTTTGTGAACATACCAGCGCTGGCACTGTTTAAAAACTCCACGTCCCATAATTCCCTCCGAACGAGCAGCCTTAGCTTCAGACGTTGTCATATAAAGTTCGCAGCAGTAGCACACAGCTCCATTTTTAAACACTTTTTTCTAATTTTAGCTAGCTAGCTTGAAGGACTAAAAGCTAGAATTGCTTTATGTGGTTTACCGTAACGTAGTTTCTGACCTTGTCGGGCGGGCTTCTTTACTTAGCAAGCTAACGGTAGCTAGTCTTCAGTGGCAGTAGCCTACTCCCATCTGCCACAGAGCAGACAGACGAGATGATGATATCTTATTAGTCGAGAACCACCCGTGCATTGCAGTACTGGATATGCAGTCTGTTAAAGTGGACTACAAGTCAAACTACAATCATTAATGCATTACTTTAAAAAAAAATTCTTGGAACATGCGATATATGGTCTATATTCTTGTACCACACAGGCTAATCGAGGAACGTTTCGGCTCATTCTATAAATCAGATTTCAAGAAATAGTTTCCGAAGCCCATTCTATCTTCCATAGGGAATTTACTTCTGAAACCAGACTCCGCCCATGACTGACGTACTCACTTAAGTACTCTATATGTCACTAAACAGTACGCTGTAAGCAGTAACGTCAGCCTACCTTATCTAGTACACAGGAGGAGGCAGTAGATTCGGACACAGCTTGCCTAACAGACAGATTGATTAACGTTATAAACCATACAGGTTTCACGGCAAATTATATGGATATCTTCAGACAGAGCTCCATATAAAAAAGCGAACGCTGTAACTTAACAGCCGTTTTGCGGCCGAACGGAATCAAGTTCCGTAATTCGGAAAGTTCTTTCATATTCTGGCACTTGTCCTCTCCACACATCTCAGCCATAATCCGTACTTTTAGTGAGCTATAGGCGATAATTTCTATACAAACTAGTGGAAAATGAACATGGATGCCACAGACTTCTATGCTCTGACAATGAAACATATGCGCTCAGCACTGACGCCGCTGGCCGGGGGTGTATTGAAGAAGTCACGAGTTTGTATTGAAATTGTCGGTTATATGTCGCTTAAATTATGGATTACAGGCGAACCGTTCATAGCCTGCCCGAGCCGACTGAGATTTGTGGAGAGAATAGGTGCCAAAATATGGAAAAACTACAGAATTACTGAACTCGATTCTGTTCGGCTGCAAAACTTCTCTTAAGTTACAGCGTTTGCTTTTTTCTATGGAGTAATATGGAGTTTTGTCTGAAGATATTTATATCGAAAGCCAGAGGTCCAGATGGGGCAAGTAGCTACTGTGAATCGTGTAGCGACATTCTCGACTCGTTTTACTTGGAATCTTTGACGTAATTTCAGAATCATTAATTAGCCTCACGTTATACATGTCAATATAGTTCCTAAAATAAGCATGTCTCTGTTGTCTAAAACTAACAGTAGCACACAGCTAACTAATCCATTAAATATAATTAAATGTACGGTTGAGTAAGGGGTTTCAGCATGCGTGTGGGCATTTAAACGAGGGCATTTGAGTGCTAAAACTGCTGGATTCAGAATATAAATGGTAAATGGACTGCACATATATAGCGCCTTTTCCCAAAGCACTTTACAATGGCCTTTCACTCACCCGTTCACACACACATTCACACGCCAATGGCGGCAGCTGCCATGCAAGGCGCTAGCCTGCTCATTGGGAGCAATTTGGGGTTCAGTGTCTTGCCCAAGGACACTTTGACATTTGGACAGGAGGAGTGAGAGAAACCATATTTGGGAGTCAGTTGCAGAAAGGGTTAGTGCTGTCGGTCAGTGCAAACGCATGGCCGATGACTGTAAGAGAAGGTGGGTGGATTTCAAAAGGAGGACCAAAGAAAAAGTTGCTTTTAATAGCAGACAGGCCGCTGCAACGGGAGGGGGACCGCCGATCGAAGACCCATTGACCGAAATCGAAGAGGAAGTTCAGCAGACCCTCCAGAAAGAACAAGTGCATGGCCTGGATGGAATAGATACAGCCGAGCCTATGCCACTGGACATTGAAGGTATGTAGCCTAGGCTGTGAACTACATGCTAGAAATCATAAATAGGCCTACATGTTTCTGTATGCTGTATGTTTCATATCTTAAACTGGGGTTAGCGTATTATTATTATTATTATTATTATTATTATATTTCTAATATGTGCCACCCCTTTTTAGACTGTCCGATGTCTGGCCCATCCTGCACCGGCGCCGCCTCAAACCAAGACAACTCCCCATCTCGCCTCACCCCATCCACCCCGGAGCCCCATGAAACACCTGTCATTCCACCCCCCTCAGTTCCCATCAACTACGCTGATATTGACCGGCTTCTTTACCTGGAGCAGCAGAAACAAACCACTGCACAAATTCAATATGCCTCCACTCTCAGTGAGATAGAGTCCGAAATAAGAGGTGCTGCTAGCCGCTCACAACAGGTTGTCAGTGCTCTGGCAGGTCTTAACATCAACATTTCATCCTGGAGAAGCCAAATGCAGGCCAATCACATTGAGCTGCTAGGAGCCTTGGGGAGGATTGCTGATGCCCTTGAGGCAAAGAACGAGCCAAGCGCCAGCCGAGTCATGAGCGACATGCCCCGACGGCAGCTGAGGGAGAGGAAGGGGAAATGATAGGCTGGAGTTTGTGTTGACCAATAGTTAATAAAGAGCCTAATGGTCATTCTCTTGTTTTTCCATTTATTGTCCGACAATGATGCAGACTTATTCAAGCAAATGTCATTTACTGTTTTTCATTTCCCTGTGTTCTCGTTTGTAGTCATGTAGACTATTGTCTAAAGTAGGCCTACTTTCAATGTAAGCCTATTGATTTGTCTGGGGTCCCAACACAGCAGTGAATGAGTCCTGTAGTCTACAAAAGAAATGATTTTGTAGGCCAGAAAATAAATGTAGGCCTATGTTTTGCCTTTTGAGCCGAGCCTATTATGATTTGCGGAGAGAGACCTCGCAAATCACATGAGAATGCACTAAGAGAACGTAACAAAAGACCAAAACTAAGTTGATGCAGAAACATTCAGTAGCCTAACTTTTATTTGGCACCAAAACAGGTCAACGGCATTTCTCAAGCAGGTTTAGATAAGCTTAATTAATTTACTCGGCTTTAGGTCTAGCCTACTGCAGATGAGGGTAACCTCGGTGTTCATCGAGTCTAAACGGTTGAAATAAAATAAAAAATTGATTTAGCCTGAGAGCCAATTTCCCAAACAAGAATGTTCACATATCACTCGAAATAATTTCTGATTATGTTCAGTCGGACATCCCTGCCCCGCTCAGGTCGCACTTCACCCAGTGGGGCATTAGGCTCCTCTTCATCGGAGTCGGAATCCCCCTCGTCCTCGGCCTCGGCCTCCTGCTCCCCGAGACGCACCCCGGCTCTTATGGCTATATTGTGGAGGATACAGCACACAATAACCACCTTGCACACCTTGCATGGACTGTACAGCAGGGCACCACAGCTGCGATCCAGGCATCTGAAGCGGCTTTTCAGAATTCCAAAGATGCGCTCGATAATGCCCCGAGTCCGGATATGTGCCCGGTTGTAGGCTGCTTCCCCTTCAGTCACGGGATTACGCATAGGAGTCACGATCCAGGGTTGCAGCTGATAGCCGCTATCACCTAATTGAAAAAGAAAAACATTTTAAATATTTTGAACACATTTGCAGTAGCCTAGCTATTAGGCCTACATTATTGCAGTAGAATGAAAACATATACTTAGGCCTACCCACTAGCCAACGGCCATCCATGTCCTGCATCTGTCTGTGAACAGCGCTGTTCCTGAAGATAAAGCTATCGTGGACTGACCCTGGGAATTTGGCAACCACATTCGTAATGATCCCATGTGCATCGCAAATAGCCTGGACGTTGACAGAATGTGTGTGTTTTCGATTTCTGAAAACATTCTCCGTTTCAGATGGTGGAACCAGAGGGACGTGGGTGCAGTCAATAGCACCCACAACATTTGGGAAGCCGGCAACCTGGTCTCCTGTTTGGTCTCCTGGATGTCTTGTTGGTTTTGGGGAAACCTCATATGCCTCCCCACTCTTCAGATTATGGCAGGTACCACCTCCCACATGGCCCTACAGACTGAAGACTGGGCGATCCCAGAAACACCTGCAATTGGTGTCTGGAAGGAGCCCGACGCAAGTACCTGTAGTGTGGACAGTAGCTTCACAATCCCAGGTACTGCGTGGCTTCTTTGGGTGATCGGCTCAATGTCGTTCTTGATCTCATCCAGAAGGGCAATAATTGCGTGTCCTGGAAACCTGTATCTCCGAACGATATCATTATCGCTGAGGTCAAATAGGGATATTCTCCTCCGAAATATGCGTTCTTGCGCACGCTGGGCGTTACGGTGTCTCCGTCTGGCTACAATTACTGCTGCCATGATCCCTGGAAAGCCTGGCATGTCAGCCCCTTATATGTGCTACATCTGATTGCAAAAAGTGTTTCAGGCTTTTCTCCATATTTCAGGACACAGATTGGTTCTTAATGAAAATGACAGACCACACTTTTTTTTCAGAAATATCAGTCTGTTATGTCTCGCCCTTAAATCCCCTTATGGACGGAATTTACTTTCAAAAGAAAAAATAAATAGAGGTTTTGTGTTATATTATTCAATGCACATTCATATCAGGCCATTTCTGAAAAGAGTCGGTTTGTCGCTAATTCGCGACAAAATAGGCCTTAAGAGGTTTATCATACAATTCGTCCGGTTAATACCTGCTTTTCAAAAGTGGTATTTGCACCTCTCTAACTGTGTGTGGCAATTAGCTCATGGTGTTTGTGGATTACAGGCAAGGCTTCCTTGGGGCAATTTTGCAGGCAAGTACCTAATTTACATACATTTAAATGAGAGGGGTGCAGCCGTGGAGCTATTTGCTCGTCGGTGTAGTTTGCTATACCTTTCAGCCTTTGCATGTGCTTTGTGGATTGGATGCAATTTTTTTGACTCATTTGCACAGGGTTTGCCCGGGCAAACGCTGTGCAATCCTTTTGTGGATTTGGCCCTAAGTGTTTACACTGTAGAAATGCTGGCAATTTTGAAGGCAATGCAATGGGTGGAAGAAACTAAAGCAAGCAAAGCTTTGATTTGTTCAGACTCACATTCAGTGCTTTTAAGTTTAAGATCTTTTAAATCTAGCAGTCGGCAAGATATATTCTTTGAAGTCATTAACACACTAAATAGAATCTCTAGGCAAGGTAGTAAAGTAAAATTCATGTGGGTTCCGGCTCATGTTGGACTAAGTGGGAATGAAAGAGCAGATGTTTTGGCAAAGCAAGAATTAAAAAAAGAAGAAATAGATATAGAAGTTAAGATTATTAAATCTGAAACCAAAAGTATAATATCATCACCTTCTTAAAATAATCGCCTAAGTCATATTTTCAAGTTTTTCAGAAAACAGAATAAAATGAACCAAATACAGAATATATGATATTTGTTAATCATTTCACACAAAAAGGGTATATCAATAGATGACTATTGACTTACAAATAACGCTGTCTGTCAATTATGTAACATAAGAGGATTAAAGACTAAATAACTACACAACATTTATAGCCTAGCCAAATATTGTAGTAAACATTATCACTTACCATTCGGGGACGAGTCCAGAATCATGGAAATGACTTAATTTATGTTGATTTTCTTTGTGCATCTTGAAGCAGCCGCCATATTAATAACTTGTAAAAATGCCTAAGTCAAAATTTATTGTGACTTAGGCAAACATACAAACAGCCTAAGAGCACTCTTGACTTAGGCGATTACATTACCGGGGTAAAACAGCATGATCCTTTCAATTAAGGATCTAGGCAACTTTACCAGAGGTGGCCAGCATCATGAAGAGCTGATTTAAGCAAAAATCTCATGTTCCTCAAAAAATGACTTAGGCGATTATTTTAAGAAGGTGACGATATGGGAAAAAGCAAATCAAGTGTGGCAAGAGAAATGGGAGGAAGAGCTGAAGGGGAGACATTTGTTTAATATTCAAAGAAATGTCAAGGAAAAAAGTAACTTTAAGGGATACAGAAGAGAAGAAGTAGTAATGACCAGATTAAGGCTGGGGCATAGTGGATTAAATAAAACACTAAAACTTGTAGCAAAACATCCAACAGGGCTATGCGATATATGCCAAACAGAAGAGTCTGTAGAACATGTGCTAATGGAATGTAGGGGATATGAGACTCAAATAGAAGTGATGAGGGCTACATTGAGGGACATAGGAACATAGGACAAGAAATTACATTATAATAATTATTGGGTAAGGACAAAGTGGAATATTCCAGGGCATTGTTCAAATTCTTAAGGGAAACTGAATTATTTAAGAGGATATAGGAATAAATAAAGGGCTTAAAGAGGTTAAGTTAGAAAAAGTTAAGTTAAGTTATTATTATTATTTTTTTAAATAAATAAGGGAAATTAGTTTCTGATTCACACTCCGGAGCAAAAGGTGGCGGTAATGCACCATGAAGATGGATGCCAACCCCCGTAAAACAACAAGAAGAAGAAGAAGTTAGTCTGTGCAAAAGCGCTTCAAGATGGGCGACAGTATTCAGTTGCAACCATTGCAGAAAGACTCGAAGAAACATGTTTATTACAACAGGTACGGAAACTGTGGTTATATTTGTAACTATGTATGACACGTATCATTGCAAGTAACGACTTAATATTTTTGCTAGAACATGGGTGTCTCGAGGCGAGCAATAAAAAATATAGAATGGAGCGCCAATTCTGTCCGAGAATGTAAACAAGTCGGGGATTTTTAAAGAAAACTATGAAAACGTCACCTGCCCTGCTGAAAATTCCAACTAAGACCAGTTGGGATTCTATATTCCGAAGCAACGACTCGGGTAAAACCCGTGTTTGCCTTTGGTGTGAAAGGGTCAACCCGGGTTACCCGCGAATAGCCTATTAAATAACGTTACTTAAAATGTTTTTTGTGACAGTTCTTACTTAAAAGCATTTGCAAGATTTGGAGCACATCACTTGGCTATCGTTTCAGGAATGAACATAACGTTAACGTTACTGGGTTAAGCCAGCGTAATGGCAAACTTCATTGTTGCCTATCCGCTAGCCAGCTGGCTACCAAACTAACGTTAGCTGTATTGGCCCGTGTTCAATATTTCGTGTCATTTCCGGTTTTTGTGTGTGAAAGGGGTATAAAATGGTTTCGACACTTCTAGCTGGTCTGTGGCTGGTCAAAGCTGTTAAGAGCAAATTAAGCTGGTGGCCAAACTGGTGACGACGACTTTTGTATAGGTAGTTTTCACTCAAAAAACAAGTAAAAAAAATAATTTCTTGTGAAACGTATTTTGAGGATGAATAAATACATGCAATTCATATTTCTTATGTAATATTTCATAAATAAATATAAAAATAAAGGTTTGCACACTAGACTGTGTAGACCACAGGTGCTGGAGATACGCGAAAGCTAAGTGTGGAAAACTCCATGGGTGCGTCCCAATGTTCTTCACTCCCCACCTCCCTTTCTCCACTCCCCCACTACCACTTCTCTCCTACCCGGAAGTATGCAAAACTGTCTGAACATTTCGAGTTAAAGTATTTGCTGGCACAGTATACAATGTACCTGACATTGCGGTTTGCGTCGAGACATTAATTAATATGTAACCATTAATACGTAATTAAGATGTAATCAGCAACATCAAATTAAAACACAAAGGTCTGTTTCCGGAGCACAGAGGAGAGGAGGTGGTAGTGGAGGAAAGGAGGGTCCTTTTTTTTGAGTGTTGGGATGTACCCACAGGGTTGCGGAGTTTATTGTTTCATAAATAAATACAAATCACTGAACAGAACCATTATGCGCTTCAGTTTGTGGTTCCGTCGAACTATTAGTGAGAAACGCCTAGAGACTACTTCTCGCTAGTGACGCATTAGCCTTTCCTAGCTAGTTCAAGTTCAAGTTCTTTTATTGTCACTTTACAGTTTACACAGGTGTAGACAGAGAGTGAAAAACTTTATGTGCAAACGCCCGACAATGAACAGCAGTTATAAAAAAAAAAAATGTCAATTAAAATATATAATGTTCAAAACAGTAAGTAAATAAAACATAAAAAATAAATTGTAAGGAGCAATATATATATATGTAAATCAATGTGATAAATTATGCATTGTTATAAATTACAGTTTCAATACAGTGCAATAAGCTAGCCACTAAGCCAGCAAAAATGTCCATGTCGAAAAAAGCACAGCCTGGGACCAAATTAAAACAATCTGGGACAATCAAGTGCAGTGCAATATTTGTGATAATAAATCCACAACATCCACATCCACAACACAACCATCGTTTAAGAAGCAGAGTCCGGCCCGGTGCAGGCTACGTCTTCTTTCTTGCAAACTCGCAAATATGACAAGCCTCGAGCTGAAAAAATATCCGCGAAAATCGTTGGCATGCCAAGGACACTAGATAGCAGCAGTGTAATCTTTGCAAAGGGTAGGTGCATAAAGTACTGAAAACGGTAAAAACAGCTGTTATTTTGTTGTTTCATGTGTTTTGGTGTGTTTTGATATAGCCTAGATGTGTGTTTATTGCACATTATAGCCTACTTGTATTTTGAAGTTTCATTCTTTTTTAATTTCATATAAATATGTAATTTTCTTGATCTACGTATTTTATATTATATAATTGTTACTTGTAAATTGTTGCCTGAAATGCCACAATTTCATTTTTAATAAGCCTACAATTGAATAAATAGCCTATTTAATATAGCCTAATGCTTCTTGCGTGCGTTTTATTTACGGTCTTTTCTTAAAGCTGAAGTTTTTAATTTCAGACAAACATGAATACTGTAATTGTGACAGATACGTCTACCACTAGGGGTCCAACGTGGATCGGGTTAAATAAATCTGAAAATCCAAGTTGGCTTTAGCGAATTTACCAAGACGAGAAGGGTGACAGCGGGAGGAGGGAGGAGGGTTAAGCCGACACAACCCGCAAGATGAAACCATAATGTGTTAAGCATTCACTATTTAAGATCAGAAAAATGAAGGCAAATTCATAGGCCTACAATAGTGGCTGCAACAACAATATTGTTGCTTATTTGACGCCTTCTCCATTCAGAGTGACTTGCAGTAGTCGTTTTAACTGTTACCGTGTCAGGAAAATCTACTGAATTTCGCACTTGACAGGTGTCGATTTCTGATCCTGTCGGCACATCTGAATAATCGATTATTCGCTCATACCACCCACTGATTATTCGACCATGACATGAGTTTTGCACACCCCTAACCTCAATAAAATCTCACCTTTCTGCCCATCCTCTCTTCACTGCCTGCTTGTGTTGCCTACACACGTGCCAGAGCATCCCTACAACAGAATTCTATTATGTAACTTGAAAATGGCATTATAAATGTAATTTAGCTTCATCCATACGAGTGCTTCACAGTATCAGAGATGTCAAACAAAATAATGGAAACTGGAAAATAATGAAAAGGGACACGAGAAGAGAGGATAAAATATTCTATCAGTATAATATTTAACGTTATGTTAAAAAACTGACCAAAATAGCATTGTTTAAAAGCTGGTCTGTGATGATACCTTCTGTATTATCAGTACAGCTCCCACTGTCACCATTCTCTCTGATTTTGTTTGCAAGAAAGCTGTGTAATGTGAGCGGTACAGTGATTTTGAAAGTTGTGTCGTCTGCACATGGCATTTACATGGAAGAAAGGTGTGATCTTTACCTGACCCTTTTTTCAGTGTGTGAATGTACACCTGCCCCCAGCCAAATGCTGGTAAAATTTTGATTGTGGCTGGTTAAGATTTCTACTCTTGTGACTACTTTGGAAGGTAAGCAACCAGGTTGGGCTATATTGTAAAAGGTACTGCGTATGGTAAAATGTTGAAAATGGCTGGTGATTTTTAGATTCCACAAGCCACTCTAGCCAGTGAAAAAGTTAATTTCATGCCCTGCCTTTTTTGGTGACAAGCTCCTCTTATTAGGTGACATTATCATTTAGCGAGGTTAGTTATTCGCTTTCCTGAGGTAACGTAAACAAATCTACTCATCTGCACATGGCCAAGCTGCCAATCATAGTTCGACCACAATTGAAAACAGTAACTTTATGCTTGAAGTTTATTCTACTACTACAAACCCCAAATCCAAAAAAGTTGGGACAGCATGTAAAACGCACATAAAAGCAGAAAGCAGTGATTTCTAAATTATTTTTTACATATATTTAATTGAAAACAGTACAAAGAAAATATATTTAATGTTTTACCCTATCAACTTTATTGATTTTTGTAAATATACTCTAATTCCGAATTTGATGCCTGCAACACGTTCCAAAAAAGTTGCGACGAGACGGGGGGGGTGGGGGGGGGGTTTGAAAGTAAAAAAAACACCTGCTTGGAACATTCCACAGGTAAACAGGTGATGCTATGATGACCTTGTATAAAAAGATATCCAAAGACTCTTGATATCTTATTTTGAGGTACTCTTACAAGCGATACTATAATCTCTGCATTTGAACCGATCTCTATGGGAATTGGGGGACGGGGACTAGATTAAGCTGTAAATTACATGGGAATAGTATGGAACACATAGTTGGCTAAATGGCTGTAAGTCATCAAGGGTCTGCAGTATCAAACGAGCCTCAAACCATCACTGCCAGATCTGCAGTAGATATGGATGGATCAGTTTAAAGGGTAACTGCACAGGCTGTTTCAGAGCGACAACGCCTCGGTTTGCAGTTCAGAAAATGTCAAAATTGGGGGTGGGAAAGATACTCATGAAAGCGTTGGGCTCGAGTTAGCAAGCCACGCCCTTTTTAAAATGTGTATGCTCATTCACAGCTATAATGTGTTTTGTTCGAGCCGCTCACTCTGGCTGCTAAGCCTGGAGCAGCGGCCGTGGCAGAGGCGGAGAACTGGAGAACGAAGGCTACATGTAGGCCTAGTTATAAACTTAGCTCATCTTAATTTGGATAATTTTCTAGTAACAGTTAATGTTATTAAAGGCTGCTAAGTTAGCCATGAATTAATATACAATGAAACTTGTAGTAACTTTGATAAATTGAGTCATATAGCCACATTAAAACCTCAAACATAAAATTTTGGTCAAAACTGCATAAACATGAACATTGACCAGTCATAACAGTTTAACTGTTAGCTAAGTTAACTAAAGTAGGTATCTTGTGGGCTACAGTGTCATTTTTAGATCAGTTTTGCTGCTTGTTTTTCCCATGGCCTCACAAAGCGGGAGAATAGCCGAGAGGGGAAACAAAAATGTGATTGCTGCGATTAAATTAATTATAGGTTTAGGTTTATTGAAGAAAGGGACAATGCACATTAATAAATGTAAATTAGCCAGATTTAGCCATTGGCGCTAATTTTCAGGTGACATATCCATATCTACTGTATTTCTGATGGTTTAAAGCTTGTTTGATACATCAGACACGACATGGCCAACCATGTGTAATTTACAGCTAAATATAATCCCACCCCCCAATTCCCATAGAGATCCATTCAAGTAAGTTAGTAAGTAAAGTTTATTTATATAGCACCTTTCACAGACACCAGTCACAAACTGCTTCGCAGTCAAAATAGAATAAAACAAGTATCAACAACAGATAAAAACACACACAGGGAAAAACAGACATGTCTGTCTGAACAGATAAATTTTTAGCTGCTTTTTAAACGAGTCCACAGAGTCAAGAGACCTCAGACTTATTCCATAGCTTAGGTGCTGCCGATTGGAAAGCATGATCTCCCTGTCTTAAAACGTGTTCGAAGGACACTTAGAAGACTCTGGTTAGATGACCCAAGAGCTCGACTCGTAATATAGGGGTGCAGAAGGTCAATGATGTATTGTGGAGCCTGGCCATGTAGGGCTCTATAAGAGAGCACCAAGATTTTAAAATGAACTCTAAAAGGAACCCAGTGCAGAGAGGATAAAATAGGTGTAATGCGTGACATCTGTTGGATCGTGTTAAAAGCCTAGCAGCAGCATTTTGGACAGTTTGTAAACGGTCCAAAGAAGATTTATTAAGGCAGGTAAAAAGAGAATTGCAGTAATCCAAACTAGGGATGTGCGCGTTTAGTCGACTAGTTGATTAAACGTTGCTACCCTCGCTAGTCGGCACCAGAAATACTAGTCGGTTAAACTTATTATTTTATTAATGTACACATTTAAATTACATATTGACATAATTTGCACTGAAATGTCAACGAAGGAAAAAAACAAAACGCATTAGCCTGTTCGCCCTGCAAGTTAAACCAGCGAGGTGGAAAGAGTAAGTAGGCCTATCGCGTTGTTGAATAGCCCAATACAACTAATCTAATGTCACGTCGATCAGTCAGCCTAATTGTTATTTTTTTGTGTTCCTATTATTGGTAGTTTTTCTGATGACCGATTATTATTTTTTACTGTATTTGCTCTGCGATCGCGTTCACCCAATGAAAATGCCGTTGTAATAATCAGACACGTTTCCTAAAAATGTTTTGTTACGTATATTGTTTTCAATAAATGTTATTTGTTAACTTTTATTTAGTGAGTTGTCATGTTTTGTAGGATAATGTGCAATGTTCATAATGCAAGGCGCAAAGTGCCACACATTTCAGCGGCATTTAAAATACTATTTGGTTATTGAAGAATGTAATTAACGGTTTCAAATGGCTCTTATAATATACGCAATATTTTTTCGGACAATGTTTAACCTTATAGATTATATTGTGCTCAATTTTGACTGTTTTCTGAGTGTTTTCTTACTTTTAGACTAGTCGACTAGTCTAAGTTTAAACTTTCGTTTAAACGTCAGGGAAATTAGTCGTTAGGAACATCCCTAGTCCAAACGTGATGAGATAAAAGCATGTATTAACATCTCCATTTCTGCTCTTGACACAATAGACCTGAGTTTGGCTATATTTCTTAAGTGAAAGAAACATGATCGAGTCAGCATCCTAATATACGCATTAAAATTCATGGATTGGTCAAAAATCACAGCATGATTACGCAGACTAGGCTGGGAAGATGAGGATAAGGCATTTTTTTCTGCATTTAACTGCAGAATTATTTACCATCCAGTTTCTAATTGCATTGAAACAGTTGTTTAGTACAGACAGTTTGTCAAGCTCATCAGGTTTAAAAGAAAAATATAACTGGATGTCATCAGCGTACAAATGATAGGAGATCTTGCTGAAACTACTGAATCTGTCCTAGTGGAAGCATGTATATGGAGAATAAAATAGGCCCGAAGATCGATCCCTGGGGTACGCCACATGACAAGGCAGCAGTGTCTGACACAAATTCACCTACAGAGACTGAGAAAGTCCTATCAGTGAGATAAGAGGATAACCACTCCAATGCAGTCCCAGAAATGCCCACCAGGTGTTTTAGCCTGTGGATTAATATGTGGTGGTCAATAGTATCAAATGCTGTGCTAAGGTTCAATAAAACCAAGATTGAACACTCTCCAGCATCTGCAGCCATTAGGATATAATTTGAAACCTTAAGGAGAGCCGTTTCAGTAGACTGTATTTCACAAAAGCCAGATTTAAATTTGCCAAACACCCTGTGTAAATTCAGTGTTTGAACAAGTTGCATTTCAAAATTTTCTAAAATTTTAGAAGAGAAAGGGAGTTTAAAAATACGCCTATAATTCTCTTGCAGAGAGGGTTCCAGGTTTGGTTTCTTCAACAAAGGTTTAACAGTAGCCTGTTTAAAATAAAATTTGGAAATTTGTGTTTGGTTGATCATATCTCTGTTGTCACTGTATTATTAGCATTTTTTCTTATATCATTGGAAAGCCTGTTCATTTCCATTTACAATGATGTATTTGTAATAAGGATGTTAATTGTTAACCGACTAACCATTAACCAACAATCGGAATTTTATTAATCTTATCGGTTAAACGGTTCATTTTAAACAAATCGCAGCGTAATGTTGGCGATTTGAATTTACATGCATATCAAATGGGGTGTGGGGAAAAACAATTCTTAAATCCAACTCAAGAGGGTGCCACCATAACGTGATATCGGCTAGATTAGGTTTTGTTTCGTTAACTTTCAGATGCCTATGTTTCGTTTCCTTAGCTTTCACATGGCTATGTTACTGAGGCAATGTTAGCTGTGTGAATTCTTTTAGGGGAATCTGAGAGGGTGACCTGGGAAATTTTTCTCAAACTGGGTGATTTGATATGGAATGACTCATCTACTATAAGAACTATATCTCTCACTCACAATTGTTTCAAATCAAGCGCAAACTCGGCTCAATTTTTGGCCTTAACCAGAGTATAGCAAGTGGACCCATTATCACAGATTTGTTTGAATTCAAGGCCAAGTCATATTTGTGTATAATACATACAGGGAAAAGATCACAATCAGCATGTATTGTAAGGAATAAAGTTTTTTTTATTGGGTGACAGGATTACTGGACTGGGGGGAGTTTGAACTCCTCATACTGCCCACTGGAGAAGCCCCAGCACCACCTGACAAAGTTCCTGTAGGAACAATGTCTAAGTAGTCTGTGGGAGAGAATAAAATTCATTATAACATTTACTTGTAACAGTAACATGACTACTTGGGAGAATGGAATTCATCATAACATTTACTTATCACTCTAGTTGGGTGCGTGTTTTTATTGCAATTCTTGGTCTAGATAGTAGGGGTGGGACAATGCACCGCATCGATCTGATTGTGTAAATACAACTGCATCGATCTGTAAGCTTAGAATTGATAAGCATCGATTAATATAGCATTGTAAATGAATGTGCACATGTATTTATTTATTATTTAAAAAATATATTTCTGAGACACGACTACTTTTAAAACTGTTTTGACTAGCTTTAATCCATGTTTCTGCTCCAACCCCCACGTAAGCGTGAGTTGAAAGCAGCGACAGGCGGGAATCAAGCGACAATGAGACGGACAGATCTGAGCGAAATGGCCAGCTGCTCAAGTGCGACAAAATAGACAGAAATTGACAGAATGTGCGATGTTCCGAACAGAAAATCAGTGGTATGGAAGCATTTCGGGTTTAGAAAGAAGGAGGGTGTACTTGACAAAACCGCTGCAATATGCAAGATATGCCAAGTTGAAATCAGATACACAGGCAACACCACAAACATGATAAACCATTTGAGCCGACGACATTGACGTGAAGGACAGCAAGTGGGTTAGGAAGCTAAACTCGGGAATCAGGATTTTCCTGGAGAAATGGCCAAACAGTTATTTTATTTGTTTTTATTAGTGTTTATACACATACCGTGTCCAGACAGTTAATTGTAAAGTGCTTTCTGATATTTTAATTTAAACCATTTTCTATTCAAAATCAAGTAGACGTTAGAGACAAAAAACAATACATATCACATAGACAAAAACTAAAATAAAATTAAAAAAACCGTTCTAAACGGGCAAAAGTGATGACATCTGCTATAGCCACGTTCATCTGTAAAGACCTTAGACCATACAGTGCGGTAGAAGAAGAGGGATTTAGTCACTTAATGAATGTCGTGGAACCTAGATACACCATACAGAAAACATTTTAGTGAATAAAGGAAAGGTATTAGGGTACCATGTCTGACACTGTTTGAAAAACCATAACCTCAATCGGGCACCTTTAGAAAATACACTGTTAGTCATGTTTATTGCTGCATTATTTGCTGCAGACAGCTGCAAAATGTATGGCATGCCTTAACAATAAACATAAGCTAACTTGGCGTAAGGTTCTAATTGAATATTTATTTACTGCTGACTGTATCGGTATCAAATCACATTAGCATACCTATTACATTTTTTTAAAGTATCGAACCGAATTGTATCGAATCGAATCGTGGTCAAATGTAAGATGTTATGATGCATCGAACCTTTGCCTAAAGAATCGTAACCAAATCGAATCGTTATGGGATTGAATCATCCCACCCCTACTAGATAGTACTGCATACTTATCATTAATTTTATATCATATATAGACCTATCTGAGCTACTGTAACAACAACTGTATTATGTGCAAATACTGATGTTTAACTAAAATATGGACTAAAATCTTCAGATGCCCTGTCATTTCATTACATGCTACTCTGCACTAACTCATCGACACTTGCTTCCGGCATTTCCCCATAAAGCTGCCTGAATTGTTTGTGGACTGACTGCAGCACCCACTCATTCAGGCACACCCCCTCGAACCCCGGGTGTGCCGTCATGCACTCCAGCTTTCCAGCCTCGGCACATTTATCCATGACCTATATTACAGTGCATATTTTTGTATAAAAACATTGGGTCCCACTAAGAGCTCCTATACCTGTGTATTTACATAATACCTACATTGTAATCTGTGGTTGGTGTACTGTATTTACATGTGCAATCAGCTAAGTAAAACAGCTTAGTGCAATATACCTATACATGAGTTACATTGTACTTGTGATATTATTGTGTAATTGCTAGGGGTGGGACGATTCAATCCCATGACGATTCAATCCCATAACGATTCGATTCGGTTACGATTCTTTAGGCAAAGGTTCGATGCATCATAACATCTTACATTTGACCACGATTCGATTCGATACAATTCGGTTAGATTAATTTTGATACTTTAAAAAAAATGTAATAGGTATGCTAATGTCATTTGATACCGATACAGTCAGCAGTAATTAAATATTCAATTAGAACCTTACGCCAAGTTCACAGAATTATGTTTATTGTTAAGGCATGCCATTAGGGGTGGGACGATTCAATCCCATAACGATTCGATTTGATTACGATTCTTTAGGCAAAGGTTCAATGCATCATAACATCTTACATTTGACCACGATTCGATTCGATAAGATTCGGTTCGATTCATTTTGATACTTTAAAAAAATGTAATGGGTATGCTAATGTGATTTGATACCGATACATTCAGCAGTAATTAAATATTCAATTAGAACCTTACGCCAACTTCACAGCATTATGTTTATTATTCAGGCATGCCATACATTTTGCAGCTGTCTGCAGCAAATAATGCAGCAATAAACATGACTAACAGTGTATTTTCTAAAGTTGCCCTATTTAGGTTATTGTTTTTCAAACAGTGTCAGACATGGTACCCTAATACATTTCCTTTATTTACAAAATGAAAATGGCAAAATGTATAACAATTACTGGGCCAAGAAAAATGAAATAGCCTATAGGTTAGTGTCATGAATAGTACTTTCCTAAATCTTAGTACGATCTAGACCTTTGGTGGAGCAAGATGCCCATCCATCCGTAGTTAAATCTACTCTCGTAGCGTTTTGCAAGGAGTCGAACAGTTTTCTTCACCTCTTCATAGAGAGCAGGTATACATTTTTCACTAAAATGTTTTCTGCATGGTATGGTGTATCTAGGTTCCACGACATTCATTAAGTGAATCGGACAGTTAACCTAGTAATAATTAATTAAACGTAAGACATTGGAAATAGTCTTACTATTTTTGTTTTTTGTCTCTAACGTCTACTTGATTTTGAATAGAAAATGGTTTAAATTTAAATATCAGAAAGCACTTTACAATTAACTGTCTGGACACGGTATGTGTATAAAAACTAATAAAAACAATTATACAAAAAAATAGAACTGTTTGGCCATTTCTCCAGGAAACTCATGTTTGTGGTGTTGCCTGTGTATCCGATTTCTACTTAGCAGATCTTGCATGTTGCAGCGGTTTTGTCAAGTACACCCTCCTTCTTTCTAAACCCAAAATGCTTCCATACTACTGATTTTCTGTTCGGAACATTCGTAAGTTTCTGTCTCTTTTGTCGCACTCAGCGAGCACGCAGCTAGCCATTTCGCTCAGATCTGTCCGTCTCATGGTCGCTCGATTCCCGCCTGTCCCTGCTTTCAACTCACGCTTATGTGGGGGTTGGAGCAGAAACACGGATTGAAGCTGGTCAAAACAGTTTTAAAAGTAGTAGTGTCTCAGAAATATATATTTTAAATAATGAAATTTATATATTTTTTGAATAAATGAATACATGTGCACATTCATTTAAAATGCGATATTAATCGATGCTTATCAATTCTAATTTTACAGATCGATGCAGTTGTATTTACACATGGGGGTTGGAGCAGAAACATGGATTAAAGCTAGTCAAAACAGTTTTAAAAGTAGTCGTGTCTCAGAAATATATTTTTTAAATAATGAAATGAATATTTTTTTTGAATAAATAAATACATGTGCACATTCATTTACAATGCGATATTAATCGATACTTATCAATTCTAATCTTACAGATCGATGCAGTTGTATTTACACATTCAGTTCGATGCATCGGTGCATTGTCCCACCCCTAGTAATTGCACATGTATTGGCCACTATTATACAGTTGACCCGACTACAGCACAGAAGTATTAGTTTTCTGGAGGGGATAGGTTAGAGCAGTGGCCACCAGCACACCTTTTGGGACATTCATTTTTTTCTGTTTACATGGAAGTTATCTGTACAACCTACAACAAAAATGCTTTTGCAAACGGTTGACATTACTGATGGGTAATAGCTAATGTGGGGTTGAAGGCAACCTATTGTGTGAGCTATCTTAGCTATCTTTTATGAATACGTAACGTTAGCTAATAAACGATAGCAATAATACATTAGCCCTAGCAAAACCGAGACACTATTACGTAGAAACTAGGATACGATTATAGCACAAGGTGAGAGACAAAAGTAGACAAAATATATAGACAAGGACAAAGGCATGGACAGAGTGAGAGTAGCAAGAGGCTAAGGGAGCATTGGGGCATGTGCAGCACAGTCAAGGAGAGTAGGCGAGGGATGGGGGACTTGGTAGTAATGTATGACCAGGGTGAAAAGGTGGGTCTTGAGACGTACTGGAAGATAGTGAGTTGGTCAGTAACTCGAACGGAATGTATCGATAAGTTAGGTAATCGAAGGCAGTCTATTGTGTGTAAGTTTAGCCCTATTTGGTCCAGAGAGAACGGGTAACTTAGCTAGCTAACTAGTTATTACATTACATTACATTATAGACATTTAGCAGACGCTCTTATCCAGAGCGACGTACATAGTGCATTTCCGAACTAGTAACAAGTGCGTTAAAACAATCCTAAAAAGGCAAACACGAATCTAAGCACTAGGCGCAGTCAGTATGATTGGGGATTATTTATTTATTTATTTATTTATTTTTTTGGGGGGGGGAACTACACAAATCTGATAACAATAGTCACAAGGAGGTAGGGAGGGGTGGAGAGAGGTGCAGCTTGAAGAGGTGAGTCTTCAATCTGCGCTTGAAAGCGGTCAGACTTTCTGCTGTTCTGACCTCCACGGGGAGCTCATTCCACCACCGTGGGGCCAGGACAGACAGACGTCGAGACCGGGTGCTAGTATGAAGAGGAGGGGGGGGTACCAGTCGTCCTGAGGAGGCGGAACGCAGAGATCTGGCAGGTGTGTAGGGTCTGATGAGCTTTTGGAGGTATGGGGGGGCAGATCCTCGGACTGCCTGGAAGGCGAGCACCAATGTTTTGAATTTGATGCGAGCCATCACCGGTAGCCAGTGGAGGTCAATGAGCAGGGGGGTGACATGGGAGTGTCGGGGGAGGTTGAAGACCAGGCGCGCTGCTGCGTTCTGGATAAGCTGAAGGGGTCTAATGGCCAATGCTGGCAAGCCAGCCAGGAGAGAGTTGCAATAGTCCAGGCGGGACAGCACCATCGCTTGGACCAGGAGCTGGGCTGAGTGGGTGGTGAGGAAGGGGCGGATTCTCCTGATGTTGTACAGGAAGAACCTGCATGCCCGGGTTACCACTGCGATGTTCTCGGAGAGGGACAGCCTGTTGTCCATCACGACTCCAAGGTTCCTGGCACAGGGCGTTGGGGTCAGTGGAGTGTCTCCTAGGGAAATAGAAAGATTGAGAGGGGGAGAGGTTAGAGCAGGAATGTAGATGAGCTCAGTCTTGCCTGGATTGAGCTTGAGATGGTGGTTGTCCATCCAGCTCTGGATGTCTCTCAGGCAAGCGGAGATGCGGGCTGACACCTGAGTGTCAGAGGGTGAGAAGGAGAGAAAGAGTTGAGTATTGTCAGCATAGCAGTGGTAAGAAATACCATGAGCAGTGATAACAGGGCCAAGGGATTTGGTGTAGGTGGAGAAGAGGAGGGGACCAAGGACTGAGCCCTGGGGGACTCCTGTGATAAGCGGAAGGGGTGCCGATACTTTACCAGCCCAGGCAACCTGGGAGGAGCGTTCGGAGAGGTAGGACTTAATCCAGGCCAGGGCCGAGCCGCCGATCCCCGCTGCAGACAGGGACGACAGGAGGATGGAGTGATCTACGGTGTCGAAGGCGGCAGAGAGGTCTAGAAGTATTAGCACAGAGGAGAGAGAGGCTGCACAAGCTGCATGAAGCATCTCGCTGACGGAGAGGAGTGCGGTCTCCGTTGAGTGGCCAGGTTTGAAGCCGGACTGGTGGGGGTCTAGCAGGTTGGTCTGGGTAAGGAAAGACGACAGTTGGTTAGAAACAGCACGTTCAATCGTTTTGGAAAGAAAAGGAAGAAGAGATCTGTAGTTTTGGATGTTGGAGGGGTCCAGCGTAGGTTTTTTAAGGATCGGGGTGATGTGGGCTCTCTTGAAGGATGAGGGGAAGCAGCCAGAGGTCAGGGAGGAGTTCACCAGGGAGGTCACAAACGGGAGGATATCTGGGGTGATTGCCTGGAGGAGAGATGAAGGGATAGGGTCGAGGGCACAAGTAGTGGGACGATGGGAGAGTAGGAGATGGGATACGTCGGTCTCAGAAAGGGGAGAAAAGGTGGAGAAACGGGGGGGACACAGAAGGGGTAGAGAGAGGAAGAGAGTGGAAAGCAGTGTCTGTGAGGGGAGGGGGAGTGGGGCTGAAGGAGCTGCGGATGTCTGCGATCTTCTCATCGAAGAAATCTGCGAAGTCGTCTGCAGTGAACGAGGAATGAGGCTGAGGAGGGAGGAGAAGATAGAGAACAATTGACGGGGGTTAGAACTGTGTTTGCAAATTTTTGTGTGGTAGTAGGTTACCTTGGCAGCGGTGACTGTGGTAGAGAACGCCGCTAGGAGAGTCTGGTAGGAGGAGAGGTCTGATGCGTCTCTGGATTTTCTCCACATCCTCTCTGCTGCGCGGAGACCGGCCCTTGAGGTGCGCAGGGCGTCGGACATCCATGGGCAGGGAGGAGATGGGCATGTGGGCCTAGAGACAAGAGGGCAGAGAGAGTCAAGTGATGTGGAGAGAGCTGTGAGCAGGGTGTCAGATGCAGAGTCGATAGAGAGTTGAGAGAAGGGTTTGAGAGAAGGGAGGGAAGCAGTGACACAGGGAGCAAGAGAGGAGGGCGAGAGGGAGCAGAGGTTACGGCGGACAGAGACTGGGGGTGTGGGGAGGGGAGGGACGGTGTGGAACAAGAGGAAGAGAGAAAGAAATGAAGTGGTGATCAGAGGCATGCAGAGGGGTAACAGTGAGATCAGAGCAGGGGCTGTTCCTCTGGAAGACCAGGTCTAGGAGGTTGCCAGCCTTGTGGGTGGGGGGGGGGGAGGGTTGGAGGGTGAGGTCAAAGGAGCGGAGAAGTGGTAGGAAGGCTGCAGACTGGGAGGCATCTAGATGGATGTTGAAGTCTCCCAGGAGGATCAGCGGGATGCCGTCCTCTGGGAAAAAGCCGATCAGGGTGGCAAGCTCATCGAGGAAGCACCCCAGGGGACCTGGAGGGCGATAAACAACTATAATGTACAGGTTAATAGGGTGGTTGATAAACACAGAGTGGTATTCAAAGCTAGTAATGGATAGATCAGAGAGGGGGAGAACAGAGAATGACCATGAGGGGGAGAGTAACAAACCAGTACCACCTCCGCGACCAGACAGCCGGGGGGTGTGAGAGAAGGAGGAGGAGAGGGCAGCGGGAGTTGCCGTGTTGTCCAGTGTGGTCCAGGTTTCAGTGAGGGCGAGAAACTGAAGGGAAAGGAAGGAGGCATAGCCGGAGATGAAGTCTGCTTTCCGTGTGGCAGACTGGCAGTTCCAGAGCCCCCTTGCGACGGTGAAGTTCTCGCAGGGAGTCAGCGAGGGGTAGCGGAGGTTGGAAGGGTTGCGTTGCCGTGAAGGGCCACGTCGTTGGAAGCGTGTTCTGAATGGAAGAGAGCAGACGGGGATAGGGAGAACACACATAAACTGGGACGGAGCTCAGACACTAGTCTTTTGAAGTACACACAGCTGATTGCAATCGGCTAACAGCTGTGTGAGACACTTCGCAGCACGGATCAATTATTATTCTCAATCAAAAAGCACAATACTCCGAAACTATCAGCTTATCAAATCTAACAATCTGAAACAGCCAATCGCAGAACAAACACAAACTAGCAATGCAATTACTTTGATCAGTGTTCAACGAGGTCTAATTAAAAACCACGCAAACAGCGGCTAGAACACTTAAAATCGATACAACCTTTCGCGGGATGGTTCAAAACGCTTTTTGCTACACAGGAAGGAAGATGCACTCAGTCCCTATAACCGATCTAGCTGTCCCTGCCTAGTCTTCGCCGACCTTTTGGCCTATGAGAACACTCAGTCCCCCATATTCACTGGCAAAAAACAAAAAAGGAAAAATAACAAAGTGACGAACCAATCAGGATTCACCCGATATTAACAATATATCTCATTGCTGTACACTGGTCGATCCGCACCTACCGCACTGATCCGATGTCCCAACAGCGAGCGGAAAAAAGTTTCCAACATGGGCCAAAACCAGAAAAGAAATGCTCCCCTCTTCATTCCGATACGGGATTACGATCGGACGTACAACTCGCCAAGTATCGTGTTCTTATGCGGTTGGTGGTCTCCACTTATGCATAAGCACATCGCCATACACAAGGGATGGGTATCGAGCACCGGTATTAAACTGGTACCGGCTCCTGATTGGTCAGGACCGAAATACCTATAAGCTCCTGGACAAACGGTGCTGCTATCGCTTTTTGAACGTAATTCACTTTAATTCATTCTAACATAGCTGGCAGGCATTTTCAAATGACGGTAAAATATGTGTTTCTACTCTGGTCCTAACGATTACGAGTTAATTTTTTTTCCTTCTAATGATGACGAATTACACGCGTCAGGCGATTACGTTCGACATTGTCTGTTTATGTTCTGTGCACTCCAGTCATGTAGCACTGATGGCAGACAGTTTGACATTCAAAAGTGTGGGCCCACTTTACCAAAGCGAACGTAAACACAGCAAAATGTAATTTATATTTTAAAAAGCTGTTGCGTGTAAGGGGAGTAATACTAGCAATCTAATGAAACACTTACAAATACAACATGCCATAAATCTGAAGCAGTGCAGTGTATTTGACTGCTTGAGCAAAGCGCCTGCTGCACCATTCACCTCAGTGCACCCCTCGATCCGGCTCCGAAGCTGATGCGATTCCCCAAAATAACGTGACTGTCTGGACCTCATCAAGTCAAGGTAACATTCGTTATAAGATAAAACAAGTAAATAGTTATTAACTTCGGAATATAACATCGTCTGCATTTACTAGATGGCCAGCCACATATTAACAGTGCTGGACAATGATGTATGTTAAATGACCTGGAACGATGACAGTCTTCAAGTTTTGTTGCTCCAAAGCATTCTCTTTTACCTGTTCATAATGTATCAGCCACCGACACAAAACCATCTGTGATAAACGGTTTAAAAGTTTTATCGGGAGATCGTTTTCACAAAAGCCACAGGCTTGAGAGACTTTTTTCCTCTTTAAAGAAAAATGGTCAGCTAAAACATGTCTTCGCTTTTTACAATAAACGCACAGAAGGGACAAACGCCCTTTTGCCTGAATTTTAAAACGCTTATAATGCTTTTTCTCCTACAAAATTTGACCGATTTGCACAAAATCTGGTACACAAGCTCAGGAGACTCGGCTACATGAAAACTTATACAGAATTTTGATATCTTAATAGATGGATGAATAACGAGCCAAAAAACATCTATGTGGGCGTGTCTTATCAAAAAAATTCTAATAACTTGCATGCAATATTTGTGCACAATGAAAATTGAGAATTGTATTGGGCATGTCCTTCCAAGGACAATTCTAAATGTTTTTTTCTACCTTGTCAATAGATGGCGCTTTTGCAGGGTAAAATGTGAAAATGTCCACAACTCATGAACTAAACCACCAAATAACTTGAAGTTTTGGTCATTAGCAAACTTGAATAAGGTTGCTAGGTGGCTTACTATTGCTTGTGTGTGCTTGGACCCTGTGTATTGCTGCTTGCAGCTATATTTTGTTATTTGTTATGCTGTGTGTTTGCCTGAGGGGTATACTACGAAGGAAGCTTAACATAGCCAGGGTTTCTTTGCTTTAACTGCCTTCTGAAAGCCGAACCACCACAATCTGGCTTAACTTGTACTACGAACGTGGTTATCAACTTGCGAAGTGAACACAGGTTAACTTTGTTAATGAAGCTTTGTTAATGTGTGCAAATTCATAAAAGGGGCGGTATCTGCAACAATGAGCCTATTGTGGTACAGCATGGGCTGTACTCGAGCAGAGTATTTATCCAACAACGCCAGGGCGGAGCTTTTGCAAAAAGAAAAAATAGTTCATCGTGAAGTTTACATTTGTTTGTTAGTCCTTATTTACCTTACCACTCATAACAAATAAATCTATATTCTCAGTACATTGTCATACAGTTTATTTCTAATGTGACAACTGTACTACTACATTCTAGAGCTCCTAAACTTTTAACTTGGTACAGCATGTATCATTGAAATCTTGCTGAAGCAATCACAGCAAAGTTTATTAATAAAAAAGTCTCCCAAGCCTTTTTCTGGAAAATCTTTTGCGGAAGTCACTAATCTTGCCCTGCGAAGAGACTCTCTCACTATCCGCACATTTCTCTATGGGATGTTTTGGAATGGAGACGCCTTTTTCCTAAGCCAAAGAGTTGATTGGTATACGTTTCAATCCGATAGCCTGAACATATCCTGCCCCGGAGCAGTTTAGCCGTGCAGAGTAAGTTGCGATGGCAATATACCCCAATTAAAAGTAAGTCGGCTTCGTGATACAGAAAACCCAGGGTTGAAGCTTAAATTAGCTCGCTAAACCCTTAATCTCACTTCGTAGTACATCTCTGTGGTCTTTATATGTTGGTGGTGGGTTGTCTTGACTTGTGTGATTTAATCTGGCCTAACAGGTACCAGGTGGAAGATGAGGCCTCCCACCTGGATGAGATGCCCCTAATGATGTCAGAGGAAAGTTTTGGGAATGATGAGAGCGACTATCACACCCTCCCTCGGGTTCGAGTTAACCAGAGACAGCGGGGGCTGGGCTGCTTCCTGCTGGGGGGCTGGAAGCTGTTGTGTAGCAGGTAGAATGGGTGCTTTCATTTGGTGTCTCTTGTCTCAATGCTTTAGCTGTGCATGTTATGACTGTTGGGGGGGGGGGTGTCTTTCTGTTTCTTAACGAGCCTTTTCTTAAATTTTGGATGATCAGTCTCCTTTAATTGGGTTTTCACATCTACACACAGTTATTAACCCCTTTTTCATTGAGAAAGTACGTATTGTTTGTCCAGTACAGGCAATAACATTTGTAACATAGGCAGAAATGAGCATTTAGGGAGATATACTGTACGTGTAGAGATATGTCCCCTCCAGGACGTGGGTTGTTCGGAAATGTTTGTAACTTTCAAAGTGATGTAAAAATATTATCGTTCTCATTTGAATCATTTATTGAAACGGTTACTTGTTTTACTCTAGCCCTGTGAAGTTTTTAAAAATAAATAAAACGGTATCATTTAGGGATGTGCGCGTTTAGTCGACTAGACGATTAAACGTTGCTACCCTCGCTAGTCGGCACCAGAAATACTAGTCGGTTAAACTTATTATTTTATTAATGTACACATTTAAATTACATATTGACATAATTTGCACTGAAATGTCATGTTTTCCTGGTTAAATGTTGCTTTATAAAAAAACGAGCATCCGTTACTAATGTTAACAACGCCGGATTTAAAAAAAAATAATAATTTTTAAACGAAGGAACAAAACGCATTAGCCTGTTCGCCCTGCAAGTTAAACCAGCGAGGTGGAAAGAGTAAGTAGGCCTATCGCGTTGTTGAATAGCCCAATAAAACTAATCTAATGTCACGTCGATCAGTAGGCCTAATTGTAATTTTTTTGTGTTCCTATTATTGGTAGTTTTTCTGATGACCGATTATTATTTTTTACTGTATTTGCTATGCGATCGCGTTCACCCAATGAAAATACCGTTGTAATAATCAGGCACGTTTCCTAAAAACGTTTTGTTATGTTGAATATTGTTTTCAATAAATGTTATTTGTTAACTTTTATTTAGTGAGTTGTCATGTTTTGTAGGATAGTGCAATGTTCATAATGCAAGGCGCAAAGTGCCACACATTTCAGCGGCATTTAAAATACGATTTGGTTATTGAAGAATGTGATTAACGGTTTCAAATGGCTCTTATAATATACGCAATATTTTTTCGGACAATGTTTAACCTTATAGATTAAATTGTGAGTGTTTTCTTACTTTTAGACTAGTCGACTAGTCTAAGTTTAAACTTCCGTTTAAACGTCAGGGAAATTAGTCGTTAGGAACATCCCTAGTATCATTTTGTATCTTTAAAAGTTTTAGAATTTAGTAACTAATATTAAAAAATAGATCTCATTAAAACATTTATTTTTAAAAGACACAGCATAAGATGCAACATAATAGTCTTTAGTTGACAACTGCAAGCAGAAAGTCCTACCCATCTTGCATTCTCAAAAACGAGAATCTTACAAACTAAGTTAATGTCATAAAAAATGTTGCATGTGGGTACCGATTACAGAATTTTTTTTTATCAAGAAACAGGTTAGTTCCAAGCAAACCAGGGATATTTTTTGGCCATGTCATAATACATGGCATCAATGATTGAAAATTGAGAGGAGAGTAGCGGTCTGCAGGCACCCAAAACTGCTTATAAATAGTTTCTAGCATGGTTCATAAATTTATCTGACCTTGTGGTGCGATATATGCGTTAAACCCTATGTTCTTTTTCTATATGAGAAGGTAGCCTACTGCTGTTTTAGTTTCATTATGCTGCTCCTTTGGAAACTTGCTACCAACTTTCTGGTTTTAGATAAGCAGTTGTGGAGAGAATAAGCTAGAGCAGGGGTTTTCAAAGTGGGGGCCGCGGCCCAACGGGGGGCCGCCAGGGGGCGCCAGGGGGGCCAATTGGAAGGGAGAGGAAAATGCAAAAAAAAACAATTTTTTTTTATTATTTTTTAAAATTTATTTTAAAAATTAATTTCAATTCAATTCATAAGATTACTGTGCCGGTTTAAAATAAGATATAAATTGTTATAAATCCTTTCATACGAAATTTGGTCTTTGCCATGCCCTTCTTTCAATCGCAGCTAATAACTAACCGTCTGCCTGTCAGTCAAAGCCTTACGTTGAGCTGCTAACGGCCCGATTATGGAATCAAAATAGGGTCAAAAGTATTGTGTTGTGTATTAAGAAGCTGTATGTTAGATTTTTTTATATTTGCCAGTGTAATTTAAAAGTTTTTTTTTAAAAGCCATTTCGCAATAGGGGGGCCCCAGCCAGAGGCTACGACTATTTGGGGGTCCTTGGCATGGAAAAGTTTGGGAACCCCTGAGCTAGAGGGATGTTTTCTTCCCATTGAAATTGTGACTCTATTTAATTCATTTTTTAAACTTTTTAAAAAAAAATTTTTTTTTAATTTTAACTTAATTTTTCATTGGTGATTAAAGAAAAATCTACAGTGCCTTGCAAACGTATTCTGACCCTTGACCAATTCTCACAGTTTACTGAATTACAAATTATATGTTGTAAATAAATTTTGTGTTAAATCTCATTTAGAACATTCTCAATTAGAACAAAATAAATAATTTTTACCCCTTTGCGCAAACCCCCTAGTGGCCATCCTGCCGGTGCCGTGAGTTTGCTCAACTGAGACATTCATTGCTCCTGCAACCAAACTGAGTTGAAACAACAAACTCTGTGTTCTAGCTTTATTAGTATATGATTCGTGACAAATATATTCAATATGGCGTTTCTAAGTGCCACTATTGTCGCGTAGCTACAAACAAAATATTTTTTCACCACCAAAAATTTATATTTCGTCATAGGAACAAGGTAAAGCCAACAATAGCCTGAATATATGCCAATACAGAGGTGAAAAGCTCTGTTTACTCAATAGCAAAATAAAAGTTCAAATTTTTGTTTAATTATACCACATCGTTCTACTAAATATTAAATAAATATAGAATCTTACAAATAGTCTTGCATATAGAGATGTCCCTTTCAAGATTCAGTGGTCATTTAGGGCCAGATTCAGAGTTGAGATGAGCATTTGCAAATGGGACCTACTCCCGAAATTCCGTGTAGCTTAAGCTATCCGCTGTTTTAAGCGTCTCTCCAGGATATACGCATCATTATGCGCTCGGGGTGGAGATTTTATGAAAATGAGGCGTGTCTGCAAGATACCCATATTTAGAGTTTTCACTTAATTTTTTTCCGTGCAACTTTATTCAGAAAAAAAGGTGGTCTCTGTCTAGAGCCGCCAATAGATGATTATGAAAAATACAGCATCTTTCGCAAAAATGAATATTAGAATGAGTGCATGTTCTTTGAAAAAAATATTGGTTTTATTTTCCTTTGCCTAGCCTACTTAAAATGATCAAAGAGCTATCATAAAAAGAAAAATATTTAAAGGTAGGCTATGATTGACTGTCTGACCAATATTAGATTAATTAATTGATAGACAGTGTTTGGATCATAATCATTGGCTGTTTTGATCATGCTGGTCATTAAGACCTAGACCCTGAGCCGACTAGAGGAGGATGGGTTCCCCCCTTGAGTCTGGTTTCTCCCAAGGTTTCTTCCTAGTTACAACAGGGAGTTTTTCCTTGCCACTGTTGCCTTTGGCTTGCTCTTGTGGAGGTTTAGGCTGGGTTTTCTGTGAAGCACATTGTGACAACTAGTTGTGAAATACGCTATATAAATAAATATTGATTTGATTTGAATCGCTTTGACAGATAGACGATTTTGTAGCCTACTTGTGTGAGCACAGCTGCTCCAAAATTATTATGAAGTGCAAAGTAACTCCCCGCAGTGTTGATCTACCAGTGCTCCAGGTTAAAAAATCTCTCCTTCCTGGCCACATCCTTCCATAATGTGACAGATGCACTCAAAAAAAAAATTTTTGGACAGTGGTTGGAAGTAATGGGCTATTTTTAATATGTGACTTCAGCTGGTTAAGTTGAAGATGTCGCATATAGGCTATTATGTTACTGTACATTACCTTATTAGGTCAGCTAAATCGTAAAAAAAAATTTTTTAAGTGATTCCAACGATTTATTTGTTTACTTGGTAATATTGCGTGCAACCACTGTCTAGCAATTTTTTTTAGATTTTGTGATGGGTATATCCCAGTCATCATTAGAAGCTATGATCATTTTATCAACGCAATGTATTAATACATTCACTGCATGCCTATACCTCGTCACGCAAGAGCAACTACGATGCGCAAAGGCAGGATTTTCCAAAAGGCAAATGTGGTTATTAAAGGCACTGTCACTGACACATTGAAAACGCATAACCCCACAAACATTTTTTTTAGTCGACACCTGGCAACCCGGCGGGCTGGTACAAGAAACAGGTCATTAGAATATTATGCCCTGTACCACCCACATTTTGAGATAAGCACCTGCGCAACACAAGTTGCCCGGGGCCTTATTTTGCGTAGCGATTCTCATCCGAGCCCTCCCCCCACCCAGAAGCAGCCGCTAATTGCTGCTCCCACAGGGCGCTGGCCATGCTCGGAAAATGGCAGGACCGGGGCGCGAACCCCGATCCTCGGAGCACAACTGCTTTTACCGTTGTACTACCGCAGCGGCCCTGTCTGGGGTCATTCCTTAGAGGGGTGGTCCTGTCGCGGTTTTGCAGGTTGCCAATTCTTCTCTGCTGAGGTTTTCTCGCAGTTCCGGGATGGCATTCTTGCCGTGTTTTTCCACCGCTCGGTCTGATTGATCTCACCTGATTCAGATGTTCCACTGGCTACTTAAGCGCTGCGCCTTCCGGTCTTAGTGCTTTTGTGTCTTTCATTGTCATGTTAAGCCCGGTATCAGGTACAGGTTAAGGCAACCACTTTGCTTTAAAGCTCTGCTATAAAGTAACACTGGACTTGTCTTTAGTTGCTATTAGAGATTCCTCCTTAGGATTTAGTTTTCTATTTTGCACTTCTCATTCCTTGCTTTGGTTTTTTCCTTCCTGCCTCCCTGAGTTAGTACTCCTTTGTTACATGTTCTCTTCCTTGCCTCTTTTTCTGCTCATTCTTATTTTGTTGAGCTTGAGGCATTTCTTGTCAAAGACTACAATTGACAGTGATGGCTAGCTGAATTGTATAGCTAGCCAATTTTATGAAGATATATTGCAGGGATAAGTGTCACGGATTCCCTGTGTCCTGGCTCTCTCAACTGCCACCTAATCATCACCTAGTTTAATTGGCTAAATGGTTCACTTCCTCTCCACCTCAGCTGCTGGCTGCCCATTTTTGCACAGCTGTATACCCTAGGGCGCGACCTTGGTATGCACGTTAGCTAACAGTACTTGGATTTGATAACCAGGGGTTCATTTGCTTGAAGGCATGCAATACATTTCTGTTGGTTATACCTACAGTTGGCTACCTAGCACATGATAATTTATAGCAATCACCTTGAAAAGTTACATTCAGTTTTTATAAATGCTCAGAAAAGAGTGAAAGCTCAAATGCTGCTGTTTTAAGTTGCTAGTTGAACATAACCATACTCTACAAAAAATGAAAGCTTTGCGCCAATGTTGCCAATCATTGTTAACAGCTGGCTATGCTACTATTTGTAAATTTTGTAAAATAAAAATTGAGAAAGATCTATTGAATTTTTGCTAATTTGCTTTTTCTAAGTACCCGGATGTGTTGCAGAAAATTTAAACTGTATTGTAAGAACTGAATTTTAAAACGTTTGAATTAGATTTATTTTACTTGAGTGACAATTGAATTCAATGAAGACTGAATTAAATTAAAAACCATTACATTCAGTTTCAAATGGTGAAACACATATTCAAGCAGTGTTTGGTCCAGGCCGCGCCATTGCGCATTGGCCCCCCAAAAATCATCAATGTCCCGCTAGAATTTGATGCATGGGCCGAAATGACTCCCTCCCAGATTGTCTTCGGGTGGAAATTAAAACGTTCAATATTACAAATGTTTCAGCAATGTTTATTTCTCGTGTTATTAGAATGATTATTGCATGACGCGATTGTTACTGGTTACCATGAGAAAGCTCTGCACACCCATTGCAACGTCAGTTTGCAATCACATTTTTGTCCTTTGCATTTCCAATAAATAATAAGCCTAATAGTTAGTAGGGTATTTTCTTTACCCATGACCTTGCCATAGATAGCTCTGGTTGTAACGTGTGCAGAGCTTTGCAATGGTAACCATCGCGTCATGCAGTATTCAGATAGTTAGAAATTTATTTTCTGAGGCGCAAATAAAAAGGAGCCGAACTAGAAAGACAGAACGCGATCGGGGAGTTTTTTTTCAATTGTGAAAGATAGAGGTAGCGGAGGATGGGGTGCTGTGGTGGTGTCAGGTAATGGAGGCCTGGTGGCGGAGAATGGAGGAGCTAATTATCTGGAAGAAGAGGCGGCTAACGAGAATGGAGAAGCTAACATCACAACAGCTAGCAGCGAGATGGAGGATCCGCCTGAAAATAAGAAATCAAAAAGAAGCTTCCCAAGAGAGCGGCTAAAAAAGTACAATTGGCTGGATTTTGACTCCGGTAAGATGTATATGCAAAGTGTGCATTAATAAAAGCAAGGTGAACCCCTTCACCAGTGACAATTTCAGAACCTCCCATATCATCTGTGAAGAAATACAGGACGCACTTGTCGAGGTAGTAAAAGTGGACATCTCTCTCGAAATCAGAGAAGCCCAGTTTGTCACCGTCCTAGCCAACGAGAGCACCGTGGCAACGCCGAAATTCAGTCTACGGAGCTATAAAGGAATTGCTGCAGTCGACACAGAGCAGCTAGTGGGCTTTGGATCCGATGGTGCTGCGGTAAGTCCACCCGCGCACTCTGTTCACACGCAGCAAAATTTCATTAAAATCACTGTCCGAATACCCATAGTACCGCCATAGTACATATATTTTACGTATTTCTACACTAGTTAACGTTAATGATGACTAACAATGTTAGCTAACACCAGCAAGCTAGATTACTATATTATATTATATAATGTTATACAGTATATAGCAGTGCGTTAAAAAAGGTGAATAAAGTGCAAATTTTTGCAAGTCTGCGTTATTCTTTTACAGGAAGCAAAGAAAAGGAATCTGTTCAAAAAAATAGCAGTGTTGACATTTTTCTCTTCAAACTTAAACACTTACTGTATAAACTGAAGAATTTTTTAAAGATTTAACTTCACTTTAAATTACTGAACTAATATTTAGTTGCATAACCATTGTTTTTGATAACTGCTGCGCATCTGCGTTGCATCGAGTCAACCAACTTCTGGCACCTTGAAACAGGTATTTGAGCCCAGGATGAATTAACTACATTCCACAGTTCCTGTGAATTTTTGGGTTTTGCTTCACAAACTGCATTTTTAATGTCAGCCCACAAGTTTTCAATGGGGTTGAGGTCGGGGATTGAGCTGGCCACTCCATTACCTCAATCCTTTTTGTCTGGAACCAAGATGTTGCTCGCTTACTCGTGTGTTTGGGGTCGTTGTCTTGTTGAAACACCCATTTCAGGGGCATTTCCTCTTCGGCATATGGCAACATAATCTCTTCAAGTATTTTGATGTATTCACACTGATCTATGATCCCTGGTATACGATAAATAGGCCCAACGCTGTAGAATGAAAAACATCCCCATACCATGATTTTTGCGCCACCATGCTTCACTGTCTTCACAGTGTACTGTGGCTTGAATTCAGTACCCGGGGGTCATCTGACGTACTGTCGACGCCCGCTAGTCCCGAAATGACAATTTTACTCATCAGTCCGCAGAATGTTACGCCATTTCTCTTTGGGCCAATCGATGTGTTCCTTGGCAAATTTTAACCGATTCTGCACATGCCGTTTTTTCAACAATGGTGCTTTACGGGGGCTTCGTGCTGATAGCTTAGCTTCGATCAAACGTCTTCTGACTGTAACAACACTTAGGTACAACAGGTCATTTTGGATCATCTTTGATCTTTCTGGAGGTGATGATTGGCTGAATCTTTGCCATTCTGGCTATTCTTCGATCCGTTTTAACAGTAGTTGCTCGTTGTTGCCATTTTAAAGCATTTGAGATCTTTTTAGCTGAGCATCCTATAATTTGCTGCACTTCTTTATACGTTTTCCCCTCTCCAATCAACTTTTTAATCAAATTACGTTGTTGCCATGGAGGGGTTCAGAAGGGTAAAACAAAGACACATTTTTTTCATGAATTAGTGTGTATCTTTATGTATGCACAAAGTTAGGGGAGGGAGAGAACTCACTGTGAAGGGGAAAATGTAAAAAATGAATATCTTCTCTGTATTAAACATTAGGGGAGGGGACTTGTTGTGAACAGGGAAATATATCAAAGTTGATGCTATTTATAAATAAATCAATTTGAAAAATAAATGTACTATTTGTGTTTTGAATGTTTTGAGTGTTAAGCATTAGGGGAGGGAGGGAGGGACTGCTTACTCTGAAAGGGAAAATGAAAAACTAAGCTTGGCTGTATTAGGGGAGGGAGGGCAGGAACTTACAGTGAGTAATGGAAACTTAAATGAATGATCATATAAATGTATTGAATGAATCAAATGTATTGCTATTTTTTGTTTTATAATAAAAGTAAGACCAAATCTACTTTACCGGGTGTTTCTCCATTTCTTTTTTATATTGACCCCCTGACATTTGACAATGACCCCCTAAAAAAATAGTATGGGGCCAATATGTCCCCCTCTAAATAGATCCTGGATCAAACACTGTTCAAGTTATGCTATTCAAATAAAATTAAGTCCAATAATTCAATTTGAATATTACTAATTCTAATTATTCCAATAGAAATTCAAGTAGCGCAACAATTCAAATTCAGTGTCTGCTGGCACTAATTTCTGCCCATAGCTACAGATCCTCAGACTTGACATTTGCTTTTCAGGACGTCAATCCACGCATCCTGATGTAATGGTTCTTTAGGAATTTGATTCCTGTTAATGTCTGACGAGGGAATTTGTTCCAGGACATAGGGTGCTAAAACAACTGTCAAAGTGCACTGTTTATAGTCACAGTGATTGTTTTCTGGCAATGATAATATAATTTCCTTCGATCATGCATATTCATTTGAAAAGCAATCTAGAGCAAACAATTTCTGAAGTTTTTGTACCTTTACAGTGTTCAAGCATTTTTCAATGAATATGGGCAATGGTTTATACCATAATGAAAATTTCTCTCCTTGACTACTCTAAAGACTTGTGATGTTTTCTATGTTTTTTTTTGTTCTTGCGTGTTTTTACCTTTCAACCAAGATTTCAGTGAAAGATTATACCTGTCTCATCTAAACCAATTGTATCAGCCTTTGCATTTGTATGGATTTTGGCTCTGTTCCTCATGCAGCTGCTGTCATTGGTTGCCATGTACATGCTGCCGCAAGAAAGATATGAAGGCCAGAACTGTATGGTTGGGCTGTCCAGAGAAATGTGAGGAAAAGTACCCAAAGAATGCCATCAAAAATCAGAAGTACAATGTCTTCACCTTTATACCTGGGGTAAGTTTTAGGTAAGAAAAAAAAAAAATTAAGCTTGTTTATTAAAAATTTGGTAAAAATGTTTTTTATTTATGCTGGTGGAGTCACTGTTGTGCTATAATGAGGTATCAATAATGGCATCTCCTTTGAAGCCCTCTTTCACCGGCTTAATCCAAGGCCAATTATGCAAAACTTCCTCTGAAAAATTAACTCTGCTCTAAGGCAAGGCAGCTTTATTTATAGAGCGCATTTCATACACATGTGCAATTCAATGTGCTTTACATATACAATAACAAGATTAAACGAGGAAATCATAAAAATTCATAAAATAAAAAATAAGGCAATAAAAGAATAAAGAATCTAAAAATTTATAAATAAAAAGATAAGACAATAAGATTTGCAGCAGAAAACAGAAGTAACTGAATAAAAACAATAATGGATGACAATTAAAATTACACCTTTGTGGGGCTACTCTTAGTAAAGCAAGTCAGTGTTCATAAGCCCTACAAAACAAGAACGTTTTGAGCCTGGATTTAAAAGTTGCCACATTTGGGGCATATCTAAGAGTTTCTGGGAGTTTGTTCCAGGTGTCGGAAGCATAATATTTGAATGATGCTTTACCGTGTTTTGTCTTAACAGTTAATAGTCCCTTTCCAGATGACCTAAGGGTTCTTGATAGTTCATAGGGAATAAGCCATTTAGGGTTTTATAGACTAATAAAATAATTTTAAATTTAACTCTCTGGTACAATGGAAGCCAGTGTAAAGATCTGAGGACTGGTGTGATGTGGACGTATCTTTTAGTTTTTGTGAGTACCCTTGCAGCTGCATTTTGAACCCGCTGTAGTTTTTGGAGTTTTTTTTTACGAAGGCCGGTATAAAGCCCATTGCAATAATCTAGCCTACTAGAGATGAAAGCCTGGATAAGCTTTTCCAGGTCTGGTTTGGATAGTAGGCCTCTAATCCTTGCTATATTTTTAAGGTGGTAATATGCTGTTAACCTGGTTTTCAAAGTGTAGATCAGCATCTAAAATAACACCCAAGTTTCTGGCCTGAGTTGTAGTCTGTAGCGATAGAGATTTTAGATAGTCACTGACCTTAATTCTCTCATTTTTATTGGAACCAAAAACAACTACCTCTGTTTTGTCCTTGTTTAGCTGAAGAAAGTTCTGGCACATCCAGTCATTGATCAGTGAGACACAATGACATAGGGAATCAATTGGACTATAATCAGAGGCTGAGAGGGCAATATAAATTTGTGTATCATCAGCGTAGTTATGGTAGGCAGTATTGTTGTCCCGCAAAGGTTTTCCTAAGGGTAGCATGTAAAGATTAAATAAGAGAGGGCCAAGGATTGATCCTTGAGGAACTCCACACGTGATGTTAACCTTCTGAGAGACAAAGTTGCCAATGGAGACAAAGTAATCTCTATCTTGCAGGTATGACCTGAACCAGTGAAGGACCGTATCAGATAGTCCAACCCAGTTTTCTAGTCTATCTAATAATATAGAATGGTCAACGGTATAAAAAGCAGCACTTAAATCCAATAAAACCAAAACTGATATATTACCAGAGTCAGAGTTAAGACGAATGATAAAATAAAGCCATATTTTGTTGCATATTTTTTGCATGCCATGACTTCCTGATGTCTGTGAGGAAGCAATACTATAACCTCTCTGCTTTTGAATAGATCTCTTTGGGAATTGGGGGGTGGGACTAGATTAAGCTGTGAATTACACGGGAATAGTATCGAACACTTGGGGCCAAATCCACAAAAGGATTGCACAGCGTTTGCCCGGGCAAACCCTGTGCAAATGAGTCAAAAAAATTGCATCCAATCCACAAAGCACATGCAAAGGCTGAATTGATGATATATAAACCTGAACCCGTTCGGGTGTGTAGGTTATATTATAGTAAATTCAAAATTTTCGTAGTAGTTAATTTTATGGTCACTGTGTTGTGTGAAAAGAATAAACTGAATAGAGCTGAAGTGAAGACATGAATGAAGACACAATAAAGAAATCTTGGCCGAGGTGAGCGTTGAAGGTTCGCTTTTCACATTGAGTCAGACATGACCTCGTGCACTAGCGGACACCTTCGCAGCCTCCGCGGTGCGGGGGTTCCCCCAGGGATGGGGAGCCATAGTCTGATTTACTCATTTGAGATTTTAATATTTGACTGTACGCTATGTGTTGATAGACAAGCAGGGGCTACAAGGCGAAAAGACAACTAACGTTACCCTCACACAAAATGTGCAGCTGAATAAAGCTACCGAAAATTTCACTCTGGTCATTGCTGAAGCAAGTTGGAGAGTGAGTACGGTGGATCAGTGGCGGACTTAGTCATTTTGGGGCCCAAGGCAAACACAGGCATGGGGCCCTCACACATCCCTTGCTCTCCCCCCTTTTCAATCCTTATTTATCTAAGAAAGATCAGTTGTGATGCATGTATCATCATCATCATCATCAACATTGCTGCTGGAGCAATCTAGGTTGGCACTGCCAGCAGCAGCAATGGGTAACGTTTAGGGATGTTCCTAACGACTAATTTCCCTGACGTTTAAACCGAAGTTTAAACTTAGACTAGTTGACTAGTCTAAAAGTAAGAAAACACTCAGAAAACAGTCAAAATTGAGCACAATTTAATCGATCAGGTTAAACATTGTCCGAAAAAATATTGCGTATATTATAAGAGCCATTTGAAACCGTTAATCACATTCTTCAATAACCAAATCGTATTTTAAATGCCGCTGAAATGTGTGGCACTTTTCGCCTTGCATTATGAACATTGCACATTATCCTACAAAACATGACAACAACTCACTAAATAAAAGTTAACAAATAACATTTATTGAAAACAATATTCAACGTAACAAAACATTTTTAGGAAACGTGCCTGATTATTACAACGGCATTTTCATTGGGTGAACGCGATTGCAGAGCAAATACAGTAAAAAATAATAATCGGTCATCAGAAAAGCTACCAATAATAGGAACACAAAAAAATAACAATTAGGCCGACTGATCGACGTGACATTAGATTAGTTTTATTGGGCTATTCAACAACGCGATCTTTCCACCTCGCTGGTTTAACTTGCAGGGCGAACAGGCTAATGCGTTTTGTTTTCCTTCGTTTTTTTTAAATTATTTTTTTAATCCGGCGTTGTTAACATTAGTAACGGATTCTCGTTTTTTTATAAAGCAACATTTGACCAGGAAAACATGAAATTTCAGTGCAAATTATGTCAATATGTAATTTAAATGTGTACATTAATAAAATAGTAAGTTTAACCGGCTAGCATTTCTGGTGCCGACTAGCGAGGGTAGCAACGTTTAATCGGCTAGTCGACTAAACGCGCACATCCCTAGTAACGTTAGCTCCTCTTCGCTAGCATTAGCAATGCTAACAACACTAGTGCTAGTGCTAGCAGTCTCAGACTGACTCTGCTCTTCATTAGTGGCATCTGTACTACTACTACTAGCCGCCGTGAAAAATGTAGTTAGCTTTGGTAGTTTTGCCACAAACTTTTTACTTTCCTCCTTTTCTCAGCACCGCTTGGGTAGCTTCGCTTAATTTTCACTTTTTAATAATCGCGCCGAGCTGAAACACGAATTGGCTACTGAATAATTTCCGCAGACGGCTCATCATGGAATAGTCCAATGTAGTGGGGACTGAGGGGGGGGCTGACTAACACTCATGAATTAGGCATTCTGATGCCATTTAGCGCATGAATTTTTAGAAAGACATAATTAATTACTGGGGGGGAAAAAAAAAAAATGTTTATGAGGCATTTAACGGGGCCCTTTGTAGTATGGGGTCAGCTTGGGGCCACAGGCAATTGCCGACCTTTGCCTAATGGGTAAGACCGCCTCTGGGGTGGATTCAGGTTGAGTGGGACACTTAAGCTTGTGGCTACTTTACAGTGTCAAGTTTGCAAGCCAATCACAGCAATTGTTATTGTGTTATTGCTCAACATCTACTTCACATTAAATAAAGGTTTTTATTCGTGTGCCATCATAGTTTTGGGTGTGTTGTTAATTTTCAAACTGCCTGGCACAAGAAAGTTCATTGTGAGCATGCTGAAAAATGACATATTGTTTTAGAATGATAAAGCTGACATTCTGTCAATTATTATGTAAAAATCTAGCTTATAGTCTTAAAATCAATCACTTTTGGCAAAGTATTAAAATATCATTAAAATTAGTATATATCCCTTTTTATTAGTATATAGATTTTATGAACATCTAATTTACAGTTCTGTCCCACTTAATCTGACAGTGTTAGGTAAAGTGGGACACTGCTTGTAAATAAAAAAACAAAGAGAAAACATTTTTTGAATAAAGATGCTAAAAAAAAAAGAATACGCTATTATTCATTAAATTAGTTATGAAGGTGAGAGCAGCAGCTCCCATCTTAAATCAATTACAGAAAATATTGCACCCACACAGCAAGTTAAGGGAAAGAGAAGAGGGAAGTAATGGGAATAAACAAAATAAAGAAAGGTGAGCAGCACACAGGTAGCAAGGGAGGAAAACTTAATCTGTGGAGGGAGGAAGAAATGAGAGGAGCAATAGAAGAGTATCAAGAGCAAGTGGAGACGGGCCTAAACTTAGATTTTTGCCAAGGGCTTCGAACATCCAAAAGTCCACACTTTTTGATTGAGGGAAAGGGTGAGAGATACACATTTCAGAAACTGTTGCCTTCTTTCACTTACATTTAGCCTAGTAAAGTCACCCCCCCCATCCCCTTTCTTATACATAACCACATTATGATTATTACTCTTCCATGGGAGAGTGACAGGGACGTTTCTCATGAATAGAGATGCAATTCCCCATGACATTTTCACTCCAAGCCTGACCACAGAGAGAGAAGCGTTTATATGAATAAATGCTGGTTTTTATCACTTGCACAATAATGCGTTTTAATGATAAAATAGGCTAGTGTGCCACTTTGTCTACAAAAGTGTCCCACTCAACCTGAACGTTACACTTCAGTAAAGATGGGTGTCAGATGGTGTTTAGAGATATATAGCATTTATTTAGAAACACATTATAATGTTATTTCACCATAAGAATGTTGATTAAGCCTTATTTAATTATAAAAAAATAATTTGAGTAGGTATTGACTCACTTTGATAGTTTAAAGAACGATTTGCCAAAATGTGTCCCACTTTACCACAAACCACCCTAGCCTATGTGGTTTGTTTCTCAAGATGAAGACTTGTAGTAACATTAGGCTAGTGGTGCCCAAAAATGCCGCAAAGACATTATCAAAACAAGCTAAAATACCAAAAAATAATTAATCTATTTTCGTAACACACTGAGGCTGTAATTTAAGGAGAATATGCTCTGATCTGGCTGAACTGCTTCAAAGCACCTGTCCCTTCTTCCACCTGTCATGGCATTTAAGGTATTTTTAACAATTCCTGTGACTGTGGCTGCATTTAAGCGTATTAGCGTATTCTTTTTTATTTTTAGCATCTTTATTCATAAAACGTTTTCTCTTTGCTGTTTTTTTTATTTACAAGTAGTTTCAAAACTGAAACTTATCAAGAACTAGCCTAACCTAGAAGTAGGGCGACACAGCCACTAGGCTACTACTATCTTAGTTTAATTAGTAGTACTCGTAACGTTAGGCTACTAGCCTACTTTATAGCAGGACAGGAGGACAGGACTAGAGGAATCTCAAGTTGGAGTACCATAACGTTAGGCTGATTTAATTTATTTATCTTGAACCCATACGTGTCAACCTCTGGAGAGAGCTGCCCTTATTTTCACGCCTACAAAACCGTATAAATTAACCAAAAACCTGATAGAACAGTATGTATCTATTAAAATCACGAGCCACCACAGTTATTAGTCTGATTCAAGTTTATTTAAAATATTCCTGTATTTAGCTTTTCATATAAGGACTGTGTAAATTCAGTTAAAACAGTTAAACAGTCACAGAGACACCCCACATGATTTACCCCACACACAACCCAGTGCAGGAGAGATACATTTCACAATTTCTTAAATAATGCATGAGTCCTGTTGCATGAGCTTGTGGCACTTTTTTTTGCAGTTTTCCTATCTAACTAGCCTACGTAACAGCTTTGATAGCCTCGACGCTACTGCATCTTTGTGGTTCGTGCATCTTTAGATCATAGATCTGATGCAGCTACTTGCTTTTCTCTTGGCCGAATAGCAAAGAGAGAAATAATATATGGTTAATGTCAAAAGTGATTGATGGGTTCAAAAGGTCAATTTATGAATATTAATGAGGTTATGAAAAATGATAATTATGCATAAAAAATCGATTTAAATTTTTTTTTTTTTATGATTATGTATTATCATTCGGGGTGGGGTGTGGGGTTTTTGTTTCAAGGGTTTGATGATGCCATTTTATTGGTGGTTGTTGTAAACGTTGGTAAATGGTTTGGAGAGTGAGTACGGTTGTAAATTGTTTTTATGGAGGTCCTTGGTGCTTAGGGGAAACATATTAGCTATTTATTCATTGTACTTTTTATTCAAAAAACATAGTGAAAAAGTAATGGTGTATAAATGTATAGGTTGTTAGTAGTAGTAGTGGTAGTAGTAGTAGCTGCAGCAATTAAGTTTTATTTTTAAAAAGCAGTTTGTGTTAGCAGCAGCAGCGTGTTAAAAAGAATAGAATAATTCAAGCAGGTTGTTAAAACGTGAAAAATAGCCGAGGGCTATATCGAAAAAGCATTATATCGAAACATTGTAAATGCTTGTTAGAAGCCTAGAAGGAAAAAAAAACTTAGAGTTGAAAGGAGACCCCGTGAATGACTACATAGAGACAGTAGACAGGGGACTTAGAAACTTTTTTGGGGTCCGTGAATTTGCGATACTGTGCAAAAATAGCCAAACTGAATAGGTCCAAAATGCAAGATAGAGAGCTTAAAAGAATGCCTAGAAGGGTTAGAAAGAAAGACTATGAAGAAAGAATTTAAATAAAAGAATATGTTACGTTTTAAAGAATTAAAACGAAAAACGAAAAAACACTTAGTCATTTTATAGGTGTCCGGGGTTCCGTGGGATACAAAGTCGCAGCTAGAAGAAGACAGAGATAACTTCATAACACGTCGGCAGCTAACGGCTATAGAGTATGACAATATGCTTGAGAGCAAGGTTTGTATGTATGAAACTGGTATACGCCCCAACATAAGCACTTCCTGTGACTCGGAATTTGACGGACATTTACGCGGACCAATGACAGCGTCCAAAGTTTGAGTCATGAATTGTTTGAGCGCTTTTAACAGCTGTGAGTAGGACCTGCTTTGGGTTTGAAGTCTGAGTAACGCCAAACAGCTGGAACATAACAGCGGGGGGTTCGAAGCCATTTTGAATATCGCAATTAGTTTAAGGCGTTTTTTTAAAGCCTAGAAATAAGTCTCCAGTATACAAAAGAACACACAAAACAGCGTCGAAAGAAAAACTGCTACAAGCTTTTTTCCCAAAACAAAGTAGCTAAACGTACAAGGCCTATTAAAACTAATTACACCGAGGCATTTTATAATTTATTTATTTTTATAACATTAAATAATTTTTTCAATAGTTCTAATAGACATGTTTGGTCTCGATTGGCTTGTAAAAAGACGGGCTATTCAATTGAAACAGAGTTGCTCTATTATATGTAGCATATAACGTGTAATCATAGTTACTTTTAAAAGTGTCTTCAATTGTCGGAAAAGCCACGCATGCATAGAATTGTCGGGCCTATGCCTGTAGTCGAAACAGACATCAACGCTGGCGTCTAATCAACCTACTAAGAAGCTTGTCTACATCGGTCTACCAACACGCAACTCTCCAGAAGTTATGGCGAAGAAACCTTTTTAAATTTTTTATTTTTTTACACAGGCCTAGCTGAACTACAGAAAGCTGTCAGAGCAAAGCAGGTTAAGGGAATTTAACGTTTCCAGTCATCCAGGTGTCGGTATCACGAAGCCTTTTGATTTCATAGGTCTGGTAAGGGACTGTTAATTAACTGCTTCGTAATAACTCCATTGATATCCAGTCATTCTGTGAGAGATGTTGTCGGTCTAAATTAGCTAAACCTCTCGTGCAGACTATACCTCTCGGGCAAAACCCAGAACGGTGTTTTTGCATATTAATATTATGACGTTAGTTTAGGTTTAAATTAATAATAATAATAAAAATATAATAGACTCTAATACCTTCCATTTATATAGCGCTGAGGAGGAGGAAGCGCGCGTCTACATCAATTCGCTGCAGCTGGTGGAGAGATATGTCGGTTATTGGTCTATATGATGTGTGCAGTGGACCGGGTGAAGACTATAGGCTACAGCATGCAATAATGGGGTGTTCATTTTGTTAATGAAGGGCAATACTAATTAATAGGATAGTGGAGGGCGATGAAAGGGTCGGTGAGGGATAGCCTAGTTTGGGGTGTGCAATTGTTGTGCAATTCCTATTATTAAAGGGTCTGGGAAATAGTGTGATTACGTGCCTAATCAGGCCTAGCCCACACCACACTCCAGCACAGTAGGGGACGGTAATACCCCTTGAACGTAGTATAGGTTGCGAAGACCCAATAAACAAACACGAAGAAGAAGTATGCCTAGCTTTTGGGCTAAATAATTGGAGACTACGCGTGAAGTACGGCTAGCTAGCTGACTGTTTGTACAACTTTCTTCAAATAGCCTACTCAAATTTAATGTCGGCATTCTAAAACTTGTTTGTTGTTGTAACTTCTCAGATTTTTTATTTTTACGTGTAAAAAAAAAAAAAAAAAAGAAGTAAATTAGACGCAGCATTGTGTAGCTATTCAAATCACAAGGGTATAATCTACTGGTTGGTCATGGAGAGGTTTGTGTAAAATATTTTGATTTTATTTGTTCTAAAACTTTAATTTGGAAAACCGTTTGCTACCTTGGTAGGCTATTAACTAGTCCACAGGGCCACTCAGAAAGTGGCCTATTGCAGTTAATAAGTTGCCAATAAGTTATGTAGGCTAATGTATGGCTATGAACGTTTTCAGTATTCCAGGGTCCTGTATAATGAAGCAGGCTAAACGGGTTAGTTGGATAACTGTGCCGAAACGTTGGTTTCTATTATAACACATTGGTAATAAATTACGGGGGCATAAAGTGTGCGACTTTCTTCGTTTATTTATGCGTCTTCACCAGTTTGTATGCAACTCGCAAAAGTTTTTTTGGGTGTCAGCTCATATATTTTAGTTGGATAAAGCCAACAAAAACAACAGTGTAGGTAAAACCAAATGCTTTAGATGGGGTAACAAGATACGACTTTCCCCTGTTTAGTTTTTTTTATTTGTTTATTTATTTTGTCCGTACAAGGAAAATTCTTTGATTTAAGACGCGAAAAGCAACTGAAGCCTTTCCACATTGAATCTTTTCAGTATACGAAGTGAAATTATCAGGCATGCGCACGCAGTAGTATTTTCAGTTATCATAGCAACTAAAGTTACATGACGTAGACTATGTTTAGAGTGGAGCTAGTAGGATTTAAAGTTGAATTTTGTTGCATAGTCAAGACCATTAAATAAAAAGTGTCAATATTTGAAAAAGTGATTCCAGCCACTTATTATAAACTAATTCAGGCACTGGGGTAATTGTGTGTGTGTGTGTGTGTGCGCACGCGCGCGCACTATGGTTTTTAAATAATAAAGTTTGTTTATTTGAACATTGTTGTGACAAGATTGCAAAAGTGTAAGACTAAGACTCAATATTGTACAAATGTTGTTTTGGTGTGAAGTGACTATGTTTTTAAAAAGCATTTAATACACAAAAAGACACGGTCAATATTGTTTACAAGTTGTTGTTTTTGGTTCTAAGTTTTTGAGGCTTGAAACACTAGTTATGGTGACAGTGAGTTTGTTAGAAGGGTATCAAAACCAGGAAAAGTGTACCCTATACTGACATGAAATGCATAACACCAAATGTGCATAGGGGACGACAGGCATTACCTTGGTACAATTAAACGGAAGCGTTTAATTATTTTGTTGTTTAAAACAGAGCGAGCATATCTTGTTGAATTAAAGTACCCATTACACACAAACCATGCAAATAATGGAACTTTTGTACAGTATTTTCTTCAGACTGCCAACCATTGAAAGACATAAGGGTATCACAATCAACTGAGCAATAATTTTGAAACACTTTAACTTGTTTGTGCAGGCCCCTAGTGGTAGAGACGCCTGCGTCTACATTTCCCGACACATCACAAATACGTTGCTAGTTCTACGAAAATATGGATTTTATCACCATAACCCGCATATCATCATAATCAGTACTTAATATCCTATTAGCGTGCGAAATATCACGTTTCTATCTGCCACCATTAGCTTGTAATTGATGAAAGTTGCATGCTATGCTGCTACGCTGTTATCTACAATGGACCCGACCACATGTAAGATAGCAGACATTTAAACATATTTGAGAGTTAAAGTTTTTTTTATCACCAAAAAATTGTTTACTATCACAGCAGCAAGAAACACCTTCCAAGATCCTGAATACATACAAGTAAAACTGTCAACATGCCTACTCACTCCACAGGAAAAAAAAACGAATGGAATTTGTTTACCACAACTTTGTTTTGCGATAAAAAGCTCCGGTAAAATATAAATAAAGTCTTAACTTTACATTTGGTTATGAAGATTAAGATGTCCCCTGCAAGAATCTGAGGTTATTTTTTGCCTTGGTTGACCCGTTTTGAATATTTAATCCTTGTTACAACATGTGTCCATGCTCTAAAATGGCCGTGCGTAAATGATCGCATTCAAAAGATGCACTTGTAAATCCTTCACACAAACATGATTTTAATTGACACTTACTGGTGCAGCTCAAAAAATTAGAATATCGTGAAAAAGTTCAATATTTTTTGTCACTCATGTCAGAAAGTGAAACTCATATATTATATAGATTCATTACACATAGTGAAATATTTCAAGCCTTTATTTCTTGTAATTTTGATGATTATGGCTTACAGCTAATGAAAACCCAAATTCAGTGTCTCAGAAAATTAGAATATTACATAAGATCAATAAAAAAGGATATTTTAAACAGAAATGTCAGCCATCTGAAAAGTATGTTCATTTCTATGCACTCAATACTTGGTTGGGGCTCCTTTTGCATGAATTACTGCATCAATGCGGCGTGGCATGGAGGCGATCAGCCTGTGGCACTGCTGAGGTGTAATGGAAGCCCAGGTTGCTTTGATAGCGACCTTCAGCGGTCTCATCTTCCTCTTGACAATACCCCATTCCAGATTCTCTATGGGGTTCAGGTCAGGCGAGTTTGCTGGCCAATCAAGCACAGTAATACCATGGTCATTGAACCAGCTTTTGGTACTTTTGGCAGTGTGGGCAGGTGCCAAGTCCTGCTGGAAAATGAAATCAGTATCTCCATAAAGCTTGTCAGCAGAAGGAAGCATGAAGTGCTCTAAAATTTCCTGGTAGATGGCTGCGTTGACTGTGGACTTCAGAAAACACAGTGGACCAACACCAGCAGATGACATGGCACCCCAAATCATCACTGACTGTGGAAACCCAAATGAAATGCAGAATTTACTTTCATCTGAAAAGAGGACTTTGGGCCACTGAGCAACAGTCCAGTTCTTTTTCTCCTTAGCCTGGGTAAGACGCTTCTGACGTTGTCTCTGGTTCAGGAGTGGCTTGACACGAGGAATGCGACATTTGTAGCCCATGTCCTGGATTCGTCTGTGCGTGGTGGCTCTTGATGCACTGACTCCAGCCTCAGTCCACTCCTTGTGAAGCTCCCCCAAATTCTTGAATGGATTTTGCTTGACAATCCTCTCAAGGCTGCGGTTATCCCTGTTGCTTGTGCACCTTCCTACCACACTTTTTCCTTCCACTCAACTTATAGTCACAGGGAGGTAGGGAGGGGTGGAGAGCGGTGCAGTTTGAAGAGGTGAGTATTAAAATCCCCTTTAATAAACACTGGGAATCTGCACTTTAACCACATGTGAATTGTTTGACTACAAATCTAAAATTGTGGAGTACAGAGCCAAATCAAGATAAAATATCTTGTATATTGCATCTTGTATGTCGCTAACTCTTTGTTTTTCTGTGCTTTGTTTTAGGTCTTGTACCAGCAGTTCAAGTTTTTCTTGAACCTTTATTTTCTGTTGGTGGCCTGTTCACAGTTTGTACCATCACTGCAAGTTGGATATCTTTATACCTATTGGGCCCCTTTGGTAAATATCTATGAATTTTATTATTATTGTTTGACTTGCTCATTTACTTACTTGCCAATCCATTTCCAAGAAACAGAAAATATATTTTCAGTTTATCTGTTTTAATCTATTACATTTTTATTAGCTTGTTCCTGCAAGCATTAAATTAATGTTTAGCTTTCTATTTTTTTTTTTTTTTGGGCAGGTGATATAATTGGACCTTTTATATGTGTAGGCTACTTTCCCCAACACTGTATGTATGCTACTGCCATGTCTGTGGTTCTATTAACTACACTGAATGCAGCACATGACTGTGTGTGGCCATTGCTGTCAGTCATCATTAAGTGGCAATTGAGTTTTCAACGTGGATGACTTGTTCAATATATGTGATGAAACAAGGCTCTACTGACCTCTATTGAGGGATTACTGAAACGTTGAGAACTGCTTTGAAAAGACTGGCGACCCGAATTCAAACATTTCACACATTTACCCAACATCCTTGCATAACATCGTCTCACGCTGAACAACATGGTTTAGTGTAGCCCTTAATAGTGTACTGTGATGAATGCTTGGGTTCTTTAATCACCACTTGTTTTTTTAATTAATGTTCGCTAGTGTTAATCACATGTGTTTTTATCTTGCTTTTGATTACTTTTAGCTAATCTTGAATGTTTTTGGTAGCATGAATATGTTGAGAAAAATGTTTCCAACGCATTTTATTCCCACAATCTCCCCATTTTTATTTTGATTGCTTGAACACCAGTCTTTTTTGTCCTACTGCATTTGTCTACTGTGTAACATAAGCTACTATTACATTTTGTGTAACATAAGCTACGTTACAGTTTGTGTAACATAAGCTACATTACATTTAGTATCTGAGCAAATAAGGGAATTTATTACCATTTTGTCTGATTTACACGTAAAATAATATAATTTTTCCATTAAAATGTTTAGAATTTTTCTTATATTTGTATTTCTTATGTTTACTTTTGGTCAGTAGTCGTAGTCATTCCAACTCCAACTTGCCCTCTCTGAATATACACGCACGTCTGTAGTGCTGTAGTGGGAACGACACTCAGCTTCCTGTCGATATGTAAGCGGTGTGTTTGTATCAAACAGGGCTTTGTGCTGGCTGTGACAATGATACGGGAAGCTGTGGATGAAGTGCGGCGATGCCGGCGAGACAAGGAGATGAACTCTCAGCTCTACAGCAAGCTGACAGTCCGAGGTGCTGCTTGTTTTACTTTACTTCATTATTCTGGCACAACCCCTGGGTGCTTTCTTAAAAGCTTTGCTTATTTATTTTCTCATTATTTTTAGGGCTGTGACAATACATCGATACAGTTGAGTATCTCAATATTCTCTCACACGATTATATCTTAAAAACACGAAAAATTGGGTTTTTAAGAGCGCAGAAATGTATGTACACCTTTAACAGCGCTTCATGCCTGCGGACTGCGCACATACTGTATAGACCCACCCCTTGGCTGAGTGGCTGGCAGACACTGAAGGATGCAGCTAGCCAGCATGGCCGACATTCAATCACCCAGCACATTTAAATTTGATGTATGGGCTCATTTTGGCCTTGGCAAAAAAACAGACTCAAGAACAGGACCGAACTCATGCCATCTGCAAGATGTGCCATTCGCGAGTCAAATAGCCTACTGTGGAAACACAGCGAATCTACGATCGCATTTGAAAAGGGTCCACAACACGGAGGTAACATAGCTTAATGTTAACGTTACATCGACAAGAACAGATAGCGCAGTTGACTTTAGAAGAGCTGCAGAACGCTAAAAAAAACATGTATTCATGTACATGTATTCGACATTCGGAATCCCTCATTATCTACGACACTGTATGGCCGAATATTACGGCATATAAAAGATATTATTGAGCTGGTAATTTTTTTTTAACACAGCACTCATTGCCCATGATAAACCATAGCGCACTATGTTAGATGGTATCTAGTGATTTTATAAACAGAGATGGGGGCGTGCATATATAGAACGTCTTAGTCCATGACCGGTAATACTGTAGCCTGCACAAACTCTTCCTACTATCCATAGACAGGCAAGGCTTATTTACTTTATTGTGTTGTATATTAAGGCACGTTTGGCTTTAAGCTTTTTTTGTTAAATTTGTTTGTGTGAAAAAATTTACAATTTAACCAAATACCTAGATATTTGTATATGTATATATTTTGAATATATTTTGTTTTACTCGCATTCAGGACTAGTTTCAGACTATATATTTCAGGTGTGTAATCTAAAAATAGATTGACTGTTTACCATACTGACATTGTTAGAAATATAATATAATCATTAAAAAAAGCTATTTTGCCTCCATTGTTAAACAGAGTCAATCTATTTGTAGGGAATGTAGTTCCTGGGGAACCTTAAGCAGTCCAGTCAGTTTGCTATCCTGGTAATTGACAAATTGGGCACCTTTACCACCTTTCTCACTCAGGGCATTGATATAGTTGACCAAGGCAAGCAGGGAGCGGTTATGTGCGCTCCTTCCTTCATCTTTTTTACACGATTCTGTGTCTGAGGAAGAAGCAGAATGATTCTTCAACTTAACACATAAACCATCAACCACATAACAAATTCACATGTGACGGAGACTGAAATGACGGAGCTACAACTGCTGCTGCTACTCTCTGCTTTAGCCATTTTTTAAAACAAATTTACAAGCTTAAAACAAAGAAACAATCTAAACAATAGACACAGAGATCATGGAAATGTTTGCACATTGCTGCTTTGCTGTTGGCTTTTGCTGGTGCCACTCGAACAATTCTTTCCCAAAAATAAAATGCCACAATTTGAAAACAAACTAAATAATATTGACTGGAATGACGTTTTTAAAAACTAATGATTTAGATAACTGCTGTAACACTTTGATGAAAACACTTACAGAACTGATTGAGAAATATACACAGATTTTTAAATGCACACGATGAAGAGTCTGTTTACCCTGGCTGAATAATGATATTTGCCAGTTAATGAAATCTTGCACTGAAACGGTCACTGTCCACCAAAACGAACACTGACCCTCCTCATCTTTAAGGGGCTGAGAAATATGGTCAGGGAACCGTGCAAGGCGAAAGCTGCATATTTAACGCAACTGATTGCAGAATCTGAAGGAAATAGCACCTCGCTCTGGAACTAAACTTAAGGCCAATCAACGAAAATTAATAATGGAGTTGGACGTAAATGGAATGGTTAGCACTGACAATACAGAAATGGCAAATTAATTTAATAAGCAAGGGCGTCACATTTTGTTGAACATTGGGGAGGGGGGGGGCGGCGGGTGTAGGGCAGAACGCAGTGCTCTGAGATATACAGTCAAGCCGGAAAGTCTGCACACCCCTTTCACCTTCTCCATGTTTTATTACATTACAGACATATTCTACAATAGATAGAGTTCATTTTTTGCCTCAAACATCTACACACAATAGCCAATAATGACGAAGTGAAAACAGGTTATTAGAAAATATGCAATTTTATTTTACTGACAAAAATAGGTTATTTAGAGGTTACATAGCTGTACACACCCTTAGCCTAATACTTGGTTGCTGCACCTTTGGCAGCGATTACAGCTTCAAGGCATCTTGGGAAAGAAGCTACGAGCTTGGCACACTTGTTTCTGAACATTTTTGCCCATTCCTCTTGGCATATCCTTGCAAGCTCCGTCAAGTTGGATGGGGAGCGTCGGTACACAGCCATTTTCAGCTCTTTCCACAGATGTTCAATTGGATTCAGGTCTGGGCTATGGCTGGGCCACTCAAGGACATGCACAGACTTTCTCCGAAGCCACTCCTTTGTTTTCTTGGCTGTGTGCATCGGGTCGTTGTCATGTTGGAAGGTAAACCTTCGCCCCAGTCTGAGTTCCAGAGCGCTCTGGAGCAGGTTTTCTTCAAGGATCTCGGTGTACTTAGCTGCATTCATCTTTCCCTCTATCAGGACTAGTCGCCCCATTCCCGCTGCTGAAAAACATCTCCACATCATGATGCTCCCACGGCCATGCTTCACTGTAGGGATGGTATTAGCCAGGTGCCGGGTTTCCTCCAGATGTGACGCTTGGTATTCAGGCCAAAAAGTTCAATTTTGGTTTTATCAGACCAGAGAATCCTGATTCTCATGGTTTGAGAGTCCTCTAGGTGCCTTTTGGCAAACTCCAAGCGGGCTGTGATGTGCCTTTTACTAAGGAGGGGCTTCCGTCTGGCCACTCTACCATAAAGGCCTGATTGGTGGAGTGCTGCCTGGATGGTTGATCTTCTGAAAGATTCTCCCATCTCCACAAGGATACGCTGGAGCTCTGTCAGAGTGACCCTCGGGTTCTTGCTCACCTCCCTGGCCAACGCCCGTCTTTCCCGATTGCTCAGTTTGGCTGGGCGGCCAGGTCTAGGAAGATTCTTGGTGGTTCCAAACTTCTTCCATTTACGAATGATGGTGGCCACTGTGCTCTTTGGGACCTGTAAAGCTGCAGAGATTTTTCCGTACCCTTCTCCAGATCTATGCCTTGACACAATCCTGTTTCTGAGGTCTACAGATAATTCCTTTGACCCCATGGCTTGGAGTTTGCTCTGACATGCACTGTAAACTGTGGGACCTTATATAGGCAGGTGTTGGCAATCCCCAATCATGTCCAATCAATTGAATTTATCACAGGTGGACTCTAATTAAGTTGTAGAAACATCTCAAGTATCAGTGGAAACAAAATGCACCTCAGCTCACTTTTGGGTGTCATATCAAAGGGTGTGCACTTGTGTACATATGATATTTTACATTTAGATTTTTTATATATTAGCACAAATTTCTAAACCTGTTTTCACTTTGTCATTATGGGCTGTTTTGTGTAGAGTTTTGAGACAAAAAATTAACTCAATCTATTGTCGAATATGTAACGTAATAAAACGTGGAGAGGGTGAAAGGTGTTGTATGTATTCAGGATTTCTTCATAGTTTGGTTCTTGCTTATCATAGTTAATTTGCACAATTCTGGTGTTACGGAATTATTGGCACTCTTGATAAAGATTACCAAACAAAAGTAAACAACATACTCTGGCCACTATTATTGGCACCCCTGGTAAAGATGAGTAAAAAGGGTTATAAAAAATTCACTGTTTGATGAATTAGCTTAATCTCACGCTGAAAAAATGAGAAAAATCCAACCTTTAATTGAAGTAAATTCATTATTCTATTCATCAAGAAATAGTTAATTTTTAACAAAACCACGTGTGCCACAATTATTGGCACCTCTGCATTTACAGTTGTGCTCTTTTTATTTAATTTTAAATATTTAAAATATTTGGTCGCATATGCTGCCATGACTTCCTGATGTCTCTGACCCAACAACATCAAAAGTCTCTTGATATCTTATTTTCTGGTACTCTTACAAGCGATACTATAACATCTCTGCATTTGACTGGATCTCTATGGGAATTTGGGGGTGGGACTAGATTAAGCTGTAAATTACACTGGAACAGTATGGAACACATGGATCCCTATCTTACACCCGGCGCTAAGCGACGCTAACCCAAACGCAATTGTCTTTGCTATCTTACACCTGGCGCAGGGTTCATTATAACGTCTTGCGCTCGCGTCATTTAAATACCAAGTAGTCTTGCGCCCATTGAATGTGAACTGAGCATGTAGGTCTTAAGATGAGGAGTGGCCAGGATAATTTTTGGGGTATTGCTATTTTGAGGCAGCAGAAAGTGCTTGCGCTAAAACCACCACAAACCTGGTCTAAAGTCATGTCGCAGCTTTTTACATGTTATTGTAACAGCGCGTATAAGTGCGTCTACATAGGCGTGTGCACAACACGCATACACCCTCCTGTCTGTTACACACAGGGTCGCACACAAGCATGACTAAAATATCTAGATTACAATGTGAAATAGTATTATTGTATAGCCTCTATCAAATAATTCATAATAATAAAAGGGTCCATTAGGTCAAAGACCACATACCTGTCCCTCAGAGAAGGAGAAGGCCTCATTAAATTGCTTTCAGCCCACTCCATCAACATCCTGGCGATGTGCAATGGAATGTGTAAGGTTACATGTATAGACTATTCGCAATTACCCTGGATCAAGGTATATTTGCCAATAGTTCCTGTCGCCTAATCTTCGATTACGGGACAATGGCTATCAATTGAAAACTTTGCTGGTAACACCTATATCAAGCCTAATGCGTACAATTGTCATTTACACCTATTGCGTGAATTGTCATTCAATGGAAAACTTGCGCACTGCAATAGACGGACATTTGAGCTCTGAAAATGCGCTTCAGTTGTCATTACAATACAGCTCTCTCGGCCTACAGCCTGTAAGTAAATATAATGGTTTTGACTGAAAAAAAGTTCAAAACATTGTCCAGTGAATATTGCATTTATTGTTTTTCAAATTGCCTAGGCTACTGGCTACAGCGGATTCGCTGTGCATAAGGTTTTTTCGATAGCCTACGGTTAAAAAACGGACATAAATGTCACCATGTTAACTGAACCTTATTCTTCGTCCTTCATAGCAATTTTGTTAATTACAGGGACCAGGTTTCCATACTCTCAGCTTATTAAAACCCTGCTGATTTCACCTGTTATACCATAACTAAACAAAATGATTTTAAAAGAGAACAATTAATTCACAATTCAATGCCATTCTCTGCATGTGCGCTTTAATTTCATGCAGGAGAAGGTCTGTTTCACCTGCTTTAAATTGTACTTTTCACGGTCTTCCCGAGAAAGTGGATTTGCTTTTAAAGCATAGAATAGAATAGAATAACTTATTTTCCAGTTAGGGAACTTCAGTTGTAGTTTCCAGCAGCAAAAAAGACATGGACAGTGGGGCAGCCACACAAACAAACATGTTAAATAAAGACATTCAATTGAATCAGATGTTTTACATCATAGTGAAGGGTATGTGTGATTAAGCTGCTAGTAAAACGCGTTGGTCACATTTCCATAAGCAGGACATTATAAAACAAGGGGAAATATGTGTGGACCTCTGGGTTGCCAACCTGACAGCTTTATTGTATTTTTCTAAGGTGAGACAGAAGCCATTGGTAGCTTATTCTCAGCTGTTGCAGGTGCTTTTAACAAAATTTAACTGCGTATATTTAGTAAAATAACAGCACTGTCGGGAATTACCGGGAACTCATAATGGTTCGTCCAAATAATATTGATCCATATAGCCTATTTCTTGATCGCATTAAACATGCACAAACATGTCTGTTTCGCCGTCATATAAGCAATCCATCAAGGTGGAAAAGCAGGCTTTTAATGGGAATGGGATATGACATTTTGATTGGTTTATTAAATTATTTGACACCTAACTTTTTGGGATACTCGCTTGTCTGAGAATAATGAATGTAATGTAATAAAATGTATCAGAAAGATGTTAAGAGGCATCTTTGCTATTTCCATACCAATTTGGAATGTCTTTTCACAACATACATTGACAAACAGACGACTACTTATTTGCCACTCTTCAAGCCTCCCAAGTGAGCTGCTGTAACTACTGAACTGGAGAACTACAGAGCTATGGAAGTTGACACACATTTGAACTGGTCACGATCATCAGGAGTGTAATGCTTCCTGTACATTACAAGTTTCAGACGACTAAAGTCGGATACCCTCTCACATTTAACGACAGTCTTTTCTAAATCACTGGTATTTCAGTCCTAGAAGTGCAAAACTGGTTTTGCAATGACGGGGAACCATGTGGTTTCACTCGACAGGATTCCTACATAATTAAAAAAATTAATTATTTATTGTAGTCAACCTTGATCTCGTTGTTTTTTGTTGCCGCAAGACTCAAAGTATTCAGGAATGCTCATGGAGGAGCACCAATAGCAGCAATTAGCAGCAGCCACACTTGCATGTGCTCTGATTTGAGCTGAGAAACAAGCCAAAAAAGACATTGCCGAATGTGGACATGGCTAAGGTTAGGCAGATTGGAACAATATGACCTGTCAGACTTACAGAAGGGATAGTCCTGTTCAGTGTGGAACACTCCTTGACTTTGCTGTGTTTAGCTACCTGTGCATGATATTGATGACAGCCTTTGAGAACTCAGATCATTCACTAGATAATTTCTGATGTTTAAAAAATATTTGGAATTGAATGTAGCCAGATATGTAGCACTAAATGTATTTTTAAAAGGTCAGTGCTTCCAACAGGGCTTTTCTTGGAGAATTTTCTGGGGAATTTAATCAATATTCAGGGCAAAGTGGAAGAGAGGAAGACAGAAAAGTCCTGATCACAATGGGTTTGTGCTTTGAGAGCTATCTCCCCGTTTCCATGTGTAGCATAATGAGCATTTTGAAATAATAATTCGTTTTTTCAATACTGTTGTTTCCTCAGGGAAAATTCAAGTGAGGAGCTGTGACATACAGATTGGAGACCTCATCATTGTTGAAAAGGTTAGTCTCTATTGATCCTACTACCCAAGTCAGTGTGTTAGTAAAACTTGAGGATTGCTAATTGGCCCTGCAGTCATCATTTGTCTTTTTTCAATCCCATTTTATTGTTCTTTAAACATTTTAACAGTGTAGTCATATGTGCAATGCATCCATATCAGGTAAACTGTGAAGCAATTGTAGCTCTTTTTATACATCACCCCCCCCCCCCCCCCCATTTAGGGGGCCAAAAGTAATTGGTCAAATTAACAAACCTATCATATAATAGTCATCATATTTAATATTTAGTTGCATGTCCTTTGCATGCCATGACCTCCTGATGTCTGTGACCCAACAACATCAAAAGACTCTTGATATCTTATTTTCTGGTACTCCTACAAGCGATACTATAACCTCTCTGCATTTGAATGGATCTTTATGTAAATTGGGGGGTGGGACTAGATTAAGCTGTAAATTACATGGGAATAGTGTGGAACACATGGTTGGCTAAATGGCTCTAAGTCATCAAGGGTCTGACGTATCAAACAAGCCTTAAACCATCACTCTGCTGCCAGATATGCAGTAGATATGGATGTGCACAATTTAACCATTTTGTTTAGATTTGGAGACACTAAGAGGTAACAGGGTACACTGCTTACATTTTGCATCATAGATCTTTAGTAGTTCGGCATATGACCCCCAGATGTTGCACCCTTGTGGAAAAGGAGGGTATGATCCAGGAAATCTATAGTTTTACCTGTGTTACATTTGTAGCTCTCAGTGTTTCATTGCAAACCAAAGACAAACTTTATTTTGACCTAAATTATGAAAATATACTAATGTGTTTAGTCCCCAAAAAGCTTTCCAAAATGATTAGAGAGTAATTTGACACTACCCACTGCCTGCCTGTTTGCGGAAAAGGAACAAATCATGTAGGGCCAATGATTCAGCACACGCAGTTCATTTGAACGATTTGTATACTTTGACATAAGCCTTCTGTATATTCAAACATCGGAAATAATGTGGGTGTTTGTGCTTGAAAGCAGAGGGAGATCTTCATGGGTTCACCATAACACAGATACCTGCCATACAAATACCTGAGTTTGGGTCCAGAATTTGAACTTACCATTTGGGTCCAATTCTGATCCAGACAGAATGCCTTGGGTCTCATTATGTGGTAATAAACAAGAGATCCAAAGTTCTCAACTGCCTTCTGTGAAACTTCACTCTGCACTGGTTTGTGTTGCAGCCTCTATGATTGAACATGTATTTTGCTGAATTATTATTAGTATATAAAGTATATTAAATAAAGTATGATTAAAACAAATTAATCTTTTCTTGCTGCAGAACCAAAGGATTCCTGCAGATCTGGTTTTTTTGAGGACGACAGAGAAAACCGGTAAGTATCACGGAATTATCTGTTGATTTGTGCGTATACTTGTGTTTTAGTGATGGGAACTTTCGTTCCTTTTGGTGAGCCGCATCTTTTAGCTCCGTTTGTTTCATAAGGTTTGTTTGTTCACTAGTACTTCCAGTTCCGGAAAGACCGAAATGTCAGTTCATCCTTTGTTCGCGGTGTACACCTACTTTCTCAATGCGAGTGGTGAAGGATCATTAATGCAATTAAACTACTTGAAAAGGATTTCAGGTTACTTGCTGTTCCCCGTTCTAGCTTATTTGCACTGGTTTAGGATTTCTTGGGGGTATCGGTAAGAATAATTCCAAGCGCCCAGTTTGTAATTTAATAGCACACACATCCAGAAATGGTTTGTCGATCGGTATGGAAGAACTTGACTGACCTGCACAGAGCCCTGACCTCAACCCAGTCAAACAACATTGGGATCAATTGGAAAGCCGACTGCGAGCCAGGCCTAATAGCCCCACAGTGCCCAACCTCACTAATGCTCTTCTGACTGGATGGAAACAAATCCATGCAGCAATGTTCCAACATATAGTGGAAAGCCTTCCCAGGAGAGTGGAGGCTGTTATAGCAGCAAATGGGGACCAACTCCATATTAATGCCCATGATTTTGCAATGAGTTGGATGAGCAGGTGTATGTGCGCGAGGGAGCGAGCGAGAGAGACTCAGAGATTTACTTTTTTAAATACAGCAGTTTTTCCCACAGTCAAATCCTAACAGTTATACTGTGATCAGAAACAATTGTACCCTCATTAAGAGAATATCACAAATGTACTTCACCAACTAAAATTATATTTGACGATCATTGTTTTTCATTATTATTATTAGTGTTATTCAAATCTCCAGAATTCCTCCTCTTCACTATCAGTCTAAAAATTATCAAATTCATCAGGCCCAGGCTTATACCCTATACCAGTGGTCCCCAACCCTGTCCTGTAGGTTTTAATTTCAACCCTAATTTGGCACACTTGATTCTACCAATTAGCAGTTCAACGAGGTCTTTAGCTGTTGAATGAGGTGTGCTTTGTTTTAGGGTTGAAGTGAAAACCTACAGGATGGTAGATCTCCAGGAACAGGGTTGGGGACTACTGCCCTATACTTTGTCATAGTCATTTTGGCTTGTGTCAGTTTGTGCTACAAGTGCTTGTTTTATTTTTGAAACCGTACTGCAAGAGCGTGTACATGTCTGTCTTATTATTTTATAATAATTTTGATCTGTTCTGGAATTGCAAATCCTTTTATAAAAACAACGGCCAAACAACACTAACAATGAACCTTAATTGCATTATTAGCCACACACCTGTGCAAACGGAATCCGTCTCCAAATGATGCCCCCTCTGTCCATACCCACACAAACTAGTTCCACAAACTAGTACGCTTACTGAATGCAGTGGGTATGGGCTGTCCACCTCATTGTTAACGGTATTTTCCTCATCTTTATTTTGTGACTCTCGTTATTTTCAAATCTCCCAGCCTCAGCACATCCCGACAAGAATCACGATCAGAAAACCTATAAAGTGTAGGCCTACCCTTAGCCCTTCTGATAATCTCATTCATATCAAACAAACTCCATTTCCTGGTCATATTACTAAAACTAAATCCATTGGACTTCCGGTTTGGCAAAATGGCAGGGTAGTCGCAAAATCCACGAGCTCCCGGCCGATGAAGACGGAAAACGATTAAAAACCAACATTCAGAAGTAAAACTTATGGGATGGCCACCAAAGGTGCAAAGAGCGAACAGGAGAAAAAAGAACGAGAAAAGAGACAGAAAGAGCGAGAAAAAACGACAGAGAAAAAGCAAACCGGAGACGAAATGGCTGCAGCTAACGCTAACGACGACGTACTAGCTAGCATGAAAGCTGGTTTTGACAACGTGACCAAACAGATCAATGCCAACAGCGAGGACACCCGTAAAGAAATGAGAGACATCCGAAAAAGCATTCAAGAACTGGGTGGAACGCTAAGAGGAGAGTTGACGAGTTTTAAAGAAGAGATGGGAAGAAAGTTTGAGGAGGTTGACTTGGGGATGCAAGCTCAGAGCAAAGCTGTCGAGGAAATTCAAGAACGCGTGGGCGAGACAGAGGAGTGGAATGTGGACTTGGGGGGGATCCTCGTTTCGTCTCTCAGACAGCAGCGAATGCTACAAGAGAAGGTGACCGACTTAGAGGGAAGATCTAGAAGGAATAACATCCGGATTTGGGGAGTACCAGAGGGCGAGGAGGGGGATTCCGTGCCCGCGTTTGTGGAGCGCATGATTAGAGGAGAGCTCAAGGTGGATGATGGCGTCAACCTACAGATCCAACGTGCGCACAGGGCTCGGGCTGCACCGAAGTCAAACGCTGCCAATAAGACCCCGAACCCCAGAGCAATCATCGTTAACTTCCTACAGTACCACGTTAAGGAGGACATTCTGAAAAGAGCCTGGCAGACAAAAATCGAGATTGGGGGAAAGAGAGTGTCCTTCGACTACGATTACCCAGCGGAGGTAGCTAGAATGCGCGGAGCCTACAGTGGACTGAAACGAGTTCTAAAGGAAGGGGGGATCAAGTTTCAGTCACCGTTTACATCACTGAGAGTACACTGGGCAGGAGGCGTCCGAACGTACAGCACCCCACAAGAGGCAGCACAAGCCATGAAGGAGAAAGGAATGAAGGTGGATGGATTGGTGAAGGAACAACAAATGTCATTGGAACAGCAGCTCATGTCAGCTTGCAAGTGGCGCAGAGTCGGGGAACAGGAGCCCGGTCAAGGGAATCAGGATGTTGCCGTGAGAGCTAAGAAGACACTGGAACGGTTCTCTCGGAAGGACATGTAAGGGCTCGGGAGGAGACGAGGATAAATCTTAACTCTTTGTCTACTTACCGCAGAAGAATTGAATATCTCACTACTAGCCTGCTTTTTTGTTTTTAACTTCAAGGGACTATGTTCGTTTTTGCCTGATCTTTGAAAGCTCCGGTAAGTCCCAGGTTGCTATTGCAAGACTTATCCATTTCTTTTAAAAAAAAAAAATATATATTATTTAGATTTAGGGAATTATTTTACTAAAAGTAGGCTATTGCATTGTCTAGCATACGAATAGGCTACCATCATGTGAGACGAACTGCACCTTTGGCACGGGGGACAAGTCGAGTTTTGTGTTCTAATTTTATTTGTAATGTTCTGCGCGAGTGACTGATCTAGATGAAGGGGTGAAGAGAACAGATAAAGTCCCCTATGTTTAAGGTTCGCTGGCTTTTAAAGTAACTATTGTTGGGACAAGGCCAGGCCGGGAGCGTGGGTTGAGAATAAGATGTTGGACATTTCTAGCGCGAGAGGAAGACTATCATCTAAGTTTTCCATCGCTAGGGGGGGCCCTCTAACTACAAGAGGATTTCCCCTCAACCTACCAACAGGGGAATGGGGATAGAAGATCCCCGGTTTTACCATGGGAGTCCAGGTTTTGTTTACTTTTACTTTTACTGTTTAGTTAGTTACTGTTTTTGTTTTGCTTACTTTTACTGTTTAGTTAGTTACTGTTTAGTTAGAACAGCTGTTGCTGGTGTGGTTTTTATGTCCATGTTTAGCTTGTGGGTAACTGAAGTGTTTTGGATAACTGATGCAGCATGATGGCCTTAAAGTGGTGTCATTAAATGTGAACGGATTGAGTAGTCCAATTAAGAGGGGGAAGTTGATGGCTAAATTCAGAAAGGAGAAAATTCAACTGATCTATGTTCAGGAGTCCCATTTGTCTACAGAGGAACACGAGAAATTAAAGAGATTTGGGTATAACAATACATTTTATAGTACTTACCATAAACACAGTAATAGGAGAGGGGTGGCTATACTGATAGCTAACTCAACAAAATTTGAACTTGATAAAGAAATATGTGATAAGGAGGGAAGGTATGTAATAGTAAAGGGGAAATTAGAGGGACAGAAAGTAACATTAATCAATATATATGCACCTCCAGATAGTGAGAAAGCCTTCTTTGAAACAATATTTGACATAATGTGTGGGGAAACAGAGGGGATCTTAGTATGTGGGGGGGATTTCAATATGGTGCTTAACTATAATCTAGATACGACCAGCACAAAGAAGAATAGGACTCAGATTAATAAATATATGAATATACAACTGGTTGATTTGGGAATAATGGATGTTTGGAGAGACCTCCATCCCTTGGAGAGAGACTACACTCACTATTCAGACCCACATAAAATTTATTCGAGGTTGGACTACTTTTTCATGATGAAGGGAGATATGCATATGGTAGACGATTGCAGGATTGGAGTAGCAGACCTATCAGATCATAACGTAGTCTACCTGACTATTAACTTAAATAAGAGAAAGAGGACCACAGTATGGAGAATGAACGTGTGGACACTGAATGACAAAAAACTGGTGGAAAGGATAAAAATAGATATAAATAGATATAGAGAAGAAAATGACAACGGGGAGGTAGACCCAACTATACTTTGGGATGCTCTTAAGGCTGTCATTAGGGGGAGCTTGATAGTACAGACGACACTTCTTAAGAAAACCAGGCTGGAAAACTACCAAAAACGGATTGATAACTTAAAAGACTTGGAAGGAAAACATAAAAACACAAATGACCCAGAGATACTCAGACAAGTGAAGGAAACAAGAATTAAAATCAATGATTTGTTACTGTCAGAAGTTGAAAAGAAGGCTAGATTTGTCAAACAAACATATTATGAGGGAGGCTCCAAGGCGAGCAGATTACTGGCTAGACGTTTAAAAAAACAACAAGCACTGAACACTGTACACAAAATAAGGGACCCCCAAACCAATAAATTACTTACTGAACCAGAAGATATAGAAAGAGTTTTTAGGGACTACTATCAATCACTATACACACAACCGCCAATGGCAGACGAACAGGAAATGACTGACTTTTTGGGAACTTTGGATCTACCATCAATAAGGACAGCTCACAACGAGATGTTAATTGCAGACATTACAGAGGAGGAAATTGAAAGGGCTGTCTTTGGGATGAAAAACAATAAATGCCCCGGTAGTGACGGATTCCCCTCGGAATTTTATAAAATATTTAGTAAAGAGCTAAGTCCCATGTTATTGGCCTCATATAGACATACAATTAAGGAAGGGAAGATACCACCCTCATGGAAGGAGGCCATTATTACAACTATACCTAAAGAGGGTAAGGATAAGGAGCTCTGTAGTAGCTATAGACCAATATCGGTGTTAAATGTGGATTACAAAATGTACACTTCAATAATTTCCAAAAGATTAGAGAAGTTCATGGATGATATCATAGACGAGGACCAGACCGGCTTTATTAAAGGTAGACAGACGCAGGACAATATTAGGAGGGTGATACACATAGTGGAAAATACTCAACAGACAAAGAAGAAAGTTATTTTAGTAAGCGTGGATGCTGCCCAAGCTTTCGACTCAGTCAATTGGACATTTCTATACAAGGTTTTGGGAAGATTTGGGTTTAATGAAGAGTCGGTCAAATGTATAAAAGCGTTATACCAGGAACCCACCGCTAGGATTAAAGTGAATGGTAGTCTCACAAATCCAATCCATCTGGGAAGGTCTACTCGACAGGGATGCGGGCTCTCTCCAACTCTCTTCGCGCTGTTCATAGAGCCATTAGCACAGGCGATAAGAGATAACCAAGGCATTAGGGGGGTGGAAATAAATGGGATAGAACACAAGGTAGGGCTGTTTGCGGATGATGTGGTAGCATATTTGGAGCAACCTAGTGAGTCTTTCCCCGCACTAATGCATCTCCTGGAAGAATATGGTTATTATTCAGGATATAAACTTAATGTTACTAAAACCCAGATCCTAACCATGAACTACACTCCAACACTAGAATTGGAACAGAAATACAAAATCAAGTGGAATTCAGAAACTATAAGGTACCTGGGAGTTAATATTACAAAGAGAGTAGAGGAGTTGTACACAGCAAATTACCCTCAGATTAATCAGAAACTCAAAAGGGATATAGGAAGATGGTCAATACTCCAATTAGATTTTAGTTCAAGAATAGAAATAATCAAAATGAATGTATTACCAAGGTTACTGTACCTATTTCAAACGCTGCCAGTAATGATACCACAGAAACAGTTTGTGGAATGGGATAGATGGATATCTAGATTTGTTTGGGGGGGAAAGAGGCCAAGAATTAGATATAGCACTCTACAGCTCCCCAAGGATAAAGGGGGCATGGCAGTACCGAAGTTAGAACACTACTTCTATGCGGCACAGCTCAGAGCTGTAACCTGTTGGTGTAATAGGGAATATGTGGCTAAGTGGAAAGATATAGAAATGAAGGGAGAGGCAAGCCCGGTACAAATACTAATGACAGAGAGGGAATTGTTTAAGAGGGAAGAGGGATTGTTAGATTCAATAACTAAATATACACTATCTATTTGGAACACAGTGGTCGAAAAGTACAAGTTGCAGACTGAAACAAAAATGTTGAGGTGGATAACCCAAGACAAGAGATTCAAACCAGGATTCAACAATCAGGGATTTCAGAGATGGGCTAATTGTGGGGTAACAGCCATATGTACACTACTTGAGAATGAGGAAATGCTGAGTTATCAGGCTCTGAGAGCTAAATTTGAAATGGAAACACATGAACTGTTTCGATACTTTCAGGTGAGGGATTACTATTTAAAGGAGATCAAGTTGGACCAACCTAAAGAACAAAACATGATAATTAAAATAATGGTGGAAGCATACAATGGGAAGAAATGTAGAGTAATATCAGCTCTTTATCAAGCTCTAGTGGCCAGTGAGGGTACTTCAACTGTGTATGTTAAGGAAAAGTGGGAAAAGGAACTTGGCATAGAAATAACAGTTGAGGAATGGTACAATGTGTGTAAGGTTCAGCAAACAGCCACTAGTTCTAGAATATGGCGTGAGTTCGGGTGGAAAAACATTATAAGATATTTTATAACGCCAAAGATTAAGGGGAGATATACATCGGGTCAGAAATCATGCTGGAGATCATGTGGGGGAGCGGTGGCGGATCATACCCATGTATTTTGGAAATGTTCAAAGATGGAGGAATACTGGGAGGGGGTTTGGAATAAAATAAGGGAAATATTGGGATATGAGGTACCGAAGTCTTGCCTGGTAATATATTTGGGGAACATAACACAGGAGGATGTACAGGGTGGGGATCGGTACCTGGTTAAAATATTATTGGTGGCAAGCAAGAAGGCAATTACAAGGGCCTGGTATAAAGTAGAACCCCCAACCATAGAGCAGTGGCTGAATATAGTGGAGGAGATTTTCAAGATGGAGAAGTTTACACATGTTTTAAGACTGCAGGAGGGAAAGTTTGAAGGGAAATGGAAGAAATGGATGGACTTTAAAAGGGAGAATGATGACACCACTTTATTTGATAATTGAGTTAGACAGAACTGTTACTTCGGAACTGTTACTTGTGCGAAGCCAGTAAGCTATTCATGGAAATGTTCATTTTGTTGTACTGTATTGGTTTTGTATGTAAAATTAAATAAAAATTAAGTTTAAAAAAAAAAAAAACTAAATCCATTACTGTTCCACCTCAGTCTATAACCCCTTCTAAACAGTACAGAATGGGTCGGCTAAATGTTAGATCGTTAACAAATAAGAGTTTCATCATTAATGACATAATAATTGAAAAAATTGCATTTTATGTTTCTGGCAGTCTGTGAGATAAAGACTGAAAGGGTACCATTTATGCTGATCACCTCATCTGCACAAAAGTTGACCTTGGTAAATGTTCATCTTTTGAATATCTTGCCCTTAACCTCAAGACTGATTCAGCGGTGCTTATTATACACTATACAGATCCCCAAACAATTGTCTCTATTTTTTTCAGAACTCTCTGAGCTACTCTGTTATCATTATGAAATATGATAGTTATTTTAAATGGGGATTTTAACATTCTTGTGAACAACAGCACAGACTCCAAGGAAATTTCTGAGCTTACTTGACAGCCTTGACTTAACTCAACGTATACATTGGTGTTAAAAAAAATAGCAGTACAACATCAGTAACCTGATGAACCACTGTTATTAGTAGTAGTGATATTTCTGCATGGCAAATAATTTACTTGTAGATGTAGTAAGTGTAATAGAATGTAGTAGTGTAATAGAAAAACAACAGACCCAACTGTCATGACATGCACGCTGCTTGTTCTGAGTAATTGACTCATTCATTGAAAGGGGCATGTTCAAAATAATAGCAGTGTGGAGTTTAATTAGAGAATTAATTAATTCCAAAGGAGCAACGCCAGCGATAATCATTCGATTCACTAACAGAAAGAACAAGATCTCGATCCTAAAACAGGGTCGTAAATTAAAAGGGTCTGAGGTGTACATCAATGAACACCTTACCAAGAGGAATGGTGAGATTGCCAGGCGAGCACGCATTTTGAGAAAACAAAACAAGATTCAGTCTACATGGACAGCGAGCTGCAAAGTGTTTATCAAACTGAATGGAACGACAGCAGAGGACGCAAAAGTTATGGTCATTAATGACATCAGCGAACTGGACAGATTCGGTGGTTGAACGACCTGCTGTGAGGTAGGACCACTGTGTCTATTATGATGGACATTTACACACATATAATGACGGACATACATTATTTTTTTCGTGTACCTTGCTGTAGTTTTTATACTTCTATAATTACTTACAAAAGGTTCTATTTTTTTCTACCTTGGTGCGGTTTTGATAACTTTATAATTTTGGACAAAAGGTTTAATGCTTCTGTACTTTTTGGGAGTTATTACTACTTTATGCTGACTGAGGAACGGTTTTATGTTTGTTTTCCGTTTGTACTGGGTTTCTGTGTAACTGCTGAAAGGCAATATATTTTATCTAAATGTTTCTCACTTCACTATGGGTTCATCCAGTTTTAATTTACCAGGCAAAGGCCTGTTGATAGCTCACTTAAACATCTGTAGCTTAAGAAATAAAATCCCAGATTTATGTGAGGTAATGAAGACGAATAATATTCATATCCTGGCAATATCGGAAACACATCTTGACTCCTCTTTTGACGACACAGTATTAGGTGTGGATGGATACACACTTTTCAGGAAGGATCGAAATAGATATGGTGGAGGTGTGGCTGTGTATGTGCAAAATCATATTCCTGCTAAAATACGAAATGATTTAATGTTGGATGATATCGAGGCACTGTGGGTTCAGGTTCATCTGCCACAGACTAAACCCATACTTGTAGGGTGTTGCTATAGGCCGCCTAGTGCGGATATAAAATACCTGGATTTGATCTGTGAGATGTTGGACAAATCGAGTGATGAAAATAGGGAATTATATTTTACTGGGGACATGAATGTGGACTGGATATCTATGTGTCCACTTAAAAAGAAACTGACTGCTGTAGCGAATGCCTGCAACCTTACACAGACAAGTACTCTACCAACTAGAACCACTATAAATAAAAATGGGGTAAAATCATCCAAATGTATTGACCACCTATTCACAAATGTTCCTGAAAAATGCACAAAAACAGTATCAATAGCTCTTGGTTTCAGTGATCACAACTTAATTGCACTTAAAAGGAAAACTAAGGTCCCTAAAGCACCTAGCTTGATTATACATAAGAGGTCATATAAACATTTTAATCAAGAAATGTTTATAGATGATGTGAAAAATGTTAACTGGTCAACTGTGTGTCTTGAGGAGGATCCAGAAGTTGCTTTGGGTATATTCATGAGATTATTTTTGCAGATTGCTGATAAACATGCTCCTGTCAGGAAAACAACTGTCAGGGCTTATGGCGCCCCCTGGATTGGCAATGAGCTTAAAGCTCTTATGAAGGAACGTAACCAGGCTAAAAAGTTGGCTGACTCATCTGGTTTACTGTCTGACGATGATCTACCGTAAATTAAGAAATCATGTAACTAAAATAAATAGAAGTAATAAAAAAGAATACTATCAGAATAAAATCTATGACTCTAAAAATAATGGTAAACAATTATGGAAAATATTGAATCAAATAATGGGAAGATCATCATACCAGACTAATTCATTTATAGAAATAAATGGAGCTTTTCTGACTAAACCAGTGGAGATTGCCACGTACTTTAACAACTACTTCACAACTAAGGTTGAAAATCTGAGAGGAAAAATGACACCATCTGATGGATCCTCCTCGTGCTCATTAATTGAAAAATATATAATGAAAGATAAAGGCTGTCAGTTTGATTTTGTGCAAGTTAGTATACCTGACATTGAGAACTTGCTATCATCATTACCATGTGAGAAACCTGCTGGTACTGACATGCTAGACAGCAAACTGTTAAGAATTGCATCATGCTATGTATGTAATCCAATTTGTCACATCTTCAATATGTGTTTAACACATGGAGTTTGTCCTAAGGTTTGGAAGGAGGCAAAGGTCATTCCTTTACCTAAGGATAAAAAGAAAGAATTCACTGGTACTAACAGTCGGCCAATAAGCATACTTCCTGTTCTGAGTAAATTAATGGAAAAAGTAGTTTTTAAACAAATTCAAGATTATTTTATCAATAACAAACTGATCACTAGTTCCCAGCATGCTTATAGGCAGGGTCATTCCACATCAACTGCTCTAGCTCAGTTAACGGATGACTGGTTGTCACAAATGGACATCAAGCAGATGGTTGGTACTGTCTTGCTTGATTTTAGCGCAGCATTTGATGTCATAGACCATGACATAATGATATCTAAATTAAGAAAATATGGATTTAGTAGTATGGCACTTGGTTGGATGATGAGCTACTTGTCCGAGAGATCGCAGAGAGTGTTTTTTAATGGTAGCCTATCAGAACGTAAGTACAATAACTGCGGGGTTCCTCAAGGGAGCTGCTTAGGTCCTTTACTTTTTATTATTTTTACAAATGATCTTCCATGTATAACAACAAACACCAATATGGTAATGTATGCTGATGACACTACTTTGTACAGCACTGCTTCTACATTGAATGAGTTGGTAACCACTTTAAATCAGGATCTAGAAAGGGTGTCCAACTGGGTGAAAGATAACAAACTAGCCCTGAATGTCACCAAAACAAAAAGTATTGTTTTTGGCTCCAGGCATATGCTTATTGGTGACCCTCAGCTGGATCTATCTATGTTAGGAATGCCTATAGAACAGGTTAAAACAACTAAACTGCTTGGTGTTTTACTTGACAGTCAACTGTCATGGTCTGATCATATTGATGGTATTTTAATGAAAATGGGAAGAGGAATAGCCATGGTCAGGAAGTGCTCCACCTACTTGACATCCTTAATTATGGGTCAAGTCATTCAGTCCTTGGTTTTTTGTCACCTTTATTACTGTCCTGTAGTATGGTCAGCGGCAACTAAGTCGGACCTGAACAAATTGCAACTTGTTCAGAACAGAGCTGCCAGACTGGCACTTCATTGTTCAACACGCACTAGTATTGCATATATGCATGCACGTCTGTCCTGGTTAACTGTTGAACAAAAACTGCTTTGTAGTCTCCTCACGTTCTTCAGAAACATTATTTCAAATCAAACACCAGATTATTTTTACAAAGAGTATTTAAAATCAACCAACACACACAATTATCACACCAGGAATGCCAGCCGTGGTCATTTAACACTTCCTGCTCCAAGAACTAATCTCCTCAAACACACAGTTATTTACAGATCTATATCATTCTGGAACGTGTTACCATCTCATATACATCTCACACAAAATAAATCATCATTCAAAATAGCCTTAAAGACACACTTGTTGTTGCAGCTGACCGCTTGACCGGAATCTTAATTTTATGTTGTATTTAATTTTTGTATAATATATTGTAATCATGTATTTTCATATTGCAATCAATGTATTGTAATCATGTTTTTTCATAACAAGAATCTCAATCTTATGTTGTATTGAATTGAACTGAATCATGTATTTTTCTTGTTTTTATATTTGTATGCATTTTATATGGACCCCAGGAAGACTAGCTGTCGCCACGGCGTCAGCTAATGGGGATCCATTCAATAAACAATAAACAATTCAATTCTGTGAAAAAACAGGTGTCATTAATTGTCCTTTATTAAGGAAGAAGGCAAGCAAATGTTTCACACATTGTTATAAAATATATTTTCTTCTGAATTGCTAAGTAAAATGGGCCCTTCCAAACATTGTTCGGAGGAACAACATAATTTGATTAAAAAGTTGATTGGAGAGGGGAAAATGTATAAAGAAGTGCAGCAAATTATAGGATGCTCAGCTAAAAAGATCTCAAATGCTTTAAAATGGCAACCAAAAACCCGAAACACGTGGAAGAAAACGAGCAACTACTGTTAAAACGGATCGAAGAATAGTCAGAATGGCAAAAATTCAGCCAATCATCACCTCCAGAAAGATCAAAGATGATCTAAAATTACCTGTAAGTGCTGTTACAGTCAGAAGACGTTTGATCGGAGCTAAGCTATCAGCAAGAAGCCCCCGTAAAGCACCATTGTTGACAAACCGGCATGTGCAGGATCGGTTAAAATTTGCCAAGGAACACATCGATTGGCCCAAAGAGAAATGGCGTTAAATTCTGTGGGGATACTACGGTGTTGGGCCTATTTATCGTATACCAGGGATCATGGATCAGTTTGAATACATCAAAATACTTTGAGAGATTATGTTGCCGTATGCCGAAGAGGAAATGCCCCTGAAATGGGTGTTTCAACAAGACAACGACCCAAAACACACGAGTAAGCGAGCAACATCTTGGTTCCAGACAAAAAGGATTGAGGTAATGGAGTGGCCGGCTCAATCTCCCGACCTCAACCCCATTGAAAACTTGTGGGCAAAACCCAAAAATTCACAGGAACTGTGGAATGTAGTTCGTTCATCCTGGGCTGAAATATGTTTCTAGGTGCCAGAAGTTGGTTGATTCGATGCAACGCAGATGTGCAGCAGTTATCAAAAACAATGGTTATGCAACTAAATATTAGTTCAGTAATTTAAAGTGAAGTTAAATCTTGAAAAATTCTGTCAGTTTATACAGTAAGTGTTTGAGTTTGAAGAGAAAAATGTCGACTGCTATTTTTTTGAATAGATTAATATTTATTTTCTTTGCTTCCTGTAAAAGAATAACGCAGACTTGATACAATTTGTTAATGCTTTGATTTGGAATTGAATGTGTAATGTTTCCACTACATTTGAAATATGGAACTAAAAGCTATTAAAAAATATTTGCACTTTATTCACTTTTTTTAACGCACTGCTATTTATTTGAACACAACTGTAAATGAAGCTACTCATCAACATGGTAACATACTCGACATGGTCATATCCCGGGGTTTAGACATTGATAATATTGTGGTTTCTGATATTACCATCTCTGACCATTACTGCGTGTTTTTTGATGCCCTTTTAATCTTACCCAGGTACTCACAAAAGCGTACACTTAAAAAACACCATTTAGATGCAGCAGCAAAAAGCTATCTGTGTTTTTAAGTTAATTCGACTCATTTAGTCGATAACTCTATAAATTAAATGGTGAATCAAAACAAAACCATGTGGTAAAACGTCACCATGGTTAAATGGTTATATTCGTGAGCTCAAAAAATCATGTCGAGTAGCCAAAATAAAATGGTGAAAAACTACGCATATCCATCGCAGTATTTTTAAGGAATTTCATTACCTATAATAACGCTGTACGTTCTGCAAGGAGGGCCCATTTCTTGAAGATTATTGCCAAGAGTGGTGGAAACTCTAGAATATTGCCTGTGTTTTAAAGTGGTTCCGATCTTATATCACTGGGAGGAAATTCTATGTTAGCCTTGGGGATTATGTGTCAGATAGGCACAATATATCCTGTGGTGTTGCACAAGGAAGCTGTCTTGGTCCATTTTTTTTTCTTATATATGCTTCCACTATGTGGGGTCATCGGAGAGTATAATATCAATGCCGATGACACACAACTATATCTCTATTGAGCCAAATGATAGAAATACCCAAACGTTTTTGACTTCCTGCTTGTCTGCCATCAATGCGTGGATGAGCAGTAACTTGCTAAGGGCTATTAGAGAGGCCAACTCCGTAGATACTTTTAAAGTAGCCTATAACACGCCTTCATATTCTATTTTTGTTATGCTACAATAATGCCTGTTTCTCAAATGTTACAATAAATCTTTGATTGAGGAATATAACATGCATTTTGTATTCTGTCTATCATAAGCTATATTTAGCTTTTATGTTATCAATTAATCGACGATTGTTAAGGTTAACAACTATCGATTAAGGAAATTCCTTAAAATTTGCATCCCTATACACAATAATAATATTTTACATTGTAATCTTGATATTTTTAGTCATGCTTGTGCGTGCCCCTGTGTGTACCAGACAGGAGGGTGTACGTGCGTTGTGCACACGCCTATGTAGACGCACTTATATGCGCCGTTAAAATAACATGTAAACAAATGCGACATGACTTTAGACCAGGTTTGTGGTGGTTTTAGCGCAAGCGCTTTCTGCTGCCTCAAGATAGCAATACGCCAAAAACAATCCTGGCCATTTTAAGACCAACACACCCAGTTTTCTTCTAATGGGCGCAAGAATACATGGTATTTAAACGACGTGAACGCAAGGCGTTATAATGAACCATGCACCAGGTGTAAGATAGCAAGGACACTTGCGTTTGAGTTAGCGCCGGGTGTAAGATAGGGCTCTAAATGTCTACGCAGATAATGGTTGTGGGGGGGCCTGCCTGTTTGTAATTTACACTTTTACCTCCAGTTTCAATTGGAGGCCAGGGTGTTACCACGGTAGTATTTTGCCCAAATTTAAGGATTGTACAACAATCATTCAACTTCCGTTTTTAAAAGCAGGAGCAAATGTCTCTTGAGTTTTCAGTACTTGATCGGAATTGTTCGTCCTAACCCATGCTTGTTTAGTTGTGTTACAAAGCTGTTAAAACCCTGTATTATTTTTAAATTCAATCCATTAAATATAATTGAATGTAGGTTGAGTGAGGGGTTTTAGCATGCGATACCGCTTGTGTTCAGTGCTGGGCATCTTAACAAGAGTGCTGGAACAGCTGGATTCAGGAAGTAAACAAATTTTTACTTCATGCGGTAATGGGGATAACGTTCACACATTTTAACGTGAAGGGCAATGTCGACATTTTGGCGAATTACACAAATGCTTAACTTGTTTTTTTGTAATAAATGCATTTAGACACTTTTGCTGTGCATTTTGGATTCATTGCGTCGTTTAGGCTACGATGCACTACAAAAGTGATTAAATGCATTTAGTACATGCCAAAACAAGTGAAACGGTGTTATTTACTAAAATATCAGACTTTAACATTAATCCACTCCAGTAACATCGCTAACATTAGCTAATGGTTAGTTAGTATGGTGAGCTGGTAAGCTAACCTCCTTCCATGTAAATTATTAGTTGGCGAACTTCAGTTAGAACTTAATAGACGTTATAGGCACTTTAACAGTTTGGAAAATATGTTGGCTAGCTAGATATGTGTCTTTTCTTACTTTTGTAATGTTACGAATGCGAATATTCATTATGTGAGCTGTTCGATGCCGTTTCACTGCCTTCTAATCTTCCCTCAATTAGAGCAGGATCGCCGTGTAGTGCACGTCCATTTTGGGAAAAAACACGTGTCACGGAACTGCATTTCCAGAAAGACTACATGTACTAGCATGCGACAGTCGTGTGATCCTGGGTGGAATTCCCCACAGACTTGACCAGACCAGTTCTCATTCTATAAAACTTTGAACAACTTCCTGCTCCCTTCTTCTTACGTTTTATTGTTACACTTTGGTTTAGTTCGAAGTTGCACACACTTCCCCGGCTGTAGTAGAAGCAACTAGGCCAACATAGACAAGGGAACATGCGGAGAGACCCCTCTCTCCCTCGGGTTAGGCAGCCAGTACAACCGCTCTTCCCAGCTCTCAGCGTGTTCTAGAAAGCCACTGAAACCGCATCCACTGACTGAGCTAAGAACCTACGCCTTTAGATTAAGTTATTGATTGTTTTTTTAATAGTTAATATTGAAATTCATAATCATGATTTAATAAAAAAAATTATGAGACTGATTCATTATACTTTAGCACCATTGGGTCACCGTCTGAGGTTCTGTATATGTATATTCTCATCTCTAGTTGGCGCTAGGGTATGTACAGTCAAGCTGGAAAGTCTGCACACCCATTTCACCTTCTCCACGTTTTATTTATGTTACAGACTTATACTACAATTGATTGAGTTCATTTTTTGCCTCAAACATCTACACACAATAGCCAATAATGACGAAGTGAAAACGGGTTTTTAGAAAATATGCAATTTTATTTTACTGACAAAAATAGGTTATTTACGGGTTACATATCTGTACACACCCTTAGCCTAATACTTGGTTGCTGCACCTTTGGCAGTGATTACAGCTTCAAGGCGACTTGGGAAAGAAGCTACGAGCTTGGCATACTTGTTTCTGGACATTTTTGCCCATTCCTCTTGGCATATTCTTGCGAGCTCCGTCAGGTTGGATGGGGAGCGTCGGTACACAGCCATTTTCAGCTCTTTCCACAAATGTTCAATTGGATTCAGGTCTGGGCTCTGGCTGGGCCACTCAAGGACATGCACAGACTTTCTCCGAAGCCACTCCTTTGTTTTCTTGGCTGTGTGCTTCGGGTCGTTGTCATGTTGGAAGGTAAACCTTCGCCCCAGTCTGAGTTCCAGAGCGCTCTGGAGCAGGTTTTCTTCAAGGATCTCGGTGTACTTAGCTGCATTCATCTTTCCCTCTATCAGGACTAGTCGCCCGTTCCCGCTGCTGAAAAACATCCCCACATCATGATGCTGCCACCGCCATGCTTCACTGTAGGGATGGTATTAGCCAGGTGATGAGCGGTGCCTGGTTTCCTCCAGACGTGACGCTTAGTATTCAGGCCAAAAAGTTTAATTTTGGTTTCATCAGACCAGAGATTCTCATCTTGGTTCTCATGGTTTGAGAGTCCTCTAGGTGCCTTTTGGCAAACTCCAAGTGGGCTGCGATGTGCCTTTTCCTAAGGAGGGGCTTCCGTCTGGCCACTCTACCATAAAGGCCTGATTGGTGGAGTGCTGCCTGGATGGTTAATCTTCTGAAAGGTTCTCCCATCTCCACAAGGATACGGCCAGGTCTAGGAAAATTATTGGTGGTTCCAAACTACTTCCATTTACGAATGATGGTGGCCATTGTCTTGTTTTCTTCTGCCATGGTTTACTTCTTTGTTCATTGGTAAGTGTGATATGACTTAGGCCTAGTATTGTTTTTGTTTTGTACTCACAAGTACCACTACGCTATTCTCTAACACACACTTGTTGCCAGGAGATAGTTCACCAGCTCTACGCTGTGTATGTGTCAAACCTGCACAGGTGGAAAATCCAGGTCCAGAAAGTAAAAGTCCTTCTCTGTCATTTCACTTAGATTTGCTAAATCACAATTCTTCAGCCATGAGGTATAATTAATTAGTGAAATTGGCTGGCTGAGTTCATGGGTGGAAGAAACACATGGCAGGACTTTTCTGACCCCTGGACTTTACACCTCTGCAAACCTGGTAGTTGTGCCAGGTTAAATGTTGGACTGGATCAGTTGTTGGACTGCTGAAAATAAATTAAACCCTCTCGTAAAACAAATTAAATGACCACCAAATGAGTCACTGGATCGTTCAAACTTTTAACCTGGCTTCGATACCCTAAGTGAACATTAAGGCATAGCTTTAAAAAGTCATCGATGCCTGGATTCTTGATAGTCAACTATATTTTATACAAAATGACACATGTATTTGAAAGTGAGTTGGCTTCGTGATACATAAAATCCAGGGTTGAAGTGTAAATTAGCTCGCTGATCTCGCTTCATAGTACACCCCTCTGCTTTATGAAATTTTCCCCAGACTTCCATTTATTGTGTTTTTTTGGAAAGCGAAATTCTTTTAAGGTTGAGATTGGGTTGGTTGGTTGTTCTCAGGGAAAAACCAACGACACAACAGCAGCTTCAGAGTTTTGACATTCTCGTTTATTTCTCAGCTCTATTCTAGCTCCTTTGAATTTATGCATCAAAAGAACTGGATTGTTTTGATAATATGAAAATGAAAAGGTTTTAATTAAAATTTTGGGCTGAATAATCCTCCAGGTAGAAAGTGTTTGATTTTTAAATATTAAAAAAAAAATTCTAATTTCTTGGTGGTCTCCCGGGTTTCGCAGCACTACTGTTTGGTAGTCTGGGACAACAATGTGGTAGTCCCTGGCACCCGGACCACTGATTTGTCCACCCCTGCCTTAATATTGCAGAAACATTGATAGTATATTCTGAATAATCCCCAATTTAATGGATTTAGTTGAATTTGTCGAATAATTGATTTGATATAATGCTTCTAAACATGTAAAAATATTGTATACTTTTTCCCTATTAGGAGCTTGTTTTATCCGAACTGACCAACTGGATGGTGAGACGGACTGGAAACTGAAAGTGGCAGTCGCGTGTACACAGAGACTGCCTGCATTGGGGGTATGTGTTTTTCATGATTCATTATCATATTTAATGTTGAATATTTAAAAACGTTTTTCTTTTCTACATCAATGGGAAACGCAGTGTCAGACCGGCTGTGCGTGATGACGATTCTTTTGAATAAAGTCCAGTTTTGTGATTTAGTCATAGACTAGCGGCCACTTTTATAGCCAATATCGGCTGAATATTGGCTGACTTAACTAGTTGATCTCTCTGTATAATTGTCTGAATGTTTGCATTGCAATGACCACGGAGATAACTACACCAATATAAACTCAACTATTTCTAAACCAAAACTCACCTTAGGTGGAAATTGGCGGTGGTGCCTGGAGCCAAAAAACCACATACTGTCACGGTTTCACAGGTTGCCGTTCCTTCTCGGCTGAGGTTGTTTTCGGTCCGGCTTCCTCGCCGGGTTTTTTCACCACCTGACACAAATTTTTTCCTGTTCCGTTCGCGGACATCATTTCTTATTTTTGTTGGTTATTCCACCTACATGGATAACTTTAAGATCCCTCCTCAGTCACGTCTGGTCTTCAGGTTTTCACTACTCTCACTACTCTTCACAAAAGGCCTGACAGTGTAATTTATCTTTATTCTCGATTACAATCCAATCGAAATTCCATTTGGCAATTTTTGACAGGCTAGCTGTTTTCAAAGAGTTTCCTCTTTTTCATTCTTCTCATTCTGAATTGGAAGTGGAGCACTACTTTCAGATGTATTAGGTCATAGTAGGCTACCACTAAGCAGTCCATTGAGCAATAATGAGACGTTCACAGTCAGGCCAGGGCAGGAGAGAAGCAGGGACAAGCAATGGCGTAGTCAAAGAGTTGGGCAGGTGCACGTGGGCCAAGTCATATGTGAATTGACTAATAATTGTTTTAGCTGCTGTTGATAGTGAGATAGTGACAAGAATGTCCTGTGCTGAATTCAGCATTCTATTCAGCCTACCTAGCATGCAGCTATCGTAAAGCAATAATTAAACATAGGCTATCGTTTGGCTAATAGTAACAGTTTAACGTTGTTGACTCGCATAAACTTGAGATTATAACCCAATCATGTGTAGCGGATGTTTTATTTGCTGTAGCTATGTCATAATTGATTGCATTTTGCTAACGTAGTCTATTGGCACCGGTCACCTTGGCATTTTCATGCAGAGTGAAAAGTTTGTCTTTTCTGGTAGCTTAACCACAGTAGCCTAGCTGGCTTATGCTTTTGTCATGTTTTGTTAGGAAGTTGTCTGTGCTAACATTATTAAGACGTAAATCAGAATTTGTTGAATTGAATGGAGTGATTAGTAGGCTAGATGAGCATTTAGCGAAAACAAAGGCAAAAATTTCAACAGCGCTAAAAATATTTTTTGTTAACAATTCAATTGTAGCCTATTTTGTAACTTAGACAACGTAACGTTACGTGACAGCATTTGGATTTGGATCAGAGACGGAAGCATAGGCGGCATTTGCTGCGTTTCATTCGTTTCACCTGAAATGGGCCTCTCAACTGAAAGGGGCCTCGCCTCAATAATAAACTGAAAAAAATATAATTTAAAAAATGTAAATCATTGAATAAAAGAACTGCCGACCCAGTAGTTTCCCCATTCAGCCACTGTAGGCGCTGTTCCTAACTCAAGCTATTTCAGTGGTGCCATTCTTCTTATTTTTCTAGTCTATAGTATGGATCTGCAGCAGATACTCATACTTGACTATTTCTGACCCACATCAAACTGCTCATAGCTACGATATCAGAATGATCATACATTCGTACATTGATAATACAACGGAACAGTTATATGCATCATTCGGATAATATACGTAGCCCAATGTATTTATATACCTTAAAAAGTAACGTTACGTGTGTTTTTACATAACAGCAACGTAGGTTATTACAGCCAGTGCGATACCGCTGTGGAAACATCAACGTTGCTGGGCAGTGGTAAAATGGAATAAGAGAATGTCTCTTCAACATTCAACAGAAACCAGTTGTAGAATCGTTACGAGGTAGGATATTTGGTTTCTTAATCTGTTTATCAGAGATTCGTAAAAAAGAAATGAATAATAATAAATAAATGTTAACATTATACCGAAAGTAGCTACATTGGGTAGGCGTAGCCTACGTAAAGTAAAATACACAGAATGTTTATTTGTAACAGTTTAAACTTTTTAAATAATAGCCTATAGGCTAGCCTATATCTGTACAAACGTTACATTTTATGAATGTTATTGTTTGACTGTGGCAAGATGGTTGTAAATGGGTTTGGGCTATTTTATCATGCAGTGCAACTTGAGAGGTTGATGTATGCACAACTCTGTAGCAATCATGCATTGGAATTTTGAGGGTTTAAAGTTGTTTACAATTTCAGAGAAATATGAATAGGCTACTTGATGACTAGGCTAGCTACTTAGATAGGGCTAATAGCCTGCGTGTTCGTGGCGAAAGAGCGCATTGCGCTTGATGCAGCATTTGTTGTAGTTATAGTCCAATTATTATTATTTTTTAAAGTGAGTAGGATCATTTCAGTTGCTGGCGGAAGTAGGCTACGTCGTTAGCTATGGAATTTCTCGTCGGCATTTTCCCAAGGTTGTTGACATTTGCTCAGCACTCATGTAGAGCAGAACGTTAAGTGATTAAAAATCCGCTCAGTGCTCACACCATGAGCTAGCCTACTGCCACGTGTCCATTGACCCCCATTCATTGTTTGGCGATAAAATGTCAAATATCTCAAAAAGTGTGTAACGGTAAAAGGTAATAGCAACCTGGAGGGTGTATAAAGGCATAATATGAGGTATGAATGGTGTCTATGGTGTGAACGGTGTAGGAGGAGACTAATAATAATAATATATAGGTCTATAATATATATTATTAATAAAACAAATAATCAGAATCCTGAATTGAGATTCAAATGTCTACCTAACAAATATTCGGTGCCAGCCCAATTTTGTTGTGAAATCTGCCCTTTCTTATCATAAAATCTTCAAACCAGGAACTATTGGATTAAATTATTATATTTGTGTCGTCCGTAACCCAGTACTTGCTATGAAGTTTGATTATTATAGTGTTTAAAACATAAATTCATAGAAATATGAAACAAATATGTACATAAGGTTTAACCTCTGATTTTGCTTAAAACCCTGATTCTTTTTTATTGTTCCACTTCCCTAATTATTTTGGCATGATTCCCCCATGATCAACTTCAAAACATTGATGACAGCTCTCCCTATAGAAATATAACAATAATATTTGGAACGTGCCAATACCCTCCCCCTATCTATTATGTGACTGTTTAACATAAGAAAAATTATGTTGGTAATAGCTTTTGTAACAGCCTTGGTATACTTTTTTTGCACTGTAGAAGTACTTCCGTAGGCTATAGGCTACTTGCACTGTGGCTGGCTGTTAGTAATGGACATTATTAGCCTATTAAAGTGATAACTGATAACTGCTCGTAGTTTTCACATTTTTAATTACTAATCAAGCTTTTATTTGGTGGAAAACCACATTTAGAAGGCATTTTAAGGCTCATTTGCATGACCCATTGGACTGCATTGTGAAACATGTAATGTCATTGACTAACGTAACCTGTTTGAACCTGTTTGCATTTGTAAAGTTAGCCTATTCTTGTTTCTCTCAAAAAGTGTCTGGTAAAAACGGAAATGAGAACATTTTGTCCAGAAGTCCATTCATTTTCTATGAAGCTGAGCGACGGTCAGCGAACTGGGCCACTGAGCAACAAAAATTGGCTAATAATTGTTGCCCGCGGTTTAACTTTTAACGGCCATCGCCCGTAACAGCCAATCAGAGTTCCGCGCTTCCTATTTCTCCAACTAATATGATACCATTTTGTGAATAATTGTTCCACCCTGCTTCATTCATTGCAGCAATGGAAGATCAGCTAATAATTATGGTCCAAGCTTACCCTAAACAACCCTAAAAAACATGTTTTATAGTATACACTACTAGAGATATGTCTCTGTTTGTTTGTCTGTCTGTCTATCTATCTGACCAATATATCACTATTCTTAGCTAGAACAAATAAACATATAATAATTATCAGTGTCATGTCTTAACTATAAAGAAGCGACTATATGGAATATACATCTTTGATATATTGTTATTGTTTCTCTTCATCAAAATTTGTTCCTGCACTAGCTGACATGGAGAACACAATCTCTTACCCCGCCCTCAGCGTTAGTGGACAGTGATCGAGGGTGGATTCCAATTGACCCTTTTTAGCCGAATCTTGGAGAAATAATTGACAGGGAAAAACAACCAATTGCAGCGCTCTAATGCGTAGCAACTGTTGCTTGCCTCTACTTCCTCGGACAACTAACTCTTCACATGGTTTGTTGACATAAATGCAGCGTATACTGTCAGCTAACTTTCGTGGTGGTTAAAAGGTGTGCCTGGGGCACATACAACAGTGATTCTCGCTACAGCTCAATTGCGTTTTTTACGTTCCCTTAACTTCCCAAAACCTTAAAGTCAATTGGAGAAATGTAAACAGTGGATTCGGTTATTTGGACGACCACACAGGCAGCTGAATGTCAACAACATAGATAACGTTAACGCTACGTTAAACGTTTATGCTATGGTCAACAATATCGGCGGACACATGTTTGCTCCAAGGTAGCCTAATTAAGGCATGTTTCATTAACAAAAGTTGCGATAGGCATAACGTTACTTAACGTTACATGAGTTAGCTAGTTAACAAATTTTTATTTAACGTTAGCTACGTTAGCTAACGTACTATAAACCGAGATGTAACATTAACGTTCACCGTAAGCAGGTACGGATCTAAACTGTCAGGAGGTGCAGCTTCTCTCTGTTCCTCTGAGATCGGTAACACTTCGCTTCAATGTTGTTGGCGATAACTCGTACATCGTGTATGTAATTAGCCCCCCATGGCATATTGCAGACCTTGCTGTATGCACTGAGCAGAGATTTGCCCTAACGTACCACATTCTACAAATAAATAAATGAACTAACATAATCAATCTAACCTACTGTAGCCTATACAATATAGCTACTATAGTAACAGCTACGGCTACTACAGCAAGTTTTCACAGTGACAGTCAATGTTGCGTACAGTGAAGTCTTTTCATTAAAATCTATTTTATATCAGTTGGTTTAGAAAATAGAAACTACCGGAGAATCTGACGTTTAATAGTTATGAATGTTAGGGCTCGCTCAAGCTGGTGAGCATGCAGCAAGGAAGGACACTTTTCAGAGCCAGATGCTTGTTACACTACAAGGTCGTTTCTACGTAGTTCTCATGTAATGATCAAAGAAAGCGACCAGGGTGGCATAACCGAGGGTCTCCTGATTCGTCTTTGCCATTTTGTTTTTTAGTTGATCAATATGTATAAAAGCTTATGGAGTTTGAGTTTCAGCTGAGATTGAATGGTTCCCTATGGGATGGAACGTTCAAAATGTAAAGCTTGTCTGAGTATGCAACAGTAACTAAGGGGGGCGGGGATTAGCAAAGGGTCAATTGCTTATTTTATCCGTCCTTTTCTCTTCAGTCCTCGCCTGACCTGAAAATCGATCGAGGTTCACCATCTTTAAGGACATTCCAAACCGCTAAATGCTCCTCGGAGGAGTGGGGAACGAGAGGTTTTCCGGAACGTGTTTTAGTGAGGAAACACAAGTGTAGCCTTGCGGAAGCATTTTTTCGGAACGCGTGACGTGTATAAATTATCCACCACTCTTCACACCTGCCACGTCGCAGGCACACCCCATACACAAATGCAATTATACCGTTTCTTTCCATTTATTATAAAGCGCTAATCCATAATGACACACATTGTTTATAACTAACAAAAGCACGTTTATTAATGAAAAAAAATAAGCTAAAAAGCATTATAGTTAAGCACGTGAGCATAATATGATGCTGACGCTTGATTGAGCAAGGACGTTCCATTTACCTAATGCATGTTGCCTCGTTTTTCTCCATCGATGTATCTGATCCTTGCATCCGTTTCTCGCGAGGAAAGGATGAGGAAAGGAAGCAAGGAGTAAAAATAAGTGATTGTATTCAAAGTCGTTCGCTGTGTGAACGTGGCATTAGTGCACATTGCTACCGAAGAAACATGAGAAGCCACACCCGTTGAGTAGTTGTGTCGTAAGTGTTTTCTGTGTTTGGTTAAGATATTTGGTTCTAGCGGTAGCTAGCTGAGCTAACATTAGCTAGCCCATTTGACAGGTTTTATATTGCAGTGGCTAGCGGAGCTAACGTTAGGTAGCCACCAATGGGCTATAACTATTGTGTATAAAGTGTGTGTATTTTGTTGACAGTAGGGTAGCTACCTAGCCACAGGAAGGCTAGCTAAGTTAGCTATATAAAATGCTTGTGATGTCGCAGTTTACAGCGCCATGTAAAAAGGTTGTGTCTAGATGGGATAGCCTAGGGGATTTCAGGCAGTGGTGTCCTTCCTTGAGACCACATACAGGATGTTAGCCAAACTCAGGATAAATCGTTTGGACAAAGGTAAGCCAAAATAAAAGATTGGAAACGAGTACCCCTAACTAACTAGGTTGACGCTTACAATGTCCTTTGACTTAACGTTATATGCCCAACTTCAACAAGCTGTAATGTTATATAAACGCCTAACGCTAGACAGCTAGCAAGCTAGCTACCTAGGGTTAGTTTCTCATTTTTTATTTGGGTTTACCTTTCTATCAAACCCTTTCTATCCTTAAGTTAGTTCCACAAACAAATAAGGACATGACTTCCTGAAATCTTCTGTATCCCATCGAGACGAACCGTATATAAAAGGGCTTGCAGTCTATGCTTCTGGGTCACAAGAGATGTCATGATATATCGAATATTGCATCGATGTATTAGTTATAGTTAATAGTAACCTATTTTTTGGTGTTGTTTTTATATTAATTTGCTTTTGTAATGTAATTCAATGGGCGACGTAACACTCTGCCACCAGAGTGATAAATACAACTCCATAGTCTCATAGATAGGCTATAACAGCTAGCTTATAATGGACAGTGGATATAATGAAAGTTGTATTTAGAAATCAAATTGATTCTAGTGTTTCTTTATCCTGCTTCGATGATATTTATTTGAGAAACTGTGTGGTTGAATGAAACGGAGACCCTATGTTCATTCTTTTCTATGCATAATTTTTGTAGCCCCTAAGGCACCAGCCGAGAGTATGGATTTCCACCAGTGGCGTAGCCAGGAATTTATTTTCAGGTGTATGCCAGCAACCGCTGCAGGACTTTTGCCTTTCCTGAAAGGTCTTGTGCCTTCTTTTTATTAAGGACTTTTCCTATGCTATGTTTTGCCTCTCAGCAACCGCTAGAGGACTTCTTGCCTTTTAAGTATTTCCCTAATGGTAGATATGGGCATTTTCAGGTGAGTAGAATTTTTTTTATCGCCAGTCCCTGATTTATGAAGCCCAACACACTTTTTCCTCATTTGATTTATGTGTTCTCTTATCTCATATTAAACCCCAGTGAAACAGGAAGTCATGGATTAATGCTTGAAAGTTCCTAAACACTGTGATCAACTTTAAAAAGTAAAATATAAATGGAAAAAATGCTTCAGTTACATTTTGTTCATAATCATTTCTAGGGGTACCTATAATTGTGGCACATGTGGTTTTGTTAAAAATAATTACTACTTGATGAGGGAATTACTTTTCCAGAATAAATTCACTTCAATTAACGGTTGTATTTTTTTCATTTTTGTCCCCCACCACAACAAAGTTTATGTTAGCTGGTCAGCTGCTATTGCTTCCCGTTACATCACGTAGCCTACATGAGGAAGGTGCTTATTAAATTTTCCTTCCAGATTATATTTAGTTTATATCAAAACACCCATGTGTTTCTGTTTTGTTTCAACATATTTAATGTCGACGAAAATATTTTAAAACAGATTTGTTTTCTACATCAATGGGAAACACAATGTCAGACCGGCTGTTTGTGATGACGATTCTTTTGAATAACATCCAGTTGTGATTTAGCCTTGACATTTGTCAACTACGTTATTGGCTAGCAACCACTTTTATAGCCAATATCGGCTGAATATTGGCTGACTTAACTAGGTGAACCCTCGATATAATGTCTGAATGTTTGCATTGCAATGACCACGAAGATAACTGTGATGTATCGATATAAATTCAACCATTTCTAAATCATAACTCACCTTATATGGACATGCTGCTTATAATTGGCCTGGTGCCGGAAAGCGGACGTTGCAGCCCCAAAGTTGGGCCTGTTGCTCCGCCTACCCTCTTTGGCTAAAGCATGATTTGGCATAGGTTAAGTCATAGGCTATATGTGAATTGACCAACAACTGTTTTAGCTGCGTTTGATAGTGAAATAGTGACAAGAATGCATATAAATTTGAATCTTACAAGAAATATTTTTTTGCTCTGGCCCTTGTGCTTTCTGGGGCAAAATAGATTTATTTGGGGGCATTTTTGTCCGTCTTTGCTGCGAAGTATATTTCCGATGCTGGGCTAATGACTAACGTAAATTGATAAATAGCCTATCATAATTGTTTACTTTGGCATTATTGTTATTCAAACAGATCTTGCCGTTAAAGTATTTTTTATTTAATTCAACTATAGCCTAAATGTTTCATTTTCAGCATTTTTGCATACATTCCTTCATTATGAAATGAACACAAAGCTTTTTAAATAAAAGGGCAGAGTGGTCCCTCATTGTCGCAACTCTAGATGGCTCCGCCCAGATAGCAAGGAAGTATTGAATCAACATTGATAAGTATCGGTCATCAACCAATTTTAAATGGTCATCATACTGATATAGTTTTGACAGCTCCGCGTTATCATAGCTATGATGCAGCTTTAGCAAAAACAGGTATGCAGTAACAGACTAGCCTTTTTATTTTCATTAGTTTTTTCTTTTCAAAAAGGGCATTTCCCGGTATAATTGCTGACTTGTGCCGAAAGTGCCTCTGTGGTGATAGATTTACCTTAACATCTGTCCCAAATTGTAAACCTACGACAGCAGACCACAATCAACGCAGTGAAAACAGTAGCCTACAGAATTTTGCATTTACTTTAACTTCCACCAATATTCAGTGCTTGATTTATTTATAGGATGAAAGAGGTGCTGTCTTTTCCAAATCGGCCCATTATGTCCACCGAAATGCACAAATGACATGGGATCTGGATTTCAAACGGTAATAGAAGAGATGGTTAATGGTAATAGCCTCCTCAGTGTGAATATCGCAGTCTGCATTTAGCCGTGTCCTAACCGTAGTGCTATAGCTAATGCACTGCTAGTTGCTCGCATGCGACCACAACCAGTGTTCGAGGAGGAGAGGCGCTCACTCTTCAAACTGTCATGTTCTCTTCGTATTCAGAAGGAGTTGTCGTAATGTTGCTGGTTTTCAGGTAAGCAGTCACTTGAAGTAGATTGACATAAGATGGCTATTTTGTTAATTTTGTGACATTTAATACAGTAGCTGGTTAATAAGGCACGACCGGGTGTGCCATTAATAACGTTATACGTCAGGACACCGACTCATTTACAGTAACGTTAGGCTACGTTAGCTAGCTAAGTTAGCTGCTTTTTTATATTAGCTAGCTAATGTTATTAGCTAGCTAATGTTATAACTTAACCATGTTTCTCTGTTCCTTGTTCTCTCTTTTCTGTGCTGGAGTTCTTTTAAGAGCTTGATGGCATCAACATATCCAGCCTAATAAACTTTTAACTTGAATCCTGTCTCTTCACTTATACCCACACACAATTGTACCCATTTTTGGTGGTCAAACATATTGTTTTTCATTGTGTTCTCCTTATATTCCCATCAAATTTGATGTTTATTACATCTTCATTTGGTAAGTGAAATTTTATTGTCATGGTCATAGATAGTGAAATATTTGCAGTCTAAAAGATTCAACCTAACGTTAAATGAATAAATGTCGTAAATTAGTTAACAGAGACTAATCTGTAACATTAGCTACAGCTATTCTCACACACATGTTAATGGGTTTGCGGTTTGTTAATGGGATGGTTATATAAGACAAAGATTTTCTGGTTTCCCTCCAATTGTCCACCATCAATATGCTAATGAATTAAATGGAGGTGGCCATCAGGTATATTGTGATACAAAAGTTTAAGAGAAATGGTAATGACTAAGTTAGTTGTAAAAACTAAAAATACAAACATACTGGTTGTGCTAGCCAGCTCGTGTTCCCAAATAAACGTTAAGCTTGTTTGAGTGCCGAATAGAGTGGATGCGCTCCCAACTGAATGGGAGTAGTTATAATCATTATAATTCACAACAGAGATCAGATGTCAACAACTGTAGGCTACATGATAACAACATGCACATGTGTGGGGGACGACAGGTTTACTGTGCACTTGTTTCAGTGTGAGATTAAGCTAATTCACCAAAATGTGAATTTTTTATAACCCTTTTTACTCATCTTTACCAGGGGTGCCAATAATTGTGGAGGGCACTGTATGTGCTTTTCTTTTGTTGCTAAAATTTATGTGTGTTTGCTGAAATGTATCCATTTCTCTCTCTAGATAAAAAAAAAAATGCATTCAAGTTACTCACGCATTCAAATCACTGTCTATAATAAAGTTACAACAAACAATATTGGCTATCTTACCTCACACAAATTAAACAAGCTCCATTCCAAAGCAATTGTACCAAATGTTTCCTAAATTTTTAGGAATTTCTAAGTTTCCTAAACTTGGCCCTGTGCTTTTTCATCTTACCATCTGAAAGGAATGTGGTCATTCAAACTTTGTGCGTCACATCAAAGTGTCAACTAACAGAAATTGCTTCATGGAAGAAGACATCATTTAAAAGCAGTTGAGGAAAATTACACTCCAGAAAGGACATGTTTATACCTGGTTGTCAAGTACAACATGTTTTAACATTGCAACTAGATAGATAGATAAATAGATAGAAAGGCTACTTTATTATCCCCATGGATATATTTTTTCTTGCAGCATATAACATGCTCATTTACAAACACATTTATACCAAGAAACATTCATCAACACTAGAGAAAGAATAGAATAGAATAACTTTTATTTCCAGCTAAGGAACTTCAGTTGTAGCCCTAGCAATAACAAAAAAGACATAGACAGTGGGGCAGACCCACAACACACAAACAAACATATCAAACAAAGACATCCAATAGAATCATTACATCAGTCAAGTGAATTAAGTGAATTAAAGTGCAATACAGCCATGATTAAAAATAGCCCCCGCTGCCCCCAGATGTCCAGTGTCACCAAGCAGTCCAACACACAAACTCCGCCTCTGCGACTCTTCTCCATACACGCAGCGCCGCGGTCTCTGTACACTGCTGAAATGGAGCACCGAACTGCATAAATCTTCCCAGTCGTCTCCTCACTCCTCCCCCGCATTATGTTCATCTTCCCTGGTTGCCTTTGGAAGATTGCCTGCGCTCCCGGATCAATCCCGACATCTTTAACTCAAGTGAAGAGCGATGGAAACTTTTTTGTTGCCGTCTGCAGATCCAACATTCAATTATATCCAAAACAAAATTATATCGACTAGACAATTTGTAAATATTATCAAAATGAGCAGCAGGAGTGCCCTGAAAAAACCTCTAGCCCGCTTCCTCGTCCAACTACAGACACACAGCGCATGAAAAATACAAAGACAAAAGCCAAACACAACAAAACACATTCAAATTAACAAACACGAACACGAGAGACAGCTGGACTACATGTAGCCATTACAGCGTCAGGAGGGTGAATAAATAACTACAGATAAAATTACTATGTGTACGTGCATGGTTGTGGGTTAGATAAAGTTTAGTTAAATAAATAGTATAATTTAATTAAAAATGTAAAACAATAAAAACATATATATTTGTGAACACAATTTTCCAATTGTGTAAAATTTTTACAATAATTATATAATGCATTTTACTAGTTAGTTTAGTTAGTTTAGTTTTCACACACCCAAAGCACTGGATGCAGACACTTGTTCAACATAGTGTAGTCATTTGTAACTTTTTTAGGTGTAACAGCTGAATTGCAAGTTATTTACACTATAAATCATTGACATTTGACACTTTCACTTGACACATAAAGTTTGAATGACCACATTCACTTCGGATGGTAAGATGAAAAAACACAGGGCCTATTCTATTTGCTGACATGCAGCATTGCGTTCATTTTGCCTGTGTATCCTGCAATTGGCTACTTTTTGACCAGACTACTTTGATCAGAGGTTGTTATCCAATGGAGATAATTATTTTTTGAGGGTGGGTCTGTATAGGTATGGGTCATGCCCCACCAATCTGTGATCTGGTGGATGCCATACCTGCCATCCCAATAAGTTGAACAATTTTGACTAACAAAATATTTTTTAACCACAAGCTAATGGGCTTAATGCTACATAGTAGACTAACTTGTAGCTGCAATAGTAGTATAGTAGTATCAGGGACAATATATTTCGCCCTTCAAAGTGTTAATGTTAATATGTTGCATCAAATTCTCTAAGATTGCGTGCTGCGAATTGTTGATTTTGCCCCAGTTTTTTCATTTTGCATCCACAAAGGATCTGTAATTTGTTAACATTAACAAAATTATTAACTGTATGCTTTATTGTCATTTTGCATCTCAACAGGACTTGTTCTCCATTAATGCCAACGTGTATGCCCAGAAGCCACAGTTGGATATCCACAGTTTTGAAGGGAACTTCACAAGGGTAAGCGATAATCCACAGGCACACAATTAAACATTCTTGATTTGAAATACTGATTAAATTGTAATATGTTGTAGGAGCTCTAATGGACCATATCATCCTGGGCCCCAGGAAACTTCTAAGGGCTAGCCCTGAGCAGCCTAGAGATAATACAGGCAATGGGGGGTAGCTATTCGTGGTGTAAGTGTGTGTCTGCGTGTGTCAACAGGGGTGGCATGACAAACCGCATGCTGACCTACCTCATACTATTAGGATTCCATACATTAAAATAGTTTAATACACCTCCGGGCACTACATGGAGATTCTGGGCCAGGCCATACCAGAATAAAGCAGAAGCCAGAGTAGTACTGCTGGCTTTGTACGTTGGTTTAATCATCGCCTGATCTAGTCTCTCCACATATTAGCTCACAAACATTTCAATAACAGCCAAAGCTGTCCCTCCCCTGATAATTCATTAAGTATGTGTGGGCCAGGAGAAGGGACCCCCTCCCCCTCTTCCAACCACTTAAATTAGGTCCTTTTCAGTTGGTATCTGAGTCTTGTATCTGGGTGGTGTTTACAGTGTCTGGAATTTTACATTTCATCCCTGGACTTTTTCAATATTTTTCTGTCTGTTGGTTTTTGGACCTTGGTGTTGGCGCATTCTGGGGATTACCTTGGGAGAGACAAACTGTGGTCTGGTATCATCTTTCATAAATTTCTTATGTGACGGTAACTTTTCCATGTCTGTAACATTCATTGATTGTTAAGGTAGTTGAACCTTTGTCTTTAGATAAGGCGTTGAATACTTGTTGTATAAAAAAATCTTAATAAATGTAACTTAATAAATCTCTTGATAATTAATAATCTGGTTCTCAGTTGTACATTTTGATAAAGGCTGATCCAACAGGCTGCTCTTCCTATCAATGAAATTTGCGATTTAATTGATATCTTTGATAATAATTAACTAATTAAATCAAATGAATACATTTTACAGTTGTGTTCATATAAATAGCAGTGCATTAAAAAAAAAAGTGAATAAAGTGCAAATATTTTTTAATGGCTTTTAGTTCCATGTAATAGAAACATTACACATTAAATTCCAAATCAAAGCATTAACCAATTTGATCAAGTCTGTGTTATTCTTTTACAAGAAGCAAAGAAAAGGAATATTAATCTGTTTAAAAAAATAAATAATAAAAATAGCAGTGTCAACATTTTTCTCTTCAAACTCAAACACTTACTGTATAAACTGATTACATTTTTCAAGATTTAACTTCACTTACATAATATTTAGTTGCATAACCATTGTTTTTGATAACTGCTGCACATCTGCGTTGCATCGAGTCAACCAACTTCTGGCACCTATAAACCGGTATTTCAGCCCAGGATGAACAAACTTCATTCCACAGTTCCTGTGAATCTTTCGGTTTTGCTTCAGAAACTGCATTTTTAATGTCACCCCACAAGTTTTCAATGGGGTTGAGGTCAGGGGATTGAGCTGGCCACTCCATTACCTCAATCCTTTTTGTCTGGAACCAAGATGTTGCTCGCTTACTCGTGTGTTTAGGGTCGTTGTCTTGTTGAAACACCCATTTCAGGGGCATTTCGGCATACGGCAACATAATCTCCCAAGTATTTTGACGTATTCAAACTGATCCATGATCCCTGGTATATGATAAATAGGCCCAACACCGTAGTATGAAAAACATCCCCATACCATGATTTTTGCGCCACCATGCTTCACTGTCTTCACAGTGTACTGTGGCTTGAATTCAGTACCCGGGAGTCTAGACAACCACTAGACCCGAAAATAACAATTTTACTCTCATCAGTCCACAGAATGTTACGCCATTTCTCTTTGGGCCAATCGATGTGTTCCTTGGCAAATTTTAACCGATTCTTTTTCAACAATGGTGCTTTACGGGGGCTTCTTGCTGATAGCTTAGCTTGACAGTAGTTGCTTGTTTTTTTCCTCATGTTTCGGGTTTTTGTTGCCATTTTATAGCATTTGAGATCTTTTTAGTTGAACATCTTATAATTTGCTGCACTTCTTTATACGTTTTTCCCTCTCCAATCAACTTTTTAATCAAATTATGTTGTTCCTCCGAACAGTGTTTGGAACGGCCCATTTTACTTAGCAATTCAGAAGGAAATATATTTTATAACAATGTGTGAAACATTTGCTTCCCTTCTTTCTTAATAAAGGACAATTAATGACACATGTTTTTTCACAGAATGAATTAATTCTCGAATAGCAGAACTCCACACTGCTATTATTTTGAACACGCCCCTTTCAATGAATGAGTCAATTACTCAGAAAAAGCAGCGTGCATGTCATGACAGTTGGGTCTGTTGTTTTTCTACTACATCTACTAGTAAATTATTTGCCATGCAGAAATATCACTGCTACTAATAACAGTGTTTCATCAGGTTACTGATGTTGTACTGCAGTTTTTTTAACACAACTGTAAGTGTTGGATAAGTGAGGAGTTTTAACCGTTGATGCCACTTGTATTATGTATTCAGAGTGCCGAAGATTAAACGAGGGTGTTGGCTGTTAAAACTGCCGGATTCAGAAAATACACATTTGACTAAATCCTCACTTCCCCGACAATGTATAAAATGCAATATAAATATTTTAATTAATTTTATTGTGTGTTATTTTATTTTTATTGTTATTTATTTTATTACATTTATTGTGTTTTAATTTTACAAAATAATCAGTGACGTGAGAAGATTAAAAAAACTCCTTTGTTGCTTTAACAGTATGTTTGGGATCATTGACTTGCTGTAGGGTGAAGCGCCATCTAATGCGTTTGGAGGGATTTGCTTGAATTTGAGCAGATAAAATACTTTAGTATTAACTCTGCTGTTCCTATCAGCAATTACATCATCAATGAAGACAAGTGAGCCAGTACCTGTGGCAACAATACATGCCCAAACCATAACACCCCCACCACCATGTTTCACATTTGAGGTGGTATACTTTGGTTCTAGGGCAGTTCCTTTCAGCCTCCACACTTTGCTCTTATCATCACACTAATCAAGTGAAGTGAATCTGTCCACAATATCTTTTTTGTACTTGTTGGCAAACCTGGCCGTTCTGTTTTTGTGGCTACCTCGTGGTTTACAACTTGCCTTTGTAGTTATGTTTGTGAAGTCTTCCGCAGACAGTAGTCAGTGACACATCCACACCTGCCTCCTGAAGAGTGTTTCTGATCTGTCGGACAAGAGTTTGGAGGTTTTTTTTTCATTCTTCAGTCATCTGTCAAGGTCTAAATATGAATTAAATGCATAATCCTACCATTGGTTTTATGCATACAGATGTCCTTTTCAATATTCAGAGGTCATTTATTATTTTGGAGAAATACACACCCCTTTATTTATTTATTTTAAAATTTAATTTTCAGATTTTTTTCCCAATTTGGTAGCCAGTTGGAGCCTATGTAATTCAATTACCCCTGTGTAGCAACTGCTAGAGAATCTCCGCTACACAACCCCATCAGTCTCCTGACCTTGCCAAATTCAGCTAATAGTTACTAAAAATGTTTAATGTGCATCTGGTGAGTTGCCGGTCGCTTTCTGTTCCCTGTCAGACTAACGCTAGACGACCTCTAACCGATGTGCAAACAGCTAGCAACCCGACAGCATAATACACCGGGAGCCGGCCATCCCGTCCGCTGACTCGCTAGCCTCTTGCTATCTGGGGCTGTGCAGGTTTTTCACGAGAATGGAGATGGTATTTCACCGACTTTTCAACATGTTCACTAGGGTAGGTTTACTATAGTGTAATGTAACACTTATCTTGAGATGTGAAATCTGTCCTTAGAAATATTACACACGTGAAAGCATTTGAAAACCATTTCATTATTATGCACAAGAGAGTTTTTTTTATTATTGTGCACGATAGCTGGCAAGCGAACTTCATAACTGTTAGCTAACCTATAGCTACAACTACTGAGCTAGTTAGCTGCCTGCTCCTTGCAAGCTAACCATAGAGTTCAGTGGAGATGGGAATTGAGGCGAAAATGGGAATAGGCTTCTTCACGTGATGCTACTGTGACGTAACTAGGATCATCACGTGACCATGTTCCAAATCTCATCGGTTTGTTCTTAACCAATTTGTTCAGTGCACCTGCTCAACACTCACCGATAAACTTTTCTAAATCATGCCTTTCTCTTATCTGTGCAGCCTAGAAAATTTTTTTACCCAGGAAAAATGTAAAATGTGATTGCCTGCTTCTATTGATTACCATATTGTTACCTTTTGGCACCTAGATTGTGCTGGGGCGACAGCGAATTTCACAGCACTCTATTGGAAATACATGGCAGAGCTCATCAGTAATACTATTTCTTGCCATGGTGCCACTTGCGGCTAGAACCAAATAGGCCTATCACATTTCCGGAAAGACAAACCGGAAGGGGTGAATACTTTTTTCCGGTAGCTTTGTTCACTCTGGTTCTGCCCACTGAACTGTGGTTCTGCCAAAGCCTGTGCAGAGAGAAAACTTACTATACGATCTCTGGTTGTGCTTTTATCTTCATTGAAAATTGCTGTGTTCAGAAGCAACAAAGCTTGCAGTGTTTCTCGCTGCTCCATCTCCCAAGAGAAAATAACCCAGACATAAGCTAGAAAATTAGCTGTATCCAGGAGACATATGGTCTATGGGGCATGCCAGCTAGCTAGCAAACAAGCAAAAGGTTTTTATCAGAGCTGCTCTTAAACTAGCTCACGTTGTCTAACGTTGTTTAACGTTTGAGTGGTGGATTGAAATAAAGACGCTTTCGTTTGCTAACTTACTCGCTACTACTGAAAACCAGCTTAGCTTCTTAAACTAGCTAGCTAACAAGCTATCTGATGTTTGAGTTTTTATTGTTAACATTTATTTATGTTCTGTTTTAATTAGCTAGTGTGGTTCAGTGAACACTCATCCCATCATTAGTCAGATACAAAATATAAAGCCATTTATAAATATTGGCTATATGCCAAAGTATCATAGAAGCAAAGTTATTGTTACTTGTGACTCCAAATACTTACATATTGTAAAACAAAATCTTAAAACTAGCTAAGGAAATAGGATTCACTCGCACACGAACATCCTGGCTTACCGTGGGATGCTAGCTAACGTTAGTTAATCAAACTATTGATAAAGAACACATTTTTATTACATTTCAGCATTTTACCTAGGTTATTGACATATTAGTCACATGTTTATGAGTGCTTATGTAACATTTCTCACATGAAAATAAAAGATTAAAACCAGTGAGCTGGGGTATCACCGGCTTCTTGCTAACTGTACCCAGCTCCAGCCATAGCTACATTATACTTGTCATTAAGATAACTTTAGCTTGTTAACCATCAATTTTCTGTAGCATTTTTTATCTCCTGCTGCAAATTTTTATGTTTTGTTGCACAGAATTAGAAGTACTGTGAAATGTCAAGATGAATTAGCCAGGTAACCATGTTAGCTAGCTAGGCTATGCATGCTAGTCATTCCTCTGCCTGTCTGTCTACCTTCATAATGAATACATTTCTCAAAAAATATCACGTAAGACCTTGTCAAACCTCACATCACCCTGAAACTCGTTAGTAATGCAGATAACGTCCGACAATGTGACTTTTGGGAGTGATGTTAGGGGCTGGGAAAAACACCAGATCCATGGTTTCCAATGGGGAGTTACAGGTGTCCCTTGCATTGGAAGTAATTATTCACCCCTTCTGGTCTATATCGCCATCTTTTGAAATAGGCCTATCGAATAGGGTTGAATGGAACCACGTGACCACGTTGCCTTTCTAGTGCTTCGTCCCAATATTCTTCACTCCCCACCTCCTTTCCTCCACTCCTCTCCTCCACTCGTCTCCGACCTGGAAATTTGCTAAACTGTTCGAGTAGTTGCATGTACACTATACAATACATTGCGGTTCGCGTTGAGACATTAATTAATATTTAACCATTAATTTGTAATTAATATGAAATCAGCAACATTAGATTGGAACACAAAGATCCGAGGAGATGAGGTGGTAGTGGAGGAAAGGAGGGTGCATTTTTGGGAAGCATAGTTCTGTGATTTTACCGACAGTATTGGGCTAGATAGTGGAATGACTGGCTGCAGCTAGTTGTACATTTAATTTCAGTTTCGCATCATGATATGCATGGGAACATCTAAAAAAATATACAGAGTTTGTTAGATTTCGCTGGAGAAAACGTTTTTATATGTAGCCCAGGGGTCACGTTAGGCACGGTTTTTTATGACAAAGGCCGGAAAATGTATTGCCCTCCGGACATTCGGGCCGGTAAAATTGTTTTTTTTTTAAATGTAACTTTGCAATATAGTCATTTAACATATTTAGTCTCAAAACCACGGCAATTTATCATTAGGCCTATTATCACTGCAAATCAGACAACGCTACTCTCATGAAATCCGCTATTTCAAATTGTCAGCCTGTCAAGTTTTGATCTGAGAATTTCCCGACATTTATCCCGACTGGACGACGGTGGCAAAGATGGCCTGTGTCATTCCCGTGTCAAGTGTGCCAGCAGAGCGGGTATTCTCACTCCAAAACCGGATCAACAGCACTCAGAAGCTGCCTGCAGCATGAGAAGGTTATGTGACTCATGCGTAGCTCAAGCTGCGCTAAAACTTGAGAACATTCGATTTCAAATCAGCAGCTGCTCACTTCCATGAAATGAAGCATCGCAAATGAAAGAGCCTATATGGGTTGCTGTTTTTATTTTTTTTTGCCAGTTATAAAAAGGCAGTTAACTGTCAGTCGGCATAGGCTACTTGAACTTAATAGGCTATAAGCTTGATATAATCAGCATTTTTTCCTTGTTAAATCAATAGCCTACACTGTTTTGGTCTGACTTTCCCGAAAGCGTTGTTCATTAACGTTAGGTCGGATTCCAATTGTCACGTGTCGTTGCTGGCTCTTTTCCTTATAGCATCTTCCGCAACTCTGCAATTTGCCTTGGAGTAAAGAAATGTTAAAATTGTTATTCAAAATGAGGTTATTGCTCGTTATTCTGAAGAAAAATGTGTTCTAATAAACTAATGATGCAAAATCAAAAGAGCTTCTGAGAAAACATTCTGAGAAAACATTACGCACGCAGTCACGCACACCAAATGCTTAGTTTGCAATAGTTTTCAGTCCAAAATATAATACTATGCTGTAACATATGTTGTTAGGCTACGTCATTAAATGCACCTGCCTGTCGTTCATGCATTGAAAATAGATATGGCCGTTTTTTTAATCATATGTCCGACGAACTGTAATCCTTCCGGACATTCTGACCGGCAGTTTAAAATCCTAGCGCGACCTCTGATGTAGCCTATACCGATTAACGTGCTTTGTGAAGTAACTTGCATTCTCAATGGTTACTAGCCTATTCATAAAAGAGACAAATCTATGGCTCTCAGTAGATAATAATAAAAAAAGATTAAGCATTGCACGTATAAATGCCAAACTGCTTAGCTAAACCGTGCGATAATGTAACTAGGCCTATATAGTTACCTAGCCTGGTATTACATTTGCATTATCTTGAAAACAATGACAATTATCAATGACTTTGCCTGCAAGAAGACACTGCATTTGGCCCTTAATGGAGCTAATAATCTTAATGGATCAATGTGCTATACAAATATACTATGAAAATAATAAATAAAAAAATGTCCTTTTTTTAATATGAAGTCAGGTGTATTTTGTGCCGCAAAACTGTCAAACTTGCAAAAGGTTGTTTGTTTCAGCAGTGGCTTAAAATAGTACAGGCAGAATAAAGAGAGTAACACTATTTATCGATAGCACTAACGTAACTTGCGGGGTCGGGGGCAGGGAGGGCATTGGAGGCAAAATACCAAGAGCCGTCCCTCAGCTGCTTTGAGGCAAACACATACATTTAAAATTAAATATAAATAAAAAATTTATTATTGTCATGTGCATAACTGAACAAAATATAGGCTATAGCCTATATTAAAAATGTGGGGAAATATTTTCATTAATATAATTCATAGGCTATTACATTGCACGCAAGTTCGTTTTACGATGTCAATTAGCAGACCTGTTAAAAAGGAAACAAAAATCGGGTTATACGAAATGGGAGAAAACAAAAGTTGCATTAACTTGTGTAGCCTACCACTAACTAACAACTTGAGGGTTCAAGTTGAAACTGTCTCAATTTGGAGAATGTAATCAACAAGTTTGCCACGGCAAAAGAACAAAGAATTGACCTTTAAGAACCACCGTGACAACGTAGACGAGGAAACGCAATAAATTAACTTAATTGTTTTACGTATGCTATGACATTTTAAATATACTACATGTAAATGAATGAATGAACTGAATATTCAATTTCTCACATAGGCTAGACCTACCGTGTCAAAATTAACAATGTTGTTTTGTGTAGACAGAAACATTCGCCTGGCCAACACTATTTTCAAAAGCAAAATAAGATGGCGAGTTCAATGCATAGGACCACATGCAATGTCATAGCGAATTGATTTGTTTTTGTCAGAATAATAGCCTAAAAAACATATTTTTTTTGTAAATATTTATTTGCAGACATTAATTAGCTATAGGTAGCCTACTATTGCTACTGAGTGTATTACTTGCCTGAAGTGATTAATGTTATATCAGCATTTTAGAGAGGTGAGTTAGGCTATTTCTGTAGGCTATTGCTGCCTTCCAGTGCTCTTCGGAAGCTCCTATTTTCCAGTTGCCAAATCGTAATTAAGAGGTTGACGCATTCACATGCTCTGAAATCAGAATTACCAGCAAATATAAACATTGAACAAAAAGTTCGGAAATTTGTGTTTGGTAGATTATTTCTCTGTTGTAACAATGCTTGGCAATAAATTTTATACCGTTGGAAAGCCTGTTTATTTCCCTTTTAAATGGTGCTCCATTTGTAAGGAACATGCATTTGTGGGATGAGCAGCATAGCTGAGTATGTGGGTTGCGCCCATGTAAAATTTGCCAAATCTTCTCTGCCAATGCCAAACAGCTTACACCTGCACTGGAACCTGAACATGTGGAGGAACGTTATGTTCAGCGATGAGTCCAGATTCTGCCTACGGAAGTTGGATCGTAGGGTCAAAGTGTGGAGAAGACGGGGAGAAAGCTATGCTGATTGCTGCACCGATAGAGTAACACCTTTTGGTGGAGGCAGTGTGATGGTGTGGGGCGGCATCTCCATCACTGGAAAAACGAGGCTTGTCATCATTGGAGGCAATCTCAATGCAGAGAGATATCGAGATGAGATTCTGCAACCAGTGGCAATCCCATATCTCCACAGTCTGGGACCGAACTCCATCCTCCAAGATGACAACGCTCGCCCCCACAGAGTTTATCAGAGACTACCTCCTGAATTTGGGAGTAGAGAGAATGGAATGGCCTGCCAACAGTCCTGACCTCAACCCAATTGAACACTTGTGGGATCAGCTTGGGCGTGCTGTTCGTGCTAGAGTGACCAACACAACCACGTTGGCTGACTTGCAACAAATCTTGGTTGAGGAGTGGAATGCCATCCCACAGCAGTGTGTGACCACGCTGGTGACCAGCATGAGGAGGAGGTGCCAGGCTGTTGTGGCTGTGTATGGTTCTTCCACACGCTACTGAGGCTCCTGACTGTTTGTTAAATTAATAAATTGTAAAATTGCCAATATGTCTTGTTTCTTCCTTGTTACTAATAGACTTCAATCATCCAATCCACCAAACAACACCAAACAAGAGTCACTAGCAACAGCAGAATAAGCTGTTTGGCATTGGCAGAGAAGATTTGGCTAATTTTACATGGGCGCAACCCACATACTCAGCTGTGCTGCTCATCCCACAAATGCATGTTCCTTACAAATGGGGCACCATTTAAAAGGGAAATAAACGGGCTTTCCAACGGTATAAAATGTATTGCCAAGAAGCATTGTTACAACAGAGAAATAATCTACCAAACACAAATTTCCGAACTTTTTGTTCGATGTTTAGATGTCTAGAAAGTAAATGTTTCTTTTGATCCTTTATGAATATAAAATACACTGAGAGCTGCTATCACTTTCTGCATGAGTAAGAAGAGGAAAGGAAATGTATTATGAGAGCCATTTATGAGTATATTTTACTGGTTGTGTGCTGTGTGTGCATGACCATCAAAATGATAATATCCTCTCGAGAGAAGATTTTTCTCATATGGAAAACAAGCGTCAGAGCTGTCCATGATTTCATAGAGGAATAACCCTCTCCGGTCAGAGAAAGTTACCCCGAGCTATACCTAGCTTTGGTAACTGAGTATTCTGTTTGCGCTTACCCCATTTCTGAAATGAAAGCAGCCTATGAGGTGAAACATCGTCACTCAGAGCGCCCTTGTGATTATTATGAGAGGCTGCGAAAGGCATATTTTGCAGGAAAGGTTTTTAGGGGTCAAGAAGACAACCCACATTTTAAAGGCCTATTCCTTTATAACCGCCATCCCTCAATTAAAAAATTGTCACACTGCAAACAAAGTTAGACAACTGTTGTACACGTGAGACCCACAACTTTGCTCAGAAGGCCTGGGATTTTTTCTTACCGTCCCGCGATTAAGAACAATGAATATGCTCTTAGTCCGGAAATCGTCATCCCCATCCTAGCTCCAATGGCAATTCAGCATGAATTTGGCCAGGGACACCTAGGTACAATCGTAGCCGTCGGGAGGACTGAGAAGACTCCATCAAAGAGCAGTACTTTCATTTAATCATTTTTTTCCCTTGCTGCAGCCACTGAACTCCCTTCTAAAAGTATGTTGATATGCAGGAATAAGAAACCCAATTCTTCGTCTGAACCATTAATTTAACTCCACAACTGTGAGTGTACTCATAGGTAAGGGGGGAGGGATCTACAAGTGAGACACCTCTCACAATTTTTATTTTCCTACTCTGTGCACCTCTACTTAACCAAAGGAGGGTGCCCAGTTAATGTCCTCATCACAATTAATCTGAATTGCCTGTAGAAAACAGCAACTACGGAACAGGAGTGATACACCGAGCATAACGATCAATCATAGTATACCTGCCTCCTTCTCTTATTTGTGTTGGTAAAACTAAATTTATTTATATAATGGTTGCCTCAAACCCACAACAAAAGTGCAAACTTTGCGAGTACATTTGGTATAACACTATGCTTTACTCTTAAGGCTCATCCATAACTCACTCCTGAATTCTACTGATGTACTAACCTTGACACGCAATTAACGAAAGCGAACTCCAGTTAGAAGCAGGGACCGGATCCCTCGCCTCTTAGTTTCCCTTTAATTTGTGTGTAGCTTGTTTTATTCCAGTGCTCTAGATCGTTTAGACGATATGCAGTTTGTGTGATATGTGATGCTTGTTTTATTAGTCAGTTATACATTTAATGTATTTAATGCCTGGATATTGCCAGTCCAACGATGACCTGTCTTTAACTGAATGCCTTTTCTCATGAACTGTTGATTTCTATGAACTGCTTGACCAGTGCTTCCAAGGACAACGACACCATTCATCGCCCTCGGAACCAAGGGGGGAATGTTGTGCACGTCCATTTTGGAAAACAACACCTGTCACATTAATTTGACTGGACCGCATTTAAAAAAAAACTCCATATACCAACATGCGACAGTCATGTGATCCTGGGTGGAATTTCCAACAGACGTGACCAATCAGGACTGAGTTCTCATCCGGTAAAACTTCCTGTCCACACCCTTACCCTTTTTTTTCTTTGACTTGTCGGAACACTCATCTCCTGTCCATCTTTCCAGCTGGGAAGGGGCGAGATTAGGCAAGGGAACACACGGAGAGACCCCTTTCTCACTTGGGTTATGCGGCCACAACAACCGTTCTTCCCAGCTCTCAGTTAGCGTGTAAGCCACTTTAGCTGCATCCAACAACTAGGATCAGTTTATTTAACAACTACACTGAGCTACCGTCATACGACATAGCCTTAAAGTGACAGCCAGAAAAACGTGTGTAGCCTACGTTACCACGAACAGCAAAGGGTTCCAAAGGTTCTGCAAAGGTTTCAGCAATGACTCACCAAAGGAACTGGAAGCAAGCAAGCTGCTCCACTAAGCACATGGAATGAAAAAGGACAGCCCGACGCAAAGGACAAAACTTTTTCTCGGACATCAGAAAAAGCCACGGACCCGGCTGAGTAGCTACTCCAGTACAGTAAGACTGACACAAACATCCAGGCAATAGTTTAGGAAAACTTTTGTTTAATGTTTATTGTCAATGTAATTACATGTTTGACTGTGTTCATTGTGTGTGTTTTTGGAGTAAAACTTACCATATCGATTAGCCTCACATAGCTAAAGTTACATACTCTAATTTACAATCCGCCTTAAATCGAGATTTGTGAATGTGATCACCCTTATACTAATACCTAAATCATTAGATCCTGTGCCTGTAAATGGACAAGGGGCCTGGAATTTAGCTAAATTTAGCTATGTATATTTTCAACACTAGTTGGCGCTCGTGTGAGGGTATGTGTGGATATGACAAAAATAACTGGTAATTTATATATTCTGCACATTCATTGGTGCCTCAATATGACAACTGTTAAGACGTACACGTTTTAATTATCTGTCTTCACTACCAAATTCTTAATGTACCTAACAACACTACAGCAGTAACGCTAACATCAGCCTGCTCTCCATCAAGTTGTATCAGAACAGAGCTTTGACAACTGCGCCAGTCATGTATGTTGGGATGGCAGGTATGGCAGGCATGTCCCATACCTATACAGCACCGAGAGTTTGCCACTTTTCAGGGTTTCCTACAGAAATAACCACAGTGACCACAGACTCTCAGCCATGGGCGTAGGATTATGGGGGGACACGGGGGACATGTCCCCCCCAATGTTTGAAAAGAGTCGAATTGTCCCCCCCAACCATAACTTCTCTCTCATGTAAAGCTTACATTCAATAGCTAAAGGCTGCAACAACGGTAAAAATTACTTTAAATTATGCTGAAAGCGCCCGTAAACATAGTATGAATTATTGACGCACCCCCTCGTTACTTCAAACAGTAGCACAAATGGGATATGTAGTGAACAATTAGAGGTGATTGCTCAGGTCGATAATACTATGGACTTAAATTTCCATAACAGTGTTTTAGCCAGTGTTTTGTGGAACGTTATGGATATGTTGTAATCAGGTTGGTTGTAATGGAGAAGAGACGCTCGTTACGGGGGTAGAGTAGACTGTTTGTTTGATGCATAGGCAGCCTTTGCCACGTTTCATTCGTTTCACCTGAAACGGTCCTCTCAACTCAAAATCTAATCAAAATCCCCACAGTGAATAAAACTTTTATTAAAAGAAACGCCGACCCATTAGTTTCCCCATTCATCTAGACTATGTAGGCGCTGCTCCTAACTTTAGTTATTTCAGTGATGACACTATCCTTAACTACTCCTTATTTTTCTACAGTCTATGCCTTATATATACGTAAAAAAGTAGCCTACATGTTTTTTTCCATAACAGCAAGATAGCTATTACAGCCCCGAGTGCGATAACATTAGGTAGCGCTGTAGAAATATCGAAGTTGCTGGACAATTGAGTATAGAATCTCTTCAGCGTTCATCAGGAAACAGTTGTAGCTTCTTAAAGGTAGGCTATTTGGTTCCTTGAACTGTTTATTCTGTTTATTTTATTGCCCTGTGTAGTGCAACTTGAGAGGCTGATGTATTCGCAAGCGGTGATTTTTTAATTAGGTGTTTTTCATGTTTAGAGGGATTATTTCCCTTCTGAAGCCACATTATGTTATCAATAGCTATGAAGAATAAAAGTCCAATATTCACATTGTGCTATATTGCAAACAATTGCAAAAAAAGAGGTAAAAATGTTTTAGCTGATCAAATTAAACAAATTAAAGACTGAGGTGAACCAATAGGCTCCTAATTGGTGAAGTTGTGGACACATGGCCACTAAAACTAGCTACTTGGTAAATAATGAACAATTCAAAAGACAAAGCAAATGATAATGAGCCAAACCTGCATTGTGTTAAGTTTAAGGAAAAAATTAAGGAACTTAAAACGCAAGTGTTCAACTACTGAATTTGGAGCCTATTGATTCACCTCAGTCTTTAATTTGTTTAATTTGATCAGTTAAAACATTTTTACCTCTTTTTTTGCAATTGTTTGCAATATAGCACAATGTGAATATTGATCAGTTAAATTTTTTTTAGCTTGTATTATTGTTTGCAAGATAGCACTGTAAGCAAAATGTGAACATGGGATAGTCTTCATGGTATGCATCACTATTTCTGACACAATTTGTCTTAAGAGGGTAAATAATCCCTCTAAACATGAAAAACACAAAATTAAGGAAAATTTACAACTTGTTAAAATTGTGGGATTGCAATTGTGGTTGGAACGAAAACCAGCATACACAGGGGGGCCCCCAGGACTGAGTTTGAGAACCAATGTTATAAACTTATCCTATCCACTAATGTACTGATTAGCCTGCCATGGCTTTAGCTTTATCTGAAAGCATCTCAGAAAACATTTTATTTTAGAAAATGCCCTGTGTGGGGTTGTGTAGAAATGCAGGAAATTAGTTTTAAAAGGTTCAAATTTTTCAATACTTCGTTCCCGCCTTGTGCCCCACCAACATCTCTTGATTCCCCCCAATCAAAGCAGTCTAGAAACAGCCCTGACCACAGCACTTTCTCAGTTATGTTATTTTTGATAGTTATCAGAGTTCTTGTATTAGAGCTCCAAGTGTAATAAACAATGTTGACAATATAGGAGACACAATGCACTAGGCCACAACGTGCATTGCTTTGCTCATGGGAATGGTTGAGGGTCTGGGTCCAATAGTCATGGTTCGCTATATTGGATGGTATATTATTAGTGTCCCTCTCCATTATTATCACAAAGAAAATTTACTGTTTGTGGTCCTCCCCAATGTTCAAATGAAACCTACGCCCTGCTCTCAGCCCTTAAAAAAATGAACTTCTGCACATTCAATTCTGACCTCATGTAACCACACAGAATTCAAGTAGAACTTCACACATCAACACAATAAAGCCCCAAAGTTGGGTTATTTTGCCTGTGTTTTTTTTCTTATTCTTGTTCTTCCTGCTGAATTCATCATCAAATATGTCAATACCCTCAAAGAATAATTCTCCCCATTGGATAACAACATCTGATCAAAGTAGTCTGTTCAAAAAGTAGCCAATTGCAGGACACAGGCAAAATTAACGCTGCACACACACAATGCATTTGATTGTCATAAGGATGTGAAGACGTCATGCTTTTGGACATATAAGGACGTGCACAAATAATGCTATGTCACCCAATAGTGTAATCGCTACAATATTTCTCAAAAATATCGCCGTCGCCATCTTTGTTGTGTGTGTAAGCTAGCTTGCTTGCTAAGTAACAATTGCCAGAAAATTACAACTATTGCTTTTACAGATGTATAATCTTTGTGGGAAGCTCATTTCTTTTTTTGAAATGCATTTTCTATCATTCCACATGCAAACCGCACTTAATATCGGTTCTTGACTCTACAAGGTAGGCCATGAAAGCCTCGAACTGAATTTGTAACGGTTAACCCCAGACAGCGCACTAAGCAGAGCTTAGTCTGTGGGGGATAGGCGCTCCGTCTGTTGCTACGTAGCTTGTACGAAGATGTGACATCTCCCGCCGACGGACAGCCACAGGGCCGATGTAGCTGTGGTAGCTGTGCTGTCTGAACAAAGCTGCAGTTAGCTAGCTTGCTAACTTCAGCTCAGTTCAGTTAAAATGAAAAAGGAAACCACTTAGCTACCTTAGCTAACGTTAGTGTAGCTAGCTTGTCAGCACTGTCTGGCATATGGAATCCGTGATCATCATTAAGGTTACCTGGATGGGTAATTACTAACGCATTCTCTCTTATGGCATAACACTAGCCGGAACAGCTGTACCATATATACTAGAAAAAATAACTCGTTACACAGAACCGCTGTATCGATACCCAAAATAAATTATTTTTGCTGTGTATTTCTGGCACACCACTCTCCCTCAGTTAGCCTATAACTTCCACCGACCCATGGCAGATCATCACTGACATTCATTGTGAGTCTTTAGGCCATTGTGGCCAGACTGCCCTTTTACTGAAATGCCTGCAAGTCAAACCTGTGTGACCCATCGACGTATTTACCAGTGTCATAGAAAATTTTTTGTACGTTGTGATTGGACATCATCTTCTTTATTGCTTTATGTTGTTAGTTATTGGTTTTGTCACATGGTCATATCAACCGTTAACAGAAACAGATTAGAATTGTGACCACAACTCATGTAAGCAAACTTATCTTTGATTTATCTATCACAGAAATCTTTCTTTCTGTGTCCAGGGCATCACTAATGAAGTCACTGAATATTATTGTAGTTACTGCAAAATAGCTTACTATTGAAGGCGATTATACTGCCACGTGACGTTATAAACCTAGAGACATCACCCTCTTTCAGACGTGTTTCTTGAATGAGGGCCAAGTCTATCTTTTTTTTGTGTAGTAAGTCCAAAACGCTGGTGCGCTTGTATTGACCATTCAGAATATTCACGTTCCAGCTATCCCACCATCCCCAAAAATTATCTCCCAGGAACAGAAGGAGCTTCCCTCTGTCCATACCCCTCCCTGTTACAGATCCGTGACATCAATGTCAGTTGAGTGCAGAGTCCGAACACCAACACCCTCTTTCCCCCTCGTTAATAAGCATACATCATATTGAAAGTAAACCCGCTGTACATGTAGTCAAATAGACCTATGTTGTAAAACGATATCACAGGAGCTTCCAACTATCCAGTTCGATACATGTAAAGGTTCAATAAAACAGTAGAAGAATATATAAAGTCAAGAATTACTATACTGAATTATTATTAACTAAATCCAACACCATACCCTTAGATGACATTTTAAGGCTTTGCGTGAAGTGCAATTTCCCCTGTAGCCTAAGCAGTGTAGCTTCACTTAACCAGCTGAATAATAACAAAGAATAGCAGAATAAAGAATTAGGTAAATATTAAGTAGTAGGTTATTATAGCTACATAACAATTAAGCAGTAATGTTACTGTTGGCCTATTCAATTCAATTATTATTTTGGGTTGCTATTATTTGTTTTTCTTACCTTCGTTTAGTGCTCTCTCTTATTGAGAGTCGGAGGTATTCTCTGTCTGTATTCTGCTCGAGTCTCACCCTATTTTCAGGGTTGTTTTTCTTTGGCTCTATGCCGGGAGTTTTATCCCTATTCTTTGTGTTTCCTGTTGCGGACACTCTTCCGCTTTATTGGTATTCCACTCCGTGGTTTACTTTTAGATTCCTCTCTGTCGCATCTGGTCCTCCGAACCCGACCCCCCTCCCCTTATAAAGCCTGTCGGGTCATCTCTCTTGGCGCCCTCTTCCATGCCAAGAAGACGCAGGTTTTTACGCCTGCTCCTGTCCTGGAGATCAACAACCTGGCATTCTAGCACTTCCAGCCTGGAGGTATGAGTGTCTTTTTTTGTTCACGCTGTTTTTCTATTGTTTGCATCTTAGTAGAAAAGTCAGCCTTGAGCGCTGCAATTTCAGTTTTAAATATGTTCTTGAGAGAGCGAGTGATCTGATCTGCCATATTGGCTGCAGCCGTGTTGGGAGAGTCTTTTGATTCTGTGCAGGCGAGGAAAATAACAGGAAATGAATATTACGCCTCGGCGAGCGAATGTACATTCTAAGTTGTTTGCATAAAACTAAAAACAGAAAAAAATGGAAATTGTGTTACACCCGGCTGTAATTAATTGTTCAAAGTATCCAATAAGACGTTGCAAACACCATTGCTAGACTGGAGATAATGTAATATATTGACGTTTCAGATAGTGTAATAGCGTTATAAAGTGGTTATTTTTCACAAGGATTGTCCCAGACAATAAATGACCACTGAATTCTGAAAGGGATATCTGCATGCGTAAAACCAATGGTAGGATTGGATATTTATTTAATATTTAGTAGCAAATATTTTGCATTTGAGTGAGCAGGGCTTTTCACAGCTTTTTTGGCATACGATTGGGCTATTGTTGGGTTTATCTTGTTGCTATGACGGAATACAAATTTTAGGTGATGAAGAAATATATTTATGAACTCACATAGACGCTATTGTCCAATATGTCACACATGGGTAGGTATAGTTGCAGGCGAGACTGGGTGGGGGTTGTTTGTTATATGGGACAGTTTTTGCTTGCTAAGGGACAATTGTGACTGTTAGAAACTCCGTATTCGGCAGAGTTGTCATGAATCGTGTACTAATAAAGCTAAAACATGGAGTTTGTTGTTCCCACTCATAGTATGGTTGCAGGATAAATTAATATCTGAGTTCAGCAAAATCTTGGCGCCATGGCCACTAGGGGATCTGCGCAAAGTAATATAGACCGGGTGCAACGTCTTGGCTACAAGACTGTGAATAAAAAGTGGTGCAGGTTCAAAGGGGTTATTCTTGATGCACAATGTAAATGAATTCCAACGGTAAAAAAAAGCATTCTCTACAGTGGATGAATAAAGCCATACTGAATAGTTTGAGGGGAAAGCGTAAACTTTATAAGATATATAAAAAAGACAATACTGAGAGTAATAAGGCTAAATACTGTAATATGCGTGCTAAAGTTAAAAATTAAGGGTAGCCCTTAATCGTGTTGCGCTTTGTTAACCGCAAAGCTAAAGTGGAGTTGCTGAGCCAAGGCAGAAAGCTGAAAGGGACAAATGTGTACCTGAATGACCACCTTACGAAAAGGAACGCTGATATCGCCAGAGAGGCACGCATCCTTAAAAAACAAAACAAAATACAAGGCACCTGGACGAGGAACTGTAAAGTGTGGATCAAGCCGAACGGAGCACCAGAAGCAGCAAAGGCCATACTGGTAAGAGAGATGAATGAATTGGACAAGTATAGATAAGCTAACAGCCGGTAGGCTTGCTGGCCCTGGCTAAAGGAGGCTAGGATAATGTTAAATTCTGACAATGACTTCGCCTGGCTTACCGATGACTATGCATGAACATGGATTATTTTTTGCACACATGGCGGATTATTGTTTTTTTAATTCCTTTATATTTACCTACAAAAGACCATTATACCCATACGGGGGGCTATGGTTTTTGCATGAGCTATTTTTGTTTGGATCGCATGCTTTTTTGTTCTTTCTATATTGCATTATTCCCGGGTGGATGGCAGTTTTGATTCCTCGAGGAGTTGCTTTCATAAACTCCAGACGACTTTATGTATGGTGGTATCACATACGGAGTATTGGACTGCATGGATTGCTCTTGTTGTCATGGAATGACTACTTTTATTTTATTTTTTTATTTCACTCGATAGCATGACATTCGGGACTGTGGCTTTTTTTCCCTTTTTTCATCTGGAAAGATTGTATGAACTTAATGCTGTGGTGCGTGCACTCTCGCGATGTATCTCTCTGTCTCTCTCTCTCTCTCTGTCTCTCTGTCTCTTTCTCTGTCTCTCTCTCTTTCAACCTCTCTCTCTCCGAGTGGAAATGTGGGTGTGTGTGCGTGCGTGCGTGCGCGGGCGCGCGGACTCGCAGACGCAGGTCTGCTTTACCTCTAAATTCTTGATTGTTGCACATGCATGACTTGAATCATGATATAGATCCTGTGAGTAATTTCTATATTAATGTAAATAACAATTGTCGTTACTATACTGATGATCAGTTTAATAACAACATAAAGTTAGACAATTGTATATCATTCATACACTTCAATGGCAGGAGTCTATATGCAAATTTTAAAGAGATTAAAGACTACCTAAGAAAGTTTACCACACCATTCAATGTTATTGCTGTTTCAGAAACGTGGCTTAATTTGGAGAGGGGGGTGGATTTTGAGATGGAGGGTTATGGGTTCATATTTAAAAATAGATTAAATAAGAGGGGAGGGGGGACGGCTCTTTATGTTGATAGCAGATTAAAACACAGGATTGTGGAAAAGATGACAACTGCCATTGAAGATGTGTGTGAATGTGTCACTGTAGAGATCGTAATGGAAAAAAAGAAAAATATTCTTGTCAGCTGTGTTTATAGAGCTCCAGATTACAACATTGAGTCTTTTAAGAACTTTATGGAGGGGATGTTTGCGAGGACTGAGCAGAGGGTTGCTTATATCTGTGGTGATTATAATATAGATATTCTGAATGCTAATAATAATTTATTAATAGATGAATTTACAGCTGCAATGTATAGTATGAGTTTATATCCTATTATAACAAAACCAACTAGAATAACATCACATTCAGCGACTATAATAGATAATATATATACTAATAATATGGAGAACAATATATTGAGTGGAATACTTATGAATGATATTAGCGACCATCTGCCAGTCTTCGCAATCTACGATTGTGACTATAATATGAAGAAGGATGATAATGTAACAACATATAAAAGAGTGAGAACAGAGGATGCCCTTAATGCATTCCAGAGAGATTTACTATCTCAAGAATGGAAAGACGTTTATAAAGCTGAGGACGTAGATATAGCATATGATAATTTCTTAGATATATTCCTACTATTATATGATAAAAACTGTCCAGTAATAGAATATAGAAAAAGCTCAAATACAGTGGATAAACCGTGGATGACTAGGGGGTTGATGAATGCCTGTAGGAAAAAGAATAAACTATATAGAGATTTTATTAAATATAGAACCCGAGACAAAGAAACTAGATATAAAATATATAAAAACAAATTAATGGATATTATTAGGAGATGTAAGAAAGAATATTATAATAAACTATTAGATAAGAATAAAAATAATATCAAGGGTACATGGAATATACTGAATAATATTATTAGAAATAAAACAAATACAAATTACATAGATCATTTTATTGAAAATAAGAGAACAATCACAAACATGAATGAGGTTGTAGAGGGGTTCAACAACTTTGTGAGTGTTGGGCCAAATCTGGCTAATGAAATAAACCCTCCACTAGGGGGTGATATTGCTCAGATATCAGATAATAGGATTCCAGCCACAATCTTTCTACACAACACAGATAATAAGGAAATAATTGATATTGTCCACAAGCTCAAAAATAAAATATCTACTGATGGAAATGGAATTGATATGACACTTATAAAAAATATTATTATTACAATAGCAGACCCTTTAACATATATCTGTAATCTATCTTTAAAAACTGGCTCATTTCCCAGACAAATGAAAACAGCTAAGGTGATCCCTGTTTTCAAAGCGGGAGATAAACACCTCTTCACAAATTACAGGCCAATCTCATTACTATCACAATTTTCAAAAATTCTGGAAAAAATATTTGCAGCACGGCTGGACAATTTTATAGATAAACATAATATACTAATAGATAGCCAATATGGATTTCGTTCGGGTCGGTCAACTACCATGGCATTGATGGAGTTAACTGAAAAATTTACTTCATCAATGGACAATAATAAATATGCACTAGGTATTTTTATAGATTTAAAGAAGGCATTTGATACAATTGACCATAATATATTATTAAAGAAATTGGAAAAATATGGTATTAGAGGGGCAGGGCTAAATTGGGTTAAAAGCTACATTGAAAATAGACAACAGTATGTTCAGATGGGTAAGTATAGATCATCTATCTCACTTATCACTTGCGGGATACCGCAAGGCTCCATACTAGGTCCTAAACTGTTTATACTATATATTAATGACATCTGTAGGGTTTCAAGTATCTTGAATTATGTTGTTTTTGCCGACGATACAAACATCTTTTGTGCTGGTGAGAACCTACATCAGTTGTTGGAGGAGGTCTCAGCGGAACTCGAAAAATTGAAATTCTGGTTTGATATTAATAAATTATCACTTAATCTGAAAAAACAAAATTCATGATTTTCGGAAATAAAAAAATACCAATGAATACACTGGTACAGCTAAAGATAAATTATGTAGAATTAGAAAGAGTTTATGAGAACATATTTTTGGGAGTGATAATTGACCACACTTTCAGTTGGAAACCACACATAAAATATATACGGTCTAAAGTGGCAAGGAGTGTTGGCATTATAGGCAAAACAATGGATATATTAAATTATAAATCACTATTCACTCTTTACACTACACTTGTATTACCTTATTTGACTTATGGTGTGGAGGTGTGGGGAAATACATATAGAACTAACCTTCAACCCATATACATATTACAAAAAAGAGCAATGAGAATAGTTCATAAGGTAGGTTTTTATGAACACACAAACAGTCTTTTCTTAAGATCTTACACAATGAAATTATTAGACTTAGTGGAATTTAAAACAGCTCAATTTATGTTTAAGGTAAGGAAAAAACTACTCCCTAGGTGTATTCTGAGAATGTTCAGGGATAGGGAGGGGGGTTATGAGCTAAGGTGGGACCTAAACTTCCAACAACCCAGCACTAGCACCACTCGGAAGAGTAAGTGCGTTTCTGTCTGTGGGGTAAAGATCTGGAATGGTTTGACTGAGGAGGTGAAACATAGCATAAATATTGTACAATTTAAAAAACGGCTCAAACATGAAATCCTGGCTAAATATAGTATATTATGATATAATGTAAAATAATATAATATGGTGTAGTATAATATAGAATAATATAATATGATATAATGTAATAAAATTAAATTTAAAAAATTTAAAAAAATAATAAAACATAATATAATATAATGGAATATGATATAATATATTATAATATAATAGTATGATATGATGTAACATAATGTAGTATAATATAATTACAATAAAAAAATAAAATAATAATATGGGAATATAATGTGATTTGCTATAATATAGTATGATATACTGTAGTATAATACAGTATGGTATAAATCATTATTTCATTAAACTATGATCTTAGAAATGATGGTATAGATGGCAATATTGGTGATCTTTGTTGTGGTGAGGAAAATTGTTGAAATAATTGAAATAATGATGAAAGTGGTAGTATAACAGAAAGTATAGATAATGTATGAAGTGTAAAACAGCGTGTATGGATCCTGGTAGTTCCAATGACATGCTCCTGTTTGTTTGTTGTATACTTCAAGGATTTATTTTTAAATAACCACTTTAGGGAATAGGATAGGCATTCATAAGCTTTCAGCTTCTGCCTTTTTTTCCTTTTGATCACCTGAAATAGTCTTTTTTTGTTGATGCATGTGTATTGGTGATGTATGGTATATGTTACTGTTAAAGATGATCAAATAAACTAACTAACTAGCTAAAAGGCTGTTTGAATGGCAAATTGCACAAGCTGCAAAAAGTAATCCTAAACGCTTTTTTCAATACTGCAGTAGGAAAAGGAAAGTTAAGTGCATTAAGAACAAGGAGGGATTGTTGCTCTTGTTGAGTTGAGAAGAAAAAAATCCACCTTTGACTCATAATAAAGAGGCAATCCAGTCAGGAAAACAGTCAAACCAGATCCAAACTTTATTTTAAAGTTTTTATTTCTGCAGAAAGGGCACGCCTGGTGAAAGTCAACACCATACTTTAAAAAGCATAATTTACAGCAATCCTTTATACCTTCGAAGAGGGACTGTACAATCGTGTTTGTGCCAGCATTAAGGTCAACCAGCTCATTAGGTAGAAAAGTTTTCAGCTACACCCTCTTTTTTTTCTCAAGGCCTGTAGGAGTCGAGGATAGGCCCCAGTCTGTGATATATTGACACCTAGCTCACACGATTGCCCAGCCAGCCCTTATCGAATGGAAAATAACAGGCAGGTATTTAACCACTGGCAGGCATTTTTAAATCAAATCAAATCAAATCAATATTTATTTATATAGCGCATTTCACAACAAGTTGTCACAATGCGCTTCACAGAAAAAAACCCAGCCTAAACCCCCACAAGAGCAAGCCAGAGGCAACAGTGGCAAGGAAAAACTCCCTGGTGTAATTAGGAAGAAACCTTGGGAGGAACCAGACTCAAGGGGGAAACCCATTCTCCTCAGGTCGGCTCAGGGTCTAGATATTAATGACCAGCATGGTCAAAACTGACTGGCAATATCCATGATAGTGGAAATTGCAGCAGCTAGATGGCAGTCCAGATGTGGCGGCAATGATGATGGGAAGACGGGTGCCGATGGCGACAGGATCGGCTGGCAGCGGTGATGGGGAGGGAGGGGCAAGCGGCGATGGACAGGAAGCTGGACAGCAACTCTCGAGATGCGGGGCATGAGCCCCGCCGGCAGAATGTGGAAAAAGAGAGAGAGAGAGAACAGTTAGGGGAGGGGGGGGGTTGGACAAGTACCCCCGCCAGGAATAACTTATGGCTGCATAGCTATGAAGACAGGGTTTGAGAACCCATCCAGTCATGAGAGAGTAAACAATCCTACCCACCTATCAAGAGCCAGCCCAGGAAGATGGGGTCATGTTGACAGGTGACAGTAAGGAAAGGATGTCACTCCGCATTACTCTATGACAAAAGGGCTTCTCTGGTCCTGTCTCCGGACTACAACTCATTATAAGCCTGATCATAAAGGTGCGTTTTTAATCTAGACTTAAATATTGAGACTGTGTCTGATTCCCTTATAGATTTTGGAAGGGTGTTCCACAGTAGTGGTGCTCTGTAGGAGAAAGCTCTACCACCCGTCAAGTTTTTAGATATTCTAGGGACTACTAAGTAGCCTGCGTCTTGGGAACGAAGGGATCTTTTCGGCTTATATGGTAAAAGCAGATTACATATATACACTGGTGCAAGTCCATGTAAGGCTTTAAAAGTCAGAAGCAAGACCTTAAAGTCTATCCTATGCTTAATTGGTAGCCAATGAAGTGATGCTAGTACTGGGGTAATATGCTCATATTTCTTTGTTCTCGTTAAAATGCGAGCGGCTGCATTCTGCACAAGCTGGAGATTATTTAGCAACAGCTTAGGACAGCCAGATAGCAGAGCATTACAGTAATCTAGCCTAGACGTAACAAAAGCATGAATCAATTTCTCTGCATCCCCTTCTGATAGGAAATGCCTAATTTTAGCTATGTTCCTTAACTGAAAGAAAGCAACTCTAGATATGTTTTTTATGTGCGCGCCAAAGGTTAAATCTGGGTCTATAGTAACACCTAGGTCTTTCACAGCTGAATTTGGAAAGTCTGGAGAAATACCAGATGACTGGAAGCAAGGTGATATAATACCAATATATAAGAAATGGGACCGGACTGATCCAGGAAACTATAGGCCTGTCCGTTTAACTTATATCACATGTAAATACTGGAATCTATCATCGGAGACAAGTTGGAATTATTTTTTGAAAATGACAACGTCTTAAGAGATGGCCAACATGGTTTTCGCAGGTGAAGGTCATGCCAGACAAACCTTTTGGCATTATTTTGAGGAGGCCTAGTGTTATGATAGTAACAAGGCTTATGATATTAAATTTGAGAGATTTCCAAAAAGCATTTGATAAGGTACCACACGAGAGACTCATTATCAAAATAGGAAGCATTTCAGAATGGGTGTTGGGAGGTTTAGCTAGTAGTTTGGAAGATTTAAACAGAATCCAGAATTGGAAACATGGCAAATGAAATTCAACATAGCTAAATGTAAAGTTTTATATGTGGGAAATAAAAACATAAGGCAAGACTACTTTATGGGAGGAACAAATTGGAATGGGCTCAATTTGAAAAAGACTTAGTAGTAGTAGTTGATTATAGCCTTTCAGGTTCAAGGCATTTTACTGTAGCAGTAACAAAGGCTAACAGGATGCTGGTGTCTTCTTGGACAGAGGAATATCAATCAAGCGTGCTCATTAGAATATTGCGACCACGCCGCGACCATCCTAATACAGGTCTGATCAGCTAATTCAGCTGTTTTTGAGCAGCGTTTTTTCATATTTATATTTATTTATTTCATTCAAACTTTGGTGGATGCTTAATAACACACAATTTTGATATCATACATACATTTTAACGATTTTAGGCTTTGTTTCCTGGGGCTTTAAGCTTAGTAAAAGAAGGGGTGATTTGATAGAGGCTATTAAATTCATAAAAGGGATTAAAAAAGTGAACTATAGGACAGGGCCGTGTCTAGTGGGGGGCACGGGGGTGCAATACCCCCCCCCCCCCCAAATGCTCCGCCTGCCCCTCCAAAGCCAAATCCAGAAAAAAGAAAATCTGACAATATGAAGTCGGCGCTACATGGGGGCTATTATACAGACGATTTGGTCAATGATAAAAATTCCACGTCAAAATAATATATTTCTGTAATATCTGATTGGTTTGGCCATATAAAATTCGGAAACACAGCGAAAGAGAGTTTCTTTGATCAATCTATGCTGTCTCTTCTTGATAACTAACTGTTACGCATTGCTTAATTATATTTTATAATATTCGCTAGCCTAGCTTACTCAGTGAGTTGAGGATAGTGGCGAGAGTCTCCGTCTGGGAGATAGCACAGAGACTGAAATGATTAAGGAATAAGTAAGATTCTATAATAATTTGATTTTATTGGGCATTGATAAAGTTGTCTTCCATAAGGGAGGGGGGGGCGGGTATGGCTAAAATATAAATGAAAAGGATGAGCCAGCTACAGTAACGTAGTTTCACATGTAAATAGAAAATGGCACAAAGAGACTGAAATGATGAAGGAATATAGCTCTTTAATATACTTGTTTTCATATAAGATTAGATAATGATTTGGTATTATTGGGCATTTTATTTTAGAAAACGCCCTGTGTGAGGTAGTGTGAAATGCAGGAAATTAGTTTTAAAAGGCTAAAAATTTTCTGGGGAAGGACCACCAGACCCCCCGCTACTTCGTCCCCCCCTTGTGCCCCACCAAAATTTCGCCATGCCCCCCCCCCCCCCCCCCAATCAAAGCAGTCTACAAACGGCCCTGCTATAGAATATTCTTCAGGTTGAGTTTTGTTAGTAGAACGAGGGGACATAGATTGGAATGGAAGTGAGCAAAAGGTAAATTCCGCACAGACATAAGGAAGTACTTCTTCACACATAGAGTAGTCACTGTGTGGAATAGCTTGCCAGGTCATGTAGTAGAGGCAGTTGTTTTCAAGATCAGGCTTAATATGTTACTGGACTATCTAGTTTGTAGGGGAGTGCTAGGTACCCTTTAGTGGTAGGAAAATGGCGAGCATTGTTGGGCTGAATGGCCTATTCTCGTCATAAAATTGACAAATTTACTTATTCAACTAATCTTATGTTGTTGGAAGCAGGACTAAGCACCTTGATATTATTATCAAACGATTCAGGGGTTTAGCCTCTTCTTAACAAGATCAAACATGAGTACAGTGAGTAGAGTACAGAATTAGCAAGTTGAGCCAGTAGGATATGCTTCTTTCAGGCAAAATATTACATTCATGTAATAAGATTAGTAGTAACGCCCTAATCTCCGCTTGAAACTGGCATCTCTAACAACTATTACCTACATTGACATTAAGGGATCTATTTTACACTCATCGCTAAGCGGCGGTAACCCAAACACAAGTGTCTTTGCTAGTTTCAGACCGACGCAGTTGGTGCTGACCGTCCAGCGCTCACGTTGTTTAAACAGCAAATAAACTTGCTCTGAACTTGGCGTGTTGGTCTTACGATGAGGTGTGGCCAGGCAAATTTTTGGCGTATTGCTATATTGAGGCAGCACAAAGCATTTGCACTAAAACCACCACAAGTCTATCTCATTGTCGAATGGTTCTCGATGGGAAACAGCCATCTTTCATTGCATATAGTGTCACATCATGAGCCACTTTGTTTTGAAAACAAGAATTCTGGATTTTATGACACCCATATGTTTGGGGTCAAATTGACACAAAGCTAGTGTAAATAGAAAAATCTTGACACTTTCTGTTTTACCTTTTAATTGACTAGCCTTTTATGCCTAAATATTAAAAATCTGTGATGAAACATTTAATATTAGAGCCTGAGGTAGTAGTTTTGAAGTTTAAAACCTGTATGGGAAAGTGCCACCAGAATCACACACAACAAATCTGAGTGAAAATGTAAAAAAGGTTGTATATTTTCTTACATTTTATACAGCTACCCTACAAAGGACCCCACACAACACCTTTGTATACAATGTTGTTACAGGACTTTTGAAAACATAGCATTATGCGTGTTTAGTATTTAATCCCAATAAATTAGAAGTCGTGTCAAGATGAAAAAACTGTTTTTTTAGAAATGTCAAATTGACCCCGAAGATAATGAGGATTACATTTGTATGTGTTCTTAACCTCATTTGTATTTTTAAACCAGATGTGGTGTGTTGTTTTTTCTGCAGGAAGACAGTGATCCCTCTATCCATGAGAGTCTGTGCATCGAGAATACACTGTGGGCCAGCACTGTTGTGGCATCTGGTGAGCTGCTCTGTCCTTCACTTATCAGATTTTTGTTACATTGCTTAAATATTCTCAAAATGTATTGTTTTTATGCAACTGCTTGCACCTGTAACAGCATCAAATTTAATCAAAATTGAATTACTTTTTATGCACATAATAAGAAGGTAGCTGGTGCTTTGTCTGTTTTACATGCGTTTAATTAATTTATTTTAAAGCTATTTTACTTCAATGTTTTTACTATGCCTTTCCTTGCTTGTGTGACAGGAACAGTGATAGGGGTTGTGGTCTACACTGGCAAAGAGACCAGAAGTGTACTGAACACATCCCATGCCAAGAATAAGGTAAAGGCATTCTATCTCTTGTTTACTCAAATGATTAAAGTGCACTTGTTTCTAAGCTGCCTAAATATTAACCAGTGGCAGAGTCAATAAATCTGATTTAGTCCATGGTTAATTTCTCTCTTAAGTATTTTCACAGTTCTGTGGAATACCATGGACCATGTTCTTAGAATTTTTGAGCTCTGCAGCACTGGTAAACATAAAAATAATTGATCAACATCAGGAGGAAACACCATTAAATTCAAAATTGTATAAATCAAATAGAAAAGCATTTACAGTTCATTAAAAGTCCTTTTGGAGATAATGTTCGGTTTGGATTTAGGCAATCAAACAATAGGACAATGGGCACTGATCTGAGGTCTATTAGAATGGGTTATGGATGCAGTGGAGACTGTTGATAACCGTCACTACTATGGAGATGGCAAAAAAAAAAAGCAAAAGGTTTGAGTAGTTTGATGAAAGCTGTATTTTTATTGCTCAAAGGTGTGTGCCAGAACTACTAGGGTGCAGTCTATTGCTACTGAAAAGTTCAGATGGGTCCAAAAAAAGCGATGAAGTTGTTGTCGAGTAAGAGCACAATCCAATACTGCCTAAATAAGAGTCTTAAAATCTTTTTTGAGTAATTCAGATTGATGAGATGAAATGTCATTCAATGCAAAACAACAAATGAGGCATTAGGGCTGGGCAATGTCTATTAAAAATAATATGATGATACTGTCATGTGAAACATTGTGATATGTGATACTATCGCCCCGCCCCCGGAACAACACCTCCGTTTTTGTTGGAATACAGTAGAACCTCTACTATCGGCACCCTTTGGGAATCAGTGGTGCTGGAAAGTTAAAAATTTCAGAGAGGAGAAAACGCATCAAAGTTCTGACATTTTGTAAATTGTCTTAACAAATCTACAAGAAAATAAAGGTAGGAAAACATACAGTGAGTGCCATAATTTATTGGACAGTGACACTTTTTTTGTTATTTTGGTTCTCTAGCACTTTGAGTTTGAAAGGATACAATGACAATGAGGTTGGAGTGCAGACTGTCAGCTTTTGGGCATTAAAAAAATATTGGACTTAACATAATTTAGAATAAAGTAATCATTTTTAAGATATGGTCGCATATCCTTTGCATGCCATGACTTGCTGAATGGGTTATGCAGTGGAGACTCTTGATCACCGTCACTGCTATGGAGATGGCAAACAAAAAAGGGTTTGAGTATTTTGATCATTTTTAAGATATGGTCGCATATCCTTTGCATGCCATGACTTGCTGAATGGGTTATGCAGTGGAGACTCTTGATCACCGTCACTGCTATGGAGATGGCAAACAAAAAAGGGTTTGAGTATTTTGATCATTTTTAATATATGGTCGCATATCCTTTGCATGCCATGACTTGCTGATGTCTGTGTCCCAACAATATCAAAAGACTCTTGATATCTTATTTCCTGGTACTCCTACAAGCGATACTTTACCCTCTTGCATTTGAATGGATCTCTCTGGGAATTGGGGTGTGGGACTAGAGTTATCTGTAAATTACACTGGAACAGTATGGAACACATGGTTGGCTAAATGGCTCTTAAGTCATCAAGGGTCTGACATATCAAACAAGCCTTAAACCATAACTCTGCTGCCAGATATGCAGTAGATATGGATGGATCACTTTAACCCCTTTGCGCAGATGCCTTGTGATAATGACACCGACGTCACCATTTTGCTCAACTGAGACATTCGTTGCTCCTGCAGCCAAACTATTAGTGGAAATCACAAACTCTGTGTTTTAACTTTATTGGTAGACGATTTCTGACAACCCTGCTGAATAGAGAGTTTCTAAGTGTCACTTTTTTTCCGTAGCAAGTCTATTTAACAAGCACCCCCCCCACCCAATCCATACCTACCCATGCGTTACATAGTGGACAATAGCGTCTATGTGTGAGTTAATAAATATATTTATTCATCATATAAAATTTGAATTCCGTCACAAACAAGATAAACCCAACAATAGCCTGATCGTATGCCAAAAACGCAGTGAAAAGCCCTGCTCACTCAAATGCAAAATAATCATGTGAAATTATTGTCTGATTGTACCATGTATTCTACAATGAATATCTGCTACTAAATATGAAATAAATATACAATCCTACTATTGGTTTTGCACATCGCGATGTTCCTTTCAAAATTCAGTGGTCATTTATTGTCTGGTACAATCGGTTTGAGAAATGTACAGCACTTTATACCGCAATTACACTATCTGAAACGTTGACTCGTAATACCCCACATGCCCTGCAAGCCCGTCTCATTCATGACGGTTCATTCTGGTTTAATTGTTTTTTTTAATCTAATAGAGTACATTATAACCTTAGCAACGGTATAAGTTACGTCTTATTTTGTGCTTTGAAAAATTTATTGCAGGCCAGCGTAACGGCAGTTTTCGTTTTAACGGTCTGGTATTACGCAAGCGCGATAGAAAACACATTAGGGAGTGGAGTATTCCCTTTACCGATATGTGAGTGTGTTTGCGTCTAAAATGCGATTGGTCTCGCTGGCTACATATGTACGTTCGTTTTTCCACTCGAGCACAGTTTTTCCAATATGATTGATAAGCCTATTGTTATTTTCGCATTTTGAGTGCATTTCACATACTGTAGTGCAATCGTAAAATTAATTTTTGATAATAGGCTACCGATTTTCAATGAAGATGGAACATTTGGCAGCATTTTGCAGATGGTGGAATACTATTTTATTTTTATGTTGTCGTACATAATATAGGCTATGGCATATATACTTGTCACTTGGGCTCATTCCAATTTACTGTGCGCTGATATGTGGTTGATTATGAATAGGTCAAAACATTTTTACTACAGTAAAATTCAATCCCAGGGCAAAAGTATACATACTGTAGAGTACAGGGAAAAGTGATGTTTTATTGAGGTACAAGTGTGAATGATTAGGCAACATAATTAGGTGTATGTAACACTGATATCAACGTTTTTATCTTAAACCACCAGAAGGAGCAAATGTATATGCTTTATACTGGACAAAACTAATTTTATTAATTTTATGACATGTTTTGCGTAGGGGTTTTTGACCCATGGATATCTACCCCCTTATACTGATGAAAATTTAGTCATTCTCACTTGAAAATGATGCAAAAGTGAGTTTATGAGCCAAACCTGTTGATTTAGTTAAATTGATGGTCAAGGGATTATAGAAACTTCAAATAACCACAACATATCACAGAAGGATGTGTCCACTACCAGAGGTGGAAAATCCAGGTTTAGAAAGTAAAAGTCCTCTCCTGTATTTTGTTCCAATCTGCTGGATTTGCTAATTGGTGCAATTTTCAGCCAGGAGGTAGAACTAATTAGTGAAATCAGCTGGCTGAGTTAATGGGTGGAAGAAACACATGGCAGGACATTTACTTTCTGACCCCTGGATTTTACACCTCTGTTCACTACAGATCCACCAAATATATTTTCAAGAAAATGTGAATAGGTATATTAATATACATCTCAAAGTCAGCTAATAAACTCAGTCTTGGAAGGATTCAGGATTGTAGGGGTGTGGTCTAAATCTACGCCCTCAGCCCGAGTGCCATCGACGTCATCCAGCCCTACATGTTTGAACCACAGACTGTACCACCCTAACCCTAACCTTGGCAGAGACATGGGTTTTGGCAGCAAATTTTTTTGCATAAATTTTACCGTAAATACAGTTTTTGGAGTACAAAGAGACCATGTAGGCTTTGGTTGTAAAGTACCAGTAGGGTTGTGTTTAGGAGATATTACACCATTTAGGTTATTTTGATAGCGCACAAATAGAAAAATAAATAAACAACACTAAAAACACTAAAACAGAAATAGAAAAATAGTTTTTTTTAAACATACAAAAGCACCGTGTTGTTTTTACATAGGCTAACAACAGCACCTATTTGCTATAGACTATTTCAGCCCTAAATACGATAGGTCACTGTGGAAATGTCGACTGTATGGGACTTTGGCGAAACGTAACAAGATAAACAAGATATTTGGTTTCATTAACATATTTATAGCTACGAGAGATCTTGGAGAAAAAAAAGAGGTGTCTTCTAAACCGGAAGTGCATCAGGTAGCCTACAGTAAGCAACGGAAAACGCCGAATGCCTAGGCTTATTTGTACAACGTTTTAAAAAAATATTATTGTTTCTAGGTACAGTTGTGTTCAAATAAATAGCAGTGCATTAAAAAAAGTTCAGATATTTTTAATAGCTTTTAGTTCCATATTTCAAATGTAGTGGAAACATTACACATTCAATTCCAAATCAAAGCATTAACAAATTTGATCAAGTCTGCGTTATTCTTTTACAGGAAGCAAAGAAAAAAAATATCAATCTGTTCAAAAAAATAGCAGTCGAGATTTTTCTCTTCACTAACTGCATTTCTATTGTCACCCCACAAGTTTTCAATAGGGTTGAGGTCGGGGGATTGAGCTGGCCATTCCATTACCTCCATTAATCCTTTTTGTCTGGAATCAAGATGAGACTTACTCATGTGTTTGGGGTCGTTGTCTTGTTGAGACACCCATTTCAGGGTCATTTCCTCTTCGGCATACGGCAACATAATCTCCAAGTATTTTTATGTATTCAAACTGATCCATGATCCCTGGTATACTATAAATAGGCCCAACACCGTAGTATGAAAAACATCCCCATACCATGATTTTTGCGCCACCATGCTTCACTGTCTTCACAGTGTACTGTGGCTTGAATTCAGTACCCGGGGGTCGTCTGACATACTGTCGACGACCACTAGACCCGAAAAGAACAATTTTACTCATCAGTCCACAGAATGTTACGCCATTTCTCTTTGGGCCAATCGATGTGTTCCTTGGCAAATTTTAACCGATTCTGCACACGTTTTTTCAACAATGGTGCTTTATGGAGGATTTTGCTGATAGCTTAGCTTCGATCAAACGTCTTCTGACTGTAACAGCACTTACAGGTAATTTTAGATCATCTGGAGGTGATGATTGGCTGAATCTTTGCCATTCTGACTATTCTTCGATTCGTTTTAACAGTAGTTCAACTTTGCTCGTTTTCGTCCGTGTCTTTTGGGTTTTTGTTGCCATTTTAAAGCATTTGAGATCTTTTTAGCTGAGCATCCTATAATTTGCTGCACTTCTTTATACGTTTTCCCCTCTCCAATAAACTTTTTAATCAAATTATGTTGTTCGTCCAGCCCATTTTACTTAGCAATTCAGAAGGAAATATATTTTATAACAATGTGTGAAACATTTGCTTCCCTTCTTCCTTAATAAATGACAATTAATGACACCTGTTTTTTCACAGAATGAATTAATTCTCTAATTAAACTCCACACTGCTATTATTTTGAACACGCCCATTTTAATGAATGAGTCAATTACTCCGAATAAGCAGCGTGCATGTCATGACAGTTGGGTCTGTTGTTTTTCTATTACACTACTACATCTACAAGTAAATTATTTGCCATGCAGAAATATCACTACTACTAATAACAGTGGTTCATCAGGTTACTGATGTTGTACTGCTATTTTTTTTTAACACAGCTGTATATTTGAACATGAGTTTCTTGTAAACGGTGCATTTTATGCCGTCTGTGGCTGTGGCAAGACGAGGTTCGTGAGCGCTTTGGGCTATTAATATCACCCTCTTATTTTATTGCCCTGCAGTATCAATCCTGCGGGTTTTCTTAAAGCTGTAGCCCTGTTTATAATTTAAGGCAAACATGAATACTGTAATTGGGACCGATACTTCTCTCACTATAGTATGGGGCGCCAAAGTGGATCGGGTTAAAGCTTTTACTTTTTCAAAAGTTATGGCTTCAAAGGTAGCCTAATTCAAAATTGGAGCGTGTTCCATCAAACTCTTTCTTCTGAATCGCCCCAAAGATTTAGGTCGCACTCTGCCAGAAAAGCTGAGCCGCATTTCTATACAGTCTATGGTTCTATGCTTCTTCTACTCATCTCCTAGTACTGACATCTTGAAGGCGACTAGTACAATATAATATGGCCATCCGCTGGCCGAAAGACCATATTGCACTCAAAAAATTTAATGAAATGTATTCGGATATGATTTAAATTTGCCGTTTTCTCAATTATTGTCATTTTGGCGGTCGGAATTTCTCTTCGGCGGTCCGCAAAATAATTTTTGCGGCCGCCGAAGAATTTACTATGTCGGAAAAACCCTGCATAGGTTTGAACCCGGCGAGGAATTAATGCAACCAATTCAACGTAAAATACAGTGCAGCTGCTATCGAGATAAATATCACACGCAAGCTTGCAATCAAAGTTAAGTTAACTTGAACGCTAAGCCGTTTGATCAAACGTCTATTTAAAGCAAGCTAAATTGCAAGGCGATGTTTCACCAAATGCATGTTCCACACAAATCATTAAATAGTTTTAAAAATTAATTTAAAAGCCCATGAATTCATTTCAGTTGCTAATCAAAGGAAAATTACGCGCATGGCAACTAAGTACTTTGGTGGATAATGGTTCTCGTCTGTTTTTGTTACTGTATCCAGCCACTGAACAATACGACAAAACCATTTCCAAGGCATGGTTTATTTGGCAAAATCTTAACTATCTATTATTATCTGACGAATGAGCAGTGCACCAAGTAAAAACGATGCGTGAGTGATTAGTGCAAGGAGCAAGCTAATGTCACTAGCACCATGGAGGGATGAATAAAAAGGTGAAAGATTTGGAGAGGGATACAATTGCTATTGGGATAAGGAGAGCGGGAAAAAATAAACACTTTAGCGAACTAACTATTCCAAATACAAATGCTGATAACACGGACAAGTATTCTCAAGGGCAAACAAAACAAGCATTTGGTTAAGACTTCAGACTTATGTAATGAGATCAAAGTATGTATTGGTTGAGGTTTTACGTCTACGTCACTATGGTCCCATTTCGACTCCACCCTTTTTTTCAGCATACAGGAATAAAGAGATACAGTTTTTTTTTATTTAATGAGATTGCAATGAAATTTATTCTTTGCGCTTTATTGGTTCTCAATACATACCTTAATAGCCATAAATAACGTGGTTATAAGCATATTAGGGATTTTCCTTGACCGTCACTTTAAATATATCATAATTTTTTTTATTTAGAGCAGCAGTACAGGGAACACTGCCTATATTTTGCATCATAGACCTTTAGTAGTTCTGCATATCATCCTCTTTTGCACACTTGTGGACATGGAGTTTATGATCCAGGAAATGTGTGTGTATATATATATATATATATATATTACCTGTTTCACTTATGTAGCTCTCAGTATTTTGTTGCAAACTAAAGAAAAAAAATTTTTTTAACAGTTTTTTTGCATTTGTGGCACTTTATTTTGACTTAAATTATGAAAATAAACTAATCTAAGTTTGTATTGTAAATGGTACACCTGGGGTTAAGGGTTGTTTCTACTGACTAATTTTCCTATTGAACTCGATGGAAATATAAGTCAGGTGAAACAACCCTTAAAGTGAGCTATCCATATTTACTGCATATCTGGCAGCAGAGTGATGGTTTGAGGCTCATTTGATACCTCAGACCCTTGATAACTTACAGCCATTTAGCCAACCATGTGTTCCATACTGTTCCAGTGTAATGTACAGCTAAACCTAGTCCCACCCCCCAATTCCCTTAGAGATCCATTCAAATGCAGAGAGGTTATAGTATCGCTTGTAGGAGTACCAGAAAATACGATATCAAGGGTTTTTTGATATTGTTGGGTCACAGACATCAGGAACTCATTGCATGCAAAGGATATGCGACCAAATATTAAAAATCATTACTTTATTCTACATTATGTTAAACTGTCCAATATTTTTTGATGCCCAAAAATGGGGGTAACTATGTACAAAAGGTTCTATAATTTCTAAACGGTTCATCCGATATGGATGAAAATACCCTCAAATTAAAGCTGACAGTTCAACCTCATTGTATTCTTTCAAACTCAAAGTGCTAGAGTACAGAACCAAAATAACAACAAGACAACTGATAATATAGCAGTGGTCTCTTAATTTTTTCCAGAGCTGTATATGCGGTTTAATAACACCTGCAACAGCTGAGTAAATGCTACCAGAACTTGGCTTCCTTCTCAGTTTAGAAAATGGCAAATTAGCATGCTTGTTTAACAATTTTCTTATTATTATACAATAAAGTATTGTCAAACATCAATTCCACGAGGCTGTTCTCACAGCAGACAGATCACAGGAAATTAATTTCGGCTGGCGAAGTTCAAGCTTCATCCGAAGTTCATATTACGTGCATTCTAGATATATTGATATATCTAATATTGATTAATAACATAACGTTATTTTGCCTTAATGATGACATTAAATACACTAAAGGTGTCAGGTTGGGAAACCATAGGTTTATGTACACTGCTCAAAAAAATTAAGGGAACACTTAATCATCACAGTATTACACCAAGTGAATTAAACCAAACCGGTCATGCTGGATGATGTTGCAGGCAGCATAACATTCGCCACGGCGTCTCCAGACTTTTTCACGTCTGTCACATGTGCTCAGTGTGAACCAGCTCATCTGTGAAGAGAATGGGGTGCCAATGGCGAACCTGCCAATTCTGGTGTTCTCTGGAAAATGCCAATTGAGATGCACGGTGCTGGGCTGTGAGCACAGGTCCCACTACAGGACGTCGGGCCCTCATGCCACCCTCATGGAGTCTGTTTCTGGCGGTTTGGTCAGAAACATGCACACAAGTAACACGCTGGAGGTCATTTTGTAGGGCTCTGGCAGTGCTCCTCCTGTTCCTCCTCGCACAAAAGAGCAGATACCGGTCCTGCCGCTGGGTTGTTGCCCGTCTACGGCCCTGTCCAGCTCTCCTCGTGTAATGGCCCATCTCCCGGTATCTTCTCCACGCTCTTAAGATTGTGCTGGGAGACACAGCAAACCTTCTTGCGATGGCACGTATGGATGTGCCATCCTGGAGGAGCTGGACTACCTGTGCAACCTGAATGGGCTGCAGGTACCGCCTCATGCTACCAGTAGTGACAAGGGCACTAGCAAAATGCAAAACTAGAGAAAAATCAGTCAGGAAGGATAAGGAGAGAGAAATGGTCTGTGGCCACCACCTGCAAAACCATTTACTTCTTGGGGGTTGTCTTGCTGTTGCCTCTCCTGTCAAACTGTTGTCACTCATTTGCACCGAAGCAGGTGAAATTGATTCACAATAGTTTACGCTTCCTAACTGGACAGATCGATATCCCAGAAGTTTAATTGACTTGGTGTGTTGATTAAGTGTTCCCTTAATTTTTTTGAGCAGTGTATATTAAGATAGGGCCCACAGACATGTTGATGGCGAATAATTGGTGCTGTCAACACTCTTTTTATTAGATTTTTTAGAATATATGATCTAAATCTTTAACTAATGAAAAAACCTTTTGGGTCAACCCTATTTAATTGTAATAACAATTTACTGTTTACAATTTACTGTAAAAATATGAAAATTAGGAATATTGAGATGGTTCTGTACCCCCCTCACCCTGAGCTCACCTCCCTCAGATGGGCCTACTTGACCTGGAGCTGAACCGACTGACCAAGGCGCTCTTTGTGGCCCAGGTGTTGCTGTCCATTGTCATGGTGGCGCTACAAGGCTTTTTGGGCCCCTGGTTCCGAAATCTTTTCCGTTTTGTTGTGCTTTTTTCCAACATCATCCCAATCAGGTAATCATATCACCTGTTTTATTCTGTATACATTTTCAATGAAACATCAAAAAGTATCTGCAAATACAGAAAGGAAAAAAAGTCATCCAAGAATTATTTTCTTTAAATCAAACTGCAAATAATTTGTGACTGGAGACCTTTCTACCTTTGAACATCTTGCCCTTGTACATAAATGTGATGTTCCTGTGATTATTATTACTGTTTACCTGCCATCTAAGCATAACTGTGTTTTTTATGAATTTGAGAAATTGTATCAATTGTCTCAGCTGATTTTTACTGATTTACATTTGGACAATAGCTTAGATTGCAAGTTCATGGAGTTTTATCAACTTGTAATAATCCTTTGGTTTTATTCAGCATATTACTGGGCCAATGGGCCACACTTTGAATTTGGTTATTACAAAAGGTCTATGCACCACTGTATCTCGGGCTTCTAGGATTTTGTTTTTAAAAAAGGCAGTTTTTAGTTTTTTTTATCCTTTTAAAGGGATATTTCACCTTAGTGTGATGACATCCCCGGTTGTCCCGGTTGTCAGGGTTCTCATTCACTCCTATTCATTTTCGGGACATCACCAAAATGAATCGTTTTAAAACACAGACTAACTACAGCGGATAATACATCGATAATGCATTTTCAACATTTTGTAGATTGTACATTTGTTTTTCTAACCTTAATTATGTGTTAGTAGCCTACGCTCAACGGTTAGAGAAACTTAGTCCTATATGCTTTCTCATGTTTAAATCGCTTTGACTAATTTGAGTGCCGTCTTAAAATTAATTACATTCCTGAACGCATTCAGATTAGGCTATTGCATGATCATTGTTAAACGATCTCAAGTTAGTTATTTTTGTCGTTGTCATTTCTTAATCATTATAGGCTATATATTGGTCTTGATTATTCAGCGAATTAATAGTTTTATTGTTAGGTAAATAAAGCTAAATAAACGGAAACAAGTCTAATGCTGTAGCCTATACTGCTACACATTTTATGACACAAAGAAAAATGCTAGCACAGAAAAACTTGCTCTATTCATTGATAGCTATTTGTTATTCAGTTAATTGCTTGATTGGTAGCTAATTAAGAACTGTAAATGGAAACGGGTTGAGATCAATATCCGTATAATGGTAATGTTAGCCTACAGAAGGCCTATTTTACAGCCGACAGTAGGCTACGTCACTGAATCATAATGTAGTTGACATGGTTCCTTACCGGGGCATTAAATAAGACAGAAGATGTCAGGGAATGATACCAGAAGCCATGGAGTTGGATCATTTGTCCACTCTGTAACCGCATAAGGCACTCGAGTAGCCTACTGTTTGGTTTGGAAACAATGTGTCAATATAATTTTCTGACATAATGAAATAACAACGATACTTAGCTTGATCTATGATGTGTCTCTATTCAGAACAGTGACAGACATGGCTTTGTTTCCCTCCTCGCTGGCCCCGCCCCTCAACTATGACAGAACGCTAGTTGTAGGTATACGTTATAATAAAACAAAAAATCTAACTACGGCTTGTTGTATTCCGCAGTAGGACATCCGAAAATCCACTATTTATAGTTAAGTTAAACTTGAAAACATCTTAAGCTCAAAACAAACACATTTTCACCATCGTGTTCTCTTTTATCGATGTATTATCCACCGTAGTTAGTCTGTGCTTTAAAACGATAAATGTTGGTGAGGTACCGAAAATGAATGGGAGTGAATTGGGACCCTGACAACCAGACTAACGTCGATGCCATTAACGGTCAGCAGGGATCGCTGATGTTGCTAGTATTCACACTATGCAAATACAATGGGGTAGGCTCCCCCAAAATGACTTCTGTCACACTAAGGTGAAATATCCCTTTCAATAAGCCATTTTCAGTTTTTTTTCTTCAGTTTTCCCAATTTTCAACCCTTTTTTATACAAAAACAACCTTAAAATATGTGTATATAATAATTCAAACTTGTGGTAAGCTAAATGAAGACAAGAAAATAATATATAGGATCAAGATTTTTCGGGGCCGATATTGATCACCAATTTTCTTTTTAAAGATCGGCCGATACCGATTTCTTTTATGAGAAATACATTATTATTATTATAACTATGCTTTATAAAATGCAAAGAGAATGCTTAAGGATTATAGCCTAATGATTTATTGAGAATACCACTCTAAATGAAAAAACTAAAATTAACAGTCCAACCAGATTAATTTCTGAGCTAGTAGTAACAACAAAGCTCTAGAACACCTGAACAGTTTTTAATTCAAGAATATGAAAAATGTGTGAATGAGGCTGCATTTGAGCAGCTTTAAATGCTAGAAAATTGTGGGGGGAAAAGGCTGGATTTCAACAGCTTCTAATATGCTTTTAGTATGAACCGAACACTGTGACAAGCCAAGATCAAACATTTGATGACACATTTTTGTTATTTTGGTTCTGTATTCTAGCAATTTGAGTTTGAAAGAATACAGGTTGTGCAGACACTCAGCTTTTTCACGTAATGATTAATAGCATTATTGATGTCCGGGTAATAATACCCAATATTAATTCAATTGAATAACCAATTTCCATTTTGATTGCTATTGTTAGTACTAGCATAGCCTTGTTCTGCCCGATTTTTTTAAATTCCCTTACTGTCTGGTATATACTGTGTGCTACTTATGTCCTGTTAGGTTGCTTTGGTTACATTGCATCAAGTGTAATTGTAACCCAAGCCATGCCATAATACTGTAGCTACCTTTGTAATACAGTCGATTTACTAAGATACCAAATAAGGGCAGGGCTCGAAATTGCGACCTTTTTGGTCGCATATGCTCCCGAAATTTAACCTGTGCCTCCTCGAAATATAATTGGGAGCATTTGTGCGGGTGCAAATAATTGTTCTGGTGCAAATAATTGTTCTGGTGCGACCTTTTTTTCTATTCTTTTTTTCCCCCAGTCGAACATGCCTTTCTCTGTACATTCACTAGTTAGTACACTCAGTATGTACCTTGTGAGCTGACAGTGACCATTATAACCAATCAAACGTGAGCTTGACGTTCTTACCTTTAACTCACTCAGTGCCAGAGGCGCTTTAAAGCGCCCCAACTACGAATGTTCCAGAGTGCCAGGGGCGCTTTAAGGCGCCCTGAACTCGTATTTTACATACTCTTTTTTTTTAGCCAATTAAATAAGTTAAATACAACAAATACATGTTGTTACTGGGCAAATATTAGTCAGCAGTAATAGATGGACGATCTTATTGGTTAAAACAATTACTATGTAAATTAGCCGTCTTTGTGTGCAGTTAGAAATACGAGCTGGCAACTTGAAAAAAAAGTAGCGAGGCGATATCAGAATGGCGAACGGTGACGAGAGCGTATTTGTGTTTAACTTTAATAGCGATAGTGGAGAGGAAGATGAGGAGCAGCGCTCGACATTAACGCTTGTCCGATTGTCAAAAAAGTGGTCAGACAAGCATAATACAGCTTAACTTGCCCAGACGGACAATAAAAAACGAATCACGTTAAGTTAGTTTACGAGGTGAAACGAACAAGCTGCCGCGATTCGCCCGATATTGCAGACACATAAGTTAACTTAAAAAGTTAACAAACGTATGTGTGAAGTCAAAGTTAGCTAGCTAACGTTAATTTTCCTGGATGACATTCTGGCAGTTGACAAAAGTTGTGGAGGTAAATGCTAACGTTAGGTTGCCAATCATTATCAATCCGACTTTGTCACATCATTGCGTCAAGTCTCTCAACGAGAGAGCACACGTTATATTAGTTAACGTTAACAAAATCATGAGGTTGAGGAACTGGATTCAGACGTCAGGAGTTATTTCACAAATGGGGGAGCATCTTTAGTTGTGCATTGACTAAAGACAAAAAGAAAACCTAAAGTGAAATATTTGGCATATTCTTTGCTAAATGCTTCTTTATTGGAAAGATATGGCTGTTAAGCTCCAAAGTTGACCAAAAATGCAAGTAATAATAATGAAAAACAACAATAACTTTATTTTGTATAGCTCTTTTTGAAACACTGGGTTATAAAGTGCTGTAGGCTACAAAATAAAAACAAAAAACAACATGATAGAAATGAAATACTAGAAATTAAAATAAATTTAGGCCTAATTAAATAAATACATATTATACAATGTAGTAAAATACAATTAACTGTAATAAAAGGCTCAATATATAAAAATAGCATCCATTTATGGTCATTTATTTCCCTTTTCTAAATTTAAAATAAATGTTTAAACTGATATTTTATCTCAGGTTTGAATTTTTCAAGTCAGTTTACCATCAACAGTCTTTGTTGTGAATCAGCTGGCCAGTAATATTATTTGAAGTCATTTCTAGTGTTTGTCCTCTTGCAGGTGTAAGTTTTACAAAAATATTTATACTCGTATCTGAAGTTAGAAACCATAAGACGTGTTTTAAAATGTTTTATTGTAAGTTTGCAGAGTCAAAAACTGAATTTGAGCATTTAGAATGTTGTGCTGCCATATTGGCTTGGCACTCAAGGGGCACAGTGTTCCAGAATTCCGTGGCACTGAGTGAGTTAATGCTGATTTCAGGTTGGTTTATATTAGCCTTCAATCACTCCCTTTCGCGGCACTCCACTGTCACATGACACAGAGAGCTAATGTGTTAAATAATGTTACCTGAAGACAAAAGTTTATGATCAATTTATTAGCGTTACCTATCTAGCTAAATTGGTAACGTTAGCTAGCGTTATCGAAAGATAAAAGGATGAAGCGAAGGATTACGGCATTTTTTAGTGACGTTAACGATGTGGATGGTGTACACTTTTCGGAGAGAGTGGCTGAAGGACTTTGAATTTTTTAGGTATGAGGGCGGCGCAATGCACTGTGTACACTGTAGAGCCTGTGTGACGGAGATCGCAGGTAACAGTGCGTTTGCAACGGTGTCGACCCATTTTAAGCGTGAGAGCTTAACTAAGCACGGAGACAGCACGAAGCAGGAGAACAAGTTTAAAATCCTGGCCCCAGGATATTGAGTAAAGCCCCAGTGGTGGCCTACCATGCGTTTTTAAGGTTACTTTCACCGTTTTATGTTATTTGTAGAGGTGGGACACGATTAAAAAAATTTATCTAATTAATTAGAGGCTTTGTAATTAATTAATCGAAATTAATCGCATTTTAATCGCATATCAATATTTGACACGAGAAGCAACAGTTTTCAATTCAAATAGTTTTGGTATACGAGTGAATCAATGAATAGACGTATACATAAGTTTAAAGCAGTTTTAAGCTACACACACAGACCGACAAATCACACACCCTTCCCACCCTCCCCTACCCACCCAAATATCCATAATAAACAGACCAACAGTTTTACAAAGTCACAAGTGCCATTTTAAATGGTAACAACAACAAAAACAGTACCCTTCACATTAACAACAGACCCATTGGTCTCAGGATACCTCTAAGCCTACTGTACTACTTCTTCTGCTTCTCTTTCAGCCAGTTGCTGAGACAAACTAGCCTGTTTACATTTTCGGAGCTCAAGGCTGCCCTCTTTTTTTGCACTACGTTGCCTGCAAGGGAGAAAAGTCTCTCACAAGGGACAGAAGTGGCAGGGCTGGCCAAATACTTGCGGGCCAGGACAGACAGCTGTGGATGGGCCCCTGCATGTGTTGACCACCACTGCAGTGGGCAGTCTGTCTCACCGATGGTGGGCTCTGCTCTGTAGAGGCTCAGAGTCCTTTTAGGCACCTCTTCCTCCTCTGTATCAGAGTCTGAAGAAGACAACAGCAGGAGGCTCTTCTTCTTTGCTGGCTCCTCTGTGGGTTCTGGAGGGGCTCCGTCTGGTTTTTCTCGCAGCAGTGCCTCAACGCTGGTCCACACCCCTTCTCGCTCTCCTCGTGGTAGACGCTTTAAGTCCTTAAAGCGTGGGTCTAGTGCTGTAGCTAACCTGAGCCATCCATGGTTGAGTGTAGCTTGGCGTTGGGATAGGTCCTTTATGAAGGCAGCCTTGAACCTCAGCACGTAGGCTGGGTTGTCGTCTGAGGCCTCCACGGTACGGTCCAGGTGGCGGAGAGCAGGTAACACCACAGAGCATGAGACATAAGTCTCTCCCCCAAGGAGCTCAGTCACATATCTGCAGTGGATAGAATAAAGATTAGATTCAACTTTATTACACAGAGTACAAGTACTTAGACAATGACACCAATCTGATCAAATATGAATAACAGTAAAACAAAAAACTTTTTAAAAAAAAACAGTACAGTAAAAAAAAAAGTACCAATTAACAATCGATTAAACAATCAATCGATTTAATTTTGTGTTTACCTGCATGGTTCAAGGAGGGTCTCCAACTTATGCATTTTGTCCCACCCTGCTGTAGTCAACATGGTTAGCTTGTGGTTCTGTATGGCTAGAGTAGCTTTCACAGCCTCTTGGTTCTTCAGGAGACGAGAGATCATGTAAAGCGTTGAATTCCACCTTGTGGAAACATCCTGGATCAATGGCTCTTTTTCCTGCCCAAGTACTCTTTGCTGCTGGTGTAGTTCCTCTGTATTGGCAGGGCTGTGTTTAAAGTGACCCACTATCTTGCGACACTTTGCCAACATGTCAGTGAACCCGCTATCACCAAGGCTAACAGTGATGGCCCTCTGCAACAAGTGAGCAACACATGGCATGTGCTCGTAAGTGAGCTTTCTTGCTGCAGCGATCATGGTTCGGGCGCTGTCTGTTGCGAGTGTGGTGACCTTTTGTTGAACTTCCCAGGCCTCTGCTATAGAGACAAAATCCTCCGCGATGTTGTCTGCATAGTGCCTGGTGTCTGTCTTCTGAACGGTTAAGGCAAATGACTGAAGAAGCCATTCCCTGCTAATGGTGTGTGCAGTCACACCGAGGTAATTTGTATTACTTACTGAGGTCCAGTGATCCCCTGTCAGAGCAACACATTCAGCTTTCTCCAATACACACTGTTTTGCTTCCTTTTCAGTGTCATACAGCTGCTCGATTTTCTTTGAAATTGTTTTTCTGCATGGCAGTTTAAAAGTTGTGTCAGACGACGCAATCTGTAGCACATTTTCTAGCCCCTTATCTTCGACCACCGAAAGTGGTCTACAGTCCACGGCAATCCAGTGAGCCAGTGAGTTTGTTATTTGGGTAGACGTGGACTTACTCATCTTGTTGGCTCTGAGGTTGAACCCCCTCATCTCATGAAGTGTGGGTTGGCGACTCTGCTGGCTAGTACTACTACTAGTAGGAACGTTAGCACTAGCTCCGGCTTCCACGCTAGCTGCAATGTGTTTCACATTGAGGTGATATTTTAAGCTCGAACTGCTCCGGTGATAAGCAAATTCTTTCTTGCACAATGTGCATATCACCGTACTCTTGTCTACTTTTCCATCGCGATTGTTTTTATACATAAATTTCCCATTCATCGGGCCAAGCAACGCGGTCTCGTCTGATACTTCCATTGTCTGACGTCACTCAATGCACGTTGTGCAACGGTATGTTCGGTGGCCTGGAATTCGTCCACTGGTGTTTGGAGTGCAAAAATAAAGTGTGATTAAAATGCGTTAAAAAAGTTAACGCGTTATTTGTTCTGTAATTAATTAATCGAAATTAACGCGTTAAAGTCCCAGCCCTAGTTATTTGTAAACCATACTGTTATATTGTCCTTTTAAAATAAATAAATAAATAAATAATCTCTTACATACAGTGAAAAAGTTCAATATTTTTTGTCACTCATTTCAGAAAGTGAAACTCATATATTATATAAATTCATTACACATAGAGTGAAATATTTCAAGCCTTTATTTCTTGTAATTTTGATGATTATGGCTTACAGCTAATGAAAACCCAAATTCAGTGTCTCAGAAAATTAGAATATTGTGAAAAAGTTAAATATTGGAAACTCATGGTGTCACACTCTAATCAGCTAATTAACTCAAAACACCTGCAAAGGTTTCCTGAGCCTTTAAATTGTCTCTCAATCTGGTTCAGTAGGCTACACAATCATGGGGAAGACTGCTGACTTGACAGATGTCCAGAAGACAGTCATTGACACCCTCCACAAGGAGGGTAAGCCACAAAAGGTCATTGCTAAAGAAGCTGGTTGTTCACAGAGTGCTGTATCCAAGCATATTCATAGAAAGTTGAGTGGAAGGAAAAAGTGTGGTAGGAAAAGGGTGCACAAGCAACAGGGATAACCGCAGCCTTGAGAGGATTGTCAAGCAAAATCCATTCAAGAATTTGGGGGAGCTTCACAAGGAGTGGACTGAGGCTGGAGTCAGTGCATCAAGAGCCACCACGCACAGACGAATCCAGGACATGGGCTACAAATGTCGCATTCCTCGTGTCAAGCCACTCCTGAACCAGAGACAACGTCAGAAGCATCTTACCTGGGCTAAGGAGAAAAAGAACTGGACTGTCCAAAGTCCTCTTTTCAGATGAAAGTAAATTTTGCATTTCATTTGGAAATCAAGGTCCCAGAGTCTGGAGGAAGAGTGGAGAGGCACAGAATCCACGTTGCTTGTGAAGTGTGAAGTTTCCACAGTCAGTGATGATTTGGGGTGCCATGTCATCTGCTGGTGTTGGTCCACTGTGTTTTCTGAAGTCCACAGTCAACGCAGCCATCTACCAGGAAATTTTAGAGCACTTCATGCTTCCTTCTGCTGACAAGCTTTATGGAGATGCTGATTTCATTTTCCAGCAGGACTTGGCACCTGCCCACACTGCCAAAAGTACGAAAAGCTGGTTCATTGACCATGGTATTACTGTGCTTGATTGGCCAGCAAACTCGCCTGACCTGAACCCCATAGAGAATCTATGGGGTATTGTCAAGAGGAAGATGAGAGACACCAGACCCAACAATGCAGACGACCTGAAGGCCGCTATCAAAGCAACCTGGACTTCCATTTCACCTCAGCAGTGCATTTCTTCCCCCTAAGCTCCATCCAACAGAGGACACGAGGAAGAGATGGGGGATGAGATACGATAACAGCTGTATCACCTGTCAGTGTGCTTGTAACGGATTCTTCTGTAGGCCTACTGTACAGGCAATTGTTGTCTCTGAGCTTGTTTTTGCTGAAATAATGGGATGTAAGCTACTGTTTTATTGGATGCTTTGTCTCAGACATGAAATATGTAGGGGTAAATTATTCAAAATAGTAATAGCCTAAATTGCTTTAGTAAAATGCATCAAATGCACAAATAGATTGAAATTACCTTATTATTCCTCAGTCATAGCTCACCAGAATGAGGAGAAAAAAGCTTTTAAACGCAAGGCAGTTTGTGTGTTAATGTTTGAGCTGTTGCATTTGAAAACATGTGCCGCGATTGTAGTCAACCATATTTTAGTTATTGCCGGAGGCATTCAAGTGGCTTGGAGTTTGCTCTGACATGCACTGTCAACTGTGGGACCTTATATAGGCAGGTGTTGGCAATCCCCAATCATGTCCAATCAATTGAATTTATCACAGGTGGACTCCAATTAAGTTGTAGAAACATCTCAAGCAGTATCAGTGGAAACAAAATGCACCTCAGCTCACTTTTGGGTGTCATATCAAAGGGTGTGCACACTTGTGTACATATGATCAAATGTCTATAAATCTGTTTTCACTTTGTCATTATGGGCTATTTTGTGTAGAATTTTGAGACAAAAAATTTACTCAATCTATTGTAGAATATGTCTGTAACGTAATAAAACGTGGAGAAGGTGAAAGGGGTGTGCAGACTTTTCCGGCTTGACTGTATATTAGCCGGATATTTTCCTGCAATCAGGAATATTTTAATAGCTTATATAAACATTGTTGGAAATTATTTTACCGATGTTTATTGAAGTAACTTTACTGGTATTATGATTCACTAGTTTGCTGCGCCTAATCTCGCCACCTGATCCCAAACTCGCCATTCCGCTAGAGGCACTACTTCTATATCCATCTTGTCATTATACACTGAACACCGTTCAAAAACGTAAACTCTTTCTGTAGCTGAAACATTTAACTGTAAAATTTGTGGATTTCATGATGATTGACTTACTTCAGGCCCAGGTGATTTACTCGTTAGGGCTTCAATGGGTCACATTAATATCATTCCAGGCTGAACTATTTATTCTGAAGTAACTCCATGCCTTCTAAAGCATCCTACTGCGGTGGCTGTTCTGTCTGGTGTTTAACAACCATGGGTTCTTCTAAACAGTTGTCCAAGGATGTCAGAATCAAGAATATGTAATATATTCACTACAATAGTTCACTTTCACCAACAAGGAGAAGGCTACAAAAACCTCAACATTTCAAACTATTATTTCCACTGTCAGAAACATTCTCAGAAAATGTAAGATAAATGGAACAGTTGAAGTCAAGGCAAGCTATGGAAGACCAAGAACAATTTCAGATAGAATGGCCCGAGACCTGGTGAGAAATGCTCAGAATAACCCACGCATCACTGCAAAAAAGTGTAGCAGACACAGGTATAGTTGTTCACAGGACATTAGGACAACAATACAACATACTTTAAACAATAAAGACCTACATGGCAGAGTTGCCAGAAAGAAGCCTTAAAACGTCTGAAGTATGCAAAAGAAAACCTTGAGAGCCTGAAGCATTTTGGAACAATGTGCTTTGGACTGATGAAGCCAAAATTTTACTTTTTGGTCACAACCAAAGAAGGTATGTTTGGAGAAAAAAGGGTAAAGCATTTGTATAGAACACCACCTTGCCAACTGTTAAGCATGTGGTGGGTCCATTATGTTTTGCAGTTGTGTGGCAGCGGGTGGCATAGGAAATATTGTGTGGGTGGAAAGAAGAATGGATTCCACCAAATATCAAGAAATTCTAGAGGCTAATGTTCTAAGGTCAGTCCAGACATCTAAGGTCAGTCCAGACATTGAAGTTGAAGAGAGGTTGGGTAGTGATCCAAAGCATACCTTGAAATCAACCGTGAAGTACCTCCAGATAAGAATGACCACCACAGTCCCCAGACTTGAATATTATTGAAAATCTGGAGAGATCTCAAACATGCCGTGCATGCAAGGAGGCCGAAGAATATTTCTGAGCTAGAGGGGTTCTGCCAGGAAGAATGGGAGAAAATTCCAAAAGCAAGAATTTAAAGACACTTGCGTTTGCAAGCTGTTATTGTTGCCTGACAGGGGTCACAAAGTACTAACTGACAGGGTTCTCAAACCTTTGCAAAAGGCCGTTTTACTTGTTTTATTATTTTGAAAATGTAAACATTTTTAATAAAAAGTAATCTTGCTTTAAAATTTGAAGAAATGTGTCATGTGTGTACCATTTAGAGGTCAGATTAGCTTCAGTTCACTTGGATATTAATTGTAAAAGTCATTTTGACCAGGGGTGCCTGAATTGTATATTACCAACATAACTAGTAACCCAATGTAAAGCTATAAAAATTTATATTTATATATTCAGCACATTCATTGGTGCCTCCATCTGATGACTGTTAAGACGTACACTTTTCAACTATATCTGTCCTCCCTACTAAATTATTGATGTAAACTACACTGCAACGTCCTGCATTGACATTCTCAGTCACCTGAGAAAGAGTTGCTCTTCTGTTTTTTCTTACATATCGCACTAATGCACAAGCATTACGGCCATAAAACGTGCGCTTTCGACCACAATTTTTGACCCTATTTACTTTCCCATATTTCTAAAGGCAGATGTCACCTTAGTCACTGTTTTTATTGAAACACTAGCCAGTTGAGCAGTCTTTGTGACTGAAGCTCCTGCCATCCATGCCCCAAACCTCTTTCAAAGTCACTTGATCCAAAATCGAGGTCAACTGAGCCTGCTCAGCATTTGTATACTCTATATGTCAGTGGTGCCCAATCATGTGCCATGGATGACCGAGTGTGCAGGTTTTCATTCCAACCAATCACACCTGCTGATTTCACGAATTAGTTATCTCCCCTCTGGTTGAAGGCATGTTAGTTAGTGAAATGTGCAGGTGTAGTGATTGGTTGGAATGAAAACCTGCATACTGTCGGCCCTCCATGGCACATGATTGGGCACCCACTGCTATATGTAGTAAATATTTTTGCATTGAAAAGTCAGTGAAAGCATATCTAGGTGTTCAGGTGAAAACCCGACTATATCCGTATAAAACCTGAGCTGTATTGGGTTAACCTAGTTAGTTTATATCAAAACGTCTCTCAACCTAGATTTCCACCCCTCTAGATGTCTAGATTCTGGATTTTTGTCTTATGTGGGCAAGCTCTGTGCGCTGCTGTTCGATATGCATGTAGACTAACGTTATCTATGATAGAACAATAGATAGACAGCTAATGTTAGCATTCTGCATTGTTCATCCAGATTGGAGAGTCCTTTTCCAGCGACGTCAACCATTTCTTCATTGTAACTGAAACTGCCAACTGGCTGCGCATTTTTGTGAGCAAAATATGGGTATGCTCCTGGCTCAGAAGCGTTGTTGGAGGCAGTAACCCCATCTGACGTCACAGACAGACATAGACAAAACATGATTTACGGACCTAAAATATATTTGCAAATTCATAGTCAATATCATTTTTTTAACCTCCTTTGCGCAGATGCCTAGTGATAATGACGCCGGCGGCATCATTTTGCTTAACTGAGACATTTGTTCCTCCTGCAGCCAAACTATTAGTGGGAATCACAAACTCTGTGTTTTAACTTTATTGGTAGACGATTCATGACAACTCTGCTGAATAGAGAGTTTCTAAGTGTCACTATTTTACATTACATTAGTCATTTAGCAGACGCTTTTATTTAAAGCGACATACAGTAAGTGCATACAGAAACGTCATCGAAGTAACTACAGAACTGATAAGAAAGCACATTCTTCCCATAAAGTAGCAGCTATCCCTAGTAATGAACATTGAATGCAGTTCACAGTAAACTGGGTAAATAAGCTCTACTACAATTCTATTCTAAATATTATAAACTTGAATACACAGTTCAACAAGAACAAATACCATGAGGTCCTAGATAAGTATTAGTCCAGGTGGAGTCTGAAAAGGTGTGTTTTCAGGCCACGACGGAAAGCATGCAGGGTTGGCATAGAACGTAGGGGAATGGGAAGTTCGTTCCACCACTGGGGAGCTAGGGTGGAAAATCTCCGCAGTCGGGACGAGTGAGTGCCATTGACACGGAGGGGGGGGAAGTGCGAGTCGCCCTGCAGTAGATGAGCGTAGTGGTTGAGCAGGAACATAGTTCTGGATCAAGTCCTGCAGGTAGACAGGGCCTGTCCTATTGGCTGCAGTGTAGGCCAGGGTCAGAACTTTGAACCTGGTCCTGGCTGCAACAGGCAGCCAGTGGAGTGACCTCAACAGGGGGGTGACGTGAAAATTTTGGGAAAAGCTGGGCAGCTGCGTTCTGGATGAGTTGTAGTGTCGCACGTGCTACGAAAAAATCGGTCTGTGCAATAAATTAATTTACTGCAGTAGCACCCGTGCGATAGCCTGTGTGAGAGAGAAAAATGTTTTTTATTTTGCGTGTGAAGTGAATCGATGCGCCTCGATATTCTGGTAGTTGTAGTCTATCGTGCGATTAAAAACCATGTCCCGGTCTGCATAGAGTTCATACATCCAACACCAAATCCCACAATTCCTAGCGAACAATCCCCTTTTGGTTAGCGAGTAGAGCAAGCTAGCTATCTATCTGGGACACCGGGATGACGACAAAATGAAGAGGTATTTTCAAGTATTAAATCAAAGTAAAGCAGGAGAAGTGCAAAACAAAACCCCCCAAACGAGCCCACGCGGAATCCCTGCCAAATGAAAAGTGCGAAACAAGAAAGAAGATTTACAGGCACATTTGGACGTTTGTATCAACCTCTGACTCTGATCAGCCAGTAGCTGTGTAACGTTAGCTAGCTAGCTGACACTCAAATAACGGCAATAAAACAAGCTTAACGTTTATTTGGGAACACGAGCTGGCTAGCATAACCAGTATGTTTGTATTTTTCATTTTTTTTCAACTAACTTAGTCATTACCATTTCTCTTGAACATTTGTATCACAATATACCTGATGGCCACCTCCATTTAATTCATTAGCATATTGATGGTGGACAATTTGAGGGAAACCAGGAAATCTTTGTCTTATATAACCATCATATTAACGTTTGTGTGTGTAAGAGAATAGATGTAGCTAATGTTACTGATTATCCTCTGTTCACAAATTTACGACATTTATTAATTTCTGACAGCTTGATCAGAGTGACCGTGATCTCCTACGTGCTCTATATCGCCATCTGGTGTTCTGAAACTACATAGTATATCTTTAATGGGAAAATGCATATGCATTCTACATTTTCCACAAAGAGCTACTAAACACCTTAAGCTCTGAACTCTGTGGATTTAGAAAGTCGACGGTCTGCTGAGTAGAAATGCCACCATGCAGAGACATCAAGCACTGCACCATGGTCCCGTCAACAGTGTTGGAGAGGTCAAGTAGTGGGGAGGTCTTGTATGGCATGAAGAGGAGCTCTGTATTGTCGAGGTTGAGCTTCAGGTGATGGGTAGTCATCCACTTGGATATCCTCTCCTTCACCTGTTGGGTAGAGGGAGGGAAAGAGAGGAAGAATTTTCCCATAGCAAGTCCATTTAACAAGTACCCCCCCTCCCCCCAGCCATTCTGCTTACCCAAGCGTGACATAGTGGACAATAGCATCTTTGTGTGAGTACAATATATTTATTCTTCATATAAAATTAGAGTTCTGTCATAGCAACAAGATAAACCCAACAATAGCCTGATCGTATTCCAAAAACGCAGTGAAAAGCCCTGCGCACTCAAATACAAAATACACGTGAAATTATTGTCTCATTGTCTCAAGTGTCCTTCTTGTTGTACGTCATCTGTTGAATGAACGCTGGCGCATCTGGCTGCTCCTGCTCCATCGTTTCTCATCTGCATCTGTCTGATCTGTTTTTAGTTGTAGGTATCTGTTTTTAGCTTGATCCGCCTGCAAAGTGTTCCATTTTATACCAACATCTAGTTTTGATTTTTTTATTTGGAACTCTGCCAATTACCTTGATCAGTTCGATCAAGTTGTGTTGCTTCGATCCTATTTTCCTGCTCGCCTTGCTGCGGATCCTGCACCTCCCGCTACCGCTTCGCCCTGGCTGTGCTCCCGGACCGGTGGCCTGCCCTGCTGTCTGCCCCATATCTGGTTGCTGCTGATCACTGATCCTTTTCTGACCTGTCCTGACTCTGTACTCCTGCATTTAACTGGTCCTGGATGCCCTTCTGGCACTGCTGCTATCTTCTGCTGGCTACTGCTACCCCTGACCCCCCGCCTTGCATTGCAGCCTGCCTGTCTTCCTGTTCACCTGCCTGCTTCTGATCCTCATCTGGCTATCCTCCAGCTCTCTCGGCCCTGGTTTGTGAGTGCGTCTCCGCTTGCTCGTTGAGCTGTTGGCCATCAGCGGTCTGTTTGCGAGAAAGTTTTCACTTTCTTGCTTTGTTGACTTTGCTGATTGAGTTATTTGGACGGCTTGGTTGTGGGCTGTAGTACCGCTTGTGTTGAAGAGAACGGAGCACTGTTAATTTTTCTGAGCACTCTACAGCGCCCTGCTTTTCTTAATTTCCTAACTGTGCATAGCCATTGGGCTACTAAATCGCTTCTTGTAACAACCTGGTTGCGTGTACTATTTATTTATTTATTATTTATTTATTTTTGTATTTTATCATTGACATTGTCATGTGGACTAAAATATTAGTATATTTGTATGTCACTTTGGATAAAAGCATCTGCTAAATGACTGCAATGTAATGTAATATTACTCTGGACTCGCCTCTGCTCCTCTATCATTAGTACAAATCTGGCACTCAAATACTATGTTTCTGAGCTGTTACATCTCTGCCCATTCAACTACCGGACTCCACCAGCTCGACTCCACCAGCTCGACTCCCCCACACTGATATTTACATTCCCCGTCGACCGAGATCTATTCATTGAGGTTCGAGACGATACTTTAATTACAGTAAATCTGGCATTATCTCCAGTAGTATTCCTTCTTTTTGGTCTCATCGCCCCTCACATTCCGCTAATAATAGAATTCCTCGCACTTCTGACAATACTGTTTTATGTCCAGTTGCCCTAGCTACGAAGCATGCCACTCCTGCACTCAGATTAGCTCTCTTCAATGTTCGTTCACTCAGTAAAAATAAGGTCAGATCATCTCTGAATTTATAACCGACAATAAACTCGATATCCTCTGCATAACTGATACCTGGCAACAGCCACAGGATTATTTTCACCTTAATCAAGCCACTCCATCTAGCTTTTCATATACTGACCAACCCCGCCCGAATGGCCATGGAGGGGGGATTGCTGTTTTCTACCGCTCCTCTCTTCAAGCCACCATTGTTCACTCACCCCAGGACTCATCTTTTGATCTTGATTTTCATCTTATAATTAAATTGTCTGGTCCCCGCCCACTGATCATTGTAACCATCTATCGGCCGCCTAAACAATCAGCTGTATTTTTTTATGAACTCTCATCCCTACTCACCACTGTCTGCACCATGTCAAATGTGCTTCTCTTGGGGGATTTCAATATACAATGGGGGAAATAAGTATTGGACACGTCAACAATTTTATTATCAAACATATTTCCAATGTAGCTATTCACATGAGATTTTGACCAGACATTGGTATTAACTCAATAAAACTACACAGCTAAAGAAATTGTAACGTTCCAATTCTTTAAAAAAGTTATGAAAAAAGTATTGAACACACTAAATTAAATATGGTAGAAAAGCCATATTTTTTATATTTGGTTGCATATCCTTTGCATGCCATGACTTTATGATGTCTGTGACCCAACAGGATCACTTTAAGGGTTGTTTCTCCTGACAGATTTTCCTATTGAACTCTATGGAAAAATAAGTCAGGAGAAGAAACCCTTCAAGTTATCCATCCATATCTACTGTATTTCTGGCAGCAGAGTGATAGTTAAAGGCTTGTTTAATACATCAGACCCTTGATGACTTAGAGCCACTTAGCCAACCATGTGTTATATACTGTTCCAGTGTAATTTACTGCTAAATCTTGTCTCACGCCCCAATTCCCATAGAGATCCATTCAAATGCAGAGCTGTTATAGTATCGCTTGTAAGAGTACCAGCAAATAAGATATCAAGAGCCTTTTGATGATGTTGGGTCACAGACATCATAAAGTCATGGCATGCAAAGGATATGCAACCAAATATAAAAAATATGGCTTTTCTACCATATTTAATTTAGCGTGTTCAATACTTTTTTCCTGTGTCATTTCACTTTATTGCACATAACATTTTTAAAGAATTGGAACGTTACAATTTCTTTAGCTGTGTAGTTTTATTGAGTTAATACCAATGTCTGGTCAAAATCTCATGTGAATAGCTACATTGGAAATATGTTTGATAATAAAATTGTTGACGTGTCCAATACTTATTTCCCCCATTGTACATATCAACTCCCCAAACTGCACCTTTGCTACTGATTTTTTTTTCACTTCAGGACTGCCTAGATATCTCTCAACATGTCAGCTTCCCCACCCATAACAAAGGACACACTTGACTTAGTTTGCTCCAATGGTCTGACCGCTTTCAATCTCACTGATCTGCCACTCCCTATTTCTGATCACAAAGTCATCATATTTCAGATCCCTCCACAATCAGCTCATGAAAAAGCCCAATGCATCTTCTTCCAAAACATAAAAAACATAAACACCACTGATCTCATCAATATAATTCATACCTGACCCTCCCCTGACACATACGCATCTACTGAGGATCTAGTTAACCACTACAACACCTGTCTCTCTTCCTGCCTTGAAAACCCAGCCCCACTGAAATCACAAGCCATCTCATTCATTCACTCTGCCCTCTGGTACACCCGTGAACTCCGCCTATTAAAAACCACTGGGCGTCGTTTGGAGCGTTTGGCCGGAAAAAACTAACCTTACAATTCACTCCCAAGCATACTCCGAACACCTCACCATCTATAAATCTGCCCTCTCAGCAGCCAGAACCTTCTATTATTCAAACATAATCAATTATGACAGAGGCAACTCAAAGACCCTGTTCTCCACCGTTAAACATCTGCTTCAACCACTGGACAACTCCTTGAACAACACTTCCATTGACCTCTGCTATACGTTTCTGAATTTTTTTCAAACCAAAATTGATAATATTCATCATGATCTGTTACAACCTCATTCCTCCAATGCTGGGCCCCCCTGGATGACTATCACCACTGACCACCAGTACATTAACAGTTTCTCTGCCTTCACACCAGTGACCGAGGATTATATAGTTAAAATCACCATTTCATCCAAGTCCTCCACCTGCAAACTCGACTTCCTACTTCCCTAGTTAAAGTTGCACTCCCTGTCCTCTCTCCACTGTTAACACAGATAATCAATGCATCACTGGTCTCTAGTTCTGTTCCCCTTTCACTCAAAACAGCTGCTATCTCACCCATACTCAAAAAGCCTGGTCCAAACAGTCTCAACAACCTCCGCCCCATCTCTAACCTCCCATTTCTCTCCAAAATTCTCGAAAGTGTAGTAGCAGCCCACCTCCAATCCAACCTTGACAGTAACAACCCTTTAGAACCATTATTTATCTTCTTCCCCTTGCTGAATCATCATAACATCAACATTAATTTCCACTGTTACGCCGACAATACACAACTCTACATATCATCCAAACCCAATGCCCCTCTGCCCCCCTCCTTCCTCACCAGCTGCCTCCATGACATCAAGGCCTGGATGGCTATAAGTTTATCAACTTAACTCAACACCAGGTTATGCTCATAGGTACAAAATCCACCCTGTCAAAAGCACCCACCTTTAAAACTTTTATTGATGACCACCTTATCCCCCTGTCACCCCAAGTCAAAAGTATTGGGCTTATTCTGGATAATACCCTCTCTTTCGCAGCCCACATCAAGACTATTTCATGCACTGCATTATTTCACCAATGCAACATCTCCCGACTCTGTCCCTCACTTTCTCACTCCAGTGCTGAAACTTTGATCCACGCATTCGTCACTTCCCAACTAGACTATTGCAATGGTATACTCTCAAGACTCCCCTTCAAACTTAGAAATAAACTGAAAATTATCCAGAACTCTGCTGCAATAATCCTCACATATACTAAACCCTCTGAGCACAATTATACCCACCCTCATACAGCTACACTGGCTACCAGTCCACTACCGCATTAAATTCAAAATCCTCCTGTTGACTTACAAAGCCTTACACCCCCCCTAATTTTCTGACCTCCTTCAGGACTACGCCACAACCCACACTTTGCACTCCTCCTCTGCTCGTCTTCTCGCCATACCCCCCACCCGACTCACTACTGTTGGTGCTCGAGCCTTCAGCGCTGCTGCTCCCATTCTCTGGAACTCCCTCCCCACTCACATCAAATATGCAGATACACTACCCTTCTTCAAAAACCATCTCAAAACACACCTCTTCACTCTGGCTTATAATATATATATAATATATAAAATATATGTTTTCTCTATATTGTCTCACCTTTATTATGATTGTGTTTATTATTGTATGTCTATGCTCTTATGTTATTCCTTTTGATGTCTATATTGTGTCTGTCTCATCCAATTGTTTTAATTTTTCTGATCTATTTTAATTTTACATATATGTACTTTTAATGTAAGGTGACCTTGAGTGTCCAGAAAGGCGCCAATCAAATAACATGCTTTATTACCACGTATTCTACAATTAATATCTGCTACTAAATATGAAATAAATATATAATTCTGCCATTGGTTTTACAGATAGAGATGTTCCTTTCAAAATGTAGTGGTCATTTATTGTCTGGTACAATCGGTTTGAGAAATATACAACACTTTAAACCGCTATTACACTATCAGAAACGTCGACTCGTAATACCCCCCATGTCATGCAAGCCTGTCTCATTCATTACAGTGCATTCTGGTTTTAATTGTCGGCTTTTATATGATCTAATAGAGTACATTATAACCATAACAGAGGTATATGCAGTGGCGATTTTAGCATGACATTAGGGGCAGTTTTGTGTGATGTCACCATCAAAAACAAAATAATAATAATAAAGATAGCCAATTAGTCTACGGTAGGCCTATTCTATGGGCTGCGCTGTAGGCCTAAGTGCCAGGGAGCAGAAAGATTTCAAACTGATTACAATGTATCGCTTCAGCACAGCACAGAACCCACATTGAGGTAAATTCTGCAACAAAGTAATAGGATAAGACAGACATGTTTCTTCAATAACTTGCATGCTTTATCAAAATCGTAAATACAAGCATATGACACGTTGTTAACTTGTAGGAAAGTGAAAACAAGTTTTATCAAGTCAGAACTAATTATAGCCTAGCTAAAATATAAAAACACAACGCATGCCAACCGCATATTATAATAACGAGAATTATCAGATAAATGTCAAATAAATATGCAAACATTAAATACAATATAATACTTTGGCTAGTTGTTAAGTAGCCTATATTTTGGGCTACTGACTACAACGTCTTCGTGGTTCGTTGTCATAAAGCGTATTTTTAGATCATAACTTACAGTCCTGATGCACTACTTGCTTTCTCCCACGGAGAATATCAGAGACGGAGAAAAAAAAATGTGATTGCAGTGATTAAATTAATTATGTTGGAAAACGTTTTTTTTTAAATTATAAAATGTGTTACACTAGATTTCCCGTATCATAACCTTATACGTCTGTATACCTTCGAAAAGGTGGAAAAACCGTATTTTATATGGGCAAACTTGACACCTCTGACAAAATAAAACCAATCTAATGGCATTAGCGATACACATACACTGAATTGGCTTTGTTTATGCTTGTCCTGGTCACGTCAACCCACGTTAACGACGTTAACTTAACGTTTATAATTTTTTCGCCACCTGTTGCCAGGCAAAATTAGTAGGGGCAGAAGCATTTCTGCCCCTTTGCCCAATATGATTTGCGGCAGGTTTTCCTGCTTACGCAGATCACGCTCACATTGTTTCCCTAGCAACGGTGGGGCTCCGCTGCCCCGCACTGCAGAGACAAAAGGACAGGGAGCTCAGTCCGCAGCGTGAGCACACACATACATACAAAGGAAACTACTGAAAAACAGAACTATAAGAAGTGTGAGTCAAGTTTATTATATTTATACGTGCCAATTTCACGATTGAATCACTGTTTTGTATTAAATATGAAATTAATTTTGCCACAACATTCAGATGTTACGAGTCTTACACAACAGCACCACAACAGCGCCACACCTGCCCCTAATGTAAAAACGCCACTGGGTATATGTAACATCTTATTTTGTGCTTTGAAAAATTAATTGCTGGCCAGCATAACGGCTATTTTCGTTTTAACGGTCTGGTATTACACAACCTCTATAGAAAACGCATTAGGGAGGGGAGTATTCCCTTTCTCGATATGTAAGTATTTTTGCGTCTAAAATGCGGTTGGTCTCGCTGGCTACATATGTATGTTCGTTTTTCGAGCACTGTCTTTCCAATATGATTGATAGGCCAATTGTTATTTCTGCATTTTGAGTGCATTTCACATACTGTAGTGCAATCGTTACATTTATTTTTGATGTAGGCTACCGATTTTTATTGAAGATAGAACATTTGGCAGCATTTTGCAGATGGTGGAATACAATTTTATTTTTATCGTACATAATATAGGCTATGGCATATATACAGGTGCAGCTCAAAAAATTAGAATATCGTGAAAAAGTTCAATATTGTTTGTCACTCATTTCAGAAAGTGAAACTCATATATTATATAGATTCATTACACATAGAGTGAAATATTTCAAGCCTTTATTTCTTGTAATTTTGATGATTATGGCTTACAGCTAATGAAACCCAAAATTCAGTGTCTCAGAAAATTTGAATATTTTGCTTTAACATATTTTTAAAGTATCATATTTAATATTTGGTCGCATATCCTTTGCATGCTGTTACTTCCTGAAGTCTGTGACCAATCAACATCAAAAGACTCTCGATATCTTATTTTCAGGTACTGTTACAAGCGATACTATAACCTCTCTGCATTTGAACTGATCTCTATGGGAATTGGGGGGTGAGACTAGATTCAGCTGTAAATTACAGTGGTACAGTATGGAACACATGGCTGGCTAAATGGCTGTATAGTCATCAAGGGTCTGAGCTATTGAACGAGCCCCAAACCATCACTCTGTTGCCAGATATGGAGTAGATGTGGATGGATCACTGCAAGGGTTATTTCTCCTGACTCATTTTCCTATAGAACTCTATGGGGAAAAAAAGTCAGGAGAAACAACCCTTAAAGGGATCCATCCACATCTACTCCATATCTGGCAACAGAGCGATGGTTTGGGGCTCGTTTGATACATTAGACCAGGGGTAGGCAACCCTGGTCCTTGAGAGCCACAGGGTCTGCTGGTTTTTGTTTTCACCTTAAATATGACAATTTCTCAGACCAGAGAAACCAGGTGAGGTGAGTTAACTGTGTCATCAACTGCTTTAATTGATCAATTAAGTGGCGAGTAACAACTAAAACCAGCAGACCCTGCGGCTCTCAAGGACCAGGGTTGCCTACCCCTGCCTTAGACCCTTGATGACGTACAGCCATTTCGCCAGTCATGTGTTCCATACTGTACCAGCGTAATTTACAGCTGTATCTAGTCTTACCCCCCAATTTTCATAGAGATCAGTTCAAATGCAGAGAGGTTATAGTATCGCTTGTAACAGTACCTGAAAATAAGATATTGAGAGTCTTTTGATGTTGATTGGTCACAGACTTCAGGAAGTAACAGCATGCAAAGGATATGCGACCAAATATTAAATATGATACTTTAAAAATATGTTAAAGCAAAATATTCTAATTTTCTGAGGCACTGAATTTTGGGTTTCATTAGCTGTAAGCCATAATCATCAAAATTACAAGAAATAAAGGCTTGAAATATTTCACTCTATGTGTAATGAATCTATATAATATATGAGTTTCACTTTCTGAAATGAGTGACAAAAAATATTGAACTTTTTCACGATATTCTAATTTTTTGAGCTGCACCTGTACTTGTCACTTAGGGCATGGCAAATGCACTTTCCAATTTACTGTGTGCTGATATGTGGTAGATTAATGTAAAAAAAAAATTTGGAGTCATTATGAATAGGAATATTTAAAAAAGAAAATGTATACAGAAAAGTGCAATCTCGGGACAAAAGTATACATACTGTAGAGTGCAGGGAAAAGTGATGTTTTATTGAGTGAATGATTAGGCAACATAGTTAGGTGTATGTAACACTGTGATATCAATGTTTTTATCTTAAACCATCAGAAGGAGCAAATGTGTATATGCTTTATAATGGAAAAATATTCATTTTATAACATGTTTTGCATAGGGGTTTTGGACCCATAGATATCTATCCCCTTATACTGATGAAAATATAGTAATTCCCACTTGAAAATGGTGCAAAAGTGTGTTTTATGAGAGCCAAAACTGTTGTTTTGTAGTTATATCTTTTTTATTTTTTATTTAGAGCAGTGCACAATTTAGCCATTTGGATAGATTTGGAGACACTAGTGGACAACAGGGTACACTGCCTATATTTTGCATCATAGACCTTTAGTAGTTCTGCATATCATCCTCAGATGATTTTGCACACTTGTGGGCATGGAGTTTATGATCCAGGAAATGTATATATATTACCAGTTTCACTTATGTAGCTCACAGTATTTTGTTGCAAACTAAAGAACAAACATTTTTTTTTGTATTTGTGGCACTTTATTTTCACTGAAATTATGAAAATAAACAAATCTAAGTTTGTATTGTAAATGGTACTGTCTTGTTTCATTTAATCCATTTACCAAGTTTATGTGATGCTCACACCTGGGGTTATAAAGCCTTAAACAGAGCACCCTCTAAATAGGTGAGAATTGACCAAATTTGCCATTTGCGCGATAATAAAAGTGGAAGGCACTGTATGTTGGGATGCCATCTTCACATTTGTGTATGCCTGTAAGTTGATTAATATGTAGCTATAAAGACAGTTGCCTTGACCAGGTTTGTACACATTATTCTGTTTGCACACATTATTCATTTGCCTGTTATAATGTGTTATAAAAGTATTTAGCTCAAGAAATATTGTGGCTGCTGTGCTATAGTGCATAATCGAGTAACTGTAATGGAAATGGTTTACAGGAACCAAAAAGGTACAGAATATGTTTGCCACTGGTACAGTGTTGCCCTGTGCCACTATACATGGCATTTTTTTTTACATGTATACTATTTCCTTTACACTGTAGTTGGGTTTGTAGCCACTATAATGTGTTTGTATGTGCAGCTTGCGGGTTAATCTGGACATGGGAAAGTCAGCCTATGGGTGGATGATCACGAAAGATGAAAATATCCCCGGCACAGTCGTACGAACTAGTACCATCCCAGAAGAGCTTGGGCGAATTGTGTACCTGTTGACAGACAAAACAGGTAGGAACAGCCAGCTTACATCTGTTTACAAATTTCACTTAGATTTGCTTGTTTTCTGTTTTCTCTGCGGCTCAAACACTAAACACCAAATATTCACACTTGAAGGGATCAATTTCACAACATTTTGGGATGAATCAATATAAAACTATAAAAGTAAATGTAAACAATTTTTCAATACATTTTAAATGCTTTTATACAACTATAATTTAGTCATTTAGCAGATGCATTTTATCATAGGGACTTACAAAAGTGCATTTCAGCTAAGCAAACACCATAAGAGCTATGGTATAGGTACAGGTATAATCCAGAACTCACACTATCTTGATGCGGAAAACAAATTTGCAGCACATTACACAATTAATTCTGAGAATTTTTTATGTTATATACTGTATATGTATATATGCATCTCTTGCTTTAACATTGTGCATGAGCGGATCTGCTGTAAATCGCTCTTCTTACAGTCTTAGTAAATCGTCATTATATTAGCAATCTGCCAAGGTGCAAATGCAGGTGGTTTTTAAAGGGTAACTACACATCACATTTTTTTAACTGTAAACATGTTTGTATGCCTACTTTATAATGAAACTTTTTCAGCCATTCCATTATTTCAACAATTCTGAAATAATAGAATAAATCAGAAGAAATGTGTCTTGGTGCTGCCCTCTAACAGTTGAAATTTTCTTTCTGCTCTACGTCATATGGCTAATTGTTGCCGCCCAGAACGGAACTAGCTGGCACCTGATTGGTTAGACACATTAGGGTCCACCCAAGGCACATATATAATTAATGAAGAGACAAAGGCTGAATCCGAATCTACTGCACCCTGTCTTCTGCGTACAGTGCACTGGCCGAAGTGTGCTGTTTAATGTTCACTGTTTAGCAATCCGCAAAAAATATCCACCATACTGTTTTCCAACCGTAAGCAGGTCCTTTGACATCCCACCAGTGTTGCCATACAGCTAAATTGGGATACTTTCAAAGTGCAGTCACGAGTAAAAATGAAAAGTCGCAAAGCATGCACTTATTTTAAAAAGTAAAAATATGTTATTATTTCAAATACATTGCAAGATCTGGCAACCCTGTGCCCCACTCTGGCGCTGCCATTATTTGTATTACGTATTGTTTTTGTTGTATTTGAAGGAAAACGTCAGCGAAGCTGCATCTCATTATTTATTTTTTTACGAAGCATCACGTCATATTTGTGAGATCAAAATGTTCGTATACTTCTTGAAAAGTGTGCTCCCGAATGTACTCAGCAAAACCCCGGAAGTAAGAGTGTCATCCGGGTGTTTGAAGTATACTGCAATTTGAAAAATTTTCACGTACTCTACGACTTTCTACTGACTAAGGCTACTCAACAGTGTGGAAGAGTGCTGATTCGGACACGGCCTAAGTTCAACCAATTTGAACCTTGTGCCTTACTTTGCGCTCGAATTATCTACTATTTAACTAGCAAAAGTGGACTTGGACACGCTAAATGCACTTGCGCCATGCATTTTAGACCAAGCGCTTAGACCGCTAGAGTAGGTTCTTTCTAGATTACGTTTTTTAAACTGTTAATGTTTGTATGCCTACTTTATCATGAAATGTATTAATCCATGCCGTTATTTCAACATTTCTGAAATAATATCATATGACAAAAAAAAACTGGTAGAAAAGTGTCTTGGTACTGCTACTAAAATCTCTTTCTGCATTCCCACTCTGGCCCGCCCAGTCGTGATGTCAGAGTACCTCTATGTCATATGGGAAAACCATCACTCTGCTGCCAGTAGATATGGATGGATCACCTTAAGGGTTGTTTTTCCTGACTCATTTTTCCATAGAGTTCAATAGGAAAATAAGTCAGGAGAAACAACGCTTAAAGTGATCTATCCATATCTATAGAGGGATGGTTTGAGGCTAGTTTGATACCTCAGACCCTTGATAACTTACACCCATTTAGCCAACCATGTGTTCCATACTATTCCCGTGTAATGTACAGTTTAATCTAGTCCCACCCCCCAATTCCCATAGAGATCCATTCAAATGCAGAGAGATTATAGTATGGCTTGTAAGAGTACTTGAAAATAAGATATCAAGAGTCTTTTGATGTTGGAAGTCTTTTGATTTTCAGGAAGTCATGACATGCAAAGGATATGCAACCAAATATTAAATATTATAACTTTATTAAAGTTTATGTTAATTTGTCCAATTACTTTTGGTCCCCTAAAATGAGGGGGACTATGTATAAAAATGGCTACAATTGCTACACTGTTCACACGATATGGACTAAAAACCCTCAAATTGAGCTGAAAGTCATGGAATGCAAAATATATGCAATCAAATATAAAACTTTGTTGAACGTACGCCTGGCTCACAAAAAAGTGGACTGTTTAGCTGGATTAAGAAAAGGTTGCCACATTTTTCGGGTTTGAAAATGCGGAGCTGACCGTAATGTGGCTTTATTTAAATTTATGCAAATTACTCTTGGTGCCCTAAAATGGGGGGGGACTGTGTAAAAATGGCTACCATTGCTAAAGTAGAAATAGAATGAAATAGAAATAGTAGTTTGTAATGTTATCAATGTCTTGACTGTATTTTTTGATCAATTTAATGCTACCTTGGTGAATAAAAGTATACTTTTTTTTCAAAAACATAAAAATGTCTCAGTAATTCCAAACTAGTCCAAGTGATTCCAAGCAACGCTTCCGCATTTGGATGTCTCAGCGGCATTTGGCTTGTGACAAGCAGACCCAGCCTATAACGTTCGCAGTTACAGTGACATTCACCACTGTGAGGAGGACAAGATTTGTTTAATCACAGAGCCCATGCAGCGACACCACCACTAAAATTTATCAAGGTTTTGCAGCAGGAAGCGGAGAGGAAAAAGACTAGCCTTAAGCACTGGGCGGTAAGGAAATACGGATGATATAAAACAGGCGATTAGCTAGCTAGATAGTTTCCAAAACATTCTTAGCTACAGTTTTGTCACACTCTTGTAGGATTAAGTGAGGTAAATGTCTGGCTAGCAAACCTTTGTAATACCGTTTTGCTTTTTGCTTTTTGACTAGCCTACTAGCTAGCTTGTAACATCAAGATCAGTCTGATCTGGTTATAACGGCTACTGGTTACTATCATATAGGGCTGGGTATTGGCAAGGATCTCACGATACGTTTAGTTTCCGATACAATGGGTCGTGATACGATTCGATATCTGTTCGATACCAATACGATATGATAATGATGTATTGCTATATTATATACATTAGAATTGATACAAACTATAATAATAATGCCTTGCATTTATATAGCGCTTTTCTCACCAACTGGTGACTCAAAGTGCTTTACAATGAAGAGGGGAAACTCGCCTCTACCACCACCAATGTGTAGCACCCACTGTATCATCCGAGTATTCTTATGACAATGTGCATTATTGGTATACCTCAGGGTAGAAATTGAATGAGTCGAATACAGAATTTACTTCAATATTTCAATTCCACTTTATTAGAAACGTGGGTGAAAAAGACCAGGCAAATTTGAAATGTAATGTAAACAATGCACACGTAGCAGTGTACTCTCTGCATTGAACTTGCCATAGTATCAATAAATTGTTTACACATTGTGTTAAGAAAATGAAATGCATCTCATAACTGAAATACAATTTTAACATTTTGTGTTTAAGAAAATTAAAAAAATTAAAAATCTCATAACACATTGTGTTGAAAAATCTGAACTACAGTTCCTCAAAGGACTTTAATGGAACTTCCATCTTATAACTCTGAATAGATAACATCGAATAGAGGGCTACATGGCTCAGACACATTCAGAACAGCAACGTAGCTGAACAGAGCCCCTCTACAGCAGGTTTATTTCTTGTGAGTTTTTATTCAAGAAGAGGAGCTGGTCAACATGCTCGAATGCACTTCTCTGGGCAGTGACTATGTCACCAGCAGTTGAAAAAACTCTCTCAGCAGACACGCTTCTACCTGGAATACCATATCAGTGGATTTGCTGAGAGGGGCACTGGGGCTGCCTCCCTGTACTTTGCCATCTCTTCTTTTGCCATGTCAAGTGCTGATTTGGATTCTGCTGCAGGTAGTGGTGGACCATATGCCCCTCCAAGGAGATCAGCCCATGCACAGGAGGAGTCCCTTGGTCTTTTTACTGGGGCGGCCGGAACGTCATCCGCAGTGCCACTCTCCTCCTGTTGTGCAGGCACCACCACAGCTGTCCCTTCATCCATGTCTTCAACTCCATCCCTGTGCCAGTGACAGAAAAGCCAATGCGTCACGTCTTTTTGTTTCAGTAAAGTGTAAATAAGCCCAAACAAACTCTTAACAGCCGGGCTCCATTGCATGCGGCCACGTGCCATTTGACCAGTTAAACACATCACAAATTCCAGGCCCCTATCCATTTACAGGCACGGGATCCTACTTTCAGGGTGGGAAATTAGGACCCGCCACCCGCCAAATGCGGGTAGATTTCAGAATTGTTGGGTGTATCAAACCTACCCACCACAGTGGCGTGTAGCAAAGTGGATACAAGCAGGAATAAAAAAAGCTTCAGGTTTCTTTCTCTGATTGCCTAAACGTGAGACAGAAAAAAAAGCGCTTGTAAGAATATCCCGAGGCGAGCCCGCCTTACGCCATGTTCACAACTCATCCGTTGTTTTTACGTCCGACCATAAATCCTCAACGCAATCCCTGCCCCCAGAGCAACGCAGCACCATAACAGATCTGACTGAAACGACGAGAAAACGGGCTACTGTCTGAACTCCTCGCTGAATAAGTTAGCTGGAGTTCAAGGAAAAGTCTATGATATGCTTCTCCCCACATCTTAGCAGTGGGTAAACCCAGTAGCCTATCTTGCAGTTTCTTCTAGAGCTAACGTTAGTAGCAGAGCTTTGCGAGTCTTAGCTGTCAAGTTAAATGAAAGAAATAGCCTAGGTTACTTCTTTCTAGGGTCTATCGGCCTGACTAATAATCGGGGCCGATATCAGTCATTTTTCTAATTATCGGCATCGTAATTTTGTCTGATATGATTGCCGAAAAAATAAAAAATGCGCTCTTGATGCAGTCCAGTCGCCTGTCTCTGTAAGGTTGCTACTTCGGCTGGCTCATTCCGCTGCATTATCGGATTGGTTATACATCACAAGTAAATAGCCAATCAACACTACTCTGTATATCTGTGGGAGAGATGTGGGAGACAGGGTTGCCAGACTGGGGATTTAAAGAATTTAAAGAAAAAATGTATGGGAGTCAATGATAGATGGGGGATTTTAAAAGGAGGTATGGGGGGAAATTATGAGAAAATTGTATGGAGCTCAATTGAAGATGGGGGATTTTCAGAATTTTTTGTGGGA